>CM057337.1:313445251-314731153 GCA_030015575.1 Agapanthus africanus
ACTGTTTTCCCGATTAGATACTTACTCAAGGGTATGTATTTACCAGGTTTCATTCTCATATCTTTATGGTTTTTTACAGATGATGAGTGGGAGTAAGTTATTGGGAATTAGGTGATCATCCTCATTATATCGGAATTCGTTGTAATTGGTGATATTTGAGGAAATCACCTGGGTACAGTTTTCAACCTACGATGCACAGGTTTTGAGTTATTCGACTCAGCGGACTTATACAAGAGTATTGTATGTTGTCCAGTGTCCGTCAGGACAAAGGGGTTGGTCCTCGTACTATGTTCTGTTTACTTATGACATCTCTAGTTTTTAGACAAGTGTTTCGCAGAAATACAATGTCTAAGTTTTAAGATGTTGTGGGTATAAGAATAAAGTAGAGAACCAGATGTCGCAAGTATCGGGATTCTTCAAAGAGATCGAAGATATAGATTCTTGTGATTGGAATTCAGTTGATAGTAATGGTTTTGAGAAACTTGTTTCTCTTTCAGATTACTCATAATTGGGTGGATTCCTAAGTTGAGTAATGCTGATTAGCCTCTCTCCATTAAGTTGATATGCACTGGAGACAGCTGCATGTTTTTTAATCTGGTTCCAATTAAATTAGTGCCTCTATTTCTATATTGTATATAGAATGGTTCATATCTTAACGATGTTAAGATACGGGGAGCTGTCCAGCTTATGCTTAAAACCAGACACTGGATAAATCAAGGCACGTTTCTGTAATGGCAGTTTGTGGGTTGACCCTGGCTTTGACGGGGGTTGACTTTCTATCATCCGGAAGATCAATAGTGATATTGTTCTTGATTCGCCACAGTTTTAGTAAAATGGATTTTTTTAGAAAACAGTAGTGGGAGTATGGTAGAACTGGAAGTGATTCCAGAACCGCAAACGATTACGGAAAATTTAATAGGACCTATATATTCAATCAGGTTTGACATTCCAATAGCCACTCCGCAGATATGGTGGGAAACCTCAGACACCCGAGAGGCACTCTGGTAGCCTCAAGGACGATGACAGGGAGGTTCTTGTTTACCCAGACTTGACACTACTGTTGTTCCAAACTATGAGAACCGGCAGGAGGATATGTATAGCGTCGTTCTAAACTAGCTTTACAAGTGTACGTATATATTATTCTGCCAGAAGGTTGTCGTAGTCAGTGGGAGCAGTGGAAGCATAGTGGGCAAATAGCTTATGTCTATTTATAGGCTTGAGCAGATATAGCGGAGATAAAATCATCCATTTTTGATATGACAGTCATGGGTTTGACTTCGTCAGAATAGGGGATGGATCTGTTAAGAAGATAGTAAGGTGTGATGTCCTGGTATTTGGATGACATACACAGAGTAGGAAGTAAAATTCCTATACTACGATTGGTTGTACTTTGGTAGTCACACAGTTGTTTCTCCACAAAAGATATGGATATAATATCAGACATTCTGGTTACTAGATCTATGGTTTTAGATCTAGATTTGGGTAGTTTCCCAATGTGGGTACTTTGACAGTATTCTAATAGTATTTTAGAATAAATAACTCCTGGCATGGTGGTGTATCTGCAGGTGATGGAGTCACCCTCTCTAAAGGTGTCTTAGAGACCAAAGGAGAGGGGGATGTGCATGATTGGCAGATCACTTGCTTAGGCAATTGAGTCAATCATGAGATGTCAAGTACCATACCAGATGTTGTTTTTGCACTAGATGCGATAAGTTTATATTAATCCAATCCTGGAAAAACATAAGGAAGCAGTTTTTGAACATAAGTGCATGTTCTACGGATTTGATGACGGCAGCCTCCTTCGGGAGACGGTTATCATTCCAGGCTTCAAAGGTGACATGGATGACAGAGTGATTATCAGAGTTATAGTTTTCCCTATGATGAAGGTCAGTATTATGGACAGGTGGTCCAAAAGGATACTGTGGGAGGCATGGTACTGGATATTGATTAGGTTCAGTGATCGATACAGTCTAAGAAGTTTGGATTTGGAGTTCATTTATGAACTAGGTCCCATTAGATATTCAAACATATTCTAAGACAGGTATTACTCGATTCGGGAGATGGCTTTCTCCGCGAACTTGAGATTAAGAGAGACATAGAAAGAAACATCATGGCGGATCCACTCACTGAGGCTATTTCTCGAACACGAGAGTTTTACAAACGAGCTTTGTAAAACTGATTAGTAGAGGAGTTGGATGTTCGGTATCACATGGGCTGTGAGTATGCGACATCGCAATAATTAGCCTAAAGTGCAAGTGGGAGATTGTTGGAGATAGTGCCCTCAAAGTCAATTATTGGATCGCAGGTACGTGATTGCAATGATTGAAGCAGGACCTATACCGATATGACAGTCTTTCTCGATATGATAGTTTTCTATCTAGTTTGTCTTTATCATCATATATATGATTTAGTTCACTATTGCATGATGATAGAGCCCATAGGATTCTTGCTTGACTACCTGCAGTATGATGGCGATCATATACGTGGGAGCTGGGGTCTGTAAGCACATCCTTAAAGTGTCCCTAGTCGTGGGAGTTTCGAGACAGGGCATCGATACTCCAGAGTAGACTAGTGTATACAGTCGAGACCCCGACGAGGGGCGTTGGCCGGTCTCAAAAGCCACTGGTGTCAGTTGGTTCACCTAAGATGTATACAGGTGCTCATTAGGTTATGAGTACACCGGACAGGACTCGCCGGGAACATACTAGTTGGTATTATACATATCGTCAAATAGCAGTTCCCTGGTGACATGTGTACAGGTTAGTTCATCGACCTGAGGTCGTCATTTGTCTCGTGTGAGTTCCCACTGTGCTTTTATTTCTACCCTACTACGGCTCAAAGGAGTCATGCAAACAGGTCTTTTTTGGGTACAGTCCCGAGCCACATGGAGGCAAGTGAGCGGATCGGCAGGGGATTCATCTCTCCCGGTATTGGGGGTGAGATCGCGCTGTGTCTAGGAGAGCCATTACACAAAGCCCTCGGCCGAGACAGGAGATTTACTGGTAGGTACTCCAGTAGTATCTCAGTGTGTTCTGGGCCACTCTCTGACACGACTTATACCGCTAATGGGGGTCTGACATTACCAGCCCCCTAGGCAGATATGCGATACTCATAGACGAACGGACCAGACTGTATGTATATTGTCACTGTTAGGCTCAGTAGGTTTTATGAGATGAGTTCGCTCGTCAGCTTCCCTTCCAATCAATACATAGGCAACCGTCACGTACAGCTCGTACCTCTGACGTGCTAGAGGTTATACCCAGTGCCAGTGTGTTGATGAGTCATTAGAGTCGCCCACAGACACTTTCCCAAGTTCGGGCGAAACGTTGTAGAGGCCGTATGGTTTTATGGCAGGGTTCGGAAAATGCACGTGCGTTTTCGTACGTGTCATTTTTCGGGCAAATAATACTGGTCGGTTTTGGTTTAAGCCAGATCCGAGTATTATACTGTGTAGATATAATATCTTTGTCTCAGATGCATTTGTATTCGGTCGTAATACAAATGCGGGTATGTTTATACCATTACGGGGTTATCCTGAAATTCGTTTCAGGATCACTTTTGGAAGTTGCCAGTTTCCAGTTTTCTATCAGCCGTATTTAACATTCGGTTAAATGCGGATTTATCTTTTCTTGAGATGTGTATGGAAGCTTCTAGATGGTGATTAGGATGGTGACTAGGATGGTGAGGTGGCTTAGTGCATTAATGGAGCATTTATGAGTTGATGACTATGTGTTATGAATCATTAGTTCATTAAATGAGTTCATACTAGGTGTATTAGTGACTCATTCTCTTCATTAATGGTTGTGGTTACCTTCCCCCTCCTACACTCACCTCTCCCTCACCTATAAGTGGTCGGCCCCTCTTCTATGATTAATATATGGTTGTTCATTTGAAGGAAAAAAGATTATGATAGATTCGGGTTCATGAAAATTAAATAGCCTCATTTCTCATTTCACCCGATCCAAAAGGCAACTTCATTAACCGTTCGTCCATAGTTTTGGACGTAACGAGACAAAATGTTCTACTCATTCTCTACATCATCTTGGTCGTCTCTTTTAGCAAACTTGTTGATCGAGTTGCCTCGGTTCAGAGGCGGGAGCCCGTTTAAAGATCCGTCGACGTAGTGCCACCTGTACGAGAAGATTGGAGATTCAGGAGATCGGAGCAGCCGCAACAAGCGTGGGATGATGGTTGAAGACCGAAGGACTCGGATCGTTCGGTATAACTCTTCTACCCACTTTGTAGTTTGTTAGTTTAGCTTTAATGGCAGATCCGGGTTATAGTACGCGATAGCGCCAGTTGTAAAAGTTTTTGTTCCGCATTTGGCGTCTGTTAGACGGCCGTGGCGCTACCGTGAACTTACACCTGGGTAGACCCACAATGAAGTCCATAGAAATCTGCTCCCATTTCCACTCCCGAATGGGCAAAGGCTGCAACTCTCCCGCAGGCCTCTGGTGAACGGCCTTGACTTGCTGACAAGTCAGGCTTCTCGACACGAAATCAGTGACGTCCCTCTTCATCCTGTCCCACCAGTAAACATCTCGCAAATCGTGGTACATCTTGGTGGAAGCCGGATGAACGCTGTATGTGGATCTATGCGCCTCCTCAAGAATCTCATGCCGTAGTCCCTCAGAATCTGGTACGCACAGTCGAGTCCCAAATCGCAGATCTCCCTGATCATCGATCACGAACTCGGAATCTTTGCCCTGCCTAATCTGCTCCATGATCTCTGAAAGACGGTCATCGCTGGGCTGTGCCACTCGAATATGGTCAAGTAACTGCGGACGTGCACGAATATGCGCAAGCTGTCCCCCTGTCGGAGTGAACTCGAACTCAACCTGGCTGTCGCATAAAGTCTGCCAATCTGCCGATGACTGCCTCTGTACTGCGTTCAAACAAGATAGACTACCCCCGGGCCTCCTGCTCAAAGCATCCGCCACTACATTAGCCTTGCCCCGGTGATACAAAATCTCACAATCGTAGTCCTTTACTAGTTCCATCCAACGACGCTGTCTGAGATTCAGGTCTCGCTGCTGAAATATATACTTTAAGCTCTTGTGATCGGTGAATATCTGGCACGACTCGCCTTATAGGTAATGTCGCCAGATCTTAAGTGCAAAGACCACTGCGGCCATCTCCAAATCGTGAGTGGGGTAGTTCTGTTCATGTTTCTTCAACTACCGCGAAGCATACGCGATCACCCTGTCATGCTGCATCAACACGCACCCTAACCCCACTCGTGAAGCGTCACAATAAACCACGAATCCGCCTGATCCTGAAGGCAAAGATAATACCGGCACCGTAGTCAAACAAGTCCGTAGCTGCTGAAAACTGTACTCGCACTCCTCCATCCAAATGAAAGGAACTCCCTTCCGGGTCAATCCGGTCAAAGGTGCAGCAATACGGGAGAAGTCCTGAATGAATCGCCTGTAGTACCCAGCCAGGCCTAGGAAACTGCGGATCTCCGTAACTGATGTCGGTCTGGGCCACTGCTGAACAGCCTCGATCTTCTTCGGGTCCACACATATGCCATCTCTCGTAATCACGTGACCCAAGAAACCAACGCTATCCAGCCAGAATGCACACTTGGAAAATTTTGCGAAAAGCTGGTGCTCCCTCAAAGTCTGCAACGTAATCCGCAAGTGCTGCTCGTGCTCCTCTCGGCTCCGGGAATACACCAAAATATCGTCGATGAATACGATGATGAACAAGTCGAGATACGACCTGAGTATACGGTTCATCAAATCCATGAATGCTGCTAGGGCGTTGGTGAGTCCGAACGACATCACCAAAAACTCATAGTGGCCGTAGCGCGTGCGGAAAGCTGTCCTCGGTATATCCTCCTGTCGACCTCGTAGCTGATGGTATCCTGATCGCAAATCGATCCTCGAAAAATATCCCGCACCTTGAAGTTGGTCGAACAAATCATCAATGCGTGGTAAGGGATACCTGTTCCGCACGGTAACTTTGTTCAGCTGGCGGTAGTCGATACACAAACGCAAACTGCCATCCTTCTTCTTGACAAACAAGACCGGAGCACCCCACGGAGAAACGCTAGGTCGAATAAGCCCTTTATCTAACAAATCCTGCAACTGATCCTTTAGCTCTCTAAGCTCTGCCGGGGCATCCGATAAGGCGGTATAGAAATAGGCCCCGAGCCGGGAATCAAGTCAATGCAGAACTCAACATCGCGCTCAGGCGGTAACCCAGGCAGCTCATCAGGGAAAACATCAGGGAACTCACAAACAATCTGGACCCGGTCCAACGAAAGCTCTGCAGCTCGAGTATCACAAATATACGCTAAGAATCCCTGACATCCCTTCCGCAAGAGCTGACCGGCACGAAGAGACGAAATCAAGCTGGGAAGGGTGACACTGCGGTCTCCCTCAATAACAATGACTGGCTCTCCCGGAAAGCTAAATCTGACTACCTTCTCACGGTAGTCCACCGAAGCATAACAAGTGGCCAGCCAGTCCATGCCCAGAAGCATATCAAAGTCCAACATATCGAGGAGAATCAAATCAACCGACGAATCCCTCTCCCCGATACGAACGGAACAGAATTGAAACACAAAACGAGCGACAAACGACTCACCTACTGGGGTAATAACAACAAGCGGCTGATCTAACGACGACGAATCACGGCCCAACATCGGTGCAAAGTGTGTAGATACGTACGAATGTGTGGAACCTGGGTCGAATAATACTCGTGTGTCGAAAGAACATACTGGCAAGGTACCTGTCACAACGGCATTGGATGCCTGCGCATCCTGCGGTGTCAAAGCAAACACTCGGGCCTGTCTTCCACCAATAGTTGGCTGTATAGGGTTCCTAGGCACTCTCAAGAGGTCTCACAAGGCATCAACCATGCCAATTTCAAAAATTACGGTGCCGAGAAACCCGACTAAGGATCGTTGGCAAGAAGTTTAGGTGAAAGAAGCAACTGGTAAACTACTTTACTAAGAGAACGGAAATATGACTTTGTAGATCCGGTCCTCCACCTCCATAGCTCCACAATGAAGTCTCCTCGCTGTCCAAATGGAATCCCGGGCTCTAGCGTCGGCTTCATCGGAGAAATGGGCGGGCAAGGTCGTCGGCTTCGTGCCGAAGATGATCTACGTCGAAGCATCACAAGATCAATCTCCCACTTCACCAAGTCATTAAACTTGTGAAGAAAACACACTCTACTACTTGGCAAGAGGTAGAGGATGAAGAAATAGGAAGTGGGTTCACTTTAGAATTGGATTTCTCACTCTTTTTCTCACTTTGCCATTGATGAAGACAAGGTTTATTTTCTTGAAGAAGATGAAGAAAGATAATAGAATTATATTAAGTTAATTAGAATTGAAAAGAAAAATGAATCCTTATCATAATTCCAACCATAGTTAGGTGTAGAGAATAGACTAGGGTTAGTGAATGGTTAGGTTAAGGAGATGAAGACAAAATGGTCAAAGTTGCATGAAGCTTGAAGAAACTTCATGAATCAATGCAACCATTTTGTTTTCTTCTCTCTTTATTAATCCAAAATAAATAGATAAATGAATGGATAAATAAATAAAAACCTAACCATATACTTAACCAAGGTTTAATTCTTTACACTTAACCAAATAAGCATGTATCATCAAACATGATATAATCATGTGCACAAAAGTATATCACATATACAACTTGCACAATTCAAGTGAGAAAATCCATTTAAAGTGAACCAATACTAGTTAATGCAAAGTAATATATCAAATATATAATTATACATTAAATCATTAAATCAACACTTGATTCAATGATCCGGTCATGTCGAACATAACCGACTAGTATCCAATGTATCGGCTTATCGAATCAATCCTTGATTCGATAACTAGGTTATATCGCATACAACCATTCGATACATTCATCGCGAGAATTAAATACGGTATCACATACACGCATTATTCTCGGTCCCGCACATATCTCATATGCGCTCCTATTTCGTTTCGCTTGAGCCAGGAAACCTCTGTGTAGGACTCTAAAGACTCGTCAATACGCCGGCAGCAGGTGATGATCATATCAAACACCCACAAGTCGCAAGCGGTCTGCTAAACGTAACGGCCACCCGGGTATTGAGCGATGAGAAGATCGACGAGCAAGCCCGCTCACCCTCCTGTGAATCCAACCAGTAACACTTACCGTACAGTCCAGTCTGATCGTCTGATATGTCGCATATCTCGCCTAGGGGTGGCAAACGTCAGACCCCAATAGCTCGATAAGTCATGTCGATATGAGGTCTATAACAGTTCGAGAAACTACTGGTAACACTTACCAGTAAACCTCAGCAACCCTGGCCAGGGATTTTCGGTTATAGCCAATCGAACACAGCGCAACATCAACTCCCTATACCGGGAGAGACGAATCCCCTCCTATCGCTCATTGCCTCCATGTGACTCGGGACTGTACCCAAAAACCACCGTTTTGCACGCCCTCTTGGACGTGGTAAGATGGAAATCAAAGCACAGTGGGAACCACACAAGACTCTATAACGATCTCGGGTCAACAGACTACTCTGTACCAGTGTCACCAGAGAACTGCCATCTGACGTAAGGTATAATACCATCTGGGAGTTCTCGGCGAGTCCGTCCAGTGTACCCAGTCCCCACTGAGCACCCGTATATCATCTCTGATGTCAAACACCAATGGATATGGGATCATCTATCGCCCATCTGTATGGGTCGAGAAGGTATACGCTAGTCTACTCTGGTATATCGATGCCCCGTCTCGATATACCCACGACTAGGGACTTTGAAGGATGTACTTATAGACTACCATGTCCCCACTAGTATGATCCGCATCATAGTCCAGGTAGTTAAGTACACATCCTAAGGGCTTTACCAACATGTAACAGAGAGACAATCAGTGTACACGTTAAGGTAAAGAGCAACCAGATAGCATACTATCATGTCGAGCAAGAAAGTCCTCCCTATATATGTCCCAGCATCCACTACAATATACATCCAATGTACAGTAATGGCCTCTAGGGCATACATATAACTAACAATCTCCCACTTGCACTAGGGCCATCTGATAGCAGTGGTTGTAGTATCTCATACTCAACCATCCCATAAAAGTCTCTCTCTTGGAAAAGGCCTTTGAGAGTGGATCCGCCGTGTTGTCCTCTGAGTCTGTTCTCCTAACCTTTATCACCCTGGAGATCAACCATCTCCATGATCAGGTGATACTGCCATAGATTATGTCTGGATCACTGATGGGACGGACGTTCCTTGGCATAAGCCACAACTCCATTGTCACACAATGGTAGGAACGTAGTTCATCTCATGAACCAATATACACCCAAACATTCTCTTTGGTAGCATCTTAAGTAGCGATGTATCCTGCCTTTATCGTCTAGTATGTCACGGTATCTATCTTGGAACTCTTCCAACATACCGTCCCTCTACTGAGGGTAAAGACAATGCCTGTGACTGACACTCAGTCGTCTTTATCACCCTGGAATGCTTCCAGTGATTTTCCCCAGGATCAACTGATACCATCTCACTACAGCTAGTGAGTATGCTAACATCCATTTAGATCTATCTCATAGATCCAAAACCCAGGATTTAGTAGGTATCACTTTGATCCTATGTGGAGAATCATTGTGATAAGCGGAGATTGATCGAGCGTAGCATAGGAAACTTCTTCCCCATCAAGAGTATGTCATCCACGTACTCTACGAGGATCGTCACAGTACTCCATACTACCCTTTTGTTTATACAAGGTTCACCTACCATTTTGATGATGTCAACTTCTTTGACTAATCCATCAAAACAGATGTTCCAACTCCGCGATGCCTGCTTTATCCTATAAAACATCTTGCACACGTTTCCGCTGCTCCCACTGTCTACGAGGCCCTCTGGCTGTGTACTTATAGACGCACTCTTCTAAAACATCATTTAGAATAGCAGTCATGACACCCAACCACCAGATATCGTAGTCATGGTATGTAGCCGTGGCAAGTAGGATCTGGATGGACTTAAGCATAGCTACTGGAAAAGGTTTCATCATTATCCACGCCTGGTCGATGACGAAAACCTTTAACAAGTCTAGCTTTGAAAGTCTCAACTTTTCCATATACACCAAGTAATCTTCTCAAGATTTACTTGCTCCTGATGGGGATTTAACCCTTCAGATATAGCAACCAAAGTCCATACTTTGTTGGTGTATAAGGATTCCATCTCAGATCACTAAGCATCCAGCCATTCTTACAGAGTCCCACTCCTGATGGCCAGCTCAAAACTAGTTGGGTCATCATCTCATGATGCAATCCTCGCTCCCACTTTCATAGAGAAACCGAAGTATCTCTCAGGCGGGTGAGGAGCCTTACTAGATCGGCGGAGAGGCTGAGGTTCGTTCGTAACTATTGAATCCTTTGGTTCTTTCAAATCATCAGCTGCAGTTTGTATAGCTGGAACATTTCCAGTTCTACATAACAGACCTTGCCTTGAGCTTGTCCGGATTATGCTTTTAGACATAGCCCGGACAACCCCAAATCTTAACCAACTTAAGAAATGGGCTCTTCCCTTTCCATATCACATATGAAGTGGTAGGCACTGATTCGATTCTAACCAAATTCAATAGGTATGCAGCTTCTCAAGTGCGTAACCCCCAAAGGAAAAAGGTAACTCAGTAGTACTCATCATAGAGCACACCATATCAAATAGGGTGTATCTGCTCCGCCCCGACATACCATCGTGCTATGGTGTATACGGAGGAGTAATGCTGAGAGAGAATCTCATTCTCCTTTAGAATAGTCCAGGAATTCCGTGCTCAAGTATTCTCCTCCCTGATCTCATCAAAAGACATAATACTTATACCCTTATTGGTTCCCTACTTCTAACTTATATTCTGTGAATATCTCAGAAGGTTCGGACTTATGTTTCAACAGGAACATAGGTCTGAAACTCGAAAGATCATCAGAGAATGTAATGAAGTATAAAGAACCAGTCCTGGCATGTGTAGACAGGGGACCTTACATACATCATCATGTATCAGTCCCAAGAGTTCACTAACTCTTTCTCTGTTTCTAATAAACAGGGCTATGGTCATCTTATCTTTGTGACATGACTGCCGAGTTTCACAAGATGTAAATTCAAACTAATTTAAATATGCATCTTTATGTAACTCTAGCTAGTCGGGTCACATTGATCTGACCTAGTCTACAATACCTCAAGAAGGATTCGTTCATTTCTGAACTCTTCCTCTTGTGTGTGTTCCGTATACTAAGAATTGTAGTTTGATTTAGAACTTCAATGCTTTTAGATGACGTGCCTGATGCGATCAACTTTTGATATAGGAAATGTTCAAAACATTATCCAACAATACAAAATTTTATCATTTCTTTACTACTAAAGAGACTGATATGATTTTGTATATCAGGTTCGGTATCTAATAACATTCGTTCAGAATTACTGTATTGGTAATATAGGGTGACAGTGACCAACAGACTTGGCTGCAACACTTGCCCCGTTTTCTGCCTCATGAAACTTATCACCCGTTCTCAGTTTTTCTACCCTTTTTGCAGCCCTATGTATCTGATTACATATCTGGGATCCTGATCCGGTATCATATACCAAGGATGCGGAGGATACTAAGAAACAGTTCTGTATAATGAACACACCCGAAGATGATGCATCAGCATGCACTCTCTTCGTTTGGGCGGCACGGGAATTCTGGTATTCCCCAATTTCCTGCTCTGTCTTATAACATTTATAAGTTGGAGCGGGACCAACGTTCTCCAGCTCAGTATAACAAGCGGGTTCGGTCAATAATCCGTATTATTATCTTGATTAAGGCGTGATATGGTCGCTACCTGGAGAGAGAGAGAAGAAAACACTCAGCGTGCGCTCTTGCAAGAATAGATTGGTTATTATTTTATCTAATCAGGGTGGCTCCCACTGCTTTTTATCAAATCTTCCTTCAAACCCTAAAAGGAAAGACTAGCCGGGATTAATTACACACTCCAAGTTCGCCAATCTTTCAGCCAGGCCAGTGTCGGTACTTTGAGGGAGGTCCCCCGTGCTTTCGCACGAACCTAATTAATGTAAACCTCGTTTTCCCAGAGGCGTAACCCTGTTGACACCTTTCTAGACACCTACTTGATCGGCTAATTGTAATGTATAAAACTCTCCCAGGAGTAACTCTTACTCGCAGCGGGTATCGGGATCCAACTATCTCATAGAAGGTATGCAATCTCATTGCAAATTTCAACACTTGAAATTCCCGATAATATTTTGCCCCTAGCGTCCTATGACCTTGACGGAGGCCAAACAACCCATAGTCCGCTAGTCAAGTTCAACCCGTCATTTCCTGATTGAATTAAACCCACCCGCACGACCCTTGACGGAGGCCAAACAACGCCGTACGAATACCCTAATCCAATCGCATCATATGCTAGCAGATAAGCACTAGTTAGCTACCGTACACTACGCCTTGACGGAGGCCAAACAACCGCAGCACGAATACTAACTAGTACGTATCTGAAATGACGGAGGGCTACGACAGGTTTTTCTGAAAACCTATTGCGTAATGAACTTGATATCGTTGTAGAATCAAATGATTTTAAAATGGAGTGCTTTTGAGGCTTTTCTAGTTTTGCTAAAGGAGTCACTCTCGGTGAAGGGATCGTCGGTCCTTTCCTCGTCGAATGAGGTGCGGGATATATCATATATATCACTGTGCAAAGCAAAAACACTTAAAAGCAATCAAAAGACAAACCGAGTGTGTAGCATCTGCCAGTTATTGCTAAAGGAGTCACTCCCGGTGAAGGGATCCCGGTCCTTTCCTTATCGAATAAGGTGCAGGATATATCATATATACCGCTGTGCAAAGCAAGAACTGTAGCTACCTGTTTTATTTTTGAAATTCGATTCTACAACATCTTAGGTTTCTTTTATTTCATTAATCACATTAATGAAGTCCCATCATTTAAGTACCTAAACATCACAGATAAATACGACGTACACTTATGCCATCCGCATTCGCCTCGATGTCCCCTCATGCACCGTTAGGTTAGGTAACTAACGACAGAGCGGGGAAGGGCAAGCACGGGTGTAAAACATAAGTAACGTCTATATAATATATCATATATACTATATACTGTATCCATCATAGAACATATCACATGATCACATCACAGATATCGCAGCAGAAGAATCATATGAAATATTGGATATACTAGGACGTCCGTGTTTTCAATACGAGCCAGTATAAAACACGGATTCCACGGTCGTGATGAATAGCGAAACCCAAACCCCTAGACCCATACGAGAGCGGCAAGCAACCCTACCAATTCTAGGGTTAGGAGATCCGGACTCGACTCCTCGAGTTGGTCTCCCACTGGACTCCAGAACCCGGTTACTTGTGCTCCCCTCCTTGGGTCTATCCTAGTGCAGAAAAGTAAATAATATACAAACGGTGACATCTTCCGCAACCTGGAAGCACCCCAATAAAAGAATATTACATACAAGTTTTTACATGAATGAAAATGAAAAACACTCATCTCACATAAAAACCCCCGGCTATTCAAACACGACGATCCAATATAACATATCCAGCAACACATAACATCACATGTCATCAACGTAAGTAAATATGTGCATCCCAATTGTCGTTGACATATAGCAACGAAACCGGCGATATCACATATTACACTTACGGTCACAGAAAAGAAAGTGTAAAACTACAACAGTTGGAATCCGCAACCTCCATAGACATCACATGCCTAACCAAATGAATTACTTAGACATCGCATGCCTAACAATTATAAACCCCGCATTTTAGTCTCAAAATCGAAAACTCTTTTCAATATCAAGTCGGGCAATTCAACAAGATTCCCGACATCCTGATCGAATGCTCGTCGCAAACTTCAGTAGACGGCCGCACCCCGATACCGTCGACGAAGTGCACTAAGGCGGAACTCCGCTGCCGCGAGCACCTGAACGGATGCTTTCGGCGACGGGGTTCTCCTACAGTCACTTGGTCGGGGCTATGGAGCGAGGCTGTCTATTAAGTTTACCCGGCGAGTATCCGCGTACGCTACGTGATTGCGACGGACTTTTGATCACATCAAAATTCCGTGGCAACCGATCAAGTGAGACTAAAGTGCTATGTTTATAACATTCATTCAGTTATCTCATAACTTTTTGTGAATTCCAATTATTGTATCACATTCCGGATAATTAGAAAATGTTAAACTTTCCGATCGAACATTCAAACACCCAAGTTTTCCCGATACAGATCAACACATGAAACAAGTCTAAAAACATTCAGTTCGTGCCTCAGTACCAACGGTCCAGCTGTAGAAGGGTCAAGCCAACGCCTCACATGTGGCATGCCGTACTGCCCCAAACCCGAAGGTTCAAAGGGCAGTTCAAGACGGTCACATAATCGAGTTAAGGTTTGTTGTCTTCTAGAGGGACCATCGCGTTACTTGCACTATTTAGAACGTTGTTAAACCACGGAAAGATCCAACACTTGGAAATTTCCCGACAGGGGAAAAAGTGGGTATTTATATCCGGTCGAACTTTTTAACATATTCTAAAAATACCCGGAAAAACACACTGACAAAATTAGACAATCCGATCGATACGTCGAGTCACCAATACAACCCAGAAAAAACAACTCTTGAGTAAATATTAAAAATTCCCAGAAAACTCAGCATAATATGATAGGAATTACTGTGCAAAAAGTATTGGACAATTTGATAATACGGCCGCGAAACCGCCGCAGAAGCCATGCTTCTGCCGCGGTTCCGCCGCACACTTGACGAATTGGCCCACCGAATTTCACAGTAATTCTAATAGGACCCTGCTAAATTTTTTAGAAATTTTTAATCTGGGAAAATCCCAGTTTTTCAAAAAAGTCCAGAGAGCCGTTTAAAATCGGGGTTTCGGGTCGATCGGACTTCTAACTCCGTCTACGCATCGCCTAAGGCTCTAGCTAGGCTCTGATACCACTGTAGGGTTCCTAGGCACTCTCAAGAGGTCTCACAAGGCATCAACCATGCCAATTTCAAAAATTACGGTGCCGAGAAACCCGACTACGGATCGTTGGCTAGAAGTTTAGGCGAAAGAAGCAACTAGTAAACTACTTTACTAAGAGAACGGAAATACGACCTTTGTAGATCCGGTCCTCCACCTCCATAGCTCCGCAATGAAGTCTCCTCGCTGTCCAAATGGAATCCCGGGCTCTAGCGTCGGCTTCATCGGAGAAATGGGCGGGCAAGGTCGTCGGCTTCGTGCCGAAAATGATCTACGTCGAAGCATCACAAGATCAAGCTCCCACTTCACCAAGTCATTAAACTTGTGAAGAAAACACACTCTACTACTTGGCAAGAGGTAGAGGATGAAGAAATAGGAAGTGGGTTCACTTTAGAATTGGATTTCCCACTCTTTTTCTCACTTTGCCATTGATGAAGGCAAGGTTTCTTTTCTTGAAGAAGAAGAAGAAGAAGATGAAGAAAGATAATAGAATTATATTAAGTTAATTAGAATTGAAAAGAAAAATGAATCCTTATTATAATTCCAACCATAGTTAGGTGTAGAGAATAGACTAGGGTTAGTGAATGGTTAGGTTAAGGAGATGAAGACAAAATGGTCAAAGTTGCATGAAGCTTCAAGAAACTTCATGAATCAATGCAACCATTTTGTTTTCTTCTCTCTTTATTAATCCAAAATAAATAGATAAATGAATGGATAAATAAATAAAAACCTAACCATATACTTAACCAAGGTTTAATTCTTTACACTTAACCAAATAAGCATGTATCATCAAACATGATACAATCATGTGCACAAAAGTATATCACATATACAACTTGCACAATTCAAGTGAGAAAATCCATTTAAAGTGAACCAATACTAGTTAATGCAAAGTAATATATCAAATATATAATTATACATTAAATCATTAAATCAACACTTGATTCAATGATCCGGTCATGTCGCACATAACCGACTAGTATCCAATGTATCGGCTTATCGAATCAATCCTTGATTCGATAACTAGGTTATATCGCATACAACCATTCGATACATTCATCACGAGAATTAAATACGGTATCACATACACGCATTATTCTCGGTCCCGCACATATCTCATATGCGCTCCTATTTCGTTTCGCTTGAGCCAGGAAACCTCTGTGTAGGACTCTAAAGACTCGTCAATACGCCGGCAGCAGGTGATGATCATATCAAAAACCCACAAGCCGCAAGCGGTCTGCTAAACGTAACGGCCACCCGAGTATTGAGCGATGAGAAGATCGACGAGCAAGCCCGCTGACCCTCCTGTGAATCCAACCAGTAACACTTACCGTACAGTCCAGTCTGATCGTCTGATATGTCGCATATCTCGTCTAGGGGTGGCAAACGTCAGACCCCAATAGCTCGATAAGTCATGTCGATATGAGGTCTATAACAGTTCGAGAAACTACTGGTAACACTTACCAGTAAACCTCAGCAACCCTGGCCAGGGATTTCCGGTTATAGCCAATCGAACACAGCGCAATATCAACTCCCCATAACGGGAGAGACGAATCCCCTCCTATCGCTCATTGCCTCCATGTGACTCGGGACTGTACCCAAAAACCACCGTTTTGCACGCCCTCTTGGACGTGGTAAGATGGAAATCAAAGCACAGTGGGAACCACACAAGACTCTATGACGATCTCGGGTCAACAGACTACTCTATACCAGTGTAACCAGAGAACTGCCATCTGACGTAAGGTATAATACCATCTGGGAGTTCTCGGCGAGTCCGTCCAGTGTACCCAGTCTCCACTGAGCACCCGTATATCATCTCTGATGTCAAACACCAATGGATATGGGATCATCCATCGCCCATCTGTATGGGTCGAGAAGGTATACGCTAGTCTACTCTGGTATATCGATGCCCCGTCTCGATATACCCATGACTAGGGACTTTGAAGGATGTACTTATGGACTACCATGTCCCCCCTAGTATGATCCGCATCATAGTCCAGGTAGTTAAGTACACATCCTAATGGCTTTACCAACATGTAACAGAGAGACAATCAGTGTACACGTTAAGGTAAAGAGCAACCAGATAGCATACTATCATGTCGAGCAAGAAAGTCCTCCCTATATATGTCCCAGCATCCACTACAATATGCATCCAATGTACAGTAATGGCCTCTAGGGCATACATATAACTAACAGGCTGACCTCGGCCTCCTCGTCCTCTCTGAATAGGACCGCCGTGTCCACGGCCTCTGGGTGCACCGAACTGGCGTGGAGGATCGCCTGTGGTAGGAAGTAGAGCTCTTTGAGGAGGAGGTGGTAAGGTCACATGTGGAATTGTCGCTGCTCCCCGTCGTCTCACCGGACAGTATTTGATATGATGGTGCGGACTCCCGCACCCAAAACATCCTGGCGACGCCTGCTGTCCCTGTAGATATGAACCATATAGCTGACCTCGCCCAACCCCTCTGCCGGCACCATCTCTCGGAAAGGATCTGGCATGGTGCCTCTGATCTGGCATACCGGTACGAATCCTCTTCGGCCTGGGAACAGCCGAAGTCGCTGAAATGCGTGCCTCCATCCGCAACGCCGTATCCATAGCAGCTGATTAAGTGTCGAAGTGCTGGGCGCCGATAGCAAGAAATAGCTGGGTGTCAAGTCCCTGTACGAACCTCTTCACTTTCTTTTCTTTGGTATCCACCAAATACGGAGCATATCTGGACAACTGTATGAACTGGATATCGTACGCAGACACCGTCATCCCTGGGGTCTTGATCAAAGCTTCAAAACTGCGAGCCCTAGCGTCACGAACGCTCTCTGGGAGGAAACGAGCTAGAAATACCGCTGTGAACTCGGCCCAAATCATAGGAGGTAGACCTGCAGCTCGACCTCTCAAGACTGACTCCCACCATGTCTGCGCAAGGCCCTCTAGACGGAAACTCGCAAGCTCCACCCATCGATCGTCAGAACATCTGAGCGGACGGCAGATCCTGGCTAAACTGTCAAGAAATGTCTGCGGATCCTCTGCTGCATCGGTGCCCGTAAAGACTGGAGGTCTCAGCCTTATGAAATCCTGTAGCGATACTGGGATAGCCACGGTGGTAGTAATAGCAAATGTCTGGGCAGCAGGTACCAGGGTAGTCTATGATGTGGTAGGTATGTCCTCCGATCTCGGTGCACGACTGGCCGCTACTACGGATCCTACCATCTGTCGTAACTCCTGCATACCTCCCATCATCTGTCGTAGCTCCTCCGTACCAGACTCTAGCCTGTCTATGCGGCCTGGGGAATGCAGATCATTCTGTCCCTGAGGCGTAGGTACGACACCCTGCTCGGTCCTCGTCTCGGACGAGCCTGCTCGGATCTCATCTCGGGCGGCAGCCCTCTGCGCTCTCGTAGCCTTCGGTGGCATAGTGGCTGTTACAAGAACAGGATGATAAGAACAGTGCAATAGAATCATAGGATACACGGAATTGAAGAAGGAATTTCAAGCAAGTATATCCTAAAGTCACCTAGGCGGAGTACCGTATCGCAAGTATGCTGCGGACATACGCATGCTACGTTACCCTGCTTAAGTCACTTACTCTATCTACCAATGGTCATCCTACACTCAAAAAGGTAAAACCTACCGCTCTGATACCAACTTTGTCACGACCCGTAGGGTACGGAACGTGACTGGCACTTAAGTTACGAAACGTCTCAAGGCGTCCGTAAAATAAGAAAGCCAAAGCCTAGAAATCAAAACCAAAAAGTAGGAGAGTGAAGGAAAACCAATCAATTGAAAGCGAGTTTATCAAATAAGTCATATCAGGACTTTTTAAAAACATATCAAATTTTCCGAAAATTTCGGCAGAGTCTCCTTTGTAAACACTGGCCCCCAAAATGGGTACAACAAGAATATATATGAATACAACAAATAAGGCCTCCCCAAGCGGGAGATAGCTCTTCGCCAAAAGGCGGTCACAAATCCCACGCAATATAAATCAGCAATATGCAAAATAAGCATAAAAAGGCATAAGTTAGAAGCAACATGTCGGCTCAAGTGAGCTCGACCCCAAAATACAGCATAAAAAGCCTACAAATCTCACAGTCTAGTCTCTAAGTCAATATACAACAATACTGGTAGATACAGTAGATGGAGTACTCTAGATACAAAGAATATACAAGGTGGTACAAAATAATAATACAACCCACCTACGAGCAAAAACCTCGAGTCCAGGCAAAAGAGGCAAAAGAAGCGGTGCGTCCGCCGCTACTGTGCTGACGTAGCGGACCTGCAAAAGACTGTGGCACAACGGGGGTGAGTTGCCAACTCGTGAGTATTAAATAACATCTATAGAGGCTATCGCAAGCATGCACACAAGCATCCTAGCATCTATAATACAGGTATGGCAGGATATACTAGCAGGTATGTATGCAACATGAATATACTAGCAGATATGTATGCAACATGAATATACTAGCAGGTATGTATGCAACATGAATATACTAGCAGGTATGTATGCAATATGAATCACCTCGTGATCTGCATGTGTAAGTATACGAAATCATATTTTTCCTTTAGGAATCTCTTTTGAAATATCAGCACAATACCAATAGAATCAACAAGAATCTGTTTCCAGCAACGACACCTCAAAACTGTCTCAAATCTCATATATCCATATCGTAGTATCTCTGGCCTCAGCCGTCTGGCTGACCCATCTCAAATATCAATATCTCATCATCTCGCGGCCACGGTCGGTATCCTCTGGATATCCGCCATGCGAAAACAGTCACCGGTAGGTAATCCATCCCCTGTCAGGCTCAACGCCATCATCTGCGATCTTCTTGCCCCGGGGTACCTCACCGGGCCCACCATGTACCCGAGACGGTTCATCCAACTCCTCCAAATGGGTCTCGAAAACCACAACAAACTCATGGTGGACGATACTTACATCACTAGAAAACCGCAATCTTGCATATTTTAAAAAAGTAATAAGTTTTAGAAATTTTGCGGCTTTCCCCCGAAATCCAGAAATATCATAAATCTCAAGAAATGATCATAAGTGCATATGTCAATGATAATGAATGCATATGGTATCAATAATCAAGTTGCAATGTATGATTAATAAACTAGTCGTGAACAATTGATGTAATGGTATACATGCACATGAATAGCAATTCTACAATGTTATTTTAAGGATTTATTGCAAATGTACAGGTTTAAGTATCAAATATGGTGACAATATTCTAGATTATATGCTATCTAGTGTCGTGGCATGGCAATTATTAGGGCGTGTGTGTATGCATGAATAGTGCTCGTGCTGCATATAAAAATCCTGGTAATGGTGCAGATGTCCTATAGAATGGGTTCGCATATGTATGACAATATAAAGCATGGATGTAGCAAGATGTTACGCAAGCATTTACTCCTAATTACTAATATCACTAGAAATCTTTAAACTACTTAAACTATCGGGCGACTTGCGCCATCCGAACGATATTTCCCCGTAGATATTACATCTACTCACCGGAATCCCCAGCTAGCTATGTCCAATCACCGCCTTTCCTTTTCGTGTTGCGTTCGAAGTCTCCGCGATCGAACCTGGAATTTGCACCAATACAAAACATAAGGTTACATATCATGAAACGTCGCAAATCCCAAACGAAAACATCAACGTTCACGAGTTAGGCACAACGTGCACAAGGTGCGCGGAACACACACGAAAATCACAAAAACTAACTATAATCGTCGTTTTGGGCGCCCGGCAAAGCAAAAACCTGATAAAACCAAAAATATGCATTCACACACCCTAAAAGTCGTAGGAGATGCCAATACAATCATCAAGATATCATAAATAATTCATCACATTATTTTATAAAAAAAACTAGTAAGCATTTGCATCCCAAAATCGATGCAAACATCGCCGATTTGCTACAAAAAAGACTACAATCTAGCATAATCACCCAAGTCACACCATTAGATAGCCACTACACAAATTTTCAACACATTAACCATTCTTCAAAACCTATTTTTCACAAGCAAACCATTTCTTAATTTTTCTTATTAGCAATAGCAATCAAAATTTCACACTAGATTAACTTAGATTAGCACTAATTTGAAACCAAATAGCAAGCTAACCTCTTAGATTTAGGTTAACAAAACACTAGATAGCAAAATAAATTAATTAACCTAATAATGGTTTTCTAAACCTTAATTAAAATTCAAGCCATGAACTAAAAATAACTAGATTAGAAATTAACACTAAATTAACACTAAAACAATTTAATTTAAGGAATTCAGCCACAAGAATTTAAATGGGTCAAGATTATACCTCAATTTCTATGGATCTAGCATGGTGATTTTGTAAGTCCACGTTACCTCTCCCGGTTCTTTCGGGCTTGCGGAAACGGTGAAAAACGATTTTTCGGGTTATGGTAACATGGACTATAAAATACGGATCTTTGCTAAACTACACACTAGCAACTAACAAGAGTTTTACCTACTCGGTTAGGGGTTATACCTCAACTTGAACTCCTTCTCTTGGACTTCTTGTGGTGGCCGGATGGTTCTCTCCTCGTCGCCTTCTCTTATCGAAGATGGATCCACCTGAGGGTCTCTACCTTGAGCTCTTTCCTCGAACTTGAGAAAACTAAAGTGTCCGGCTTGCTAGACCTTCAACCTTAGGATGAGTAGAGAGTGTCTTTGGGTGTTTTATCTCAAAGGAAATGTTTCTCAACACATGAGATGAATTTTCCTTGAGCTAGAGGAAGAGGAAGAGGAAGAGGAAGAGATGAAAGAGAATGAATATGAGAGAATGAGAGAGTTTTAAAACCATAACCAATATATGTGAATTAATCTAATTAATAATATTAATCAAAATGAAAAAGGTGATGGTTGGTTTGATAAGACCATTATCATTTCACATTAAATGTTTTTGCAAAGATCAAAGAGCATCTTTGGAGTGAAATGATGATGGTCAATGTTTCAACCATGGTCAACAAGTCAACCTTGGTCAACAAGTCAACAACCCTAACCATAACTCAATTTCATTTAATTTATATTATTAATTGATATTTCACATATTCATTAGGGTTTGGAAAAAGACAACTGTCAACTGTGTACACACACCCGTTCCAAAACCCTAATGAAAATCCTTTTCCTCTGCCTCAATCAACTGTGCATACACACTCGCATTCGTGTTCCGAGGAACACGAATACAATGAGATAAAACTAACCCCAAAACATATACTAGGATCCGGCTCAAACCAGAGCCCGCTAGTAATGACTGTCCGGACACCAAACGTGCACAAGTGCGCGGATGTGAACGAACCCCATCGCAAATCCATGCGACCTCTACTCTGTTTTGCCCAAAGGCGAATAACCCTCTGTGTGGGACTCTAAAGACTCGACACTACGATGGCAGTAGGTTTAACCACAGACCGCAAGCGGCACTAGCTGTACGTAACGGCCCCCAGGTAGATGCCGATAAGAAGACTGATGAGGCGAACCCATCCGAACTCCTACTAAGCCTGTCTGTGACAATCTCCGTACAGTCCGGTCTGTTCGTCTGATAATATCGCATGGCAGGCCTAGGGGGTGGTAAACGTCAGTCCCCTAATAGCGGTACAAGTCGTGTCGGAGTGTAGCCCAGAACACCCTGAGATAACACTGGAAGCCTACCAGTATATCTCGCTTGCCCTGGCCAGGGACGACAATGTGTAATGGCTCTCCTAGACACAGCGCGATATCAACTCCCAATACCGAGAGAGACGAATCCTATCTAACCGTCACTGCCTCCAAGTGCTTCGGGACTGCACCCAACTACTACCTGTTTGCATGACTCCTTTGAGCCGTGGTAAGGTAGTAATCAAAGTACAGTGGGAACACACTCGAGGCGAAGTGACAGTGTCAAGTCAACGGACTATGCTGTACTCATGTCAACTGGGAACTGATAACTGACGATAGGTATAGTACGAACCAACAGCTCCCGACGAGTCCTGTCCAGTATACTCGTAACCTAACGAGCACCCACATACTATCTCAAGTACAACGTACTGACGGCTGTAGGACAGACCGTCTCCCGTGCTGGCATGAGAAGCACATACGTTAGTCTACTCCGGAGTATCGATGCCCTGTTTCGATAGTCCTACGACCAGGGACCTGCATAAGGATGTGCTTGTGGATTACCCAGCCCCCACGAGTGTGACTGCCATCACAACGCTGGTAATCAAGTAAAGATCCTAAAGGCTCCACTAATGTGTATAGGCAAATATGTTAAAAGAAACACATGTACACACATTGAAGTAGAAACAAACCAAGTAGCATACTACTATTTTGAGCAAGATTGTGTATACAACGGTGAATATCCCAAGCTTCCATTAAGTAATATACAAACTAGTACGATACAGTAATGGCCTCTAGGGCATATACACTAACAGATTTGCCTCTAAAATGCCTCCTTTCCACATGTTTTCAACTAAATTAGGCTTGAGAAGAGATAGCACAAGGATTTGTTAGAGTTTTGTGATGAAATTTATGGATTTTGATGGTTTTTAATGGATTTTGATGGAAATTTTGAAGCAATAAAGAAGGGAAATTTTGGGGGCTGTTTCCTGCAGGTGTCTCGGCTGAGGAGGAGTGGGAAGAGGTGTAGGGAGTTGTGGAAAAATTTTCAAGGTCAAAAGACCAATCAATCAACAAAAAAACCCATACTCCAATTACTATATTTTAATCCCATCTCACAAAGTTTCATTCAAATGAGTTAAAGAAATTTTTTTTGAGGGGAAAGGTGGCTACTGCAGGTGGTGGGGCCGGCCAAATATGTGAGGATGAGTGAGAGAGATTTTACAATGAAATTTTATGCAAAAAGACCCCCTACAAGCTCAAAATTGCAAGTTTTAGTTCAAAATAATTATTTTTTTTGTTTTCCATAATAAAAACCCATTAAAACTTGAAATAAAATACTAAAAAATTATATTACAACTAGATATTAATTAACATGATTTTAAAGATCAAAATTAGCCCATTTAAAATTGTATTTATCACTAATTTAATGTATTTTTTTACCGGCTTAAAATAACATTAAAAATTGAAAAATTAGGCAAAATTTTTAAATGACCAGAAATTTATAAGTAACTCATTAGCTACCAAAAACTAGCAATTACCTATCCAAATTAGGTATAATTAGGCCTAAACTGCAAAATAACAAAAAAGACGATTTATGGAAAAATACCAAATTTTCACCGATTTTCGGGAAAACACCAAAATGACTTTTCAAGGCGTTACAGTAGGAATGTGTCACTATTGTTTTTCTCTCATTACAATGCTCCAAGAGCAACTCAAGAAGATGAAGAGGAGGTGAGGAAACATGTAGCATGAGTGATCAGTCGAAAATATTGCATTTTTAACACAGCAA
Source organism: Agapanthus africanus (assembly GCA_030015575.1). Taxonomy (NCBI): domain Eukaryota; kingdom Viridiplantae; phylum Streptophyta; class Magnoliopsida; order Asparagales; family Amaryllidaceae; genus Agapanthus; species Agapanthus africanus. The sequence goes on from CM057337.1 coordinate 313,469,651, forward strand.
TTTCCCTACTATTTGTAATCATCTAGAGGTGTTTGGTATAAATATAGCACATATTAGCAATTTGTCTGAAAAAATACCAAATAACATGTGTTATACATTATAACCAGCATTACGAGGGAAATTGTGTGTTTATTATTGCACGCGTGATCTTTTGTGTATCAAACACTTGTCTCGAGGTTGTGTGTAGGAAATTCTCCATGTAAAAGAGCCGGAACTGCTAAAAGTGCTGATAAAACGCATCAAGTCCAAGACTTGAAATATGGCAGTAAACAAGAAAGTATAAAAATATTCCAGACGTCAGGAAAGTGCCATAAAGCCAACACCAAAATACCCTGAAGATTTCATGCAGCGATTCCATCAAACGGCTGCGGATCCGCGGCCGATCTGACTCATCGGCAATTGGTCATGTGGGCAGAGGTCTCCTTGTAAATGGCCAAACTTCTTCAAGACACTTCAGTTCCTAGAGATCTCCAGAAGCTTCCCTTCTAACAGCCAAGCTTCTTGTGCAAGCTTAATACCAACCAAGCTTCTCATGCAAGCTAGCTAACTACCTTAATCTAGAAACTTCCCTACAACTACCTAGCTTCCTATGCAAGCTTCATAACAACCAAGCTTCTAAGGGAAGCTAAATCTAGCTTCTAGGGGAAGCTAAAGGGGAAAGCTATAAAAAAGGACCCAGGACATTATTACAAAGTTTGTTGTTCATCAATTAGGGTAAAATTCAAGTGAGATCCAAATCAATTCTAAATAAATTGAGTGACACAATTTGATCCAAATCAAGATTCATCGAGTACCAAATTGAGCAAGAATCCAACGAGCCTTTTGAAGCAACGCCGATCTTCATCCGAGCAAGAGATCCACGACGATCCGCGACTCAAGAAGACGATGCGAAGCTAGTTCGATGATTTAGTTCTGTTAGTGTATATGCCCTACGGGCCATTATTGTATCATACTAGTATGTATATTACTTAATGAAAGCTTGGGATATTCACAGTTATATTAACAGTCTCGCTCAACATAGTAGTATGCTACTTGGTTTAAGTCTATCTTAATATGTGTATATGTTAGCATATCGAGAATACATATTGATAGAGCCCTTAGGATCTTGATTGACTACCAGCGTTGTGATGGCAGTCACACTAGTGGGGGCTGGGTAGTCTACAAGCACATCATTATTCAGGTCCCTAGTCGTAGGATTATCGAGACAGGGTATCGATACTCCGGAGTAGACTAGTGTGTACGCTTATCATCCCAGTTGGGGAAATTGTCTGTCCCACAGCCATTAGTACGTTGTACTGGAGATAGTATACAGGTGCTCGTTGGGTTATGGGTACACCGGACAGGACTCACAGGGAACTGTTGGTTGGTATTATACCCGTCGTCAGTTAACAGTTCCCAGGTGACATGAGTACAGCATAGTCCGCAGACTTGACACTGCTGCTTCGTCTCGAGTGTGTTCCCACTGTTCTTAGATTGCTACACTACCACGGCTCAAAGGAGTCGTACAAACAGGTAGCAGTTGGGTGCAGTCCCGAAATACTTGGAGGCAGTGGCGGTTAGATAGGATTCGTCTCTCCCGATATTGGGAGTTAATATCGCGCTGTGTTTGGAGAGCCATTACGCAAAGTCCCTGGCCAGGGCAAACGAAATTTACTGGTAGGATTTCGAGTAGCTTCTCAAGGTGTAATGGGCTTCACTCCGACACGACTTATACATCTTTTAGGGGACTGACGCTTGCCGCCCCTCTAGGCCTGATATACGATAGTCCAAGACAAACAGACCAGACTATACGGAGATTGTCACATCAGGCTCAGTAGGAGTTCGGATGGGTTTCCTCATCGGCCTTCTTATCGACATCGACCTTGGGACCGTTACGTACAGCTAGTACCGCTTGCGGCCTGTGGTTAAACCCACTGCCAGTGTAAGTGTCGAGTCTTTAGAGTCACACACAGAGAGTTTCCCTGCTTCAGGCGAAACGATATAGAGGTCGTATGGTTTTACGACAGGGTTCGGACACATACGTGTTTTTACGCACGTACGATATTCGGGCAGTTTATACTAGCAGGCTTTAGTTTAAGCCAGATTCTAGTATTGGATTATTGGATTTTTACAGTCTCAGTATTTCCGTGTTTTCAAGGATGGGAGGGGCATTCTCGTAATCAGTGGAGAAGTTTCTAGAAGATTGATGAGTTGGAGGCTTAGGTGGAATTTGCATTAAATGGATTAATGACTCATGGTGTGATTCATCCAAATGAGTTAATGAAGCATTTATTGCTTAATGACTCATGAGGTGATTCACATAAAGTGAGTTAATGAAGCATGGTTGATATTATCATATGTTATTCATTTAATAATTATCATGCTTTATATATATTCACAAATGAGTTATAATTCATTATCATTCTTGCTCTCACCTTCTCTCTCCTCAAGCTCTCTCTCTTCAAATTACTAACTCTAACCTCTCATGTGTTGAGATCCAAGGGTTAGCAAGACTAATAGATCCCTAATCCTCTTCTATATCCTCTAGGTTACCTTGATTAGCACTCATAGCAACCTAGTTACCTCAAGTGAGAGGTTAAAGCTTGGAGAAGTAGCTCTCGGGTGGATCTTCTATCACATCGAGGAGGCCGACGAGGAGGTGGTCAACGAGAACAAGAAGGACTTGATTCATTAGGTATAATCATCTATCATAGTAGCTAATCACTTCTATATAGTTGTTAGTTAGGGTTTAGCAAAGATCCGTAAAGTTAGTTGAAGTTAGTTTAAACAAAAATGATTGTTTTACTTATTCCGCCTCCCTGCATCATGTGGGGTGTCTAACGTCGACTTACAGTGGTATCAGAGCCTCGCTAAATCATAACTAACTTGTTAGCAAAGTCGTTAGAAATTCGATCGCAAAACAAACCCGAAAAAACATCATTTTAACCAAGTTTCTGCCGTTTTTAAAACGGGGTCTAAAAATTTTTCAGGGACCCTTAAAAATACAAGCAGAGAATTATAAGATTACTGGAGAAATTTGTGATCGTGACTCGGCCAAACCACCGCGGAACCGCGGCCGATCCAAGCGATCCGCCGCGTTGAAGCCGAGTCAGCCCAAATTTTCCCATTAACTCTTCTGTGTTGATGTTGTATTTTCTGGGATGTTTTGTTTCTGCTCAGGTTTCAGGTGCACAGAGAATTATTTGGAGTAGATTCATTTGTGTTTGCTTGATCGAAATTCTAAAATGTTTGGCTAACTTGATTATATCTGTGTTGTGTTTAAAGTGTTCGTAAACCTCCCTAACTGCCAGTATGTCGGTTAGCAGGGGGTTGCACATTTCTGTAATGATTTTTACTGGTTTGTGAATGTGGACTTGTTGGATTGTCGTGAATGGATAGCCGAGGATGTGAGACGAGTGTTTCTTTCATTCAAATGTAATTTGTAATTGTTGTAATATTCTTTTGCGGGGCACATTCGGGTTGAGGTTGTAGCCACCGTTGTATTATTTCATTTACTGTTTTCTGCTCCTAGGATAGACCCAAGATGGGGTGCACAAACTACCGGGTACTTTGAAGTGTTTAGTGGCCTACTCATGTCATTGAGGGAGACCGCTTCACTTTGGGTACTTGCGGGTAGTTTGCCGTACCCGTAGGGGTCTAGGGTGGGGTTTTGGCTATTCATCACGACTGTGTAATCCGTATTTCTTTGCAGTCTCAAAAGGAATGCGGATTCGTAGAAAATCCAATATGTTCATCTGTGATATGGAATGCTTATTATTGCGTCTGACAAATGTACAATATCTATATATGATATCTATTATGCATGGCTTATGTTTTGCACCCGTGCTAGCCCAGCCCTCGCTCTGTCGTTAGTTAAGTAACCTAACGGGTGAATGACGGGACCCAGTGGTGAATGCGGATGGCATAAGAGGACGTTGTATTTTCGTTGTTTTCTGCAATGATAGGTTAATTGATGGGACACATTATATTAATGCAAAGAAAATAAACCAAAGTTGAATCGTTGGAACAATTTAAAAGAAACCACTCGGTTATTTTAAAAACAGAAGATATTTTTTAAATTGCGGAGCTTAAACCACTCCTTTTAAAAGCTATCAGGTTCCTTCGATCATATCAAGTTCACTACGTTCACGGTTTCGCCAAAACCATTCGTAGCCCTCCGTCATTTCATTTGGGTATTCAGTAGTATTCAAGCTATGTATTTTGACCAACGCCAAGGTATAGTGTTTGGTAGCTGCTGGATATTCATTTGTTGCATAGATAGATGAGTTAGTTTGGGACAGTCGTATTATCATTTGGCCAACGTCAGGGGTATGTACGGATGGGTTCAAATTAACAAGATAATGATGGGTAGAACTTGACATGTGACTTGTGACATTTTGACCAACGCCAAGGTCATAAGAGCATGGGGCAGAAATTGATATCGGGAATTTCTAAAGAAACTGAAATTCGCTAAGAGTTGCATACCATTTGGAGTGTGATAATTTTGGTAGGATTCCTTCAGCTTTATCACACGATGATATTTGGATCCCGATCCTACTGTGAGTATCCGCTTCTCACCTGGAGATTCGTCACTTAACGATCAATGCTATAAACCAAATAGGTGTCGAGAAAGGTGTCAGAAGGGCTACGCCCCCAGAGAAAAGAGGTTATTTAATTAAGGAACTTCGCGAAAGCGTCGTAAAACCTCCCTCGAAGTACAGACACCAGCCTGGCTGAACGGTTAAGCAAGTATTGTACGGTGAGAATAGTCCTGACTAGTTCTTCCTTTATAGTTTGAGGAGAGATTTGAGAAACAGTGGGAGCCATCCTGTTTAGATAAACTAAAAACCACTCTAAACTTGCAAGAGCATCATGCTAAAATGTTCCCTCTCTCTCTCTCATTTGCAGCGACCTTGTGACCATGACTAGGTTACATCTAGATAACAAGTTGACTGAATCTGACTTTTATGACTGGCAAAGGTCTGTCCAGATGTCCATTGCCTATGACAAGCTGGACCACCCTATTACTACCCAATCCCCCGCCTTCCTAGGTCCAGTTCCCACCGTCGCGGATATGAATATCCGTCAGACAAGGGAAAAGGAAAGTGCGAGTGCCAAGTGCCTCGTGTTGGCTTCAGTTGATGGTGTATACCAGAAGCAGCACGAGAAGATGGACTTAGTTTCCATCTTCCTCCATAACAAAGATTTATATGGAGAGCAATCTCGTATCGCAAGATATGAGACCTTGAACGAATTGCTTCAAGCGAGGTTGGCTGTCGGGTCATATTTAAGGGACGGCGTCCTTACAATGACTAGCTATATTAATGAGCTCACGGACCTTGAGACCACGTTGGGAAATGGGTCATATACTGACTTATTTCTACAGTCCCTACGCTCTACTTACACCCTAAAAGAAACCAGGGAGACACCCGCTCTGCTTAATGGGGGACCTTCTTCTTCTACATCCAGGGCGAAAGCAAAGGGTGAAAAGAAGAAGACCTCCACAAAGCCGATATACGGTGTCAGTAAAGTAGAAGGAAAGGGAAGAGCAAAAGTTTTGGGATTTGGTGTAGGAAAGGAGGGATGTTCCTATTGTTATGGGAACAGACATTGGCAGAAAGATTGCAGGGCTTCGGAAGCCAGTAGCCAGGATTCGAAGCATGTTGTGGCTTCGGCCTCGGGTGTGTTTGTAATTGAGAACTGTTTGTCAATTAACTCTACTTCCAGGGTACTAGATACCGGAGCAGGATCTCATATCTGTAATTCATTAAATGCTTTGAGAAACCGTAGAGTTATTAGGGTAGGCGATTTGTCTCTCAGAGTTGCGAACGGAATGAGCGTGGACGCTGAATCCGTGGGAGAATATTGCCTAGGTTTGACAAGTGGGTAGATATTGATTCTACGTAACTGTTTGTATGTACCTAGTTTGACTTGTAATATCATATCAGTGTCCTCACTTTCGAGAGAGGGATATGATTTTGTCACGACCCGAAAGTACGGAACGTGACTGGCACTTAGATTACGAGACGTCTAAAGGCGTACCGTAACCTAAGTCAGCCAAAGCCCAGAAATCAAACCCAAAATCAAAAGAGAGTGAAGGAAAACCTTAAATGAAAACGGTTTTGAAATCAATTAAGTTGCATAGAATCCCTTTTTAAAAACATCAAAAATTCCCGAAAATTTCGGCAGAGTCTCCCCTGTATTTTCTATCCCCCAAAATGGGTACAACAAGATAATAAACCTGTAATCATAAAAATGGCATCCCCAAGCGGGAGCTAGCTCTTCGCCCAAGGCGGATCACAACCACATGCAATATAATAGTAATATCAAGAGAAGAGCATAAAAGAGATGCAAATACCAGAAAACACACGTCGGCTCAAGTGAGCTCGACCCAAAAGAAACCACAAATATACAAATCTCTCAGTCTCATCACTAGGTCGCATATACAATACAAGTGGTAGATGGAGAATACTAGATACAATGATAAAGCAAAAAGGAATAAAGTATACTCGCAACCCACCTACGGGCGATGTCGCGAGTCTGAGCAAAAGGAACTGATGACAAGATAGCCCGCCGCTACAAGACTGACGGGTCCGACCTGCAAGACACTGTGGCACAACGGGGGTGAGTTGCCAGCTCATGAGTAGAATATAACATCTAGTAAGGCAATCGTAAGAATGCACGCAATGCGGAACAACATGTATGTCCATATGTGATATAATAACTCTAGTATGCATACACATGTATGCAATATCTTTTCTAACTCTTTAAGTGTTTTAAATGTTAATGTTACTGCATTCTTAACTTTTAGAAAATGAATGTCTGCATAATAGCTAAATATCATCAAGAAATCCTCTGAAAACCCGTGTCAAGCATCGACACCAAATAGGAATCACATCTGTCTCAATATCGCGCTCCGTCAGTCCGGATCGGCCCATATCATAAATCTCACGACAACGGTCGGTATCCTCCGGATATCCGCCGCGCCAGACATCACCGGTAGGTAGTCTTCCCCTGCCAGGCTCATCGTCTACAACTCGATCTTCTTGCCCCGGGGTACCATACCGGGCCCACCATGTACCCGAGACGGTTCATCCACTCCTCGAATCGGGTCTCGAAATCCAACAGAAAACATGAAAACTCATGGTGGACGACACATACATCACGAGAAAACCGCAACTTTGTTTTGAAAATGATAAATATAAGGTTTTGTTAAATTCTTGCGGTTTTCCCCAAAAATCCAGAAATCACAGCAAAACTGAAATCCTCAAGAAAATCATAATGTTCACATGTTATATGTATGATAAATGTCTATGATATCAATGTGTATGATGTGAATTTTGGCTAGAGTTCTATGTAAATATGATGATGATGCGAGATATGTGCATGCGATGCAGTTTCATATATCAAGTATGAATGCAGGTGACGATATTAAGATAAACAGGTTCTATCGTGCACGTGGCATGTCAATTACCAAAGGCGTGTGTGTTACATGAATAGTGCGCGTGCAACAGATGCCAATGGTAAGGTGTTCGTGTCCTACGAAATGATATCGCATAGGTAGAGATGAATGTCCATGCAATTTAACATACTGTTCGCTATAAGGGTATGCAGTGTACATGAATGGATAAGCTAACTAACAATATAATCTTGCAAAAAGTAGGGTAATCCTAACTAGGGGGGGCGCCTCGCGCCATCCAGACGATTCCCCCATAGATGAATACATCTACTCACCTGAAATCCCCGCTAATCTGATCCGGCCACCGCTTTGCCTTTTCGCGCCGTATCCGAAGTTTCCCCGACCGATCCTATATTTGCACAATACCAAGCATAAGATTACAAAACCTAACACAATGCAAGTCACAACATACAATTATCCACGCTCTCAAAATAATCATAGCATGCACTCGGTGCGCGGAAAAACGCACGAAAATCGCAATCCTTTAACTAGAATCGTCATTTCGGGGAAATCGGCAAAACTACAACCCGACTAGACGAAACACCGCGTTTGCGCATTCTAATAATCCTATACGAAGCTAGTAACATGGCTAACCTAACGCAAATTGACCGCATTCTATTTTCTACAAAAATCTAGTAAGCGAATTCAACGCCGATTCAATGCAAACATCAATATTTGTCGATTTAGCAAGCATATAATTACACCATTAACCATTCTAATCAATTAGATAACCATCCCTAACATAATCCAACCATTATTCTACAAACCCTAATTTTTAAAAATCAAAACCTTCTCTTGATTTTTCATGAACAAGATTTACACTAAATTAATACTTCAAAATACTAATCTAGCTTATTTAAACTACAAATTTAACAACTAGTTTAGGATTTATACCTTCCAAGTTATGATCCTCTTGCAATTAGCCTCTAAAGATGCCTCTTTTCTCCTTGTATTAGTCCAATTTGGGGTTGAGAAGGAATGGAATAGGGTTTAGATTTGAATTAGAGAAGAAAAGTGTGAATTTTTGTGGATTTCGGAGGATTTTTTGCAAGAATTTTGAGCTAAACAAAATGGGGGAAATGGGAGGGGGTTTGCTGCAGGTAGCACGACCAGGAGGTGGAGGAGGAGAGTGAGAGAGAATTGTGTGGAAAATTCTACACAAAAAGCTTCTTCAAAGATCAATTAATGAATGTTACATCAACTTTTTACAAAAAAACCCATTTTTAAGCCATTTTTTTCATAATTTTCCCACCAAAAATCTAAAAGTTTGCAAGACATGATATAATTTTATTAACACCATATTTTAGCTTATAAAGACTCTTAATTAAGAAATTTACCTAATTAAATTTGTATTTATCCCTAATTAAATGTATTTAAAAAGGCTTAAAATAATAAAAAATTAATTAATTACGAATTTTTTTTTATTTAACTAGATAATTATAAGTGACATTTTAGTGACAAAATTATAGTAATATCTTATCTAAATTTTGTATAATTAGGTCTACAATGAAAAATATCAATTTTGACTTTTTACTGAAAAAACCGAAAAATTTGCCGATTACCGAAAAACTGCCTAAACGATTTTCGAAGGGTTACAATCTTCCCGCCTTAAAGAAATTCGGTCCCCGAATTTAGAATTTAACTACGCGTACCTTCAAAAAGATGGGGATATCTCTTCCTCATCTCGACCTCGGTCTCCCAGGCGACCTCCTCGCTGCTCGGGCCACGCCAAAGAACCTTGACAGACGGTATGACCATCGACCTCAATTTCTTCACCTGCCGATCCAAGATGACAACCGGCTGCTCGGTGAAAGAAAGGTCACGCTCTAACTGGATCGTCTGGTGCTGAATCGCCTGGGAATGATCATGAAGGTACTTGCGGAGCATCGAGACATGGAATACGGGGTGAACATCGGGGAAGCTGGGCGGAAGAGCTAACCGATAAGCCACTGGACCAACACGCTCTAGGATCTCGAAAGGACCAACATATCTAGGACTCAGCTTCCCTTTCCGCCCAAATCTCATCACACCCTTCATCGGAGAGACCTTCAGGAAAACATGATCGCCAACAGCGAACTCGAGTCGGCGACGACGCCTGTCAGCATATGATTTCTGCCTGCTCTGTGCCGCTCTCATCCTGTCCCGAATCAGCTGTATCTTCTCGGTCGTCTCCTGAACGATCTGAGGCCCCAAAATACTGCTCTCCCTGAGCTCTGTCCAACATACAGGCGATCGACATCTCCTCCCATATAAAGCCTCGAAAGGTGCCATCTGAATCGTCTCCTGGAAGCTATTATTGTAGGAAAACTCGATCAGAGGCAAATGACGATCCCAGCTACCACCGAATTCTAAAACACAAGCTCTGAGCATGTCCTCAAGAGTCTGAATAGTACGCTCCGACTGACCGTCAGTCTGCGGATGAAAGGCTGTGCTAAAACTCAATCGGGTGCCCAAAGCTTCCTGGAGTTTCTGCCACAATCGGCTGGTAAACTGGGTGCCACGGTCGGACACGATGCAAGTCGGAACGCCATGCAGTCGCACTATCTCATCAATATAAACCTGGGCGTACTGAGAAAATCCAAAAGTGGTCTTTACTGGCAGAAAGTGAGCTGCTTTCGTCAGTCGATCCACAATCACCCAAATAGAGTCATACCCTCGACTGGTCCTGGGTAGACCCACAACGAAGTCCATGGAGACCTGCTCCCACTTCCACTCAGGGATGGGCAAAGGCTGTAACTCGCCGGCTGGCCTCTGGTGCTCAGCCTTGACTTGCTGACAAGTCAGGCATCTCGACACAAAGTCTGTTATATCCTTCTTCATCCCGTCCCACCAGTAAACCTCTTTCAATCACGGTACATCTTGGTGGAACCTGGATGCACACTGTATACTGATCTATGTGCCTCCTCGAGAATATCACGCCTCAGTCCTTCTGAATCTGGCACGCACAGTTGAGTCCCATATCGAAGTATCCCCTGATCATCAATCACGAACTCAGAAACTCTGCCCTGTCAAATCTGCTTAATAATCTCTAATGTACGGGCATCGCCGGACTGTGCCTCGTGGATACGGTCAAGTAACTGTGGGCGTGCTCTGAAATGGGCTAGCTGTCCCCCTGTAGGAGTAAACTCGAACTGCACTCTGCTATCACATAAAACCTGCCAATCCGCCGTCGACTGCATCTGTACTGCGCTCAAACAAGATAAGCTACCTTCGGGCCTCCTACTCAAAGCATCTGCCACCACATTCGCCTTGCCCGGATGGTATAGAATCTCGCAGTCATAATCCTTCACCAACTCCATCCAACGGCGCTGTCTCAGGTTCAGGTCTCGCTGCTGGAAGATATACTTCAAACTCTTGTGGTCAGTGAATATCTGGCACGACTCACCGTATAGGTAATGTCTCCAGATCTTGAGTGCAAACACCACTGCAGCCATCTCTAAATCATGGGTGGGGTAGTTCTGCTCGTGTTTCCTCAGCTGCCGAGAAGCATACGCGATAACTCTGTCGTGCTGCATCAATACACAGCCCAGCCCCACTCTAGAAGCATCACAATATACCATGAACCCGCCTGATCCTGAAGGCAATGCTAACACTGGTGCAGTAGTCAGACGAGTCTTCAACTGCTGGAAACTATCCTCACATGCCTGGGTCCAATCAAAAGGAACCCCCTTCCGGGTCAACCCGGTCAACGGTGCAGCAATGCGGGAGAAATCCTGGACGAAACGTCGATAATAGCCGGCCAGACCTAGAAAGCTACGAACCTCTGTAACTGATACCGGTCTAGGCCAACGCTGAACTGCCTCGATCTTCTTCGGGTCCACGCAAATACCATCTCTCGTCACCACATGACCCAAGAAATCGACACTGTCTAGCCAGAATGCGCACTTGGAGAATTTGGCGAACAGCTGATGCTCCCTCAAGGTCTGTAATGTGATACGTAAGTGCTGCTCATGCTCCTCCCGGCTCCGAGAATAAACCAAGATGTCGTCAATGAACACAATGATGAACTGATCGAGATACGGCCTGAATACGCGGTTCATCAAATCCATAAAAGCTGCCGGGGCATTGGTGAGCCCGAACGACATCACCAAGAACTCGTAATGACCATATCGAGTACGGAAAGCGGTCTTCGGAATATCCTCCTTCCGAACTAGCAACTGGTGATAACCTGACCGTAAATCAACCTTCGAGAAAAACCCTGCACCCTGGAGCTGATCGAATAAGTCATCAATGCGGGGTAGGGGATACCTGTTCCGCACAGTAACTCGGTTCAGCTGACGATAATCAATGCATAAACGGATACTTCCGTCCTTCTTCTTAACAAACAAGACGGGAGCGCCCCAAGGTGACACACTCGGTCGGATAAGCCCTTTGTCCAGCAAGTCCTGTAACTGATCCTTTAGCTCTCTCAGCTCCGCCGGGGCCATCCGATAAGGAGGTATAGAAATAGGCCCCGTACCAGGGATCAAGTCAATACAGAACTCAATCTCGCGCTCTGGTGGCAGACCAGGCAGCTCATCAGGGAATACATTAGGAAACTCTCTCACAACAGGGACCTGGTCCAACGGAACCTCTGTGGAGCGAGTATCACAAACATAGGCTAAGAATCCCTGACACCCTTTCCTTAAGAGCTGACCAGCGCGAAGAGATGAAATCAAGCTGGGAAAGGTAGCGCTACGATCTCCCTGAATAATAAGAACCGGCTCACCAGGAAAACTGAATCTGACTGCTTTTTCACGGCATTCCACGGATGCATAACAGGTGGCTAGCCAGTCCATACCAAGAAGAACGTCAAAGTCAAGCATATCGAGGAGAATCAAATCTACTGAAGAATCTCTCTCCCCGATACGAACGGAACAAGATCGGTATACAAAACGGGCAACAAAAGACTCGCCTACCGGGGTAATAACGACAAGTGGCTGATCTAACGGAGATGACTCTCGGCCCAACCTCGGTGCAAAATACGTGGAAACATAGGAATGTGTGGAGCCTGGATCAAATAATACCCGTGCATCAAAAGAACATACTGGCAGAGTACCTGTCACGACGGCATTGGATGCCTGTGCATCCTGAGGAGTCAACGCGAACACTCGGGCCTGTCCACCACTAATAGCTGGCTGTCCTCTGCCTCAACCTCGGCCTCTGCCTCTGCCTCTGTCGCCTCGTCCTCGCGGAACCGGACCGCCACGCCCACGGCCTCTAGAAGCATCTGGCTGGCGTGAAGCATCATCAGGAGTAGGAAGTAAAGCTCTCTGCGATGGTGGTGAAGGTGGTAAAGTCACATGCGGGACTGTCGCCACGCCCGGACGTCCCATGGTACAGTCTCTGACACGGTGATACTGACTCCCGCACCGAAAACATCCTGGAGACGACTGCTGGGTCTGTGGATATGAACCAAATAACTGACCTCGTCTCAATCCTCTGCCTCCGCCATCTCCCGAAAATAATCTATCACGATGTCTGCCCATCTGCCGCTGAGCTGGCGTATCAGTACGGATCCTCTTCGGCCCAGAAACGACCGGAGTCTCAGAAATACGCTCCTCCAAAAGTAAGGCTGCGTCCATCGCGGCTGCGTATGTATCAAAGTGCTGGGTGCCGATGGAAAGGAATAGCTGTGTATCAAGCCCTCGTACAAACCTCTTTATCCTCTTCTCTTCTGTGTCGACTAGGTACGGAGCATATCGAGACAACTGGGTAAAATGTATATCATACTCCGACACTGTCATCCCAGGAGTCTTGCGCAAAGACTCAAAACTACGGGCTCGAGCATCTCGAACACTCTCCGGAAGAAAACGGGCAAGAAATGCAGCTGTAAACTCATCCCAGGTCATAGAAGGCAGACCTGCAGCTCGGCCTCTCTCTACTGAGTCGTACCATGTCTGGGCAAGACCCTCCAGACGAAAACTCGCAAACTCCACCAATCTATCCTCAGAACACCTCAACGAACAGCCAATCCGTGCCATCCTATCGAGAAATGCCTGTGGGTCCTCTGTCGCATCTGTACCGGTAAAAGCTGGAGGTCTCAATCTCATGAACTCCTGTAGTGAAACAGGGATAGTCTCCGTAGTAGCAGCAGGAGTGACCATCTGTGCAGCAGGTACGATCGTGGTCTGTGCGGTGGAAGGAACATCCTCGGATCTCTGTGCTCGGCTGGACTCAACTAAAGATCCCATCATCTGCCGCAACTCTTGCATGCCGGCCTCTAATCTGGCAATACGGTCAGGATAAGGTGGATCAGTGGGACCCTGAGGGGTAGGCGTATCCTCCCGCTCGATCCTCGCCTCAGACGGGCCCGCCCGAATCTCATCCCTAGCGGCAGCCCGCTGAGCTCTCGTAGTCTTTGGCGGCATCGAAGCTGGAATAAGAAAAAGGACTGATAAGATCATTGCAATTGAATCAAGGAATGCAAGGAATCAAGAAAGAAAATACAAGCAATATGTCCTAAGGTCACTTAGGCGGAGTACCGTATCGTAAGTATGCCGCGGATCATACCCACGCTACGCCACTCTACTTAAGTCACCTACTCCATCTACCAAGGTCGTCCTACACTCAAAAAGGTAAAACCTACGCTCTGATACCAATTTTGTCACGACCCGAAAGTACGGAACGTGACTGGCACTTAGATTACGAGACGTCTAAAGGCGTACCGTAACCTAAGTCAGCCAAAGCCCAGAAATCAAACCCAAAATCAAAAGAGAGTGAAGGAAAACCTTAAATGAAAACGGTTTTGAAATCAATTAAGTTGCATAGAATCCCTTTTTAAAAACATCAAAAATTCCCGAAAATTTCGGCAGAGTCTCCCCTGTATTTTCTATCCCCCAAAATGGGTACAACAAGATAATAAACCTGTAATCATAAAAATGGCATCCCCAAGCGGGAGCTAGCTCTTCGCCCAAGGCGGATCACAACCACATGCAATATAATAGTAATATCAAGAGAAGAGCATAAAAGAGATGCAAATACCAGAAAACACACGTCGGCTCAAGTGAGCTCGACCCAAAAGAAACCACAAATATACAAATCTCTCAGTCTCATCACTAGGTCGCATATACAATACAAGTGGTAGATGGAGAAGACTAGATACAATGATAAAGCAAAAAGGAATAAAGTATACTCGCAACCCACCTACGGGCGATGTCGCGAGTCTGAGCAAAAGGAACTGATGACAAGATAGCCCGCCGCTACAAAACTGACGGGTCCGACCTGCAAGACACTGTGGCACAACGGGGGTGAGTTGCCAGCTCATGAGTAGAATATAACATCTAGTAAGGCAATCGTAAGAATGCACGCAATGCGGAACAACATGTATGTCCATATGTGATATAATAACTCTAGTATGCATACACATGTATGCAATATCTTTTCTAACTCTTTAAGTGTTTTAAATGTTAATGTTACTGCATTCTTAACTTTTAGAAAATGAATGTCTGCATAATAGCTAAATATCATCAAGAAATCCTCTGAAAACCCGTGTCAAGCATCGACACCAAATAGGAATCACATCTGTCTCAATATCGCGCTCCGTCAGTCCGAATCGGCCCATATCATAAATCTCACGACAACGGTCGGTATCCTCCGGATATCCGCCGCGCCAGACATCACCGGTAGGTAGTCTTCCCCTGCCAGGCTCATCGTCTACAACTCGATCTTCTTGCCCCGGGGTACCATACCGGGCCCACCATGTACCCGAGACGGTTCATCCACTCCTCGAATCGGGTCTCGAAATCCAACAGAAAACATGAAAACTCATGGTGGACGACACATACATCACGAGAAAACCGCAACTTTGTTTTGAAAATGATAAATATAAGGTTTTGTTAAATTCTTGCGGTTTTCCCCAAAAATCCAGAAATCGCAGCAAAATTGAAATCCTCAAGAAAATCATAATGTCCACATGTTATATGTATGATAAATGTCTATGATATCAATGTGTATGATGTGAATTTTGGCTAGAGTTCTATGTAAATATGATGATGATGCGAGATATGTGCATGCGATGCAGTTTCATATATCAAGTATGAATGCAGGTGACGATATTAAGATAAACAGGTTCTATCGTGCACGTGGCATGTCAATTACCAAAGGCGTGTGTGTTACATGAATAGTGCGCGTGCAACAGATGCCAATGGTAAGGTGTTCGTGTCCTACGAAATGATATCGCATAGGTAGAGATGAATGTCCATGCAATTTAACATACTGTTCGCTATAAGGGTATGCAGTGTACATGAATGGATAAGCTAACTAACAATATAATCTTGCAAAAAGTAGGGTAATCCTAACTAGGGGGGGCGCCTCGCGCCATCCAGACGATTCCCCCATAGATGAATACATCTACTCACCTGAAATCCCCGCTAATCTGATCCGGCCACCGCTTTGCCTTTTCGCGCCGTATCCGAAGTTTCCCCGACCGATCCTATATTTGCACAATACCAAGCATAAGATTACAAAACCTAACACAATGCAAGTCACAACATACAATTATCCACGCTCTCAAAATAATCATAGCATGCACTCGGTGCGCGGAAAAACGCACGAAAATCGCAATCCTTTAACTAGAATCGTCATTTCGGGGAAATCGGCAAAACTACAACCCGACTAGACGAAACACCGCGTTTGCGCATTCTAATAATCCTATACGAAGCTAGTAACATGGCTAACCTAACGCAAATTGACCGCATTCTATTTTCTACAAAAATCTAGTAAGCGAATTCAACGCCGATTCAATGCAAACATCAATATTTGTCGATTTAGCAAGCATATAATTACACCATTAACCATTCTAATCAATTAGATAACCATCCCTAACATAATCCAACCATTATTCTACAAACCCTAATTTTTAAAAATCAAAACCTTCTCTTGATTTTTCATGAACAAGATTTACACTAAATTAATACTTCAAAATACTAATCTAGCTTATTTAAACTACAAATTTAACAACTAGTTTAGGATTTATACCTTCCAAGTTATGATCCTCTTGCAATTAGCCTCTAAAGATGCCTCTTTTCTCCTTGTATTAGTCCAATTTGGGGTTGAGAAGGAATGGAATAGGGTTTAGATTTGAATTAGAGAAGAAAAGTGTGAATTTTTGTGGATTTCGGAGGATTTTTTGCAAGAATTTTGAGCTAAACAAAATGGGGGAAATGGGAGGGGGTTTGCTGCAGGTAGCACGACCAGGAGGTGGAGGAGGAGAGTGAGAGAGAATTGTGTGGAAAATTCTACACAAAAAGCTTCTTCAAAGATCAATTAATGAATGTTACATCAACTTTTTACAAAAAAACCCATTTTTAAGCCATTTTTTTCATAATTTTCCCACCAAAAATCTAAAAGTTTGCAAGACATGATATAATTTTATTAACACCATATTTTAGCTTATAAAGACTCTTAATTAAGAAATTTACCT
This sequence comes from Agapanthus africanus, assembly GCA_030015575.1. Classification (NCBI taxonomy): domain Eukaryota; kingdom Viridiplantae; phylum Streptophyta; class Magnoliopsida; order Asparagales; family Amaryllidaceae; genus Agapanthus; species Agapanthus africanus. The sequence goes on from CM057337.1 coordinate 313,486,492, forward strand.
AATTAAATTTGTATTTATCCCTAATTAAATGTATTTAAAAAGGCTTAAAATAATAAAAAATTAATTAATTACGAATTTTTTTTTATTTAACTAGATAATTATAAGTGACATTTTAGTGACAAAATTATAGTAATATCTTATCTAAATTTTGTATAATTAGGTCTACAATGAAAAATATCAATTTTGACTTTTTACGGAAAAAGCCGAAAAATTTGCCGATTACCGAAAAACTGCCTAAACGATTTTCGAAGGGTTACAGATTTTACATTCGTAAGCGATGTAGTAAACATCTACCTAAATCAAGTTCTGATTGGGTCCGGTACATTAGATGACGGTATATACGTATTAAATCAAGCTCAGGTTTTCAATGTCCAGAACACACTAAAAAGAAAGTCTCCAGATATAAATCAGGCTTTCTTATGGCATTGTAGACTGGGTCACATCAATGAGACAAGGTTAACTAAGTTACATAGAGAAGGATATTTGGATCCGTTCGAATATCAATCTTATGCAACTTGTCAATCATGACTCAAAGGAAAGATGACAAAGACTCCATTCACTGGACATGGAGTAAGAGCGAGCGAGCTCTTAGGACTCATACACAGCGATGTATGTGGTCCAATGTCTACACATGCAAGAGGCGGTTTTTCATATTTCATTACTTTTATGGATGATTACTCTAGGTATGGATTCATTTTCTTAATGAAACATAAATCCGAGGCCTTTGAGAAATTCCAAGAATATAAGAATGAAGTAGAAAACCAAACCGGCAAAAGTATCAAGACACTGAGATCTGATCGAGGTGGTCAATACTTAAGTGCCGAGTTCCTGGGTTACCTAAAAGAGAAAGGAATTCTCTCTCAGCTTACTCCTCCATACAATCCACAGCATAATGGTGTATCAGAAAGACGGAACCGAACCCTATTAGATATGGTGCGTTCCATGATGAGTAATGCTGAGTGACTGCGATCTTTCTGGGGTTATGCACTAGAATCAGCTGCATATCTTTTGAACAGGGTTCCTAACAAGACTGTGCCTACCACACCATATCAGATATGGAGTGGGAAGAAACCCTATCTTTAGTATCTGAAGATATGGGGATGTCCAGCTTTTGTTAAAAAGCAGCATGCGGACAAACTCGAGACACGATCAGTACAGTGTAAGTTTGTGGGATATCCAAAGAACTCCAAGGCGTATTTTTTCTGTTACGCAGAGGAACAAAAGGTTTTTGTTTCTCGTAATGCCCATTTTCTAGAACAGCAGTTTTTAGAAAAGGAAACAAGTGGGAGCGAAATAGAACTAGAAGAAATTCCAGAACCACAAACTACTAATGAAAGTTTGGTAGAACCAGAAGTTCAAGAAGAACAGGACATTCCCGCACCCCTCCGCAGGAGTAGTAGGCCGTCTCATCCGCCTGAGAGATACTACAGTTTTCTCATAGATGGGGATAGAAAGGATTGCGTCATTGACAATGATGAACCTACTAGCTTCTAGCAGGATATCCAGAGTGGTGACTCGGTACGATGGCTGGATGCAATGCGGACCGAGATGGAGTCCATATACACCAACAAAGTATGGACTTTGGACTTTGCTCCAGATGGGGTAAAACCCATAGGATGCAAGTGGATCTTCAAGAAAAAGATTGGTGTAGATGGACAGGTGGAAACCTATAAGGCTAGACTTGTTGCAAAGGGTTTTCGTCAAAGACCTGGTTTGGACTATGACGAAACTTTTTCTCCAGTGGCTATGCTCAAATCCATTCGGATCCTTCTTGCCATTGCCGCCTTCCATGATTATGAGATCTGGCAAATGGACGTAAAGACGACTTTTCTAAATGGTAATTTAGAAGAGTGCGTCTATATGGATCAGCCAGAAGGTTTCAATCAGAGTGGGAGCAGCGGGAAAGTGTGCAAGTTGCTTAAGTCCATTTATGGACTAAAGCAGGCATCGCGGAGTTGGAACATCTGTTTTGATGAAACGGTCAAAGAATATGACTTTATCAAAAATCTAGATGAACCATGTATATATAGTAAAATTGTAGCACGAACTGTCGTATTTGTCGTCTTGTACGTGGATGACATTCTATTGATAGGAAATAACATTCCTATGCTACAATCTGTCAAAGGATTCTTGTCACACAGGTTCTCCATGAAAGACCTGGGTGATACCTCTTACATTCTGGGGATCCAGATCTATCGTGATAGATCTAAGAGGACGTTGGGACTTTCGCAGTCCAGGTATATCAACACTATACTGAAAAGATTCAGTATAGAAGATTCTAAGCACGGTAATTTACCGGCTTGTCACGGAATCACCCTATCCAAAGAAATGTCTCCCAAGACTGATTTGGAAAGGGATCGCATGTCAGTTATACCCTACGCTTCTGCGGTAGGCTCTATAATGTATGTGATGCTGTGCACTAGACCAGATGTAGCTTACGCGCTGAGCATGGTAAGCGGGTATCAGTCAGACCCAGGGGAGAATCACTGGATAGCAGTAAAGAACATTCTCAAGTACCTGAGAAGGACTAAGGATATGTTGTTGGTTTACGGCGGAAAAGACCTCCAGATCGAGGCTTTTGCCGACTCCAGCTTCCAGAGTGACAAGGATGACTCCAAGTCCATGTCAGGTTATGTCTTTACCCTCAATGGAGGGGCAGTGTGCTGGAAGAGTTCCAAGCAGGACACCGTTGCTGACTCGACGATGGAAGCGGAGTATATCGCTGCTTGCGATGCCGCAAAAGAAGCAGTCTGGATGAAGAAGTTCCTAACAGAACTTCAGGTGGTTCCTACCATTGCTGATCCAATACTGCTGTATTATGACAACAACGGAGCTATAGCTTTAGCGAAAGAACCCAGGTCCCATCAGAAGTCCAGACACATCTTGAGGCGGTATCACCTGATCAGGGAGATCATAGATCGCCAGGAGATCGAGGTCCGGAGAGTTCCTACAGAGGAGAACACTGCAGATCCATTCACAAAGGCCTTACCTCAGATTCAGTTCGAGAGGGTACTCGAGATGATAGGTCTTCGATACGCCAATACATGGACCTAGTGCAAGTGGGAGATTGTTAGTGTATATGCCCTAGGGGCCATTATTGTATCATACTAGTTTGTATATTACTTAATGGAAGCTTGGGATATTCACAGTTATATTAACCGTCTCGCTCAACATAGTAGTATGCTACTTGGTTTAGGTCTATCTTAATATGTGTATATGTTAGCATATCGAGAATACATATCGATAGAGCCTTTAGGATCTTGCTTGACTACCAGCGTTGTGATGGCAGTCATACTAGTGAGGGCTGGGTAGTCTACAAGCATATCCTTATTCAGGTCCCTAGTCATAGGATTATCGAGACAGGGCATCGATACTCCAGAGTAGACTAGTGTGTACGCTTCTCATCCCAGTTGGGGAAATGGTCTGTCCTACAGCCATTAGTACGTTGTACTGGAGATAGTATACATGTGCTCGTTGGGTTACGGGTACACCGGAAAGGACTCGTAGGGAACTGTTGGTCGGTATTATACCCGTCATCAGTTAACAGTTCCTAGGTGACATGAGTACAGCATAGTCCGCAGACTTGACACTGCTGCTTCATCTCGAGTGTGTTCCCACTGTTCTTAGATTGCTACCCTACCACGGCTCAAAGAAGTCGTGCAAACAGGTAGCAGTTGGGTGCAGTCCCGAAGCACTTGGAGGCAGTGGCGGTTAGATATGATTCGTCTCTCCCGGTATTTGGAGTTGATATCACGCTGTGTTTGGAGAGCCATTACGCAAAGTCCCTGGCCAGGGCAAACGAGATTTACTGGTAGGATTTCCAGTAGCTTCTCAAGGTGTAATGGGCTTCACTCCGACACGACTTATACAGCTTTTAGGGGACTGACGCTTGCCTCCCCCCTAGGCCTGATATGCGATAGTCCAAGACGAACAGACCGGACTGTACGGAGATTGTCACATCAGGCTCAGTTGGAGTTCGGATGGGTTTCCTCATCAACCTTCTTATCGACATCTACCTGGGGACCGTTATGTACAGCTAGTACCGCTTGCAGCCTGTTGTTAAACCCACTGCCAGCGTAAGTGTCGAGTCTTTAGAGACCCGCATAGAGAGTTTCCCTGCTTCAGGTGAAACGATATAGAGGTCATATGGTTTTACGACAGGGTTCGGACACATACATGTTTTTACGCACGTACAATATTCGGGCAGTTTATACTAGCATGCTTTAGTTTAAGCCAGATTCTAGTATTGGATTATTGGATTTATACAGTTTCAGTATTTCCGTGTTTTCACGAATGGGAGGGGCATTCTCATAATTAGTCGAGAAGTTTCTAGAAGATTGATGAGTTGGAGGCTTAGGTGGAATTTGCATTAAATGGATTAATGACTCATGGTGTGATTCATCCAAATGAGTTAATGAAGCATTTATTGCTTAATGACTCATGAGGTGATTCACACAAAGTGAGTTAATGAAGCATGGTTGATATTATCATATGTTATTCATTTAATAATTATCATGCTTCATATATATTCACAAATGAGTTATAATTCATTATCATTCTCGCTCTCACCTTCTCTCTCCTCAAGCTCTCTCTCTTCAAAGAACTAACCCTAAGCTCTCATGTGTTGAGATCCAAGGCTTAGCAAGACTAATAGATCCCTAATCCTCTTCTATATCCTCTAGGTTACCTTGATTAGCACTCATAGCAACCTAGTTACCTCAAGTGAGAGGTTATAGCTTGGAAAAGTAGCTCTCGGGTGGATCTTCTATCACAACGAGGAGGCCGACGAGGAGGTGGTCAACGAGAACAAGAAGGACTTGATTCATTAGGTATAATCATCTATCATAGTAGCTAATCACTTCTATATAGTTGTTATTTAGGGTATAGAAAAGATTCGTAAAGTTAGTCGATGTTAGTTTAAACAAAAATGATTGTTATACCTATTCCGACTCCCCGCATCTTGTGGGGTGTCTAACATCGACTTACAAGTTCCTCCTCAAATATTGTAGTCTTTGAGTGTATTGTAACGAACGTCGATTAAATAAAAGGTGAAAATTCTTGATCTTTCTTTTCTTTACATTTGAGCATTATGAAGAGTTACCAATTCTTGACCGTTTTCTTTTTCATGATGTTTGAGTGAAAACTCCTCTTGTGGAGGAATCGAGAAAATAGGTAGATGATGATGATTAAATTCTTGAACAATTCATAAGTCTTATGAGTTTTGTAAACTTTAGAAAATTAAATCAACGATGACCTAGTTTTGAGCGGGATACTTTCTTGAATGTTCTCGCTCTAAATTAGAGATCAACAATCGATGATTGAATTTACTAGAGGCTAGAATTTGAATGCTAATCAACGAAAGGACAAGGGATGATGATGGAGAAACCCTAGTTTCTTCAATAGATCCCTAATTCTCGTTTATTGTTATCGATCTAGCAACAAATCTTCAATAGATAAGAATCTGTAATCATAAGTATTCATCATCACTATCAATTAGATCGATTCCTACAAGCCTCTTTACAAATCTTGATAATTCATTCGATTTGGACATCTTCTTGATCTTTAGTATTTCTTGATTGTAGATCTAGTTCTTGATGATTCTTGAAACTAAATTTCACAATTATTGAATCATTTTTCTTTTACCTTTTAATTTTCAATTCAACTAAAACAAGATCGATCAAATCACACTTTGTCAGTGGACGATCCGTTCTCATTAACGAAACTACAATAGACACTGTCAATTGATTGCGGTATAAATTTCTTTGGTTGTGAAACATTTCTAAACACGACACGGAAACGATCAATCAAATGGCGCCGTTGCCGGGGATAGTGTGCTAATTTGTTCATTTTTGTAATTTGAGTTGGAAAATTTATTATTCCATCAGTTTTTTAGATCAAAATTCGTAATAAGCGCTTAACGATTTGTTGTGATTTGTTGCAAGGAGATCTGGAATCTGTGGAGCGAGAGGAAAAATTTTCACGACATCTCAGGGAGTTCGGTGAGTGAACAGGAGCATCTGCATGAATTTTTGTGCAGAGATCTCATTTTCATACCGTGAATCCGTGGCCAATTGTAGCATCTTGCGGCGGTTCCGCGGCATTCCTAGGGTTTCAGTGCACCAAACTTCTCTGGTATATTCTGTACTTTCTTATCTCCTCCCTGCTCTATCTATTAACCAATTTCTGCAGGTTTCTTTGCAAAAATACGCAGCACCGCAAAAAGAAAAATTGTTGCATGTTTGATCTTGGTTGTTTGCATTTTTAATACGGAAATTAAGGGGCAAAGACCAAATTCAGATTAGGTGGGGAGTTTATTACCCTTTCTAAGCCCCAAAAAAAAAATCACAAACTTGCATCCGCATCACCCTCATTAACTAAAAAATATCTAGACATGACTCTAAGGACTGTCGCGCTCACTTAGGACAGAAGGAGGTCGTGGGTAATCTATTGCTTATCCGCGTTTCTTTTGTGGTGTCTAAAGCAAGTATGTCTAAGGCAAGTGGTTACTTAATTAGGCCGACTACTTACGTAGTGGAGAACCTCCCACTTACCTGGTACTTACCTGGCCACAGGAGGGGCAAAGAGGCAGTAGAGGATCTATCTTGCGACGTGTTTTCTGGAAGTCTAGGAGCGGTCTAGAGACTTGACCTAGGTGACCACTAGAATTAGGGTTGCTTTTTCATTGTTTGTATTTTTCAAAAATCCGTCTTTTTCAAAACCAAACACCAAACTCATCTTTTCCTTAATTATCACTTAACGCTGCCACTTGTACTAAACCATTTAGTGCATGCTCGGCTGGACACGGGATTCTAGTGCCCGTCTTGTCTGCGTTCCTCATATCGACTCCGAAGTCGGTAATTCTACGTCTACTTTTTCTTTACCCACCACCATACCCACTTCGATGGACAATTCTCCATCGAACTTCTTTAACACTACTCTGTCGCCGTCCGCAGGTGTGCAGAATCCGCCCCGCATCTCTCTCCAAGAGAGATGTTACCCTATGCGAGGTCCTCTTTCGACCTGTCTCACCATTCCACCAGCCAGTGGGGACAACTTTGAAATCAAACCACAATACACCAATCTTCTACCAAAATATCACGGTCTCGAGTCTGAAGACACATATGTCTTTATTACCAGATTTGAAAATGTATGCGCTATGATGGGTACTTCACATCTTTCTGTGGATGCTATGCGTCTACGTCTTCTCCCATTCACTTTGTGCGATATAGCCGAGAAGTGGCTTTATAACATAGCCACACATTCTATTTCAAACTGGGATGAATTCGTCGCAGCTTTCCTTAAGAAATTCTACCCTAATCATAAGACAGCTCGAGTCCGTAGCGAAATAAATCAATTTACCCAGCTTCCAAATGAACCATTCTCGAAGTGTTTTGAACGTTTCAAGGATCTTTTAGATCAATGTCCTCATCACGGAATTCCTAGATGGGATCTGTGCAGAATCATTTATGAGGGCATTAATCCTACCACAAAACAGAACCTTGAATCCATGTGTCAAGGCACCTTCATGAATAAAGATGATGGTGAAGCCTGGAGATTTCTAGAAGATTTCGCTGAAAAATCCTTACAGTGGGAGAGTGTAAACTAGTCATCGTCCAGGGGTGGCATTCACCAAATTGATGTTTCCATAGGAGTTAGTGCTGAAATGGAAGCAATGCAAAAGAAACTCGAAGCTATGGAACATAAATTTTTAGCAGCCTCCCTAAATCAGATGTCACTTTCCAAAACTGTCTGTGGATGCTGTTCTGATCCATTTCATCTTACGGAAGAATGTCCTTTCAATTCTCCATTTCAAGGTCAAGAGCATACCGATGCTTCTTTCCAACAAAGACCTAGAAACGATCCGTATTCTTCCACGTATAATCAGGGTTGGAGGAATCAGCTTAACTTTGCTTCGAACCAACAACAAAATCAAAACACGGTTCCAAACCAAAATAATTTTCAAAGGGCTCCTCCACCACAACAGCAGCCATTTCAACTGACTCAGCACCCTTATCAATCACAAAACTTTCAAAATCCGGTCAACACACCTGCACCGTATAATCCTTTGCAGTTGACCGGTCCTGATAATTCCTCTTCACTCGAACGGAATTTTGAAATGTTTATGAAAAAAATGTCGGTTGAATTTAGGTCTTCCCTTGATAAATTCCAGAAAAACTCTGACCTCCAAATTGAGAGTATTAAATTGATGGAGGCACAAATTGCCCAATTAAAAGCCGAAATGAGTGTGTGAGAGAAAGGGAAACTTCCATCTCAACCCCTACCGAATCCTGGGCATTCGCAACACTACAATGTGAATGTCATCACAACGTTAAGATCAAGAAGAGTGCTGAATAATCATGTTGGAGAAGAGATTGATGATAATGAAAAATTAATCAATAAAACCCCGGTTGAGACTTTTCCTTCCACACACACTTCTACTTCTAATCCTACTTTGTCTACCCCACCACCTTCTTGCGAGCCTATTCTTCGTTTTCCCCAAGGCTTGACACCTCAGTATACTTCTTCTAGTCCACCAAAGATGATCCCCACTCCTATTCTGGGATCAGTTCCACACACACCACCTTCTCCAATGTTGGACCCAGCTCTTATTGCCAAAGCTCCTTATCTGAATCGGTTAAGGGGTAACAAATCGAGTCCATATATGGAGAAGATTATGGAAATGTTCAAACTGGTTAACATCAACACCCCTCTCCTAAATTCTATTCAACAAGTCCCCGCTTATGCGAAAATTCTCAAAGACTTATGCACTAGGAAGAGGAAGACTCAAGTGCCCAAAAAGGTCTTCATGACTAATAATATTAGCACTGCTTTTACCCCACAGATGCTAAAGAAACGTAAGGACCCAGGATGTCCTACGATATCGATTTCTATTGGGGGTAAAAACATTAACCGTGCTTTACTTGACCTTGGCGCAAGTGTTAACCTGCTTCCATACTCTGTCTAAGAGCAGTTAGGGATTGGAGAGTTAAAACCTACTCATTGCACTCTCCAAATGGCAGACCGTTCAATCACCAAACCTAGGGGTGAATTAGAGGATGTGTTGATAAAAGTCGGGAAATTCATATTCCCTGTAGACTTTATTGTTCTCGATACACAACCTATACCAAACCCACAGAACCAAATTCCGGTGATTTTGGGTCGACCATTCCTTGCCACTTCCAATGCTGTCATTAATTGTCGAAATGGTTCAATGAACCTATCTTTTGGAAAAATGACAATTGAAATGAACATCTATAAAATTGGAAGTCAGCCATCTGAACCCTCTGCTCACATACTTGATGTTTGTTCTGTCCATGAGATTGCTCCCGAAAGATGTGAAGTTGATGAACTTTGCTTTGATGATCTCGACGACACTAGCACATCAATGTTTAATCTTGCACATCTTAGTGAGGACACATTTTCCACTACTGAGTCTGACACTCTTGACTCATCACTTTCCGAGTTTGTATCTTATGCAGGCTACGAGCTTCTCGGTGACTCTGAATATCATTCGATTACCCCACCTTCTATAGTTTCTCCGCCATCATTAGATCTCAAACTTTTACCTTCTCATCTTAAGTATGCCTATTTAGGTGAGAATGAGTCTTTACCTGTGATCATATCCACTTCTCTAGCCTCAGAGCAAGAGAATGCACTTTTGACAGTATTGAGATCTAATAGGCAGGCGTTTGGTTGGACTATGGCTGACATCAAAAGGATTAGTCCCTTGATTGTTGAACATCATATACATCTGATGGATGAAGCCAAGACAACCTGAGAACCACAGAGACGGTTAAACCCCGTCATGAAGGAGGCGGTGAAGAAAGAAATTGTCAAATGCCTTGACAATGGTATTATTTACCCAATCTCCGATAGCCAATGGGTAAGTCAATTTCATGTTGTCCCTAAGAAATCTGGCATTACGGTCATAACAAATGAGGCAAATGAGTTAATCTAGACACGCGCTCAAACTGGGTGGCGTGTATGTATTGATTATAGAAAACTCAATGCCGCAACGAGGAAAGACCACTTTCCTCGTTGCTTTCATTGACCAGATGTTAGAACGGTTCTGGACGTGAATATTACTGCTTCATGGACGGATACTCTGGCTATAACCAGGTCTCTATTGCTAAAAAGGATCAAGACAAAACTACATTTACTTGTCCTTTTGGTACCTTTGCTTATAGACGCATGTCCTTTGGGTTATGCAATGCTCCCGCTACATTTCAGCGGTGTATGATGGGGATATTCTCGGACATGGTCGAGAATTTTCTGGAGATTTTTATGGACAATTTCTCGATATTCGGTGATTCTTTTGCTGACTGCCTATCTCATCTTGACGCAGTTCTTACTCGTTGTAAAGAGAAGAACTTAACCTTGAATTGGGAAAAATGCTATTTCATGGTCCAAGAGGGAATTGTGCTTGGACATGTTATTTCACGAATGGGCATTAAGGTTGACAAAGCTAAAATAGATGCCATTCAAAACCTCCCTCATCCCAAATGCGTCAAGGATATACGATCTTTTCTTGGCCATGCAGGCTTTTATTGGAGATTCATTAAGGATTTTAGCAAAATTGCTAGACCCTTAACTCTTCTCTTGGCCAAGGATACAACCTTTCACTTTGACTCGGATTGTGAGGCAGCATTTAACTCACTCAAGCACTCTCTCACTACAGCCCCCGTTCTATCATCTCCAGATTGGAACCACTCTTTTGAGCTTATGTGTGATGCATCAGATTTTGCAGTTGGTGCAGTCTTAGGACAGCACATTGAAAAAATGCCATACGTGATCTATTATGCAAGCAAGACCCTGAACGATGCTCAAATTAATTATACAACTACTGAAAAAGAACTTTTGGCGGTTGTATTTGCATTAGAAAAATTCAGGCCTTACTTGATTGCCTCACCTATTGTTGTGTACACTGACCACTCCGCCTTGAAACATCTTTTGGTGAAGAAGGATGCTAAAGGAAGGCTAATACGTTGGATCCTTCTATTACAAGAATTTGATCTTGTTATTAAAGAGAAGAAAAGATGTGAAAACGTGGTAGCAGACCACCTGTCGCGCATCTCTTTTTCACCTATGACCCTGCCGATCAATGATTCTTTTCCAGATGAACAACTCTTGAATGTATCCGACGAACCTTGGTTCAAGGATATTGTTAATTATCCTGCTACAGGACTTATTCCCTGCCAATGGTCGAAACAGGACAAACATCGATTTCTATCCCAAGTAAAACACTTTTACTGGGATGGACCCTATCTGTTTAAGTATTGTCCTGACCAGATCATTCGCAGGTGTGTTCCTAATGATGAATTCAAGAGTGTTCTATCTTTTTGTCATGATCAGGCATGTGGGGGTCATTTCGGTCCTCGAAAGACGGCAGAGAAGGTTTTGCAATGCGGTTTCTATTGGCCAACTTTGTTCAAAGATGCATTTGATTATTGCAAAACCTGTGCACAGTGTCAACACACGGGTAGGATTTCCCGGAGAAATGAAATGCCACTTCAACCCATCTTGGTGGTTGAAATTTTTGACGTTTGGGTATTGACTTTATGGGTCCTTTGCCCAACTCCTTTGGGAATCTGTGTTAGTTATATGTATGCCCTAGAGGCCATTACTGTACATAGGATGTATATTGTAGTGGATGCTGGGACATATATAGGTATGACTTTCTTGCTCGACATGATAGTATGCTATCTGGTTGCTCTTTATCTTAACATGTATACTTTCTGTCTCTCTGTTACATGTTGATAAATCCCTCAGGATGTGTACTCGACTTCCAGGACTGTGATGTAGATCATACTAGTGGGGCCTGGGTATTCCATGAGTACATCCTTAAATGTTCCTAGTCGTGGGAATATCGAGACGGGGCATCGATATTCTAGAGTAGACTAGCGTATATCTTCTCGACCCATGTGATGGGCGATGGATGATCCCATATCCATTGGTGTTTGATATCAGAGATGGTATGCGGGTGCTCAGTGGAGACTGGGTACACAGAACGGACTCGCCGAGAACTCCCAGATGGTATTATACCTCACGTCAGATGACAGTTCTCTTGTGACACTGGTACAGCTTAGTCTGTTGACCCGAGATCGTCATAGAGTCTTGTGTGTCTCCCACTGTGCTTTGATTTCCACCCTACCACGGCTCTACTGAGTCGTGCAAACAGGTGGTTTTTGGGTAAAGTCCCGATTCACATGGAGACAATGAGCGATAGGAGGGGATTCGTCTCTCCCGGTATTGGGGGTTGATGTTGCGCAATGCTCGACAGGCCATAACTGGAAATCCCTGGTCAGGGTTGCAGTGATTTACTGGTAAGAGTTATCAGTAGTTTCACGCTATGTTATGGACCTTACATCGGCATGACTTATCAAGCTACTGGGGTCTGACGTTTACCACCCCTAGGCGAGATATGCGACATATCAGACGAACAGACCGGACTGTACAGTAAGTGTTACTGGTTGGATTCACAGGAGTGTGAGCGGGCTTGCTCGTTGATCTTCTGATCGCTCAATACCCGGATGGCCGTTACGTTTAGCAGACTGCTTGCGGCTTGTGGGTGTTTGATATGATCATCACCTGCTGCCGGCGTATTGACGAGTCTTTAGAGTCCTACACAGAGGTTTCCTGGCTCAAGCGAAACGAAATAGGAGCGCATATAAGATATGTGCGGGACCGAGAATAATACCAGTATGTGATACTGTATTCTATTCTCGCGATTTGTATCATCGGTAGGTTATATATGATATAGCCGGGTTACCGAATCAAGTGTTGATTCGATACATTGATACACTTGATATTAGTCGGTTATATGCAGTATGACCGGATCATTAAATCAAGTGTTGATTTAATGATTTAATGTATAATTATATATTTGATATATTACTTTACATTAACTAGTATTTGTTCACTTAAGATTGATTATCTCACTTGAATGTGCACATTGTATATATGATATAGTTTTGTGCACTAGTTTGTATCATGTTTGATGATACATGCAAACTTGGGTGTGTGTTTATTTTAAACCATGTTTAGGTTAATGGTTAGGTTTTATATTTTTTTTTATTTTCTTTAATTCATTTTTGGCAAGAATAAAATGGTGGCTTACTTTGTTTCACTCATGAAATTTTATGAAGCTTTGAAAGCTTTGACCATTTTGTTTCTTTCCTTAACCTAACCATTTTAACTAAACCCTAGTTTATTCTCGACATATGTTAGCCTCACCCATGGTTGCATTATGATAAGGCATCACTTGATTTTCTTTTTTGATTATTCATTTTCTTTTCTTCTTCTTCTTCTTCTTCTTCTTTTTCTTGATGAAGAAAAGAAAAGCTTTCTTGAAATTTCCAAGTGATGATTCCTAGTGAGAAATCCAAATCCAAAGTGAACCCACTTCCTATTTCTTCATCCTCTACCACTTGCTATGTAGTATAGGGTGTTTTCTTCACAAGTTTCATGACTTGGTGATGGTGGAGCTTGAGCTTGAGTTGCCTCGACGTAGATCATTTTCGGCATCGAAGTCGTCGACCTAGCCCGATCATTTCTTCGATGAAACCAACGCCAGAGTCCGGGATCCGATGATCACAGCGGAGGGATGTCAACACGGAGCTAGAGAGGTGGAGGACCGGATCTACAAAGCTTGTAGTCACTTTCACTTTATAGCAAAGTAGTTTGCTTGTTGTAGTTTCGCCTTTACCTCTAGTTAACGATCTAGTTTAGGGTTCTTTGGCACATAGAAAAATTTGATTTTGGCATGGTTGATCAGTTGTAGAGCCTCATGGTTGTGCCTAGGAACCCTACAGTGGTATCAGAGCCTAGCTAGAGCCTTAGGCGATGAGTAGACGAAGTTAGAAAGCCGATTGAACCTAGAAACCCTAAGTTATACCCTTCTCTGGACAATTTTCAAAACTGTGAATTTTTGTGAATTAAAAATGCTCAGAAAATAGAGCAGGAAATTATAAGAGTTACTGCAGAAAACGAACCCCTAACTCTACTAAATCGCCGCGGAACCGCGGCCTTACCCTGCTATTGGCGGCGGTTCCGCGGCCGTATGTACTGATTAAGGATTCATTTTTATACAGTAATGCCCGTATCTGTTTCCTCTGTTCTCTGGGAATTTTTAATCTGTACTCAAGAGTTGAGTTTTCTGGGTTGTATTGGGAGTTCGTAGATTCGATCGGATTGTCAAACTTTGTCTATATTTTTTCCGGATATTTTAGAACATGTTAAAAAGTTCGACCGGATATAAATACCCACTTTTTCCCCCTGCCGGGAAATTTCCAATTGTTGGATTTTTCCGTAGTTTAATGACGTTCTAAGTAGTGCAAGTAACGCGATGGACCCTCTAGAAGACAACAAACCTTAACTCGATTATGTGACCGTCTTGAACTGCCCTTTGAACCTTAGGGTATGGGGCAGTACGGCGTGCCACATGTGAGGCGTTGGCTTGACCCTTCTACGGCTGGACCGTTGCTACTGTGGCATGAAGTGGATGTTTTTAAACTTATTTCATGTGTTGAGCTGTTTCGGGAAAACTTGGGTGTTTGATTGTTCGATCGGAAAGTTTAACATTTTCTATTTATCCGGAATGTGATACAATATTTGGAATTCATAAGTAGTTATGAGATAACTAATATGAATGTTATAAACATAGCACTTTAGTCTCACTTGATCGAATGCCACAGAATTTTGATGCGATCAAAAGTCCGTCGCAATCACGTAGCGTACGCGGATATTCGCCGGGTAAACTTAATAGACAGCCACGCCCCATAGCCCCGACCAAGTGAATGTAGGAGAACCCCGTCGCCAAAAGCATCCGTTCGGGTGCTCGCGGCAGTGGTGTTCCGCCTTGGTGCACTTCATCGACGGCATCGGGGGTGCGGCCGCCTAATAAAGTTTGCGACGAGCATTCGATCAAAATGTCGGGAATCTTGTTGAATTGTCCGACTTGATATTGAAAAGAGTTTTCGATAATGAGACTAAAATGCGGGATTTATAATTTTTAGGCATGCGATGTCTAAGGAATTCATTTGGTTAGGCATGCGATGTCTAAAGAGTTTGCGGATTCCAACTGTTGTAGTTTTACACTTTCTTTTTTGTGACCGTAAGTGTAATATGTGATATCGCCGGTTTCGTTGCTATATGTCAACGACAATTGGGATACGCATGTTTACTTACGTTGATGACATGTGATATTATGTATTGCTGGATATGTTATATTGGATCGTCGTGTTTGAATAGCCAGAGATTTTTATGAGAGATGAGTGTTTTTCATTTTCATTCATGTAAAAACTTGTATGTAATATTCTTTTATTGGGGCACTTCCAGGTTGCGGAAGATGTCACCGTTGATGTATATTATTTACTTTTCCGCATTAGGATAGACCCAAGGAGGGGAGCACAAGTAACCGGGTTCTAGGGTCCAGTGGGAGACCATCTCGAGGAGTCGAGTCCGGGTCTCCTAACCCTAGAATTGGTAGGGTTGCTTGCCGCTCTCGTAGGGGTCTAGGCGTGTGGGATTGGCTATTCATCACGACCGTGGAATTCGTGTTTTATACTGGCTCATATTAAAAACACGGACGTCCTAGTATATCCAATATTTCATATGATATTTTCTGCTGCGTTATCTGTGATGTGATCATGTGATTTGTTCAGATAGATATTATATATAGTATATATGATATATTATATAGACGTTGCTTATGTTTTACACCCCCGCTAGCCCTGCCTCACTCTGGCGTTAGTTACCTAACCTAACGGTGCAGACGGAACATCGAGGCGAATGCGGATGGCAAAAGCGTACGTTATATTTATCTTTGATGTTTAGGTGGACTTAAATGATGGGAAATTCATTAATGAGATTAATGAAAGAAAATAAACCTAAAAGATGTTGTGGAATCGAATTTCTCAAAAACAGGTAGCTACAGTTCTTGCTTTGCACAGCGGTATATATGATATATCCTGCACCTTATTCGATGAGGAAAGGGTCGACGATCCCTTCACTGGGAGTGACCCCTTTAGCAATAACTAGCAGATGCTACAGCCCTCGGTTTGTCTTTTGATTGCTTCTATAGTTTCTGCTTTGCACAGCGGTATATATGATATATGCTGCACCTTGTTCGATGAGGAAAGGGCCGACGATCCCTTCACCGGGAGTGACCCCTTTAGCAAAACTAGAAAAGCCTCAAAAACACTCCATTTAAAAACCATTTGATTCCGCAACGAGATCAAGTTCAAAAGCGTTAAAGGTTTTCTTAAAAACCATCCGCAACCCTCCGTCATTTTAGGAAGTAGAGTACTTAGTATTCGTGCTACGTTTGTCTACCATTGCCGAGGCGTAGTGTACGGTAGCTAAGTGATGTCTTCCTACACAGCAAATGATGTGATTAGTTAGGACAGTCATGTGGCTTTGTTGACCTTATCCAAGGGTCATGTTGGTGGGTCTAATTAATCACGAAATGACGGGTAGAACTTGACTAGTGCTTATGATTTGTTGACCTTAGCCAAGGTCATAAGTGCTAGGGGTAAAAACCATTATCGGGAGTTTCAAGTGTTGAAATTTGCAATGAGATTGCATACCTTCTATATGATAGTTGGATCCCGATACCCACTGCGAGTAATTGTTACTCCTGGGAGAGTTTTGCACTTTACAATTAGCCGATCAAGTAGGTGTCTAGAAAGGTGTCAACGAGGTTACGCCTCTGGGAAAACGAGGTTTACTGTAATTAGGTCCGTGCGAAAGCACGGGGGAACCTCCCTCAAAGTACCGACACTGGCCTGGCTGAAAGATTGGCGAACTTGTAGAGTGTAATTAATCCCGGCTAGTCTTTCCTTTTAGGGTTTGAAGGAAGATTTGATAAAAACAGTGGGAGCCATCCTGATTAGATAAAATATATAACCAATCTAATCTTGCAAGAGCGCACGAAGAGTTTTTTCTTCTCTCTCTCTCCAGATAGCGACCATATCACGCCTTAATCAACATAATAATACGGATGTATTGACCGAACCCGCTTGTTATACTGAGCTGGGGAACGTTGGTCCCACAACTTATAATTGTTATAAGACAGAGCAGGAAATAGGGGAATACCAAGATTCCCATGCCGCCCAAACGAAGAAAGTGAATGATGATGCATCTTCTTCGGGTGTGTTCATTATAAAGAACTGTTTCTAAGTATCTTCTACGTCCTGGGTATCTGATACCGGATCAGGATCCCGCAAATGTAATCCGTTACATGGGCTACAAAAAGGTAGAGATCTGAGAACGGGTGATAAGTTTCATGAGACAAAAAACGGGGCAAGTGTTGCAGCCAAGTCTGTTGGTCACTGTCACCCTGTATTACCAATACATTGATTCTGAACAAATGCTATTAGATACCGAACCTGATATACAAAATCATATCAGTCTCTTTATTAGTAAAGAAACGATAAAATTTTGTATTGTTGGATAATGTTTTGAACATTTCCTATATCAAAAGTTGATTGGTTCAGGCACGTTATCTAAAAGCATTGATGTTCTAAATCAAACTACAGTTCTTAGTATACGGAACACACACAAGAGGAAGAGTTCAGAAATGAACGATTCCTTCTTATGGTTTGTAGACTAGGTCATATCAATGCGACCCGACTAGCTTAAATTACATTCTAGATGCATATTTAAATCAGTTTGAATTTACATCTTGTGAAACTTGCCAGTCATGTCACAAAGATTAGATGACCATAGCTCTGTTTATTGGAAACAGAGAAAGAGTTAGTGAACTCTTGGGACTGATACATGATGATGTATGTTAGGTCCCCTGTCTATATATGCCAGGACCGGTTCTTTGTACTTCATTACATTCTCTGATAATCTCTCAAAATTCAGCCATATGTTCCTGTTGAAACATAAGTCCAAAGTTTTTGAGATATTCACAGAATATAAGTTAGAAGTAGAGAACCAAAAACCGGGTATAAGTATTATGTCCTATGATGGGATCAGGGAGGAGAATACTTGAGCATGGAATTCTTGGACTATTCTAAAGGAGAATGAGCTTCTCTCTCAGTATTACTCCTCTGAATACACCACAGCACAACGGTGTATCGGGGAGGAGAAATCGCACCATATTAGATATGGTGTGCTCTATGATGAGTACTACTGAGTTGCCTATTTCCTTTTGGGGTTGTGCACTTGAGAAGTTGCATACCTGTTGAATTGGATTCAAATCAAATCAGTTGCCTACCACTTCATATGTGATATGGAAAGGGAAGAGCCCATATCTTAAGATGGTTAAGATTTGGGATTGTCCGGACTATGTCTAAAAGCAAAATCTGGACAAGCTCGAGGCAAGGTCTGTTAGTTATATGTATGCCCTAGAGGCCATTACTATACATAGGATGTATATTGTAGTGGATGCTGGGACATATATAGGGAGGACTTTCTTCCTCGACATGATAGTATGCTATCTGGTTGATTTTTACCTTAACGTGTACACTGATTGTCTCCCTGTTACATGTTGGTAAAGCCCTTAGGATGTGTACTTAACTACCTGGACTATGATGCGGATCATACTAGTGGGGACATGGTAGTCCATAAGTACATCCTTCAAAGTCCCTAGTCGAGGGTGTATCGAGACGGGGCATCGATATACCAGAGTAGACTAGCGTGTACCTTCTCGACCCATACAGATGGGTGATGGATGATCCCATATCCATCGGTGTTTGACATCAGAGATGGTATACGGGTGCTCAGTAGAGACTGGGTACACTGGACGGACTCGCCGAGAACTCCCAGATGGTATTATACCTCACGTCAGATGGCAGTTCTCTGGTGACACTGGTATAGAGTAGTCTGTTGACCCGAGATCGTCATAGAGTCTTGTGTGGTTCGCACTGTGCTTTGATTTACATCTTACCACGTCCAAGAGGGCGTTCAAAACGATGGTTTTTGGGTACAGTCCCGAGTCACATGGAGGCAATGAGCGATAAGAGGGGATTCGTCTCTCCCGGTATAGGGAGTTGATGTTGCGCTGTGTTCGATTGGCTATAACAGGAAATCCCTGGCCAGGGTTGCTGAGATTTACTGGTAAGTGTTACCAGTAGTTTCTCGAAGTGTTATAGACCTCATATCGACACGACTTATCGAGCTATTGGGGTCTGACGTTTACCACCCCTAGGCGAGATATGCAACATATCAGACGATCAGACCGGACTGTACGGTAGTGTTACTGGTTGGATTCACAGGAGTATGAGCAGGCTTGCTCGTCGATCTTCTGATCGCTCAATACCCGGGTGGCCGTTACGTTTAGCAGACCGCTTGCGGCTTGTGGGTGTTTGATATGATCATCACCTGCTGCCGGCGTATTGACGAGTCTTTAGAGTCCTACACAGAGGTTTCCTGGCTCAAGCGAAACGAAATAGGAGCGCATATGAGATATTTGCGGGACCGAGAATAATACGTGTATGTGATACCGTATTCTATTCTCGCAATGAATGTGTCGAATGGTTATATGCGATATAACCTAGTTATCGAATCGAGGGTTGATTCGATAAGCCGATACATTGGATACTAGTCGGTTATATGCGATATGATCGGATCGTTAAATCAAGTGTTGATTTAATGATTTAATGCATAATTATATATTTGATATATTACTTTGCGTTAACTAGTATCGGTTCACTTAAGATGGATTTTCTCACTCGGATGTGCGCATTGTATGTGCGATATACTTTTGTGCACTTGTTTGTATCATGTTTGATGATACATGTTTACTTGGTTAAGTGTAAAGAATTGAACCATGGTTAAACATATAATTAGGGTTTTATTTTTCCATTACTTATTTATTCATTTATTTATTTGTTTATACATTTTGGAAAAAGAATGGAAAAGAGAAAAGAATGGTGGCTTTATTTGTTTGTTTGTTGAAGATTCATGAACCTTTGACTTAGTCACCATTCTTGTCTTCATTCTTAACCCTAACCATTTGTGCAAACCATGGTTTATTCTCTACACTTAACTAGGGTTAGATTATGATAAGGATTCCTTTGATTTTCTATTTGGATAATTATCATAATATTCATTATCTTCTTCTTCTTCTTCTTCTTCTTCTTCAAAGAAAAAAAAACCTTTCTTCATCAATGGTGGATTGATGAAACAAGTGAGAAATCCAATTCTAAAGTCTACCCACTTCCTATTTCTTCATCCTCTACCTCTTTCCAAGTAGTAGAGTGTGTTTTCTTCACCAGTTTCTTGACTTGGTGAAGTCGGAGCTTGATTTAGCGATGCCTCGACGTAGATCATCTTCGGCATGGACATCGATGACCTAGCCCGTCCATTCTCCGATGAAGCCGACGCTAGAGCCCGGGACTTGTTATGGACAGTGAGGAGACTTCATTGCGGAGCTATGGAGGTGGAGAACCGGATCTATAAAGGTTGTATTTCCGTATCTCTTAGTTAATTGTTAACTAGTTATCTTTTTCGCCTAGTTTTCTAGCAAACGATCCGTAGTTTAGGGTTTCTCGGCACGTTAAAATTTGAAATTGGCATGGTTGATGCCTTGTGAGACCTCTCTAGTGTTCCTAGGAACCCTACAGTGGTATCAGAGCCTAGCTAGAGCCTTAGGCGAAGTCTAGACGGATTTTGAACTCCGAACGAACCCGAAATCCTAACACACCCATGCTCTCTGTCCAATTTTCAAAAACAGGGATTTTTCCAAATTAAAAATATGCAGAAAAATAAGCAGGGTTTTCTAAGAATTACGGTAAAAAATTTTGGTCGTAATTCCATCAAACAGCCGCGGAACCGCGGCCTTAGCCCACGTGGCGCGGCGGTTCCGCGGCAACACTGTTGCATCGTTGACCAAAATTTGCACAGTAATTATTAGTTTGCTGTGCTGAGTTCTCTGGGTATTTTTAATATTTTATTCAAGAGTTGAATTTTCTGGAGTTGTTTTAGGGATTCGGTGTTTCGATCGGGGTATCAAATTTTGTCTATTTGGCTTTCCGGATAAATTTTAGAATATGTTAAAAAAGTTCGACCGGATATAAATACCCAACTTTTCCCCTGTCGGGAAATTTCCAAGTGTTGGATTTTTCCGTAGTTTAACGACATTCTAAGTAGTGCAAGTAACGCGATGGTCCCTCTAGAAGACAACAAACCTTAACTCGATTATGTGACCGTCTTGAACTGCCCTTTGAACCTTCGGGTTTGGGGCAGTACGGCGTGCCACATGTGAGGCGTTGGCTTGACCCTTCTACGGCTGGACCGTTGGTACTGAGGCACGAACTGAATGTTGTTAGACTCATATTTCATGTGTTGATCTGTATCGGGAAAACTTGGGTGTTCGAATGTTCGATCGGAAAGTTTAACATTTTCTATTTATCTGGAATGTGATACAATAATTGGAATTCACAAGAAGTTATGAGATAACTGAATGAATGTTATAAACATAGCACTTTTGTCTCACTTGATCGGTTGCCACGGAATTTTGATGCGATCAAAAGTCCGTCGCAATCACGTAGCGTACGCGGATATTCGCCGGACAAACTTAATAGACAGCTACATCCCATAGCCCCGACCAAGTGATTGTAGGAGAACCCCGTCGCCGAAAGCATCCGTCCGGGTGCTCGCGGTAGCGGTGTTCCGCCTTGGTGCACTTCGTTGACGGTATCTGGGGTGCGGCCGCCTATTGAAGTTTGCGACGAGTATTCGATCAGGATGTCGGGAATCTTGTTGAATTGCCCGACTTGATATTGAAAAGTGTTTTCAATTTTGAGACTAAAATGCGGGGTTTATAATTGTTAGGCATGCGATGTCTAAGTAATTCATTTGGTCAGGCATGCAATGTCTGAGGTGGTTGCGGATTCCAACTGTTGTAGTTTTACACTTTCTTTTCTGTGACCGTAAGTGTAATATGTGATATCGCCGGTTTCGTTGCTATATGTCAACGACAATTGGGATGTGCATATTTACTTACGTTGATGACATGTGATGTTATGTGTTGCTGGATATGTTATATTGGATCGTCGTGTTTGAATAGCCGGGTTTTTTTTATGTGAGATGAGTGTTTTTCATTTTCATTCATGTAAAAACTTGTATGTAATATTCTTTTATTGAGGCGCTTCCAGGTTGCGGAAGTTGTCACCTCTTGTATATTATTTACTTTTCCGCACTAGGATGGACCCAAGGAGGAGGGCACAAGTAACCGGGTTCTGGAGTCCAGTGGGAGACCAACTCGAGGAGTCGAGTCCGGGTCTCCTAACTCTAGAATTGGTAGGGTTGCTTGCCGCTCTTGTAGGGGTCTAGGGGTGTGGGTTTGGCTATTCATCACGACCGTGAAATCCGTGTTTTATACTGGCTCGTATTGAAAACACGGACGTCCTAATATATCCAATATTTCATATGATTCTTCTGCTGCGATATCTGTGATGTGATCATGTGATGTTCTGTGATAAATACTGTATATAGTATATATGATATATTATATAGACGTTACTTATGTTTTACACCCGCGCTAGCCCTGCCCTGCTCTGCCGTTAGTTACCTAACCTAACGGTGCACGAGGGGACATCGAGGCGAATGCGGATGGCATAAGTGTACTTCGTATTTATCTGTGATGTTTAGGTACATAATTGATGGGACTTCATTAATGTGATTAATGAAAGTAAAAGAAACCTAAGATGTTGTAGAATCGAATTTCAAAATAAAACAGGTAGCTACAGTTCTTGCTTTGCACAGCGGTATATACGATATATCCAGCACCTTATTCGATGAGGAAAGGACCGAGATCCCTTCACCGGGAGTGACTCCTTTAGCAATAACTGGCAGATGCTACACACTCGGTTTGTCTTTTGATTTCTTTTAAGTGTTTTTGCTTTGCACAGTGATATATATGATATATCCCGCACCTCATTCGACGAGAAAAGGACCGACGATCCCTTCACCGGGAGTGACTCCTTTAGCAAAACTAGAAAAGCCTCAAAAACACTCCATTTTAAAATCATTTGATTCTACAACGATATCAAGTTCATTACGCAATAGGTTTTCAGAAAAACCTGTCGTAGCCCTCCGTCATTTCAGATAAGTTGTATATAGTATTCGTGCTGCATTTGTTGGCTTTCGTCAAGGTGCAGTGTGCGGTAGCTATATGCTGCTTATCTGCCAGCATACGATGCGGTTGGATTAGGGTAGTCGTGCGACTTTGTTGGCTTTCGTCAAGGGTCGTGCGGGTGGGTTTAATTCAATCAAGAAATGTACGGGTTGAACTTGACTAGCGGGCTATGGTTTGTTGGCTTTCGTCAAGGTCATAGCACGTTAGGGGCAAAATATTATCGGGAATTTCAAGTGTTGAAATTTGCAATGAGATTGCATACCTTCTATGAGATAGTTGGATCCCGATACCCGCTGCGAGTAAGAGTTACTCCTAGGAGAGTTTTATACATTACAATTAGCCGATCAAGTAGGTGTCTAGAAAGGTGTCAACGGGGTTACGCCTCTGGGAAAACGAGGTTTACATTAATTAGGTTCGTGCGAAAGCACGGGGGACCTCCCTCAAAGTACCGACACTGGCCTGGCTGAAAGATTGGCGAACTTGTAGTGTGTAATTAATCCTGGCTAGTCTTTCCATTTTGGGTTTGAAGGAAGATTTGATAAAAAGCAGTGGGAGCCATCCTGATTAGATAAAATAATAACCAATCTATTCTTGAAAGAGCGCACGCTGAGTGTTTTCTTCTCTCTCTCCCCAGGTAGCGACCATATCACGCCTTAATCAAGATAATAATACGGATTATTGACCGAACCCGCTTGTTATACTGAGCTGGGGAACGTTGGTCCCGCTCCAACTTATAATTGTTATAAGACAGAGCAGGAAATTGGGGATTACCAGAATTCCCGTGCCGCCCAAACGAAGAGAGTGCATGATGATGCATCATCTTCGGGTGTGTTCATTACAGAGAACTGTTTCTCAGTATCCTTTACGTCCTGGGTATGTGATACCAGATCAGGATCCCAGATATGTAATCTGTTACATAGGGCTACAGAAAGGTAGAGAACTGAGAACGGATGATAAGTTTCATGAGGCAGAAAATGGGGCAAGTGTTGCAGCCAAGTCTGTTGGTCACTGTCACCCTGTATTATCAATACATTGATTCTGAACGAATGTTATTAGATACCGAACCTGATATACAAAATCATATCACTCTCTTTATTAGTAAAGAAATGATAAAATTTTGTATTGTTGGATAATGTTTTGAACATTTCCTATATCAAAAGTTGATCGGTTCAGGCACGTTGTCTAAAAGCATTAATGTTCTAAATCAAACTACAGTTCTTAGTATACGGAACACACATAAGAGGAAGAGTTCAGAAATGAACGGATCCTTCTTAAGGTATTGTAGACTAGGTCAGATCAATGTGACCCGACTAGCTGAAGTTACATGTAGATGCATATTTAAATCAGTTTGAATCTACATCTTGTGAAACTTGCCAGTCATGTCACAAAGATATAATGACACTAGCTCTGTTTATTGGAAACAGAGAAAGAGTTAGTAAACTCTTGGGATGATACATGTTGATGTATGTAGGTCCCCTGTCTACACATGCCAGGACCGGTTCTTTATACTTCATTACGTTCTCTGATAATCTTTCGAGATTCAGACTTATGTTCCTGTTGAAACACAAGTCCGAACCTTTTGAGATATTCACAGAATATAAGCGAGAAGTAGAGAACCAAAACACAGGTATAAGTATTATGTCCTTTGATGAGATCAAGGAGGAGAATACTTGGGCACGAAATTCTTGGACTTTTCTAAAGGAGAATGAGATTCTCTCTCAGCATTACTCCTCCGTATACACCATAGCACGATGGTATATAAGGGCGGAGCAATCACACCCTATATGATAAGGTGTGCTCTATGATGAGTACTACTGAGTTACCTATTTCCTTTTGGGAGTTATGCACTTGAGAAGCTGCATACCTATTGAATTAAGTTTGAATCAAATCAGTGCCTACCACTTCATATGTGATATGGAAAGGGAAGAGCCCATGTCTTAAGCTAGTTAAGATTTGGGGTTGTCCGGCCTATGTTTGAAAAGCAAAATCCGGACAAGCTCGAGGCAAGGTCAGTCATGTAGAACTGGAAATGTTCCAGCTATACAAAACTGCAGCTGAACATTTGACAGAACCAAAGGATTCAACAATTACCAATGAACCTCAGCCTCTCCGCCGATCTAGTAGGGTTCCTCACCCACCTGAGAGATACTTCGGTTTCTCTATGACAGTGGGAGCGAGAATTACATCATGAGATGATGACCCAACTAGTTTCGAGCTGGCCATCAGGAGTAAGACTCTATAAGAATGGCTGGATGCTTAGTGATCTGAGATGGAATCCTTATACACCAACAAAGTATGGACTTTGGTTGCAATATCTGAAGGGTTAAATCCCCATCAGGAGCAAGTATATCTTGAGAAGATTACTTGGTGTAGATGGAAAAGTTGAGACTCTCAAAGCTAGACTTGTTAAAGCTTTTCGTCATCGACCAGGCGTGGATCATGATGAAACCTTTTCAAGTGACTATGCTTAAGTCCATCCAGATCCTAAATGCCACGGCTACATACCATGACTGCGATATCTGGTGGTTGGGTGTCTTGACTGCTTTTCTAAATGATGATTTAGAATAGAGCGTCTATAAGTACACAGCCAGAGGGCTTCGTAGACAGTGGGAGCAGCGGAAACGTGTGCTAGATGCTTTATAGGATAAAGCAGGCATCGCGGAGTTGGAACGTCTGTTTTGATGGATTAGTCAAACAGTTTGACATCATCAAAATGGTAGATGAACCTTGTATATACAAAAAGGTAGTAGGGAGTATGGTGGTGATCCTGGTAGAGTACGTGGATGACATACTCTTGATAGGGAAGGAGTTTCCTATGCTACGCTCGATCAATCTCCGCTTATCACAATGATTCTCCATATAGGATCAAAGTGATGCCTCCTAAATCCTGGGTTTTGGATCTATGAGATAGATCTAATTGGATGTTGGGATTCTCACTAGTTGTAGTGAGATAGTATCAATTGATCCTGGGGAGAATCACTGGAAGTGTTCCAGGGTGATAAAGACGGCTGAATGTCAGTCACAGGCATTGTCTTTACCCTAAGTAAAGGGATGGTATGTTGGAAGAGTTCCAAGCTAGATACCGTGGCGTACTAGACGATAAAGGCTTGATACATCGCTACTTAAGATGCTACCAAAAGAGGATGTTTGGGTGTATATTGGTTCATGAGATGAACTACGTTCCTCCCATTGTGTGACAATGGAGTTGTGGCTTATGCCAAGGAACGCAGGTCCCATCAATGATCCAGACATATTCTAAGGCAGTATCACTTGATCATGGAGATGGTTGATCTCCAGGGGATCGAGGTCAGGAGAGTAGACTCAGAGGACAACACAGCGGATCCACTCACAAAGGCCTGTTCCCAGAGAGAGACTTTTATGGGATGGTTGAGTATGAGATACTACAACCACTGCTATCAGATGGCCCTAGTGCAAGTGGGTGATTGTTAGTTATATGTATGCCCTAGAGGCCATTACTATACATAGGATGTATATTGTAGTGGATGCTGGGATATATATAGGGAGGACTTTCTTGCTCGACATGATAGTATGCTATCTGGTTGATCTTTACCTTAACGTGTACACTGATTGTCTCCCTGTTACATGTTGGTAAAGCCCTTAGGATGTGTACTTAACTACCTGGACTATGATGCGGATCATACTAGTGGGGACATGGTAGTCCATAAGTACATCCTTCAAAGTCCCTAGTCGAGGGTGTATCGAGACGGGGCATCGATATACCAGAGTAGACTAGCGTGTACCTTCTCGACCCATACAGATGGGCGATGGATGATCCCATATCCATCGGTGTTTGACATCAGAGATGGTATACGATTGCTCAGTAGAGACTGGGTACACTGGACGGACTCACCGAGAACTCCCAGATAGTATTATACCTCACGTCAGATGGCAGTTCTCTGGTGACACTGGTACAGAGTAGTCTGTTGACCCGAGATCGTCATAGAGTCTTGTGTGGTTCCCATTGTGCTTTGATTTCCATCTTACCACGTCCAAGAGGGCGTGCAAAACGGTGGTTTTTGGGTACAGTCCCGAGTCACATGGAGGCAATGAGCGATAGGAGGGGATTCGTCTCTCCCGGTATAGGGAGTTGATGTTGCGCTGTGTTCGATTGGCTATAACAGGAAATCCCTGGCCAGGGTTGCTGAGATTTACTGGTAAGTGTTACCAGTAGTTTCTCAAAGTGTTATAGACCTCATATCGACATGACTTATCGAGCTATTGGGGTCTGACGTTTACCACCCCTAGGCGAGATATGCGACATATCCGACGATCAGACCGGACTGTACGGTAGTGTTACTGGTTGGATTCACAGGAGTATGAGCAGGCTTGCTCGTCGATCTTCTGATCGCTCAATACCCGGGTGGCCGTTACGTTTAGCAGACCGCTTACGGCTTGTGGGTGTTTGATATGATCATCACCTGCTGCCGGCGTATTGACGAGTCTTTAGAGTCCTACACAGAGGTTTCCTGGCTCAAGCGAAACGAAATAGGAGCGCATATGAGATATGTGCGGGACCGAGAATAATACGTGTATGTGATACCGTATTCCATTCTCGCGATGAATGTGTCGAATGGTTATATGCGATATAACCTAGTTATCGAATCGAGGGTTGATTCGATAAGCCGATACATTGGATACTAGTCGGTTATATGCGATATGACCGGATCGTTAAATCAAGTGTTGATTTAATGATTTAATGCATAATTATATATTTGATATATTACTTTGTGTTAACTAGTATCGGTTCACTTAAGATGGATTTTCTCACTCGGATGTGCGCATTGTATATGCGATATACTTTTGTGCACTTGTTTGTATCATGTTTGATGATACATGTTTACTTGGTTAAGTGTAAAGAATTGAACCATGGTTAAACATATAATTAGGGCTTTATTTTTTCATTACTTATTTATTCATTTATTTATTTGTTTATACATTTTGGAAAAAGAATGGAAAAGAGAAAAGAATGGTGGCTTTATTTGTTTGTTTGTTGAAGATTCATGAACCTTTGACTTAGTCACCATTCTTGTCTTCATTCTTAACCCTAACCATTTGTGCAAACCATGGTTTATTCTCTACACTTAACTAGGGTTAGATTATGATAAGGATTCCTTTGATTTTCTATTTGGATAATTATCATAATATTCATTATCTTCTTCTTCTTCTTCTTCTTCAAAGAAAAAAAAACCTTTCTTCATCAATGGTGGATTGATGAAACAAGTGAGAAATCCAATTCTAAAGTCTACCCACTTCCTATTTCTTCATCCTCTACCTCTTGCCAAGTAGTAGAGTGTGTTTTCTTCACCAGTTTCTTGACTTGGTGAAGTCGGAGCTTGATTTAGCGATGCCTCGACGTAGATCATCTTCGGCATGGACATCGATGACCTAGCCCGTCCATTCTCCGATGAAGCCGACGCTAGAGCCCGGGACTTGTTATGGACAGCGAGGAGACTTCATTGTGGAGCTATGGAGGTGGAGAACCGGATCTACAAAGGTTGTATTTCCGTATCTCTTAGTTAATTGTTAACTAGTTATCTTTTTCGCCTAATTTTCTAGCAAACGATCCGTAGTTTAGGGTTTCTCGGCACGTTAAAATTTGAAATTGGCATGGTTGATGCCTTGTGAGACCTCTCTAGTGTGCCTAGGAACCCTACAAGGTCTGTTAAGTAGAACTGGAAAGGTTCCAGCTATACAAACTACGGCTGATGATTTGACGGAACCAAAGGATTCAATAGTCCCCGACGAACCTCAGCCTCTCCGTCGAACTAGTAGGTTCCTCATCCGCCTGAGAGATACTTCGGTTTCTCGATGACAGTGGGAGCGAGGAATGCATCATGAGATGATGACCCAACTAGTTTCGAGCAGGCCATCGTGAGTAGGGACTCTGTAAGAATGGCTGGATGCTTTATGATCTGAGATGGAATCCTTATACACCAACAAAGTATGGACTTTGGTTGCTATATCTGAAGGGTTAAATCCCTATCAGGAGCAAGTATATCTTGAGAAGATTACTTGGTGTAGATGGAAAAGTTGAGACTTTCAAAGCTAGACTTGTTAAAGGTCTTTCATCATCGACCAGGCGCGGATAATGATGAAACCTTTTCCTGTGGCTATGCTTAAGTCCATCCGGATCCTACTTGCCACGGCTACATACCATGACTACGATATCTGGTGGTTGGGTGTCATGACTGCTTTTCTAAATACTGATTTAGAAGAGAACATCTATAAGTACACAGCCAGAGGGCTTCGTAAACAGTGGGAGCAGCGGAAACGTGTGCAAGTTGCTTTATAGATTAAAGCAGGCATCGCGGAGTTGGAACGTCTGTTTTGATGTGGTAGTCAAAGAGTTTGACTTCATCAAAAGGGTAGACGAACCTTGTATATACAAAAAGGTAGTAGAGAGTAAGGTGGTCATCCTCGTATTGTACGTGGACAACATACCCTTGATAAGAAAAGAGTTTCCTATGCTACGCACGGTCAATCTCCTCTTATCACATGGATTCTCCATATAGGATCAAAGTGATACCTCCTAAATCTTGGGTTTTGGATCTATGAGATAGATCTAAATAGATGTTAGGATTCTCACTAGTTGTAGTGAGATGGTATCAATCGATCCTGGAGAGAATCACTGGAAAGGTTCCAGGGTGATAAAGACGACTGAATGTCAGTCCCACGCAATGTCTTTACCCTCAGTGGAGGGACGGTATGTTGGAAGAGTTCCAAGCTAGATACCGTGGCGAATTAGACGATAAAGGCTGGTAACATCGCTATTAAAGATACTACCAAAGAGGCAGTTTGGGTGTATATTGGTTCATGAGATGAACTAGGTTCCTACCATTGTGTGACAATGGAAGTGTGGCTTTGGCCCAGGATACCCGATCCCATCAGTGACCCAGACATATTCTGAGGCAGCATCACCTGATCATGGAGATAGTTGATCTCCAGGATGATCGAGGTTAGGAGAGTAGACTCAGAGGATAACACAGCGGATCAACTCACAAAGGCTTTTTCCCAGAGAGAGACTTATATGGGATGGTTGAGTATGAGATACTACAACCACTGCTACAGATGGCCCTAGTGCAAGTGGGAGATTGTTAGTTATATGTATGCCCTAGAGGCCATTACTGTACATACGATGTATATTTTAGTGGATGCTGGGACATATATAGGTATGACTTTCTTGCTCGACATGATAGTATGCTATCTGGTTGCTCTTTATCTTAACATGTATACATTCTGTCTCTCTGTTACATGTTGATAAAGCCCTTAGGATGTGTACTCGACTTCCAGGACTGTGATGTAGATCATACTAGTGGGGCCTGGGTATTCCATGAGTACATCTTTCAATGTTCCTAGTCGCGGGAATATCGAGACGGGGCATCGATATTCCAGAGTAGACTAGCGTATATCTTCTCGACCCATGTGATGGGCGATGGATGATCCCATATCCATTGGTTTTTGACATCAGAGATGGTATGCGGGTGCTCAGTGGAGACTGGGTACACTGAATGGACTCACCGAGAACTCCCAGATGGTATTATACCTCACGTCAGATGGCAGTTCTCTGGTGACACTGGTACAGCTTAGTCTGTTGACCCGAGATCGTCATAGAGTCTTGTGTGTCTCCCATTGTGCTTTGATTTCCACCCTACCACAGCTCTACTGAGTCGTGCAAACAGGTGGTTTTTGGGTACAGTCCCGATTCACATGGAGGCAATGAGCGATAGGAGGGGATTCGTCTCTCCCGGTATTGGGGGTTGATGTTGCGCAATCCTCGACTGGCCATAACTGGAAATCCCTGGCCAGGGTTGCAGTGATTTACTGGTAAGAGTTATCAGTAGTTTCATGCTGTGTTATGGACCTTACATCGGCATGACTTATCAAGCTACTGGGGTCTGACGTTTACCACCTTTAGGCGAGATATGCGACATATCAGACGAAAAGACTGGACTGTACGGTAAGTGTTACTGGTTGGATTCACAGGAGTGTGAGTGGGCTTGCTCGTTGATCTTCTGATCGCTCAATACCCGGGTGGCCGTTACGTTTAGCAGATCGCTTGCGGCTTGTGGGTGTTTGATATGATCATCACCTGCTGCCGGCGTATTGACGAGTCTTTAGAGTCCTACACAGAGGTTTCCTGGCTCAAGCGAAACGAAATAGGAGCGCATATAAGATATGTGCGGGACCGAGAATAATACCAGTATGTGATACTGTATTCTATTCTCGCGATTTGTATCATCGGCAGGTTATATATGATATAGCCGGGTTACCGAATCAAGTGTTGATTCGATACATTGATACACTTGATATTAGTCGGTTATATGCAGTATGACCGGATCATTAAATCAAGTGTTGATTTAATGATTTAATGTATAATTATATATTTGATATATTACTTTACATTAACTAGTATTTGTTCACTTAAGATTGATTATCTCACTTGAATGTGCACATTGTATATATGATATAGTTTTGTGCACTGGTTTGTATCATGTTTGATGATACATGCAAACTTGGGTGTGTGTTTATTTTAAACCATGTTTAGGTTAATGGTTAGGTTTTATATTTGTTTTATTTATTTTCTTTAATTCATTTTTGGCAAGAATAAAATGGCGGCTTACTTTGTTTCACTCTTGAAACCTCATGAAGCTTTGAAAGCTTTGACCATTTTGTTTCTTTCCTTAACCTAACCATTTTAACTAAACCCTAGTTTATTCTCTACATGTGTTAGCCTCACCCATGGTTGCATTATGATAAGGCATCACTTGATTTTCTTTTTTGATTATTCATTTTCATCTTCTTCTTCTTCTTCTTGATGAAGAAAAGAAAAGCTTTCTTGAAATTTCCAAGTGATGATTCCAAGTGAGAAATCCAAATCCAAAGTGAACGCACTTCCTATTTCTTCATCCTCTACCACTTTCCATGTAGTATAGGGTGTTTTCTTCACAAATTTCATGACTTGGTGAAAGTGGAGCTTGAGCTTGAGTTGCCTCGACGTAGATCATCTTCGGCATCGAAGTCGTCGACCTAGCCCGATCATTTCTTCGATGAAACCAACGCCAGAGTCCGGGATCCGATGATCGCAGCGGAGGGACGTCAACACGGAGCTAGAGAGGTGGAGGACCGGATCTACAAAGGTTGTAGTCACTTTCACTTTATAGCAAAGTAGTTTGCTTGTTGTAGTTTCGCCTTTACCTCTAGTTAACGATCTAGTTTAGGGTTCTTTGGCACATAGAAAGGGTTCCTAGGCACAACCATGAGGCTCTACAATCTATACTTATTGCTTGCGGTTGATTACGTTTCGAAGTGGGTTGAAGCTATTCCTTGTCATACTAATGACAAAAAGTTTTTCATTAGGTTCTTAAAAGAAAACATCTTTTCACGATTTGGACACCCACGGGCTATCATTAGCGATAACGGGACACATTTCTGCAATCGGTCTTTCGAGACTTTGATGCGGAAATATGCAATCAACCACAAACTTTCCACACCCTACCATCCCCAAACGAGCGGGCAAGCTGAGATTTCAAACAGACAAATCAAACAAATTCTGGAGAAAACTGTTTCTAAAAATCGAAAAGATTGGTCAACCAAATTGACGGATGCTCTTTGGGCATTCCGTACTGCATATAAAACCGATCTAGGTATGTCTCCTTACAGACTAGTGTTTGGAAAGGCTTGTCACCTTCCTGTTGAGATTGGGCACAAAGCAATGTAGGCCATTAGAGAACTTAATTTTGACTTAAATCAAGCCTGCAACTTTCGGAAGCTGCAATTAAACGAACTAAGCAAACTCCGTGATGAAGCTTACGATAATGTTGTAATTATAAAGAATCGGACTAAGGTATTTCACGATAAAAACATTTTGAGAAAAATTTTTACACCTGGTCAACAAGTCCTTCTTTATGATTCACGACTTCATCTTCATGCGGGTAAGCTAAAATCTCGGTGGAAAGGACCTTTTGTTGTGCGGTATGTATGCCTGCACGGGGAAGTTGAGGTTGAAAATGTCAAAAACGGTACATTTTTTAAAGTAAATGGACATCGTTTAAAACCGTATTTTTCCACTGACCCCACGGAGGAGCTCCTGTTTTTATAGGAGTCGCTTTATCTTGATTAAAATTCCTCCGTCTCCCCTCCATGTCTTGTAAAACACTGTATCATCTTTAGAATGGATGTGAGTGAAAAGAATAAGTTTGGGGGAGAGTTTCACGATCATATTTATTGCCCCCGTTAATAAATTTTCTCCCAAGCTTACAGGTTTTCGAGCTCTAGCAGAAGACAACAGTGAGGACACTGTTGAAAACAAGTTTGGGGGAGGTTTGTGCTTATTTACGCATCACTTTGCATCATACTTTGCATAAGCACAAAACTTTTAAAAATATATAAAAATTAAAAAAAAATTTTAAAAAAAATATTTAATATTTAATTTGATTATAAAAGATTAGATAGTGAAAACTTACATCCAAAGGATTGGAAAAATTTAAGAAAACCAAGAAAATTAGAAGTTTTCTTAAATGAAACTAGCAATAAGTAGTTATGAGCCGTTGTCCCAATGGTTAGTAAGATGAAGGAAGTCACTAATCTGAGGATAAAAATAAGTCTAAAAAATAGTTCCTATTCTAGAAGCCAAACATTTGAACGTTGATACCCTACTATACGCACTTACACACGCCTTGAAACTCGGGATAGTAGAGGATACCTTGAAATGCTCTTGTCTAAAAGCAAAAGTATGAAGGGAATAATAAATGAAGAAAATATAAAATGGTGTAGAAAAATGAACACTGGTTTTGTTATCACCAAGGCAGCAATAAAAAAATATAGCGAGGGTGCTTCATCACCTAGTGCCTTAGACCAACTGGTTTGGGAGTCACTGCTAAGCCTTAGGTGTGGCAAGACGAGAAAAATACTAATACACCTAATCAGCAAGCACATGAGTAATCGGTCGGTTAGTACCTCAAGAAGTATTAACGGTCGCATAAAAAATGTGTGAGCAAATCCATCGAAATATTCACCGATTAAAAAGTACTGAGGTAGATGGACAAGAGTATGATAGCTTGAATTGAATTCTCCGAGTGTAGGGATGTTCTTTACACACACGTAGGGGTATATGATTGATGTTTGGAAGAAAGATAGGAATGAAGAATTAAGACGTTGTTTTATTGAGGGATGATGTGATTTCTAATATTTTTTCATGACTATTAAGATATGGCTCATGACAACTGAAAAGCTAGTATTAGTTGGAAACTCTAATTTTCAAAGTCTTTCTTTTACAATTCTTATCTTTATATGTAACTTTCACGGTCTTCCTTTTATTATGGGATTTTGTGGGTGCAATCCGCTGAAAACCCTCAGGAGACAACACTCCTCCTACTAGGGACACCTAGAGGTTTAAAGGCTTGTTGCACGTGCTCAGTGCAATCGTGTTGCCTATGAAAGTGTGCTAGTTAGTTTTTCTTTTTATTTATTTTCTCCTTCTCTTAAATAAAAGATGTTTGCTCAAGACGACCAAAATTAAGTTTGGGAGAATTTGATCAGTCGAAAATATTGCATTTTTAACACAGCAATTTCCATACTATTTGTAATCATCTAAAGGTGTTTGGTATAAATATAGCATATATTAGCAATTTGTCTGCAAAAATACCAAATAACATGTGTTATACATTATAACCAGCATTATGAGGGAAATTGTGTGTTTATTATTGCACGCGTGATCTTTTATGTATCAAACACTTGTCTCGAGATTGTGTGCAGGAAATTCTCCAGGTAAAAGAGCCAGAACTGTTAAAAGTGCTGATAAAACGCATCAAGTCCAAAACTTGAAATCTGGCAGTAAACAAGAAAGTATAAAAATATTCCAGATATCAGGAAAGTGCTATAAAGCCAACACCAAAATACCCTGAAGATTTCATGCAGCGATTCTATCAAACGGCCGCGGATCCGCGGCCGAGTCAGGCCGATCCGCCGCGGATCCGCGGCCGATCTGACTCATCAGCTGTTGGTCATGTGGGCAGAGGACTCCTTGTAAATGGCCAAACTTCTTCAAGACACTTCAGTTCCTAGAGATCTCCAGAAGCATCCCTTCTAACAGCCAAGCTTCTTGTGAAAGCTTAATACCAACCAAGCTTCTCATGCAAGCTAGCTAACTACCTTAATCTAGAAACTTCCCTACAACTACTTAGCTTCCAATGCAAGCTTCATAACAACCAAGCTTCTAAGGGAAGCTAAATCTAGCTTCTAGGGGAAGCTAAAGGGGAAGGCTATAAAAAGGGACCCAGGGCATTATTACAAAGTTTGTTGTTCATCAATTAGGGTAAAATTCTAGTGAGATCCAAATCAATTCTAAACAAATTGAGTGACACAATTTGATCCAAATCAAGATTCATCGAGTACCAAATTGAGCAAGAATCCAACGAGCCTTTTGAAGCAACGCCGATCTTCATCCGAGCAAGAGATCCACGACGATCCGCGACTCAAGAAGACGATGCGAAGCTAGTTCGATGATTTAGTTCCTCCTCAAATCTTATAGTCTTTGAGTATATTGTAACGAAACGTCGATTAAATAAAAGGTGAAAATTCTTGATCTTTCTTTTCTTTACATTTGAGCATTATGAAGAGTTACCAATTCTTGACCGTTTTCTTTTTCATGATGTTTGAGTGAAAACTCCGCTTGTGGAGGAATCGAGAAAATAGGTAGATGATGATGATTAAATTCTTGAACGATTCTTAAGTCTTATGAGTTTTGTAAACTTTAGAAAATTAAATCAATGATGACCTAGTTTTGAGCGAGAAGCTTTCTTGAATGTTCTCACTCTAAATTAGAGATCAACAATCGATGATTGAATTTGCTAGAGGCTAGAATTTGAATGCTAATCAACGAAAGGACAAGGGATGCTGATGGAGAAACCCTAGTTTCTTCAATAGATCCCTAATTCTCGTTGATTGTCATCGATCTAGCAACAAATCTTCAATAGATTAGAATCTGTAATCATAAGTATTCATCATCACTATCAATTGGATCAATTCCTACAAGCCTCTTCACAAATCTTGATAATTTATTCGATTTGGACATCTTCTTGATCTTTAGTATTTCTTGATTGTAGATCTAGTTCTTGATGATTCTTGAAACTAAATTTCACAATTATTGAATCATTTTTCTTTTACCTTTTAATTTTCAACTCAACTAAAACAAGATCGATCAAATCACACTTTCTCAGTGGACGATCCATTCTCATTGACGAAACTACAATAGACACCGTCAATTGATTACGGTATAAATTTCTTTGGTTGTGAAACATTTCTAAACACGACACGGAAACGATCAATCAATGAGCAACTAAAGAAAATGGATAAGTGTTTTTCCAAGTGAGAATGAGAGTGAGAAAGCGTAGAAAACCAATGAGCAAGCTTCATGGAATGGTGGCTGCCTCCTTCTCTCTTATGCACACAAAATATCACTTTCATTTTTACATTAAACAAATGCATGCCATACCTCTCTACATGCTTAAGCCCATGCTCATGCCAACTCACCCCTCCACCTCATTTTCCCAAATGATTTTCTAAAAAGGAAAATCAAATAATGAGGTGGCCATCTTCTAGAAACTATTCAGTATAAATACGGAATGCAACCTGGTATACGTATCGAAATACATATACGCGTATTCGTACAAAAATACGAATAGCCAAGAGAGAAAATGAATAGTGAACAATAATACTAGAATACATATATATAAATACATATATAAATTATTAAATCAAAACCTGATTTAATAATCCGTCTTAATCCTAAGTCGCTAGTATTATCAACCGTCCGATTAATGTCTGTGCAGCATGTACACATATTTAATCGGACACCTATATGTACCAACATACGTCATCTACACCATATCACCTGAACCGTGAAAACCCTCTGTGTGGGACTCTAAAGACTCGTCAATACGCTGGCAGTGGGTTTAACCACAAGCACGTCAGCGGCACTAACTGTACGTAACGGCTATCTAGGTATTGAGCGAAAGGGAGGCCGACGAGCAAACTCATCCTGAAAACCTACTGATCCTGATAGTGACAATATCCATACAGTCCGGTCTGTTCATCTAAGAGTATCGCATATCGAGTCTAGGGGGGTGGATAATGTTAGACCCCTAACAACGCGACATTTAGTGTCGGCATGAAACCCATCACCACCTGAAAAACTATCGATCCTGGATCGGTGATTCTCGTCTATCTTGGCCAAGAATTTCTGGTGATGGCCACCCGTGCACCGCGTGACATCAATCCCCAATACCGGGAGAGACGAATCCCCGACGATCCGATCGCTGCCTCCATATGGCTCGGGACTGTACCTAACTAAAACCTGTTTGTACGACTCTTTTGAGCCATGGTAGGGTAGTAATCAAAGCACAGGGGGAACTCACATGAGACAAATGACGATCTCAGGTCGACCGACTAACCTGTACACATGTCACCTGGGAACTGCTATCTAATTGTTAGTAATATGTATGCCCTAGAGGCCATTACTATACATAGGATGTATATTGTAGTGGATGCTTGGACATATATAGGGAGGACTTTCTTGCTCGACATGATAGTATGCTATCTGGTTGCTCTTTCCTTAACGTGTACACTGATTGTCTCTCTGTTACATGTTGGTAAAGCCCTTAGGATATGTACTTGACTACCTGGACAATGATGCGGATCATACTAGTGGGGACAGGGTAGTCCATAAGTACATCCTTCAAGGTTCCTAGTCGTGGGTATATCGAGACGGGGCATCGATATACCAGAGTAGACTAGCGTATACCTTCTCGACCCATACAGATGGGCGATGGATGATCCCATATCCATTGGTGTTTGACATCAGAGATGATATACGGGTGCTCAGTGGAGACTGGGTACACTGGACGGACTCGCCGAGAACTCCCAGATGGTATTATACCTTACGTCAGATGGCAGTTTTCTGGTGACACTGGTACAGAGTAGTCTGTTGACCCGAGATCGTCATAGAGTCTTGTGTGGTTCCCACTGTGCTTTGATTTCCATCTTACCACGTCCAAGAGGGCGTGCAAAACGGTGGTTTTTGGGTACAGTCCCGAATCACATGGAGGCAATGAGCGATAGGAGGGGATTCGTCTCTCCCGATATAGGGAGTTGATGTTGCGCTGTGTTCGATTGGCTATAACCGGAAATCCCTGGCCAGGGTTGCTGAGATTTACTGGTAAGTGTTACCAGTAGTTTCTCGAATAGTTATGACCTCATATCGACACGACTTATCGAGCTATTGGGGTCTGACGTTAACCACCCCTAGGCGAGGTATGCGACATATTAGACGATCAGACCGGACTGTGCGGTAAGTGTTACTGGTTGGATTCACAGGAGTGTGAGCGGGCTTGCTCGTCGATCTTCTGATCGCTCAATACCCGGGTGGCCGTTACGTTTAGCAGACCGCTTGCAGCTTGTGGGTGTTTGATATGATCATCACCTGCTGCCGGCGTATTGACGAGTCTTTAGAGTCCTACACAGAGGTTTCCTGGCTCAAGCGAAACGAAATAGGAGCGCATATGAGATATGTGCGGGACCGAGAATAATGCGTGTATGTGATACCGTATTCTATTCTCGCGATGAATGTATCGAATGGTTATATGCGATATAACCTAGTTATCGAATCGAGGGTTGATTCGATAAGCCGATACATTGGATATTAGTCGGTTATATGCGATATGACCGGATCGTTAAATCAAGTGTTGATTTAATGATTTAATGCATAATTATATATTTGATATATTACTTTGCATTAACTAGTATTGGTTCACTTTAAATGGTTTTTCTCACTTGTTTATGCACATTGTATATGTGATATATTTTTGTGCACAAGTTTGTATCATGTTTGATGATACATGATTGCTAGGGTTTGTGTAAAGAATTAAACCATGGTTAAATAAATAGTTAGGGTTTTTATTTGATTATTCATTCATTCATTTATTTATTTTTGGATTAAAGAAAAGAGAAAAGAAAAACAAAAGGTTTCTTTCTTTCATGAAGCTTGTTGAAGCTTCATGAAGCTTTGACCAAAGAAACCCTTTTGTCTTCATCTCATTAACCCTAACCATTCATTTAACCTTAGTCAATTCTCTACACATTACCATGGTAAATATTATGATAAGAATTGATTTTTCTATTCTATTCTAATAACTTATCATAATATTTTCTGTCTTCTTCTTCTTCTTCTTCACATGAAGAAAGCTTGCTTCAACAATGGCAACTTGAGCAAATGAGTGAGAAATCCAATTCTAAAGTGAACCCACTTCCTATTTCTTCATCCTCTACCTCTTGCCAAGTAGTATAGGTTGTTTCCTTCACAAGTTTTCTTGACTTGGTGAAGTTGGAGCTTGATCTAGCGATGCCTCGACGTAGATCATCTTCGGCATCGTCGTTGATGACCTAGCCCGCTTTTTCTCCGATGAAGACGACGCTAGAGCCCAAGATCCGATTTGTACAGCGAGGAGACTTCATCGCGGAGCCATGGAGGTGGAGAACCGGATCTACAAAGGTTGTATTTCCGTTTACCATTTAGTTAAGTTGTTAACTAGTTTCTTTTTCGCCTAAATATCTAGTTAACGATCCGTATTAGGGTTTCTCGGCACCCGTAAAATTTGAAATTGGCATGGTTGATGCCTTGTGAGACCTCTTGAGAGTGCCTAGGAACCCTACAGTGGTATCAGAGCCTAGCTAGAGCCTTAGGCGATGCGTAGACGAAATTTGAAGTCCGATCGAACCAAAACCCTAACCCGAAACATGCTCTCTGGACTTTTTCTAAAAACTGGGATTTTTCCACATTAAAAATGCTTAAAAAATTCAGCAGGGAATTATAAGAATTACGGTACAAAATTTGACTCATGAACAGTACAATGAGCGGCGGAACCGCGGCAGAAGCATGACTTCTGCGGCGGTTCCGCGGCCAAAGGATGACATCATCATCCCCTGTTTGCACAGTAACTCCTATTTTATTATGCTGGATTTTCTGGGAATTTTTAATATTTATTCAAGAGTTGCATTTTCTGGGGTTGTTTTGGGGATTCAGTGTTTCGATCGGAGTATCAGATTTTGTCTGTGTGGCTTTCCGGATAAATTTCAGAATATGTTAAAAAGTTCGACCGGATATAAATACCCAATTTTTCCCCTGTCGGGAAATTTCCAAGTGTTGGATTTTTCCGAGGTTTAAAGACGTTCGAAGTAGTGCAAGTAACGCGATGGTCCCTCTAGAAGACAACAAACCTTAACTCGATTATGTGACCGTCTTGAACTGCCCTTTGAACCTTAGGGTTTGGGGCAGTACGGCGTGCCACATGTGAGGCGTTGGCTTGACCCTTCTACGGCTGGACCGTTGGTACTGAGGCACGAACTGAATGTTTTTAGACTTATTTCATGTGTTGATCTGTATCGGGAAAACTTGGGTGTTTGACTGTTCGATCGAAAAGTTTAACATTTTCTATTTATCTGGAATGGGATACAATAATTGGAATTCACAAAAGTTATGAGATAACTGAATGAATGTTGTAAATCTAGCAATTTAGTCTCACTTGATCGGTTACCACGGAATTTTGATGTGATCAAAAGTCCGTCGCAATCACGTAGCGTACGCGGATACTCGCCGGGTAAACTTAATAGACAGCCTCACTCCATAGCCCCGACCAAGTGACTGTAGGAGAACCCCATCGCCGAAAGCATCTGTCCGGGTGCTCGCGGCAGCGGTGTTCCGCCTTGGTGCACTTCGTCGACGGCATCGGGGGTGCAGCCGCCTACTGAAGTTTGCGACGAGCATTCGATCAGGATGTCGGGAATCTTGTTGAATTGCCCGACTTGACATTGAAAAGTGTTTTCGATTTTGAGACTAAAATGCGGGGTTTATAATTGTTAGGCATGCAATGTCTAAAGAATTCATTTGGTCAGGCATGAGATGTCTGAGGTGGTTGCGGATTCCAACTGTTGTAGTTTTACACTTTCTTTTCTGTGACCGTAAGTGTAATATGTGATATCGCCGGTTTCGTTGCTATATGTCAACGACAATTGGGATGCGCATATTTACTTACGTTGACGACATGTGATGTTATGGGTTGCTGGATATGTTATATTGGATCGTCGTGTTTGAATAGCCGGGTTTTTTTATGTGAGATGAGTGTTTTTCATTTTCATTCATGTAAAAACTTGTATGTAATATTCTTTTATTGGGGCACTTCCAGGTTGCGGAATTTGTCACTCTTTGTATATTATTTACTTTTCCGCACTAAGATAGACCCAAGGAGGGGAGCACAAGTAACCGGGTTCTGGAGTCCAGTGGGAGACCAACTCGAGGAGTCGAGTCCGGGTCTCCTAACTCTAGAATTGGTAGGGTTGCTTGCCGCTCTCGTAGGGGTCTAGGGGTGTGGGTTTGGCTATTCATCGCGACCGTGGAATCCGTGTTTTATACTGGCTCGTATTGAAAACACGGACGTCCTAGTATATCCAATATTTCATATGTTTCTTCTGCTGCGATATCTGTGATGTGATCATGTGATGTTCTGTGATGGATACAGTATATAGTATATATGATATATTATATAGACGTTACTTATGTTTTACACCCGCGCTAGTCCTGCCCCGCTCTGCCGTTAGTTACCTAACCTAACGGTGCACGAGGGGACATCGAGGCGAATGCGGATGGCATAAGTGTACGTCGTATTTATCTGTGATGTTTAGGTACTTAAATGATGGGACTTCATTAATGAGATTAATGAAATAAAAGAAACCTAAGATGTTGTAGAATCGAATTTCAAAAATAAAACAGGTAGCTACAGTTCTTGCTTTGCACAGCGATATATATGATATATCCTGCACCTTATTCGATGAGGAAAGGACCGAGATCCCTTCACCGGGAGTGACTCCTTTAGCAATAACTGGCAGATGCTACAACCCTCGGTTTGTCTTTTGATTGCTTTTAAGAGTTTTTGCTTTGCACAGTGATATATATGATATATCCCGCACCTCATTCGACGAGGAAAGGACCGACGATCCCTTCACCGGGAGTGACTCCTTTAGCAAAACTAGAAAAGCCTCAAAAGCACTCCATTTCAAAATCATTTGATTCTACAACGATATCAAGTTCATTACGCAATAGGTTTTCAGAAAAACCTGTCGTAGCCCTCCGTCATTTCAGATAAGTCCTATTTAGTATTCGTGCTACGTTTGTTGACCTCCGTCAAGGCGTAGTGTGCGGTAGCTAACTAGTATTTATCTGTTTATGTATATGATGCAGATTGGATTAGGGTAGTCGTGCGGCCTTGTTGACCTCCGTCAAGGGTCGTGCGGGTGGGTTTAATTCGATCAAGAAATGACGGGTTGAACTTGACTAGTTGCCTATGGTTTGTTGACCTCCGTCAAGGTCATAGGACGCTAGGGGCAAAATATTATCGGGAATTTCAAGTGTTGAAATTTGCAATGAGATTGCATACCTTCTATGAGATAGTTGGATCCCGATACCCGCTGCGAGTAAGAGTTACTCCTGGGAGAGTTTTACACATTACAATTAGCTAATCAAGTAGGTGTCTAGAAAGGTGTCAACGGGGTTACGCCTCTGGGAAAACGAGGTTTACATTAATTAGGTTCGTGCGAAAGCACGGGGGACCTCCCTCAAAGTACCGACACTGGCCTGGCTGAAAGATTGGCGAACTTGTAGTGTGTAATTAATCCCGGCTAGTCTTTCTTTTTAGGGTTTGAAGGAAGATTTGATAAAAAGCAGTGGGAGCCATCCTGATTAGATAAAATAATGACCAATCTATTCTTGCAAGAGTGCACGCTGAGTGTTTTCTTCTCTCTCTCTCCAGGTAGCGACCACATCACGCCTTAATCAAGATAATAATTCGGATATTTGACCGAACCCGCTTGTTATACTGAGCTGGGGAACGTTGGTCCCGCTCCAACTTATAATTGTTATAAGACAGAGCAAGAAATAGGGGATTACCAGAATTCCCGTGCCGCCCAAAAGAAGAAAGTACATACGATACATCATCTTCGGGTGTGTTCATTACAGAGAACTGTTTCTCAGTATCCTTTACGTCCTGGATATGTGATACCAGATCAGGATCCTTGATATGTAATCTGTTACATAGGGCTACAGAAAGGTAGAGAACTGAGAACGGGTGATAAGTTTCATGAGACAGAAAACGGGGCAAGTGTTGCAGCCAAGTCTGTTGGTCACTGTCACCCTGTATTACCAATACATTGATTCTGAACGAATGTTATTAGATTCCGAACCTGATATACAAAATCATATCTGTCTCTTTATTAGTAAAGAAACGGTAAAATTTTGTATTGTTGGATAATGTTTTGAACATTTCCTATATCAAAAGTTGATCGGTTCAGGCACGTTATCTAAAAGCATTGATGTTCTAAATCAAACTACAGTTCTTAGTATACGGAACACACACAAGAGGAAGAGTTCAGAAATGAACGAATCCTTCTTGAGGCATTGTAGACTAGGTCATATCAATGTGACCCGACTAGCTGAAGTTACATGTAGATGCATATTTAAATCAGTTTGAATTTACATCTTGTGAAACTTGCCAGTCATGTCACAAAGATAAGATGACCAGAGCTCTGTTTAATGGAAACAGAGAAAGAGTTAGTGAACTCTTGGGATGATACATGTTGATGTATGTAAGGTCCCCTGTCTACACATGCCAAGACCGGTTCTTTTTACTTCATTACATTCTTTGATGATCTCTCGAGACTCAGACATATGTTCCTGTTGAAACACAAGTCTGAACCTTTTGAGATA
Organism: Agapanthus africanus; assembly: GCA_030015575.1. NCBI lineage: Eukaryota > Viridiplantae > Streptophyta > Magnoliopsida > Asparagales > Amaryllidaceae > Agapanthus > Agapanthus africanus. Next base: position 313,530,411 of record CM057337.1, read on the forward strand.
TTCACAGAATATAAGTTAGAAGTAGAGAAACAAAAAGGGTATAAGTATTATGTCCTATTATGAGATCGAGGAGGAGAATACTTGAGCACGGAAATCATGGATTATTCTAAAGGAGAATGAGATTCTCTCTCAGCATTACTCCTCCGTATACACCATAGCACGATGGTGTATCGGGGCGGAGCAATAACACCCTATATGATAAGGTGTGCTCTATGATGAGTACTACTGAGTTACCTATTTCCTTTTGGGAGTTATGCACTTGAGAAGCTGCATACCTATTGAAAAGGGTTCAGATCAAATCAGTTGCCTACCACTTCATATGTGATATGGAAAGGGAAGAGCCCATATCTTAAGTTAGTTAAGATTTGGGGTTGTCCGGGCTATGTCTAAAAGCATAATCCGGACAGGCTCGAGGCAAGGTCTGTTATGTACAACTGGAAAGGTTCCAGCTATACAAACAACAGCAGATGATTTGGTAGAACCAAAGGATTCAGTAGATTCCAACGAACCTCAGCCTCTCCGCCGATCTAGTAGGGTTCCTCACCCACCTGAGAGATACTTCTGTTTCTCTATGACAGTGGGAGCGAGGATTGCATCATGAGATGATGACCCAACTAGCTTCGAGCTGGCCATCGAGAGTAAGACTCTGTAAGAATGGCTGGATGTTTAGAGATCTGAGATGGAATCCTTATACACCAACAAAGTATGGACTTTGGTTGCTATATCTGAAGGGTTAAATCCCCATCAGGAGCAAGTATATCTTGAGAAGATTACTTGGTGTAGATGGAAAAGTTGAGACTTTTAAAGCTAGACTTGTTAAAGGTTTTCGTCATCGACCAGGCGTAGATAATGATGAAACCTTTTCCAGTGGCTATGCTTAAGTCCATCCGGATCCTACTTGCCGCGGCTACATACCATGACTACGATATCTGGTGGTTGGGTATCATGACAGCTTTTCTAAATGATGTTTTAGAAGAGAGCGTCTATAAGTACACAGCCAGAGGGCCTCGTAGACAGTGGGAGCAGCGGAAACGTGTGCAAGATGCTTTATAGGATAAAGCAGGCATCGCGGAGTTGGAACATCTGTTTTGATGAAATAGTCAAAGAGTTTGACATCATCAAAATGGTAAATGAACCTTGTATATACAAAAAGGTAGTAGGGAGTATGGTGGCGATTCTCGTAGAGTACGTGGATGACATACTCTTGATAGGGAAGGAGTTTCCTATGCTACGCTCGATCAATCTCCGCTTATCACAATGATTCTCCACATAGGATCAAAGTGATACCTACTAAATCCTGGGTTTTGGATCTATGAGATAGATCTAAATGGATGTTAGAATACTCACTAGCTGTAGTGAGATGGTAGCAATCGATCCTGGGGAGAATCACTGGAAAGGTTCCAGGGTGATAAAGACGACTGAGTGTCAGTCACAGGCATTGTCTTTACCCTCAATCGAGGGACGGTATGTTGGAAGAGTTCCATGCTAGATACCGTGGCATACTAGAAGATAAAGGCAGGATACATCGCTACTTAAGATGCTACCAAAGAGGCTGTTTGGGTGTATATTGGTTCATGAGATGAACTTTGTTCCTCCCATTGTGTGACAATGGAGTTGTGGCTTATGCCAAGGAACGCCGGTCCCATCAGTGATCCAGATATATTCTAAGGCAGTGTCACCTGATCATGGAGATGGTTGATCTCCAGGGTGATCGAGGTTTGGAGAGTAGACTCAGAGGACAACACAGCGGATCCACTCACAAAGGCCTGTTCCCAGAGAGAGATTTTTATGGGATGGTTGAGTATGAGATACTACAACCACTGCTATCAGATGGCCCTAGTGCAAGTGGGAGATTGTTAGTAATATATATGCCCTAGAGGCCATTACTATACATAGGATGTATATTGTAGTGGATGCTTGGACATATATAGGGAGGACTTTCTTGCTCGACATGATAGTATGCTATCTGGTTGCTCTTTACCTTAACGTGTACACTGATTGTCTCTCTGTTACATGTTGGTAAAGCCCTTAGGATGTGTACTTGACTACCTGGACTATGATGCGGATCATACTAGTGGGGACAGGGTAGTCCATAAGTACATCCTTCAAGGTTCCTAGTCGTGGGTATATCGAGACGGGGCATCGATATACCAGAGTAGACTAGCGTATACCTTCTCGACCCATACAGATGGGCGATGGATGATCCCATATCCATTGGTGTTTGACATCAGAGATAATATACGGGTGCTCAGTGGAGACTGGGTACATTGGACGGACTCGCCGAGAACTCCCAGATGGTATTATACCTTACGTCAGATGGCAGTTTTCTGGTGACACTGGTACAGAGTAGTCTGTTGACCCGAGATCGTCATAGAGTCTTGTGTGGTTCCCACTGTGCTTTGATTTCCATCTTACCACATCCAAGAGGGCTTGCAAAACGGTGGTTTTTGGGTACAGTCCAGAATCACATGGAGGCAATGAGCGATAGGAGGGGATTCGTCTCTCCCGGTATAGGGAGTTGATGTTGCGCTGTGTTCGATTGGCTATAACCGGAAATCCCTGGCCAGGGTTGCTGAGATTTACTGGTAAGTGTTACCAGTAGTTTCTCGAATAGTTATAGACCTCATATCGACACGACTTATCGAGCTATTGGGGTCTGACGTTAACCACCCCTAGGCGAGGTATGCGACATATTAGACGATCAGACCGGACTGTGCGGTAAGTGTTACTGGTTGGATTCACAGGAGTGTGAGCGGGCTTGCTCGTCGATCTTCTGATCGCTCAATACCCGGGTGGCCGTTACGTTTAGCAGACCGCTTGCGGCTTGTGGGTGTTTGATATGATCATCACCTGCTGCCGGCGTATTGATGAGTCTTTAGAGTCCTACACAGAGGTTTCCTGGCTCAAGCGAAACGAAATAGGAGCGCATATGAGATATGTGCGGGACCGAGAATAATGCGTGTATGTGATACCGTATTCTATTCTCGTGATGAATGTATCGAATGGTTATATGCGATATAACCTAGTTATCGAATCGAGGGTTGATTCGATAAGCCGATACATTGGATATTAGTCGGTTATATGCGATATGACCGGATCGTTAAATCAAGTGTTGATTTAATGATTTAATGCATAATTATATATTTGATATATTACTTTGCATTAACTAGTATTGGTTCTCTTTAAATGGTTTTTCTCACCTGTTTGTGCACATTGTATATGTGATATATTTTTGTGCACAAGTTTGTATCATGTTTGATGATACATGATTTCTAGGGTTTGTGTAAAGAATTAAACCATGGTTAAATAATTGGTTAGGGTTTTTATTTGATTATTCATTCATTTATTTATTTAGTTTTGGATTAAAGAAAAGAGAAAAGAAAAACAAAAGGTTTCTTTCTTTCATGAAGCTTGTTGAAGCTTCATGAAGCTTTGACCAAAGAAACCCTTTTGTCTTCATCTCATTAACCCTAACCATTCATTTAACCTTAGTCAATTCTCTACACATTACCATGGTTAATATTATGATAAGAATTGATTTTTCTATTCTATTCTAATAACTTATCACAATATTTTCTATCTTCTTCTTCTTCTTCTTCACATGAAGAAAGCTTGCTTCAACAATGGCAACTTGAGCAAATGAGTGAGAAATCCAATTCTAAAGTGAACCCACTTCCTATTTCTTCATCCTCTACCTCTTGCCAAGTAGTATAGGGTGTTTCCTTCATAAGTTTTCTTGACTTGGTGAAGTTGGAGCTTGATCTAGCGATGCCTCGACGTAGATCATCTTCGGCATCGTCGTCGATGACCTAGCCCGCTTTTTCTCCGATGAAGCCGACGCTAGAGCCCAAGATCCGATTTGTACAGCGAGGAGACTTCATCGCGGAGCCATGGAGGTGGAGAACCGGATCTACAAAGGTTGTATTTCCGTTTACCATTTAGTTAAGTTGTTAACTAGTTTCTTTTTCGCCTAAATATCTAGTTAACGATCCGTATTAGGGTTTCTCGGCACCCGTAAAATTTGAAATTGGCATGGTTGATGCCTTGTGAGACGTCTTGAGAGTGCCTAGGAACCCTACACTAATAATATGTATAATACCAACTAGCAGGTTCCCGGCGAGTCCGTTCAGTGTACTCATAATGCAATGAGCACCTGTATACTATCTTAGGTGAACAAACTAACACCAATGGCTTGTGAGACCTGTCCACCGCCCCTCGTCGGGGTCTTGATCAGTCTACACTAGTCTACACTGGAGTATCGATGCTCAGTCTTGATACTCCACGACTAAGGACATTTTAGGATGTGCTTATAGACCCCCAGCTCCTACGTAAATGATCGTCATCATAATGCTGGTAGTCAAGTAAGAATCCTATGGGCTCTATCAATATGTACATGATTATAAAGATAAACCATATAGCATACTATCATCTCGAGCAAGACTGTTCTATCGGTATAGGTCCTCCCTCAATCATCATAATCACCTAACTGCGATTACGATAATTGCCTTAAGGGCAATATAGCAAAAAATCTCCCACTTGAACTTAAGGCCAATTATTGCGGTGTCGCATACTCACAGCCTGTGTGATACCGAACACCCAACTTCTCTACTAGTCAGTCTCACAAAGCCTGTTTGTGAAACTAATGTGTTCGAGAAATAGCGTCAGTGAGTAGATCCGCTCCAATGTTTCTTTCTATATCTCTTTATATCTCAACTTCGCAGAGAAATCTATCTCCCGAAGAGAGCAATACCTATCTTAGAATTTGTCTGGATATCTGATGGGACCCAGTTCACAAATGAACTCCAAATCCAGCAAACTTCTTAGACTGTATCATACACTGAATTTAATCAGTATTCTGCGTCATGCCTTCCTCAGTATCCGCTTGGACCTCCTGTCCAACATACTGTCGGTCAAAAGAGAAAAAACTATAACTCAGACAGCCACTTTGTCATCCAGGTCACCTTGGATGCCTGAAATGATAACCGTCTCCTGAAGGAGGCAACCGTTACCATATCCCTAGAACATCCATTTATGTTCATAAACTTCTTTGCAACGTTTCTCTAGGATTGGATTAATATATATGCTTAATGCAGCTAGAGCTAAAACAATATCTGTTGTTGTACTTGACATCACATGATTGACTCAACTGCCTAAGCAAGTGATATGCCAATCATGCAAATTCCTCTCCTCTTTAGTCTGAAAGAAATCCTTTAGAGAGGGTGACTCCATCACCTGCAGGTTCACTACCATGCCAGGAGTCGTCCATTCTAAAACACTTTAGAATAGTGTCAAGTACCCGAATTGGGACACTTCCTAAATTTAAATCTAAAACCATAGATCTAGTCACCAGAATTCCAGATATTTTATCCATATCCTGTGTGGAGAAAAACCTTGTGACAACCACTATATAACCGATCGTAGTATAGGAAAATCTCTTCCTATCAAGAGTGTCATCCAAATGCCTGGACATCACTCTCTACTACCTTCTTACTAGATCCATCTCCTATTCTGATGAGGTCAAGGACTATGACTGTCACATCAAAAATAGATGATCTATTTCCGCTATACCTTCTTTAGTCTATAAATAGACATAAGCTACTTGCCCACTATGCTTCCACTGCTCCCACTGACTACAACAACCCTCTGGCAGAGTCATATACACGTGCATTTCTAAATATAGTTTAGAACGACGTTATACCCGTCCTCCTGCCAGGTCTTATAGTCTAGAGCAGCAGCAATGTCAAGTCTGGGTAAACAAGAGCCTTCCTGTCACCGTCTCCGAGAAGACTGAAGTACCTTTCGGGTGCCTGAGGTTACCCACCAAATCCATGGAGTGGCTAATGGAATGTCAAATCCAATTGAATCCTTATGTTCTATTAAATTTTCAGTGATCATCTGCGGTTCTGGAATTACTTCCAGTTCTACCATACTCCCACTTCTGTTTTCTGAAAAAATCCATTTTACTAAAACTGTGGCGAGTCAAGAACAATACCACTATTGATCTTCCTGATGGTAGAAAGTTAACCCTCGTCAAAGCCCGGGATAGCCCACAAACTGCCATTACTGAAATGTGCCTCAAGTTTATCCGGATTCTGGTTTTAAGCATCAGCCAGACAACTCCCTATACCTTAACATCGTTAAGATATAAATTGATTCTATATTTATCCAATATAGAAACAAAAATACTAATTTAATTGGAATTCAAAATCATGCAGCTGTCTCTAGTGTATATCAACCAAATAGAAAGAGGTCATCAACATTACTCATCTAGGAGCACATCCATATATGAGTAACCCGAAAGAGAAGCGGGTTCTCATAACCATTACTATCAATGGAATACCAAATACAAGTATCTACATTTTTGACTACCTCGAAGAATCCTGATACTTCCAATAAATGGTTCTCTACTTTATTCTTATACCTATAACTTCTCAATATCTGGACCTTGCATTTCAACGAAACACTTGTCTAGAACTGGAGAAGTCATGAGTTAACAGAATATAGTACGAGTACCAACCCCTTTGCCCTAATGGACACCGGACAACATACAATACTTTGTATAAGTCCACCGAGTTTAATAACTCAAACCCTGTGCGTCGTAGGTTGAAAACTGTACTATGGTTAAGAAGAATTACACCACTGTTGAATGCACCTTACCTAATCACCAACTGATATAGGTAAATATCATGGACATAATTTCAAAAGGTTATATCTCACTTTATAAAATAAACATACAGATATATAAGTTTGAAATTGGTTCATAATAACGGATATTCAAAACCAAATATTTGCCGTCAGGCAAAACCCAGGTGATTTCCTCAATTATCACCAATAACAACGAATTCTGATATAATGAAGATCTAATCACCCAATTCCCAATATTTTACTCCCACTCAGCATTCGTAATAACATACAGATGTGAGAAACTAATCTGGTAAATACATACCCTGGAGTTGGATTCCAATTGGGAAAAAAGTTTTCAATTAACATCGCACAGTAAAACTGAAACATGAAAATGTTTCAAAGGGGTAACCTGGTATTCCTAGTAATGCCTCTTCCACTATCCTTATTCATGACAGTAACCATATACTTACCTACCTTCACTTTAATCCCTTTATTATGTCTTTACTTATCACCTTCTTTAGGCTAATTGGTTTTCTTCCTTCCCTACCCTTCGGCACCGGCCTAAGGTTTGGAAGAAGACTATCCAATAAGCGTAATAGGTGTACACTCCTTATGCCAGGAGCCCTCGCAACCTGAGAGAAGGTAATGGGAAAAGACATCTGAATAATCATATTCTTATTTCTCCTAAACCGGAAACCATCCTCGAATCTGGAACGAATTCCTTCGAGTTCGTATGTAACTATACGATGGCATATCCAATAGGAGTGGATATCCATAGTCATACAGAGTATTCTGGAGAAATCCAAAGTGGATGTGGGAGTGGCAGGGGTATACACGGTTTTGTCGTGAATGATAGCAGTCGTAATTTTCTTTGCCGTTATTCTAATCCCTTTATATGTCTTTACTTATTACCTTCTGTACAACATCTTTATGCTAATTAGTTTTCTTCCTTCTCTACCTTTCGGCACCTGCCTATGGTCTGGAGGAAGACTATCCAATGAGCTCAATAGGTGTACCCTCTCCTAATCCTAGGAGCCCTCACAACCTGAGAGAAGGTAAAGAGAAAAGATAACAGAATAATCTTATTCAATCTCTCCAGAACCAGAATCCACTCTCGAATTTGGAACAAGTTCCTTCGAGTTCGTATGTAACTATACGATGGATTTATCAAATAGGAGTGGATGTTCGTAGTGATACGGGGTGTTCTAGAGAAATGCAAAGGTGATATAGAAGTGTCAATGATATATGCGACACCGTGACATTCCGAAAGCCAAAGTGTTTTAAGAAGGTTCGGTTAACTTGGTTCATGAGTTTTAGTCAAGGGTTGGGCCATGGTTGCATCCAAAGAGAGAGAGAAAAGAAACACCCAACGAGCACACTAACCTAGATCAGAATGGTCAATCACTTTATCTAATCAGGATGGCTCCCACTGTTTCCTCGAATTCTCCTCCAAACCCAAAAGGAGAATTAGTCGGGATCATCTAAAATCACCCGAGGAGTAATTGTTAGTTATATGTATGCCCTAGAGGCCATTACTATACATAGGATGTATATTGTAGTGGATGCTTGGACATATATAGGGATGACTTTCTTGCTCGATATGATAGTATGCTATCTGGTTACTCTTTACCTTAATGTGTACATTGATTGTCTCTCTGTTACATGTTGGAAAAGCCCTTATGATGCGTACTTGACTACCTGGACTATGATGCGGATCATACTAGTGGGGACGTGGTAGTCCATAAGTACATCCTTCAAAGTCCCTAGTCGTGGGTGTATCGAGACGGGGCATCGATATACCAGAGTAAACTAGCGTATACCTTCTTGACCCATACAGATGGGCGATGGATGATCCTATATCCATTGGTGTTTGACATCAGAGATGATATACGGGTGCTCAGTGGAGACTGGGTACACTGGACGGACTCGCCGAGAACTCTCAGATGGTATTATACCTTACGTCAGATGGCAGTTCTCTGGTGACACTGGTGCAGGTTAGTCTGTAGACCCGAGATCGTCATAGAGTCTTGTGTGATTCCCACTGTGCTTTGATTTCCATCATACCACGTCCAAGAGGGCATGCAAAAAGGTTGTTTTTGGGTACAGTCCCGAGTCACATGGAGGCAATGAGCTATAGGAGGGGTTTCGTCTCTCCCGGTATAGGGAGTTGATGTTGCGCAGTGCTCGATTGGCTATAACAGCAAGTCCTTGGCCAAGGCTGTTTTAGGGATTTACTGGTAAGTGTTACCAGTAGTTTCTCGACCTGTTATGAGCCTCATATCGACATGACTTATCGAGTTATTGGGGTCTGACGTTTACCACCCCTAGGCGAGATATGCGACATATCAGACGAACAGACCGGACTGTACGGTAGTGTTACTCGTTGGATTCACAGGAGTGTGAGTGGGCTTGCTCGTTGATCTTCTGATCGCTCAATACCCGGATGGCCGTTACGTTTAGCAGACCGCTTGCGGCTTGTGGGTGTTTGATATGATCATCACCTGCTGCCGGAGTATTGACGAGTGTTTAGAGTCCTACACAGGGGTTTCCTGGCTCAAGAGAAACGAAATAGGAGCGCATATGAGATATGTGCGGGACCGAGAATAATAACAGTATGTGATACTGTATTATATTCTCGCAATTTGTATCATCGGTCGGGTATATGTGATATAGCCGGGTTACCGAATCAAGTGTTGATTCGATACATTGATACACTTGATATTAGTCTGTTATATGCGATATGACCGGATCGTTAAATCAAGTGTCGATTTAATGATTTAATGCATAATTATATATTTGATATATTACTTTACATTAACTAGTATTGGTTCACTTAAGATTGATTTTCTCACTTGAATGTGCACATTGTTTATATGTGATATATGCAAGTGTACATGTTTGTATCATGCTTGATGATACAAACAAGTTGTGTGTATGAGACTTGAACCAAATCAAGGTTAGATTAGGGTTTACTATTTTCCTAAGCATATAACAAAAGAGTGTGACTTTGGTCAAAGTTATCAAGCTTCATGAAGCTTGATGAACATTGACAAAGTCAACTCTCTTTGTCATTTGTTTAAGATATTAGCTAACCCAACCCTTAACCTTATGCTATGGTTAATTCTCTACATGAGTTAAGCATGAGGGCTTAACTCAACCATGGTGCCATGATTAAAAGGATAAGTATTCATATTATTCTTTTAATTCATATGATGCTTTCTTCTTCTTCATCTTCATCAAGCTCACAAAAGCTTGCTAGCTCCAATGGTGCCATTAGAAAAAGAGTGAGAAATCCAATTCTAAAGTGAACCCACTTCCTATTTCTTCATCCTCTACTACTTGCCATGTAGTATAGGGTGTTCTCTTCACAAAGTTTTTGACCAAGTGAAGGAATAGCTTGAGTTTGAGTCTCCCCGACGTAGATCATCTTCGGCCTCGAAGTCAATGACCTAGCCCGATCATTTCTCCGACGAAACCATCACTAGAGTCCGGGACCCGATGATCGTAGCGGAGGGACGTCAACACGGAGCTTTAGAAGTGGAGGATCGGATCTACAAAGGTTGTATTTCCATTCACTTAGTAGCAAAGTAGTTTGCTTGCATGTTCTTTCACCTAATCTCTAGTTAACGATCTAGTTTAGGGTTTCTCGGCACCGGAAAATTTGAATTTGGCATTGTTGATACCTTTTGGAACCTCTTGTGTGTGCCTAGAAACCCTACAGTGGTATCAGAGCCTAGCTAGAGCTTTAGGCAAAGTGTAGACGAAGCTAGAAGTCCGATCGAACCCGATATCCCTCGATTTCACCCCTCTCTGTACAAATTTTAAAACAGTGGATTTTTCCAAATTAAAAATTCTCAAAAATATCAGCAGGTAACTTCAAGGGTTACTGTGAAGCACGTGACTGTAATACGACAAAATCGCCGCGGAACCGCGGCCTTAACATGGCTTTAGCGGTGGTTCCGCGGCCGTATGTAAAGATCAGTGAATCATTTTTGCACAGTAACCTCAGTTGGTGTTTGGTGATTCTTCTGGTAATTTTTATGTTTCACTCAAGAGTTGAGTTTTCTAGGGTGTATTGGGGACTCGATAATTTGATCGGATTATTTAACATTGTTTATTAAGTTTTTCCGGATAATTTTAGAACATGTTAAAAAGTTCGACCGGATATAAATACCCAATTTTTCCCCTGCCGGGAAATTTCCAAGTGTTGCATTTTTTCCGTAGTTTGAAAACGTTCTAAATAGTGCAAGTAACGCGATGGACCCTCTGGAAGACAACAAACCTTAACTCGATTATATGACCGTCTTGAACTGCCCTTTGAACCTTAGGGTTTGGTGCAGTACGGCGTGCCACTTGTGAGGCGTTGGCTTGACCCTTCTACGGCTGGACCGTTGGTACTGTGGCATGAAGTGAGTGTTTTTAAACTTATTTCATGTGTTGAGCTGTTTCGGGAAAACTTAGGTGTTTGATGGTTCGATCGGAAAGTTTAACATTTTCTATTTATCTGGAATGTGATACAATATTTGGAATCCACAAGTAGTTATGAGATAACTGATTTGAATGTTATAAACATAGCACTTTAGTCTCACTTGATCGGTTGCCACGGAATTTTGATGTGATCAAAAGTCTGTCGCAATCACATAGGGTACGCGGATACTCGCCGGTAAACTTAATAGACAGCTACACCCCATAGCCCCGACCAAGTGACTGTAGGAGAACCCCGTCGCCAAAAGCATCCGTTCGGGTGCTCGGGGCAGCGGTGTTCCGCCTTGGTGCACTTCGTTGACGGTATCGGGGGTGCGGCCGCCTATTAAAGTTTGCGACAAGCATTCGATCAGTTTTTCGGGAATCTTGTTGAATTGCCCGACTTGATATTGAAAAGTGTTTTCGATAAAGAGACTAAAATGCGGGGTTTATAATTGTTAGGCATGTGATGTCTAAGGAATTCAGATGGTTAGGCATGCGATGTCTAAAGAGTTTGCGGATTCCAACTGTTGTAGTTTTACACTTTCTTTTCTGCGACCGTAAGTGTAATATGTGATATCGCCGGTTTCGTTGCTATATGTCAACGACAATTGGGATACGCATGTTTACTTACGTTGATGACATGTGATGTTATGTGTTGCTGGATATGTTATATTGGATCGTCGCGTTTTGAATAGCCGGGGGGTTTTATGTGAGATGAATGTTTTTCATTTTCATTCATGTAAAAACTTGTATGTAATATTCTTTTATTGGGGCACTTCCAGGTTGCGGAAGATGTCACCCATTGTATATTATTTACTTTTCCGCACTAGGATAGACCCAAGGAGGAGAGCACAAGTAACCGGGTTCTGGAGTCCAGTGGGAGACCAACTCGAGGAGTCGAGTCCGGGTCTCCCAACTCTAGAATTGGTAGGGTTGCTTGCCGCTCTCGTAGGGGTCTAGGGGTGTGGGTTTGGCTATTCATCGCGACCGTGGAATCCTTGTTTTATACTGGCTCGTATTGAAAACACGGATGTCCTAGTATATCCAATATTTCATATGTTTCTTCTGCTGCGATATCTGTGATGTGATCATTTGATGTTCTGTGATAAATACTGTATATAGTATATATGATATATTATATAGGCGCTACTTATGTTTTACACCCGCGCTAGCCCTGCCCCGCTTTGCCATTAGTTACCTAACCTAACGGTGCACGAGGGGACATCGAGGCGAATGCGGATGGCATAAGTGTACGTCGTATTTATCTGTGATGTTTAGGTGATTTAAATGATGGGACTTCATTAATGTGATTAATGAAAGAAAATAAACCTAAGATGTTGTGGAATCGAATTTCAAAATAAAACAGGTAGCTACAGTTCTTGCTCTGCATCGCGGTGTTCCTTGTGGAACATCCTGCACCTTATTCGATAAGGAAAGGACCGAGATCCCTTCACCGGGAGTGACTCCTTTAGCAATAACTGGCAGATTCTACAACCCTCGGTTTGTCTTTTGATTGCTTCTATAGTTTTTGCTTTGCACAACGGTATATATGATATATCCTGCATCTTATTCGATGAGGAAAAGGCCGGCGATCCCTTCACCGGGAGTGACCCCTTTAGCAAAACTAAAAAGGCCTAAAAATACTCCATTTTAAAATCATTTGATTCTACAACGATATCAAGTTCATTACGCAAAAGGTTTTCCTAAAAACCTGTCGTAGCCCTCCGTCATTTCAGATATGTATTGGTTAGTATTCGTGCTGCGTTTGTTGACCTCTGTCAAGGCGTAGTGTGCGGTAGCGGATTAGTGCTTATCTGTATAAGCATATGATGTGATTGATTTAGGGTAGTCGTGCGACCTTGTTGACCTCTGTCATGGGTCGTGCGGGTGGGTTTACTTCAATCAGGAAATGACGGGTTGAACTTGACTACCAGCCTATGGTTTGTTGACCTCTGTCAAGGTCATAGGACATTAGGGGCAAAATATTATCGGGAATTTCAAGTATTGAAATTTGCAATTAGATTGCATACCTTTTATGAGATAGTTGGATCCCGATACCCGCTGCGAGTAAGAGTTACTCCTGGGAGAGTTTTGCACATTACAATTAACCGATCAAGTAGGTGTCTAGAAAGGTGTCAACGGGGTTACGCCTCTGGGAAAACGAGGTTTACATTAATTAGGTTCGTGCGAAAGCACGGGGCACCTCCCTCAAAGTACCAACACTGGCCTGGCTGAAAGATTAGCGAACTTGTAGCGTGTAATTAATCCTGGCTAATCTTTCCTTTTTGGGTTTGAAGGAAGATTTGATAAAAACAGTGGGAGCCATCCTGATTAGATAAAATAATAACCAATCTGATCTTGCAAGAGCGCACGCAGAGTATTTTCTTCTCTCTCTCTCTAGGTAGAGACCATATCACGCCTTAATCAAGAAAATAAAACGGATATATTGACCGAACCCGCTTTTTATACTGAGCTGGGGAACGTTGGTCCCGCTCCAACTTATAATTGTTATAAGACAGAGCAGGAATTTGGGGATTACCAGAATTCCCGTGCCGTCCAAACGAAGAAAGTGCATACCGATGCATCATATTCGGGTGTGTTCATTGCAGAGAACTGTTTCTCAGTATCCTTTACGTCCTCGGTATGTGATACCAGATCAGGATCCCGCATATTTAATTTGTTACATGGGCTACAGAAAGGTAGAGAACTGAGAACGGGTGATAAGTTTCATGAGACAGAAAACGGTGCAAGTGTTGCAGACAAGTCTGTTGGTCACTGTCACCCTGTATTACCTGAATACATTGATTCTGAACAAATGTTATTAGATACCGAACCTGATATACAAAATCATATCAGTCTCTTTATTAGTAAAGAAAGGATATAATTTTGTATTATTGGATAATGTTTTGAACATTTCCTGAATCAAGAGTTGATCGGTTCAGGTACGTTATCTAAAAGTATTAACGTTCTAAATCAAACTACAGTTCTTAGTATACTGAACACACACAAGTGGAAGAGTTCAGAAATGAACGGATCCTTCTTGAGGCATTGTAGACTAGGTCATATCAATGCGACCCGACTAGCTGAAGTTACATTAAGATGCATATTTAAATTAGTTTGAATTTACATCTTGTGAAACTTGCCAGTCATGTCACAGATATAAGATGACCATAGCTCTGTTTATTGGAAACAGAGAAAGAGTTAGTGAACTCTTGGGATTGTTACATGTTGATGTATGAAGGTCTCCTGTCTACACATGCCAAGACCGGTTCTTTGTACTTCATTACATTCTCTGATAATCTCTTAAGATACAGACATATGTTCCTGTTGAAACACAAGTCCGAGCCTTTTGAGATATTCACAGAATATAAGTTAGAAGTAGAGAACCAACAACGGGTTAATAGCAACCAACGAACCTCAGCCTCTCCGCCGATCTAGTAGGGTTCCTCACCCACCTGAGAGATACTTCGGTTTCTCTATGAAAGTGGGAGCAAGGATTGCATCATGAGATGATGACCCAACTAGTTTTGGGCTGGCCATCAGGAGTACGACTCTGTAAGAATGGCTGGATGCTTATCGATCTGAGATGGAATCCTTATACACCAACAAAGTATGGACTTTTCTTGCTTTATCTGAATGGTTAAATCCCCATCAGGAGCAAGTATATCTTGAGAAGATTACTTGGTGTACATGGAAAAGTTAAGACTTTCAAAGCTAGACTTGTTAAAAGTTTGCATCATTGACCAGGTATGGATTATGATGAAACCTTTTCTAAGTCGCTATGCTTAAGTCCATCCAGATCCTACTTGCCACGGCTACATACCATGACTACGATATCTGGCGGTTGGGTGTCATGACTGCTTTTCTAAATAATGATTTAGAAGACTGAGTCTATAAGTACACAGTCGGAGGGCTTCGTAGACAGTGGGAGCAGCGGAAACGTGTGCAAGATGTTTTATATGATAAAGCAGGCATCGCGGAGTTGGAACATCTGTTTTGATGAGTTAGTCAAAGAGTTTGACATCATCAAAATGGTAGATGAACCTTGTATATACAAAAAGGTAGTAGGGAGTATGCTGGTGATCCTCGTAGAGTACGTGGATGACATACTCTTGATAGGGAAGGAGTTTCCTATGCTACGCTCGGTCAATCTCCGCTTATCACAAGGATTCTCCATATAGGATCAAAGTGATACCTACAAAATCCTAGGTTTTGGATCTATGAGATAGATCTAATTAGATGTTAGGATACTCACTAGTTGTAGTGAGATGGTATGAATTGATCCTGGGGAGAATCACTGGAAATGTTCCTGGGTGATAAGGATGAGTGAATGTCAGTCACAGGCATTGTCTTTACCCTCTGTAAAGGGACGGTATGTTGGAAGAGTTCCAAGCTAGATATCGTGGCATACTAGACGATAAAGGCTGGATACATCGCTACCAAAGATGCTACCAAAGAGGAAGTCTGGGTGTATATTAGTTCATGAGATGAACTTCGTTCCTCCCATTGTGTGACAATGGAGTTGTGGCTTATGCCAAGGAACGCCCGGCCCATCAGTGATCCAGACATATTCTTAGGCAATATCACCTGATCGTGGAGATGGTTGATCTCCAGGGGATCGAGGTTAGGAGAGCAGACTCAGAGGACAACACGGCGGATCCACTCACAAAGGCCTTTTCCCAGAGAGAGACTTTTATGGGATGGTTGAGTATGAGATACTACAACCACTGCTATCAGATGGCCCTAGTGCAAGTGGGAGATTGTTAGTTATATGTATGCCCTAGAGGCCATTACTATACATAGGATGTATATTGTAGTGGATGGTTGGACATATATAAGGATGACTTTCTTGCTCGATATGATAATATGCTATCTGGTTACCCTTTACCTTAACGTGTACATTGATTGTCTCTCTGTTACATGTTGGAAAAGCCCTTAGGATGTGTACTTGACTACCTGGACTATGATGCGGATCATACTAGTGGGGACGTGGTAGTCCATAAGTACATCCTTCAAAGTCCCTAGTCGTGGGTGTATCAAGACGGGGCATCGATATACCAGAGTAGACTAGCGTATACCTTCTCGACCCATACAGATGGGCGATGGATGATCCCATATCCATTGGTGTTTGACATCAGAGATGATATACGGGTGCTCAGTGGAGGCTGGGTACACTCGACGGACTCGCCGAGAACTCCCAGATGGTATTATACCTTACGTCAGATGGCAGTTCTCTGGTGACACTGGTGCAGGTTAGTCTGTAGACCCGAGATCGTCATAGAGTCTTGTGTGATTCCCACTGTGCTTTGATTTCCATCATACCACGTCCAAGAGGACATGCAAAAAGGTTATTTTTGGGTACAGTTCCGAGTCACATGGAGGCAATGAGCGATAGGAGGGGTTTCGTCTCTCCCGGTATAGGGAGTTGATGTTGCGCAGTGCTCGATTGGTTATAACAGCAAGTCCTTGGCCAAGGCTTTTTTAGGGATTTACTGGTAAGTGTTGCCAGTAGTTTCTCGATCCGTTATGAGCCTCATATTGACACGACTTATCGATTTATTGGGGTCTGACGTTTACCACCCCTAGGCGAGATATGCGACATATCAGACGAACAGACTGGACTGTACGGTAGTGTTACACGTTGGATTCACAGGAGTGTGAGCGGGCTTGCTCGTTGATCTTCTGATCGCTCAATACCTGGGTGGCCGTTACGTTTAGCGGACCGTGTTAGTTATATGTATGCCCTAGAGGCCATTACTATACATAGGATGTATATTGTAGTGGATGCTTGGACATATATAGGGAGGACTTTCTTGCTCGACATGATAGTATGCTATCTGGTTGCTCTTTACCTTAACGTGTACACTGATTGTCTCTCTGTTACATGTTGGTAAAGCCCTAAGGATGTGTACTTGACTACCTGGACTATGATGCGGATCATACTAGTGGGGACATGGTAGTCCATAAGTACATCCTTCAAGGTCCCTAGTCGTAGGTGTATGAAGACGGGGCATCGATATACCAGAGTAGACTAGCGTATACCTTCTCGACCCATACAGATGGGCGATGGATGATCCCATATCCATTGGTGTTTGACATCAGAGATGATATACGGGTGCTCAGTGGAGACTGGGTACACTGGACGGACTCGCCGAGAACTCCCAGATGGTATTATACCTTACGTCAGATGGCAATTCTCTGGTGACACTGGTACATATTAGTCTGTAGACCCGAGATCGTCATAGAGTCTTGTGTGATTCCCACTGTGCTTTGATTTCCTCCTTACCACGTCCAAGAGGGCATGCAAAATGGTGGTTTTTGGGTACAGTCCCGAATCACATGGAGGCACTGAGCGATAGGAGGGGATTCGTCTCTCCCGGTATAGGGAGTTGATGTTGCGCTGTGTTCGATTGGCTATAACCGGAAATCCCTGACCAGGGTTGCTGAGATTTAGTGGTAAGTGTTACCAGTAGTTTCTCGAACTGTTATAGACCTCATATCGACACGACTTATCGAGCTGCTGGGGTCTGACGTTTACCACCCCTAGACGAGATATGCGACATATCAGACGAACAGACCGGACTGTATGGTAAGTGTTACTGGTTGGATTCACAGGAGTGTGAGCGGGCTTGCTCGTCGATCTTCTGATCGCTCAATACCCGGGTGGCCGTTACGTTTAGCAGACCGCTTGCGGCTTGTGGGTGTTTGATATGATCATCACCTGCTGCCGGCGTATTGACGAGTCTTTAGAGTCCTACACAGAGGTTTCCTGGCTCAAGCGAAACGAAATAGGAACGCATATGAGATATGTGCCGGTCCGAGAATAATGTGGGTATGTGATACCATATTCTATTCTCGCGATGAATGTATCGATTGATTGTATGCGATATAACCTAGTTATCGAATCGAGGATTGATTCGATAAGTCGATACATTGGATATTAGTCGGTCATATGTGATATGACCGGATCGTTAAATCAAGTGTTGATTTAATGATTTAATGTATAATTATATATTTGATATATCACTTTACATTAACTAGTATTTGTTCACTTATGATGGATTTTCTCACTTGATGTGCACATTGTATATATGATATAGTTTTGTGCACTTGTTTGTATCATGTTTGATGATACATGCAAACTTGGGTGTATGTTTGCTTTAAACTATGATTAGATTAATGGTTAGGGTTTGGATTATTTATTTATTTAATTATTTATTCTTTATAGCAAGAAAAGAAATGGTTGCTTCTTTTGGATTTACTTTGAAGCTTCATGAAGCTTTGAAAAGTTCAACCATTTTTGTTTCCTTTGCTTAACCTAACCATTCACCTAACCCTAGTTTATTCTCTACACTTAACCATGGTTGCATTATGATAACCATCACTTGTTTTTCTGTTATTGATAATTCTCTTTTTCTTTCTTCTTCTTCTTCAAGAAGAAAGAAAACCTTTGCTACAAAATTTCAAGTGAAGAATCCAAGTGAGAAATCCAAATCCAAAGTGAACCCATTTCCTATTTCTTCATCCTCTACCACTTGCCATGTAGTATAGGGTGTTTTCTTCACAAGTTTCATGACTTGGTGAAGTTGGAGCTCGAGTTTGAGTCGCCTCGACGTAGATCATCTTCGGCATCGAAGTCATCGACCTAGCCCGATCATTTCTTCGATGAAACCACCGCGAGAACCCGGGATTCCGATGATCGAGGCGGAGGGACATTTTCACGGAGCTTTGGAAGTGGAGGACGGGATCTACAAAGGTTGTATTTCCATTCACTTATTAGTTAAGTTGTTAACTAGCTTGTAGTTTCGCCTAATTTCTAGTTAACGATCCGTATTAGGGTTTCTCGTCACCGGAAAATTTTGAATTTGGCATGGTTGATGCCTTGTGAGACCTCATTGGCGTGCCTAGGAACCCTACAGACCGCTTGCGGCTTGTGGGTGTTTGATATGATCATCACCTGCTGCCGGAGTATTGACGAGTCTTTAGAGTCCTACACAGAGGTTTCCTGGCTCAAGCGAAACGAAATAGGAGCGCATATGAGATATGTGCGGGACCGAGAATAATAACAGTGTGTGATACTATATTCTATTCTCGCGATTTGTATCATCGGTCGGGTATATGTGACATAGCCGGGTTACCGAATCAAGTGTTGATTCGATACATTGATACACTTGATATTAGTCGGTTATATGCGATATGACCGGATCGTTAAATCAAGTGTTGATTTAATGATTTAATGTATAATTATATATTTGATATATTACTTTACATTAACTAGTATTGTAAGTCCATGCTAACTCTCCCGGTACTTACGGGCTTGCGGAATTTGATGAAAAACAATTTTCTAGAGGCGGTAACATAGACTCAAAATGGATCTTTGTTAAACTATTTACCTAACAACCTAACTACGAGTTGTTAACTACTCGGTTAGGGGGTTATACATTTCTTTCTTGAACTCCTTCGACTTCATCTCTTGATGGTGTACGGATCGGCTTCACCCCGTCGTCTCCTTGCGCCGAAGATCGATCCACCCGAAAGCTTCTACCTTTGGCTTCTTCTTCGAACTTTGAAGAAACTAGTTCACTTGGTTTGCTAAACCTTGTGAACTAGAGTGAGTAGAGGAGAGTGTGATGGGATTTTCTCTATGGTTCTTGTTTCTCAACACATGAGACAAGTGAACCATAGACAAGAGAGAGAGCAAGAGGAAGAGGGTGAGAGCAAGAGAATGACAGAACTCAAAACCAAGAGAGAGAAAGGAAAAGAAAGAATGAGCCTCTCTTTTGTCATACACCGTCTCATAATCCAAAAGTATCATGAGCCATAATGTTAATCAAGTATTATGTGATGGTTCTGTAGGGTTCCTAGGCACCCTAATGAGGTCTCACAAGGCATCAACCATGCCAATTTCAAATTTTACGGTGCCTACAAACCCTAAACTACGGATCGTCGGCTAGAAGTCTAGGCGAAAAACTAACTAGTTAACACTTAACTAAAAGTTTAACGGAAATACAACCTTTGTAGATCCGGTCCTCCACCTCCACGGCTCCGAGATGAGGTCATCTCCGCTGTCCAAATCAAATCCGGGCTCTAGCGTCGGCTTCGTCGGAGAATGGGCAAGCTAGGTCGTCGATGTCCATGCCGAAGATGATCTACGTCGAGGCATCGCTAGATCAAGCTCACAACTTCACCAAGTCAAGAAACTTGTGAAGTAAACACACTCTACTACTTGGCAAGAGGTAGAGGATGAAGAAATAGAAAGTGGGTAGACTTTAGTTTTGGATTTCTCACTCATTTCCATCACTTGCCATTGATGGGGCAAGCTTTCTTCTCTTGAAGAAATGGAAGAAGAAGAAGGAAATTGTTATCATAAGTTAATTAGAAAATAGAAAATCAAAGAATACTTATCATCAACAACCATGGTCAAGTGTAGAGATTAAACTAGGGTTAATGGAGTGGTTAGGGTTAAGCATGAGACAAAATGGTCACTTTGGTCAAAGTCTTCATGAAGCTTCAACAAGCTTCCAAATAAAGCCACCATTTTGCTTTATGTTTATCATTTTCCAAAATGAATAAACAAATAAATAAATAGATATGAAAATGAAAACCCTAACCATTACATAACCATGGTTTAAACTTTACACAAAACACAAGTTAGCATGCATCATCAAACATGATACATACAAGTGTACAAAAGTATATCACATATACAATGTGCACAAAACAAGTGAGAAAATCCGTTTAAAGTGAACCAATACTAGTTAGTGCAAAGTAATATATCAAATATATAATTATGCATTAAATCATTAAATCAACACTTGATTCAATGATCCGGTCATGTCGCACACAACCGACTAGTATTCAATGTATCGGTTTATCGAATCAACGCTTGAATCGATAACTAGGTTATATCGCATACAACCTTTCCGATACATTCATCGCGAGAATGGAATGCGGTATCACATACACGCATTATTCTCGGTCCCGCACATATCTCATATGCGCTCCTATTTCGTTTCGCTTGAGCCAGGAAACCTCTGTGTAGGACTCTAAAGACTCGTCAATACGCCGGTAGCAGATGATGATCATATCAAACACCCACAAGCCGCAAGCGGTCTGCTAAACGTAACGGCCACCCGGGTATTGAGCGATCTGAAGATCGACGAGCAAGCCCGCTCACACTCCAGTGAATCCGACCAGTAACACTACCGTACAGTACGGTCTGATCGTCTGATATGTCGCATATCTTGCCTAGGGGTGGTAAACGTCAGACCCCAATAGCTCGATAAGTCGTGTCGATATGAGGCTCATAACGGGTCGAGAAACTACTGGTAACACTTACCAGCAATTCTCTGAGCAGCCCTGGCCAGGGACTTCCTGTTATAGCCAATCGAACACAGTGCAACATCAACTCCCTATACCGGGAGAGACGAATCCCCTCCTATCGCTCATTGCCTCCATGTGACTCGGGACTGTACCCAAAAACCACCGTTTTGCACGCCCTCTTGGACGTGGTAAGATGGAAATCAAAGCACAGTGGGAACCACACAAGACTCTATGACGATCTCGGGTCAACAGACTACTCTGTACCAGTGTCACCAGAGAACTGCCATCTGACGTGAGGTATAATACCATCTGGGAGTTCTCGGCGAGTCCGTCCAGTGTACCCAGTCTCTACTGAGCACCCATATATCATCTCTGATGTCAAACACCAATGGATATGGGATCATCCATCGCCCATCTGTATGGGTCGAGAAGGTATACGCTAGTCTACTCTGGTATATCGATGCCCCGTCTCGATACACCCTCGACTAGGGACTTTAAAGGATGTACTTATGGACTACCATGTCCCCACTAGTATGATCCGCATCATAGTCCAGGTAGTCAAGCACACATCCTAAGGGCTTTACCAACATGTAACAGAGAGACAATCAGTATACACGTTAAGGTAAAGTTCAACCAGATAGCATACTATCATGTCGAGCAAGAAAGTCCTCCCTATATATGTCCCAGCATCCACTACAATATACATCCTATGTACAGTAATGGCCTCTAGGGCATACATATAACTAACAATCTCCCACTTGCACTAGGGCCATCTGATAGCAGTGGTTGCAGTATCTCATACTCAACCATCCCATAAAAGTCTCTCTCTGGGAATAGGCCTTTGTGAGTGGATCCGCTGTGTTGTCCTCTGAGTCTACTCTCCAAACCTCGATCACTCTGGAGATCAACTATCTCCATGATAAGGTGATACTGCCTTAGAATATGTCTGGATCACTGATGGGACGGACGTTCCTTGGCATAAGCCACAACTCCATTGTCTCACAATGGTAGGAACGTAGTTCATCTCATGAACCAATATACACCCAAACAGCCTCTTTTGGTAGCATCTTAAGTACCGATGTATCGTGCCTTTATCGTCTAGTATGCCACGGTATCCAGCTTGGAACTCTTCCAACATACCGTCCCTTCACTGAGGGTAAAGATAATGCCTGTGACTGACATTCAGTCGTCTTTATCACCCTGGAACCCTTCCAGTGATTCTCCCCAGGGTCGATTGATACCATCTCACTACAGCTAGTGAGTATCCTAACATCCATTTAGATCTATCTCATAGATCCAAAATCTAGGATTTAGGAAGTATCACTTTGATCCTATATGGAGAATTATGGTGATAAGCGGAGATTGACCGAGCGTAGCATAAGAAACTCCTTTCTTATCAAGAGTATGTCATCCACGTACTCTACGAGGATCGTCACCATACTACCTACTACCTTTTTGTATATACAAGGTTCATCTACCATTTTGATGATGTCAAACTCTTTGACCGCTTCATCAAAACAGATATTCCAACTCCGCGATGCCTGCTTTATCCTATAAAGCATCTTGCACACGTTTCCGCTGCTCCCACTGTCTACGAAGCCCTCTGGCTGTGTACTTATAGACGCTCTCTTCTAAATCATCATTTAGAAAAGCAGTCAAGACACCCAACCACCAGATATCGCAGTCATGGTATGTAGCCGTGACAAGTAGGATCTGGATGGACTTAAGCATAGTTACTTGAAAAGGTTTCATCATGATCCACGCCTGGTCGATGACGAAAAGCTTTAACAAGTCTAGCTTTGAAAGTCTCAACTTTTCCATCTACACCAAGTAATCTTCTCAAGATATACTTGCTCCTGATGGGGATTTAACCCTTCAGATATTGCAACCAAAGTTCATACTTTGTTGGTGTACATGGATTCCATCTCAGATCGCTAAGCATCCAGCCATTCTTACAGAGTCTTACTCCTGATGGCCAGCTCGAAGCTAGTTGGGTCATCATCTCATGATGCAATCTTCGCTCCCACTGTCATAGAGAAACCAAAGTATCTCTCAGGTGGGTGAGAAACCCTACTAGATCGGCGGAGAGGCTGAGGTTCGTTGGAATCTACTGAATCCTTTGGTTCTACCAAATCATCTGCTGTAGTTTGTATAGCTGGAACACTTCCAGTTCTACATAACAGACCTTGCCTCGAGCTTGTCCGGATTTTTCTTTCAAACATAGGCCGGACAACTCCAAATCTTAACTAACTTAAGACATGGGTTCTTCCCATTCCATATCACATATGAAATGGTAGGCAACTGATTTGATTGGAACCCTATTCAATAGGTATGCAGCTTCTCAAGTGCATAACTCCCTAAAAGGAAATAGGCAACTCAGTAGTACTCATCATAGAGCGCACCTTATCATATAGGGTGTGATTGCTCCGCCCCGATACACCATCGTGCTATGGTGTATACAGAGGAGTAATGCTGAGAGAGAATCTCATTCTCCTTTAGAATATTCCAGGAATTCCATGCACAAGTATTCTCCTCCCTGATCTCATCATAGGACATAATACTTATACCCGTATTTTGGTTCTCTACTTCTCGCTTATATTCTGTGAATATCTCAAAAGGTTCGGACTTGTGTTTCAACAGGAACATAGGTCTGAATCTTGAGAGATCATCAGAGAACGTAATGAAGTATAAAGAACCAGTCTTGGCATGTGTAGACAGGGGACCTAACATACATCAAAATGTATCATCCCAAGAGTTCAGTAACTCTTTCTCTGTTTCCAGTAAACGGAGCTATGGTCATCTTATCTTTGTGACATGACTGGCGAGTTTCACAAGATGTAAATTCAAACTGATTTAAATATGCATCTAAATGTAACTTCAGCCAGTCGGGTCGCATTGATCTGATCTAGTCTACAATGCCTCAAGAAGGATTCGTTCATTTCTGAACTCTTCCTCTTGTGTGTGTTCAGTATACGAAGAACTGTAGTTTGATTTAGAACATTAATGCTTTTAGATAACGTGCCTGAACCGATCAACTTTTGATATAGGAAATGTTCAAAACATTATCCAACGATACAAAATTTTATCATTTCTTTACTAATAAAGAGATAGATATGATTTTGTATATCAGGTTCGGTATCTAATAACATTCGTTCAGAATCAATGTATTGGTAATACAGGGTGACAGTGACCGACAGACTTGGCTGCAACACTTGCCCCGTTTTCTGCCTCATGAAACTTATCACCCGTTCTCAGTTCTCTTCCTTTCTGTAGCCCTATGTAACAGATTACATATCTGGGATCCTGATCTGGTATCATATACCCAGGACGTAAAGTATACTGAGAAACAGCTCTTTGTAATTAACACACCCGAAGATGATGCATCATCATGCACTCTCCTCGTTTGGGCGGCACGGGAAATCTGGTATTACCCAATTTCCTGCTCTGTCTTATAACAATTATAAGTTGGAGCGGGACCAACGATCCCCATCTCAGTATAACAAGCGGGTTCGGTCAATATTCCGTATTATTATCTTGATTAAGGCGTGATATGGTCGCTACCTGGAGAGAGAGAGAAGAAAACACTCAGCGTGCGCTCTGTCAAGAATAGACTGGTTATTATTTTATCTAATTAGGATGGCTCCCACTGCTTTTTATCAAATCTTCCTTCAAACCCTAAAAGGAAAGACTAGCCGGGATTAATTACACACTACAAGTTCGCCAATCTTTCAGCCAGGCCAGTGTCGGTACTTTGAGGGAGGTCCCCCGTGCTTTCGCACGAACCTAATTAATGTAAACCTCGTTTTCCCAGAGGCGTAACCCCGTTGACACCTTTCTAGACACCTACTTGATCGGCTAATTGTAATGTATAAAACTCTCCCAGGAGTAACACTTACTCGCAGCGGGTATCGGGATCCAACTATCTCATAGAAGGTATGCAATCTCATTGCAAATTTCAACACTTGAAATTCCCGATAATATTTTGCCCCTAGCGTCCTATGACCTTGACGCAGGCCAACAAACCATAGTCCGCTAGTCAAGTTCAACCCGTCATTTCCTGATTGAATTAAACCCACCCGCACGACCCTTGACGCAGGCCAACAAAGTCGCACGACTACCCTAATCCAATCACATCATATGCTTATGCAGATAAGCACCAGTTAGCTACCGCACACCACGCCTTGACGCAGGCCAACAAACGTAGCACGAATACTAACTACTACTTATCTGAAATGACGGAGGGCTACGACAGTTTTTTCTGAAAACCTATTGCGTAATGAACTTGATATCGTTGTAGGATCGAATGAATTTTGAAATGGAGTGTTTTTGAGGCTTTTCTAGTTTTGCTAAAGGAGTCACTCCGGGTGAAGGGATCGTCGGTCCTTTCTTCGTCGAATGAGGTGCGGGATATATCACATATATCACTGTGCAAAGCAAAAACACTTAAAAGCAATCAAAAGACAAACCGAGTGTGTAGCATCTGCCAGTTATTGCTAAAGGAGTCACTCCCGGTGAAGGGATCTCGGTCCTTTCCTCATCGAATAAGGTGCAGGATATATCGCATATACCGCTGTGCAAAGCAAGAACTGTAGCTACCTGTTTTATTTTGAAATTCGATTCTACAACATCTTAGGTTTCTTTTATTTCATTAATCACATTAATGAAGTCCCATCATTTAAATACCTAAACATCACAGATAAATACGACGTACACTTATGCCATCCGCATTCGCCTCGATGTCCCCTCGTGCACCGTTAGGTTAGGTAACTAACGGCAGAGCGGGGTAGGGCTAGCGCGGGTGTAAAACATAAGTAACGTCTATATAATATATCATATATACTATATACTATATCTATCAAAGAACATCACATGATCACATCACAGATATCGCAGCAGAAGAATCATATGAAATATTAGATATACTAGGACATCCGTGTTTTCAATACGAGCCAGTATAAAACACGGATTCCACGGTCGCGATGAATAACCAAACCCACACCCCTAGACCCCTACGAGAGCGGCAAGCAACCCTACCAATTCTGGAGTTAGGAGACCCGGACTCGACTCCTCGAGTTGGTCTCCCACTAGACTCCAGAACTCGGTTACTTGTGCCCTCCTCCTTGGGTCTATCCTAGTGCGGAAAAGTAAATAATATACAAAAGGTGACATCTTCCGCAACCTGGAAGCGCCCCAATAAAAGAATATTACATACAAGTTTTTACATGAATGAAAATGAAAAACACTCATCTCACATAAAAACCCCCCGGCTATTCAAACACGACGATCCAATATAACATATCCAGCAACACATAACATCACATGTCATCAACGTAAGTAAATATGCGCATCCCAATTGTCGTTGACATATAGCAACGAAACCGGCGATATCACATATTACACTTACGGTCACAGAAAAGAAAGTGTAAAACTACAACAGTTGAAATCCGCAATCACCTCAGACATCGCATGCCTGACCAAATGAATTTCTTAGACATCGCATGCCTAACAATTATAAACCCCGCATTTTAGTCTCTTTATCGAAAACACTTTTCAATACCAAGTCGGGCAATTCAACAGGATTCCCGACATTTTGATCGAATGCTCGTCAGAAACTTCAGTAGACGGCCACACCCCCGATACCGTCGACGAAGTGCACCAAGGCGGAACACCGCTACCGCGAGCACCCGGAGGGATGCTTTCGGCGACGGGGTTCTCCTACAGTCACTTGGTCGGGGCTATGGAGTGAGGCTGTCTATTAAGTTTACCCGGCGAGTATCCGCGTACGCTACGTGATTGCGACGGACTTTTGATCACATCAAAATTCCGTGGCAACCGATCAAGGGAGACTAAACTGCTACATTTATAATATTCATTCCGTTATCTCATAACATCTTGTGAATTCCAATATTGTATCCCATTCCAGATAAACAGAAAATGTTAAACTTTCCGATCGAACAATCGAACACCCAAGTTTTCCCGAAACAGGTCAACACATGAAATAAGTCTAACAACATTCAGTTCGTGCCTCAGTACCAACGGTCCAGCCGTAGAAGGGTCAAGCCAACGCCTCACATGTGGCACGCCGTACTGCCCCAAACCCGAAGGTTCAAAGGGCAGTTCAAGACGGTCACATAATCGAGTTAAGGTTTGTTGTCTTCTAGAGGGACCATCGCGTTACTTGCACTACTTAGAACGTCGTTAAACTACGGAAAAATCCAACACTTGGAAATTTCCCGACAGGGGAAAAATTGGGTATTTATATCCGGTCGAGCTTTCTTCACTTTTTAACATATTCTAAAATTTATCCGGAAAGCCACACAGACAAAATTTGATACTCCGATCGAAACACCGAATCCCCAAATCAACTGCAGAAAATTCAACTCTTGAAAAATTATTAAAAATTCTCAGAAAACCCATCAAATTAAAATAGGAATTACTGTGCAGCAATTGGGAGGTGACGTCATCACCTAGCCGCGGAACCGCCGCAGAAGCTGGGCTTCTGCCGCGGTTCCGCGCTCTGTTTGATGAATTATTCACCTGAGTTTGCACAGTAATTCTTATAATTATTTATTGAATTTTTTAGGCATTTTTAATACACAAAAATCCGCATTTTCGGAAAAAGTACAGAGAGCATATTTGTTTTGGGGTTCCGGGTTTGTTCGGACTTCAAATTCCGTCTGGACTTCGCCTAAGGCTCTAGCTAGGCTCTGATACCACTGTAGGGTTCCTAGGCACCCTAATGAGGTTTCACAAGGTATCAACCATGCCAATTTCAAATTTTATGGTGCCTACAAACCCTAAACTACGGATCGTCGGCTAGAAGTCTAGGCGAAAAACTAACTAGTTAACACTTAACTAAAAGTTTAACGGAAATACAACCTTTGTAGATCCGGTCCTCCACCTCCACGGCTCCGAGATGAGGTCATCTCCGCTGTCCAAATCAAATCCGGGCTCTAGCGTCGGCTTCGTCGGAGAATGGGCAAGCTAGGTCGTCGATGTCCATGCCGAAGATGATCTACGTCGAGGCATCGCTAGATCAAGCTCACAACTTCACCAAGTCAAGAAACTTGTGAAGTAAACACACTCTACTACTTGGCAAGAGGTAGAGGATGAAGAAATAGAAAGTGGGTAGACTTTAGTTTTGGATTCTCACTTATTTCCATCACTTGCCATTGATGGGGCAAGCTTTCTTCTCTTGAAGAAATGGAAGAAGAAGAAGGAAATTGTTATCATAAGTTAATTAGAAAATAGAAAATCAAAGAATACTTATCATCAACAACCATGGTCAAGTGTAGAGATTAAACTAGGGTTAATGGAGTGGTTAGGGTTAAGCATGAGACAAAATGGTCACTTTGGTCAAAGTCTTCATGAAGCTTCAACAAGCTTCCAAATAAAGCCACCATTTTGCTTTATGTTTATCATTTTCTAAAATGAATAAACAAATAAATAAATAGATATGAAAATGAAAACCCTAACCATTACATAACCATGGTTTAAACTTTACACAAAACACAAGTTAGCATGCATCATCAAACATGATACATACAAGTGTACAAAAGTATATCACATATACAATGTGCACAAAACAAGTGAGAAAATCCGTTTAAAGTGAACCAATACTAGTTAGTGCAAAGTAATATATCAAATATATAATTATGCATTAAATCATTAAATCAACACTTGATTCAATGATCCGGTCATGTCGCACACAACCGACTAGTATTCAATGTATCGGTTTATCGAATCAACGCTTGAATCGATAACTAGGTTATATCGCATACAACCTTTCCGATACATTCATCGCGAGAATGGAATGCGGTATCACATACACGCATTATTCTCGGTCCCGCACATATCTCATATGCGCTCCTATTTCGTTTCGCTTGAGCCAGGAAACCTCTGTGTAGGACTCTAAAGACTCGTCAATACGCCGGTAGCAGATGATGATCATATCAAACACCCACAAGCCGCAAGCGGTCTGCTAAACTAACGGCCACCCGGGTATTGAGCGATCTGAAGATCGACGAGCAAGCCCGCTCACACTCCAGTGAATCCGACCAGTAACACTACCGTACAGTACGGTCTGATCGTCTGATATGTCGCATATCTTGCCTAGGGGTGGTAAACGTCAGACCCCAATAGCTCGATAAGTCGTGTCGATATAAGGCTCATAACGGGTCGAGAAACTACTGGTAACACTTACCAGCAATTCTCTGAGCAGCCCTGGCCAGGGACTTCCTGTTATAGCCTATCGAACACAGTGCAACATCAACTCCCTATACCGGGAGAGACGAATCCCCTCCTATCGCTCATTGCCTCCATGTGACTCGGGACTGTACCCAAAAACCACCGTTTTGCACGCCCTCTTGGACGTGGTAAGATAGAAATCAAAGCACAGTGGGAACCACACAAGACTCTATGACGATCTCGGGTCAACAGACTATACTCTGTACCAGTGTCACCAGAGAACTGCCATCTGACGTGAGGTATAATACCATCTGGGAGTTCTCGGCGAGTCCGTCCAGTGTACCCAGTCTCTACTGAGCACCCGTATATCATCTCTGATGTCAAACACCAATGGATATGGGATCATCCATCGCCCATCTGTATGGGTCGAGAAGGTATACGCTAGTCTACTCTGGTATATCGATGCCCCGTCTCGATACACCCTCAACTAGGGACTTTGAAGGATGTACTTATGGACTACCATGTCCCCACTAGTATGATCCGCATCATAGTCCAGGTAGTCAAGCACACATCCTAAGGGCATTACCAACATGTAACAGAGAGACAATCAGTATACACGTTAAGGTAAAGTTCAACCAGATAGCATACTATCATGTCAAGCAAGAAAGTCCTCCCTATATATGTCCCAGCATCCACTACAATATACATCCTATGTACAGTAATGGCCTCTAGGGCATACATATAACTAACAGGTTCATATCATGTCAAAGGCAATATCATTTCCATGCACTCATTTTGCAAACCACAACAAGCAAGCAAAAGTCTTTGCATGAAAATGACAACTATTGTGATGATGATGGTCAACTAGTCCAACCTAGTCAACCGGTCAACAAAGTCAACAAGTCAACAAAGTCAACCCCTCAACAACCATGTCACTATAATACTTAATTAATATTATTGCTAATCACATATCAAATTCTCATTAGGGTTTAGCAAAAAGTCAATAGTCAACAGTCAACAGTCAACAACCCTAATGAGAATCCTCTGCCTCTGTCTCTCTGTCAACTGTGCATACACACCCGCATCCGTGTTCCGAGGAACACGAATACATACGAGATAAAATCAATCCCAAAACGTACACTAGGATCTGGCTTAAACCAAAGCCTGCTAGTGTTAACTGTCCGGACACTGAACGTGCACAAGTGCACGGATGTGACCGAACCCTGTCGCAAAACCATGCGACCTGTCGCAAAACCATGCGACCTCTACTCTTTTGCCTAAAGGCGAATAGCTTTCTGTGTGGGACTCTAAAGACTCGACACTACGCTGGCAGTGGGTTTAACCACAGACCGCAAGGGGCACTAGCTGTGCGTAACGGTCCCCAGGTAGATGCCGACAAGAAGACTGACGAGGTGAAACCCATCTGAACTCCTACTGAGCCTGAATGTGACAGTCTCCGTACAGTCCGATCTGTTCGTCTGATACATCGCATGGCGGGCCTAGGGGGCAGTAAACGTCAGTCTCCTAATAGCGGTACAAGTCGTGTCGGAGGGAAGCCCAGAACACCCTGAGATAACACTGGAAACCTACCAGCATATCTCGCTTTCCCTGGCCAGGGACTACTCGTGTAATGGCTCTCCTAGACACAGCGCGATGTCAACCCCCAATACCGGGAGAGACGAATCCTGTCTAACCGTCACTGCCTCCAAGTGCTTCGGGACTGCATCTAAAAACTACCTGTTTGCACGCCTCCTTTGAGCCGTGGTAGGGTAGTAATCAAAGTACAGTGGAAACACACTCGAGGCGAAGTGACAGTGTCAAGTCAGCGGACTAAGCTGTACTCATGTCACCTGGGAACTGACAACTAACGATAGGTATAATACCAACCATTCAGTTCCCGACGAGTCATGTCCAGTGTACTCGTAACCTAACGAGCACCCGCATACTATCTCAAGTACGACGTACTGACGGCTGTGGGACAGACCGTCTCCCATGCTGGGATGAGAGGCGCATACGCTAGTCTACTCCGGAGTATCGATGCCCTGTCTCGATAGTCCTGCGACTAGGGACCTGTATAAGGATGTGCTTATGGATTACCCAGCCCCCACGAGTGTAACTGCCATCACAACGCTGGTAATCAAGCAAAGATCCTAAGGGCTCCACTAATGCGTATAGGTGATATAATAAAATAAACACATGTACACACTAAAGTAGAAACAAACCAAGTAGCATACTACCATTTTGAGCAAGATTGTCAATACATGGTGAATATCCCAAGCTTCCAGTAAGTAATATACATACTAGTATGATACAGTAATGGCCTCTAGGGCATATACACTAACAATCACCCACTTGCACTAAGGCCATGTGCTGGCGTATCGAAGACCTATCATCTCGATCAGCCGCTCGAACTGAGTCTGGGGTAAGGCCTTCGTGAGTGGATCAGCAGTGTTATCTTCTGTATTTACTCTCTTCATCTCGATCTCCCTGCGATCAACGATCTCCCTGATCAGGTGGTACCGCCTCAAAATATGCCTGGACTTCTGATGGGACCTGGGTTCCTTTACTAAATCTATAGCGCCGTTGTTGTCATAATACAGTGGTATTGGATCAACACTGGTAGGAACCACCTGATGTTCCGTGAGGAACTTCTTCATCCAGACAGCTTCCATTACGGCATCGCTAGCAGCTATGTACTCCTCTTCCATAGTTGAGTCAGCAACGGTTTCCTGCTTGGAACTCTTCCAGCAAACCGCCCCTCCATTGAGGGTAAAGACATAACCCGACATGGACTTGGAGTCATCCTTGTCACTCTGGAAGCTGGAGTCAGCAAAGGCCTCAATCTGGAGGTCTTTTCCGCTATATACCAAGAACATCTCCTTAGTCCTTCTCAGGTACTTGAGAATGTTCTTTACTGCTATCCAGTGTTTCTCCCCTGGGTTCGACTGATACCGGCTTACAACGCTCATTGCGTATGCTACATCTGGTCTGGTACACAACATCGAATACATAATAGAGCCTACCGCAGATGCGTAGGGTATTGATGACATGCGAGCCCTTTCTAAATCAGTCTTGGGAGACATCTCTTTGGAGAGGGTGATTCCATGACAAGCCGGTAGATTACCGCGCTTGGAATCTTCCATACTGAATCGTTTCAGTATGGTGTCGATATACCTTGACTGTGAAAGTCCCAACATCCTCTTAGATCTATCACGATAGATCTGGATCCCCAGAATGTAGTTGGCATCGCCCAGGTCCTTTATGGAGAACCTCTGCGATAAGAATCCTTTGACTGACTGTAGCATAGGAATATCATTTCCTATTAGGAGAATGTCATCGACGTACAAGACGAGGAATACGACATTTCTCCCTACAATCTTACTGTAAATGCATGGTTCATCTGGGTTTTTGACAAAGTCGAATTCTTTGACAGTATCATCAAAGCAGATGTTCCAACTCCGCGATGCCTGCTTGAGTCCATAGATGGACTTGAGCAACTTGCACACTTTACCGCTGCTCCCACTCTGAATGAATCCCTCTGGCTGATCCATATAGACGCACACTTCCAAATTTCCATTTAGAAAAGCCGTCTTTACGTCCATCTGCCAGATTTCATAATCGTGGAAGGCAGCAATGGTAAGAAGGATCCGAATGGATTTGAGCATGGCTACCGGAGAAAAGGTCTCGTCATAGTCCAAACCAGGTCTTTGACGAAAACCCTTTGCAACAAGCCTAGCTTTATAGGTTTCAACCTGCCCATCTACACCAATCTTCTTTCTGAAGATCCATTTGCAGCCTACAGGTTTTTCCCCTTCTGGAGCAAAGTCCAAAGTCCAAACTTTGTTGGTGTACATGGACTCCATCTCGGTCCGCATTGCATCCAGCCATTTTACCGAGTCACCACTCTGAATGGCTTGCTGGAAGCTAGTAGGCTCACCATAATCCATGGTGCAATCCTCTCTATCCCCGTCTATGAGAAAACCGTAGTATCTCTCGGGCGAATGAGACTGCCTACTACTCCTGTGGAGTGGCGCAGGAATATCCGGTTCTCCTGAAACTACTGGCTCTTCCAAGCTTTCGGTAATAGCTTGTGCTTCTGGAATTTCTTCCAGTTCTATTGCGCTCCCACTTATCTGATTTTCCAAAAATTCAGTTTCCAAGAAGTGGGCATGCGGAGAAACAAAAACTTTTTGTTCTTCTGCGGAATAGAAAAGATACCCTCTGGAGTTCTTTGGGTATCCCACAAACTTACACAGTACTGAGCGTGCCTCGAGCTTGTCCGCATGCTGCTTTTTTACAAAAGCTGGACATCCCCATACCTTAAGATACTTAAGACAGGGTTTCTTCCCACTCCATATCTGATATGGGGTGGTAGGCACAGTCTTGGTTGGAGCCTTGTTCAAGAGATATGCAGCTGCTTCTAGTGCATAACCCCAGAAAGATTGCGGCAACTCAGCCTTACTCATCATGGAACGAACCATATCCAATAGGGTTCGGTTCCGCCTTTCAGATACACCGTTGTGTTGTGGTGTGTATGGAGGAGTACGCTGAGAGAGAATTCCATTCTCTTTTAAGTAGTCCAGAAACTCAGCACTTATGTATTCACCACCTCGATCAGATCTCAGTGTCTTTATACTTTTTCCTGTTTGTTTTTCAACTTCATTCTTGTATTCCCGAAATTTCCCAAACGCCTCGGATTTGTGCTTCATTAAGAAGACATGTCCATACCTAGAGAAATCATCCTTGAAAGTAATGATGTATGAATAACCACTTCGCGCATGTGTAGACATTGGACCACACACATCACTGTGTATGAGTCCCAAAAGCTCGCTCGCTCTTACTCCGTGTCCAGTGAACGGAGTCTTTGTCATCTTTCCCATGAGACAAGATTTACAAGTGGCATAAGACTGATACTCGAACGGATTCAAGTACCCCTCTTTATGTAACTTAGTTAATCATGTCTCATTAATGTGACCCAGTCTACAATGCCATAAGAAAGCCTGATTTGTTTCCGGAGACATTCTTTTAAGTGTGTTCTGGACACTGAATATCTGAGCTTGATTTAATATGTATATCCCGTTATTTAATGTACCTAACCCAATCAGAACTTGATTTAGGTGGATGTGTACTACATCGCTTACAAAAGTAAATTCATATCCTTCCTTAGAAAGTAAGGATACAGATATGATATTACAAGTCGCACCTGGTACATACAAACAGTTACGCAAAATCAATATCTGCCCAGTTGTCAGTGCAAGATGATATTCCCCTACGGATTCAGCATCCATGCTCATTCCGTTAGAAACCCTGAGAGTAATATCACCTTTCCTGATAACCCTACGGTTTCTCAGAGCCTGTAATAAATTACAGATGTGAGATCCTGATCCGGTATCCAATACCCAGGAAGTAGGATTAACTGACATACAGTTCTCTATCATAAACACACCCGAAGCCGAAGCCACAACATGCTTCGAATTCTGGCAACTGGCTTTGCTAGCCCTGCAATCTTTCTGCCAAAGTTCATTCCCGTTATAATAGGAACGTCCCTCTTTTACTACATCCAGTCCTGAAACTTTTGCCCTTGCTTTTCCTTTTTCTTCCCTGGTTTCCTTCAGGGTATAAGCAGAGGGCAGGGACTGTAGAATTAAATCAGTACTTGACCCATTCTCCAACGTGGTCTCCAGGTCCGTGAGCTCAAAATAGTTGGTCTCTGTAAGGACGTTGTCCCCTACAGATGACCCGACAGCCAACCTCGCTTGAAAAAATTCGTTCGAGGTCTCATATCTTGAGATACGAGATTGCTCTCCATATAAATCTTTGTTATGGAGGAAGATAGAAACTGAGTACATCTTCTCGTGCTGCCTCTGGTTTGCACCATCAACTGAGGTTAACACGAGGCACTTGGCTTTCGCACAATCCTTTTCCGATGTCCTGCGGATGTAAATATCCGTGACAGGGGAAACTGGACCTGTGACGGCAGGGGTTTGATTAGTTAAGAGGTGTCCCAGCTTGTCATGGGTAATGGACATCTGGACAGAACTTTTCCAATCATAACAGTCAGGTTCAGTCATTTTATTATCTAGATGTAACCTAGGTGTGGTCACTGGGTCGCTGCAATTAAGAGAGAGAGAAGAAAACACTCAGCATGATGCTCTTGCAAGTTTAGATTGGTTTTTAATTTGTCTAAACAGGATGGCTCCCACTGTCTCTCGAATCCCTCCTTAAACCAAAAAGGAAGAATTAGTCAGGATCAATCTCACCGTACAATTCTTGCTTAACCGTTCAGCCAGGCTAGTGTCGGTACTTCGAGGGAGGTTTTCCGACGCTTTCGCGAAGTTCCTTAATTAAATAACCTCTTTTCCCTGTGGGCGTAGCCCCGCTAACGCCTTTCTAGACACCTACTTGGTTTATAGCATTGATCGTTAAGTGAGAAATTTCCCGAGGAGTAGCATATACTCACAGTAGGATCGGGATCCAAATATCATTGCGTGACAAAACTGAAGGAATCCTACCAGAATCATCACACTCCAAATGGTATGCAACGCTAGCAAGTTTCAGTTCTTTTGAAACTCCCGATATGGATTTTTGCCCCATGCTCTTATGACCTTGACGAAGGTCAACAAATCATAAGTCACATGTTAAGTTCTACCCGTCATTGTCCAGGTTAATTTGAACCCACCCGTATATACCCTTGACGAAGATCAACAAGGTAATATGACTGTCCCAAACCAACGCATCTATCTATGCTACATATGAACACCCAACAGCTACCAATCACTATGCCTTGACGAAGGTCAACAAACATAGCTTGAATACTATTGAATATTCATACGAAACGACGGAGGGCTATGAATGGTTTTGGCGAAACCGTGAACGTAGTGAACTTGATATAATCGATGGAACGAGATAGCTTTTAAAATGAGTGGCTCAAGCTCCGCATTTAAAAGTTGGTTTTGAAAAGAAACCGAGTGGTTTTTGAAAGTGTTCCAACGACTTTTACTTGGTTTATTTTTCTTTGCATTAGTTCTTTTAATGCGTATTTTTATTGCATTAGTTCTTTTAATGCGTCCCATCATTTAATCCTACCATTGCAGAAAACAACCAAAATATGACGTACGCTTATGCCATTCGCATTCGCCACGGGGCCCCGTCATTACCCGTTAGGTTACTTAACTAACGACAGAACGGGGTCTGGGCTAGCGCGACTGTAAAACATAAGCAACGCCTAAATAATATCATATATAGATATATTGCAATGATAGCCATTTCAGATCACAGATGAACACATTGGATATACTAGGAACCCGCAATTCGTACGAGCCTGTAACGAAAAGCAGATTACACGGTCGCGGTGAATAGCCAATACCCCATCCAAGACCCCTACGGGTGCGGCAAACTACCCGCCAAACACCCGAAGCGAAGCAACCTCCCTCAACACTGTGAGTAGGCCACTCGGCACTTCGGGATACCCGGTAGTTTGTGCACCCCCTTCATGGGTCTATCCTAGGAGCAAAAACAGTAAAAAGAAATTATACAATGACGGCTACAACCCCGACCCGGTTGTGCGGCCATACAAATAATTATTACATCAATTTACAAATTTACATGAATTGAAAGAAAAGAAAACTCTCGTCTCACAACCCCCGGCTATTCACCCGCGACAATCCAATGAATTCATATACACATTCCAATAACATTACAGATCACAGATTTGTATAACCCCCACTAATCGACATATAGCGATTAGCAGACGTTCAATACAAATATCACATCACAGATATATACCCGTCAGCTTAAGTCTTTAGAAACTCGATCAAAATACGGTTTTTAAAGCCCCAAAAACAAATTTTTCATTCCGGAAAATCTGGGCTGAAAAAACATATACCAAAATTCCCGTAATACCCCACTGAGTATACTGCAGTAAAGAAGATCCAGAGAAGAGCTAAGACGGCCGCGGAACCGCGGCAATAGCAAGCTATTGCCGTGTTTCCGCGGCGGTTTGATTGGTTCTCTGCACCGTTTTTCTACACTATCTTCTAAAAACCCTGAGTCGATTTTTAAAGCATGATTTATTACTTTTACAGCACTTTGAAAATCGACAGCAAGTTTGATATCCGGGTGTATTTCGCGACTTTTTCTCCGATCGAATTTCTAGTTACTATGCTAACATGTTAGGTAATGTTTAACTAGGCTCTGATACCACTGTAAGTCCATGCTACCTCTCCCGGTACTTACGGGCTTGCGGAATTTGATGAAAAACAATTTTCTAGAGGCGGTAACATGGACTCAAAACGGATCTTTGTTAAACTATCTACCTAACAACCTAACTACGAGTTGTTAACTACTCGGTTAGGGGGTTATACCTTTCTTTCTTGAACTCCTTCGTCTTCATCTCTTGATGGTGTACGGATCGGCTTCACCCCGTCGTCTCCTTGCGCCGAAGATCGATCCACCCGAAAGCTTCTACCTTTGGCTTCTTCTTCGAACTTTGAAGAAACTAGTTCACTTGGTTTGCTAAACCTTGTGAACTGGAGTGAGTAGAGGAGAGTGTGATGGGATTTTCTCTATGGTTCTTGCTTCTCAACACATGAAACAAGTGAACCATAGACAAGCGAGAGAGCAAGAGGAAGAGGGTGAGAGCAAGAGAATGAGAGAGCTCAAAACCAAGAGAGAGAAAGGCAAAGAAAGAATGAGCCTCTCTTTTGTCATACACCCTCTCATAATCCAAAAGCATCATGAGCAATAATGTTAATCAAGTATTATGTGATGGTTCATATCATGTCAAAGGCAATATCATTTCCATGCACTCATTTTGCAAACCACAACAAGCAAGCAAAAGTCTTTGCATGAAAATGACCACCATTGTGATGATGATGGTCAACTAGTCCAACCTAGTCAACCGGTCAACAAAGTCAACAAGTCAACAAAGTCAACCCCTCAACAACCATGTCACTATAATACTTAATTAATATTATTGCTAATCATATATCAAATTCTCATTAGGGTTTAGCAAAAAGTCAATGGTCAACAGTCAACAGTCAACAACCCTAATGAGAATCCTCTGCCTCTGTCTCTCTGTCAACTGTGCATACACACCCGCATCCGCGTTCCGAGGAACACGAATACATACGAGATAAAATCAATCCCAAAACGTACACTAGGATCTGGCTTAAACTAAAGCCTCCTAGTGTTAACTGTCCGGACACTGAACGTGCACAAGTGCACGGATGTGACCGAACCCTATCGTAAAACCATGCGACCTGTCGCAAAACCATGCGACCTCTACTCTTTTGCCTAAAGGCGAATAGCTTTCTGTGTGGGACTCTAAAGACTCGACACTACGCCGGCAGTGGATTTAACCACAGACCGCAAGCGGCACTAGCTGTGCGTAACGGTCCCCAGGTTGATGCCGACAAGAAGACTGACGAGGTGAATCCCATCTGAACTCCTACTGAGCTTGAACGTGACAGTCTCCGTACAGTCTGGTCTGTTCATCTGATACATCGCATGGAGGGCCTAGGGGGCGGTAAACGTCAGTCCTCTAATAGCGGTACAAGTCGTGTCGAAGTGAAGCCCAGAACACCCTGAGATAACACTGGAAACCTACCAGCATATCTCGCTTGCCCTGGCCAGGGACTACTCGTGTAATGGCTCTCTTAGACACAGCGCGATGTCAACCCCCAATACCGGGAGAGACGAATCCTGTCTAACCGTCACTGCCTCCAAGTGCTTCGGGACTGCACCCAGAAACTACCTGTTTGCACGACTCCTTTGAGCCGTGGTAGGGTAGTAATCAAAGTACAGTGGGTACACACTCGAGGCAAAGTGACAGTGTCAAGTCAGCGGACTAAGCTGTACTCATGTCACCTGGGAACTGACAACTGACGATAGGTATAATACCAACCATTCAGTTCCCGACGAGTCTTGTCCAGTGTACTCGTAACCTAACGAGCACCCGCATACTATCTCAAGTACGACGTACTGACGGCTGTTGGACAGACCGTCTCCCATGCTGGGATGAGAAGCGCATACGCTAGTCTACTCCGGAGTATCGATGCCCTGTCTCGATAGTCCTACGACTAGGGACCTGTATAAGGATGTGCTTATGGATTACCCAGCCCCCACGAGTGTGACTGCCATCACAAGATCCTAAAGGCTCCACTAATGCGTATAGGTGATATA
The DNA here is from genome assembly GCA_030015575.1 of Agapanthus africanus. NCBI lineage: Eukaryota > Viridiplantae > Streptophyta > Magnoliopsida > Asparagales > Amaryllidaceae > Agapanthus > Agapanthus africanus. The sequence goes on from CM057337.1 coordinate 313,570,194, forward strand.
ATAAAATAAACACATGTACACACTAAAGTAGAAACAAATCAAGTAGCATACTACCATTTTGAGCAAGATTGTCAATACAAGGTGAATATCCCAAGCTTCCATTAAGTAATATACATACTAGTATGATACAGTAATGGCCACTAGGGCATATACACTAACAAGTATTGGTTCACTTAAGATTGATTTTCTCACTTGAATGTGCACATTGTTTATATTTGATATATGCAAGTGTACATGTTTGTATCATGATTGATGATACAAACAAGTTGTGTGTATGAGACTTGAACCAAATCAAGGTTAGATTAGGGTTTACTATTTTCCTAAGCATATAACAAAAGAGTGTGACTTTGGTCAAAGTTATCAAGCTTCATGAAGCTTGATGAACATTGACAAAGTCAACTCTCTTTGTCATTTATTTAAGATATTAGCTAACCCAACCCTTAACCTTATGCTATGGTTAATTCTCTACATGAGTTAAGCATGAGGGCTTAACTCAACCATGGTGCCATGATTAAAAGGATAAGTATTCATATTATTCTTTTAATTAATATGATGCTTTCTTCTTCTTCATCTTCATCAAGCTCACAAAAGCTTGCTAGCTCCAATGGTGCCATGAGAAAAAGAGTGAGAAATCCAATTCTAAAGTGAACCCACTTCCTATTTCTTCATCCTCTACTACTTGCCATGTAGTATAGGGTGTTCTCTTCACAAAGTTTTTGACCAAGTGAAGGAATAGCTTGAGTTGGAGTCTCCCCGACGTAGATCATCTTCGGCCTCGAAGTCAATGACCTAGCCCGATCATTTCTCCGACGAAACCATCACTAGAGTCCGGGACCCGATCATCGCAGCGGAGGGACGTCAACACGGAGCTTTAGAAGTGGAGGACCGAATCTACAAAGGTTGTATTTCCATTCACTTAGTAGCAAAGTAGTTTGCTTGCATGTTCTTTCGCCTAATCTCTAGTTAACGATCTAGTTTAGGGTTTCTCGGCACCAGAAAATTTGAATTTGGCATGGTTGATGCCTTGTGGAACCTCTTGTGTGTGCCTAGGAACCCTACAGTAATCCTATCCATCAGTGGGAATCGGGATCCAACTATCATCGCATGGTAACTTGATGGAAGCAACTCAAGTTACCATACTCCAGAAGTTATGCGCATGCCTGGCAAGTTTCCTGTATGTTTGAAACTCCCGATGTGATTTTTACCCCAAGCGGTTTATGACCTTGACAGTGGTCGACATATCAAAAGCCGCAAGTCACGTTTAACCCGTCATTGTCCAGGATTAACTTAGACCCACCCGCACGTGCCCTTGACAGAGGTCAAAATGACCATGCGACTGTCCTAAATAATCGCATATCTATGCAACAAATAAGCATTACCTAGCTACCAAGCACTGTGCCTTGACAGAGGTCAACATACACAACATGAATACTGAGTAATACCTGTAAGAAATGACGGAGGGCTACAGCTGGTTTTTGGCGAAAAACCTTTAATGTAATGAACTTGATATCGTTGAAGAAACCGAGTGGTTTTACAAATATATAGTGGCGAAAACTTTTGCTAAAGTGGTCACTCCCGGTGAAAGGATCTCGGCTCTTTCCTCGTCGAATGAGGTGCAGGATATTCCAAACTGAATACCACTGTGCAAAGCAAAAGAATCGACTATAGTAAAGTTATTCCGTTGACGCAAACTTTTACTCAAGGGGTCACTCCCGATGTAGGGATCTCGGCCCTGTTCCCCTCCGAATGACGCGGCGACGACGTGAAGACGTCTTGCCTGAGATTCGGGACAGATGCTATTTGGTTTTATCCGTCCACCTCTCCGAAGATGCCAAGTTGATTTATGGCACCGTATATCGGAGGTTTGAGCGGATGCGGCCGATGTAGCAGACTTCGTCAGATTCCCCCTCGCTTGAGTGGTTTTTGATTGTGGGGACGCTCTTCCCTGCAGGCGCAAGCCCCTGCAGTTAATTACGCTACCGCATCGCGGTAACAACTTTCTCCTTCTCCAGAATTTCACTTCGTGTCGTGGGTGTTTGTTTTGTTTGTGGTTGCCCGTGGATTGTATACGGAGACTAAGTAATGCCGTCGCCCGTAGGACGTGGATTAGTCCAAATCCGTATTTACTTAGATTTGGGTTTGGTGTTTTAGTTTAAGGACGCGTTAGCCATATTGAGGCTAAGATCGACTTAAACTTTTGTTAAGGATACGTTAGCCTAATCTCCAGACTAAGATCAACTTAACGGGATCGTTTAGATCCAACAAAAGAGCAATTGGCTCTATTGTTTAGTTTAATGACGTTGCGGTCAATTTCCAGTTTAGGGACATGGTGGTCCATTGCCAGTTTAGGGACATGGTGGTCCATGTTCCAGTTTAGGGACGTGGTGGTCCATGTTTCAGTTTAGGGACGTGGTGGTCCAACATTCCCATTTGGGGACGAGGATTAGTTTAAGGACATTTCGGTCCAACATTCCCATTTTGGGACGAATATTAGTTTAGGGACGTTTCGGTCCAACATTAGTTTAGGGACGTTTCGGTCCAGCATTAGTTTAGGGACGTTTCGGTCCACGAGTTTAAGGACCCCGCAGTCCGTATTAATATGTGGTTGTCGGGACTCGTCACCTCTCTGACCTCGTTGAGGGATGACAACGATAGGGGTCTGAGGATTTCGGAGATGTACCCTCGAACCGGATGTAAATTGATTTAAGGGAGCAGCCATGCTCAGTCAATTTAATTTAAGGACTTACGGCCATGATTGGGCTAAGTCCAGTTAAAAAAATGTTCAACATTTTTATTTGTCTTTGGCCTATTAGGCTTGTGCTAGGGCTTTGCCCCTTTTTTAATAATGCATTGCATTTTGTTTTGTTTGGGCTCTTCCTTTTTATAAATGATGCAGTGCATCAATTTTATTTGGGCTCTGCCCTTTTATTGCATTGCAATTTATTTTGGCCTGCTAGGCCTTTTTAATTTGGGCTTGGTCCTTCAGTAAACAATGCAGTGCATTTGTCAGGCGTTTTGCGCCAATCATTGAGCGCAAGCGCTTGTGGTAGTGACACGTGTCACGCAAGCGCAGTGCGCTGCGCCAGCGCTGCTGACACGTGTCGCGCTCTGATGAGCGCAAGCGCAGCAGCGCAGTGCGTTGTGTCAGTGCGCTGCGCCGCTGCGCTGCTGCGCTGCTGACACGTGGCGCTCCCTGGTGGCTTGCTCCAACGCAGGAGCGCAACAGTGCAGTTTTTGCAAGTGCAGGGCACTGTTTTATCTTTGGATCAATTTTAGATCAAAGAAAACAAGTTTTTTCTTGTTTTCAAAGAACCAGTAGTTCATAAAAAGTGCAAGGCACTGTTCTTATTTCTTTTTCTTTTTTATTGAAGATCATTGATCTTCTTCTTAGATCAATGATCTGTTCATAAGAGAATCTTCTCTTTTTCTAATGGTTTTTTAACTTTTCTTTTTGTTTTTGAAGAGTTCTCTTAAATTCTTCAGAGTTCTTTTTTTCTTCTCGATCTTGATGATGTTGTTGATTGATTGATCTTGATGATTTCTGAATTGGGGTTTGGGGGTCTTTATATAGTGCCCATTAATTAGTTAAATTTGTTAAAGAGATCTTTCTCTGAGTGATTTGGGAAATTTTCCCCACCGTTGGATCTTTGATCCAAGGGCTTCTGTTTTACAGAAGGCAATCTTCTTGTTTTAACAAGAACAGAAGGATCTTACTAGAATTTTAATTCTGTTTGGCGCAGATGCACCAGCGCTTGATACGTGTCACGCAGCGCAACTGCGCTGACACGTGTCGCGCAGCGCACCTACGCTAGCGCAACTGCGCTGCCACGTGGCGCGCAGTGCAGAGCGCAGTGCAACTGCGCTGCCACGTGGCGCGCAGCGCAGAGCGCAGATCATCTGAAGCGTTGCTTTATTTATTTTAATTTTAATTTTAATTTCAATTTCCAAAACAGAGTTTTGCTCTGATTGGGGGAAATAGAAGCGTTGCTTCGTTTCCCGCCTTGGAATTTGAACAGAGTTTTGCTCTGATTGGGGTAAACAAATGCCCCCCCACCATTGCGCTACGTGGCCCTCCAAACGTGAGCGCCGCGGTTGAAGAATTCCAACCGTCGCGGCAACTCTTGGAAGTTGAAAGGGCATTCGATGCCTATAAATAGGACCTTTGGTCCTTCACAGATGATTACCATCTCCAAGAATTTTATTTTCAGAATCTCAGAGCCCTGCTCTTTTGTTTAAACACTTTTAAAAGTTCAAACATTAACGAATTTTAGGTAAAAAAATCAATTTGGATTAAATTAAATTAATCTTAAGAGCCTTGCTCTCAATAGATCCCTGATCTAAAGAAGACCCATTTAGAGTTTCACTTAGCAGAGCTTTGCTCTAAAGGGGTCTAGAGAGGACTAAGGAGAACCCTATTAGGGTTCCATTAATAGAGCTCTGCTCCTTCCAAATCATATAGAAGAACTCTTAAGAATTCTTCATGGATCTTGGAAGTTAAAGATGGCATTTTATATTATTATTATTATTATATCCTCTTTTCAGAGCAAAGCTCTCAATATTCTTAGGGGACTTTCCTCAAATTCTCCTCATAACCGATTTTGACAGGTGTCACTCCTGTCTGCATAGCATTGCTCCCGAGGAGTTTTAACTCGCTGTGTTTTTTCATCATTGCTAACCTTCCAATGATGTTTCCTCCAGGCATTATGGCGGTGCGTCTATACAGTCTGCACGAATTCATTACCTATGGGGATATCCGTGCACAGGGCCATCAACAAAACCAAGAGTTTACAGACACCCGATGTGCGGAGGTCATGGGTCGTCTGAACGCACGTGTTGGTTGGCTGCTCCTTCGCCGTTCTGCTCTCTTGAAAGTCGTTCTGGGAGAAATTTGGAGAGCACTCCCGGGGTTCCATGAGGCCTTACCGCTCAATGCGCTGGATGATGCCGAAGATAAGGTGCATTCAGGGTACCTGTCGGGGCTGATCTCGAAGAAAAGGCGGGATAGCCTCATCGACATCCTGCATCATATTTTTCAGCAGACGACGATAATCGCTGCTTATCGAAGGCTGGGGGCCTCGCCAAAGACCTTGACACACAGGAGCGCGAAAGGCTGCGCACGAGAATAATCAGGAAGGCCAGAAGAACTCTGGATGGCCTTACTTTTGAATTCCTCAATCCGTGCCCTGGATCCGAGGTTATTCTATTGTAATAATGTTTCTCATTTACTGATTTTATGATTGTAAGAATTTTTTGCAATATAAATGAAATTTTTTTTATCCCAGCTTGTCTTGTTTCTCGTTCAGAGTCTTTTTCCTATGCATGAGTGAGTGTATCTTGAACGCTCATTCAAATGTAAATCGAACGTTCTTTCTGTCACTTTCTTCTTTCTTTTATTGTCAGCATGCTGTCTTAATAAACAGGGTTGACAAATAACAGAGTAAGCATCTTGGTTTCTTCAAGAGATAGCGATGGCTTAGGCCGCAGGTTCAGATCTGCCGCTTAAGACTTTTCAACTCTATGAGCCGTGAGGGTCTCGTAGAGACTTTTCTCCCTACGGATCGAGAGGATCTCGTAGGTGGATTTTCTCTTTAGGAATCGTGAGGATTCCTAAGTGTGTTTTCTCTTATAAGTCGTAAGGATATTATAAGAGAATTTTCTCCCTTACAAGTCGAGAGGACTCGTAAGTGGTTGGTGAGTTGACTTGTTTCCGAGTCGAAGTATTGCTCCGACGGGGAGGTCGTTGGTTGACTTGTTTCCGAGACGGAGGTCATTGGCTGACTTGTTTCCGAGACGGAGGTCGTTGGCTGACTTGTTTCCGCGACGAAGGTCATTTCCTGACTTGTTTCCGAGATGGAGGTCGTTGGTTAACTTGTTTCCGAGACGGAGGTCATTGGCTGACTTGTTTCCAAGACGGAGGTCGTTGGCTGACTTGTTTCCGCGACGGAGGTCGTTGGCTGACTTGTTTCCGCGACGGAGGTCATTTGCTGACTTGTTTCCGCGACGGAGGTCGTTGGATGACCTGTTTCCGAGACGGAGGTCGTTTGCTTACCTGTTTCCGAGACGGACGTCATTGGCTGACCTGTTTCCGAGACGGACGTCATTGGCTGACCTGTTTCCGCGACGGAGGTCGTTTGCTGACTTGTTTCCGCTACGGAGGTCATTGGCTGACTTGTTTCCGAGACGGAGGTCGTTGGCTGACTTGCTTCCGCGACGAAGGTCATTTGCTGACTTGTTTCCGTGACGGAGGTCATTTGTTGACTTGTTTCCGAGACGGGGGTCGTTAGCTGACTTGTTTCCGAGACGGAGGTCATTTGCTGACTTGTTTCCGCGACGGAGGTCATTTGCTGACTTGTTTCCGAGACGGAGGTCGTCGGTCGACTTGTTTCCGCGACGGAGGTCGTTGGTTGACTTGTTTCCGTGACGATGGTCATTGGTTGACTTGTTTCCGAGACGGAGGTCATTGGTTGACTTGTTTCCGCGACGGAGGTCATTTGCTGACTTTTTTCCGCAACGGAGGTCGTTGGTTGACTTGTTTCCGCGACGGAGGTCGTTGGTTGACTTGTTTCCGCGACGGAGGTCATTGGTTGACTTGTTTCCGCGACGGAGGTCGTTGGTTGAATCTAGGTTGTCTGTGAACCGTAGAGTCTTGGAACTGGGGATTTTGCTATAGCTCCGATTGGTGATGTCACGTCCATGTCCTGCTGGAATGAGGAGGAACGCCGCTGTTGGTCTCCATGCTGTAGATGTGGTCGTCGTGATCTGACTTCCCTTTGACGCAGCCTGGTGGGGAAATGTAGTCCCCTTTCCCCTTTTTTTTGTTTATGCCCGTGGATTGTATACAGGGGTTACTATGGACTTACCTGCAGGGCAAAAGTTTCATTAATTTTTATTGTTTTATTTCCGCGATGCTCTATCATTTCAGCTTTTATATCGCGACGGTCGCGATTGCCCAATCATTTCGGCAATTTTTCGTGGTGCCCAATCATTTTGGCTATTTATTTTATATTTACTTGCTGCTTCTTATTGCGAGTTGCACAATCATTTCGGCTGTTTTGTATGCATACGTTTTTACCTGTTGCTTTTTATTGCAAGTTGCCCCATCATTTCGGTTATTTCGTATGTTTGTGCGGCCCACCGGCTTTTCGCCGTAAACCTGAAATTAGACACCGATTTCGGCATCAGCACCGCTACAACTGGGATATTGCCAGGAGCGAATCATCATTTTCCTCTGTCGATGTCGAACAAAGGTGGCTTAGCGAACAGGGTTAACGTCCTGTCGACTAAGGCTTTTGACTTCATGAGCCGTAAGGGTCTCACAAAGGTATTTTTCCCTACAAGTCGTGAGGATCTTGTCGGTGTGTTTTCTCCCTAGAAATCGTGAGGATTCCTAAGTGTATGTTCCTCTGTAAGTCGTAGGAATCCTACAAGAGGGTTTTCTCCTTGTAAGTCGAGAGGACTTATAAGGGTTGTTCATCATGCGTACATATCCCCAGTTACGGACAGGACTTGGTTAGGGAAATGTTTATCCGTGCCCGTGGATTGTATACAAGGGTCAGTATCGAGCCACTTGTAGGGCAATATCGAAAGTTGTGGGGGGGGGTTTGCTTAAGCACAGGTTCAGGTCTCTGTAACTTAAGACTTTCAAATCTTATGAGCCGTGAGGGTCCCATAAGAGAGTTCTCCTTACGAGTCGTGAGGATCTCGCAAGTGTATTTTATCCTTAGGAATCGTGGGGATTCCTAAGTGTGTTGCTCCCTTGTGAGTCGTAAGGATCCCACGCGGGTGGTTTCTCCTTACAAGGTCGAGAGGATCCTGTAAGTGTCCTTTAACGAGGTTGCGCCCTTTCAGGTTTTCACAAAGACTCGCCGGTAGTCCTGCTGTTTTTACTCACGGAGCCCTTTCGGGTTTTCATCCGTGCCCATTTTGCTTATGGACATACCGTTTTTTTATTCTTTTTATTTTCTCTCTTTTTTTTACGAGGTCGCGTCCTTTCGGGTTTTCACGAACACTCGCTAGAAGCCCTGCTGTTTTTACTCACGGAGCCCTTTCGGGTTTTCATCCGTGCCCATTTTGCTTATGGACATACCGTTTATTATATATATATATTTATATATATATATATATTGTTTCTTTTACTCATCTCGTCAGCCTGAAGATGCTGCGGTAATAGTTTAAGGACGTTTCGGTCCTTCATTAGTTTAAGGACGTTTCGATCCGCCACTAGTTTAAGGACGTTTTGGTCCGGTATTAGTTTAAGAACGTTTCGGTCCGGTATTAGTTTAAGGACGTTTCGGTCCGGCGACGAGAAGGCCGACTACTACTTATAGAGCTTGAGCTTAGGAAGATAGCGAGCGGACATAGTCGTCGTCATCTATCATTGACCTAGGCTGTGGCTCGTTAAGCGTAGTATTTCTTCAGGAAGCGACCGTTTATTGGCCTGAAAGGCCTTTCACCGTGCATATCCATGAGCAGATAGGCTCCACCCTGGTAGACCTTGTCTATGATGTATGGGCTTTCATAGTTTGGCTCGAATTTTCCCCGCTTGGCGCGATTGGGAATCATAGGCCTTTTGACCACTAGCACGAGTTCGCCTTGGCAGAATGTCCTCGGCCGGGTCAATCTTTCATATGAGCGCGTCATCTTTGCTTTATAAGCTTCCAGATTTTGTTGCGCTAGGAGCCGGGTCTCATCAAGGGCATCAAGCTCCTCAAGCCGAAGGTGAGCATTTTCTTCGTTCGTCAGCTCGTAGTGGACTGCCGCTCGTAGAGAGGGTAAATCTATCTCGAGGGGGAGTACTGCTTCTGTGCCGAATACCAGCGCATATGGCGTTGTGTTCGTGGCCGTCTTGAACGTAGTTCGATACGCCCAGAGAGCTTCTTGCAGTCTCTCGTGCCAGTCCTTCTTATTTCAGGACACCGTCTTCTTCATGATCTTTGTCAAGATCTTGTTGAAGGCCTCGGCCAGACCGTTAGCTCGCGGATTATAAACCGAGAAATATCTTCAGTCTATATTATGTTGTTGCGCGAAGCGACTGATCTTGTGGCTTTTGTACGCTGGCCCGTTATCGGAGATGATCCGTCGCGGAGTTCCAAACCGATATATGATGTGCGTCTTGAAGAAATGGAGGATATTCTCCGTCTTCACTTCCCTCAACGGTACTGCTTCTGTCCATTTGGAGAAGTAGTCAGTTGTCGCCAGGATGAAACGATGTCCTCTAGACGATGCTGGTTCGATAGGGCCGACTATGTCAGTCCCCCACATTTTGAATGGCCAGCTAGCCACCGTTGGATGGAGTGGATTTGGATGCTGGTGGATGAAGTCCCCATGGATTTGGCATGAGTGGCATTGCTTCGCATATTCGAGGCATTCTTGAATCATCATGGGCCAGTAGTAGCCCAACCGTTTGATTTTCAACTTCATCTTTGGGCCCGCTTGGTGAGCACCGCAGAATCCGTCATGAACTTCCGGAACGACTCTTTTCGCTTCGTCAGGTCCCAGACATCTCAACCACAAAGAATCGAACGACCTCTTGTACAGAGTATCATTGACGAAGGCGAAAGACAGATCTCATTTCATAAGCTGATGTCTTGAGGACGCATCTTCGGGCGTTCGACGGTATTTGAAGTAGTTTATAAAGACTTCCCTGCAATCCTCGTTATTTTCCCGATCTTTTATTTGCAGGGTCGTCTGCTTAGCCGCTCCCTTTTCTTCGGATGATTCCGGAGATATTTCTGCTGGGGCAAGCACCCGACGGCTTTGTACCACGATTCTTACGTCATCGAGGTTCTCATCAGCCAGTTCCTTAGCGAGTTTGACCAACGCGTCTGCTTTGCTGTTTTCCGCGCGTGGTATGTTCTCCAAAGTGTAGGAAGGAATTTGGGTCAACAATTGTTGCACCTTTCCGCCGTACTTCACCAATTCTGGTTTGCATGTCTGGTAGTCACCGTTTACTTGACTAACGACCAGTTGGGAATCTCTGTATATGAGGAGGTTTTCAATTCCCATGTCGATGGAGATCTCGAGGCCTGCTATCAAAGCTTCATATTCGGCTTCATTGTTTGTCCTCGGCTCTGTTAGGGAGAAAGCAAAGCACATTATCCCTCTTTGTGGAGTTACAAAGATGAGTCCCACCCCCGATTTGATTATAGGGGTACTTTGTTTGCGCTTCTTCATGGAAGATGCTCCATCGAAATAAAGCTCCCAACGGGTATCACCGCTGTCGATCGCATCAAACGCGTGTTCGTATGGAAGATCGCAATTTAAAGGAGAATCGGTGGGTATCGGATACTCAGCGAGGAAATCGGCGATGGCCTGGCCTTTCACTGCCTTGAGAGGTTGATATGTTATCGAGAACTCCATCAAGAGCAGGGCCCATTTAGCGAATCGCCCCGTCAATATGGCTTTTGACATCAAATATTTAAGGGGGTCCACCTTCGAAATGAGACGGACTTCATGTGCCAACGCATAGTGCCTGAGCTTTGTTATCGCAAAGATTAACGCCAGGCTATGTTTTTCGATGGGGGAGTAGTTGCTTTCTTCCCCCAGGAGAACTCGACTTAAGTAATAAAGAGCTCTTTCTTTCCCTTGGTCGTTCTCTTGTGCCCATAATGCACCTAAGGAACCTTCGAGGGCGGTTGTATATAGAATGAGAGGCTTTCCCTTGACCAGAGCAGCCAACACTGGCGGATTCTGCAGGTACTGCTTGATTTCGTCCAGCGCGCTCTGATATTTGTGATCCCAAATGAAAGGGGTTCCCTTCTTCATCAGGTGACTGTAAGGGCGGCATTTGCCTGAAAGGTTGGCTATAAATCGCCGGATGTACGCGAGCTTCCCTTGGAGAGACCGCAATTGTTTGAGAGTTCTTGGCGGTGGCATTTCCATGATCGCCTTGATCTTCGACGGATCTATCTCAATGCCCCGGTGCCGGACAATGAACCCTAGGAACTTGCCTGAGGATACTCCGAACGCGCATTTGAGGGGGTTCATCTTCAAGTTGTATTGCCGAAGGTGTTGAAATACGGTCTTCAGATGCTCGAGATGTTCTTCGTATGACTTGCTTTTCACGACGTGGTCGTCGATATAGCATTCGACGATTTCATGTATAAGGTCATCGAAGATCTTCGTCATGGCCCTTTGATAAGTAACACCGGCGTTCTTTAAAACGAAGGGCATCACTTTATAACAGAATATTCCCAGAGGAGTCCGAAAAGCGGTGTGCTTCTTGTCTTCGGGATGCATCTTTATTTGATTATACCCTGACGAGCCGTCCATGAAGGAGAAAACCTCATGAGTGGACGTATTGTCTATCATCAGTTCGGTGACTGGCACAGGGAAATCGTCCTTCGGGCAGGCTTTATTGAGATCCCAGAAGTCTACGCATATGCGCACTGTCCCATTTTTCTTCATTACCGGGACGATGTTGGCGATCCAGTCAGGATATTGCACTTCCTGGATAAACCCAGAATCGATCAGCTTCTTGACTTCGGCGTTGCTCCGAGGATGTCTCCGGGCTTGCTTTCAGTCCCGTAAGTGCGGCCATGGCTGTCAGCATTTCTTGGAGCTTTTGTTGTTGTTGCCCCTGAGCCTTAGTCATTGATCGCATAAGCGGTCTATGACCTATGAAGACATGGCTATCCTCTTTTCCGGATGCCATATAGACGGTATGTACCATAATGCCCGCAGACTTGGGGTGTTTGGGTTCACTGGTCTTGCAGTTCGTTGCAGACCCAGGGATTTTCTCCGGCCTTCTCCTCTTTCGTGGGCGGTCGAGGTTGAGGGAGCCGTTGCAGCGGGCACCCAAGTAGCTATCGCCTTTTGTGGCTTGATAGGATGGTCCTCTTCCCGCTGAACTTTCACCTTTTTCTGTCAGTGGGGATAATCTTGATCAATTACCGAGTCTTGGACTTGACGCCAGACCTTGTAGATTTTAGAGGACAGCCGTTGAGGGGGCTTTTCCGGCTTCACCTTTGCAGCGCTCTCCATAGGTGGAGGAGATCTTTTCAGCACAGCGGTCGGAGAGTTCTTGTGGATCTTCCTAAGTGGTTCAAAGCTGTTTCCAGTTGGAACTGCAGCATCAATTTCTGCCGTTGGAGTCGGCGGAGTCAGTCCAGAAAGAGAGTTGCCCCCGGTCTTCTTTACTCGGCGCCAGTGGTATATCCCTAGTAGGGGGGTGTTGTCTCCTGAGGGTTTTCAGCGGATTACACCCACAAAATCGTATAATAAAAGAGAGATGGTGAAAGTTATATAAAGATAAGAACTATAAAAGAAAGAACTTGAAAATAAGATTTTTCAACTCTACCAGCTTTTCAGTTGCTATGAGCCCTATCTTAATAGTCATTAAAAGATGTTAGAAATCACATCATCCCTCAATAAAACATCGCCTTTAGTTTTCATTCCTACCTTTCTTCCAAACATTGATCATATACCCCTACGTGTGTGAACTGGACATCCCTACACTCAGAGAATTCAATTCAAGCAATCATACTCTTTTCCATCTACCTCAGTACTTTTTAATAGATATTTAGATGGAATTTGCTCACACATTCTTCATGCGACCGTTAATACTTCTTGAGGTACTAACCGATCGATTACTCATGTGCTTGCTAATTAGGTGTTTTTCCTCGTCTTGCAACACCTAAGGCTTAGCAGTGGCTCCCAAACCAGTTGGTCTAAGGCACTAGGTGATAAAGCACCCTCGCTATATTTTTTTTATTGCTGCCTCGGTGATAACAAAACCAGTGTTCATTTTTCTTTTCACCATTTTATCTTTTATTCTCCACTTTTATTTTCTTCATACTTTGGCTTCTAGACAAGAGCATTTCAAGGTATCCTCTACTATCCCGAGTTTCAAGATGTGTGTACGTGCGTATAGTAGTGTTTCAACGTTCAAATGTTTGGCTTCCATAATAGGAACTATTTTTCAGGCTTATTTTTATCCTCAGATTAGTAATTTCCTTCATCTTACTAACCTTTGGGACAACGGCTTATAACCACTTATTACTAGTTTCATTTAAGAAAACATCTAACTTTCTTGTTTTTCTTAAACTATTCCTATCTTTTAAATATAATTTTTCACTTTCTACTCTTTTATTATCATAATTTTTTTGTGTGCTTATATACAGTATAATGCAAAGCAAGGCATAAATAAGCACAGGAGCGCTGAAAAACGACTTCTTGGGAGCTTCTTGCGATGGTACAGGAGTGCTGAAGCTTGTTGGCAGGAGCATGGTCCCGAAGAAGAGCCCAGTGGTGGCTTGAGTTACCTGCTCCATTGGCACAGTGAAAAGGGAGGCCGCTTGGGGCCCACAGGTTACTCCTCCAGATGGGACAGAGCAAGAGTTGCTGTTGCAGTTAGTGCAATTCGAAACCATTGATTTCTTGAATAGCTTGAATATTCTGCCCCCTGCGTTGACCTTGGTCTTTGGCATGTGCCAGCTTTTTGAGGACCGATTCCGTCGGCAAGGCTGCTGCTTGGGGAGCCTGCCTGTGGGCGACAGACATCCTCTGGGCTTCCTCCATCGGCGTTGAGGCACCGAGGGTGGGAGGTGGGAGCATCGACCCAAAAAGAAGCCCGTTAATTTCTTGAAAAGCCGGATTGCAGAGATTTGAGGCTGCAAGTGACCCATACTTGACTCCGCCGGGTATGACAAAGCTTGAGTTGCTAGGGTGGGAGCAAATGCCATTCTTCATAGAGACGAAATGCCGGCTTCAATATCCACTCCCCTAAGGGCAACCAAAAACATACACACCGCGATTATTTGATCGCGGGAAAAACACGACACACGAAGTGTGGAGTGGAAAGAGGAAAAGGTCCCACCGGGCGTGCCAGAATCTGTTCCCTCCGAATGTAGCGGCGACGACGTGAAGACGTCTTGCCTGAGATTCGGGGCAGATGCGATTTGGTTTTATCCGTCCACCTCTCTAAAGATGCCAAGTTGATTTATGGCACCATATATCGGAGGTTTGAGCGGATGCGGCCGATGTACCAGACTTCGTCAGATTCCACCTCGCTTGAGGGGTTTTTGATTTTGGGGACGCTCTTCCCTACAGGCGCAAGCCCCTGCAGTTAATTACGCTACCGCATCGCGGTTACAACTTTCTCCTTCTCCAGAATTTCACATCGTGTCGTGGGTGTTTGTCTTGTTTGTGCTTGCCCGTGGATTGTATACGGAGACTAAGTAATGTCGTCACCCGTAGGACATGGATTAGTCCAAATCCGTATTTACTTAGATTTGGGTTTGGTGTTTTAGTTTAAGGATACGTTAGCCATATTGAGGCTAAGATCGACTTAAACTTTTGTTAAGGATACGTTAGCCTAATCTCCAGACTAAGATCAACTTAACGGGATCGTTTAGATCCAACAAAAGAGCAATTGGCTCTACTGTTTAGTTTAATAACGTTGCGGTCAATTTCCAGTTTAGAGACATGGTGGTCCATTGCTAGTTTAGGGACATGTTGGTCCATGTTCCAGTTTAGGGACGTGGTGGTCTATGTTCCAGCTTAGGGACGTGGTGGTCCAACATTCCCATTTAGGGACGAGGATTAGTTTAAGGACATTTCGGTCCAACATTCCCATTTTGGGACGAATATTAGTTTAGGGACGTTTCGGTCCAACATTAGTTTAGGGACGTTTCGGTCCAACATTAGTTTAGGGACGTTTCGGTCCACGAGTTTAAGGACCCCGCAGTCCGTATTAATATGTGGTTGTCGGGACCCGTCACCTCTCTGACGTCGTTGAGGGATTACAACGATAGGGGTCAGAGGAGTTCGGAGATGTACCCACGAACCGGATGTAAATTGATTTAAGGGAGCAGCCATGCTCAGTCAATTTAATTTGAGGACTTACGGCCATGATTGGGCTAAGTTCATTTAAAAAAATGTTCAACATTTTTATTTGTCTTTGGCCTATTAGGCCTATGCTAGGGCTTTGCCCCTTTTTTAATAATGCATTGCATTTTGTTTTGTTTGGGTTCTGCCCTTTTGTAAATGATGCAGAGCATTAATTTTATTTGGGCTCTACCCTTTTATTGCATTGCAATTTATTTTGGCCTGCTAGGCCTTTTTAATTTGGGCTTGGTCCTTCAGTAAACAATGCAGTGCATTCGTCAGGCACTTTGCTCCAATCATTGAGCGCAAGCGCTTGTGGTAGTGACACGTGTCATGCAAACGCAGTGCGCTGCGCCAGTGCGCTGCGCTTGGGCTGATAAAACGTGTCGCGCTCTGATGAGCGCAAGCGCAGCAGCGCAGTGCGTTGTGTCAGTGCACTGCGCCACTGCGCTGCTGACACGTGGCGCTCCCTGGTGGCTTGCGCCAACGCAGGAGCACAGCAGTGTAGTTTTTGCAAGTGCAGGGCACTGTTTTATCTTTGGATCAATTTTAGATCAAAGAAAACAAGTTTTTTCTTGTTTTCAAAGAACCAGTGGTTCATAAAAAGTGCAAGGCACTGTTCTTATTTCTTTTTCTTTTTTATTGAAGATCATTGATCTTCTTCTTAGATCAATGATCTGTTCATAAGAGAATCTTATCTTTTTCTAAAGGTTTTTTACCTTTTCTTTTTGTTTTTGAAGAGTTCTCTCAAATTCTTCAGAGTTCTTTTTTTCTTCTCGATCTTGATGATGATGTTGATTGATTGATCTTGATGATCTCTGAATTAGGGTTTGGGGGTCTTTATATAGTGCCCATTAATTAGTTAAATTTGTTAAAGAGATCTTTCTCTGAGTGATTTGGGGAATTTTCCCCACCGTTGGATCTTTGATCCAAGGGCTTCTGTTTTACAGAAGGAAATCTTCTTGTTTTAACAAGAACAGAAGGATCTTACTAGAATTTTAATTCTGTTTGGCGCAGATGCACCAGCGCTTGACACGTGTCACGCGGCGCACAGCACAGCGCAACTGCGCTAGCGCAACTACACTGACACGTGTTGCGCAACGCAGAGCGCAGCGCAACTGCGCTGCCACGTGGCGCGCAGCGCAGAGCGCAGATCATCTGAAGCGTTGCTTTATTTATTTTAATTTTAATTTCCAAATAGAGCTTTGCTCTGATTGGGGGAAACAGAAGCGTTGCTTCGTTTCCCGCCTTGGAATTTGAACAGAGTTTTGCTCTGATTGGGGTAAACAGGCCCTTGCCTCTTCGAATGAGGCGCTGGATATTCATAACCGAATACCACTGTGAAAAGCAAAAGAAAACATCTATAATGTCTGTTTTTAAAAAAAACTTGGTTCCAACAACATCAAATAGTCTTGTTTTATCCTTGCATTGATCAGAATCAACGCAATCCCATCATTTAATCACACGAGAAAAGAACGAAAATATAATGTACGTATATGCCATCTGCATTCGCCACTGGGTCCCGTCATCACCCGTTAGGTTACTTAACTAACGACCGAGCGGGGACTGGACTAGCGCGGGTGCAAAATATATACAACATCTACTAGTGTATATATATAAATATATATAACAATCGTCCCAGGCCTAATATAAGCAACATCAAAGAACTCAGCCAAGCAACACAGAGTGGTGGATAATCTTGGAGCCTCGGGTTTCACTTGAGCCGCAAATGAGACCTGACGTTCCCCTGTCGTGTGGATAGCTTGTGCAATGAAAACCTAGACCCCTACGAGCGCGGAAAGTTACTCGCCAAAACCAGAAGTTAGGAAACCCCCTTCATCAAAGTGAATGGGCCACCCGGCACTTCACGGAATCCGGTAACTTGAGCACCCCTCCGTGGGTCAACCTATACCCCCTATGAGTGCGGCGAATAGCCCGCCAATTCTAGAGTAAGGCCCCCTCCGTCTCAATGCCATGAGATGCGGACCCGTTGCCCTCTAGAACCCGGCTATTCGTGCACTCCACCGTGGGATAATCCTAGTACTGAAAAGAAAATAATATCTCCAAGGGGTACATCGACCTCAACCCGGTCGTGCCCCAAACAAATAATATACAAACTGGCAGTGACAGCACTCCACATGTCGGACGTTCGCCCCGCAATATCAAATGTATAACATTGCACCATAGCTATCCACCACGACGATCCAACCACAACACAGCACAACACAGAACATCAACGTGAATGTCACATTCACAAACCCGTCTAAAAGAACATATAGCAATTAGACAAGTTGTACCGCTCGAATGACATTCACGGTCGCAGATAGTAATGTAAGTACTGTAAACATTTAAACAGTGCTAAAATATCGATTTCGAAACACCCCGAATTGCCCCTGAACAATAGATAACTCTATATCAAAATTGGGCTAAACAAACAATACCACTGCACCAATATTCCAGAGACCAGACCGTACCCAAAATACGAAGCCCAAACTCAGAAGAAGGACCGGCCAGCTCGGAAATTTGAGACATGTGGCCGGGTCAAAACGGGTGGAATGGGTTCGTATTTAGGGTATGTTCTAGTGGTCATATTGTTAGTTATATGTATGCCCTAGAGGCTATTGTTGTACATGAGATGTATATTATAATGGATGCTTGGATATATATAGAGGACTTTCTTACTCGATATGATAGTATGCTATCTGGTTTCACTTTATCTTAACATGTTAACGAATACTATTTTGTGATCACGTGTTGATAAAGCCCTTAGGATATGTACTCGACTACTAGGACTATGATGAGATTATACTAGTGGGGCCAGGGTAGTCAACGAGTACATCCTATAATTGTTCTTAGTCGAGGGTGTATCGAGACAGGGCATCGATACTCCAGAGTAGACTAGCGTACACGCATCTTGACCCATATGATGGGCGATGGATGATCCCATATCCATTGGTGTTGGACATCAAAGATGGTGTACGGGTGCTCAGTTGAGACTGGGTACACTGAACGGACTCGCCGAGAACTCCTGGATTGTATTATACCTATCGTCAGATAGCAGTTCTCCGGTGACACTGGTACAGGTTAGTCTGTAGACCCGAGATCGTCATAGAGTCTTGTGTGATTCCCACTGTGCTTTTATTTCCACCTTACTACGTCCAAGAGGGCGTGCAAAATGGTGGCTTTCGGGTACAGTCCCGAATCACATGGAGGCAATGAGCGATAGGAGGGGTTTCGTCTCTCCCGGTATAGGGAGTTGATGTTGTGCTGTGTTTGATTGGCTATAACTGGAAGTCCCTGGCCAGGGATGATATGGAGATTTACTGGTAAGCGTTATCAGTAGTTTCTCGACCCGTTATGAGCCTTACATCGACACGACTTATCGGTTACTGGGGTCTGACGTTTACCACCCCTAGACTAGATATGCAATATATCAGACGAAGAGATCGGACTGTACGGGAGTGTTACTGATTAGATTTACAGGAGAATGTACATGCTTGCTTGTTGATCTTCTGATCGCTCAATACCTGGGTGGCTGTTACGTTTAGCTGACCGCTTGTACCTTGTGGGTGTTTGATATGATCATCACCTACTGCCGGCGTATTGAAGATTCTTTAGAGTCCTACACAGAGGTTTCCTAGCTCAGGCAAAACGGAGTAGGGGCACATATGCGATATGTGCGGGACCGAGAATAATACGATATGAGATACCATATTCTATTCTCGAGATATAAGATATTGGCCGGGTATATTTGATATGGCCAGGTCATCGGATCAAGTGTTGATTCGATGAATTGGTACATGATATATTAGTCGGTTATATGTACTATAGCCGGATTGTCGGATCAAGTGTTGATTCGATAATTTAATGTATAATTATATATGTGATATATTACATTACGTTAACTAATATAAGCTCGCTTTATTGATTCATTTTCTCACCAGGTAATACATTGATATATATGCGATATATGTTAATTGTATTATTTACTTTTGTTACAAAAATATATTATATATGTGATATATAATATTGTAACAAGTTATGATTACAAATACAACATGATTTGTGGAGATTAAACAAGTTAGGGTTTGATTTGGGTTAGCTTTTTCATGAAGTTTCTAGAAGCTTTATTTTGTTTTAAGCTTAGATATTTTGTATTGATATTTTGTGTAGATATTTCTTAACCCAATCCAAACCCTTTACCTTAGTTAATTCTCTACAAGGGTTAAGCCTTCATACTTAACCCATGGTTGGATTTGTAACCATAACAATAATTCATTATTCATCACAAAAGAATTTTCTTCTTCTTCTTCATTCTCTTGAAAGAAAACCTTGACTAGCTTTTCATTTTGTGATGATAAATGGTGAGAAATTGAAAATAAAACAGAGCTAAATTCATACTTCATCATCCTCATCTATTCTAGCCACTTAGATTAGGGTGTTCACTTCTCTAATAACTTGTTTAGTGAAGTGTAAGCTTGGGTTAAAGATTCTTTAAGGTAGATCATCTTCGTAAAAGAAGACTTCAAGCAAGCATAGATCATTCGGCTTGTGGAGCCTCTCTTGAGTCCGGGAGATCATGGATCGCGGCAAAGGGACTACTACTCGGAGCTTATGAAGAGAAGGAACGGACTACAAAGGTTGTAATCCCTCTCTCTTAGATGTAAAATTGTTTACATGGAAGTTAAACCTAATACTCTAGTTAAGATCTTGGTTAGGGTTCATTTAGCACCCCAAAATTTTTAAAGTAGCATGTTTGATACTTGCCAAAACCTTCTTAATGTGCTATGCTAACCCTACAGTAGGATCGGAGACAAGCTAGAGCATTAGGCGTTGTCTAGACGAAGTTAGAAGTCCGATCGAACTCCGAAACCCCGAAATTGACCCATTGCTGGAATTTTTTTCAAAAGTTGACATTTTTCATATTAAAAATACTCAGAAAATCATGCAGGGAATTTTATGGATCCACCTGAAGAAAGAGTCCCTAACTCGCTACAGTGATCGCATAACCGCGGCCAAAACCCTGTTTTGGCGGCGGTTCCGCGGCGCCACTGTGGAGGCTTGGGACGGGCACTTCAGCGACGGTCCATAGGTGCTGGGGCATGCTACTGGGAATTTTTATTTTCTGCTCAAGTGTTGAGCTCACTGGGGTATTTTGGGAATTCGTTGTGTCTGTCGAATTATCTAATTATCTGTGATGTTTATGTGTTGCTGTGATATGTTATATTGGATCGTTGTGTATTGAATAGCCAGGGGTTTTATGTCAGATGAGAGTTTCCTTTTCCATTCATGTAAAATTCATTTGTATGTAATATTCTTTTATTGGAGCACTTCCAGGTTGAGGATGATGTCACCATTGTATATTATTTACTTTTCCGCATTAGGATAGACCCAAGGCGGAGAGCACAAGTAACCGGATTCTAGGGTCTAGTGGGAGGACATCTCAAGGAGTCGAGACCGGGTCTCCTAACCCTAGAATTGGCAGGGTTACTTGTCGCTCTTGTAGGGGTCTAAGGATGTGGGTTTGGCTATTCATCACGACTATGGTATCCGTGTTTTATCTAGTCTCAAAATTAAACATGGATGTCCTAGTATATCCAATATTTCATATGTTGACTTCTGCTGCGATGTTCTGTGATGAGATCATATTACTGCCTGAAACGAATGCTTATACTATATGTTGATATATAAATATTGCTGCTTTCGTTTCTTCTGTGATGCTTAGGAAGCGTAAATGATGGGTTTTATTAATGAGATTAATAAAAGAATTGAAACCTAAAAGATGTTGTAGAATCAAAACTTTATAAAAAGGGTAGCTACAGTTTTGCTTTGCACAGCGGTATTTATGAAATATCCTGCACCTTATTCGATGAGGAAAGAGCCGAGATCCCTTCACCGGGAGTGACCTCTTTAGCAAAACCGGCAGATGCTATAAACTCACGGTTTAGTTTTTGATTGCTTCTATATTTCTTGCTTTACACAGTGGTATTTATGAAATATCCTGCACCTTATTCGATGAGGAAAGAGCCAAGATCCCTTCAGCGGGAGTGACCTCTTTAGCGAAACTAAAAAGGCCTCAAAAACACTCCTTTACAAAATCACTTGTTTCTACAACGATATCAAGTTCATTACGCAAAAAGTTTTCTGAAAAACCTGTTGTAGCCCTCCGTCATTTCAGATAAATCCTACTTAGTATTCGTGCTGTGTTTGTTGACCTTGTCAAGGCACAGTGTATGGTAGCTAATTAGTGTTTATCTGCTAAAACATGAGATGCGATTGGATTAGGGTATTCGTAAGGCCTTGTTGACCTTGTCAAGGGTCATGCGGGTGGGTTTAATTCAATCGGGAAATGACGAGTTGAACTTGACTTGCGATTTATGGTTTGTTGACCTTGTCAAGGTCATAGATCGCTACGGGTAGAACATTATCGGGAATTTCAAATGTTGAAATTTGCAATAAGATTGCATACCTTCTATAAGATAGATGGATTCCAATACCCACTGTGAGTAAGAGTTACTCCTAGGAGAGTTTTGCACATGACAAATTAGCCGATCAAGTAGGTGTCTAGAAAGGTGTTAACGGGGTTATGCCTCTGGGAAAAACGAGGTTTATTTTAATTAGGTCCGTGCGAAAGCACGGGGAACCTCCCTCAAAGTACCAACACTGATCTAGCTGAAAGATTGGTGAACTTGTAGGGTGTAATTAATCCCGGCTAATCTTACCTTTTAGGGTTTGAAGGAAGATTTGATTAAGACAGTGGGAGCCATCCTGATTAGATAAGATAATAACCAATCTAATCTTGCAAGAGCGCACGCTAAAGTGTTTTTCTTCTCTCTCTTTCCAGGTAACGACCATGTCAGGCCTTAATCAAGATAATAATATGGATGTATTAACCGAACCCGCTTATTATACTGTGCAGGGAAACGTTGGTTCCGTTCTTTCTTATAATTGTTATAAGACTGAATAAGAAATAAGGGAATACCAGAATTCACAAGCCGCTCAAACGAAGAATAAACATGTTGATGTATCTTCTTCGGATGTGTTAGTTACCGAGAACTGTTTCTCAGTTCACTCTACGTCCCGGGCATTAGATACCGGATCAGGATCCCACATATGCAATATATTGTATGGGCTAAAGAAAGGTAGAGAACTGGGAATGGGTGTTCATTCCGTAAGAGTAGGGAATGGTGCAAATGGTGCAGCCAAAACTGTTGGCGAATATCACCTTGTATTACCAAGTGGTAATACATTGATTCTGAACGAATGCTATTATATACCGAACATAATATGCAACATTATATCAGTTTCTTTATTAAGTAAAGAAGGATATAATTTTGTAATACAGGATAATGTTATGAACATCTTCCTAAATAAAAAGTTGATTGGATCAGGCTCGTTAAATAATGCCATATACGTTCTAAATCAAAACACGGTTCTTAATATACAGAACACACACAAGAGGAAAAGTTCAGAATTGAACAAATCCTTCTTGTGGCATTGTAGACTTCGTCATATCAATGCGACACGACTTGCTAAGTTACATAAAGATGGTTATTTAAATATGTTCGAATTATCATCTTATGAAACTTGCCATTCATGTCTCAAAGGCAAAATGACCAAAACTCCGTTTAGTGGACACGGAGAGAGAGTTACGGAACTCTTGGGACTGATACATTGTGATGTATGCGGTCTCATGTCTACACATGCCAGGAATGGTTCCTCGTACTTCATTACATTCACTGATGATCTCTCAAGATACGGACATGTGTTCCTGATAAAACAAAAGTCTGAAGCTTTTGAGAAATTCAGAGAATATAAGAACGAAATAGAGAACCAAACGGGTAAAAGTATTAAGATCCTTCGATCTGATCGAGGAGGAGAATACTTGAGCAATGAGTTCCTCGATTATCTAAAAGAGAATGGGATTCTCTCTCAGCTTACTCCTCCTTATACACCACAGCACAACGGTGTATCGGAGCGGAGGAATCGCACCCTATTAGATATGGTGTGCTCTATGATGAGCACTGCTGAGTTGCCTATTTCTTTCTGGGGTTATGCGCTTGAGACAGCAGCATTTATATTGAATCAAGTTCCATCTAAATCTGTACCTACCACACCATATGAGATATGGAGTAGGAAGCAACCTTATCTTAAATGTGTTAAGATATGGGGTTGTCCGGCCTATGTCAAAAGGCAAAATCCGGACAAACTCGAGGCACAATCAGTTCTCAGCAAGTTTGTTGGATATATGAAGAATTCTTATGGATATTTTTTCTACAACAGTGAGGAGCAAAAGGTGTTTGTTGCTCAATATGCTACCTTTTTAGAAAAGGAATTTCTTGCAAATGAAATTAGTTGCAATGAGGCAGAACTGGAAGAAGTTCCGGCAACACAAACTGCAACTGAAGATTTAGTGGAACCAGAGGATTCAGTAGTTCCCGAAGAACCCCCGTCTCTCCGCCGATCTAGTAGGGTTCCTCATCCACCTGAGAGATACTACGGTTTTCTTATCGATGGTGGGAGCGAGGATTGCATCATAGAAGATGATGACCCGACTTGTTTCGAGCAGGCCATCACAAGTGGTGACTCTGTGAAATGGCTAGATGCAATACGATCTGAGATGGAATCCATGTACACCAACAAAGTATGGACTTTGGAAATTGCTCCTGAAGGGGTAAAACCCATTGGGAGCAAATGGATGTTTAAGAAGAAACTTGGTGTAGATGGAAAAGTTGAGACTTTCAAAGCTAGACTTGTTGCAAAGGGTTTTCGTCAATGGCCAGGTGTGGATTATGACGAAACCTTTTCTCCAGTGGCTATGTTAAAGTCCATCCGGATCTTACTTGCCATTGCTGCATACCATGACTACGAAATCTGGCAAATGGATGTTAAGACCGCCTTTCTAAATGGTGATTTAGAGGAGTGCGTGTACATGACTCAGCCAGAGGGCTTCGTAGACAGTGGGAGCAGCGGAAAGGTGTGCAAGCTGCTTAAATCCATCTTTGGGTTGAAGCAGGCATCGCGGAGTTGGAACATATGTTTTGATGTAGTAGTCAAAGAGTTTGACTTCATCAAAAACATAGATGAAACTTGTATATAGGCAGAGAGTAAGGTTGTCTTCCTCGTATTGTACGTGGATGACATACTCTTGATAGGAAATGATAATCCTATGCTGCACTCGGTTAAGCTCTTCTTATCACATAGATTCTCAATGAAAGATCTAGGTGATGCCTCCTGCATTTTGGGGATTAAGATCTATAGAGATAGATCTTGACGGATACTGGGATTGTCCCAATCCAGGTACATTGACACCATACTAAAGAGGTTTAGTATGGAAGAATCCAAGCGTGGGAATTTACCCACGATCTCTGGACTCACTCTCTCCAAAGAGATGTCTCACAAGACTGATTTGGAAAGAGCTCGGATGCAAGGGATACCCTATGCTTCGGCAGTAGGCTCTATCATGTACGCGATGCTATGTACTAGATCCGATATAGCATACCCACTACGTGTAGTGAGTAGGTATCAAGCAGATCCTGGAGAGAATCACTAGACAGCTGTGAAGAACATTCTCAAGTACTTGAGAAAGACTAAAGAGATGTTCTTGGTGTATGGTAACGGAGAACTCCAGGTGGAGTCCTTTACCGATTCGATCTTCCAAAGTGATAAGGACGACTCTAAGTCAAATTCGAGATTTGTCTTTACCCTAAATGGAGGGGCGGTTTGTTGGAAGAGTTCCAAACAGGAAACCGTGGCAGACTCGACGATAGAGGCTGAATACATCGCTGCCAACAATGCTACCAAAGAAGCTGTCTGGATAAAGAAGTTCATCACTGAACTTGGTGTGGTTCCGCCCATTGAGTATCCAATACCTCTGTATTAGGATAACAATGGAGCTGTGGCTTTGGCCAAGGAACCTAGGTCCCATCAGAATTCCAGACATATTCTGAGGCGGTATCACCTGATCCGGGAGATAGTTGATCGCCGGGAGATCGAGGTCAGGAGAGTTGATACGAAGGACAACACTGCGGATCAACTCACAAAGGCCATTCCTTAGATACAATTTGAGAGACTCTTCGGGATGTTGGGTATGAGATACCACAACAGCTGGCCTTAGTGCAAGTGGGAGATTGTTAGTTATATGTATGACCTAGAGGCCATTGTTGTACATGAGATGTATATTATAATGGATGCTTGGATATATATATAGAGGACTTTCTTGCTCGATATGATAGTATGCTATCTGGTTTCACTTTATCTTAACATGTTAATGAATACTATTTTGTGATCATGTGTTGATAAAGCCCTTAGGATATGTACTCGACTACTAAGACTATGATGAGATCATACTAGTGGGGCCAGGGTAGTCAACGAGTACATCCTATAACTGTTCCTAGTCGAGGGTGTATCGAGACAAGGCATCGATACTCCAAAGTAGACTAGCGTACACGCATCTTGACCCATATGATGGGCGATGGATGATCCCATATCCATTGGTGTTGGACATCAAAGATGGTGTACGGGTGCTCGGTGGAGACTGGGTACACTGAACGGACTCGCCGAGAACTCCTGGATGGTATTATACCTATCGTCAGATAGCAGTTCTCCGGTGACACTGGTACATGTTAGTCTGTAGACCCGAGACCGTCATAGAGTCTTGTGTGATTCCCACTGTGCTTTGATTTCCACCTTACCACGTCCAAGAGGGCGTGCAAAACGGTGGCTTTTGGGTACAGTCCTGAATCACATGGAGGCAATGAGCGATAGGAGCGGTTTCGTCTCTCCCGGTATAGGGAGTTGATGTTGTGCTGTGTTCGATTGGCTATAACTGGAAGTCCTTTGCCAAGGATGATATGGAGATTTACTGGTAAGCGTTATCAGTAGTTTCTCGACCCGTTATGAGCCTTACATCGACACAAATTATCGGTTACTGGGGTCTGACATTTACCAACCCTAGACTAGATATGCAACATATCAGACGAAGAGATCAGACTATACGAGAGTGTTACTGATTGGATTTACAGGAGAATGTATAGGCTTGCTTGTTGATCTTCTGATCGCTCAATACCTGGGTGGCTGTTACGTTTAGCTGTCCGCTTGCTGCTTGTGGGTGTTTGATATGATCATCACCTACTGCCGGCGTATTGACGATTCTTTAGAGTCCTATACAGAGGTTTCCTAGCTCAGGAAAAACGGAGTAGGGGCACATATACGATATGTGCGGGACCGAGAATAATACGATATGAGATACCGTATTATATTCTCACGAAATGAGATATCGGCCAGGTATATTTGATATGGCCGGGTCATCGGATCAAGTGTTGATTCGATGAATTGGTACAAGATATATTAGTCGGTTATATGTACTATAGCCGGATTGTCAGATCAAGTGTTGATTCGATAATTTAATGTATAATTATATATGTGATATATTATATTACGTTAACTAATATAAGCTCTCTTTATTGATTTATTTTCTCACCGGGTAATACAATTATATATATGCGATATATGTTAATTGTATTATTTACTTTTGTTACAAAAATATATTATATGTGTGATATATAATATTGTAACAAGTTATGATTACAAATACAACTTGATTTGTGGAGATTAAACAAGTTAGGGTTTGATTTGGGTTAGCATTTGGGTTAGCTTTTTCATGAAGCTTCTAGAAGCTTTATTTTGTTTTAAGCTTAGATATTTGGTATTGATATTTTGTGTAGATATTTCTTAACCCAACCCAAACCCTTTACCCTAGTTAATTCTCTACAAGGGTTAAGCCTTCATACTTAACCCATGGTTGGATTTGTAACCATAACAATAATTCATTATTCATCACAAAAGGATTTTCTTCTTCTTCTTCATTCTCTTGAAAGAAAACCATGACTAGCTTTTCATGTTGTGATGATAAATGGTGAGAAATTGAAAATAAAACAGAGCTAAATTCCTACTTCATCATCCTTATCTATTCTAGCCACTTAGATTAGGGTGTTCACTTCTCTAATAACTTGTTTAGTGAAGTGTAAGCTTGGGTTAAAGATTCTTCAAGGTAGATCATCTTCGAAAAGGAAGACTTCAAGCAAGCATAGATCATTCGGCTTGTGGAGCCTCTCTTGAGTCCGGGTGATCATGGATCGTGGCAAAGGGACTACTACTAGGAGCTTATGAAGCGAAGGAACGGACTACAAAGGTTGTAATCCCTCTCTCTTAGATGTAAAATTGTTTGCATGCAAGTTAAACCTAATACTCTAGTTAAGATCTTGGTTAGGGTTCGTTTAGGACCCCTAAAATTTTAAAGTAGCATGTTTGGTGCTTGCCAAAACCTTCTTAAGGTGCTATGCTAACCCTACACATATAAGTAGTCTTCTGCAGTTGCATAAATTTTTTTTGAAGACTTTAAAAAATCGACAGCGACTGGAATATGCAGTGCACTGTTCCGGGGTTGTTTCGGTTTCGATACTTTAACATCAACTAAACAAGCTAGCTAAGGGTTTACGGGTTGGCTCTGATACCATGTTGGATTACGGCAGTGCCCCGACCATCAAACCGTGGCCAAATGTGGAACAAGAATTTTCTAAACTGGCGCTACCATGACCCGATACCCGGATCTACCCTAAACCTTATACTAGCAATATGTAAGAAGGAGTTAGATGGTTATACCCAGTTGATCCGTGTCCTTCGGTCTTCAACCTTCATTCCAAGCTCTTAGTGGTCGTCTGGATCGAGTTTGGTTTCCGGTCTTCCCCCATCTACGATGATCCACTTGAGGGAAACGGCACAAGCTTCAGCCTCGCCAAGCGAGCCAACCGACGCTCCAAGGTTGCTAGCAATGGAGAGTGGAGGTGTAGGAATGTGTCACTATTATTTTTCTCTCATCACAATGCTCCAAGAGCAACTCAAGAAGATGAAGAGGAGGTGAGGAACATGTAGCATGAGCAACTAAAGAAAATGGCTAAGTGTTTTTCCAAGTGAGAATGAGAGTGAGCAAGTGTAGAAAACCAATGAACAAGCCTCATGGAATGGTGGCTGCCTCCATCTCTCTCATGCACACAAAATATCTCTTTCATTTTTACAATAAACAAATGCATGCCATACCTCTCTACATGCTCAAGCTCATGCTCATGCTAACTCACCCCTCCATCTCATTTTCCCAAATGATTTTCTAAAAAGGAAAATCAAATAATGATGTGGCCATCTTCTAGAAACTATTCCGTATAAATACGGAATGCAACCCGGTATACGTATCGAAATACATATACGCGTATTCGTACAAAAATACGAATAGCCAAGATAGAAAATGAATAGTGAACAACAATACTAGAATACATATATATATATATATATATATGCATATATAAATTATTAAATCAAAACCTGATTTAATAATCCGGCTTAATCCTAAGCCGCTAGTATTATCAACCGTCCGATTAAAGTCTGTGCAGCATGTACACATAATTAATCAGACACCTGTATGTACCAACATACGTCATCTACACCATATCGCCTGAACCGTGAAAACCCTCTATGTGGGACTCTAAAGAGTCCTCAACACGCTGGCAGTGGGTTTAACCACAAGCACGTCAGCGGCACTAGCTGTACGTAACGGCTACCCAGGTATTAAGCGAAAGGGAGACCGACGAGCAAACTCATCCTGAAACCCTACTGAGCTTGACAATGATAATATACGTACAATACGGTCTGTTCGTCTAAGAGTATCGCATATCGAGTCTAGGGCGTGGATAAAGTCAGACCCCTAATAACGCGACATTCAGTGTCGGCATGAAACCCATCACCACCTGAGAAACTATCGATCCTGGATCGGTAATTCTCGTCTATCATGGCCAAGTATTTCTGGTGATGGCCACCCGTGCACCGCGTGACATCAACCCCCAATACCAAGAGAGACGAATCCCTGACGATCCGATCACTGCCTCCATGTGGCTCGGAACTGCACCCAACTAAAACCTGTTTGCACGACTCCTTTGAGCCGTGGTAGGGTAGTAATCAAAGTACAGTAAGAACTCACATGAGACAAATCACGATCTCAGGTCGACAGACTAACCTGTACACATGTCACCTGGGAACTGCTATCTGACAATAGGTATAATACCAACTAGAAAGCTCCCGGCGAGTCCGTTCAGTGTACTCTTAACACAATAAGCACCTGTATACTATCTTAGGTGAACAAACTAACACCAATGGCTTGTGAGACTTGGCCACCTCCCCTCGTCGGGGTCTCGATCAGTATACACTAGTCTACACTGGAGTATCGATGCCAAGACTCGATACTCCCATGACAAGGGACATTTAAGGATGTGCTTATAGACCCCCAGCTCCCACGTATATGATCGCCATCAGAATGCTGGTAGTCAAGCAAGAATCCTATGGGCTCTATCAACATGTACATGATGATAAAGACAAACCAGATAGCATACTATCATCTCGAGTAAGACTGTTCTATCGGTATAGGTCCTCCCTCAATCATCATAATCACCTAACTGTGATTACGATAATTACCTTAAGGGCGCTATATCCAACACTGGGAGTATCGAGACTGGGCATCGATACTCCAGAGTAGACTAGTGTATCCTTATCGAGACCCTGATGAGGGGTGGTGGCCAGGTCTCACAAACCAATAGTGTCAGTTTGTTCACCTAAGATAGTATACAGGTGCTCATTGGGTTATAACTTGTAACAGCCTTAAACTTTCTGTACGATTTATTTTCAAAATTACAGAAAAGGGTACTTTTGCCTGAGCACAAGTAATAAATTTGATTTGCTTTTTAACAGCAAGCAAGAGCTTGTAGCTCATTGATAAGACCTTGCACTGCTGAAACAAAGTACCAGAGTTCAAATCCCATCCGCCACATTATTTTTTAATTAGTTTTCTTTTAAATTTTTAGAAATCCAAGAGCCTACACGTGCATAACTCGTAAAAACCAAAAGTCACATATAAAACAAACTGGCCCAGGGGGTAGACCAAACGGAAAGGGACACGTGCCGACGAGCCCCGGCCTAACTCGGCCGACTCGGCCAGCGGCGCCAGGTTGACTCTGTCGGATCCGATTCTTCTCTTCATGAAACCTGTGACTTTTGGCCTCCCCATAACCCTTGTCATGTTTAACTTCTCTGCATTATTCCAGAGACTATAAAATCCCTTTAATCTAATTTTAATGCAATTTTTTTCTATCAAACCCTAACCCTAATCTTTTCCTATAAATACCACTCCAATTCACACCCCCTCACTCACAAACTCTGTCTAAACTCTGAAGAAAAACCCCTAGAAATTTAGTGTACAAGTGGAGTTAGCGAAGGGCGATGCTCCGGCGAACTTCCGACGACGACCGTAGGAGCTCCCGGCAACGAAACGACACACCGGCACCTCCTACCACTCTCTCTCCCCTTTCTCTATTCTGAAATCCCGTAAGTCCCTCCTCCCTCTTCTCTTTTCTATTCTGAAAACTTGTATTTCTAAAACCCGACGGAAGCGGAGTTAATCCGACTTCCGATTCGGTTTTCTTTAAAGGGTTCCAATTCTCTTAAATACAACAATACCAAACTTGCACGTCATGACCATTAACATTAACAAAACATATTGAACAGGTTTCATAGCAAAAGAATTTATATTGTAATTTTTATCGCACTTTTTCAGAAAAATACCATGTAGTTTAGCTTCGACATAAAAACATCATTACCCTTGTTATACCATTAGATAGTTCATGAGGTAATGACCTACCTCTTCACAATACTCATATGTAACATAGCACGATGATATTGGGAAACTTAGAATTGGGAAATTACGATTTTACACAAAACCGCCTCAAACTTATTAAAACCGTTTTCTACATGATTATGTATTTTAAACAAATCTTTGCAAAGCGCCGCTACAGCCCATTTTGGGGAACCCGTTTGGGATGGTGCGGATTATCGCACATCCTCAAGCATAGTAGTGCGAGATGCAGACCTCCGCAAGGAGAATACGGTCTCGAAAGATTTAAAAAAAGACAAATATGTTAAGAAAATGAGATTTCTAGAAAAATAAAAAATTAAATTATTATATATATATATATATATGTACCATCAAAATATCTATTTTTAATATAGTATAAATATTCCAACTTTTCTAAATAAAAAAGAATCACTTTATATGAAAATACCATGAAATTCTATACAAGTTCAATACTTTAAAAATAAATACCATATATTATGAAAATTAGGTTTTATTCACTAGAAATGTCACATGATCAAATATACATCAATGAAAACTTTAAAGACGATAATAAAATACTTGAGGTGTATTTTAAAAATTATACAAAATTATTTTTACATAAAACCCCCTCAAGTTATACTAAATTACAATAAGGACCCTAGTAAACATAGGTTTAAGCGGGACCAGTCTTGTGAGCCTCAGGGAGCCGGAGATATGGGTGCTTGCCTATTTAAGGCAGACAACTTAACAAACGGTGTTATCAACACGGTAATCGTCTTTGAAAAAGACACAAATCCTGCCGTCCATGTGCAGCGGTTACCGATAACACCAAAATTTAATTAAGGATTCAATTTCTTTTCTAATTGTCTGACTCAGACCGAGTCTTAATATAATTAATCTGACTTGAATGAGATTCAAGTATATATAACAATTCAATATGAATCCATATATTCAATCTGTTCAATCTGTACAATCTATATAGCTTGACCGAACCGAACCATAGATATATTCCATTTACTTGATTATCCAGTATCTACATTTCCATTTATACGATATCATGGTTTCGGCAAGTCTTCCATTTACAATACAAGTCTTTCATTTACATTTACAAAACAGTACAAACAACACAATTACAAGACAATACAATACAAACAATATAATTACGACATCGCGGGGTTTAAGTGGTAGATTGGTACGAAAGGTGTTAAAAGTGGCACGAGACTGCAACCATTAAGACACCTAACCTGTATTCCCTGTTGTACCATGATATAAACGGTTCCTTGTACTCCTGATACCTTAGTCTCCGGGGTAAGTGAGACCCCTCTCGTATACGCTGGCCTCTTCTGTACCAAGCTACAAACAACAGTGTTAACAATATAATACAACTTTAACAGTTACACACACACACTCTCTCTATCTATTCTACTTCTTCTTTATCTTTGGGACTTACCGAGCGATTTGTTCGTCGATGACATTCCTTTTCTTTCTTCTTTGGAATGTTGTCAGCTGATTCGGACCTTAAGGAGATCGAGCCCACCAGCGAAGATTTGGATCATCTAGCTTTTAACCCGGAGTTTTAGTTACTTGTACACATTTCATTTCAGTACTTTTTCCATTTCTGTTATACTACTGTTTAGGCATTGCTCTTCATTCCATGTATTTACTTTCCAGATGTATTGTAAAAGAATGTTAATAAATAAAGTTGTTGTTCATTACATTTGTCTCTTGTGTATATTTCTTTTATATTGCTTAGTTACGCTTAGTGTATTTACTTCTGATTAAGTACGTAGCGGACAGTTGCACCCCCTTCGCCGTACACCGGGAAGCGAGGCGTGACAGGTTTTGTTGGTGGCCCATGCAGGTCAGAGCTGTATGGAACCCTACCATGCAGTTCAGTTCTGCGTGGACAACCTAAGCAATATAACACAAGAACCAGCAACTAAAACATTCTTTACAATTCATATTCCTTGAATCTTATCATTCCATATACTTTTAATCTATCCTAAATCAAAATTTTCTTTCAAGGTTATGGATTCCCCATACAACACCAGCACGAATATCAACAACACTCCCCCACCACTATCACTCACACCTGCCGTCGCTGCTCTGATCAATGAGCAGACGGTTTTGCTTGAGGCGATCCGCAGCCTCCTGGAAGGACAGCAGCGGTAGACTGCTATTCTCTTGAACCGTCCAGAAGCGGAAGCACCCAGAGTGAAGCAATTCCGGGCATTGCACCCTAAGAACTTTTCGGTAAAAGAAAGCCCTCTAGAAGCTGAGGAATGGGCTCAGAGCATCGAAGATGATCTGGCAGCAGCACAAGTGCCAGAGATAGCTTGGGTCCGAGTTGCGAAGCTGCAACTCATGGACAATGCACGGATTTGGTGGAAAGCGGAAGAAAGTCGTCTCACCCAACTGATCAAATGGAAGACTTTCCGCGACTTGTTCGACGCAAAGTACTTTCCCGAGACTGCCAGGTTCGACATGGAACAACAGTTCATCCATCTGCAACAAGGTTCAATATGGTAGATGAATATGACGCTGAGTTCACCATGCTCAGTCGGTAAGATATGTCTCAATAATTCAATTCTTCAATATATCACATACTACACAGCTAACACAAGACCGTAACAGGTTTGCGGCCTATCTCATACCGACTGCTGAAATCAGAGCTAGAAGATTTCAGTAAGGGTTGGACCTGAAAATCCAAGCTGCTCTAGCCATAGGGGATTTCCCAACCCATGATTTAGCTTTGAAGGCTGCCCGAAGATACGAGGCAGTAGTAAAGAGAAAGGGCAGACCTCAATCTTCCGGAGTGAAGCGCCCTGCCAATCAGATGACAGGAGGAGCCTCTTCAAGACCAACTGTTGAACTCAGGAGACTGGAAGAACCCAATAACCAGTCGAGTCCCAATTTTTGCTTTTATTGCAAGAGGGCTGGACATTTGGTGAAGGACTGTAGGCGCGCAAAAGGCTTGTGCCTAGTTTGTGGCGCGTCCAATCACAGAATTGAAACTTGTCCTTATAGACACAACTCAGCTCACACACCCACCAACTACCCGCAGCGGCCAGCTATCCAAGCTCCTGCAACTCATCCTGCACTCCCAGCACCACCTCCACGTAGAACTCCTGCACAGCCAACTCGCCAATTCCAACAGGCAATGAGGGACATGCCTCGAGGGCAGAGAAACATACCCCAAGGACATAATGTGCCTCCAACCAGGAGGAATGTAACAGGGCGACAAGCTTATACCTTAGCAGCCGTAGAAGCCGAGACAGCAGACCAAGGTAACACTACTAAGCGCCTTTCACATTTTTAAAACCCTTGTATCACTTTGTTATTTTTCATACACTATCAGTACTTCAGTCACCAAACTTTTCTTGAATCTGTTACACTTTCCTTTTACAAATTTCAAGGACGAAATTTTTATAAGGAGGGTAGAATGTAACAACCCTAAACTTTCTGTACGAATTTTTTTTCAAAAATACAGAAAGGGGTACTTTTTCCTGAGCACAAGTTATAAATTTGATTTGCTTTTTAACAACAAGCAAGAGCTTGTAGCTTATTGGTAAGACCTTGCACTGCTGAACCAAAGCATCAGAGTTCAAATCCTATCAGCCACATTATTTTTTAATTAGTTTTCTTTTAAATTTTTAGAATCCCAAGAGCCTACACGTGCATAGCTCGTAAAAACCAAAAGTCACATATAAAACAAACTGGCCCAGGGGGGAGACCA
Organism: Agapanthus africanus; assembly: GCA_030015575.1. Taxonomy (NCBI): domain Eukaryota; kingdom Viridiplantae; phylum Streptophyta; class Magnoliopsida; order Asparagales; family Amaryllidaceae; genus Agapanthus; species Agapanthus africanus. Next base: position 313,604,468 of record CM057337.1, read on the forward strand.
AACGGAAAGGGACACGTGGCGATGAGCCCGGGCCCGACTCGGCCGGCGGTGCCGGGTTGACTCGGTTGGATCCGATTATTCTCTTCATGAAACCTGTGTCTTTTAGCCTCCCCATAACCCCTGTCATGTTTAATTTCCCTGCATTATTCCAGAGACCATAAAATCCCTTTAATCTCTATTTTAATGCAATTTAAATGCATTTTTTTTCTATCAAACCCTAACCCTAATCTTTTCCTATAAATACCACTCCAATTCAAACCCCCTCACTCATAAACTCTGTCCAAACTCTCTAAAAAAATCACTAGAACTTTAGTGTACAAGTGGAGTTAGCGAAGGGCGAAACTCCGGCGAACTTCCGACGACGACCCTAGGAGCTCCCGACAACGAAACGACGCACTGGCACCTCCTACCACTCCCTCTCCCCCTTCTCTATTCTGAAATCCCGTAAGTCCCTCCTCCCTCTTCTCTTTTCTAGTATGAAAACTTGTATTTCTAAAATCCGACGGAAGCGGAGTTAATCCGATTTCCTATTCGGTTTTCTTTAAAGGGTTCCAATTTTCTTAAATACAGCAATACCAAACTTTCACATCATGACAATTAAACATTAACAAAACATATTGAACAAGTTTCATAGCAAAAGAATTTATATTGTAATTTTTATCGCATTTTTCAGAAAAATACCATTTAGTTTAGCCTCGACATAAAAACATCATTACCCTTGCTATACCTTTAGATAGTTCACGAGGTAATGACCTACCTCTTTACAACACTCATATGTAACATAGCACGATGATATTGAGAAACATAGAATTGGGAAAATACGATTTTACACAAAACTACCTCAAACTTATAAAAACCGTTTTCATAAGATTATGTATTTTAAACAAATCTTTGCAAAGCGCCGCTACAACCCATTTTGGGGAACCTATTCAGGATGGTGTGGATTATCGCACGTCCTCAGGCTTAGTAGCGTGAGATGCAGACCTCCGCAAGGAGCATACGGTCTCGAAAAATTTAAAAAAATACAAATATCTTAAGAAAATGAGATTTCTAGAAAAATAATAAATTAAATTATTTTATATATATATATATGTATGTATGTATCATCAAAATATCTATTTTTAATATAGTATAAATATTCCAACTTTTCTAAATAAAAAAGAATCACTTGATCAGTCGAAAATATTGCATATTTTAACCGGCAATTTCCTCATCATTTGCATCCATATAGAAGTGTACGGTATTCATAATTCACAGATTAGCAAATCGGTCGCAAAATATCAGATTACATGTATTCGACCTTAAAACCGGCATTTCTAGGGAAATTGACTGCATTGCATTACATAGCATATTTTCCATATCTTGCAACCCCTGTTTCGAAGTCTGTGCAGGAAAAGAGAAGCTTGCTCGATCATTACAGTGCTCGACCATTACAATTGCTCGTAAATTCACTTAACTCAAATCTGGTAGCAACACAGAAGGGATTATACAAATCAAAACATCAGAGAAAAGCCCAAACAGTATTACCAAGCTTCACCAGAAAACACAGATCCCAAGGCCAATAATCCGCGGCGGAAGCGCGGCCTATAGGCACATTGTGCGGCGGTTACGCGGTGGGCCCAAGGGTTCAGACTCTCAAATTTCACCAAAACTCCTGTTTCAGTGGCTACAGCTCAAAAATACATCCCAAATTCCAGAATATTCCAGATACTTCCTCCAGATCAGCAAACACCCAAACTAGCCTAATCTTTCTAGAACTTTCCCTAAACCCTAGCTTAAACCCTAAGCTAACTCCTAACAAACTCCTTCTAGAAACTCTTCAACAAACTTTGGGAGGGAAAGTTCTAATTCAAACCTAAACCTAGGGTTTGGGAGTCTATAAATAAGACCCTAGGCTCATCATTTGGAGATTATTCAACCTTGATTGAAGTTTAGAAAATCCATCTCTTTCTTCATCCCCTCTTCCTCAAGTTTAGTGAGAGAGCTTGTAGGAAACCCTAACCCTAAATCCAACCACAATTCAAGATCTTGAGTGCAAGCCAAGCAAGATGCCTTCAACCCTTTTATGAGCCGAGCCGATCTTCAATCGGGCAAGAGATCAAAGTAGATCCACGATCCACGGAGACGAGCGAAGCCGAGTCAACGATCGATTTCTTCTTCTTGTAGATTCTTGAAAGAATGTATTGAAATTGTTGATTAAATAAAAGGTGATATTCTTTTATCTTGTTTTCTTTAAATTCCGCATCATGTTATCATTACTATTCTTGAATATTGTCTTTGTGGTGATGTGTGAATAAAACTCCGCTCGTCGAGGAGTCGAAACGATCTTTAGTATGATGATGTAACAAATTTGTAATCGATTCTTGAATCCCACGAGTTTGTAAACCCTAGCAAATTCAAGAATCGACGACCCAACTCGTTGCGATGCTTTCTTGATCGACATCGCTCGAGATTGGGGAGTTCCGATCGTTTCTTGGAATTGCTAGAGGCTAGAATATAAATGGTATCCTCGAAAGAACAAGGGTTAAGAGATGAAACCCTAATTTCATCAAGAAAACCCTAACTCTCGTTGATCACCATTGATCTAGTATCAATTCTTCGAAGGACAAGAACACGAAACCCTATAGATTGCATCACGTCTAAAGATCCGATCGATTCCTACGAGCCTCTCTTATATTCTTGATTGTTGATTGGAAATATTATCAAAACAAACGATTCTTGATTGTTTATAGTTTCTTGATTCTTGAGTAAAGAATAGTGACACTCGCATACAAATCACATCTTGAATCATGTTTTCGTTTATTGTTGCTTAACATTTCATTTCAAACGTATCAAAATACAATTGAATTGCACAATCCCTGTGGACGATCCGCACTCATTCATTAACTACATCCGACACCGTGGTTTGATTGCGGTCAATATAATTTTTTGATTGTCGTTACTTTTTACATATACACGTCAGAAAATGAACCAAACAAAATGGCGCCGTTGCCGGGGATTCGCGCTAATTCATTTGCAATTTATAGTTTGAAGTGAAAGAATTATTACGTTTTACTTCTTGAAATCAAAATTCGTACAAACTCTTACACGTGTGTTGTGATTTGATTGCAAGGTGATCTGGAGCATTCTGTTCTGTGGAAAAATTTGTTTGAATATACCAGAGAGCTGGAGATAGGAACAGGAAGCAGCTGAAGAAGTTTGGTACAGTGAACCCAACACTTGACCGCGGAAGAGCGGCAAATACCCAGTAATCGCGGCGGAAGCGCCGCAGTCTTGGGTGTTCTCTGCATAATTTTCAGTGCAGGTGATTTCTGTCTCTCTCCTCTCTCCCTTTTTAGCTCCAATTAACCCTTTGCTGCAGGATTCTTTGCAAATAAATCGCAGCGCGCAAAAGCAAAATAAAAATTGTGTGTGATTTTGATTTCTTGGTTGTTTGCATTCTAATACGGAAATTTAAGGGGCACGGCCAAATCCAAATTAGGTGGGGATTTCATTACCCTTCCTAGGCCCCGAAAATCGTCAAACTTGCATCCGCATTACCCCCATTAACTAAAAGAAATCTAGAGAAGAATCTAAGGACTGTCGCGCTCAATAGGACAAGAGAAGGTCATGGGTAATTCATTGCTTATCCGCGTTTTCTTGTGGTGCCTAAGGCGAGTGTGTCTAAGGCTAGTGGTTATTAATTAGGTCCACTGTAGTGGTGGTTCCTTCCCACTTACCTGGCACTTATCCGGCCACAGGGGGACAAAGAGGCAGTGGAGGATTCTATCCTGCGGCTTGTCTTTTGGCAGTTAGGAGCGGTCTAGAGATCGGACCTAGGTGACCATTAGATTCTAGGGTTTGTGTGCTGCATTTGTTTTGTCGCATCATTTTTTTCAAAATCCGTCCCTTTTTCAAAGCAAGCACCGCATTCATTCATCCCTAATTATAAGTCAACGCTGCCACTTGTACTAACCCTTTTTAGTGCAAGATAGGCTGGACACGGGATTCTAGTGCCCGTTTAGTCCGCGTACCTTTTATCGACTCCGAAGTCGATAATTCTCCATTTACCTTTTCTTTACCCACTACCACACCCACACCGATGGATCCGAATCCATCAAACTTCTTTAACCCTAATCTGCCACCGTCCGTTGGTGCGCAGAATCCTACTCCACCCCACATTTCTCTCCAGGAAAGATGCTATCCACATAGAGGTCCTCTTTCGACCTGCTTATCCACACCACCAGCCAATGGGGATAATTTCGAGATTAAGCCCCAGTATATCAATCTTTTACCCAAATACCACGGACTCGAGACCGAGGACGCTTACGTTTTCATTACCAAATTTGAAAACGTATGCGCAATGATGGGTACGTCTCAACTTTCAGTGGATGCGATGCGTCTACGACTTCTTCCATTTACCTTGTGCGATATAGCCGAGAAGTGGCTATATAACACCACCGCACACTCTACTACGAATTGGGAAGAATTCGTCGCTGCATTCCTTAAGAAATTTTACCCAGTCCAAAAGACGGCTCGAATCCGTAGCGAACTAAACCAATTTGCCCAGCTCCCTGCCGAACCATTTTCAAAATACTTTGAACGTTTCAAGGATCTATTGGTTCAATGTCCTCATCACGGCATCCCGAGATGGGAGCTTTGCCGAATCATATATGAGGGCAGTAACCCTAGCACTAAACAGAGCCTTGAAAACATGTGTCAAGGTACTTTTATGACCAAAGATGACGGGGAAGCCTGGCGATACTTAGAAGAGTTCGCTGAAAAGTCACTAATTTGGGAGAGTGGAACACAACCATTGAATAGGGGTGGCGTACACCAAATAGATGTGTCCATAGGTGTCCGAGCTGAAATGGCAGCAATGCAAAAGAAGCTCGACGCTATGGAACACAAATTTGCAGCAGCCTCCCTAAACCCAATGTCGCTCCCCAAAACTGTTTGTGGGTGCTGTTCTGATCCATCACATTTAACGGAAGAATGTCCATTAAACTCTGCGTTTCAAGGTCACGAGCATTCTAATGCTGCATTTCAAAGACCTCGAAACGATCCATATTCTTCCAGTTACAATCAGGGTTGGAGGAACCACCCGAATTTTGCTTGGAACCAAAACCAATCTCAAAACACGGTTCCAAACACGAATCAATTTCAAAGGGCTCTTCCTCCACCACAACAGCAACCCCTACAACTCACTCAGCACCCCTACCCGTCACAAAATTTCCAAAATCAGGGCAACACTCCTGCACAGTCTAATCCTATGCAGCCCTGTTCTGACGAGTTCTCTCAATTCACTCAAACCATGAAATCACTTTTATCAAATTTCATGGATGTTTCGACTGAGGTTAGATCTTCCGTCAGTGAAATAAAGAAAAACTCAGCGTCCAAAGCTGAGAGTATTCGCACGATGGAAGCTGAAATCGCACGCTTAAAAGCCGAAATGAGTGTGAGAGAAAAAGGGAAACTTCCCTCTCAACCTCTACAGAATCCTGGGCATTACAATGTAAATGCCATTACCACGTTGAGATCGGGAAGAGTGCTGAACAATCATGTCGGGGAAGGTATTGATAATACTGAAAATCATATCAACACCCCGGCTGAGTCTTTCCCACATACACACACTTCACCTTCTGATCCTTCTTCTTCTACCAAACCACCTTCGCACGAGCCTATTCTCCATTTCCCTTTAGGCTCAACACCTTCACCTAACCCTTATAGTTCTCCACAGACGGTCCCCACACCTCCTTTGGGACCTCGTCTACCCCCCTTTCCTTCTCCTGTGATGGACCCCGCGCTTATTGCGAAAGCACCTTACCCGAACCGGCTAAGGGCTAATAGAACGAGTCCTCATATGGAGAAAATTTTAGAGATGTTCAAACAGGTTAACATCAATATCCCTCTCCTAGATGCGATTCAGCAAGTCCCCGCGTATGCGAAGATTCTTAAGGACTTGTGCACTAGGAAGAGGAAGACCCAAGTGCCGAAGAAGGTCTTTATGTCTAATAACATCAGCACTGCTTTTATACCCCAGCTTCCAAAGAAAAGAAAGGACCCAGGTTGTCCTACAATTTCGATTTCGATTGGGGGTAAAAACATAAATCGTGCTCTTTTAGACCTTGGCGCGAGTGTTAACCTGTTACCTTATTCTGTCTATGAGCAATTAGGGATTGGAGAGCTGAAACCTGCTCATTGCACTCTCCAGATGGCAGACCGATCTATCACCAAACCAAGGGGTGAATTAGAGGATGTATTGATAAAGGTCGGGGAATTTGTTTTCCCCGTAGACTTCATTGTGCTCGACACACATCCTGTAGCAAACCCCCGGGGCCAAATTCCGGTGATTCTAGGTCGTCCTTTCCTTGCCACTTCCAACGCCGTTATAAACTGTAGAAATGGTTCAATGAATTTATCATTTGGAAATATGACTATTGAACTAAATATCTATAGAGTTGGAAGTCAGCCATCAGAACCTAGTGCTCATATTTTAGATGTGTGCTCTGTCCATGAGATCGCTCCCGATAGTTGTGGAGCTGAGGATATTTGCTTTACTGATCTCGATGACATTAGCACATCTCTGTTTGACTTAGCACATGATCTTAGTGAGGACACTTTAGCTACACATGAGTCCTGCACTTCTGACTTTTCTCCACCCGAGTCTGTATCTTTCACAGGCTCTGAGCTTCTTTGTAGATCCAAAAATCAATCTATGACCCTTCCTTCTATCATTTCTCCGCCTGAGTTAGATCTAAAAGTTTTACCTTTTCACCTGAAATATGCATATCTTGGTGAGAACGAGTCATTACCGGTTATCATTTCCGCTTCTCTTGCATCAGAGCAAGAGAATGCCCTTTTATCGGTATTGAGATCTAACAAAGAGGCGTTTGGTTGGAGTATGGCGGACATCAAAGGGATTAGTCCCTTGATGGTTGAACATCATATACATGTGATGGATGATGCCAGACCGACCCGAGAACCACAGAGACGGTTGAATCCCGTCATGAAGGAAGCTGTCATGAAAGAAATCGTCAAGTGCTTAGATAATGGTATTATCTACCCCATCTCCGATAGCCAGTGGGTGAGTCCTATACATGTCGTTCCTAAGAAATCCGGCATCACAGTTATCACAAATGAAGCGAATGAGTTGATTCAAACACGCGCCCAAACTGGGTGGCGTGTATGCATCGATTATAGAAAACTCAACGCTGCTACGAGGAAAGACCATTTTCCTCTACCATTTATTGATCAAATGCTGGAATGCTTAGCGGGACGAGAGTTTTATTGTTTTATGGACGGATACTCAGGCTACAATCAGGTCCCCATCGCCAAAAAGGATCAAGATAAAACCACTTTTACTTGTCCTTTTGGTACCTTTGCTTACAGTCGCATGCCCTTCGGGCTATGCAATGCTCCCGCTACCTTTCAGCGGTGTATGATGGGGATATTCTCTGATATGGTAGAGAATTTTTTGGAGATCTTTATGGACGACTTCTCGATTTTTGGAGACTCTTTTTCTGATTGCCTTGCGAATCTAGACGCTGTTCTTACTCGTTGCAAAGAGAAGAACTTGACATTAAACTGGGAAAAATGCCATTTTATGGTCCAAGAAGGAATAGTCCTTGGACATGTCATTTCACAGAAAGGCATTGAGGTTGACAGAGCTAAAGTAGATGTCATTCAAAACCTGCCTCATCCCAAAAGCGTCAAAGATATTCGCTCTTTCCTTGGCCATGCGGGCTTTTATAGGAGATTCATTAAGGATTTTAGCAAAATTGCTAGACCTTTAACACTACTCCTGGCCAAGGATACGACCTTCCATTTTGACTCGGATTGCGAGACAGCTTTCGACTCACTTAAACACTCACTCACTTCAGCCCCCGTTTTATCATCACCAAATTGGGACTACCCCTTTGAGCTGATGTGTGACGCATCTGATTTTGCAGTAGGTGCAGTCTTAGGACAGCACATCGAAAAGATGCCACACGTGATTTACTATGCTAGTAAGACCCTGAATGATGCGCAAATCAATTATACAACCACCGAGAAAGAGCTTTTAGCGGTTGTATTTGCGTTAGAAAAATTCAGGCCTTACTTAATCGGCTCACCTATAGTTGTATATACTGACCATTCCGCTTTGAAACATCTTCTGGCGAAGAAAGATGCAAAAGGTCGACTAATACGTTGGATCCTACTGTTACAAGAATTTGATCTTGTTATCAAAGATAAGAAAGGATGTGAAAACGTAGTAGCTGACCACCTTTCACGCATCGTTTCTTCCCCTGTGACCCTGCCGATCAATGATTCATTCCCTGATGAACAACTCTTGAGCATATCCGCTGAACCATGGTTCAGGGATATTGTGAACTATCATGCCACGGGACTTATACCGAGCGATTGGTCAAAACAGGACAAATATCGTTTTCTTTCCCAAGTAAAACACTATTACTGGGACGAGCCCTATTTGTTTAAATATTGTCCTGATCAGATCATTCGCCGGTGCGTCCCGAATGAAGAGTTCAAGAGTGTTCTTTCATTTTGTCATGATCAGGCTTGTGGGGGTCACTTTGGTCCTAGAAAGACAGCGGAAAAGGTGTTGCAATGTGGATTTTACTGGCCGACCTTATTCAAGGACGCATTTGAGTATTGCAAAACCTGTACACAATGTCAGTATACGGGTAGAATATCCCAGAGGAATGAGATGCCTCAGCAACCCATCTTGGTTGTTGAAATGTTTGATGTTTGGGGCATTGATTTTATGGGTCCTTTTCCCAACTCCTTTGGGAATCTGTACATATTGCTGGCGGTTGATTATGTCTCAAAGTGGGTAGAAGCCATTCCATGTCGCACTAATGACAGGAAAGTTGTCATTAAGTTCTTGAAAGAGAATATCTTTTCGCGATTTGGACACCCACGCGCTATTATTAGCGATAATGGGACACATTTCTGCAACAGGTCTTTCGAGACTCTGATGCGAAAATACTCAATCAACCACCGTCTTTCTACACCCTATCATCCCCAAACAAGCGGGCAGGCTGAGATCTCAAACAGACAAATCAAACTTATCCTGGAGAAAACTGTTGCTAAAAATAGAAAAGATTGGTCGACCAAATTGACGGATGCTCTTTGGGCATTCAGGACTGCATATAAGACCGACCTAGGAATGTCTCCATATAGGATAGTTTTTGGTAAAGCATGTCATCTACCTGTCGAGATAGAGCATAAAGCATTGTGGGCTATAAAAGAAATAAATTTTGATCTAAACCTTGCTTGCAACTTTCGGAAGCTGCAACTTAACGAGCTAAGCGAACTTCGCGATGAAGCTTATGATAATGCTGTAATCACAAAGAATAGGACTAAGGTTTTTCACGATAAAAGCATTTTAAGGAAAACATTTTTACCTGGTCAACAAGTCCTTCTTTATGATTCACGATTACACCTTCATGCGGGTAAGCTCCGATCTCGTTGGAAGGGACCATTTGTTGTGCGGTCTGTATTCCCGCACGGGGCAGTAGAGGTTGAAAATGTTAAAAACGGCACTGTTTTCAAAGTAAATGGACATAGACTAAAGCCGTATTTTTCCACTGACCCCACGGAGGAGCTCTTGTTCTTACAAGAGCCAGTTTATTTGGATTAAAATTCCTCCGTCTCACCTTCATGTCCAGTATATCATTGTATCATCTTTTGAATGAAGGTGAGTGAAAAACAAGTTTGGGGGAAGTTCTTCACTTATATATTTTGCCCCCACTAATAATTCCCCCCAGATTTACAGGTTTTGTAGGTATAGCCGTCAGCAACAGTGAGGACACTGTTGAAAACAAGTTTGGGGGAGGTTTGTGCTTATTTTTGTATCATTTGCATATCATCTGCATAAGCACAAAACATTTCTTTTAAAAATCTATAAAAATTGAAAATTTTCAAACCCATAAAAATTTAAAAATTTTCAAAACGATAAAAATATTTTTTGTACATAAATAAGATAATAAAAGATTAGATAGTGAAAAATTACATCCATGAGATTAGAAAAATTTAAGAAAACTAAGAAAATTAGAAGTTTTCTTATACGAACTAGTAATAAGTAGTTATGAGCCGTTGTCCCAAGGGTTAGTAAGATGAAGGACGTCACTAATCTGAGGATAAAAATAAGTCTGAAAAATAGTTTCTATTCTGGAAGCCAAACATTTTGAACGTTGCTACCCTGCTATTCGCACTTACACACGTCTTGAAGCCTGGGATAGTAGAGGATACCTTGAAATGCTCTTGTCTTAAAGCCAAAAGTATGGAAAAAAAAAATAAAATAAAATATGGTGAGAAAAATGGACACTGGTTTTGTTATCACCAAGGGAATAAAAAATATATAGCGAGGGTGCTTTTTCATCTAGTGCCCTAAGGCCAACTGGTCTGGGAGTCACTGCTATACCTAAGGTGGTGCAAGACTAGGAAAATACACCAAATAAGCAAGCACATGAGTAATCGGTCGGTTAGTACCTCAAGAAGTATTAACGGTCGCATGAAAGTGTGTGAGCTCATCGAAAAAAAAAAAAGAGTACTGAGGTTGATGGGCAAGAGTATGATAGCTTGAATTGAATTCTCCGGGTGTAGGGATGTCTTTACACACACGCAGGGTTATATGATCGATGTTTGGAAGAAAGATAGGAATGAAGAATAAGATGATGTTTTATTGAGGGAGGACGTGATTTCTAACATTTTTTCATGACCATTAAGATAGGGCTCATGACAACCGAAAAGCTAGCTTAGTTGGAAACCCTAATTTTCAAAGCTTTTCTTTTACGATTCTCTTCTTTAAATGTAATATTCATGATCTTGCTTTTATTATTGGATTTTGTGAGTGCAATCCGCTGAAAACCCTCAGGAGACAACACTCCTCCTACTAGGGACACCTAGAGGTTTAAAGGCTTGTTGCACGTGCTCAGTGCAATCGTGTTGCCTACGAAAGTGTGCTAGTTAGTTTTTCTCTTTCTTTATTTTCTCCTTCTCTTTTTAATAAAACATTCGCTCGAGACGATCGAAATTAAGTTTGGGGGTATTTGATCAGTCGAAAATATTGCATATTTTAACCGGCAATTTCCTCATCATTTGCATCCATATAGAAGTGTACGGTATTCATAATTCACAGATTAGCAAATCGGTCGCAAAATATCAGATTACATGTATTCGACCTTAAAACCGGCATTTCTAGGGAAATTGACTGCATTGCATTACATAGCATATTTTCCATATCTTGCAACCCCTGTTTCGAAGTCTGTGCAGGAAAAGAGAAGCTTGCTCGATCATTACAGTGCTCGACCATTACAATTGCTCGTAAATTCACTTAACTCAAATCTGGTAGCAACACAGAAGGGATTATACAAATCAAAACATCAGAGAAAAGCCCAAACAGTATTACCAAGCTTCACCAGAAAACACAGATCCCAAGGCCAATAATCCGCGGCGGAAGCGCGGCCTATAGGCACATTGTGCGGCGGTTACGTGGTGGGCCCAAGGATTCAGACTCTCAAATTTCACCAAAACTCCTGTTTCAGTGGCTACAGCTCAAAAATACATCCCAAATTCCAGAATATTCCAGATACTTCCTCCAGATCAGCAAACACCCAAACTAGCCTAATCTTTCTAGAACTTTCCCTAAACCCTAGCTTAAACCCTAAGCTAACTCCTAACAAACTCCTTCTAGAAACTCTTCAACAAACTTTGGGAGGGAAAGTTCTAATTCAAACCTAAACCTAGGGTTTGGGAGTCTATAAATAAGACCCTAGGCTCATCATTTGGAGATTATTCAACCTTGATTGAAGTTTAGAAAATCCATCTCTTTCTTCATCCCCTCTTCCTCAAGTTTAGTGAGAGAGCTTGTAGGAAACCCTAACCCTAAATCCAACCACAATTCAAGATCTTGAGTGCAAGCCAAGCAAGATGCCTTCAACCCTTTTATGAGCCGAGCCGATCTTCAATCGGGCAAGAGATCAAAGTAGATCCACGATCCACGGAGACGAGCGAAGCCGAGTCAACGATCGATTTCTTCTTCTTGTAGATTCTTGAAAGAATGTATTGAAATTGTTGATTAAATAAAAGGTGATATTCTTTTATCTTGTTTTCTTTAAATTCCGCATCATGTTATCATTACTATTCTTGAATATTGTCTTTGTGGTGATGTGTGAATAAAACTCCGCTCGTCGAGAAGTCGAAACGATCTTTAGTATGATGATGTAACAAATTTGTAATCGATTCTTAAATCCCACGAGTTTGTAAACCCTAGCAAATTCAAGAATCGACGACCCAACTCGTTGCGATGCTTTCTTGATCGACATCGCTCGAGATTGGGGAGTTCCGATCGTTTCTTGGAATTGCTAGAGGCTAGAATATAAATGGTATCCTCGAAAGAACAAGGGTTAAGAGATGAAACCCTAATTTCATCAAGAAAACCCTAACTCTCGTTGATCACCATTGATCTAGTATCAATTCTTCGAAGGACAAGAACACGAAACCCTATAGATTGCATCACGTCTAAAGATCCGATCGATTCCTACGAGCCTCTCTTATATTCTTGATTGTTGATTGGAAATATTATCAAAACAACCGATTCTTGATTGTTTATAGTTTCTTGATTCTTGAGTAAAGAATAGTGACACTCGCATACAAATCACATCTTGAATCATGTTTTCGTTTATTGTTGCTTAACATTTCATTTCAAACGTATCAAAATACAATTGAATTGCACAATCCTTGTGGACGATCCGCACTCATTCATTAACTACATCCGACACCGTGGTTTGATTGCGGTCAATATAATTTTTTGATTGTCGTTACTTTTTACATATACACGTCAGAAAATGAACCAATCATCACTTTATATGAAAATACCATGAAATTCCATACAAGTTCAATACTTTACAAATAAATACCATATATTATGAAAATTAGGTTATATTCACTAGAAATGTCACATGATCAAATATACATCAATGAAAACTTTAAAGACGATAATAAAATACTTGAGGTGTATTCTGAAAATTATAGCAAATCATTTTTACATAAAACCCCTCAAGTTATACTAAATTACAATAAGGACCCTAGTAAACATAGGTTTAAGCGGGACCAGTCTCTTGAGCCTTAGGGAGTCGGAGATATGGGTGCTTGCCTATTTAAGGCGGACAACTTAACAAACGGTGTTATCAACATAGTAATCGTCTTTGAAAAAGACACAAATCCTGCCGTCCATGTACAGCGGTTACCGATAACACCAAAATTTAATTCAGGATTCAATTTCTTTTCTAATTGTCTGACTCAGACTGAGTCTCAATATAATCAATCTAACCTGAATGAGATTCAAGTATATATAACAATTTAATATGAATCCATATATTCAATCTGTTCAATCTATACAATCTATATAGCTTGACCGAACCGAACCATGGATATATTCCATTTACATGATTATCCAGTATCTACATTTTCATTTATACGATATCATGGTTTCGGCAAGTCTTCCATTTACAATACAAGTCTCCCGTTTACATTTACAAAACAATAAAACAACACAATTACAAGACAATACAATACAAACAATACAATTACGACATCGCAGGGTTTAAGGGGTAGATTGGTACGGAAGGTGTTAAAATGGCACGAGACTGCAACCATTAGGACACCTAACCTGTATTCTATTGCTGTTGTACCGTGGCATAAACGGTTCCTTGTACTCCTGATACCTTAGTCTCCGGGGTAAGTAAGACTCCTCTCGTATACACTGGCCTCTTCTGTACCAAGCTACAAACAACAACGTTAACAATTTAATATAATTTTAAAAGTTACACACACACACTCTCTCTATCTATTCTACTTCTTCTTTATATTTAGGATTTACCGAGCGATTTGTTCGCTGACGACATTCCTTTTCTTTCTTCTTTGGAATGTTGTCAGGTGATTCGGACCTTAAGGAGATCGAGCCCACCAGCGAAGACTTGGATCAGTTAGCTTTCGACCCGGAGTTTTAGTTACTTGTACACATTTCATTTCAGTACTTTTTCCATTTCTGTTATGCCACTGTTTAGGCATTGCTCTTCATTCCATGTATTTACTTTCCAGATGTACTCTAAAAGAATGTTAATAAATAAAGTTGTTGTTCATTACATTTGTCTCTGGTATATATTTCTTTTATATTGCTTAGTTACGCTTAGCGTATTTACTTCCGAGTATGTACGTAGCGGCCAGTCGCGTCCCCTTCTCCATACACCGGGAAGCGGGGCATGACATGAGTACGCTGGACGGACTCACCGGGAACATGCTAGTTTGTATTATACCTATTGTCTGATAGCAGTTCCCAGGTGATATGTGTACAGGTTAATCTGTCGACCTGTGATCGTCATTTGTCTCGTGTGAGTTCCCGCTGTGCTTTAATTACTACCCTACCATGGCTCAAAGGAGTCATGCAAATAGGTTTTAGTTGGGTACAGTCCCGAGCCACATGGAGGCAGTGAGCGGATCGTTGGGGATTCGTCTCTCCCGGTATTAGGGGTTGATGTCGCGCAGTGCACGGGTGGAAATCACCAGAAATCCTTGGCCAAGTTAGTCGAGAATTACTGATTTGGATCAGTAATTTCTCAGGTTGTGATGGGCTTCATACCGACATGAAATGTCGCGTTATTAGGGGTCTGACTTTATCCATCCCCCTAAACTCGATATGTGATACTCTTAGACGAACAGACCGGACTGTGCGGATATTGTCACGGACAAGCTCAGTAGGGGTTCGGATGAGTTTGCTCGTCGGCCTCCCTTTCGCTTAATACCTAGGTAGCTGTTACGTACAGCTAGTGGCGATGACGTATTTATGGTTAACCTCACTGCCAGCATATTGACGAGTCTTTAGAGTCCCACACAGAGGGTTTCCCTGCTTCGAGCAAAACGTTGTAGAGGCCGTATGGTCTTACGGCAGGGTTCGATCATTTACGTGCACTTGTTCATGTATTAGGATTCAGACGGATAATACTAGTGGTTTTGGTTTAAGACGGATTCTAGTATTATATTGTTGGATTATTTTCATCTCATTGTATTCGTATTTTTCGGAATACAGATACGGGTATGTATATACGGATGACAGGTATTCTTGTAATTCATTACAAGGTGCTTTTAGAAGATGCCACCTCATTTAGTTTTAACCATTTAGGATTAAATGCTTAATGAGGTGGAGAGGATGAGGTGTGTTTGCATTGTTGTGGCATGGCTTAGTAGTGACTCATAGTTACTATTCTAGCATGCCTGTTTTTGTTTGTTATGAAATATTTGAAGTCTTGATATTTCTTTTGTTGACTTGAGATATTTGGGTTGACTTAAGATATTTTGTAGACTCTAGATATTTATTGGATGGTGGAGATAGTGTCGCTGCCGCGGCAAGATCTCTGTGATTTTTTGGTGTTTGGTGTATCGATCGAAAAGTTTAACATCGTCTAGATTTTTGTGATATATGATGCAATACTTGGAATCCTCATTGATTAGTTTTGTGAAAACTAGTTCGTGTTTTGTAAATCTCGCGTTTTAGTCTCTTTTGATCGATTGTTCGGATCAAAACTCCGTCGCAATCTCGTATTGTACACGAATAGTCACCGGGAAACACTACTAGATAGCCACGCTCCATAACCCCGACCATGCGACTGTAGGAGAACCCCGAGGCCAAAAGCATCCAGTCGGGTGCTCGCGGCCATGGTGTTCCTCCTAAGTGCATTTCGTTGACGGTATCGGGGGTGCGGCAATGTATTAAAGTTCCCGACGAGAATTCGATCATTTAATCGGGAATCCTGTTGAATTATCCGACTTGTTATTGAAAAGTGTTTTCAATTCGAGACTTAAATGCATGGTTTATAAGATTAGGCATGAAATCCGGAGTATGTGATATTCCGGGTTTATAATGTCTAAGGATTATACAGATTCTAAATATTATAGTTTTTCATTTCTTTTCTGCGACCGTAAGTATAATATGTGGGGGTATCCCCGATCTCGTTGTTATATGTCAACGGAATTCGGGATACGCATATTTACTTACGTTGATGACATATGATGTTATATGTGTTGCTTGTGATATGTTATATTGGATCGTCGTGAATGAATAGCCGGGGGGTTTTGCGTGAGATAAGAGTTTTTCTATTTTCATTCATGTAATATTCTTTTATTGGGACATTTCCGGGTTGAGGATGATGTCACCATTGATGTATATTATTTACTTTTCTTCATTAGGATAGACCCAAGACGGGGAGCATAAGTAACCGGGTTCTAGAGTCCAGTGGGAGACCATCTCGAGGAGTCGAGACCGGGTCTCCTAGCTCTAAAATTGTAAGGGTTGCTTGCCGCTATCGTAGGAGTTTAGGGATGTGGGTTTGGATATTCATCACGACCGTGGAATCCGTATTTTTCATTACTGGCTTAATTTAAAACACGGACTTTCTAGTATATCCAATATTTCATATGTTTACTTCTGCTGCTTGATTCTGTGATGTGATCATATAACTGCGTGAGATGAATGCTATATATATATATATATATGATATATAATAAACGTTGCTTATGTTTTGCCCCTTCTCTAGTCCTGCCCCCGCATTGCCATTAGTTAAGTAACCTAACGGTGCATGATGGGGCCCCATGGCAAATGCGGATGACATAAGCGTACGTTCTATTTTCGTTTCTTCTGTGATGTTTAGGAAACATAATTGATGGAATGTAATTAACGAGATTAATGAAAAGAAAATAAACCTAAAAATGTTGTAGAATCAAATTTTTCAAAAAGATAGCTCTAGTTATTGCTTTGCATAGCAGTATTCCATTATGAATATCCAGTACCTCATTCGATTCAGAAAGAGCCTAGATCCCTTCACCGGGAGTGACATCTTTAGCAAATGCTACAATCTACTCGGTTTATTTTGAAAAATATTCGATTTTAAAAGCGGATCTTAAACCACTCCTTTTCAAATCACTGGATTCTACAACGATATCAAGTTCATTACGATAAAGGTTTTCTTCAAAACCAGTCGTAGCCCTCCGTCATTTCAGATAATTGCTATTTAGTATTCGTGCTGCGTTTGTTGGCCTCCGTCAAGGCGTAATGTGCGGTAACTGAATAGTGCTTATCTGTTGTATATTGATGCGATTGGATTAGGGTATTCGTTGTTGGCTATAGTGCCCTCAAGTCAATTATTAGATCGCAGGCACATGATTGCAATGATTGGAGGAGGACTTATACTGGTAGAACAGTCTTACTCGAGATGATAGTATGCTATCTGGTTTATCTTTATCATTGTGTACATGCTTCAGGTGACATTACATATCACTATTACATGTTGATAGTGTTAGTTATGAGTACACCGGACGGACTTGCCGGGAACATGCTAGTTGGTATTATACCTATTATCAGATAGCAGTTCTCTGGTGACATGTGTACAGGTTAGTCTATCAATCTGAGATCGTCATTTGTCTCGTGTGAGTTTCCACTGTGCTTTGATTACTACCCTACCACGGCTCAAAGGAGTCGTGCAAACAGGTTTTAGTTGGGTACAGTCCCGAGCCACATGGAGGCAATGAGCGGATCGTCAGGAAATTCGTCTCTCCCGATATTGGGGGTTGATGTCGCGTTGTGCACGGATGGCCATCACCAGAAATCCTCGACCGGGGTAGTCGAGAATTACCGATCTAGGATCGGTAGTTTCTCAGTTGGTGATACGTTTCATGCCGACACTAAATGCCAAGTTATTAGGGGTCTGACTTTATCCACCCCTTAGACTCGATATGCAATACTCATAGACGAACAGACTGGACGGTACGGATATTATCACTTTCAGGCTCAGTAGGGTTTCAGGATGAGTTTGCTCGTCGGCCTCCCTTTCGCTCAATACCTGGGTAGCCGTTACGTACAGCTAGTGCCACTGACATGCTTGTGGTTAAACTCACTGCCAGCGTATTGACGAGTATTTAGAGTCCCACACAGAGGGTTTCCCTAGTTTGGGCGAAACGTTGTAGAGGCCGTATGGTTTTATGGAAGGGTTTGATCATATTCGTGCACTTGTGCACGGATCATGATCAGACGGATAATACTAATGGGCTTTGGTTTAAACCAGATCCTAGTATTATATTGTTGGATTATTTTGGTCTCGTTGTATTCGTATTCGGTTGGAATATGGATGCAGGTATGTATATAGGGATGAGGGGTATTGTCACGACCCGAAATGGCACACGACTGGCACTTGAATTATATGAAGTCTATAGGACCCAATCTAATTCAAGTAAGCTAAGAAATCCTAAAAATCTAAACCATTTAAATTAAGAAGTGAAGAAAATATGTTTTAAAACAAGGGGATTTTAAATAACATAAGCCGAATATGCATTTTAAAATCTCAAGTCTTTTCTGAAAATTTCGGCAGAGTTTCCTTTGTAAATACTGGCCCCAAACGGTGTACAACATGAATAATATATGCACAATGATAAAAGACATCCCCAAGCGGGAGCTAGCTCTTCATCAATCGACGGTCACAACTACGCAATCCATATAATATACAGCGCCATAGGGCGAGGATCAAAACTGAAAAGGAAACTCAAATCAACAAGAAAATCCAAAATAATACAACGCGTGACTCTAAGGTAGAAAGAATAAACAACTAGTTTTCTAAGTCTAATACATATACATGTCTGGTTGATAGAATTTTACTAGATACAACTGAAAATAAATAAGTACAATGGTGGTCACGATGCGAGTGAACCCACCTACCAAAGCAATCACCCGGAATGAAGTAATGTGCCAACAAAGCCGTCAAGGAGAAACCTGTACGGCAAAACCTGCAAGAAACTGTGGCACAACGGGGGTGAGTTGCCAACTCATGAGTAGAAAACATCACAGAGCAGAAATCGTATGTATGACTCAATTCTAGGTCAAACGATCAGTAGTATATATCCTCAATATAATAAGGTCTGAAGCATGATAAGGTGGCAAGGGTAAAAATCTATACAAGTGTAATACCAAGTGCTCGTGTCAGTGCCTCAGGTAGCAAAAATTCATAAATATGAGGTACCATCAATGAAATCAGTATCAACTATAGCATCAAGTCTATAAGTATGTGGATATCATCCAACAATGTAATAAATGCCTGTATGCATGTGGATCTCGTCCACGGGTCAAACAATGACACAAAACATCATGCATGTAAATATCATAAAGCATATGCATGAAAGTCTGAGAATATAAATCAACATGTGTCCCTCGCGACACATCAAAATCATGGCACCTGAGTGTCCAGCATCGACACTCGAAACATCATGAAACCCGTGTTCAGCATCGACACGTAAATCCTCATATATCTCGGGCTCCGTCTGCGGGATCGGCCCGCGGGCTGCGGCAGAACGGGTCGGCCCATATCCATCTCTCGACTCCGGTCGGTATCCTATGGATAACCGCCCGGTCTAACCAAATCACCGATAGGTACTCGCCACCCTGCTAGGCTCATCGTCTACTCCACGAAAAACATTCTCGCCATGGGGAACCATACCGGGTCCACCATGAACCCACAAACGGATCATCCGCCTCATCGAATCGGGTTTCACATATCACACGTCTCAGAACAGAGAAAACGCATGGTGGACGCACTGAAATATCATATCAAGAGAAACCGGGTTTTTAAAACAATCCATACTTTATTTTGAAATAACCACGGTTCTCAAATCCAGAAATATCATGGAAACAACATATCTCAATGCGTAAAATCATAAAGCATGATATATGCGACATATAATAGAAATGTAAGCATATCAGTATATCATGCAACATAAAACAGTAATATGCACATATCGAGGGAAAAATGCTCTTTTAAATGAATCCAGTTTAAAAATATATCATGCGGTTCCCAAATCTCCAAAATCAAGCGAGAATCAGCTATGTATGTATAAAAGTATGAGTGTACAATATGTATGTACGCAAGTATATCATGCAAGGAGTCATATCCTGATGTCAGCAATCCTACTGTGTAGTGACATGGCAATTATCGATGATGAAGTGTATGAGCCGGCAAGCAGGTGTACGTGGAACATACGCATCATTGATAATGGTGCTAGTGTCCTGACAGCATGGGTTTAATATAACAATAAATACATTTAAACATGCAATGCGATGCGAATAGCAAGAATACGCGGAAAAATGAATAATAAACGCAACAGTGAAGAATCCACATCAATATATATATGTCATACAGTTTGCCATTTGAAATAACATGAATCGTGGTGTTTAGAAAAAAATAAGGGCTACAGTGTTTTTACGAAAAGATGCGTCTTTTGAAAATATCCGTAGAATCCCTTGGCCTATCTTTAAAATACTCACGATTCGTTAGTTTTGAAATAGGTGTGACTCAGGCCTTGTCTAACATCAATAAGTGAACTACAGGACTAATCGAAAGGTAAAGAAACCACCAAAATCTGAGTCGATACATATAAATATAATAGTCGGTGATCCCGCCTCAATAGTATCACATACGATACAATATATAATATGACATCCTCAAGTCAAGAGTGCGGATCTATCATCAATATATAGCTCGTACGTAAATCCGTCGTACGGCATCCCAAATCTGGGTACAGGTCAAATATCACATTCATCTCATCATTTATCTGGTATCCTTATCATCATATCTCATGAACTGGGGTACTGATCTAAGTCTAGTACAACTGATACCATCTGCAAATAAATGCGTGTATGAAACGCACGTCTAAAGGCCCGCTAAAAACTCATGTCGTATCTCATAATTCGAACCACATCATATCACCGATCTCATAGCACCATGCCCAATCTCATCGACTCATCTCTAAATACCATGTACAATTCTCATCATCCACGTAAAAGTATACATATATATATCCATAGTCGCATACCTATGTGTGTATACCTATATACATATCCCCATATACGCACAAGTAAAACAAGGTAAGTATGTGTGTGCGTATGGGTGTAAACCTCATTCTAGGGTCCACGACTAAACTAACTAATGACGCTATCATCCAATTATACTAAAATTATCCATGACTTCCCAAAGTCTATCTAGATACTCATAATCTCATAATAAACATATGAATATATCCATACACTACATTACGAACTGTGGTGGTGCTATACGACATCCACCCGACTTCCCCCGTAGATATAATCTACTCACCTTGCTCTTCGCTTGTCGTTGCCGACGTCGCCACGTGCTTGCTTGTCATCTCGAAGTCCTCGTAGGGGTACCTACACATCATAATGTGTCGTGCCGCATTAAAACCCAATTCAAATAAAAAAAGACACGCTAAAAGCCTATAGGTTAGAACCTATGGACTACGTCTTCAAAACTACAAAAAAACCCTCGATAACGTCGTACAAACGTCAAGTGATCGAGGTAAAACACAATTAATAAAATCCAGAATCCAAAATACGGAAAATATAACCCCGAATCAAAACAGCAACTCATGAAATGGTCCCAGATTTTACCCTAAGTCAAATTAGCCAATTTTGCATATGTGAAGGGTCTAGTTTACAGGAGATGGAGCTACAGAACAAACAAGAACCAAAAAGCAATAGGTCTAGCCACAAATTGCGGCCAGAAGGATTATTTCTACGGCCAAGGTGAGGGATTAGGGGCTAGGGTTTCAGTGGTAGGTCCTAGGTTGCCTGCATGTATCACTGTCTTTGCTAAATATTTTTCAGGTCACCCGGGTGTTAGCAGATTTCATTATACCCTCACAGAATCCACAATTTTTCGAAATTGGGTTTTCTAAGTTCGTAATCCAGGGTTTAAGTCTCGGGTTCAGTCCACTAAATCATCACAACAGGGGTTGTAGTCCCTAATTACACCTCAATTGCACCTTGGAATCAATTCAAACCCTAATCCCTAACTTGGAACTTCTACACCTCACTAAACGACATTAAATCGGTTCTAATCAAACATGGATGTAAAAGCAATGGAAATACTATGCTAATGGTTAAGAGAATATCTCATTTGGCACTCATGAATCCCCTAGGGCACCAAAATGCAAACTTTCTTGGTCCAAAGTGTAGCTTGTGAGCTTGTGCAAGTTTTTTGTGAAGTGGGGATGAGCTTTGGAGTTTGTTTTGATGATGTTTTGAGGGTTGGTAGTAGAGGGGGTGTGAGGTGCTGCCATGGAATGAAGATGGAGGAGAAAAGATGAAGGGATGAAGAGAATGCTCTAAGTCAAAAGAACCCCTCTCCTTCTCTCTCATGCCCATACCTCTCACTATGCACTTTTTATTTTATGCTTTCATTTTTTTTTCTTTTCTCTTCTCACATAAAACCCAAACCATGAATGAAAATTAAGAGAAAGCCATGTAGGAAAATATAACACAAGTGTAAAAATGATACGGTGCATGTTTTGCACAAAACAAGCTTAATGCGCGATTAGCGATAATTAACCCTGATTAGAATTAAAATAGTGTATAATAAATCATAAAATTTCATAATTTGCTTAAATCCAAAAAAGCACCCTCATTTTAGTAATTTCTGTAATTTTACAAATTTTCCCCAATTTATCGGTATTTAATTATACCGTCTTATTAAAATATTCAATATAATATTATTTAGTTATAAAAATTACAAAAATAATATTTTATCTTTCTGAAATGTTACGGGTATTTTTGTAATTCGTTACGAGTTTACTTTAGAAGTTGCCATTCTCTTTTTGATTTAAACATTTTGTTTAATGTTTATTTGATGGAAATTATGAGTGCAAGTCTTGGCATTTGGCATTGATTGTGGCATGACACATTGGTGTGAGTCATGGGTTTGCATTTATTCATTGTGCATGCACTAGGTGACTCACATGGTGAATCATGGAGTTTGTTGCGAGATATTTGTGAATGAAAAGATATTATTTGTGCTGGGATTTTTCTTCACTTTCTCATCACAAATACCTCAGAACTCAAGAAAAACCACAAACACTTTTCTTTAGTTGCCAATTTCTAGTGCCAAAATTTGAGCTTCACACTTTCTTCACTTGGTTCCTTCTTCACCTCTACCCATACCCTCTCATGGATTGAGA
This sequence comes from Agapanthus africanus, assembly GCA_030015575.1. Classification (NCBI taxonomy): domain Eukaryota; kingdom Viridiplantae; phylum Streptophyta; class Magnoliopsida; order Asparagales; family Amaryllidaceae; genus Agapanthus; species Agapanthus africanus. The sequence goes on from CM057337.1 coordinate 313,627,517, forward strand.
ATCCATGGGTGTTTTGAGACAAAGTATTCACACAATATCTCTACTTTATCTTGGGTATCTAGGCTAGCAAACTAGATGCCCGAGTTGCTTCGGTTTTGAAGCGGGAGCCTGTATTACTAATCCTCGACGTGGATCCTCTTCGACGAGGGAGATCAGAAATCGAACTTCGTCGAGGCAGCCGCGATGAGCTAAGGACAGAGATTGAAGACCGAAGGACACGGATCGATCGGTATAATCTCTTAAACTCCTTTATATAGAACTAGTATAGGGTTAATGGTACGATCCGTCGATTAGGGTTCCATTAGCGCCGGTTTTCTAAAGTTTTTATTCCGCGTTTGGCCACGAATTGATGGCCGGGGCATTGGCGAAGCCTTACATGGTATCAGAGTCAACCCATTAACTGCATACTAGTTGTTTAGACGATGTTAAACTATCGAAACCGAAACAACCCCGAAACAATACCCGATATATTCTAGTTTCTGTTATTTTTTTCCGAGTCTTCTAAAATTATTTTAGCAACTGCAGAAGACTACTTAGGTGACCACTAGAATGCACCCCAAATACGAGCCAATTCCACCTGAAATGAACCGAGCACATTGCTATAAAATCCGATCTGGCCAGCCAGATGTTCAAGTTTGGGTTTCGTATTTTGGGTGTTGTCTGGTCTCTGGAATATTGGTTCAGTGGTATTGCTAGTTTGGCCCAGTTTTGATATGGTTTTATCTAGTTGTTTAGGGCTATTCGGGGTTATTTCGAAGTCGATATTTCTAACATTGTTTAATGTTTTACAGTACTTACATTACAATTTGGACCATGAATGTCATTAGATCGGTACAACTTGTCTAATTGCTATAGTTCTTTTAGACGGGTTTACGAACGTAACATTCACGTTGATGTTCTGTATTGTGTTGTGTTTGTTGCGGAATCATCGTGGTGGATAGCTTGGGTGCAATGTTGATACAGTTTAGTTTTATTTGAACATTTGATATCACGGGGCGAGCGTCCGACATGTGGACTGCCGTCACTGCCTGCTTGTATATTATTTGTTTGGGGCACGACCGGGTTGAAGTCGATGTCACCAATGTACATATTTTCTTTTCTGTACTAGGATTACCCCACGGTGGAGTGCACGGATAGCCGGGTTCTAGAGGGCAATGGGTCCGCATCTCATGGCGTTAAGAAAGAGGGGGCTCACTCTAGAATTGGCGGGCTATTTGCCGCACTCGTAGGGGGTATCGGTTGACCCAAGGAGGGGTGCTCAAGTTACCGGATTCTGTGAAGTGCTGGGTTGCCTATTCACTTTGATTAAGAGGGCTGCCTTGCTTTTGGTTTTGGCGGATAACTTGCCGCACTCTGATGGGTCTAGGTTTTCATTGCACAGGCTATCCACACGACCAGGAGAACGTCGGGTTTCACTTGTGGCTCAATAGAAACCCTGGGCTCCCAGATTATCTGTATTGTTCTGTGATGCTTATTGCTTATTTGTGATGTTGCATTTATCACGCCTGGTGCGATTATTATATATTGATATATATACTAGTAGATGTTGTATATGTTTTACACCCGCGCTAGTCCAGTCCCCTCTCTGTCGTTAGTTAAGTAACCTAACTGGTGATGACGGGACCCAGTGGCGAATGCGAATCCCATATACGTACATCATATTTTCATTCTTTTGTAGTGTGATTAATTGATGGGACTGCGTTGATTCAGATCAATGCAAGGAAAACAAACCTATTTGATGTTGTTGGAACAATTTTCAAAAGATGTTATTACAAGGATGTTTTCTTTTGTTTTGCACAGCGGTATTCGATTATGAATATCCAGCACCTCATTCGACAAGGCAAGGGCCAAGAACCCATCACCGGGAGTGACCCCTTGGGCAGGAGTTTGCGTCTGGGTAATAACTTCACTATAGTCGATTAATTTTTTACTTTGCATCGCGGTATTCAGTTGGAACATCCTGCACCTCATTCCACGAGGAAAGAGCCGAGATCTCTTCACCGGGAATGACCTCTTTAGCAAAGGTATTCACCACTATATATTTGTAAAAAGCTATCCGGTTCCTTCAACGATATCAAGTTCATTACGTTAAAGGTTTTTCGCCAAAAAACTATTCGTAGCCCTCCATCATTTCAAACGGGTAGCACTTAGTATTCATGCTATGTATGTTGGCCTTCGTCAAGGCATAATGTATGGTAGCTGTTTGTTACTTTTCTGTTGCATAGATAGATGCGTTAGTTTGGGACAGTCGTACTACTATTTTGGCCTTCATCAAGGGTATGTACGGGTGGGTTCAAATTAACCTGGAAAATGACGGGTAGAACTTGACATGTGACTTATGATATATTAGCCTTCGTCAAGGTCATAAGAGCATGGGGTAAAAATCATATCGGGAGTTTCAAACATACAGGAAACTTTCCAGGCATGCGCTGTAACACCTTGGAAATGCGATTAGTGTTAATTAAGCGTTATTGCGGGTTTTTAGTAAAAAGTTTACCAAATCGGTTTCCTCACATTTTATAACAATTAATTAATATTTTATTATTTATTTGTTATGGCTTGCACACACATGTGCATGTTAATGTGAGGGTTAGTTAGTGTTAATCTTGCTAAGTGACCATGACACCTTAAGCAATCCATACCTTAATCTAACCTTGCCTAAACCTTGTCTTAGATATTCGTGTGAGAAATATCTTGTTTGGATTGAGAGAGAAAGGTGGCTAGGTGAGTCATGGGAGCATTTATGTGAGCATTAATAAGGAGAGGGAGAGAGTGAGTGTAAGGCTAAAACTCACCCTACACTCACCTCTCATCATTATTCTCTCTCTCACTCCCAATTTTTCTTCATCTCCTCACTCCCTAACTGAACCCTCACTACTGTTAGTGTTTATGCCCTAGAGGCCATTACTGTATCATACTAGTTTGTATATTACTTAATGGAAGCTTGGGATATTCATAGTTGTATTGACAGTCTTGCTAAAAATGGTAGTATGCTACTTGGTTTGTTTCTACTTTAATATGTGCATGTGTTTCTTTTAACATGTCGCTTATACATATTAGTAGAGCCCTTAGGATCTTTGCTTGATTACCAGCGTTGTGATGGCAGTCACACTAGTGGGAGCTGGGTAGTCTACAAGCACATCCTTTTTCAGGTCACTAGTCGTAGGATTATCGAGACAGGGCATCGATACTCCGGAATAGACTAGTGTGTACGCTTCTCATCCCAGCAGGGGAAATGGTCTGTCCTACAGCCATTAGTACGTTGTACTGGAGATAGTATACAGGTGCTCGTTGGGTTACGGGTACACCAGACATGACTTGCAGGGAACTGTTGGTTGGTATTATACCCGTCGTCAGTTAACAGTTCCTAGGTGACATGAGTACAGCATAGTCCAAGACGAACAGACCGGACTATACGGAGATTGTCACATCAGGCTCAGTAGGAGTTCGGATGGGTTTCCTCATCGGCCTTCTTATTGACATCTACCTAGGGACCGTTACGTACAGCTAGTACCGCTTGCGGCCTTTGGTTAAACCCACTGCCAGCGTAGTGTCGAGTCTTTAGAGTCCCACACAGAGAGTTTCCCTGCTTCAGGCGAAATGATATAGAGGTCGTATGGTTTTACGACAGGGTTCGGACACATACGTGTATTTATGAACGTACGATGTTCGGACAGTTTTTACTAGCATGCTTTGGTTTAAGCTAGATTCTAGATGGGAGGGGCATTCTCGTAATTTGTCGAGAAGCTTCTAGAAGAAAGATGAGGTGGAGGCTTAGGTGGAATTTGCATTAAATGGATTAGTGACTCATGGAGTGATTCATCCAAATGAGTTAATGAAGCATTTATTGCTTAATGACTCATGAGATGATTCACACACAGTGAGTTAATGAATCATGGTTGATATTATCATATGTTATTCATTTAATAATTATCATGCTTCATATATTCATAAATGAGACATAATTCATCATCATTCTCACTCACACCTTCTCTCTCCTCAAGCTCTCTCTCTTCAAAGAACTAACCCTAACCTCTCATGTGTTGAGATCCAAGGGTTAGCAAGACTAATAGATCCCTAATCCTCTTCTATATCTTCTAGGTTTCTTTGATTAGCACTCATAGTCACCTAGTTACCTCAAGTGAGAGGTTAAAGCTTGGAGAAGTGACTCTCGGGTGGATCTTCTATCACATCGAGGAGACCGACGAGGAGGTGATCAACGAGAACAAGAAGGACTTGAATCTCAAGGTATAATCATCTATCATAGTAGCTAATCACTTCTAGATAGTTGTTAGTTAGGGTTTAGAAAAGATCCGTAAAGTTAGTCGATGTTAGTTTAAATAAAATAATTGTTTTACCTATTCCACCTCCCCGCATGATGTGGGGTGTCCAACGTCGACTTACAACTACCCCATCACCAAAACCTTGAAAAACATCACAAAAATCCCATTAAAACACTTCAAAGTCTTAATTTAGCCACTAGGTTTCCTTGGAGCTTGGAAAGCTAGGATTTTTGAGCAAGGGTGGCTAGGATCGTAGGCGGGGACTTCGGAAGCTGCGAAGAAAGGGAAGCAAGCGATTGGATTTATCTAGCCCGCGATTGTCGGTGAGTAGATTTAACATCTACGGGGAAATCGCCCGTATAGCGTTAAGGATCAGGGCTAGATATGATATGATATTAGCCACATGTTTATATGCCCATATAGAGATGGTGCATGAACTTCATTGCATATAGTTATTTGTTGTGCCTGAATCTATACCCATTGTACACTGCACTATTATTGACAGTCCATGTTGCACGAGCACTCATTGTATGCTACACACACTGTCGGTAATTGCCATGATACGCACAACACAAATATTCATATGATATACCTTGCTATTGGTTAGCGACATTGAGGCATTGATTCTTGTGTGATGGCGCATATGAAATATAGCATACCTGTATACCTACATGCTTACACATATGCCTTGCTATACCTAAATGTTTACACATATACCTTGCTATAGCTATATGTTCACCGTTATATGATGTTATGTTGGATTTGGATAATTGGGAACCACGTGATATATTTAATGACTTGGTGCATTTAAATAGCGGATTTTCCCTTGATATGCTCATATTGTTGTTCTATATTGCATACATCATATTACATGGATTTGCGCATTGAGATATGGATTTCATGTGATTTTCTGGATTTGAGAACTGTGGCGATATTTCAAGAAATGTGTATTGTTTTGAAACCCGGTTTCTCTTGATTTGGGGATTTTGAGTGTCGATGTTGGGCACTTATGTTCCGAGAGATATATGGATTTTTGGGGGATTTCGAGTGTCGTTGGTGGGCACTTATGTTCCGAGAGATATATGGATTTTGGGGGATTTTAAGTGTCGATGTTGGGCACGTATGTTCCGAGAGATATATGGATTTGGGGATTTCGAGTGTCGATGGTGGCCATTTATGTTCCGTGAGATATATGGATATAGGGATTGCGAGTGTCGGGGTTGGACATTCCGGTTCCGAGGATTTCGAGTGTTGGGTTGGACACTTAGGTTCCATGAGATGTACAGGTACGATATGTTGATTTACGTGTCGATGTTGGACACGCGTATTTCATGATGTTTTCGAGTACCGATATTGGGCACTCAGGTTCCATGAGAGTTACAGGTTATGAAGGCCGATCTGAGGGCCGATTGAGGAAATTTGAGAATTGATTCTCTTGATGGACATGGGTCGTGCCACGATGACGATTTCATGAGGATGACATGTTTTATCCCATACTCCGCACCTATTTGATATGCATTTGTTTCATGTAGATGTAATACCCTGGTGTGTACCTTAATAATGATAGTTGCATATTCATATTGCTATACTTATGCTTACATGTGATAGATTATCGCTGTTAGTGCATACTTGCGATTACAGTATGATGTTATTTTCTATTCATGAGTTGGCAACTCACCCCCGTTGTGCCGCAGTGTTTTGCAGGTATGATCCTCCGAGTAGTCGCGGCAGGGCGCCTTATTATCTCTACTTTTGCGGATACTGCCACAGTTGGCTGTGAAGTCGTTTGCTATTGGTGGGTTGCGGTTATCCGATGATGTGCATTGTATATCATTTGTATCTAGTACTCTCCATCTACCACCTTCATGTATTGACTTAGAGACGAGTTGTGAGGATCGATGTTGTATATTCTTATGACTCTGGTTGTCGTGCTCGTGTGAGCCGACCTTTATTTATGTGGATTATCTCATTTCTTTGCTACGGCGTCGTATATCTGTTGTGGTGGTTGTTTTCGCCGTTGGGCGAGATTTGCTCCCGTTTGGGGATGCTTTACTTATGTCTTATTATTGTACCTGTTTCGGGGCTAACTTTTACAAAGGAGGTGCTGTCGGAATTTTTATGAAAACAAACTTAAGCTTAAAGTTTTGGATCAATATTTTAAAAGTGTTCTATCTTTTCCTTCTTGTAATGGTTTAGATTGTTGGGTTTTCGGCTTACTTAAATTGCGTTACGCCTGTTGACGTTACGTAGTCTAAGTGCCGGCCATGTGCCTAAATTGGGTCGTGACAAAGTTGGTATCAGAGAGCTAGGTTTTACCTTTCGAAGTGTAGCATGACCTTGGTATGATGGAGTAGCTAACTTAAGCAGAGTAACGTAGAGTGTGTATGTTCCACGACATACTTATGACACGGTACTCCGCCTAAGTAACCTTAGGACTTATTGTTTGAAATTTCTTCCGTGATTATATACATCCTTGTGATTTGATTTCTGTGTCCTTATCGAATCTTGTTTCCATTTCCGCCTTTATGACACCGAAGACTACGAGGGCGCAGAGAACGGCCGTGAGGGCCGAGGTCAGAGTTGACTCGTCCGAAACGAGGACAGACCCGGGCGGTACGCCCATTGTGCAGGAGCAGATTATTCCACCTTCGACAGACTATATGGCTATGTTAGGGGCTGGTATGCAGGATTTGCGCCAGATGATAGGGTCGTTAGTTGAGGCCATTCGAGCGCAGGGGCAGACGGTTGTTCCACCCGTTACGGGGACCGTGTTGGTGCCTACTGTTTCGACAGTCGTACCTATAACTACGGAAGTGATCACCGTATCGTTATCGTAGTTCATGAGGCTGAGGCCTCCGGTTTTCACTGGCACCGATGCAGCTGAGGATCCATAGTCGTTTATCGATCAGATGGCCAGGATATGTTGTTCGATGAGATACTCCGACATGAGATGGGTAGAGTTTGCGAGCTATCGTCTGGAGGGTTTGGCCTAGAAGTGGTGTAAGTCCTTAGAGAAGGGCAGAGCCGCAGGTCTTTCTCCCATGACTTGGACCGAGTTCGTGACAGTGTTTCTTGCGCGTTTTCTTCCGCTGAGCATCAGGGATGCTCGAGCGCGCAGTTTCGAGTCATTACGCAAGACACAGGGTATGCCGGTGGCCGAGTACGATGTGCTGTTTACTGAGCTATCTGTGTATGCTCCGTATTTGGTGGCTACGGAGGAGTTGAGGGTAAAAAGGATTGTTCGAGGCCTGCTGATCCAGTTGTTCCTCGCTATCAGCATACAGTAGTGTGACACGTATGCAGCAGCGGTGGACGCAGCCCTATTGGAGGAGGAGCGTCTTTCTGAGATGTCGGTTGTTCCGAAACCAAAGAGGGTTCGTACCGGTGTATCAGCAAAGAGGCATGCGTTTATACGCCATGACAGATCCTGTTCAGATACTGGGGGTAGTGGAGACTCGGGACGAGGCCAGTTTTTCAGCTCTTATCCCCAGGAGAGTCAGCAGTTTTCATCTTGATGTTTCCGGTGCGGGAGTTTGGGTCATCGTGTTCGAGATTGTACTGAGCCACGTGAGGGCGGGACAGCTGTACCACATGTTACCCTACCACCTTCCCCACCTCAGAGGGCGTTACCTCTTATGCCTGTTGTTGCTCCATGTCAGACTCATGTTCAGGGAGGTCGTAGTCGCGGTGGTTTTGTACCGAGAGGGCGGGGTGGTAGAGGGAGAGGTCAGCCAGTTCCCGGTAGAGGGCAGGCACAGGTGTTTGCCTTGACTCATCAGGACGCGCAGGCGCCCAATATAGTGGTTTCAGGTACTCTTTCTGTATGTTCTTTTGAGGCACATGTTTTGTTTGATCCAGGATCTACGCATTCGTATGTTTCTATGCACTTCGTGCCGAGGTTGGGCCGAGAGTCGTGTTTGCTAGATCAGCCGCTTGTTGTGATTACTCCTGTTGGCGATTCTTTCGTCGCGCGATATGTGTTTCGGTCGTGTGTCGTTTGTATTAGAGATAGAGATTCGTCCGTCGATTTGATCCTTCTAGATATGCTGGACTTCGACGCTCTCCTTGGTATGGACTTGTTAGCTGCTTACTATGCGTCTATGGAATGCCATGAAAAGACAGTCAGTTTTAGTTTTCCGGGCGAGTCTGTTCGGGTTGTGCAGAGGGATCGGGGTGCCTCCCCTCACAATTTGATTTCAGCCCTTTGCGTTAGTCAGCTTTTGAGAAGGGGATGTCGGGGATTCTTGGCTTTCATTTGTGATACTGGAGCCACAGCAGGGTCGTTGGATCGGGTTCCTATCGTGCGAGAGTTTCCCGACGTTTTTCCCGATGAGTTACCTGGGTTGCCTCCAGAGCGCGATATTGAGTTTTGCATTGATCTGATTCTTGGCACGAGGCCTATTTCTATACCGCCTTACCGGATGGCTCCGGCAGAGCTTAGAGAGCATAAAGATCAATTGCATGAGTTTCTGGATAAGGGACTTGTGCGTCCGAGTGTTTCGCCATGGAGAGCTCCTGTGCTGTTCGTCAAGAAGAATGACGGCAGTTTGAGGTTGTGTATTGATTATCGTCAATTGAACCGAGTTACGGTGCATAACAGGTATCCTCTACCTCGCATTGACGATTTGTTCGATTAGCTCCAGGGTGCAAAACATTTTTCTAAGATTGATTTGCATTCGGGTTATCATCAGTTGCGGGTTTGGAATGATGACATTCCGAAGGCTGCTTTTCGTACACGCTACAGGCATTATGAGTTTCTGGTGATGTCGTTCGGACTCACCAATGCCCCGGCAGCGTTCATGGATCTGATGAACCGGATTTTCAGGCCGTTCCTCGACCAGTTTATTATTGTGTTTATTGATGACAATCTGGTCTACTCAAGTAGTCGAGAGGAGCATGAACAGCACTTGAGGATTGCTTTGCAGACATTGAGAGAGCACCAGTTGTATACTAAATTCTCAAAGTGCGCATTTTGGCTTGATAGAGTTGACTTTCTAGGTCATGTGGTGACGGGAGATAGTATTCTTGCGGACCCGAGGAAGATCGAGGCTGTACAGCTTTGGCCCAGACCAATATTCGTGACAGAGGTTCGTAGCTTTTTGGGTTTAGCTGGTAATTACCGCCGCTTCATGCAGGATTTTTCGAGTATCGCTGCACCGCTGACCGGACTGACCCGGAAGAAGGTTCCTTTTCTTTGGACTGATGCGTGCGAGCAGAGTTTTCAGCAGTTGAAGACTCGGTTGACGACGGCACCAGTTCTATCTTTGCCTTCTAGATCGGGTGGCTTTGTTGTTTACTGCGATGCATCTCGAGTGGAGCTCAGTTGTGTTCAGATGCAGCATGATAGAGTGATTGCTTATGCTTCTAGGCAGCTGAAGAAACACGAGCAGAATTATCCCACTCACGATCTTGAGATGGCCGCGGTGGTCTTTGCACTGAAGATCAGGAGACATTACTTGTACGGGGAGTCGTGTCAGATTTTCATGGACCACAAGAGCTTGAAGTACATCTTCCAGCAGCTGGACCTGAATCTAAGACAGCTCCGGTGGATGGAGCTTGTGAAGGATTATGATTGTGAGATCCTTTATCACCCGGGCAAGGCGAATGTGGTAGCTGATGCTTTGAGTCGTAGGCCCGGGGGTAGCTTGTCCCAGTTGAGCGGAGTTCAGAGGCAGTCTTCTACAGATTGGCAGATCTTGTGCGATGGTAGAGTTCAGTTTGAGTTCACTTCCACTGGTGGACAACCTGCTCATGTCTGCGCCCGTCCACTTCTACTTGATCGTATCCGTAAGGCGCAGCCCAGTGATGCCCGTTTGTCTGAGATTCTTGAGCTTGTTCGGCAGGGTACAGATTCAGAGTTCTTAATTGATGACCAGGGTGTGCTAGGTTGCGGGACTCGCTTGAGTGTACCAGATATTGATGGGTTGAGACGCGAGATCCTAGAGCAGGCACATCAGTCACCCTTTAGCGTTCATCCAGGTTCCACCAAGATGTACCGTGACTTGATAGACATTTACTAGTGGGAAGGGATGAAGCGTGATGTTTCGTACTTCATGTCGAGGTGCCTGACTTGTCAGCAAGTCAAGGCTGAGCATCAGAGACCGGCTGGAGAGTTGCAGCCTTTACTCGTTCCTGAGTGGAAATAGGAGCAGATTTCCATGGACTTTGTTGTGGGTTTACCCAGGACCAGTCGGGGGTATGACTCCATTTGGGTGATTGTTGACCGGTTGACGAAAGCGGCTCACTTCCTTCCAGTGAAGACCACTTTCGGTTATGCTCAGTATACTCAGTTGTATATAGATGAGATTGTGCATTTGCACGGCGTTCCCACATGCATTGTATCCGACAGGGGTACCCAGTTTACTAGCCATCTTTGGCAGAAGCTTCAGGAAGCTTTGGGGTACCCGGTTGAGTTTTAGCACCTCTTTCCATCCGCAGACCGATGGTCAGTTAGAGCGGACTATACAGACTCTAGAGGATATGCTTCGGGCGTGTGTGCTTGATTTTGGTGGCAGTTGGGATCGTCACTTGCCGTTGATTGAGTTCTCCTACAACAACAGCTTTCAGGAGACTATTCAGATGGCACCTTTTTAGGCATTATATGGTAGGAAGTGTCGATCGCCTGTGTGTTGGACCCAACTCAGTGAGAGTAGGGTTTTGGGACCCCAGCTAGTTCAGGAGACTACGGAGAAGATCCAGCTGATCCAGGATAGGATGAGAGCAGCCCAGTGCAGGCAGAAGTCTTATGCCGACCATCGTTGTCACAGACTTGAGTTCGCAGTGGGGGATCATGTGTTCCTGCGGATTTCTCTAATGAAGGGCGTTATGAGATTTAGGAGAAAGGGGTAGTTCAGTCCCAGATTTGTAGGTCTTTTCGAGATCCTTGAGCGAGTTGGTACTGTTGCTTATCGTTTGGCACTCCCGCCCAGTTTTCTGGACGTTCACCCCATGTTACATGTGTCGATGCTTCGTAGATACCTTCATGATGCTTCTCACAAGATTCAGCACCAGACCGTTCATCTTAAGCGCGATCTTTCATTCACCGAGCAGCCGGTAGTTATTTTGGATCGGCAGGTGAAGAAACTTCGGTCAAGGGTCTTGCCATCTGTGAAGGTTCTTTGGCGTAGCCCGACTAGTGAGGAGATCACTTGGGAGGCCGTGAACGAGATGCGGAAGAAATTCCCCATCTCTTTGAAGGTATGCTTAGTAAGAATTTTAAATTCGGGGATGAATTTCTATAAGGGGGGATTGTAACACCTTGGAAATGCGGTTAGTGTTAATTAAGCGTTATTGCGGGTTTTTAGTAAAAAGTTTACCAAATCGGTTTCCTCACATTTTATAAGAATTAATTAATATTTTATTATTTATTTATTATGGCTTGCACACACATGTGCATGTTAATGTGATGGTTAGTTAGTGTTAATCTTGTTAAGTGACCATGACACCTTAAGAAATCCATACCTTAATCTAACCTTGCTTTAACCTTGCTTTAGATATTTGTGTGAGAAATATCTGTTAGGTCCAAGTTACCTCTACCGGTACTTTCGGGGTTGCGGAAACGGTAAAACAAAATTTTTTCTGAACATGGTAACATGGACCGTAAAAGCCGGATCTTTACTAAACAATACACTAGCATCCTAACTAGAGATTTATCTACTCGGTTAGGGGTTATACCTCAACTTGAACTCCTTCTCTTCTTGTTGTTCTTCTCCTTGCTTGCTCCGAGGCTTGATCCGGACTTTGGTCACCTCCGCGGCCTCCTTGAGTCGAAGACGATCCACCCGAGAGATGTACACCGAGCTCCACCTCGAGCCGAGGTAAATAGGGCAAAGAGATTGGTAATCTAGAAGCCCTAGGTTGTGTAGAAGTGATAAAGGGATGGTTTTGTCTTTGTGGGATCTTTATCTCTCAACACATGAGATCAAAAGATGAATCAAGAGGAGGAAGAAGAAGGAGGAGCTAGCAACCATGGTTCATTTCTTTTTCTTCTCACTTGAAAAGGCAAGAGAGAGAATGAGAAAGAAATTATGAACTAAAGAAATTAACCATGGTTCCAATAATGCACTAAAACCATCATTACAAATCCTATCAAGATAAAGTTGATGGCTACATTGAAATGACCATTATCATAATCCAAAAGAAAAAGTAAAAGAAAAGAAGAGTGTAGATCCCTCTTGAAAGTCAATGGTCAACACGGTCAACCAGTCAACAAAGTCAAGAGAGGTCAACGGGGTCAAATGGTCAATGCAATTAGCCATCATAAAATTATCACTAAAAGGATTAGCAAATGATGTCCGCAGCTCATAATGGTTTTGACCAAACGAACTGTCAAAACCCTAATGAGCCTGCCACATAACGGTTTTGGCCGAACCAACTGCCAAAACCCTAATGAGGCACCTCCTCCTTCATCGCTCCGGAAAACTGTGCATATACACCTGCATCCGCATTCTGTAGAATGCGGATGCGTAGAAGACAAAAGAAATCCATCCGTGCAATACTAGGATCTGGCTTAAACCAAAGCCCACTAGTATTGCCTGCCCGAACACCGCACGCACACAAGTATACGTAAGTGATCGCAGCCCTGCCATAAAACCATACGGCCTCTACACGTTTCGCTCAGTGCAAGGAAACTCTCTGTGTGGGACTCTAAAGACTCGACACTACGCTGGCAGTGGGTTTAACCACGGACCGCAAGCGGCACTAGCTGTACGTAACGGTCCCCAGGTAGATGTCGATAAGAAGGCCGATGAGGTGAACCCATCCGAACTCCTACTGAGCCTGTATGTGACAATCTCCATACAGTCCGGTCTATTCGACTGATACATCGTATGGCGGGCCTAGGGGGGCGGTAAACATCAGTCCCCTAATAGCGGTACAAGTCGTGTCGAAGTGAAGCCCAGAACACCCTGATATAACACTGGAAACCTACCAGTATATCTCGCTTGCCCTGGCCAGGGACTACTCGTGTAATGGCTCTCCTAGACACAGCGCGATGTCAACCCCCTATACCGGGAGAGACGAATCCTGTCTAACCGTCGCGGCCTCCAAGTGCTTAGGGACTGCACCCAACTACTACCTGTTTGCACGACTCAGTAGAGCCGTGGTAGGGTAGTAATCAAGAACAGTGGGAACACACTCGAGGCGAAGTGACAGTGTCAAGTCAGCGGACTAAGCTGTACTCATGTCACCTGGGAACTGATAACTGACGATAGGTATAATACCAACCATCAGTCCCGACGAGTCCTGTCCAGTGTACTCGTAACCTAACGAGCATCCGCATACTATCTCAAGTACGACATACTGACGGCTGTGGGACAGACCGTCTCCCGTGCTGGGATGAGAAGCGCATACGCTAGTCTATTCCGGAGTATCGATGCCCTGTTTCGATAATGCCACGACTAGGGATGTGTATAAGGATGTGCTTGTGGATTACCCAGTACCCACGAGTGTGATCGCCATCACAATGCCGGTAATCAAGCAAAGATCCTAAGGGCTCTACTAATAGCGTATATGTGATATAATAAAGAAACACACATGTACACATTAAAGCAGAGACAAAACCAAGTAGCATAATACTATATTGAGCAAGATTGTCTATACAACTGTGAATATCCCAAGCTTCCATCAAGTAATATACATACTAGTATGATACAGTAATGGCCTCTAGGGCATATACACTAACAATCTCCCACTTGCACTAAGGCCATGTACTGCGTATCGAAGACCTATCATCTCGATCAGCCGCTCGAACTGAGTCTGGGGTAAGGCCTTCGTGAATGATCCGCCGTGTTGTCTTTTGTGTCCACTCTCCGCACCTCGATCTCCTGGCGATCAATGAACTCCCTGATCAGGTGATACCGCCTTAAGATGTGCCTGGATTCTGATGGGACCTTGGTTCCTTCGCTAAAGCTATAGCCCCATTATTATCGCAATACAAAGGTATTGGGTCAACAATGGATGGAACCACCTGAAGTTCACCAATGAACTTCTTCATCCAGACCGCCTCTTTTGCGGCATCGCTTACAGCAATGTATTCAGCCTCCATCGTCGAGTCTGCGACGGTATCCTGTTTGGAACTCCTCCAACATACCGCCCCTCCGTTGAGGGTAAACACAAAACCCGAGACAGACTTGCTGTCATCTTTGTCACTCTGGAAGCTTGAATCGGTAAAGGACTCGACCCTAAGGTCTCCATTACCGTAAACCAGGAACATCTCCTTTGTCCTTCTCAGGTACTTGAGAATGTTCTTCACTGCTGTCCAGTGGTCCTCACCTGGGTCTGACTGATACCACCGGCTTACCGTGCTCAGCGCGTAAGCTACATCTGGTCTTGTATATAGTATCGCATACATTATAGATCCTACCGCCGAAGCGTAGGGTATAGTGCTCATGCGAACCCTCTCCTCGTCGGTCTTAGGAGACATCTTCTTGGAGAGGGTAATTCCGTGCAATGCGGGTATGTTACCGCGCTTGGAATCCTCCATACTAAATCTCTTTAGTACGGTCTCTATGTACCTGGACTGCGAAAGTCCCAGTAGTCTCTTGGATCTATCTCTATAGATCTTGATCACCAGAATGTACGAGGCATCACCCAGGTCCTTCATGGAGAACCGTTGTGACAAAAATAGCTTGACCGATTGTAGCATAGGAATGTCATTTCCTATCAAAAGAATATCGTCACGTACAAGACTAGGAAAACGACAGTTCGTCCTACAATCTTCTTATAGACACAGGGTTCATCTTCGTTCTTGATGAAATCAAATTCCTTGATTGCCTCATCAAAACAGATGTTCCAGCTCCGCGATGCCTGCTTTAATCCATAAATGGATTTAAGCAACTTGCACACCTTCCGCTGCTCCCACTGTCTATGAAACCTTCTGGTTGATCCATGTAAATGCACTCTTCCAAACAACCGTTTAGGAAGCCGTTTTAACATCCATCTGCCAGATTTCATAGTCATGGAAGGCAGCAATGGTAAGTAGGATCCGAATGGATTTGAGCATAGCTACCGGAGAAAAAGTTTCGTCATAGTCCAAACCAGGTCTTTGACGAAAACCTTTTGCAATGAGCCTAGCCTTATAGGTTTCCACCTGCCCATCTACACCAAGTTTCCTTTTGTAGATCCATTTTCATCCAACGGGTTTTACCCCAGGTGGAGCAATATCCAAGGTCCACACTTTATTGGCGTACATGGACTCCATTTCGGATTGCATTGCTTCCTGCCACTTATCAGAGTCCCTACTGATAATGGCCTGCCTGAAACTGGTAGGGTCATCTTCTTCCAAGATGCAATCCTCTCGATCCCCGTCTATGAGAAAACGTAGTATCTCTCGGGCGGACGAGAAATCCTACCAGATCTGCGGAGTGGCTGAGGTTCGTTGGTTGTAACTGAATCTAGCGGTTCCACCAAATCTTTTGTTAAAGCTTGTGTTTCTGGAATTTCATCCAGTTCTACCGTGCTGCCACTAATATTTTTAACAAGAAATTCTTTTTTCTAAAAATGTGGCATTTCTTGAAACAATTATCTTCTGTTCCTCTGCATGGTAGAATAAATACCCACTTGAATCTTTTGGATATCCCACAAACTTACACAAAACTGCCCGTGCCTCAAGTTTGTCTGGGTTCTGCTTTTTGACATAAGCTGGGCAACCCCAAATCTTAAATGTTTATGATACAAACTCTTACCACTCCATATTTCATACGGAGTCTTAGGCACGGATTTGGATGGAACTTGATTCAATAGATGTGGCTGCAGTTTGAAGTGCATATCCCCAGAATGAAAGAGGCAACTCAGCACTACTCATCATGAAGCGAACCATATCCAATAGGGTACGATTCCTCCGCTCCGAAACACCGTTGTGCTGTGGTGTATAAGGAGGAGTAAGCTGAGAGAGAATGCCATTCTCTTTTAAGTAATCTAGGAATTCCGTGCTTAAGTACTCTCCTCCCTTGTCAGACCGGAGGATCTTGATACTTTTGCCAGTCTGGTTTTCTACTTCGTTTCTAAATTCCTTGAATTTCTCAAAAGCTTCAGATTTGTGTTTCATAAGATACACATATCCGAACCTAGAGAGATCGTCAGTGAATGTGATGAAGTACGAGAACCCACCCCTTGCATGTATAGACATCGGACCACATACATCACTGTGTATGAGTCCCAAGAGCTCTGCTGCCCTTTCTCCATATCCGGTGAACGGAGATTTGGTCATCTTCCTTTTGAGACAAGACTGACAAGTTTCATAGGATGAAAACTCGAACGTATTCAAGAGTCCATCTTTATGCAACTTACTTAGTCTTTTCTCACCGATATGACCAAGTCTACAGTGCCACAAGTAGGATTCATTCGTATCTGAATTCTTCCTCTTGCGTGTGTTTTGTATATTGAGAACTGTATTCTGATTTAGAACATAGATACCATTACACAATGTACCCTCTGCAACCAGTACCTTATGAAGGTAATGTTCATGATATTTCTATCAAGAACAAAGTTATATCCATCTTTATCGAGTAAAGAAACTGATATGATGTTGCAAACCAAGGAGGGTACATAGTAGCAATCGTTCAAAATCATAGTCTTGCCATTTGGCAATACTAGGTGATATTCACCGACGGCTGCCGCATTAACTTGTGCTCCGTTCGCTACTCTGAGCGACATATCACCCGGTGCAACTTTCCTACTTTTTCTCAGTCCCTGTAATAAATTACAGATATGAGATCCTGATCCGGTATCAAGTACCCAGGAGGTAGGGCTGACCGTAAAACAGTTCTCAATTACAAGAACACCTGAAGTAGATGCAAAACCATGCTTCTTCTTCAACTGGGTATCCTGGGAATCCATACAATCCCCTTTCCCTTGCTCATATTCATGACTGTTGTCACAAGTTAGAGCTCAACCAACGTTCTCCAGCCCCCAATAAGAATTCGGATCGGTCAAGCGATACATTTTATAATCTTGATTAGGGCGTGAAAAGATTGCTACCTGGAGAGAGAGAAAAGAAACACTCAGCGTGCGCTCTTGCAAGTTTAGATTGGTTTTTAATTTATCTAAAAAGGATGGCTCCCACTGTCTCTCGAATCCCTCCTCAAACCATAAATGAAGAATTAGTCGGGATCAATCTCACCATACAATACTTGCTTAACCGTTCAGCCAGGCCAGTGTCGGTACTTCGAGGGAGGTTTTCCAACGCTTTCGCGAAGTTCCTTAATTATGTAACCTCTTTTCCCTGTGGGTGTAGCCCCGCTAACACCTTTCTAGACACCTACTTGGTTTAGAGCATTGATCGTTAAGCGAGAAAGTTCCTGAGGAGTAGCATATACTCACAGTAGGATCGGGATCCAAATATCATCGCGTGACAAAACTGAAGGAATCCTACCAGAATCATCACACTCCAAATGGTATGCAACACTAGCAAGTTTTAGTACTTTTGAAACTCCCGATGTGGTTTTTGCCCCTAGGACCCAAGTGACCTTGACACAGTCAACAAATCAAAGGGTCCTACTCAAGTTCAACCCGTCATTATCTTGATTGTATTAAACCCACCCGCATAACCCTTGACACAGTCAACAAGGTTACACGACTGTCCTAACCAATCACATTGTATCCAGCAGATAAGCAATACTCAGCTACCGTTCACTGCGCCTTGACACAGTCAACAAACGCAGCACGAATACTAAGTATAACTTATAAGAAATGACGGAGGGCTACGGCTGGGTTTTGGCGAAAACCCGTTAACGTAATGAACTTGATATCGTTGAAGGAACAGGATACACTTTTTGAAAATATAGTGGCGAAAAACTTTTGCTAAAGAGGTCACTCCTTGTGAAGGGATCTCGGCTCTTTCCTCATCGAATGAGGTGCAGGATATTCCAAACTGAATACCTCGATGCAAAGCAAGAATTAATCGACTATAGTGAAGTTATTACCCTGACGCAAGCATTTGTCCAAGGGGTCACTCCCGATGAGGGGATCTCGGCCCTTGCCTCGTCGAATGAGGTGCTGGGCATTCATAACCGAATACCTCGATGCAAAACAAAAGTGAACGTCCTTGCAATAACAGCTTTTTTTTTTGAAAAATTGTTCCAACAATGTCTTTTAGGTTTATTTTCTTGCATTAGTTCTTTTAATGCGTCCCATCATTTAAATCCCACCATTGCAGAAAACAACCAAAATATGACGTACGCTTATGCCATTCGCATTCGCCACGGGGCCCCGTCATCACCCGTTAGGTTACTTAACTAACGACAGAGCGGGGGCTGGGCTAGCGCGGCTGAAAAACATAAGCAACGCCTAAATAATTATTATATATAGATATATAGCAATGATAGCCAATCCAGATCACAGATGAACACTTTGGATATACTAGGAACCCGCGATTCGTTCGAGCCTGCAACGAAAAGCGGATTACACGGTCGCGATGAATAGCCAATACCCCACCCAAGACCCCTACGGGTGCGGCAAACTACCCGCCAAGTACCCGAAGCGAAGCAACCTCCCTCAACGCCGTGAGTAGGCCACTCGGCACTTCGAAATACCCGGTAGTTTGTGCACCCCCTCCATGGGTCTATCCTATGAGCAAAAACAGTAAAAAGAATTTTACAATGACGGCTACAACCCCGACCCGGTTGTGCGGTCATACAAATAATATTACATCAATTTACAAATTTATTACATGAATGAAAGGAAAAGAAACTCTCATCTCACATCCATCCCGGCTATTCATCGGCGACAATCCAACGAGTTCATATACACACACCATCAACAACACAGATCACAGATATGTATAACCCCCACTAATCGACATATAGCGATTAGTAGACGTTCAATACACATATAACATTACAGATATAACCATTAGCTAAAGTCTACAGAACATCGACCAAAAAATACGGATTTTTAAGCCCCAAAAACAAATTTTTCTTTCTGGAAAATCTGGGCAGAAAAATTATATTTCAAAAATCCCAAAATACCCATATAAGAATACTGCAGAAAAGAAAATCGCCAACCGAGTTAACTCGGCTGCAGTTCCGCGGCATAAGCAAGCTTATGCCGCGGAACCGCGGCGCTTTAACCGAGTTAGGTGACCATTTTTCTTCAGTATTCTACAAAACGCCTGAGCCGATTTTTAGTGTATGATTTATTGATTTTGGAACAGATCTGAAAATCGGCAGAAACTGAATTTTTCGGGGTGATTTTGCGGTTTTTCGTCCGGTCGATATTCTAAATACTTTGCTAACATGCTAGGGTGTGTTTAGTTAGGCTCTGATACCACTGTCAGGTCCAAGTTACCTCTCCCGGTACTTTCGGGGTTGCGGAAACGGTAAAACAAAAAATTTTCTGAACATGGTAACATGGACCGTAACAGCCGGATCTTTACTAAACAATACACTAGCATCATGACTGGAGATTTATCTACTCGGTTAGGGGTTATACCTCAACTTGAACTCCTTCTCTTCTTGTTGTTCTTCTCCTTTCTTGCTCCGAGGCTTGATCCGGACTTTGGTCACCTCCGCGGCCTTCTTGAGTCGAAGACGATCCACCCGAGAGATGTACACCGAGCTCCACGTCGAGCCGAGGTAACTAGGGCAAAGAGATTGCTAATCTAGAAGCCCTAGGTTGTATAGAAGTGATAAAGGGATGGTTTTGTCTTTGTGGGATCTTTATCTCTCAACACATGAGATCAAAAGATGAATCAAGAGGAGGAAGAAGAAGGAGGAGCTAGCAACCATGGTTCATTTCTTTTTCTTCTCACTTGAAAAGGCAAGAGAGAGAATGAGAAAGAAATTATGAACTAAAGAAATTAACCATGGTTCCAATAATGCACTAAAACCATCATTACAAATCCTATCGAGATAAAGTTGATGGCTACATTGAAATGACCATTATCATAATCCAAAAGAAAAAGAAAAAGAAAAAAAGAGTGTAGATCCTTCTTGAAAGTCAATGGTCAACACGGTCAACCGGTCAACAAAGTCAAGAGAGGTCAACGGGGTCAAATGGTCAATACAATTAACCATCATAAAATTATCACTAAAAGGATTAGCAAATGATGTCCGCGGCTCATAATGGTTTTGACCAAACGAACTGTCAAAACCCTAATGAGCCTGCCACATAACGGTTTTGGCCGAACCAACTGCAAAAATCCTAATGAGGCACCTCCTCCTTCATCGCTCCGGAAAACTGTGCATATACACCTGCATCCGCATTCTGTAGAATGCGGATGCGCAGAAGACAAAAGAAATCCATCCGTGCAATACTAGGATCCGGCTTAAACCAAAGCCCACTAGTATTGTAGGGTTCCTAGGCACACCAAGGAGGTCTCACAAGGCATCGAACATGCCATATTAAAATTTTACGGTGCCT
Source organism: Agapanthus africanus (assembly GCA_030015575.1). NCBI lineage: Eukaryota > Viridiplantae > Streptophyta > Magnoliopsida > Asparagales > Amaryllidaceae > Agapanthus > Agapanthus africanus. The sequence goes on from CM057337.1 coordinate 313,648,159, forward strand.
ACAAACCCTAAACTACGGATCGTCGGCTAGATGTCTAGGCGAAAAACTAACTAGTTAACACTTAACTAAAAGTTTAACGGAAATACAACCTTTGTAGATCCGGTGCTCCACCTCCATAGCTCCGCAACGAGGTCCTCTCCGCTGTCCAAATCAAATCCGGGCTCTAGAGTCGGCTTCGTCGGAGAAAAAGGGAGCTAGGTCGTCGATGTCCATGCCGAAGATGATCTACGTCGAGGCATCGCTAGATCAAGCTCACAACTTCACCAAGTCAAGAAACTTGTGAAGTAAACACACTCTACTACTTGGCAAGAGGTAGAGGATGAAGAAATAGGAAGTGGGTAGACTTTAGTTTTGGATTTCTCACTCATTTCCATCACTTGCCATTGATGGGGCAAGCTTTCTTCACTTGAAGAAAAATGGAAGAAGAAGAAGATGATATATGATAAGTTAATTAAAAATCAATAGAAAAACAATACTTATCATAATATTAACTTTAGTCAAGTGTAGAGAATGAATCATGGTTAGTGGGAATGGTTAGGGTTAAGAATGAGATAAGAATGGTTGACTTGAACAAAGCTTCATGAAGGTTCAACTAAAGAACAAAATTAGCCACCATTCTTTTCTCTTTTCTTTTATTCATTTATCAAAAATAAAAGGATAATTAAATAAGATAAATGAATAACAAAAATAAACCCTAACCATCATCTTAACCTTTGTTTAATTCTATACACTTAACCAAAAACCATGTATCATCAAACATGATACAAACATGTGCACAAAATCATATCGCATATGTAATGCGCACACCCGAGTGAGAAAATCCATTTAAAGTGAACCAATACTAGTTAATGCAAAGTAATATATCAAATATAAAATTATACATTAAATCATTAAATCAACACTTGATTTAATGATCCGGTCATGTCGCACACAACCGACTAGTATACAATGTATCGGCTTATCGAATCAACGCTTGAATCGATAACTAGGTTATATCGCATACAACCATTCGATACATTCATCGCGAGAATGGAATACGGTATCACATACACGCATTATTCTCGGTCCCGCACATATCTTATATGCGCTCCTATTTCGTTTCGCTTGAGCCAGGAAACCTCTGTGTAGGACTCTAAAGACTCGTCAATACGCCGGCAGCAGATGATGATCATATTAAACACCCACAAGCCGCAAGCGGTCTGCTAAACGTAACGGCCACCCGGGTATTGAGCGATCTGAAGATCAACGAGCAAGCCCGGTCACACTCCAGAGAATCCGACCAGTAACACTACCATACAGTCCGGTCTGATCGTCTGATATGTCGCATATCTTGCCTAGGGGTGGTATACGTCAGACCCCAATAGCTCGATAAGTCGTGTCGATATGAGGTCTATAACACTTCGAGAAACTACTGGTAACACTTACCAGTAAATCTCAGCAACCCTGGCCAGGGATTTCCTGTTATAGCCAATCGGACACAGCGCAACATCAACTCCCTATACCGGGAGAGACGAATCCCCTCCTATCGCTCATTGCCTCCATGTGACTCGAGACTGTACCCAAAAACCACCGTTTTGCACGCCCTCTTGGACGTGGTAAGATGGAAATCAAAGCACGGTGGGAACCACACAAGACTCTATGACGATCTCGGGTCAACAGACTACTCTGTACCAGTGTCACCAGAGAACTGCCATCTGACGTGAGGTATAATACCATCTGGGAGTTCTCGGCGAGTCCGTCCAGTGTACCCAGTCTCTACTGAGCACCCGTATATCATCTCTGATGTCAAACACCGATGGATATGGGATCATCCATCGCCCATCTGTATGGGTCAAGAAGGTATACGCTAGTCTACTCTGGTATATCGATGCCCCGTCTCGATACACCCTCGACTAGGGACTTTGAAGGATGTACTCATGGACTACCATGTAGCCACTAGTATGATCCGCATCATAGTCCAGGTAGTCAAGTACAGATCCTAAGGGCTTTACCAACATGTAACAGAGAGACAATCAGTATACACGTTAAGGTAAAGTTCAACCAGATAGCATACTATCATGTCGAGCAAGAAAGTCCTCCCTATATACGTCCTAGCATCCACTACAATATACATCATATGTACAGTAATGGCCTCTAGGGCATACATATAACTAACAATCTCCCACTTGCACTAGGGCCATCTGATAGCAGTGGTTGTAGTATCTCATACTCAACCATCCCATAAAATTGTCTCTCTCTGGGAACAGGCCTTTGTGAGTGGATCCGCTGTGTTGTCCTCTGAGTCTACTCTCCTAACCTCGATCCCTTGGAGATCAACCATCTCCATGATCAAGTGATACTGCCTTAGAATAAGTCTGGATCACTGATAGGACGGGTGTTCCTTGGCATAAGCCACAACTCCATTGTCACACAATGGGAGGAACGCAGTTCATCTCATGAACCATATACACCCAAACAGCCTCTTTGGTAGCATCTTAAGTAGCGATGTATCCTGCCTTTATCGTCTAGTATGCCACGGTATCTAACTTGGAACTCTTCCAACATACCGTCCCTTTACTGAGGGTAAAGACAATGCCTGCGACTGACATTCAGTCGTCTTTATCACCCTGGAACCCTTCCAGTGATTCTCCCCAGGATCGATTGATACCATCTCACTACAACTAGTGAGAATCCTAACATCCATTTAGATCTATCTCATAGATCCAAAATCCAGGAGTTAGTAGGTATCATTATGATCCTATATGGAGAATCATTGTGATAAACGGAGATTGACCGAGCGTAGCATAGGAAACTACTTCCCTATCAAGAGTATGTCATCCACGTACTCTACGAGGATCATCACCATACTCTCTACTACCTTTTTGTTTATACAAGGTTCATCTACCATTTTGATGATGTCAAACTCTTTGACTACTTCATCAAAACAGACGTTCCAACTCCGCGATACCTGCTTTATCCTATAAAGCATCTTGCACACGTTTCCGCTGCTCCCACTGTCTACGAAGCCCTCTGGCTGTGTACTTATAGACGCACTCTTCTAAAATATCATTTAGAAAAGCAGTCATGACACCCAACCGCCAGATATCGTAGTTATGGTATGTAGCCGTGGCAAGTAGGATCTGGATGGACTTAAGCATAGTCACTTGAAAAAGGTTTCATCATGATCCACACCTGGTCAATGATGCAAACCCTTCAGATATAGCAACCAAAGTCCATACTTTGTTGGTGTATAAGGATTCCATCTCAGATCGATAAACATCCAGCCATTCTTACAGAGTCTCACTCTTGATGGCCAGCTCGAAACTAGTTGGGTTATCATCTCATGATGCAGTACTCGCTCCCACTGTCATAGAGAAAACGAAGTATCTCTCAGGTGGGTGAGGAACCCTACTAGATCGGCGGAGAGGCTGAGGTTCATTGGTAACTATTGAATCCTTTGGTTCTTTCAAATCATCAGCTACAATTTGTATAGTTGGAACCTTTCCAGTTCTACATAACTAACCTTGCCTCGAGCTTGTCCGGATTTTGCTTTTAGACATAGGCCGGACAATCCCAAATCTTAACCAACTTAAGATATGGGTTCTTCCCTTTCCATATCATATATGAAGCGGTAGGCAACTGATTTGATTGGAACCCTATTCAATAGGTATGCAACTTCATAAGTGCATAACTCCCAAAAGGAAAAAGGTAACTCAGCAGTACTCATCATAGAGCACACCTTATCATATAGGGTGTGATTGCTCCGCTCCGATATACCATCGTGCTATGGTGTATACGGAGGAGTAATGCTGAGAGAGAATCTCATTCTTCTTTAGAATGGTCCAGGAATTCCGTGCTCAAGTATTCTCCTCCTTGATCACATCAAAGGACATAATACTTTTACCCGTTTTGGTTCTCTACTTCTAGCTTATATTCTGTGAATATCTCAAAAGGTTCGGACTTGTGTTTCAACAGGAACATATGTCTGAATCTAAAGAGATTATCAGAGAATGTAATGAAGTATAAAGAACCAGTCCTGGCATATGTAGACAGGGGACCTACATACATCAACATGTATCATCCCAAGAGTTCACTAACTCTTTCTCTGTTTCCAATAAACAGAGCTGAGGTCATTTTATCTTTGTGACATGACTCGCAAGTTTCATGAGATGTAAATTCAAACTGATTTAAATATGCATCTACATGTAACTTCAGCTAGTCGGGTCGCATTGATATGACCTAGTCTACAATGCCTCAAGAAGGATTCGTTCATATCTGAACTCTTCCTCTTGCGTGTGTTCTGTATACTAAAGAACTGTAGTTTGATTTAGAACATTAATGCTTTTAGATAACGTGCCTGAACCGATCAACTTTTGATATAGGAAATGTTCAAAACATTATCCAACAATACAAAATTTTATCATTTCTTTACTAATAAAGAGACTGATATGATTTTGTATATCAGGTTCGGTATCTAATAACATTCGTTCAGAATCAATGTATTGTAATACAGGGTGACAGTGACCAACAGACTTGGCTGCAACTCTTGCCCCGTTTTCTGCCTCATGAAACTTATCACCCGTTCTCAGTTCTCTACCTATCTGTAGCCCTATGTAACAGATTACATATCTGGGATCCTGATCTGGTATCACATACCCAGGACGTAAAGGATACTGAGAAACGGTTCTCTGTAATGAACACATCCGAAGATGATGCATCAGCATGCACTCTCTTCGTTTGGGCGGCACGGGAAATCTGGTATTCCCCAATTTCCTGCTCTGTCTTATAACATTTATAAGTAGGAGCGGGACCAACGTTCCCCAGCTCAGTATAACAAGCGGGTTCGGTCAATATTCCGTATTATTATCTTGATTAAGGCGTGATATGGTCGCTACCAGGAGAGATAGAGAAGAAAACACTCAGCGTGCGCTCTTGCAAGAATAGATTGGTTATTATTTTATCTAATCAGGATGGCTCCCACTGCTTTTTATCAAATCTTCCTTCAAACCCTAAAAGGAAAGACTAGCCGGGATTAATTACACACTACAAGTTCGCCAATCTTTCAGCCAGGCCAGTGTCGGTACTTTGAGGGAGGTCCCCCGTGCTTTCGCACGAACCTAATTACTGTAAACCTCGTTTTCCCAGAGGCGTAACCTCGTTAACACCTTTCTAGACACCTACTTGATCGGCTAATTGTAATGTATAAAACTCTCCCAGGAGTAACTCTTACTCGCAGCGGGTATCAGGATCAAACTATCTCATAGAAGGTATGCAATCTCATTGCAAATTTCAACACTTGAAATTCCCGATAATATTTTGCCCCTAGCACCCTATGACCTTGACGGAGGCCAACAAACCATAGGCTACTAGTCAAGTTCAACCCGTCTTTTCTTGATCGAATCAAACCCACCCGCACGACCCTTGACGGAGGCCAACAAGGTCGCACGACTACCCTAACTCAATCTGCATCATATGCATAAGCAGATAAATACTGGTTAGCTACCGCACACTGCGCCTTGACGGAGGCCAACAAACGCAGCACGAATACTAAACAACACTTATCTGAAATGACGGAGGGCTACGACAGGTTTTTATGAAAACCTATTGCGTAATGAACTTGATATCGTTGTAGAATCAAATGATTTTAAAATGGAGTGCTTTTGAGGCTTTTCTAGTTTTGCTAAAGGAGTCACTCCCGGTGAAGGGATCGTCGGTCCTTTCCTCGTCGAATGAGGTGCGGGATATATCATATATATCACTGTGCAAAGAAAAAACACTTAAAAGCAATCAAAAGACAAACCGAAGGTTGTAGCATCTGCCAGTTATTGCTAAAGGAGTCACTCCCGGTGAAGGGATCTCGGTCCTTTCCTCATCGAATAAGGTGCAGGATATATCGCATATACCGCTGTGCAAAGCAAAAACTGTAGCTACCTGTTTTATTTTGAAATTCGATTCTACAACATCTTAGGTTTCTTTTATTTCATTAATCACATTAATGAAGTCCCATCAATTATGTACCTAAACATCACAGATAAATACGACGTACACTTATGCCATCCGCATTCGCCTCGATGTCCCCTCGTGCACCGTTAGGTTAGGTAACTAACGGCAGAGCAGGGCAGGGCTAGCGCGGGTGTAAAACATAAGTAACATCTATATAATATATCATATATACTATATAAAGTATCTATCAAAGAACATCACATGATCACATCACAGATATCGCAGCAGAAGAAACACATGAAATATTGGATATACTAGGACGTCCGTGTTTTCAATACGAGCCAGTATAAAACACGGATTCCACGGTTGTGATGAATAGCCAAACCCACACCCCTAGACCCCTACGAGAGCGGCAAGCAACCCTACCAATTCTGGAGTTAGGAGACCCGGACCCGACTCCTCGAGTTGGTCTCCCACTGGACTCCAGAACCCGGTTACTTATGCCCTCCTCCTTGGGTCTATCCTAGTGCGGAAAAGTAAATAATATACAAACGGTGACTACTTCCGCTACCTGGAAGTGCCCCAATAAAAGAATATTACATACAAGTTTTTACATGAATGAAAATGAAAAACACTCATCTCACATAAAAAACCCCGGCTATTCAAACACGACGATCCAATATAACATATCCAGCAACACATAACATCAGATGTCATCAACGTAAGTAAATATGCGCATCCCAATTGTCGTTGACATATAGCAACGAAACCGGCGATATCACATATTACACTTACGGTCACAGAAAAGAAAATGTAAAACTACAACAGTTGGAATCCGCAACCTCCTCAGACATCGCATGCCTGACCAAATGAATTACTTAGATATCGCATGCCTAACAATTATAAACCCCGCATTTTAGTCTCAAAATCGAAAACACTTTTCAATATCAAGTCGGGTAATTCAACAAGATTCCCGACATCCTGATCGAATGCTCGTCGCAAACTTCAGTAGACGGCCGCACCCCCGATACCGTCGACGAAGTGCACCAAAGCGGAACACCGTTGCCGCGAGCACCCGAACGGATGCTTTCGGCGACGGGGTTCTCCTACAGTCACTTGGTCGGGGCTATGGAGTGAGGCTGTCTATTAAGTTTACCCGGCGAGTATCCGCGTACGCTACGTGATTGCGACGGACTTTTGATCACATCAAAATTCCGTGGCAACCGATCAAGTGAGACTAAACTGCTATGTTTATAACATTCATTTAGTTATCTCATAACTATTTGTGAATTCCAATTATTGTATCCCATTCCAGATAAATAGAAAATGTTAAACTTTCCGATCGAACATTCTAACACCCAAGTTTTCCCGATACAGATCAACATATGAAACTAGTCTAACAACATTCAGTTCGTACCTCAGTACCAACGGTCCAGCCGTAGAAGGGTCAAGCCAACGCCTCACATGTGGCACGCCGTACTGCCCCAAACCCGAAGGTTCAAAGGGCAGTTCAAGACGGTCACATAATCGAGTTAAGGTTTGTTGTCTTCTAGAGGGACCATCGCGTTACTTGCACTACTTAGAACGTCGTTAAACTACGGAAAAATCCAACACTTGGAAATTTCCCGACAGGGGAAAAATTGGGTATTTATATCCGGTCGAACTTTTTAACATATTCTAAAAATTATCCGGAAAGCCAAATAGACAAAATTTGATACCCCGATCGAAACACCGAATCCCCAAAATAATCCCAGAAAATACAACTCTGGAATAAATTTTAAAAATACCCAGAAAATCCAGCATAAAATAATAGGAGTTACTGTGCAAACAGTGTACGATGACGTCATCATTCCGCCGCTGAACCGCCGCATAAGGCAGGCTTATGCCGCTGATCCGTCGCGGTTTTTACTGTTCATCGGAAAAATTTTGCATCGTAATTCTTATTTTTTTCTGCTGAATTTTTTAGAAATTTTTAATTTAAAAAAATCCACGTTTTCTGAAAACGTCTAGAGAGCATTTTCCGGTTGGGGTTTCGGGTCGTTCGGACTTCAAAATCCGTCTAGACTTCGCCTAAGGCTCTAGCTAGGCTCTGATACCACTTTAGGGTTCCTAGGCACACCAAGGAGGTCTCACAAGGCATCGAACATGCCATATTAAAATTTTACGGTGCCTACAAACCCTAAACTACGGATCGTCGGCTAGATGTCTAGGCGAAAAACTAACTAGTTAACACTTAACTAAAAGTTTAACGGAAATACAACCTTTGTAGATCCGGTGCTCCACCTCCATAGCTCCGGAACGAGGTCCTCTCCGCTGTCCAAATCAAATCCGGGCTCTAGAGTCGACTTCGTCGGAGAAAAAGGGAGCTAGGTTGTCGATGTCCATGCCGAAGATGATCTACGTCGAGGCATCGCTAGATCAAGCTCACAACTTCACCAAGTCAAGAAACTTGTGAAGTAAACACACTCTACTACTTGGCAAGAGGTAGAGGATGAAGAAATAGGAAGTGGGTAGACTTTAGTTTTGGATTTCTAACTCATTTCTATCACTTGCCATTGATGGGGCAAGCTTTCTTCACTTGAAGAAAAATGGAAGAAGAAGAAGATGATATATGATAAGTTAATTAAAAATCAATAGAAAAACAATACTTATCATAATATTAACTCTAGTCAAGTGTAGAGAATGAATCATGGTTAGTGGGAATGGTTAGGGTTAAGAATGAGATAAGAATGGTTGACTTGAACAAAGCTTCATGAAGCTTCAACTAAAGAACAAAATTAGCCACCATTCTTTTCTCTTTTCTTTTATTCATTTATCAAAAATAAAAGGATAATTAAATAAGATAAATGAATAAAAAAAATAAACCCTAACCATCATCTTAACCTTTGTTTAATTCTATACACTTAACCAAAAACCATGTATCATCAAACATGATACAAACATGTGCACAAAATCATATCGCATATGTAATGCGCACACCCGAGTGAGAAAATCCATTTAAAGTGAACCAATACTAGTTAATGCAAAGTAATATATCAAATATATAATTATACATTAAATCATTAAATCAACACTTGATTCAATGATCCGGTCATGTCGCACACAACCGACTAGTATACAATGTATCGGCTTATCGAATCAACGCTTGAATCGATAACTAGGTTATATCGCATACAACCATTCGATACATTCATCGCGAGAATGGAATACGGTATCACATACACGCATTATTCTCGGTCCCGCACATATCTCATATGCGCTCCTATTTCGTTTCGCTTGAGCCAGGAAACCTCTGTGTAGGACTTTAAAGACTCGTCAATACGCCGGCAGCAGATGATGATCATATCAAACACCCACAAGCCGCAAGCGGTCTGCTAAACGTAACGGCCACCCGGGTATTGAGCGATCTGAAGATCAACGAGCAAGCCCGCTCACACTCCAGTGAATCCGACCAGTAACACTACCATACAGTCCGGTCTGATCGTCTGATATGTCGCATATCTTGCCTAGGGGTGGTATACGTCAGACCCCAATAGCTCGATAAGTCGTGTCGATATGAGGTCTATAACACTTCGAGAAACTACTGGTAACACTTATCAGTAAATCTCAGCAACCCTGGCCAGGGATTTCCTGTTATAACCAATCGGACACAGCGCAACATCAACTCCCTATACCGGGAGAGACGAATCCCCTCCTATCGCTCATTGCCTCCATGTGACTCGGGACTGTACCCAAAAACCACCGTTTTGCACGCCCTCTTGGACGTGGTAAGATGGAAATCAAAGCACAGTGGGAACCACACAAGACTCTATGACGATCTCGGGTCAACAGACTACTCTGTACCAGTGTCACCAGAGAACTGCCATCTGACGTGAGGTATAATACCATCTGGGAGTTCTCGGCGAGTCCGTCCAGTGTACCCAGTCTCTACTGAGCACCCGTATATCATCTCTGATGTCAAACACCGATGGATATGGGATCATCCATCGCCCATCTGTATGGGTCAAGAAGGTATACGCTAGTCTACTCTGGTATATCGATGCCCCGTCTCGATACACCCTCGACTAGGGACTTTGAAGGATGTACTCATGGACTACCATGTCCCCACTAGTATGATCCGCATCATAGTCCAGGTAGTCAAGTACAGATCCTAAGGGCTTTACCAACATGTAACAGAGAGACAATCAGTATACACGTTAAGGTAAAGTTCAACCAGATAGCAAACTATCATGTCGAGAAAGAAAGTCCTCCCTATATACGTCCTAGCATCCACTACAATATACATCATATGTACAGTAATGGCCTCTAGGGCATACATATAACTAACAAGTATTTCCTGCCCGAACACCGCACGCACACAAGTGTACGTAAGTGATCGCAGCCCTGCCGTAAAACCATACGGCCTCTACACGTTTCGCTCAGTGCAGAGAAACTCTCTGTGTGGGACTCTAATGACTCGACACTACGCTGGCAGTGGGTTTAACCATAGACCACAAGAGGAACTAGCTGTACGTAACGGTCCCCAACTAGATGTCGATAAGAAGGCCGATGAGGTGAACCCATCAGAACTCCTACTGAGCCTGTATGTGACAATCTCCGTACAGTCCGGTCTGTTCATCTGATACATCGCATGGCGGGCCTAGGGGGCGGTAAACGTCAGTCCCCTAATAGCGGTACAAGTCGTGTCGGAGTGAAGCCCAGAACACCCTGAGATAATACTGGAAACCTACCAGTATATCTCGCTTGCCCTGGCCAGGGACTACTCGTGTAATGGCTCTCCTAGGCACAGCGCGATTTCAACCCCCAATATCGGGAGAGACGAATCCTGTCTAACCATCACTGCCTCTAAGTGCTTCGGGACTGCACCCAACTACTACCTGTTTGCACGACTCAGTAGAGCCGTTGTAGGGTAGTAATCAAAGAACAGTGGGAACACACTCGAGGCGAAGTGACAGTGTCAAGTCAGCGGACTAAGCTGTACTCATGTCACTTGGGAACTGATAACTGACGATAGGTATAATACCGACCATCAGTTCCCGACGAGTCCTGTCCAGTGTACTCGTAACCTAACGAGCATCCACATACTATCTCAAGTACGACATACTGACGGCTGTGGGACAGACCGTCTCCCGTGCTGGGATGAGAAGCGCATATGCTAGTCTACTCCGGAGTATCGATGCCCTGTCTCGATAATCCCACGACTAGGGACGTGTATAAGGATGTGCTTGTGGATTACCCAGCCCCCACGAGTGTGATCGCCATCACAACGCCGGTAATCAAGCAAAGATCCTAAGGGCTCTACTAATGCGTATAGGTGATATAATAAAGAAACACACATGTACACATTAAAGCAGAGACAAACCAAGTAGCATACTACTATATTGAGCAAGATTGTCTATACAACTGTGAATATCCCAAGCTTCCATCAAGTAATATACATACTAGTATGATACAGTAATGGCCTCTAGGGCATATACACTAACAATATCTTGTTTAGATTGAGAGAGAGAGGTGGCTAGGTGAGTCATGGGAGCATTTACGTGAGCAATAATGAGGAGAGGGAGAGAGTGGGTGTAAGGCTAAGACTCACCCTACACTCACCTCTCATCATTATCCTCTCTCTCACTCTCTCATTCTCTCTCACTCCCAATTTTTCTTCATCTCCTCACTCTAAAACTGAACCCTCACTACCCCATCACCAAAACCTTGCAAAACTTCACAAAAATCCCATTAAAACACTTCAAAGTCTTGATTTAGCCACTAGGTTGCCTTGGAGCTTGGAAAGCTAGGATTTTTGAGCAAGGATTGCTAGGATCGCAGGCGGGGACTTCGGACGCTGCAAAGAAAAGGAAGCAGGTGATTGGTTTACCTAGCCCGCGATTGTCGGTGAGTAGATTTAACATCTACGGGAAAATCTCCCGTATGGCGTTAAGCGTCAGGTCTAGATATGATATGATATTAGCCGCATGTTTATATGCCCATATAGAGATGGTGCATGAACTTCATTGCATATAGTTACTTGTTGTGCTTGAACCTGTACCCATTGTACACTGCACTATTATTGACAGTCCATGTTGCACGAGCACTCATTGTATGCTACACACACACTGTCGGTAATTACCATGATACACACAACACAAATATTCATATGATATACCTTGCTATTGGTTAGCGACATTGAGCCATTGATTCTTGTGCGATGGCGCATATGAAATATAGTATACATGTATACCTATATTCTTACCCTTATGCCTTGCTATACCTACATGCTTACACATATACCTTGCTATAGCTATATGTTCATCGTTATATGATGTTGTGTTGGATTTAGATAATTGGGAACCGCGTGATATATTTAATGACTTGGTGCATTTAAATAGCGGATTTTCCCTTGATATGCTCATATTGTCGTTCTATATTGCATATATCATATTACATGGATTTGCGCATTGAGATATGGATTTCATGTGATTTTCCGGATTTGAGAACCGCGGGGATATTTCAAGAAATGTGTATTGTTTTGAAACCTGGTTTCTTTTCATTTGGGTATTTGGAGTGTCGATATTGGGCACTTATATTCTGAGAGATATGTGGATTTTTGGGGATTTCGAGTGTCGATGTTGGGCACTTATGTTCCGAGAGATATATGGATTTTGGGGGATTTCAAGTGTCGATGGTGGGCACTTATGTTCCGTGAGATATATGGATATGGGGATTGCGAGTGTCGAGGTTGGACAATCAGGTTCCGAGAATTTCGAGTGTCGGGTTGGATACTTAGGTTCCGTAAGATGTACAGGTACGATATGTGGATTTATGTGTCGATGATGGACAAGAGTATTTCATGATATTTTCGAGTGCCGATGTTGGGCACTCAGGTTCCATGAGACTTACAGGTTATGAGGGCCGATCTGAGGGCCGATTGAGGAAATTTGGGAATTGATTGTCTTGATGGACATGGGTCCTACCACGATGAGGATTTCATGAGGATGACATGTTTTATCCCATACTCCGCACCTATTTGATATGCATTTGTTTCATGTAGATGTAGTACCCTGGTGTGTACCTTGATCATGATAGTTGCATATTCATATTGCTATACTTATGCTATCAGATTACATGTGATAGATTATCGTTGTTAGTGCATACTTGAGATTACAGTATGATGTTATTTTCTATTCACGAGTTGGCAACTCACCCCCATTTTGCCGCAGTGTTTTGCAGGTCTGATCCTCCGAGTAGTCGCGGCAGGGCTCCTTATTATCTCTACTTTTGCGGATACCGCCATAGTTGGCTGTGAAGCCGTTTGCTATAGGTGGGTTGCGGTTATCTGATGATGTGCATTGTATATATTTTGTATCTAGTACTCTCCATCTACCACCTTCATGTATTGACTTAAAGACGAGTTGTGAGGATCGATATTGTATATTCTTATGACTCTGGTTGTCGTGCTCGTGTGAGACGGCCTTTTATGTAGATTATCTCATTTCTTCGCTACGACGTCGTATATCTATTTTGGTTGTTGTTTCCGCCGTTGGGCAAGATTTGCTCCCATTTGGGGATGCTTTACTTATGTCCTATGTTTGTACCCGTTTCGGGGTTAGCTTTTACAAAGGAGGTGCTGCCGGAATTTTTATGAAAACAAACTTAAGCTTAAAGTTTTGCATCGAGATTTTAAAAGTGTTCTATCTTTTCCTTCTTGTAATGGTTTAGATTGCTGGGTTTTCGGCTTACTTAAATTGCGTTACGCCTATTGACGTTACGTAGTCTAAGTGCCGGTCATGTGCCTAAATTGGGTCCTGACGTGCGCATACCTTCTGGAGTGTGATAACTTGAGTGGATTCCATCAAGTTATCATGCGATGATAGTTGGATGTCGATTCCCACTAATAAGTTGGTTTACTCCTCGAGTAATTTTAGATGATCCCGACTAATTCTTCTTTCGGGTTTGGAGGAGAATTGAGGATACAGTTGGAGACATCCTGATTAGATAAAATGATTGACCATTCTGATCTAGGTTAGAGTGCACGCTTAGTGTTTCTTTTCTCACTCTTTTTGGCAGCGACCATGTCCCGACCCTAAACTAGAACTCATAAACCAAATTAACCGAACCTTCTTAAAACACACTGACTTTTAGATTGTCAAAGTTTCATATATCATTGCTACTCCTACTTTTACCCTTTGCATTTCTCCTCCGTATCATTACGAAGATCCACTTTTATTGGATATGACCATCGTATAGTTACATACGAACTCGAAGAAACTTGTTTCAGATTTGAGGATGGTTTCCGGTTCTGGAGAAATTGAATAAGACTATTCAGTTGTCCTTTCCTTTTACCTTCTCTAAGGTTGTGAGGATCCTAGGATTAGGAAAGGGTACACCTATTGAGCTTATTGGATAGTCTTCTTCCAAACCATAGGCAGGTGCCGAAAGGTAGGGAATGTAGAAAACCAATTAGCCTAAGTGTCGTATACAGAAGGTAATAAGTAAACAAAAATAATTGGATTAGAAAGAGGGCAAAGTAAAATGCAACTGCTATCATTCACGACCAAACCGCGTAGCTCATCGCCACTCCTACTTCACCTTTGCATTTCTCCGGTTCAGGAGAAATTCAATAGGATTATTCGGGTTGTCTTTTATCATTACCTTCTCTCAGGTTGCGAGGGCTCCTTAGATTAGGAGGGTGCACCTATTACGCTTATTGGATAGTGATCAGTCGAAGATATTGCATTTTAACACATCAATTTCCCTACTCTTTGTAATCATCTAAAGGTGATTAGTATAAATTTAGCACATATTAGCAATTTGTCTGCAAACTACCAAATAACATGTGTTATACATTATAACCAGCATTATGAGGGAAATTGTGTGTTTATTATTGCATACAAGATCTTTGTATATTAAACACTTGTCTCGAGATTGTGTGCAGGAAATTCTCCAGGTAAAAGAGCCGGAACTGCTAAAAGTGCTGATAAAATACGTCAAGTCCAAGACTTGAAATCTGGCAGTGAACAAGAAAATATAAAAATATTCCAGACACCAGGAAAGTGCCATAAAGCCAACAACAAAATAACCTGGAAGTTTCATGCAGAGATCACACCAAACGGCCGTGGATCCGCGGCCGAGTCTGGCCGATCCGCCGCGGATCCGCGGCCGAGTTGACTCGTCGGCGGTTGGTCATTTTCTCAGAGGTCTCATTTTAACGGCAAAGCTTCTCCAAGACACTTCGAATATTGTAGATTTCTCCCGAAGCTTCTATTCTAACAGCCAAGTTTCTTGTGCAAGTTTCATAACTACCAAGTTTCTCATGCAAGCTAGCTAACTACCTTAATGTAGAAACTTCTCTACCCTAGCTTCCTATGCAAGCCTTATAACTGTAAGTCGATGTCCAACACCCCACGACTTGCGGAGAGGTGGAAATATGAAAAACGATCTTGTTCTTTACTTAAACATCGACTAACCGCATGTATCGAAGCTAAACGATAACTAACATCAAACATAGAAGTTCTAAACTACTATGTAAAGGGATTATACCTTAAGAACCGTGTCCTTCGTCTTTATGGACTCCACCTCCTCTTCGACCTTCTCCAAGTAGTAAACGATCCACCACGAGAGCTTTACTCCAAGCTTTGCCTCTAAACTTGAGGCAACTAGGTTTCTTTAAGTGCTAATCAAAGTAACTAGATAATATAGAGTGAGGGTTATGGATTAAGTAGTCTAACTAATCCTTGTACTCAACACATGAGAGAGGAGGATTAGGGTTTGAAGAGAGGAAGCTTGAGGAGAGAGAAGGTGAGAAGAATAATCGATATGAGAAAATGAGTTATCATAATATATATGAAGCATTAAGATTTATCAATAAAAGAAAAAAAAATGATGAATAATCATGCTTCATAAATATCTAATGGTGATTCATTACCATGAGTCATTAAGCATTTATGATGCATTAATGACATGGATGAATCACTCATATGACTCACTAATCTCATTCAATGTATATGCCACCTTAACCTCCTTAGTCACCATCTTCTAGAAGCTTCTCGCGCAATTACGAGAACGCCCCTCCTATCGGCGAAAACGCGGAAAAACTTTAGGCTGCATAAATCCAATAACCGAATACTAGTAACTGGCTTAAACCAAAGCCGACTAGTAAAATCTGTCCGAAAGTCGTACGTGCGTAAACACACGTATGCGTCCGAACCCTTGTCGTAAAACCATACGACCTCTATATCGTTTCGCCTAGAGTAGGGAAACTCACTGTGTGGGACTCTAGAGACTCGACTACTACGCTGGCAGTGGGTTTAACCACAGACCGCAAGCGGCACTAGCTGTACGTAACGGTCCCCAGGTAGATGTCAATAAGAAGGCCGATAAGGAAACCCATCCGAACTCCTACTGAGTCTGATGTGACAATCTCCATACAGTCCGGTCCGTTCGTCTAAGACTATCGCATATCGGGCCTAGGGGGCGGCAAGCATCAGTCCCCTAATAGCGGTATAAGTCGTGTCGGAGCGAAGCCCATTACACCCTGAGAAACTACTAGAACCTACCAGCAAATCTCGCTTGCCCTGGCCAGGGACTTTGCGTAATGGCTCTCTGACACAGCGCGATATCAACCCCCAATACCGGGAGAGACGAATCCTCTCTAACCGCCACTGCCTCCAAGTACTCGGGACTGCACCCAACTGCAACCTGTTTGCACGACTCCTTTGAGCCGTGGTAGGGTAGAAATCTAAGAACAGTGGGACACACTCGAGGCGAAGTAGCAGTGTCAAGTCTGCGGACTATGCTGTACTCATGTCACCTGGGAACTGCTCACTGACGACTGGTATAAAACCAACCAACAGTTCCCTGTGAGTCCTGTCTGGTGTACCCGTAACCTAACGAGCACCTGCATACTATCTCCAGTTTGACGTACTGACGGCTGTGGGACAGACCATCTCCCCAACTGGGATGAGAAGCGTACACACTAGTCTACTCCGGAGTATCGATGCCCTGTCTCGATAATCCAACGACTAGGGACCTGAATAAGGATGTGCTTGTAGATTACCCAGCCCCCACTAGTGTGACTGCCATCACAACACTGGTAGTCAAGCAAGATCCTAAGAGCTCTATCAATACGTATACTCACATATTAAGATAGAAAAACCAAGTAGCATACTACCATGTTTAGCAAGACTGTTATATACATGTGAATATCCCAAGCTTCCATTAAGTAATATACAAACTAGTATGATACAATAATGGCCCCTAGGGCATATACACTAACAATCTCCCACTTGCACTAGGGCCATGTACTGGCATATCGAAGACCGATGATCTCGAGTAGCCTCTCGAACTGAATCTGAGGTAGGGCCTTTGTGAATGGATCAACAATGTTCTCTTCAGAAGCAACTCTTCGAACCTCGATCTCCTGACGATCAATGATCTCCCTGATCAGGTGATACCGCCTTAAGATGTGTCTGGACTTCTGATGGGACCTTGGTTTCTTCGCTAAAGCTATAGCTCCGTTGTTGTCGCAATACAGAGGTATTGGATCAACAATGGTAGGAACCACCTGAAGTTCTGTTAGGAACTTCTTCATCCAGACTGCTTCTTTTGCGGCATCGCAAGCAGCTATATACTCCGCTTCCATCGTCGAGTCAGCAACGGTGTCCTGCTTGGAGCTCTTCCAGCACACCGCCCCTCCATTGAGGGTAAAGACATAACCCGACATGGACTTAGAATCGTCCTTATCACTCTGGAAGCCAGAATCAGCAAATGCCTCCAACCTGAGGTCTTTTCCGCCGTAAACCAAGAACATCTCCTTAGTCCTTTTCAGGTACTTGAGAATGTTCTTTACTGCTATCCAGTGCTTCTCCCCTGGGTCTGACTGATACCGGCTTACCACACTCAGTGCGTAAGCTACATCTGGTCTTGTACACAACATCGCATACATTATAGAGCCTACCGCAGAAGCGTAGGGTATAATAGACATGTGTTCCCTTTCCAAATCAGTCTTGGGAGACATCTCTTTGGAGAGGGTGATTCCGTGACAAGCCGGTAGATTACCGCGCTTAGAATCTTCCATACTGAATCTTTTCAGTACAGTGTTGATATACCTGGACTGCGAAAGTCCCAATATCCTCTTGGATCTATCACGATAGATCCGGATCCCCAGAATGTAAGAGGCATCACCCAGGTCTTTCATGGAGAACCTGTGTGACAAGAATCCTTTGACAGATTGTAGCATAGGAATGTCATTTCCTATCAATAGAATGTCATCCACGTACAAGACGAGTAATACGACACTTCTGGCTACAACTTTACTATATATGCACGGTTAATCTGGATTTTTGATAAAGTCATATTCTTTGACTGTTTCATCAAAACAGATGTTCCTACTCCGCGATGCCTGCTTTAGTCTATAAATGGATTTAAGCAGCTTGCATACTTTCCCGCTGCTCCCACTCTGATTGAAACCCTCTGGCTGATCCATATAGACGCACTCTTCTAAATTTCCATTCAGAAAAGTCGTCTTTACGTCCATCTGCCAGATTTCATAATCATGGAAGGCAGCAATAGCAAGAAGGACCCGAATGGATTTGAGCATAGCCACTGGAGAAAAAGTTTCGTCATAGTCCAAACTGTAGGGTTCCTAGGCACGCTAGTGAGGTCTCCCAAGCCATCAACCATGGCAATTTCAAAAATTATGGTGCCTACAAACCCTAAACTACGGATCGATAACTAGATGTCTAGGCGAACAATGAACTAGTTAACACTTAACTAATGAGAAAACGGAAATACAACCTTTGTAGATCCGGTCCTCCACCTCCACGGCTCCGCAACGAGGTCGTCTCCGCTGTCCAAATCAAATCCGGGCTCTAGAGTCGGCTTCGTCGGAGAATGGGCAAGCTAGGTCGTCGATGTCCATGCCGAAGATGATCTACGTCGAGGCATCGCTAGATCAAGCTCACAACTTCACCAAGTCATGAAACTTGTGAAGTAAACACACTCTACTACTTGGCAAGAGGTAGAGGATGAAGAAATAGGAAGTGGGTTAACTTTAGAATTGGATTTCTTACTCAAAAACATCAATCACCATTGATGAGGTAAGCTTTTCTTCACTTGAAGCAAGGAAGAAGAAGAAGAAATGTTATGATAAGTTAAAATAAAAAGAAAAGAACAATCCAATCTTTATGATAACTTAACCATGGTTATGTGTAGAGATTGAACTAGGGTTAAAACAAATGGTTAGGTTAAGCATGAGATAAGAATGGTGGACAAAGTCAAAGGTTTATGAATCTTCATGAAAAAACAAAGAAAGCCTCCATTCTTCTCATTTCATTTTCCAAAAAGAAAATAAATAAATAAATAAATAAATAGACATGAAAAACAAAACCCTAACCATTTGAATAACCATGGTTTAATCTTTACACAAACTCAAGTTAGCATGCATCATCAAACATGATACATACAAGTGCACAAAAACATATCGCATATGCAATGCGCACGAACCAAGTGAGAAAATCCGTCTAAAGTGAACCGATACTAGTTAATGCAAGGTAATATATCAAATATATATAATTATACATTAAATCATTAAATCAACACTTGATTTAATGATCCGGTCATGCGCACATAACTGACTGGTATCATTAGTAACATCTTATCGAATCAACACTTGATCCGATAACCCGGCTATATCGCATATAACCGATCAATGTCACATCGCGAGAATCGAATACAGTATCACATACTCGTATTATTCTCGGTCCCGCACATATCTCATATGCGCTCCTATTTCGTTTCGCTTGAGCCAGGAAACCTCTGTGTAGGACTCTAAAGACTCGTCAATACGCCGGCAGCAGATGATGATCATATCAAACACCCACAAGCCGCAAGCGGTCTGCTAAACGTAACGGCCATCCGGGTATTGAGCGATCTGAAGATCGACGAGCAAGCCCGCTCACACTCCAGTGAATCCGACCAGTAACACTACCGTACAGTCCGGTCTGATCGTCTGATCTGTCGCATATCTCGCCTAGGGGTGGTATACGTCAGACCCCAATAGCTCGATAAGTCGTGTCGATATGAGGTCTATAACTATTCGAGAAACTACTGGTAACACTTACCAGTAAATCTCAGCAACCCTGGCCAGGGATTTCCTGTTATAGCCAATCGAACACAGCGCAACATCAACTCCCTATACCGGGAGAGACGAATCCCCTCCTATCGCTCATTGCCTCCATGTGACTCGGGACTGTACCCAAAAACCACTGTTTTGCATGCCCTCTTGGACGTGGTAAGATGGAAATCAAAGCACAGTGGGAACCACACAAGACTCTATGATGATCTCGGGTCAACAGACTACTCTGTACCAGTGTCACCAGAGAACTGCCATCTGACGTGAGGTATAATACCATCTGGGAGTTCTCGGCGAGTCCGTCCAGTGTACCCAGTCTCTACTGAGCACCCGTATATCATCTCTGATGTCAAACACCGATGGATATGGGATCATCCATCACCCATCTATATGGGTCGAGAAGGTATACGCTAGTCTACTCTGGTATATCGATGCCCCGTCTCGATACACCCACGACTAGGGAGTTTGAAGGATGTACTTATAGACTACCATGTCTCCACTAGTATGATCTGCATCATAGTCTAGGTAGTCAAGTACAGATCCTAAGGGCATTACCAACATGTAACAGAGAGACAATCAGCATACACGTTTAGGTAAAGGGTAACCAGATAGCATACTATCATGTCGAGCAAGAAAGTCCTCCCTATATATGTCCCAGCATCCACTACAATATACATCCTATGTACAGTAATGGCCTCTAGGGCATACATATAACTAACAATCTCCCACTTGCACTAGGGCCATCTGTAGCAGTGGTTGTAGTATCTCATACTCAACCATCCCATAAAAGTCTCTCTCTGGGAACAGGCCTTTGTGAATGGATCTGCTGTGTTGTCCTCTGAGTCTACTCTCCTAACCTCGATCTCCCTGGAGATCAACCATCTCCATGATCAGGTGACACTGCCTTAGAATAAGTCTGGATCACTGATGGGACCGGCGTTCCTTGGCATAAGCCACAACTCCATTGTTTCACAATGGTAGGAACATAGTTCATCTCATGAACCAATATACACCCAAACAGCCTCTAGGGTAACATCTTAAGTAGCGATGTATCCTGCCTTTATCGTCTTGTATGCCACGGTATCTAGCTTGGAACTCTTCCAACATATCGTCCCTTTACTGAGGGTAAAGACAATGCCTGCGACTGACATTCAGTCGTCTTTATCACCCTGGAACCCTTCCAGTGATTCTCCCCAGGATCGATTGATACCATCTCACTACAACTAGTGAGAATCCTAACATCCATTTAGATCTATCTCATAGATCCAAAATCCAGGAGTTAGTAGGTATCATTATGATCCTATATGGAGAATCATTGTGATAAACGGAGATTGACCGAGCGTAGCATAGGAAACTCCTTCCCTATCAAGAGTATGTCATCCACGTACTCTACGAGGATCGTCACCATACTCCCTACTACCTTTTTGTTTATACAAGGTTCATCTACCATTTTGATGATGTCAACTTCTTTGACTAATCCATCAAAACAGATGTTCCAACTCCGCGATGCCTGCTTTATCCTATAAAGCATCTTGCACACGTTTCCGCTGCTCCCACTGTCTACGAAGCCCTCTGGCTGTGTACTTATAGACACTCTCTTCTAAATCATCATTTAGAAAAGCAGTCAAGACACCCAACCACCAGATATCGCAGTCATGGTATGTAGACGTGGCAAGTAGGATCTGGATAGACTTAAGCATAGCTACTTGAAAAGGTTTCATCATTATCCACGCCTGGTCGATGACGAAAAGCTTTAACAAGTCTAGCTTTGAAAGTCTCAACTTTTCCATCTACACCAAGTAATCTTCTCAAGATATACTTGCTCCTGATGGGGATTTAACCCTTCAGATATAGCAACCAAAGTCCATACTTTGTTGGTGTATTAGGATTCCATCTCAGATCGATAAACATCCAGCCATTCTTACAGAGTCTTACTCTCGATGGCCAGCTCGAAGCTAGTTGGGTCATCATCTCATGATGCAATCCTCGCTCCCACTGTCATAGAGAAACAGAAGTATCTCTCAGGTGGGTGAGGAACCCTACTAGATCGGCGGAGAGGCTGAGGTTCGTTGGGATCTACTGAATCCTTTGGTTCTATCAAATCTTCAGCTGTAGTTTGTATAGCTGGAACACTTCCAGTTCTACATAATAGACCTTGCCTCGAGCTTGTCCGGATTTTGCTTTTTGACATAGGCCGGACAACCACAAATCTTAACTAACTTAAGACATGGGTTCTTCCCATTCCATATCACATATGAAGCGGTAGGCAACTGATTTGATTCGAACCCTATTCAATAGGTATGCAGCTTCTCAAGCGCATATTTCCCAAAAGGAAATAGGTAACTCATTAATACTCATCATAGAGCACACCATATCATATAGGGTGTGATTGCTCCGCCCTGATATACCATCGTGCTATGGTGTATTCAGAGGAGTAATGCTGAGAGAGAATCTCATTCTCCTTTAGAAAAGTCCAGGAATTCCATGCTCAAGTATTCTCCTCCTTGATCACATCAAAGGACATAATACTTATACCCGTATATTGGTTCTCTACTTCTAACTTATATTCTGTGAATATCTCAAAAGGTTCGGACTCATGTTTCAACAGGAACATATGACTGAATCTTGAGAGATTATCAGAGAATATAATGAAGTATAAAGAATCAGTCCTGGCATTTGTAGACTGGGGACCTACATACATCAACATGTATCATCCCAAGAGTTCATTAACTCTTTCTCTGTTTCCAGTAAACGGAGCTATGGTCATCTTATCTTTGTGACATGACTGGCGAGTTTCACAAGATGTAAATTCAAACTGATTTAAATATGCATCTATATGTAACTCTAGCTAGTCGGGTCACATTGATATGACCTAGTCTACAATGCCTCAAGAAGGATTCGTTCATTTCTGAACTCTTCCTCTTGTGTGTGTTCCATATAATAAGAACTGTAGTTTGATTTAGAACATCAACGCTTTTAGATAACGTGCCTGAACCGATCAACTTTTGATATAGGAAATGTTCAAAACATTATCCAACAATACAAAATTATATCCTTTCTTTACTAATAAAAAGACTGATATGATTTTGTATATCAGGTTCGGTATCTAACAACATTCGTTCAGAATCAATGTATCGGTAATACAGGGTGACAGTGACCGACAGACTTGGCTGCAACACTTTCCCCGTTTTCTGCCTCATGAACTCATCACCCGTCCTCAGTTTTTCTACCTTTCTGTAGCCCTATGTAACAGATTACATATCTGGGATCCTGATCTGGTATCACATACCCAGGACGTAAAGAATACTGAGAAACAGTTCTGTATAATGAACACACCCGAAGATGATGCATCATCATGCACTCTCCTCGTTTGGGCGACACGGGAAATCTGGTATTCCCCAATTTCCTGCTCTATCTTATAACAATTATAAGGTGGAGCGGGACCAACGTTCCCCAGCTCAGTATAACAAGCGGGTTCAGTCAATAATCCGTATTATTATCTTGATTAAGGCGTGATATGGTCGCTACCTGGAGAGAGAGAGAAGAAAACACTCAGCGTGCGCTCTGTCAAGAATAGATTGGTTATTATTTTATCTAATCAGGATGGCTCCCACTGCTTTTTATCAAATCTTCCTTCAAACCCTAAAAGGAAAGACTAGCCGGGATTAATTACACACTACAAGTTCGCCAATCTTTCAGCCAGGCCAGTGTCGGTACTTTGAGGGAGGTGCCCCGTGCTTTCGCACGGACCTAATTAATGTAAACCTCATTTTCCCAGAGGCGTAACCTCGTTAACACCTTTCTAGACACCTACTTGATCGGCTAATTGTAATGCGTAAAACTCTCCCAGGAGTAACACTTACACGCAGCGGGTATCGGGATCCAACTATCTCATATAAGGTATGCAATCTCATTTCAAATCTCAACACTTGAAATTCCCGATAATATTTTGCCCCTAGCGTCCTATGACCTTGACGCAGGCCAACAAACCATAGTCCGCTAGTCAAGTTCAACCCGTCATTTCCTGATTGAATTAAACCCACCCGCACGACCCTTGACGCAGGCCAACAAAGTCGCACGACTACCCTAATCCAATCACATCATATGCTTATACAGATAAGCACCAGTTAGCTACCGCACACTACGTCTTGACGCAGGCCAACAAACGTAGCACGAATACTAACTACTACTTATCTGAAATGACGGAGGGCTACGACAGGTTTTTCTGAAAACCTATTGCGTAATGAACTTGATATCGTTGTAGAATCAAATGATTTTAAAATGGAGTGCTTTTGAGGCTTTTCTAGTTTTGCTAAAGGAGTCACTCCCGGTGAGGGGATCGTCGGTCCTTTCCTCGTCGAATGAGGTGCGGGATATATCATATATATCACTGTGCAAAGCAAAAACTCTTAAAAGCAATCAAAAGACAAACCGAGTGTGTAGCATCTGCCAGTTATTGCTAAAGGAGTCACTCCCGGTGAAGGGATCTCGGTCCTTTCCTCATCGAATAAGGTGCAGGATATATCATATATACCGCTGTGCAAAGCAAGAACTGTAGCTACCTGTTTTTATTTTGAAATTCGATTCTACAACATCTTAGGTTTCTTTTATTTCATTAATCACATTAATGAAGTCCCATCAATTATGTACCTAAACATCACAGATAAATACGACGTGCACTTATGCCATCCGCATTCGCCTCGATGTCCCCTCGTGCACCGTTAGGTTAGGTAACTAACGGCAGAGCGGGGCAGGGCTAGCGCGAGTGCAAAACATAAGTAACGTCTATATAATATATCATATATACTATATACTGTATCTATCATAGAACATCACATGATCACATCACAGATATCGCAGCAGAAGAATCATATGAAATATTGGATATACTAGGACGTCCGTGTTTTCAATACGAGCCAGTATAAAACACGGATTCCACGGTCGTGATGAATAGCCAAACCCACACCCCTAGACCCCTACGAGAGCGGCAAGCAACCCTGCCAATTCTAGAGTTAGGAGACCCGGACTCGACTCCTCGAGTTGGTCTCCCACTGGACTCCAGAACCCAGTTACTTGTGCCCTCCTCCTTGGGTCTATCCTAGTGCGGAAAAGTAAATAATATACAACAGGTGACAACTTCCGCAACCTGGAAGCGCCCCAATAAAAGAATATTACATACAAGTTTTTACATGAATGAAAATGAAAAACACTCATCTCACATAAAAAAACCCCGGCTATTCAAACACGACGATCCAATATAACATATCCAGCAACACATAACATCACATGTCATCAACGTAAGTAAATATGTCCATCCCAATTGTCGTTGACATATAGCAACGAAACCGGCGAAATCACATATTACACTTACGGTCACAGAAAAGAAAGTGTAAAACTACAACAGTTGGAATCCGCAATCACCTCAGACATCGCATGCCTAACCAAATGAATTTCTTAGACATCGCATGCCTAATAATTATAAACCCCGCATTTCAGTCTCATTATCGAAAACACTTTTCAATATCGAGTCGGGCAATTCAACAAGATTTCCGACAGTCTGATCGAATACTCGTCACAAACTTTAGTAGGCGGCCGCACCCCCGATACCGTCGACGAAGTGCACCAAGGCGGAACACCGCTACCGCGAGCACCCGGACGGATGCTTTCGGCGACGGGGTTCTCCTACAGTCACTTGGTCGGGGCTATGGAGTGAGGCTGTCTATTAAGTTTACCCGGCGAGTATCCGCGTACGCTACGTGATTGCGACGGACTTTTGATCACATCAAAATTCCGTGGCAACCGATCAAGTGAGACTAAACTGCTATGTTTATAACATTCATTTAGTTATCACATAACTGTTTGTGAATTCCAATTATTGTATCCCATTCCAGATAAACAGAAAATGTTAAACTTTTCGATCGAACAATCGAACACCCAAGTTTTCCCGATACAGATCAACACATGAAATATGTCTAACAACATTCAGTTCGTACCTCAGTAGCAACGGTCCAGCCGTAGAAGGGTCAAGCCAACGCCTCACATGTGGCACGCCGTACTGCCCCAAACCCGAAGGTTCAAAGGGCAGTTCAAGACGGTCACATAATCGAGTTAAGGTTTGTGTCTTCTAGAGGGACCATCGCGTTACTTGCACTACTTAGAACGTCGTCAAACTACGGAAAAATCCAACACTTGGAAATTTCCCGACAGGGGAAAAATTGGGTATTTATATCCGGTCGAACTTTTTAACATATTCTAAAATTTATCCGGAAAGCCACACAGACAAAATTTGATACCCCGATCGAAACATCGAATCCCCAAAACAACTGCAGAATTTCAACTCTGGAAAAAATATTAAAAATTCCCAGAAAATCCAGTACATAAAACTAAGAATTACTGTATAAAAATTTTTACAATTGGAGGTCGTACGGCCGCTCATCCGCGGCCTGAGACAACAGGAAGGCCGCGGATCCGCGCCTAGAATAATGAATTAACCCCTCAAATTTAAACAGTAATTCTTATATTATTTTACTGAGTTCTCTGAATATTTTTAATATGGAAAAATCCCTGTTTTTCAAAATCGTCCAGAGAGCAAGTTTGGTTTGGGATTTCGGATTCGTTCGGACTTCAAATTCCGTCTGGACTTCGCCTAAGGCTCTAGCTAGGCTCTGATACCACTGTAGGGTTCCTAGGCATGCTAGTGAGGTCTCCCAAGCCATCAACCATGGCAATTTCAAAAATTATGGTGCCTACAAACCCTAAACTACGGATCGATAACTAGATGTCTAGGCGAACAATGAACTAGTTAACACTTAACTAATGAGAAAACGGAAATACAACCTTTGTAGATCCGGTCCTCCACCTCCACGGCTCCGCAACGAGGTCGTCTCCGCTTTCCAAATCAAATCCGGGCTCTAGAGTCGGCTTCGTCGGAGAATGGGCAAGCTAGGTCGTCGATGTCCATGCCGAAGATGATCTACGTCGAGGCATCGCTAGATCAAGCTCACAACTTCACCAAGTCATGAAACTTATGAAGTAAACACACTCTACTACTTGGCAAGAGGTAGAGGATGAAGAAATAGGAAGTGGGTTAACTTTAGAATTGGATTTCTCACTCAAAAACATCAATCACCATTGATGAGGTAAGCTTTTCTTCACTTGAAGCAAGGAAGAAGAAGAAGAAATGTTATGATAAGTTAAAATAAAAAGAAAAGAACAATCCAATCTTTATGATAACTTAACCATGGTTATGTGTAGAGATTGAACTAGGGTTAAAACAAATGGTTAGGTTAAGCATGAGATAAAAATGGTGGACAAAGTCAAATGTTCATGAATCTTCATGAAAAAACAAAGAAAGCCTCCATTCTTCTCATTTCATTTTCCAAAAAGAAAATAAATAAATAAATAAATAAATAGATATGAAAAACAAAACCCTAACCATTTGAATAACTATGGTTTAATCTTTACACAAACTCAAGTTAGCATGCATCATCAAACATGATACATACAAGTGCACAAAAACATATCGCATATGCAATGCGCACGAACCAAGTGAGAAAATCCGTCTAAAGTGAACCGATACTAGTTAATGCAAGGTAATATATCAAATATATATAATTATACATTAAATCATTAAATCAACACTTGATTTAATGATCCGGTCATGCGCACATAACCGACTGGTATCATTAGTAACATCTTATCGAATCAACACTTGATCCGATAACCCGGCTATATCGCATATAACCGATCAATGTCACATCGCGAGAATCGAATACAGTATCACATACTCGTATTATTCTCGGTCCCGCACATATCTCATATGCGCTCCTATTTCGTTTCGCTTGAGCCAGGAAACCTCTGTGTAGGACTCTGAAGACTCGTCAATACGCCGGCAGCAGATGATGATCATATCAAACACCCACAAGCCGCAAGCGGTCTGCTAAACGTAACGGCCACCCGGGTATTGAGCGATCTGAAGATCGACGAGCAAGCCCGCTCACACTCCAGTGAATCCGACCAGTAACACTACCGTACAGTCCGGTCTGATCGTCTGATCTGTCGCATATCTCGCCTAGGGGTGGTATACGTCAGACCCCAATAGCTCGATAAGTCGTGTCGATATGAGGTCTATAACTATTCGAGAAACTACTGGTAACACTTACCAGTAAATCTCAGCAACCCTGGCCAGGGATTTCCTGTTATAGCCAATCGAACACAGCGCAACATCAACTCCCTATACCGGGAGAGACGAATCCCCTCCTATCGCTCATTGCCTCCATGTGACTCGGGACTGTACCCAAAAACCACCGTTTTGCACGCCCTCTTGGACGTGTTAAGATGGAAATCAAAGCACAGTGGGAACCACACAAGACTCTATGACGATCTCGGGTCAACAGACTACTCTGTACCAGTGTCACCAGAGAACTGCCATCTGACGTGAGGTATAATACCATCTGGGAGTTCTCGGCGAGTCCGTCCAGTGTACCCAGTCTCTACTGAGCACCCGTATATCATCTCTGATGTCAAACACCGATGGATATGGGATCATCCATCGCCCATCTATATGGGTCGAGAAGGTATACGCTAGTCTACTCTGGTATATCGATGCCCCGTCTCGATACACCCACGACTAGGGAGTTTGAAGGATGTACTTATAGACTACCATGTCCCCACTAGTATGATCCGCATCATAGTCTAGGTAGTCAAGTACAGATCCTAAGGGCTTTACCAACATGTAACAGAGAGACAATCAGCATACACGTTTAGGTAAAGGGTAACCAGATAGCATACTATCATGTCGAGCAAGAAAGTCCTCCCTATATATGTCCCAGCATCCACTACAATATACATCCTATGTACAGTAATGGCCTCTAGGGCATACATATAACTAACACAAACCAGGTCTTTGACGAAAACCCTTTGCAACAAGTCTAGCCTTATAGGTTTCCACCTGTCCATCTACACCAATCTTTTTCTTGAAGATCCATTTGCATCCTATGGGTTTTACCCCATCTGGAGCAAAGTCCAAAGTCCATACTTTGTTGGTGTACATGGACTCCATTTCGGTCCGCATTGCATCTAGCCATCGTACCGAGTCGCCGCTCTGGATGGCCTGCTGGAAGTCAGTAGGTTCATCATCATTTATGATGCAATCCTCTCTATCCCCATCTATGAGAAAACCGTAGTATCTCTCAGGCGGATGAGACGGCCTACTACTCCTGCGGAGGGGTGCGGGAATGTCCTGTTCTTCTTGAACTACCGGTTCTACCAAACTTTCAGTATTAGTTTGTGGGTCTGGAATTTCTTCCAGTTCTATTTCGCTCCCACTTGATTCCTTTTCTAAAAACTGATGTTCTAGAAAATGGGCATTACGAGAAACAAATACCTTTTGTTCCTCTGCGTAATAGAATAGATATTCCCTGGAGTTCTTTGGATATCCCACAAACTTACACTTTACTGATCGTGCCTCGAGCTTTTCCACATGCTGCTTTTTAACAAAAGCTGGACATCCCCAAATCTTTATATACTGTAGATGGGGTTTCTTCCTGCTCCACATCTGATATGGAGTGGTAGGCACAGTCTTGGTAGGAACCATGTTCAAAAGATATGCCGCTGATTCTAGCGCATAACCCCAGAAAGATCGCGGTAACTCAGCATTACTCATCATGGATCGTACCATATCAAATAGGGTTCGATTCCGTCTCTCCGATACACCATTATGCTGTGGAGTGTATGGAGGAGTAAGCTGAGAGAGAATTCCTTTCTCTTTTAGGTAACCTAGGAACTCGGCACTTAAGTATTCACCACCTCGATCAGATCTAAGTGTCTTGATACTTTTGCCGGTTTGGTTTTCTACTTCATTCTTATACTCTTGGAATTTCTCAAAAGCCTCAGATTTATGTTTCATCAGATAAATGAATCCGTATCTTGAGTAATCATCCGTGAAGGTAATGAAATAGGAAAAACCACCTCTTGCATGTGTAGACATTGGACCACATACATCGCTGTGTATGAGTCCTAAAAGCTCGCTCGCTCTTACTCCATGTCCAGTAAATGGAGTCTTTGTCATCTTTCCTTTGAGACAAGATTGACAAGTGTCATAAGTTTGATATTCGAACGAGTCCAAATATCCTTCTCTATGCAACTTAGTCAACCTTCTCTCATTGATGTGACCCAGTCTACAATGCCATAAGAAAGCTTTATTAAATCTGGAGACTTTCTTTTTAGTGTGTTCTGGACATTGAAAATTTGGAGTTGGTTTAAAACATATATACCGTTATTTAGTGTACCGGACCCAATCAAACCATGATTAAGGTGGATGTTAACATCATCTCTTACAAACGTGAAATCATAACCTTTATTTGATAACAAGGAAACTGATATGATATTACACGTTAAGCTTGGTACAAAAAAACAGTTATGTAAAACCAAAATGTGTCCACTCGTCAATCCTAGGTGATAATCCCCGACGGACGCAGCTCCCACGCTAGCTCCGTTAGCAACCTTTAGGGTCATATCACCTTCCTTCAGCACTCTACGGTTTCTCAGTGCCTGCAATGAATTGCAAATATGAGATCCTGATCCGGTATCCAATACCTAGGAAGTAGAGTTGATCGACAGACAATTCTCAATTACAAACACACCTGAAGTCGAAGCCACAGCTTGCTTCGGTTCCTGGTTCTTGGCGTTCCACGCCTTGCAATCCTTCTTCCAGTGCCCTTTCCTGTGACAATGGAAGCACTCATCCTGGCCAACTACCGGTACCGCAAACTTTTTCTTTCCCTTCCCTCCCACCTTACTTACACCTCCTCTAGGTCTAGGGGCGGCCTTCTTCTTCCTTCCTTTGGCCCTAGCCTTGGACCCGGAAGAAGATGCACTGCCAACAAACATAGCGGGTGTTTCCCTTGCCTTCTGCAAGGTGCCCTCTGCACTCCTTAACATATTCAGGAGTTCCGAAAGTTCAACTTCTTTTCTTTGAATGTTGAAGTTCAGGATAAACTGGGCGTAGGTGGAAGGAAGGGACTGGAGAATAAGGTCTGTATAGAGCTCATTATCCAAAGTCGTCCCAAGGTCTGCGAGCTCTTCTATATAGCCGATCATCTTTAGGACATGTTCTCCTACCGATGACCCGACAGCCAACCTCGCTCGAAACAAGTTCTTAAAGGTCTCGTATCTTGCTGTACGAGATTGCTCTCCATAAAGTTCCTTTGTATGGAGAAATATGGCATCTAGTTCCATATCCTCGTGCCTCCTCTGATGTTCATTGTTCATCGAGGCAAGCACGATGCACTTGGCTTTCGCGCAATCGAAATCCCAGGTTTTGTGGATTTCCTTATCCGCATTACTGGATTTGGGACCAGGGACAGCAGGTGCCGTAGCGGTGAGGACGTACCCCAATTTGTCATAGGTCAAAGCCATTTTGACATTCCGCAGCCAATCTTTATAGTTTGGCCCTGTCAGTATATTTTTCTCTAAAAGTAACTTAAGCCCAGTCATTTTCAGGGTCCCTGCAATTAGGAGAGAGAGAAGAAAACTCTTTAGCATGATGCTCTTGCAAGTTCAGAGTGGTTTTTAGTTTATCTAAACTGGATGGCTCCCACTGTTTCTCGAATCCTTCCTCAAACCATAAAAGAAGAATTAGCCAGGACTATTCTCACCGTACAATACTTGCTTAACCGTTCAGCCAGGCTAGTGTCGATACTTCGAGGGAGGTTTTCCAACGCTTTCGCGAAGTTCCTTAATTAAATAACCTCTTTTTTCTGGGGGCGTAACCCCGCTGACACCTTTCTTGACACCTACTTGGTTTATAGCATTGATCGTTAAGTGACGAATCTCCTGATAAGTAGCATATACTCACAGTAGGATCGGGATCCAAATATCATTGTATGATAATGTTGAAGGAATCCTACCAACATTCATCAAACTCCAAATGGTATGCAACTCTTTGCAAATTTCAGTTTCTTTAGAAATTCCCGATATATATTTTTCCGCCCCATGCTCTTATGACCTTGGCGTTAGGTCAAAATGTCATAAGTCACATGTCAAGTTCTACCCATCATTATCTTGTCAATTTGAACCCATCCGTATATATCCTTGACGTTCGGCCAAAATGATAATACGACTGTCCCAAACTAACTCATCTATCTATGCAACAGATGAATACCCAGTAGCTACCAAACACTATGCCTTGGCGTTAGGTCAAAATACATAGCTTGAATACTACTGAATACCCAGATGAAATGACGGAGGGCTACGAATGGTTTTGGCGAAACCGTGAACGTAGTGAACTTGATATAACCGAAGGAACCTGATAGCTTTTAAAAGGAGTGGTTAAAGCTCCGCATTTAAAAATATCTGTTTTTAAAATTAATCGAGTGGTTTCTTTTAAATTATTCCAACGATTAAACTTTTTGGTTTATTTTCATTGCATTATAAATAATGCGTCCCATCATTAACCTATCATTGTAGAAAACAACGAAAATACAACGTCCTCTTATGCCATCCGCATTCGCCACGGGGTCCCGTCATCACCCGTTAGGTTACTTAACTAACGACAGAGCGGGGGCTGGGCTAGCGCGGGTGTAAAACATAAGTGACGTCTAAATAGCTATCATATATAGATATTGTACATTCGTCAGACGCAATAATAGGCATTCCAGATCACAGATGAACTTTATTGGATTTGCAAGCAATCCGTGTTTGTTTTGAGCCTGCAACAAAAGACGGATTACACAGTTGTGATGAATAGCCATTACCCCACCCAAGACCCCAACGGGTATGGCAAACTACCCGCCCGGCAGTTTGTGCACCCCACCTTGGGTCTGTCCTAGGAGCAAAAACAGTAAAATGAAATAATACAACGGTGGCTACAACCGCAACCTGGATGTGCCCCGCAGAATAATATTACAACAAATTACATTTACATCAAATGAATTAAATAATAACCCATCACATAACCCCGGCTATACATCACAACAGTCCAACACAGTTCATATACACAAACAGATAAAATCCATTACAGAAATGTGCAACCCCCTGCCAACCGACATACTAGCAGTTAGGGGAGGTTTACGAATACATTATACAAACACAGATATAATCCAACAAGCAAATACCGTATAATTTCGATCGATTAAACACATTTAATTTTGCTCCAATACTTCTCTGTAAATCTGAAACCTGAGCAAAAATAAAAAATTCCAGAAAATACCAAATATCACAGAGAACCAACACAGGAAAATTGGGTTCATGAATCGGCAACTCGGCGGCGGAAGCGCGGCGGATCGGTGGGATCCGCCGCGGTTCCGCGGCGCTTTAGCCGATTCATGGGCCCAATTTTCTTGGGTGTTCTACTACTGTCCTTTAGAGCTTTCTGAACATCCCTGAAAAATTTTTGGACTTCATTTAAAAATCGACAGAAACTTATGATATCGGGGTTTTCCGGTTTCGTTTTTTCCGTTCGAAATTCATACAATTTTGCAAGTGAGTTATTATTGTTTAGTGAGGCTCTGATACCACTGTAAGTCGATGTACAACACCCCACGACTTGCGGGGAGGCGGAAATATGAAAAACGATCTTGTTCTTTGCTTAAACATCGACTAACCGCATGAATCGAAGCTAAACGATAACTAACATCAAACATAGAAGTTCTAAACTACTATGTAAAGGGATTATACCTTAAGAACCATGTCCTTCGTCTTTATGGACTCCACCTCCTCTTCGACCTTCTCCAAGTAGTAGACGATCCACCACGAGAGCTTTACTCCAAGCTTTGCCTCTAAACTTGAGGCAACTAGGTTTCTTTAAGTGCTAATCAAAGTACCTAGATAATATAGAGTGAGGGTTATGAATTAAGTAGTCTAACTAATCCTTGTACTCAACACATGAGAGGGGAGGATTAGGGTTTGAAGAGAG
The DNA here is from genome assembly GCA_030015575.1 of Agapanthus africanus. Classification (NCBI taxonomy): domain Eukaryota; kingdom Viridiplantae; phylum Streptophyta; class Magnoliopsida; order Asparagales; family Amaryllidaceae; genus Agapanthus; species Agapanthus africanus. The sequence goes on from CM057337.1 coordinate 313,682,118, forward strand.
GAAGCCTGAGGAGAGAGAAGGTGAGAAGAATAATCGATATGAGAAAATGAGTTATCATAATATATATGAAGCATTAAGATTTATCAATAAAAGAAAAACAAATGATGAATAATCATGCTTCATAAATATCTAATGGTGATTCATTAAGCATTTATGATGCATTAATGACATGGATGAATCACTCATATGACTCACTAATCTCATTCAATGTATAAGCCACCTTAACCTCCTTAGTCACCATCTTCTAGAAGCTTCTCGCGCAATTACGAGAACGCCCCTCCTATCGGCGAAAACGCGGAAAAACTTTAGACTGTATAAATCCAATAACCGAATACTAGTAACTGGCTTAAACCAAAGCCGACTAGTAAAATCTGTCTGAAAGTCGTACGTTCGTAAACACACGTATGCGTCCGAACCCTTGTCGTAAAACCATACGACCTCTATATCGTTTCGCCTGGAGTAGGGAAACTCTCTGTATGGGACTCTAGAGACTCGACTACTACGCTGGCAGTGGGTTTAACCACAAACCGCAAGCGGCACTAGCTGTACGTAACGGTCCCTAGGTAGATGTCGATAAGAAGGCCGATGAGGAAACCCATCCGAACTCCTACAGAGTCTGATGTGACAATCTCCATACAGTCCGGTCCGTTCGTCTAAGACTATCGCATATCGGGCCTAGGGGGCGGCAAGCGTCAGTCCCCTAATAGCGGTATCAGTCGTGTCGGAGCGAAGCCCATTACACCCTGAGAAACTACTGGAACCTACCAGCAAATCTCGCTTGCCCTGGCCAGGGACTTTGCGTAATGGCTCTCTGACACAGCGCGATATCAACCCCCAATATCGGGAGAGACGAATCCTCTCTAACCGCCACTGCCTCCAAGTGCTCGGGACTGCACCCAACTGCTACCTGTTTGCATGACTCCTTTGAGCCGTGGTAGGGTAGCAATCTAAGAACAGTGGGACACACTCGAGGCGAAGTAGCAGTGTCAAGTCTGCGGACTATGCTGTACTCATGTCACCTGGGAACTGCTCACTGACGACTGGTATAAAACCAACCAACAGTTCCCTGTGAGTCCTGTCCGGTGTACCCGTAACCTAACGAGCACCTGCATACTATCTCCAGTACGACGTACTGACGGCTGTGGGAAAGACCATCTCCCCAACTGGGATGAGAAGCGTACACACCAGTCTACTCCGGAGTATCGATGCCCTGTCTCGATAATCCAACGACTAGGGACCTGAATAAGGATGTGCTTGTAGATTACCCAGCCCCCACTAGTGTGACTGCCATCACAACGCTGGTAGTCAAGCAAGATCCTAAGAGCTCTATCAATACGTATACTCACATATTAAGATAGAAAAACCAAGTAGCATACTACCATGTTTAGCAAGACTGTTATATACATGTGAATATCCTAAGCTTCCATTAAGTAATATAGAAACTAGTATGATACAATAATGGCCCCTAGGGCATATACACTAACAATAACAACCAAGCTTCCAAGGGAAGCTAGACCTAGCTTCTAGGGGAAGCTAAAGGAAATCTATAAAAAGGGACCTAGTGCTTCATTACAGAGGTTGTTGAATATTGAGCCAAAATTCCGCAAGTTGAGTGACACAAATTGCAACTCAAAACCCTAGACCGAATCCAATTCCAAAGCCAAATCAAGATTCAACGAGTACCAAATCAAGTAAGCATTCAACGTGCCTTTGAAGCAATGCCGATCTTCATCCGAGCAAGAGATCCTTGACGATCCACGACTTACGACGATCGAGCCACGCAAAGATCGACGCCAAATTCCTTCTCAATTGAGTGAGCTAGAGCTAGTCTTGTAAACTTGAGTGAGAGTTGTAATTTGAAGAGGATCTAAACAAAGGTGAAAATCACTATTCTTGCTTTCTATTCATTCTTGCATTACGATATTCTTAGTTCTTGATTGCTTTATAATGATGCGTGAGTAAATTCTCCGCTTGTATTGGAATCGAGAGAATAGGTAGATGATGTTGATTAAATTCTTGAACGATTCTTAAGTCTTATGAGTTTTGTAAAATTTAGGAAATTGAATCATCGAAAACCTAATTTGAGTGAGATCACTTTCTTGAATGTTTTCGCTCCAAATTAGAGATCAACGATCGGTGATTTAATTTGCTAAAGGCTAGAATTTGAATGATAATCAATGAAAGGACAAAGGATGATGATGGAGAAACCCTAGTTTACTCAATAGTTCCCTAATTCTCATTGATCGTCATCGATCTAGCAACAAATCTTCAATAGATAAGAATTTGTAATAATTAGTATTCATCATCACTACCAATTGGATCGATTCCGACAAGCCTCTTTACAAATCTTGATAATTCAAACGATTTAGATATTTTCTTGATCTCTATCATTTCTTGATTTTAGATCTATTTCTTGATGATTCTTGAAACTAAATTTCATAAATCTTGAATCAATTTTCTTTTATCATTTAATTTTCAACTCAACTAAAACGATAACGAACAAATTACACTTTCTCAGTGGACGATCCGTGCTCATTGACGAAACTACAATAGATACCGTAAATTGATTGCAGTATAAGTTTGTTTGGTTGTGATCTTTTACACTTATCAAAACATGACACGGAAACGATATCAATCAAATGGCGCCGTTGCCGGGGATAGTGTGCTAATTTGTTCGTTTTTGTAATTTAAGTTGGAAAATTTAGTATTCCATCAGAATTTTTAGATCAAAATTCGCACAAGCGCTTAACGATTTGTTTTGATTTGTTGCAAGGAGATCTGGAATCTGTGGAGCGAGAGGAAAAATTTTTAGAGCATCTCAGAGAGCTTAGTGAAGGTATAGGAGCATCTGCACAAATTTCTGTGCAGGGATCACATTAAGCTGCGGTGGATCCGCGGTATTTGTAGGCTTATTGCGGCGGAACCGTGGTGAGTTGAAGGTTTCAGTGCACCAAACTTCTTAGGTATACTTCTATCTTTCTTATCTCCTCCCTGCTCTGTCCATTAACTAATTTTTGCAGGATTCTTTGCAAAAATTCGCAGCGCCGCAAAAAGAAAAATTGTTGCGTGTTTGATCTTGGTTGTTTGCATTTTTAATACGGAAATTAAGGGGCAAAGACCAAATTCAGATTAGGTGGGGAGTTCATTTCCCTTCCTAATCCCCAAAAATCATAAACTTGCATCCGCATCACCCTCATTAATTAAAAAATATCTAGACACGACTCTAAGGACCGTCGCGCTCACTTAGGAAAGAAGGAGCTCGTGGGTAATCTATTGCTTATCCACGTTTCTTTTGTGGTGTCTAAGGCAAGTGGTTACTTAATTATGCCCACTACTTACGTAGTGGAGAACCTCCCACTTACCTGGCACTTACCTGGCCACAGAAGGGGCAAAGAGGCAGTAGAGGATTTATCTTGCGACTTGTCTTCTGGAAGTCAAGGAGCGGTCTAGAGACTTGACCTAGGTGACCACTAGAATTAGGGTTGCTTGTGCATTGTTTGTGTGAATTTTTCAAAAATCCGTCTTTTTCAAACCAAACACCAAACTCATCTTTTCCTTAATTATCACAACGCTGCCACTTGTGCTAAACCATTTAGTGCATGCTCGGCTGGACACGGGATTTTAGTGCCCGTCTTGTCCGCGTTCCCCCTATCGACTCCGAATTCGGTAATTCTACGTCTACTTTTTCTTCACCCACTACCACACCCACTTTACTCTACCACCGTCCACAGGTGTGCAGAATCCGCCCCGCATCTCTCTCCAAGAGAGATGTTACCCTATGCGAGGTCCTCTTTCGACCTGTCTCACCATTCCACCAGCCAATGGGGACAATTTTGAAATCAAACCACAATATATCAATCTTCTACCAAAATATCACGGTCTCGAGTCTGAAGACGCATACGACTTTATTACCAAATTTGAAAATGTATGCGCTATGATGGGTACTTCACAGCTTTCTGTGGATGCTATGAGATTACATCTTCTCCCATTCACTTTGTGTGATATAGCCGAGAAGTGGCTTTATAACACATCTGCACATTCTATTTCGAACTGGGGAGAATTCGTAACAGCTTTCCTAAAGAAATTCTACCCCAATCATAAAACAGTTCGAGTCCGTAGCGAAATAAATCAATTTACCCAGCTTCTAAATGAACCATTCTCGAAGTGTTTTGAACGCTTCAAGGATCTGTTAGTTCAATGTCCTCATCATAGAATTCCTAGATGGGATCCGTGCAGAATCATATATGAGGCCATTAATCCTACAACAAAATAGACCCTTGAATCCATGTGTCAGGGCACCTTCATGAATAAAGAGGATGGTGAAGCCTTGAGATTTTTAGAAGATTTTGCTGAAATATCTTTACAGTGGGAGAGTATAAGTCAACCATCGTCTAGGGGTGGTAACCACCAATCTGATGTTTCCATAGGAGTTAGAGCTGAAATGGCAGCAATGCAAAAGAAACTCGAAGTTATGGAATAAAAATTTTTAGCAGCCTCCCTAAATCAGATGTTACTCTCCAAAACTGTTTGTGGATGCTGTTCTGATCCATCTTATCATACGGAAGAATGTCCTTTAAATTCTCTGTTTTAAGGTCAAGAGCATACCAATGCTGCTTTCCAACAAAGACCTAGAAACGATCCGTATTCTTCCACTTATAATCAGGGTTGGAGGAATCACCCTAACTTTGCTTGGAACCAATCACAAAATCAAAACACAGTTCCAAACCAAAATAATTTTCAAAAGGGTCCTCCACCACAACAGCAACAACTTCAAATAAGTCTCACCCCTATCAATCACAAAACTTTCAAAATCCGGTCAACACACCTACACCATATAACAATTCTTTGCAATTAACCAGTTCTGATAACTCCTCTCCACTCGAACAAACCATGAATTTGCTTCTGATAAATATCATGCAAGTTTTGGCTGAGATGAAGACTTCCGTCGAAAAAATCCAGAAAAACTCTGACTCCCAAAGTGAGAGTATTAAATCGATGGAAGCACAAATTGCCCGTATAAATGCCGAATTGAGTGCTAGAGAGAAAGGGAAACTTCTAGCTCATCCTTTACCCAATCCTGGCTATTCACATCATGTGAACGCTATCACCACGTTGAGATCTGGAAGAGTGCTTGACAATCATGTCGGTGAAGAGATTGATAATAATGAAGAATCAATCGATGATACCCCGGTTGAGACTTTTCCTTCCACTTTTACTTCTACTTCTGACCCCAGTTCATCTACCCCACCATTTTCTCCCGAGCCTATTCTCCGTTTTCCCCAAGGCTCGAACCCTCAGCATACTTCTTCTAGTCCACCAAAGACGATCCCCACTCCTATTCTGAGTTCTTTTCTACCCACACGATCTTCTCCAATGTTGGACCCCGCTCTTATTACTAAAGCTCCTCATCCGAATCGGTTAAAGGGAAACAGACCAAGTCCGCAGATGGAGAAGATCACTGAAATCTTTAAACAGGTTAACATCAATATCCCTCTCCTAGATTCTATTCAACAAGTCCCCTCTTATGCGAAAATTCTCAAAGACTTTTGCACTAGGAAGAGGAAGACTCAAGTGCCAAAAAATGTGTTCATGTCGAGTACTGTAGACACAGCTTTTCCCCAACAATTACCAAGGAAACGTAAGGACCCTGGCTGTCCTATAATTTCTATTTCTATTAGGGGTAAACACATTAACCGAGCTCTACTTGACCTTGGCGCAAGTGTTAACCTGCTTCCTTTCTCGGTTTATGAGCAGTTAGGGATTGGAGAGTTGAAACCAGCTCACTGCACTCTCTGGATGGCCGATCGATCAATCATCAAACCTAGGGGTGAGCTGGAGGATGTGTTAATAAAAATCGGGGAATTTGTATTCCCTGTAGACTTTATTGTTCTTGATACACAGCCTGTAGTGAACCCACGGAATCAAATTCCGGTGATCCTTGGTCGCCCCTTTTTGGCCACTTCCAATGCTATAATCAACAGTCGTAACGGCTCTATGACCCTATCCTTCAGGAAGATGTCAATTGAGTTTTACAAGTTGGGAAGTGTACCCTCCGAACCTTCTGCTCAGGCATGTTCTGTTGAATTAATGGATGTCGACAGCAGCGAATTGGATCAGCCTCATGATACTGATCTAGACTCTTTTCATATATTGTTGTTTGACCCAACTATGTATTATACACATACGGACTCTTCCACCGAGTTGTCCGGGTCAACAACTAACACTGATTATGAACCGTTTTTAGAGTCTGAAGATCACCCCGCACAGTTTGATAAAATTATTCTTCGTGGGATCGATGAGAGCTTTGAGGATATTTTCGCTGATAAACTTGCATTTTTAGCAAACACAGGTGTTGAGATGAATCATCTCCAAAACAAAAAAATTGAACCTCCACCCCTTCTTCCGGACAATAAAGAGAATGCGAGTAATCCATCATCACAACTATTGTGTCGTCTCTCCAAAACGAGACGCAAACCCTTTCTATCACACCACTTATCTTTTCCCCACTTCTTCCTGGCTCTCTACAACATGTTCTTCCACCAACCGGTGCACTACACTGATAAAATCTTCGAATGGTTGGTGTTGACTTTCGGTCTTCGCAAAGCTTGGTATTGACCAGTAATTTTGACCCCCTCTTATGATTTTCAAATGCTCAACATTGTTTAACTCAAGTTTGGGGGAGGGGGGTATTCTGTTGGCTCTTGAAAATAAAATTTTTACTCAAAATGGTGAGCCAATAAATAAGTTTGGGGGAGATTTTCACATTTATACATTATTTCCCCCGTTAATAAATTTCCTCCCAAGCTTACAGGTTTTTGAGATTTATCAGAAAACAACAGCGAGGACACTGTTGAAAACAAGTTTGGGTGAGTGCTTATTTACGCATCACTTTCATCATACTTTGCATAAGCACAAAACATATAATAAAAATTTTTTTGTACATAAATAAGATAATAAAAGATTAGATAGTGAAAAATTACATCCAAAAGATTGGAAAAATTTAAGAAAACCATGAAAGTTAGAAGTTTTCTTAAACAAAACTAGTAATAAGTTGTTATGAGCCATTATCCCAAGCGTTAGTAAGATGAAAGAAGTCACTAATCTGAGGATAAAAATAAGTCTGAAACAATAGTTCCTATTCTGGAAGCCAAACATTTGAATGTTGACACCCTACTATACGCACTTACACACGTCTTGAAACTCGGGATAGTAGAGGATACCTTGAATTGCTCTTGTCTAAAAGACAAAGTATGAAGGAAGTTATAAATGAATAAAAGATAAAATGGTGAAGAAAAATGAACACTGGTTTTGTTATCACCAAGGCAGCATAAAAAAATATAGCGAGGGTGCTTCATCACCTAGTGCCATAGACCAACTGGTTTGGGAGTCACTGCTAAGCCTTAGGCGTTGCAAGACGAGGAAAATGCTAATACACCTAATCAGCAAGCATATGAGTAATCGGTCGGTTAGTACCTCAAGAAGTATTAACGGTCGCATGAAAAATGTGTGAGCAAATTCATCTAAATATTCGCCGATTAAAAAGTACTGAGGCAGATGGACAAGAGTATGATAGCTTGAATTGAATTCTCCGAGTGTAGGGATGTCGTTTACACACACGTAGGGGTATATGATCGGTGTTTGGAAGAAAGGTAGAAATGAAGAATAAAGGCGATATTTTATTGAGGGATGATGTGATTTCTAACATTTTTTCATGACTATTAAGATAGGGCTCATGACAACCGAAAAGCTAGTATAGTTGGAAACTCTAATTTTCAAAGTTTTTCTTTTACAATTCTTATCTTTATATGTAACTTTCACGGTCTTCCTTTTATTATTGGATTTTGTGGGTGCAATCTGCTGAAAAGCCTCAGAAGACAACACTCCTGCTACTAGAGACACCTAGAGGTTTAAAGGCTTGTTGCACGTGCTCAGTGCAATCGTGTTGCACGTGCTCAGTGCAATCGTGTGCTAGTTAGTTTTTCTTTTTCTTTATTTTCTCCATCTCTTAAATAAAACAAGTTTGCTCGATACGAACAAAATTAAGTTTGGGGGAATTTGATCAGTCGAAAATATTGCATTTTTAACACATCAATTTCCCTACTCTTTGTAATCATCTAAAGGTGTTTGGTATAAATATAGCACATATTAGCAATTTGTCTGCAAAATACCAAATAACATGTGTTATACATTATAACCAGCATTATGATGGAAATTGTATGTTTATTATTGCATACATGATCTTTGTATATTAAACACTTGTCTCGAGATTGTGTGCAGGAAATTCTCCAGGTAAAAGAGCCGGAACTGCTAAAAGTGCTGATAAAATAGATCAAGTCCAAGACTTGAAATCTGCCAGTGAACAAGAAAGTATAAAAATATTCCAGACATCAGGAAAGTGCCATAAAGCCAACAACAAAATAACCTGGAAGTTTCATGCAGAGATCACACCAAACGGCCGCGGATCCGCGGCCGAGTTGACTCGTCGGCGGTTGGTCATTTTCCCAGAGGTCTCCTTTTAACGGCCAACCTTCTCCAAGACACTTCGATAATGTAGATTTCTCCAGAAGCTTCCATTCTAACAGCCAAGTTTCTTGTGCAAGTTTCATAACTACCAAGCTTCTCATGCAAGCTACCTAACTACCTTAATCTAGAAACTTCTCTACCCTAGCTTCCTATGCAAGCCTCATAACAACCAAGCTTCCAAAGGAAGCTAGACCTAGCTTCTAGGGGAAGTTAAAGGAAATCTATAAAAAGGGACCTAGTGCTTCATTACAGAGGTTGTTGAATATTGAGCCAAAATTCCGCAAGTTGAGTGACACAACTTGCAACTCAAAACCCTAGACCGAATCCAATTCCAAATCCAAATCATGATTCATCGAGTACCAAATCAAGTATGCATTCAACGAGCCTTTGAAGCAACGCCGATTTTCATCCGAGCAAGAGATCCATGACGATCCGCGACTCACGACGATCGAGCCGCACAAAGATCGATGCCAAATTCCTTCTCAATTGAGTAAGCTAGAGCTAGTCTTGTAAACTTGAGTGAGAGTTGTAATTTGAAGAAGATCTAAATAAAGGTGAAAATATCTATTCTTGCTTTCTATTTATTCAAGCGTTATGATATTCTTAGTTCTTGATTGCTTTATAATGACGAGTGAGTAAATTCTCCGCTTGTAGCGGAATCGAGAGAATAGGTAGATGATATTGATTAAATTCTTGAACGATTCTTAAGTTTTATGAGTTTTGTAAACTTTAGAAAATTGAATCATCAAAAACCTAATTTGAGCGAGATCACTTTCTTGAATATTTTCGTTCCAAATTAGAGATCAATGATCGGTGATTTAATTTGCTAGAGGCTAGAATTTGAATGATAATTAATGAAAGGACAAGAGATGATGATGGAGAAACCCTGGTTTCTTCAATAGTTCCCTAATTCTCATTGATCGTCATCAATCTAGCAATAAATCTTCAATAGATAAGAATTTGTAATAATTAGTATTCATCATCACTATCAATTGGATCGATTCCGACAAGTATCTTTACAAATCTTGATAATTCAAACGATTTGGATATTTTCTTGATCTCTATCATTTCTTGATTTTAGATCTATTTCTTGATGATTCTTGAAACTAAATTTCATAAATCTTGAATCAATTTTATTTTATCTTTTAATTTTCAACTCAACTAAAACGATAACGAATAAATCACACTTTCTCAGTGGATAATCCGTGCTCATTGACGAAACTACAACAGACACCGTCAATTGATTGCGGTATAAATTTCTTTGGTTGTGATCTTTTACACTTTTCAAAACACGACACGAGAACGATATCAACCAGATAGTCTTTTTCCAAACCATAGGCTGGTGCCGAACGGTAGAGAAGGAAGAAAATCAATTAGCCTAAGTGTGGTGTACAGAAGCTAATGAGTAAAGACAAATAAAGGGATTTGGAGAGACGACAAAGAAATATACGGTTATAGCCATGAATCTGTATAATGGAAGAGGCATTATTAGGAATACCCGGATACCCCTTCGAAACATTTTCATGTTTCAGTATCAGTATGCGTTGTTATTGAAAACTGATTTCCTAATTAGATCCTTGCTCCAGGGTAGCGGGAGTAAGTTATTGGGAATTTGGTGATTATATCCTCATTATATCGGAATTCGTTGTAATTGGTGATATTTGAGGAAATCACCTAGGGTTTTGCCAAACGGCAAATATTTGGTTTTGAATATCCGTTGTTATGCACCAAACTGATATATCTATACGTTTATTTCATAAAGTAAGATATAACTTTTTGAAATTATGTCCATGACATTTACCTATATTAGTTGATGGTTAGGTAAGGAGTATTAAACAGCGGTGTAATTCTTCTTAACCATAGTACAGTTTTCAACCTACGACACACAGGGTTTGAGTTATTCAACTCACAAGACTTATGCAAAGTATTGTATGTTATCCAGTGTCCATTAGGACGGAGGGGTTGGTACTCGTATTATATTCTGTTTACTTGTAACTTCTCAAGTTTTAGACAAGTATTTCGTAGAAATGCAAGGTCCAAGTTTTGAGAAGTTATAGGTACAAGAATAAAGTAGAGAAGCAGGTGTTGCAAGTATCGGGATTCTTCAAGGTGATTGAAGATGTAGATGTTGGTCGTAGTGCCCTCAAAGTCAATTATTGGATCGTAGGCACGTGATTGCAATGATTGAGGAGGACCTACACCGGTAGGACAGTCTTACTCAAGATGATATTATGCTATCTGGTTTGCCTTTATCATCGTGTACAGCTTTAGGTGACATGATCATTATTATACATTGATAGAGCCCTTAGGATTCTTGCTTGACTACCAGCCATATGATGGCGATCATATACATGAGAGTTGGGTAGTCTATAAGCACATCCTTAAAAGTGGTCCCTAGTCGTAGGAGTTTCGAGACAGGGCATCGATACTCCAGAGTAGACTAGTGTATACAGTCGAGACCCCGGCGAGGGGTGGTGGCCGGTCTCACAAGCCATTGGTGTCAGTTGGATCACCTAAGATGTATACAGGTGCTCATTGGGTTATGAGTGCACCGGACAGGACTCACCGGGAACATGGTAGTTGGTATTATACCTAGCATCAGATAGCAGTTCCCTGGTGGCATGTGTAATGATTAGTTCATCGACCTGAGGTCCTCATTTGTCTCGTGTGAGTTTCCACTATGCTTAGATTTCTACCCTACCACGGCTCAAAGGAGTCGTGCAAACAGCTTTTAGTTGGGTACAGTCCCGAGCCACATAGAGGCTGTGAGCGGATCGGCAGTGGATTCGTCTCTCCCAGTATTGGGGGTGAGATCGCGCTGTGTCTAGGAGAGCTATTACACCAAGTCCTTGGCCAAGGCAGGTGAGAATTACTGGTAGGTATTCCAGTTGTTTCTCAGGGTGTTTAGGGCTACCCTCCGACACGACTTATACAGCTTTTGGGGGTCTGACGTTACCAACCCCTACGCCGGATATGCGATGCTCATAGACGAACGGATCGGACTGTACGGATATTGTCACTGATATGCTCAGTAGGGTTCCAGAATGAGTTCGCTCATCGGCTTCCCTTTCGGTCAGTACATAGGCAGCCGTTACGCAGAGCTAGTGCTGTAACGTGGTTGCGGTTAAACCCACTGCCAGGATACTGACAAGTCTTTAGAGTCCCCCACAGATAGTTTCCCAAGTTCGAGCAAAACGTTGTAGTGGCCGTATGGTTTTATGGCAGGGTTCGAACATGCACGTGCATTTGTGCACGTGTCATATTTCGGACAGATAATACCGGTGGGCTTTGGTTTAAGCCGGATCCAAGTATTATATTGGGTCGGAATATTTTTGTCTAATGGTATTCGTATTCGGTCGGAATACGGATACATGTATGTATATACAGGTGAGGGGTATTCTCGTAATCCGTTACGAGATTACTTTAGAAGATGCGTTTCTTTTTGGATTAATCATTTTGGTTTAAATGATTAATAGATTTGGAAAGTGTGACTCATTGTTATGACTCATTGATTCTAAAATGTTCACTAATGACTCATGTAATGAGTCATCTAGTAATTCATTAAAGAATTAATGATGTTTGTTTTGGGTAAGATATTTTGGAGGGTTTGTGGAGATATTTTATGAAGATATTTTCCTTGATATTTCATCACAAAACCTCATATATATCACCACCATTATTTTGGGCAGCCAAGGCAATTTTTTGTGATTGGTTTTTTGCTCTCTTGATTCATTTCTTGAGCTCACACTCTTCAAACCTTTGCATCTTCTTCAACCTCAACCCTAACCCTCTCATGTGATGAGAACCCTAGGGTGTTTGAGACAAAATATTCCACTCATTCTTTACTTCATCTTGGTCATCTCTTTTAGCAGACTTGATGTCCGAGTTGCCTCGATATAGAAGCGGGAACCCGTTTGAAGATCCGTTGACGTGGTGCCACCTCGATGAGGAGACAGGAGATTGGAGATGCCGCGAGGAGCGTGGGATGATGGCTAAAGACCGAAGAACACGGATCGATCGGTATAGCCTTTCTACCTCTTTACAGATTGTTAGTTTAGCGTTAATGGCAAGATCCGGGTTATAGTATGCGATAGCGCCAGTTGTAAAAGTTTTTATTCTGCGTTTGTCCTCAGATTATTGGCCATGGTACTACCGTAGACTTACATGGTATCAGAGCCACGCCATTAATCTTTACTAGCTTGTTCTAACATGTTTAAAATATCGATCGAACGAAATTTCCAAAACCGCGATTCCAAAATTAAAGTTTCTGTTGAATTATTTTTGTCGTCTAAAAATTATTTTGAGCATCTCAAAAAATCGTGCAGGCTTTTTTAAGACTCTGGAAGAAATTTGGGTGACTGAACCATCAAGACCGCCGCGCAAGCCTTGTAATGGCCGCGGTTCCGCCGCCATTTTGGGGCTTCAGTGCACCAAATTTCTTCTGGGTGTCTTTTATATGGAATTGTGGTTTCTGGAATATTTTGTTTGGGCACAGATCTTGTTTGAGTACTGGAGTTGTACTTGGGGCCCACTTCGGGAAGTTTTGTCGATCGGAATTTTAAATGTGTTAGTTTACAGTACTTACTTTATATCTCCGACCGTGAATGTCATTCGAGCGGTAAATCGTGTCTAATTGCTATAGTCCTTTTAGACGGGTTTGCGAACGTGACATTCGCGTTGATGTTCTGTGTTGTGCTGTGATGTTGCGGATTTATCGTGGTGGATAGCTGTGTACAATAGTAGTGCAGTTTGGATTTATTTGTACATTTGATATTGCGGGGCGAGCGTACAACATGTGGACTGCCGTCACTGTATGTTTGTATATTATTCTTTTGGGGCACGACCGGGTTGAGGTCGATGTACCCGTTGTATAAATTTTAATTTCTGTACTAGGTATACCCCGCGACGGAGTCCACGGATAGCCGGGTTCTGGAGGGCAACGGGTCCGCATCTCATGGCTTTGAGAGGCAGGGGGGCTCACTCTAGAATTGGCAGACTATTTGCCGCACTCTTAGGGGGTACAGGTTGACCAAAGCAGGGGTGTTCAAGTTACCGGATTCCGTGAAGTGCAGGGTGGTCCATTCACTTTGCTGTAGGGGGCTGCCTAGCTTCAGGTTTTGACGGGTAACTTGCCGCACTCGTTGGGGTCTAGGTTTTATTGCACAGGCTATCCACACGACCAGGGGAACGTCGGGTTTCAGTTGCGGCTCTGTGAAACCCGGGGATCCCAGATTATCTGTATTGTTCTGTGATGCTTATTACTTCTCTGTAATGTTGCATTTATCATGCCTGGAGCGATTATTGTATATTGGTATATATACTAGTAGATGTTGTATATGTTTTACACCCGCGCTAGTCCAGTCCCCGCTCTGTAATTAGTTAAGTAACCTAACGAGTGATGACGGGACCCAGTGACGAATGCGGATGGCATATACGTACATTTTATTTTCGTTCTTTTCTGGTGTGATTAATTGATGGGACTGCGTTGATTCTGATCAATGAAAAGGAAAACAAACCTGTTTGAACGTTGTTGGAACAGTTTTAAAAAGTGTTATTATAAGGAAGTTTTCTTTTGTTTTGCACAGTGGTATTCAGTTGGAATATCCTGCACCTCATTCGACGAGGCAAGGGCCGAGATCCCTTCACCGGGAGTGACCCCTTGGGCAGAAATTTGCGTCAGGGTAATAACTTCACTATAGTCGATTACTTGTTGCTTTGCATCACGGTATTCAGTTGGAATATCCTGCACCTCATTCCACGAGGAAAGAGCCGAGATCCCTTCACCGGGAGTGACCTCTTTAGCAAAGGTTTTCGCGACTATATTTTTATAAAAAGCTATCAGGTTCCTTCAGCAATATCAAGTTCGTTACGTTAAAGGTTTTTCGCCAAAAACCAGTCATAGCCCTTCGTCATTTCAGTTGGGTATTCTGTAGTATTCAAGCTATGTATTTTAACCAACGCCAAGGCATAGTGTTTGGTAGCTGCTGAGTATTCATCTGTTTCATAGATAGATGAGTTGGTTTGGGACAGCCGTTCTGCCATTTGGCCAACGTCAGGGGTATGCACGGGTGGGTTCAAATTAACAAGATAATGATGGGTAGAACTTGACATGTGACTTATGGCATTTGGCCAACGTCAGGGTTATAAGAGCATGGGGAAAAAATCCACATCGGGAGTTTCTAAAGAAACTGAAACTTGCCAAGTATGCGCATACCTTCTGGAGTGTGATAACGTGAGTGGATTCCTTCACATTATCATGCGATGATAGTTGGATCCCGATTCCTACTGATGAGTTGGTTTACTCTTCGGGTGATCCCGACTAATTCTTCTTTCAGGTTTGGAGGAGAATTTGACGGTACAGTGGGAGGTTTCCTGATTAGATAAAGTGATAACCATTCTGATCTAGGTTAGAGTGCACGCAGAGTGTTTCTTTTCTCTCTCTCTTTGGCAGCGACCTTTGACCGACCCTAGACTATGACTCAGTGACCAAGTTGACCGAACCTTCTTAAAATACTAGCTTTTGGATTGTCTGAGTTGCATAAGTCATTGCCGCTCCTTCTTTTACCCTGTGCATTTTCTCCAGAACACCTCGTATTACTATGAATATCCACTTCCATTAGATAAATCCATCGTATGGTTATATACGAACTCGGACGGACTTCTTCGAGGATGGATCCAGGTTCAGGAGAAATTGAATTGGTTTATTCAGTTGTCTTTTATCATCACCTTCTCTCAGGTTGCGAGGGCTCCTTGGTTTAGGAGAGTACACCTATTACGCTTATTGGATAGTCTTCTTCCAAACCATAGGCAGGTGCCGAAAGGTAGGGAATGAAGAAAACCAATTAGCCTAAGTAGGGTGTACATAAGGTAATAAGTAAAGACAAAATAAAGGGATTAGAAAGAGGGCAAAGTAAATTGTGACAGCTATCATTCACGACCAAACCGTGTAGTTCATCGCCACTCCTATTTCACCTTTGCTTTTCTCCAGTTGAGGAGGAATAGAATAAGGTTTATTCAGTTGTCTTTTATCATCACCTTCTCTCAAGTTGCGAGTACTCCTCGGATTAGGAGAGTACACCTATTACGCTTATTGGATAGTCTTCTTCTAAACCATAGGCTGGTGCCGAACGGTAGGGAAGGAAGAAAACCATTTAGCCTAACGATGGTGTATAGAAGGTAACGACTAAAGACAAATAAAGGGATTTGGAGAGATGGCAAATAAATATACGGTTACAGTCATGAATTGGATTATGGAAGAGGCATTACTAGGAATACCAGGATACCCCTTCGAAACATTTTCATGTTTTAGTTTCACTATGCGTTGTTAAAGGAAAATTGTTTTCCCGATTAGATACTTACTCCAGGGTATGTATTTACCAGGTATGATTCTCGCATCCGTATGGTTTTACAGATGATGAGTGGGAGTAAGTTATTGGGAATTAGGTGATCATCCTCATTATATCGGAATTTGTTGTAATTGGTGATATTTGAGGAAATCGCCTGGGTATAGTTTTCAACCTACGATGCACAGGTTTTGAGTTATTCAACTCAACGGACTTATATAGAGTATTGTATGTTGTCTAGTGTCCATCAGGACAAAGGGGTTGGTCCTCGTACTATGTTCTGTTTACTTATGACTTCTCTAGTTTTTAGACAAGTGTTTCGTAGAAATACAATGTCTATGTTTTGAGAAGTTATCAGTATAGGAATAAAGTAGAGAACCAGGTATTGCAAGTATCGGGATTCTTCAAGGTGATCGAAGATGTACATACTTGTGATTGGTATTCAGTTGATAGTAATAGTTTTGAGAAACTTGTTTCTCTTTCGAGTTACTCATAATTGGATGTATTTCTAAGTTGAGTAATGCTGATCAACATCTCTCCATTAAGTTGATATGCACTGGAGACAGCTGCATGATTTGAATCTGGTTCCAATTAAATAAGTGCCAAAGTTTCTGTATTGGATATAGAATGGTTCGTATCTTAACGATGTTAAGGTACGGGGAGTTGTCCGGCTTATGCTTAAAACCAGACTCTGGATAACTCAAGGCACGTTTCTGTAATGGCAGTTTGTAGGTTGACCCAGGCTAAGTCGAGGGTTGATTTTCTACCATCTGGAAGATCAATAGTGATATTGTTCTTGACTCGCCACAGTTTTAGTAAAATGGATTTTTTTTCAGAAAACAGTAGTGGGTGTATGGTAGAACTGGAAGTGATTCCAGAACCGCAAACGATTACGGAAAATTTAATAGGACCTAAAGATTTAATCAAGTTTGACATTCCATTAGTCACTCCGCAGATATGATGGGTAACCTCAGACACCCGAGACGTACTCTGGTAGCCTCAAGGACGGTGACAGGGAGGTTCTTGTTTACCCAGACTTGACACTACTGTTGTTCCAGACTATGAGACCCGACAGGAGGATGACTATAGCGTCGTTCTAAACTAGTTTTAGAAGTGCACGTATATATTATTCTGCCAGAGGGTTGTTGTGGTCAGTGGGAGCAGCGGAAGCATAGTGGGCAAGTGGCTTATGTCTATTTATAGACTTGAGTAGATATAGCGGAGATGGATCATCTATTTTTGATATGACAGTCATGGGTTTGACTTCATCAGAATAGGGGATAGATCAGTTAAGAAGGTAGTAGAGTATGATGTCCTGGTATTTGTATGACATACACAGAGTAGGAAGTAAAATTCCTATACTACAATCGGTTATATTTTGGTTGTCACACAGTTGTTTTTCCACACAGGATATGGATATAATATCAGACATTCTGGTTACTAGATCTATGGTTTTAGATCTAGATTTGGGTAGTTTCCCAATCTGAATACTTAGACAGTATTCTAAAGGTGTTTTAGAATGGACGACTCCTGGCGTGGTGGTGTACCTTCAGGTAATGGAGTCTCCCTCTCTAAAGGTGTCTTACAGACTAAAGGGGAGAGGGATGTGCATGATTTGCATATCACTTGCTTAGGCAATTGAGTCGATCATGAGATGTCAAGTACCACACCAGATGTTGTTTTTGCACTAGATGCAATAATTATATTAATCCAATCCTGGAGAAACATTCGAAAGCAGTTTTAGAACATAAGTGGATGTTCTACGGATTTGATGACGGCAGCCTCCTTCGGGGGACGGTTATCATTCCAGGTTTCAAAGGTGACATGGATGACAGAGTTACTGTCAGAGTTATAGTTTTCCCTATGACAAGGGGCAGTAGTTTGGACAGGTGGTCCAACAGGATACTGTGGGAGGCATGGTGCAAGATACTGATTAGGTTCAGTTGACGATACTGTCTAAGAAGTTTGGGTTTGGAGTTCATTTATGAACTAGGTCCCATCAGATATCCAGACATATTCTAAGACAGGTATTACTCAATTCGGGAGATGGCTTTCTCCGCGAACTTGAGATTAAGAGAGACATAGAAAGAAATATCAGGGCGGATCCACTCATTGAGGCTATTTCTCGAACACAAGGGTTTTACAAACGAGCTTTGTGAAACTGGTTAGTAGAGGAGTTGGGTGTACGGTATCACACGGGCTGTGAGTATGCGACATCATAATAATTAGCCTTAAGTGCAAGTGGGAGATTGTTGGTCGTAGTGCCCTCAAAGTCAATTATTGAATCGCTGGCACGTGATTGCAATGATTGAGGAGGACCTATACCGGTAGGACAGTCTTACTCAAGATGATAGTATGCTATCTGGTTTGTCTTTATCATCGTGTACAGTTTTAGGTGATATGATCACTATTACACATTGATAGAGCCCTTAGGATTCTTGCTTGACTACCAGCAGTATGATGGCGATCATATACGTGAGAGTTGAGTAGTCCATAAGCACATCCTTAAAAGTGTTCCCTAGTCGTAGGAGTTTCGAGACAGGGCATCGATACTCCAGAGTAGACTAGTGTATACAGTCGAGACCCCGACGAGGGGCGGTGGCCGGTCTCACAAGCCATGGGTGTCAGTTGGATCACCCAAGATGTATACAGGTGCTCATTGGGTTATGAGTGCATCGGACAGGACTCGCCGGGAACATGCTAGTTGGTATTATACCTAGCGTCAGATAGCAGTTCCCTGGTGGCATGTGTAAAGATTAGTTCATCGACCTGAGGTCGTCAGTTATCTAGTGTGAGTTCCCACTGTGCTTAGATTACTACCCTACCACGGCTCAAAGGAGTCGTATAAACAGGTTTTAGTTGGGTACAGTCTTGAGCCACATAGAGGCAGTGAGCGGATCGGCAGGGGATTCGTCTCTCCCGGTATTGGGGGTGAGATCGCGCTGTGTCTAGGAGAGCCATTACACCAAGTCCTTGGCCAAGACAGGTGAGAATTACTGGTAGGTATTCCAGTAGTTCCTCTGGGTGTTCAGGGCTACCCTCCGACATGACTTATACAGCTTTTGGGGGTCTGACGTTACCAGCCCCTAGGCCAGATATGCGATGCTCATAGACGAACGGACCGGACTGTACGGATATTGTCACTGATAAGCTCAGTAGGGTTCCAGGATGAGTTCGCTCATCGGCTTCTCTTTCGGTCAGTACATGGGCAGCCGTTACGCATAGTTAGTACTGCTGACGTGCTTGTAGTTAAACCCACTGCCAGGGTACTGACGAGTCTTTAGAGTCCCCCACAGATAGTTTCCTAAGTTCAGGCGAAACGTTGTAGTGGCCGTATGGTTTTATGGCATGGTTCGAACATGCACGTGCATTTTTGCACGTGTCATATTTCGGACAGATAATACTGGTGGGCTTTGGTTTAAGCTGGATCCAAGTATTATATTGAGTCAGAATATTTTTGTCTCATTGTATTCGTATTCGGTCGGAATATGGATACAGGTATGTATATACAGGTGAGGGGTATTCTCATAATCCGTTATGAGATAACTTTAGAAGATGCGTTTCTTTTTGGATTAATCATTTTGGTTTAAATGATTAATGGATTTGGAAAGTGTGACTCATTGTTATGATTCTAGAATGTTCACTAATGACTCATGTAATGAGTCATCTAGTGAGTCATTAAAGAATCAATAATGTTTGTTTTGGGTAAGATATTATGGAGGGTTTGTGGAGATATTTTATGAAGATATTTTCCTTGATATTTCATCAAAAAACCTCATATATATCACCACCATTATTTTGGGCAGCCAAGGCAATTTTTGGTGCTTGGTTTTTTGCTTTCTTGATTCATTTCTTGAGCTCACACTCTCCAAACCTTTGAATCTTCTTCATCCTCCACCCTAATCCTCTCATGTGATGAGAACCCTAGGGTGTTTGAGACAAAGTATTCCACTCATTCTCTACTTCATCTTGGTCATCTCTTTTAGCAGACTTGATGTCCGAGTTGCCTCGGTATAGAGGCAGGAGCCCGTTTAAAAATCCGTTGACGTGGTGCCCCCTCGACGAGGATACAGAAGATTAGAGATGCCGCGAGGAGCGTGGGATGATGTCTAAAGACCGAAGGACACGGATGGATCGGTATAGCCTTTCTTCCTCTTTACAGTTTGTTAGTTTAAAGTTAATGGCAAGATCCGGGTTATAGTATGCGATAGCGCCAGTTGTAAAAGTTTTTGTTCCGCGTTGGCCTCAGATTATTGGCCGGGGCGCTACCATAGACTTACAGTAGATACTTGTGTTTGGTATTCGGTTGATAGTAATGGTTTTGAGAACTCGCTTCTCTTTCAGGTTACTCATATTTGGATGCACTCCTAGTTGAGTAATGCTGATCGGCCTCACTCCATTCGGTTGACATACTCTGGAGACAGCTGCATGATTTGAATCTGGTTCTAATTAAATCAGTGCCTCTGTTTCTATATTGTATATAGAATGGTTCATATCTTAATGATGTTAAGATATAGAGTTGTCCGGCTTATGATTAAAACCAGACTCTGGACATACACAAGGTACGTTTCTGTAATGGCAGTTTATGGGTTATCCCAGGCTATGATGAGGGTTAACTTTCTACCATATAGAAGATCAATAGTGATATTGTTCTTGACTCGCCACCGTTGTAACATTTCAGAAAATATAAAATATTATTTTTGCAATTTAATATTAAAATAATATATTTCGTGAAAACTACCCGATTTACGAATTTGCGGTTTTCGTAAAATGGTATAAATATATACCAATATTTGTGAAATAATTGGAGATTA
Source organism: Agapanthus africanus (assembly GCA_030015575.1). NCBI lineage: Eukaryota > Viridiplantae > Streptophyta > Magnoliopsida > Asparagales > Amaryllidaceae > Agapanthus > Agapanthus africanus. The sequence continues at coordinate 313,702,798 of CM057337.1, forward strand.
AAATGATTTATTCATTTAAAAATATATTTATCGGATTTCGGCATTTTTACAATTAATTATATGCTAGTTTAAACTAAACTCGATTAGTGCACTACTAATCATGATTAGGCCAAATCCGTATTTTTAATTAGTTATGGCTAGTGCACCATGACATATTGCATTTTGTTGCATGTTGTTTCATTTTATTTTGTGCTATGTGTTTGGTTTTAATTGAGTGAGGGAAAATGAAAAGAAAAAGAAAAGATAAGAGAGTATAATTGAGGAGAGAGAGGGGGACCCATGCGGCATGGCATGCCACATAAGAGAGTGAGGGTGAGAGAGAGAGAGAGACTTTGACCTCATTATTTTCCCTTCATCATCTTCATCTCCTTCTTCACCTCTTCCACCACCTCATCTATCCTCATGTTTCTGTAGGGTTCCTAGGCACTCTAATGGAGTCTCACAAGTGATCAAACACGCTAATTTCTAATTTTACGGGTGCCTACAAACCCTAATACGGATCGTTAACTAGATATTTAGGCAAAGCATGCAAGTAAACGGAAATATAGAAATAGGGAAGGGGCTACAACCTTTGTAGATCCGGTCCACCACCTCCTAGGCTCCACGATGATCTCCCTCCGCTGTCTAAATCAAACCCTTGACTCTAGCATTGGCATCATCGAAGAATAAGCGGGCTTGATCGTCGGTTCGATGCCGAAGATGATCTACGTCGAAGCATCATAAGAACAAGCTCCAACTTCACCAAGCTTTGAAAACTTGTGAAGTAAACACCCTATACAACTTGGCAAGAGGTAGAGGATGAAGAAATAGTAAGTGGGTAGACTTTAGTTTTGGATTTCTCACTAGTTTTCATCACTTGCCATTGGAGTAGCAAGCTTTCTCTTTTGTTGAAGAAGATGAACAAGAAGAAGAAGATATGATAAGTTATTTAAAAAAGAAAATAAAAATAATACTTATCATAACTTCAACCATGGTTTAGTGTAGAGATTTAACCAAGGTTTAGAAGAGTGGTTAGGGTTAAAGAAGAGACAAGAATGGTAGACTTTTTCAAAGCTTCAAGAAGCTTCAAAGAAAAGACAAACTAAGCCACCATTTCATTTTCTCTTTATCTTTTCCAAAACAATAATAAATGGATAAATAAATAAGAGAAAAGAAACCCTAACCATTCACTAAACATGGTTTAATCTTTACACAAACCCAAAAGAGCAAGTATCATCAAACATGATACAATCTTGTCCACAAAAGTATATCACATATACAATGTGTACAAACCAAGTGAGTAAATCCATTTAAAGTGAACCAATATTAGTTAATGCAAAGTAATATATCAAATATATAATTATACGTTAAATCATTAAATCAACACTTGATTCAATGATCCGGTTATATCGCATATAACCGGCTAGTATCCAATGTATCGGCTTATCGAATCAATCCTTGATTCGATAACTAGGTTATATCGCATACAACCATTCGACACATTCATCGCGAGAATGAAATACGGTATCATATACACGCATTATTCTCGGTCCCGCACATATCTCATATGCGCTCCTATTTCGTTTCGCTTGAGCCAGGAAACCTCTGTGTAGGACTCTAAAGACTCGTCAATACGCCGGCAGCGGATGATGATCATATCAAACACCCACAAGCCGCAAGCGGTCTGCTAAACGTAACGGCCACCCGGGTATTGAGCGATCAGAAGATCGACGAGCAAGCCCGCTCACACTCCTGCGAATCCAACCAGTAACACTTACCGTATAGTCCAGTCTGTTCGTCTGATATGTCGCATATCTCGCCTAGGGGTGGTAAACGTCAGACCCCAATAGCTCGATAAGTCATGCCGACTTGAGGTCCATAACAATCGTGAAACTACTGATAACTCTTACCAGTATATCACTGCAACCCTGGCCAGGGATTTCCTGTTATGGCCAGTTGAGCATAGCACAACATCAACCCCCAATACCGGGAGAGACGAATCCCCTCCTATCGCTCATTGCCTCCATGTGAATCGGGACTGTACCCAAAAACCACCTGTTTGCACAACTCAGTAGAGCCGTGGTAGGGTGGAAATCAAAGCACAGTGGGAGACACACAAGACTCTATGACGATCTCGGGTCAACAGACTAAGCTGTACCAGTGTCACCAGAGAACTGCCATCTGACGTGAGGTATAATACCATCTGGGAGTTCTCGGCGAGTCCGTTCAGTGTACCCAGTCTCCACTGAGCACCCGCATACCATCTTCGATGTCAAACACCAATGGATATGGGATCATCCATCGCCCATCGCATGGGTCGAGAAGATATGCGCTAGTCTACTCTGGAATATCGATGCCCCGTCTCGATATTCCCTCGACTAGGAACATTTCAAGGATGTACTCATGGACTACCCAGGCCCCACTAGTATGATCTACATCATAGTCCTGGAAGTCGAGTACACATCCTATGGGCTTTATCAACATGTAATCAGAGAGACAGAAAGTATACATGTTAAGATAAAGAGCAACCAGATAGCGTACTATCATGTCGAGCAAGAAAGTCCTATTTATATATGTCCCAGCATCCACTACAATATACATCCAATGTACAGTAATGGCCTCTAGGGCATACATATAACTAACAATCTCCTACTTGCACTAGGGCCATCTGTAGCAGTGGTTGCAGTATCACATACTCAACCATCCCTTAAAATTCTCTCTTTGGGAAAAGGCCTTCGTGAGTGGATCCGCTGTGTTTTCCTCTGAGTCTACTCTCCTAACCTCGATCACCCCGGAGATCAACTATCTCCATGATCAGGTGATGCTTCCTCAGAATATGTCTGGGTCACTGATGGGACCAGGGTTCCAGGGCCGAACCCACACTTCCATTGTCATACAATGGCAGGAACCTAGTTCATCTTATGAACCAATATACACCCAAACTGCCTCTTTGGTAGTATCTTTAATAGCGATGTTACCAGCCTTTATCGTCTAGTTTGTCACGGTATCTAGCTTGGAAATCTTTCAACATACCGTCCCTTTACTGAGGGTAAAGACAGTGCCTGTGACTGACATTCAGTCGTCTTTATCACCCTGGAACTCTTCCAGTGATTCCCCCCAGGATCGATTGATACCATCTCACTACATCTAGTGAGAATCCTAACATCCAATTACATCTATCTCATAGATGAAAACTCAGGATTTAGGAGGTATCACTTTGATCCTATTTGGGGAATGCTAGTGATAATAGGAGATTGACCGATCGTAGTATAGGAAACTCTTTTCCTATCAAGAGTATGTTGTCTACGTACAATACGAAAATGACCACCTTACTCTCTACTACCCTTTTGTATATACAAGGTTCGTCTACCATTTTGATGAAGTCAAACACTTTGACTATCACATCAAAACAGACGTTCCAACTCCGCGATGCCTGCTTCATTATGTAAAGCAACTTGCACACGTTTCCGCTGCTCCCACTGTTTACGAAGACCTCTGGCTGTGTTCTTATAGACGTTCTCTTCTAAATCAGTATTTAGAAAAGCAGTCAGGGCACCCAACCACCAGATATCGTAGTCATGGTATGTAGCAATGTTAAGTAGGACCCGGATGGTCTTAAGCATAGTCACTTGGAAAAGGTTTCATCATTATCCATGCCTGGTTGATGACTAAAACCTTTAATAAGTCTAGCTTTGAAAGTCTCAACTTTTCCATCTAAACCAAGTAATCTTCTCAAGATATACTTGCTCCTGATGGGGATTTAACCCTTCAGATATAGCAGCTAAAGTCCATACTTTGCTGGTGTACATGGATTCCATCTTAGATCGCTAAGCATCCAGCCATTCTTACAGAGTCCCTACTCTCGATGGCCTGCTCGAAACTAGTTGGGTCATCATCTCATGATGCAATCCTAGCTCCCACTGTCATCGAGAAACCGAGGTATCTCTCAGGTGGGTGAGGAACCCTACTAGATCGGCGGAGAGGCTGAGGTTCGTCGGAAACTATTGAATCCTCTGGTTCTGTCAAATCATTAGCAGTTTTGTACAGCTGGAACCTTTCCAGTTCTACAGAACTGATCTTGCCTCGATCTTGTCCGGATTTTGCTTTTGACATAGGCCGGACAATCCCAAATCTTAACTTACTTAAGAGATAGGATCTTCCCATACCATATCTCATATGGAGTGGTAGGCAGTGATTTGATTCAAACCTAATTCAATAGGTATGCAGCTTCTCAAGTGCATAACCCCAAAAGGAAATAGGTAACTCAGTAATACTCATCATAGAGCACACCATATCTAATATTGTGCAATTGCTCCGCCCTGATACACCATCGTGCTATGGTTTATATGGAGGAGTAATGCTGAGAGAGAATCTCATTTTCTTTTAGAATAGTCCAGGAATGCTATGCACAAGTATTCTCCTCCCTGATCTCATCATAGGACATAATACTTATACCCTTATTTTGGTTCTCTACTTCCTACTTATATTCTGTGAATACCTCAAAAGGTTCGGACTTATATTTCAACAGGAATATATGACTGAATCTTGAGAGATTATCAGAGAATATAATGTAGTATAAAGAACCAGTCCTGGCATGTGTAGACAGGAGACCTTACATACATAATCATGTATCAGTCCCAAGAGTTTATTAACTCTTTCTCTGCTTCCAGTAAACAGAGCTGGTGTCATTATATCTTTGTGACATGACTGGCAAGTTTCACAAGATGTAAATTCAAACTGATTTAAATATGCATCTAAAATGTAACTTCAGCCAGTCGGGTCGCATTGATATGACCTAGTCTACAATGCCTCAAGAAGAATTCGTTCATTTCTGAACTCTTCCTCTTGTGTGTTCTGTATACGAGGAACTGTAGTTTGATTTAGAACGTCAATGCTTTTAGATAACGTTCCTGAACCGATCAACTTTTGATATAGGAAATGTTCAAAACATTATCCATCAATACAAAATTATATCCTTTCTTTACTAATAAAGAGATTGATATGATTTTGTATATCAGGTTCGGTATCTAATAGCATTTGTTCAGAATCAATGTATTCGTAATACAGGGTGACAGTGACCAACAGACTTGGCTGCAACACTTGCCCCGTTTTCTGCCTCATGAAACTTATCACCCGTTCTCAGTTTTTCTACCTTTTTGTAGCCCTTTGTAACAGATTACATATCTGGGATCCTGATCCGGTATCATACACCCAGGATTCAGAGGATACTGAGAAACAGTTCTTTGTAATGAACACACCCGAAGGAGATGCATCATATGCACTGTCTTCGTTTGGGCGGCATAGGAATTCTGGTATTCCCTATTTCCTGCTCTGTCTTATAACAATTATAAGTTGGAGCGGGACCAATGTTCCCCAGCTCAGAATAACAAGCGGGTTCGGTCAATACATCCATTTTATTATCTTGATTAAGGCGTGATATGGTCGCTATCAGGAGAGAGAGAAGAAAACACTCTGCGTGCGCTCTTGCAAGATCAGATTGGTTATATATTTTATCTAATCAGGATGGCTCCCACTGTTTTTATCAAATCTTCCTTCAAACCTTAAAAGGAAAGACTAGCCGGGATTAATTACACTCTACAAGTTCGCCAATGTTTCAGCCAGGCCAGTGTCGGTACTTTGAGGGAGGTTCCCCGTGCTTTCGCACGGACCTAATTACAGTAAACCTCGTTTTCCCAGAGGCGTAACCCCGTTGACACCTTTCTAGACACCTACTTGATCGGCTAATTGCAAAGTGCAAAACTCTCCCAGGAGTAACAATTACTCGCAGTGGGTATCGGGATCCAACTATCACATAGAAGGTATGCAATCTCATTGCAAATTTCAACACTTGAAACTCCCGATAATGGTTTTTACCCCTAGCACCTATGACCTTGGCTAAGGTCAACAAATCATAGGTACTAGTCAAGTTCTACCCGTCATTTCGTGATTAATTAGATCCACCCATATGACCCTTGGCTAAGGTCAACAAAGCCACATGACTGTCCTAACTAATCGCATCATATGCGGTGTAGGAAGACATCACTTAGCTACCGTACACTGTGCCTTGACTATGGTCAACAAACACAGCACGAATACTAAGTACTCTACTTCCTAAAATGACGGAGGGTTGCGAATGGTTTTTGTGAAAACCTTTAACGCTTTGAACTTGATCTCGTTGCGGAATCAAATGGTTTTTAAATGGAATGTTTTTGAGGCTTTTCTAGTTTTGCTAAAGGGGTCACTCCCGGTGAAGGGATCGTCGGCCCTTTCCTCGTCGAATGAGGTGCAGGATATATCATATATATCACTGTGCAAAGCGGAAACTATAGAAGCGATCAAAGACAAACCGAGTGTGTAGCATCTGCCAGTTATTGCTAAAGGAGTCACTCCCGGTGAAGGGATCTCGGTCCTTTCCTCATCGAATAAGGTGCAGGATGTTCTATAATGAACACCGCGATGCAAAGCAAGAACTGTAGCTACCTGTTTTTATTTTAAAATTCGATTCCACAACATCAATTAGGTTTATTTTCTTTCATTAATCTCATTAATGAATATCCCATCATATAATTCCACCTAACCGTCACAGATAAATATAACGTACGCTTATGCCATCCGCATTCGCCTCGATGTCCCGTCTGCACCGTTAGGTTAGGTAACTAACGCCAGAGCGAGGCAGGGCTAGCGCGGGTGTAAAACATAAGCAACGTCTATATAATATATCATATATACTATATATAATACCTGTCACAGAACATCACATGATCACAGATAAATCACAGCAGAAGAAACATATGAAATATTGGATATACTAGGACGTCCGTGTTTTCAATACGAGCCAGTATAAAACACGGATTCCACGGTCGTGATGAATAGCCAACCCCACACCCCTAGACCCCTACGAGAGCAGCAAGCAACCTGGGTTAGGAGGCCCGGACTCGACTCCTCGAGTTGGTCTCCCACTGGACCCCAGAACCCGGTTGCTTGTGCTCCCCTCCTTGGGTCTATCCTAGTGCAGAAAAGTAAATAATATACAACAACGGTGACAACTTCCGCAACCTGGAAGTGCCCCAATAAAAGAATATTACATACAAGTTTTTACATGAATGAAAATGAAAAACACTCATCTCACATAAAAACCCCCCGGCTATTCAAACACGACGATCCAATATAACATATCCAGCAACACATAACATCACATGTCATCAACGTAAGTAAATATGCGCATCCCAATTGTCGTTGACATATAGCAACGAAACCGGCGATATCACATATTACACTTACGGTCACAGAAAAGAAAGTGTAAAACTACAACAGTTGGAATCCGCAACCTCCTCAGACATCGCATGCCTGACCAAATGAATTACTTAGACATCGCATGCCTAACAATTATAAACCCCGCATTTTAGTCTCATTATCGAAAACTCTTTTGAATATCAAGTCGGGCAATTCAACAAGATTCCCAACATTCTGATCGAATGCTCGTCGCAAACTTTAGTAGGCGGCCGCACCCCCGATACCGTCGACGAAGTGCACCAAGGCGGAACACCGCTGCCGCGAGCACCCGAACGGATGCTTTCGGCGACGGGGTTCTCCTACAGTCACTTGGTCGGGGCTATGGAGTGAGGCTGTCTATTAAGTTTACCCGGCGAGTATCCACGTACGCTACGTGATTGCGACGGACTTTTGATCACATCAAAATTCCGTGGCAACCGATCAAGTGAGACTAAACTGCTACGTTTATAATATTCATTCCGTTATCTCATAACAATTTGTTAATTCCAATTATTGTATCCCATTCCGGATAAACAGAAAATGTTAAACTTTCCAATTGAATATTCGAACACCCAAGTTTTTCCGAAACAGGTCAACACTGAAAGGTTCCTAGGCACCCTATAGAGGTCTCACAAGGCATCGAACATGCCAAATTTAAAAATTATGGTGCCGAGAAACCCTAGTTAACGGATCGTTGCTAGATGTCTAGGCGAAACGGAAAACTAGTTAACTATTTAACTATAGGTTAGATGCTACAACCTTTGTAGATCCGGATTTCCACCTCCTTAGCTCCACGTGGTCATGCCCTCGCTGTCCATCATGAATCCTCGACTCATCCATCGGCTTCATCGGAAAACGGGCGAGCAAGGTCGTCGGCTTCGTGTCAAAGACGATCTACGTCGAGGTTGCACTAGTTCAAGCTCCGACTTCACCAAGTAGTGAAAATTGTGAAGAAAACACCCAAAACCACTTGGCAAAAGGTAGAGGATGAAGAAATAGGAGGCGGGTTCACTTTAGATTTGGATTTCTCTCACTAAAACTCAAGTTGCCATTGATGTAGCAAGCTTGAAGAAGAAGAAGATGAAGATGGTTATGATAAGTTCTATATCAAAAGAAAATAGAAAATCAATACTTATCATAACTTAAACTAGGGTTAAGTGTAGAGAATAAACCATGGTCATTTGAGTGGGTTAGGGTTAAGCATGAAGACAAGAATGGTTAGCAAAGTCAAAGCTTCATGAAGCTTCAACATAAAACAAATAAAGCCTCCATTCTTATCTTAATCCATTTCAAATAAATAAATAAATGAATATGCAAAACCCTAATTATCAAATTAACCATGGATTAATTCTATACACTTAACTAAATGATCAAGTATCATCAAACATGATACAAAAATGTGCACGAAAGCATATCACATATACAATGTGCATCAAGTGAGAAAAATCCGTTTAAAGTGAACTAATACTAGTTAATGCAAAGTAATATATCAAATATATAATTATACATCAAATCATTAAATCAACATTTGATTCAATGATCCGGTCATGTCGCACATAACCGACTAGTATTTAATGTATCGATTTATCGAATCAATGATTCGATAACTAGGTCATATCGAATATAACCAATCGAAACATATATCGCGAGAATGAAATGCGGTATCACATACACGCATTATTCTCGGTCCTGCACATATCTCATATGCGCTCCTATTTCGTTTCTCTTGAGCCAGGAAACCTCTGTGTAGGACTCTAAAGACTCGTCAATACGCCGGTAGCAGATGATGATCATATCAAGCACCCACAAGCCGCAAGCGGTCTGCTAAACGTAACGGCCATCCGGGTATTGAGCGATCAGAAGATCGACGAGCTAGCCCGCTCATACTCCTGTAAATCCAACCAGTAACACTTACCGTACAGTCCGGTCTCTTCGTCTGATACGTTGCATATCAAGTCTAGGGGTGGTAAACGTCAGACCCCAATAACCCGATAAGTCGTGCCGATGTGAGGCTCATAACGGGTCGAGAAACTACTGGTAACACTTACCAGCAAATCTCTGATCAGCCCTGGCCAGGGACTTCCCTGCTACGGCCAATCGAGCACTGCGCAACATCAACCCCCAATACCGGGAGAGACGAAACCCCTCCTATCGCTCATTTTCTCCATGTGACTCGGGACTGTGCCCAAAGACCACCGTTTTGCACGCCCTCATGGACGTGGTAAGGTGGAGATCAAAGCACAGTGGGAATCACATAAGACTCTATGACGATCTCGGGTCTACAGACTAACCTGTACAAGTGTCACCTGAGAACTGCCATCTGACGTGAGGTATAATACCATCTGGGAGTTCTCGGCGAGTCCGTCCAGTATACTCAGTCTCCACTGAGCACCCGTATACCATCTCTGATGTCAAACACCAATGGATATGGGATCATCCATCGCCCATCACATGGGTCGAGAAGCGTATACGCTAGTCTACTCTGGTATATCTATGCCCCGTCTCGATACACCCATGACTAGGGACCTTGAAGGATGTACTTATGGACTACCATGTCCCCACTAGTATGATCTGCATCACAATCCAGGTAGTCAAGTACATATCCTAAGGGCTTTACTAACATGTAACTATAAGACAGTAAAAAGAGACTAGTGTACATGTTAAGATAAAGAGTAACCAGATAGCATACTATCATATCGAGCAAGAAAGTCATCTCTATATATGTCCAAGCATCCAATATAATATACATCATCTGTACAATACTGGCCTCTAGGGCATACATACAACTAACAATCTCCCACTTGCACTAGGGCCAGCTGCTGTAGTATCGCATACCGAGCATCCCGAAGAGTCTCTCAAACTGTATCTGGAGAATGGCCTTCGTGAGTGGATCCGCCGTGTTATTCTTCGTGTCAACCCTCCTGACCTCGATCTCCCGGCGATCAACTATCTCCCGGATCAGGTGATACCGCCTCAGAATATGCCTGGATCGCTGATGGGACCTGGGTTCCTTGGCCAAAGCCACCGCTCCATTGTTATCGCAATACAAAGGTATTGGATGCTCAATGGATGGAACCACTCCAAGTTCAGAAATGAACTTCTTGATCCAGACAGCTTCTTTAGCAGCATCGTTGGCAGCGATGTATTCAGCCTCCATCGTCGAGTCTGCCACGGTTTCCTGCTTGGAACTCTTCCAGCTAACCGCCCTTCCGTAAAGGGTAAAGACAAAGCCCGACTGCGACTTAGAGTCGTCCTTATCACTCTGGAAGCTCGAATCGGTAAAGGACTCCACTTGGAGTTCTCCGTTACCATACACCAAGAACATATCTCTAGTCCTTCGCAAGTACTTGAGAATGCTCTTCACAGCTTTCCAGTGACTCTCTCCAGGATCAGCTTGATACCTGCTCACTACACTTAGTGAGTATGCTACATCGGGTCTGGTACATAGCATCGCATACATGATAGAGCCTACTGCCGAAGCATAGGGTATCCCTTGCATGCGAGCTCTCTCCAAATCAGTCTTGGGAGACATCTCTTTGGAGAGAGTGACTCCAGAGATCGTGGGCAAGTTCCCACGCTTGGACTCTTCCATACTAAACCTCTTTAGTATGGTGTCAATGTACCTGGATTGGGACAATCCCAAAATCCGTTTGGATCTATCTCTATAGATCCTAATTCCCAATATTCAGGAGGCATCACCAAGATCTTTCATTGAGAATCTTTGTGATAAGAAGAGCTTGACCGATTGCAGCATAGGAATATCATTTCCTATCAAGAGTATGTCGTCCACGTACAATACGAGGAAGACAACCTTACTCTCTGCCACCTTCTTGTAGATACAAGGTTCATCTGGGTTTTTGACGAAATCAAACTCTTTGATAACGACGTCAAAGCAGATGTTCCAACTCTGCGATGCTTGCTTCAATCCATAAATGGATTTAAGCAGCTTGCACACCTTCCCGCTGCTCCCACTGTCTACGAAGCCCTCTGGCTGAGTCATGTACACGCAATCTTCTAAATCACCATTTAGAAAGGCGGTCTTAACATCCATTTGCCAGATTTCGTAGTCATGAAAAGCAGCAATGGCAAGCATGATCCGGATGGATTTAAGCATAGCCACTGGAGAAAAGGTTTCGTCATAGTCCACACCTGGTCTTTGACGAAAACCCTTTGCTACAAGTCTAGCTTTGAAAGTCTCCACTTTCCCATCTACACTAAATTTCTTCTTGAAGATCCACTTGCTCCCAATGGGTTTTACCCCTTCAGGAGCAACTTCCAAAGTCCATACTTTGTTGGTGTACATGGATTCCATCTCGGACCGCATAGCATCTAGCCATTTCACTGAGTCCCCACTCGTGATGGCCTGCTCGAAGCTAGTTGGGTCATCATCCTCCATGATGCAATCCTCGCTCCCACCGTCCATGAGAAAACCGTAGTATCTCTCAGGTTGGCGAGGAACCCTACTAGATCGGCGGAGAGGCTGGGGTTCGTCGGGTACTACTGAATCCTCTGGTTCCACTAGATCTTCTGTTGTGTTTTGTTCGGCTGGAACCTCTTCCAGTTCTACCTCAGAGCCACTAATCTCTTTTGCAAGAAATTCCTTTTCTAAAAAGGTGGCATGTTGAGCAACAAATACTCTTTGTTCCTCACTGTGGTAGAAAATATACCCTCGCGAATGTTTGGGATATCCAACAAACTTACACAAAACAGATCTTGCCTCGAGTTTGTCCGGTTTTTGTCTTTTGACATAGGCCGGGCAACCCCATATCTTTATAAAATTAAGATATGGTCTCTTCCCTTCCCATATCTCATATGGTGTGGTAGGCACAGATTTGGTGGGAACCCTGTTCAGAAGGTATGCTGCTGTTTCCAGTGCATATCCCCAGAAGGAAACAGGTAACTCAGCTACACTCATCATAGAGTGCACCATATCTAGTAGGGTGCAGTTTCTCCGCTCCGATACACCGTTGTGCTGTGGTGTATATGGAGGTGTTAGCTGAGAGAGAATCCCATTCTCTTTTAGGAAGTCCAGGAATTCAATGCTTAAGTATTCTCCTCCTCGATCAGATCGTAGGATTTTAATACTTTTTCCGGTTTGGTTCTCAACTTCTTGTTTATATTCTCTAAATTTCTCAAAAGCTTCTGATTTGTGTTTCATCAGGAACACATATCCGAATCTAGAGAGATCGTCAGTGAATGTAATGAAGTATGAAGAACCATCCCTGGCATGTGTAGACATGGGACCGCATACATCACTATGTATAAGTCCCAAGAGTTCGGTAACTCTTTCTCCGTGTCCCGTAAACGGAGTTTTGGTCATCTTGCCTTTGAGACATGACTGGCAAGTGTCATAAGATGAAAATTCAAACGGATTTAAATATCCATCCTTATGCAAGTTAGCCAGTCGTGTCGCATTGATGTGACCCAATCTACAATGCCACAAGAAGGATTCATTGAGTTCAGAACTCTTCCTCTTGTGTGTGTTTGTTATGCTCAGAACTGTTGATTGATTTAGAACATAAATGCCATTGCATAACGTGCCTGATCCAACCAACTTTTGGTTATGGAAAATGTTCATAACATTGTCCTGTAATACAAAATTATATCCATCTTTACTTAATAAAGAAACCGATATAATGTTGCATATCAGGTTTGGCATGTAATAGCATTCGTTCAGAACCAATGTATTACCAGTTGGTAATACAAGGTGATATTCCCCGACAGTCTTGGCTGCAACAATTGCACCATTTCCAACTCTAATGTCTTTATCACCTTCTCCAAGTTCTCTACCTTTCCTAAGCCCATGTAACTGATTACATATATGGGATCCTGATCCGGTATCTAATACCCAGGACGTAGAGCAAATGGAGAAACAGTTCTCAGTAACGAACACACCCGAAGAAAATTCATCAACATGTACTTTCTTCATTCGGGTGGCATGGGAATCCTGGTATTCCCCTATATCCTGTTCAGTCCTATAACTCTTATAGGTAAGAACGGAACCAACGTTCCCCAGCACAGTATAACATGCGGGTTCGGTCAATACATCCATATTATTATCTTTATTAAGGCATGAAATGGTCGCTACCTGGAGAGAGAGAGAAGAAAACACTTTAGCGTATGCTCGTGCAAGATCAGATTGGTTATTATCTTATCTAATCAGGATGGCTCCCACTGCTTTTTATCAAATCTTCCTTCAAACCCTAAAAGGAAAGACTAGCCGGGATTAATTACACACTACAAGTTCGCCAATCTTTCAGCCAGGCCAGTGTCGGTACTTTGAGGGAGGTCCCCCGTGCTTTCGCACGAACCTAATTAATGTAAACCTCGTTTTCCCAGAGGCGTAACCTCGTTAACACCTTTCTAAACACCTACTTGATCGGCTAATTGTAATGTGTAAAACTCTCCCAGGAGTAACTCTTACTCGCAGTGGGTATCGGGATCCAACTATCTCATAGAAGGTATGCAATCTCATTGCAAATTTTAACACTTGAAATTCCCGATAATATTTTGCCCCAAGCATCCTATGACCTTGACGGAGGTCAACAAACCACAGGGTGCAAGTCAAGTTCAACCCGTCATTTCTTGATTGAATCAAACCCACCCGCACGACCCTTGACGGAGGTCAACAAGGTCGTACGACTACCCTAATCCAATCTGCATCATATGCATAAGCAGACAAATACTAGTTAGCTACCGCACACTACGCCTTGACGGAGGTCAACAAACGTAGCACGAATACTAAGTAGGATTTATCTGAAATGACGGAGGGCTACGCCAGGTTTTTCTGAAAACCATGAGCGTAATGAACTTGATATCGTTGTAGAATCAAATGAAGTTTTAAAATGGAGTGATTTTGAGGCTTTTCCAGTTTTGCTAAAGGGGTCACTCCCGGTGAAGGGATCGTCGGCCCTTTCCTCGTCGAATGAGGTGCAGGATATATCATATATATCACTGTGCAAAGCAAAAACCCAAAAGCAGTCAAAAGCAAACCGAGTGTGTAGCATCTGCCAGTTATTGCTAAAGGAGTCACTCCCGGTGAAGGGATCTCGGTCCTTTCCTCATCGAATAAGGTGCAGGGTATATCATATATACCGCTGTGCAAAGCAAGAACTGTAGCTACCTGTTTTATTTTAAAATTTGATTCCACAACATCTTAGGTTTCTTATCTTTCATTAATCACATTAATGAAGTCTCATCATTTAAATACCTAAACATCACAGATAGATATGACGTACACTTATGCCATCCGCATTCGCCTCGATGTCCCCTCGTGCACCGTTAGGTTAGGTAACTAACGACAGAGTAGGGCAGGGCTAGCACGGGTGTAAAACATAAGTAACGTCTATATAATATATCATATATACTATATACTATATCCATCACAGAATCACAACACAGATATCGCAGCAGAATAAACATATGAAATATTGGATATACTAGGACGTCCGTGTTTTCAATACGAGCCAGTATAAAACACGGATTCCACGGTCGTGATGAATAGCCAATCCCACACCCCTAGACCCCTACGAGAGCGGCAAGCAACCCTGCCAATTCTAGGGTTAGGAGACCCAGACTCGACTCCTTGAGTTGGTCTCCCACTGGACCCCAGAACCCGGTTACTTGTGCTCCCCTCCTTGGGTCTATCCTAATGCGGAAAAGTAAATAATATACAAAGGGTGACAACTTCCGCTACCTGGAAGTGCCCCAAATAAAAGAATATTACATACAAGTTTTTACATGAATGAAAATGAAAAACACTCATCTCACATAAAAACCCCCGGCTATTCGAACACGACGATCCAATATAACATATCCATCAACACATAGCATCACATGTCATTAACGTAAGTAAGTATGCATACCCCAATTGTCGTTGACGTATAGCAACGAAACCGGCGATATGAACATACTACACTTACGGTCACAGAAAAGAAAGTGTAAAACTACAACAATTGGAATCCGCAACCTCTTTAGACATCGCATGCCTAACAGATATAAATCCCGCATTTTAGTCTCATTATCGAAAACTCTTTTCAATATCATATGGGACTAAATTGCTAGATTTATAACTTTCATCCAGTTATCTCATAACTGTTTGTGAATTCCAATTATTGTATCCAATTCCGGATAAATAGAATATATTAAACTTTCCGATCGAACATTCGAACACCCAAGTTTTCCCGACACCGATCAACACATGAAATAGGTTCAAAAACATTCACTTCATGCCTCAGTACCAACGGTCCAGCCGTAGAAGGGTCAAGCCAACGCCTCACATGTGGCACACCGTACTCCCCCAAACCCGAAGGTTCAAAGGGCAGTTCAAGACGGTCACATAATCGAGTTAAGGTTTGTTGTCTTCTAGAGGGACCATCGCGTTACTTGCACTACTCAGAACGTCTTTTAACCACAGAAAAATCCAACACTTGGAATTATTCCGGCAGGGGAAAACTTGGGTATTTATATCCGGTCGAACTCTTTAACATATTCTACAGTTATCTGGAAAAACACTTAGACAAAGTTTGATATTCCGATCGAATCGTCGATTCCCAATTTAACCCCAGAGCACTCAATCTTAGAGTCAATTTAAAAATACCCAGAAAACTCAGTAGAATTTATCAGGAATTACTGTGCAATTAAGTATGGCTGACGTCACCTTTTGAGCGCGGAACAGCGGCAGAAGCCATGCTTCTGCCGCGGTTCCGCGGCTTAAGGAACTGTTCATGTGAAATATTTTGCATCGTAATTCTTATAGTTCTTTACTGAATTTTTTAGACATTTTTAATATTAAAAAATCCCAGATTTTAGAAAATTTCCAGAGAGCTCATGGGTATATGGGTTTCGGGTTCGTCCGGACTTCAAACTCCGTCTAGACTTCGCCTAAGGCTCTAGCTAGGCTCTGATACCAGTGAAAGGTTCCTAGACACCCTATAGAGGTCTCACAAGGCATCGAACATGCCAAATTTAAAAATTATGGTGCCGAGAAACCCTAGTTAACGGATCGTTGCTAGATGTCTAGGCGAAACGGAAAACTAGTTAACTATTTAACTATAGGTTAGATGCTACAACCTTTGTAGATCCGGATTTCCACCTCCTTAGCTCCACATGGTCATGCCCTCGCTGTCCATCATGAATCCTCGACTCATCCGTCGGCTTCATCGGAAAACGGGCGAGCAAGGTCGTCGGCTTCGTGTCAAAGACGATCTACGTCGAGGTTGCACTAGTTCAAGCTCCGACTTCACCAAGTAGTGAAAATTGTGAAGAAAACACCCAAAACCACTTGGCAAGAGGTAGAGGATGAAGAAATAGGAGGTGGGTTCACTTTAGATTTGGATTTCTCTCACTAAAACTCAAGTTGCCATTGATGTAGCAAGCTTGAAGAAGAAGAAGATGAAGATGGTTATGATAAGTTCTATATCAAAAGAAAATAGAAAATCAATACTTATCATAACTTAAACTAGGGTTAAGTGTAGAGAATAAACCATGGTCATTTGAGTGGGTTAGGGTTAAGCATGAAGACAAGAATGGTTAGCAAAGTCAAAGCTTCATGAAGCTTCAACATAAAACAAATAAAGCCTCCATTCTTATCTTAATCCATTTCAAATAAATAAATAAACAAATAAATAAATAAATGAATATGCAAAACCCGAATTATCAAATTAACCATGGATTAATTCTATACACTTAACTAAATGATCAAGTATCATCAAACATGATACAAAAATGTGCACGAAAGCATATCACATATACAATGTGCATCAAGTGAGAAAAATCCGTTTAAAGTGAACTAATACTAGTTAATGCAAAGTAATATATCAAATATATAATTATACATCAAATCATTAAATCAACATTTGATTCAATGATCCGGTCATGTCGCACATAACCGACTAGTATTTAATGTATCGATTTATCGAATCAATGATTCGATAACTAGGTCATATCGAATATAACCAATCGAAACATATATCGCGAGAATGAAATGCGGTATCACATACACGCATTATTCTCGGTCCTGCACATATCTCATATGCGCTCCTATTTCGTTTCGCTTGAGCCAGGAAACCTCTGTGTAGGACTCTAAAGACTCGTCAATACGCCGGTAGCAGATGATGATCATATCAAGCACCCACAAGCCGCAAGCGGTCTGCTAAACGTAACGGCCATCCGGGTATTGAGCGATCAGAAGATCGACGAGCTAGCCCGCTCATACTCCTGTGAATCCAACCAGTAACACTTACCGTACAGTCCGGTCTCTTCGTCTGATACGTCGCATATCAAGTCTAGGGGTGGTAAACGTCAGACCCCAATAACCCGATAAGTCGTGCCGATGTGAGGCTCATAACGGGTCGAGAAACTACTGGTAACACTTACCAGCAAATCTCTGATCAGCCCTGGCCAGGGACTTCCCTGCTACGGCCAATCGAGCACTGCGCAACATCAACCCCCAATACCGGGAGAGACGAAACCCCTCCTATCGCTCATTGCCTCCATGTGACTCGGGACTGTGCCCAAAGACCACCGTTTTGCACGCCCTCATGGACGTGGTAAGGTGGAGATCAAAGCACAGTGGGAATCACACAAGACTCTATGACGATCTCGGGTCTACAGACTAACCTGTACAAGTGTCACCTGAGAACTGCCATCTGACGTGAGGTATAATACCATCTGGGAGTTCTCGGCGAGTCCGTCCAGTGTACTCAGTCTCCACTGAGCACCCGTATACCATGTCTGATGTCAAACACCAATGGATATGGGATCATCCATTGCCCATCACATAGGTCGAGAAGCGTATACGCTAGTCTACTCTGGTATATCGATGCCCCGTCTCGATACACCCACGACTAGGGACCTTGAAGGATGTACTTATGGACTACCATGTCCCCACTAGTATGATCTGCATCACAATCCAGGTAGTCAAGTACATATCCTAAGGGCTTTACCAACATGTAACTATAAGACAGTAAAAAGAGACTAGTGTACATGTTAAGATAAAGAGTAACCAGATAGCATACTATCATATCGAGCAAGAAAGTCATCTCTATATATGTCCAAGCATCCAATATAATATACATCATCTGTACAATACTGGCCTCTAGGGCATACATACAACTAACAAACACATGAAATAAGTCTAACAACATTCAGTTCGTGCCTCAGTACCAACGGTCCAGCCGTAGAAGGGTCAAGCCAACGCCTCACATGTGGCACGCCGTACTGCCCCAAACCCGAAGGTTCAAAGGGCAGTTCAAGACGGTCACATAATCGAGTTAAGGTTTGTTGTCTTCTAGAGGGTCCATCGCGTTACTTGCACTACTTAGAACGTCGTTAAACTACGGAAAAGTCTAACAATTGGAAATTTCCCGGCAGGGGAAAAAGTGGGTATTTATATCCGGTCGAACCTTTTAACATATTCTAAGAATACCCGGAAAAGCACACCGACAAAAATTAGACAGTCCGATCGAATACACCGAGTCCCCAATACAACCCAGAAAATGCAACTCTGGAAAAAATTATTAAAATCCCCAGGAAATCCAGCACAGATAACTAAGAATTACTGTGTAACAGTGGATGCACAAAACGACAAACTGGCCGCGGATCCGCCGCACGAGCCATGCTGGTGCCGCGGATCCGCGGCTCTTTGATGGAATTACTCCATCGAAATTCACAGTAATTCTTAAATTAGCCTGCTGATTTTTCTGGATATTTTTAATGTGGAAAAATCCTCGAAATTAAAAAAATGTACAGAGAGCATATTCTTAGTCGGGGTTTTGGGTCGATCGGACTTTTGATTCCGTCGGGACTTCGCCTAAGGCTCTAGCTAGGCTCTGATACCACTGTAGGGTTCTTAGGCACTCTAATGGAGTCTCACAAGTGATCAAACACGCTAATTTCTAATTTTACGGGTGCCTACAAACCCTAATACGGATCGTTAACTAGATATTTAGGCAAAGCATGCAAGTAAACGGAAATATAGAAATAGGGAAGGGGCTACAACCTTTGTAGATCCGGTCCACCACCTCCTAGGCTCCACGATGATCTCCCTCCGCTGTCTAAATCAAACCCTTGACTCTAGCATTGGCATCATCGAAGAATAAGCGGGCTTGATCGTCGGTTCGATGCCGAAGATGATCTACGTCGAAGCATCACAAGAACAAGCTCCAACTTCACCAAGCTTTGAAAACTTGTGAAGTAAACACCCTATACAACTTGGCAAGAGGTAGAGGATGAAGAAATAGTAAGTGGGTAGACTTTAGTTTTGGATTTCTCACTAGTTTTCATCACTTGCCATTGGAGTAGCAAGCTTTCTCTTTTGTTGAAGAAGATGAACAAGAAGAAGAAGATATGATAAGTTATTTAAAAAAGAAAATAAAAATAATACTTATCATAACTTCAACCATGGTTTAGTGTAGAGATTTAACCAAGGTTTAGAAGAGTGGTTAGGGTTAAAGAAGAGACAAGAATGGTAGACTTTTTCAAAGCTTCAAGAAGCTTCAAAGAAAAGACAAACTAAGCCACCATTTCATTTTCTCTTTATCTTTTCCAAAACAATAATAAATGGATAAATAAATAAGAGAAAAGAAACCCTAACCATTCACTAAACATGGTTTAATCTTTACACAAACCCAAAAGAGCAAGTATCATCAAACATGATACAATCTTGTGCACAAAAGTATATCACATATACAATGTGTACAAACCAAGTGAGTAAATCCATTTAAAGTGAACCAATACTAGTTAATGCAAAGTAATATATCAAATATATAATTATACATTAAATCATTAAATCAACACTTGATTCAATGATCCGGTTATATCGCATATAACCGGCTAGTATCCAATGTATCGGCTTATCGAATCAATCCTTGATTCGATAACTAGGTTATATCGCATACAACCATTCAACACATTCATCGCGAGAATGAAATACGGTATCATATACACGCATTATTCTCGGTCCCGCACATATCTCATATGCACTCCTATTTCGTTTCGCTTGAGCCAGGAAACCTCTGTGTAGGACTCTAAAGACTCGTCAATACGCCGGCAGCGGATGATGATCATATCAAACACCCATAAGCCGCAAGCGGTCTGCTAAACGTAACGGCCACCCGGGTATTGAGCGATCAGAAGATCGACGAGCAAGCCCGCTCACACTCCTGCGAATCCAACCAGTAACACTTACCGTATAGTCCGGTCTGTTCGTCTGATATGTCGCATATCTCGCCTAGGGGTGGTAAACGTCAGACCCCAATAGCTCGATAAGTCATGCCGACTTGAGGTCCATAACATTCGTGAAACTACTGATAACTCTTACCAGTATATCACTGCAACCCTGGCCAGGGATTTCCTGTTATGGCCAGTCGAGCATAGCACAACATCAACCCCCAATACCGGGAGAGACGAATCCCCTCCTATCGCTCATTGCCTCCATGTGAATCGGGACTGTACCCAAAAACCACCTGTTTGCACAACTCAGTAGAGCCGTGGTAGGGTGGAAATCAAAGCACAGTGGGAGACACACAAGACTCTATGACGATCTCGGGTCAACAGACTAAGCTGTACCAGTGTCACCAGAGAACTGCCATCTGACGTTAGGTATAATACCATCTGGGAGTTCTCGGCGAGTCCGTTCAGTGTATCCAGTCTCCACTGAGCACCCGCATACCATCTTCGATGTCAAACACCAATGGATATGGGATCATCCATCGCCCATCGCATGGGTCGAGAAGATATGCGCTAGTCTACTCTGGAATATCGATGCCCCGTCTCGATATTCCTTCGACTAGGAACATTTCAAGGATGTACTCATGGACTACCCAGGCCCCACTAGTATGATCTACATCATAGTCCTGGAAGTCGAGTACACATCCTATGGGCTTTATCAACATGTAATGAGAGAGGCAGAAAGTATACATGTTAAGATAAAGAGCAACCAGATAGCGTACTATCATGTCGAGCAAGAAAGTCCTATCTATATATGTCCCAGCATCCACTACAATATACATCCAATGTACAGTAATGGCCTCTAGGGCATACATATAACTAACAGTTTCATCTCCAGCCCTTCATCAAAACCCTATACCCCCTTCATTAAAAAGATGCACAACTTCATCCTCAACACTTTGGACCTTTCAAAATTGGATTTTGAAGATTTTGAGCAACTCAAGAAAATTCTTAAGTTGCCAAACGAGATAATTCCTACACTTCTAGTTTAGATTTTTAGTTTCCTAGCACCCTATAGTAGTTTAGAGTTAAATCGATATAGATTAGCGATGTTTAGAAATTTCAAGAGAGGGTTTGGGTGATTGTGTGGACTTATGATCTCTAGTGGCTGTTTACAAGACCCTAGTTGTCACGACCCGAAGGTACGGAATGTGACCGGCACTTAAATTACGAAACGTCTAAAGGCGTAACATAATCTAAGTAAGCCGAAGCCCAGAAATCTAAACCATTTAAAATGAATAAGTGTGGGAAAACATGTTTAAAAACAACATCAAATTTTCATAAAAATTTCGGCAGAGTATCCTTTGCAAAAACTGGCCCCAAACGGGTACAAACAAGAATAAACAATAAAAAGGTATCCACAAGCGGGAGCTAGCTCTACGCCAATTGGCGGAAACAACAACGCAAGAAAAATAATATACAACGCCGAGGGGCGAGGAACAAAACTCAGAGGAAAACCAAAATCCACCAGAAAACCATAATAATACAAGCGTAACTCTAAGGTCGAAAGAATAAACAACTGGTCTTCTAAATCTACCAAATAATACAAGTCTGGTTGATGGAGCTTACTAGATACAAATGTAATAAATAAAAGTACAATGATGGTCATGATACAAGTGAACCAACCTACCAAGCAATCACCCTGAATGAAATGGTTTGCCAGCAAGCCGCCAAGGAAACCTGTACATCAAAACCTATAAGAAAATTTGGCACAACGGGGGTGAGTTGCCAACTCGTGAGTAAAAGACATCTGCGAGTAGAAATCGCATGCACGACGATCACCTAAGTCATAATAATATACATATATATAACACTAGACATCTAGTAGTGACAGGGTAATAATCTATGCATAAGTGAAATACTCAGTGCATCGTGTTAGTGTCACTAAATAGTAATGAGCCATATATCTGATGTATGAATGCATCATGAATGAGAAAATGAACCACGAAATCTGAATAATCTGATATAAGAAAAACATCAATGAATCTTGTATAATAATACTGAAACCTCATCAGTGAAATCAACAGAAATCCGTGTCAAGCATCGACACAAAATAGGTATATCTTTGTATCTCAATATCTCATATCTCTATATCTCAAATATCAATATCTCTGTATCTCGAATCTCAATATCTCTGTATCTCGGGCTCCGGCAGTCCGGATCGGCCCCTATCATCCAATCTCACGACTACGGTCGGTATCCTCCGGATATCCGCCGCGTCCAAAAACAACAACAATAACCGGTCGGTAGTGCTCCCCTGCTGGGCTCAACGCCATCATCTGCGATCTTCTAGCCCCGGGGTACCGCATCGGGTCTACCATATACCCGCAGACGGTGCGTCCCCCTCCTCGAATATAGCACAAGAACCGAGAAAACTCATGCTGGACGCCACACACATCATATCACGAGAAAACCACAAATTTCTATTTTTAAATAATGATAAAAGTTTTATAAAATTATTGCGGTTTTCCCCAAAATCCAGAAATCTCATGGAAATCCGAAATCCAAGAATACAGGGTAAGTAAATAGTGGATATCGGCATAATGCCCCAGAATAGTACATGAATGAATACATGAATGCATGAAGTATCTATGTAAAGAATGCAATCTCTAAGTTAACATATGAGAGCAATCACGCAAATATTATGCAATAACTAGCATTTAGCTGATTATATCAAGAAGATAATATGTTCTAAAGTGTACGTGACCTGTCAATTAACGATGATGATGTGTGAGCCGGCACACAAGTGTATGTGAAACATGCGCATCATCGGTAATGGTGCTGGTGTCCTGACAAGCAGGGTTCATAATTATTAAAGAAAACACGTGCATAAGCATAAAATGCGATGAGAGCAACATGAACATATGAAGAATGATGAAGTAACCAAAACACTAAAGAATATACATTATCCAACTACGAGTCATACAGTTTGGCATTTGAAATAGCACGAATCGTGGTTTTCAGAAAAGTAGGGGCTACGAGGTTTTATAGAAAAGATGTGTCCTTTGAAAAATCCGTAGTATCCCCCAGGCTGTCCTTAAAAATGCACATGATTCGTTAGTTTTGAAAAATATGTATGACTCGAGCCTTAACCAGTATCTATTTAACCAACTAAGGGACTGAACTAAAGAAGCCAGTCGATCGGTAAGATAAGTCCACCTAAAGTCTCAGTCGATATCTCTAGCAGTCGGCGATCCAGCCTCAATAGCGTCACGTACAAAGTACGACTTTCTCAAGTCAAGAGTGCGGATCAATCATCACATCTATCTTCGTACGGTAAAATTCATCGTACGGCATCCCAAAATCGGGATACGGATCAGCTATAATATATAGGTCATTCATTTGGGTATCATCATCAATCAATATCACAATCTAGGTATTATTTTAAAGTCTTGTATATTTTGATGTCCTCAACACAAATCATCACATATGAACACACATCGCCCAAACGATCCGTTATAAATATCATACCATATCTCATATCACATCTCGATCAATTTCAACTATCATATCTATATATATATCATCATTCACATAGTATCATCGTCAAACAATATCATGATCTGGTTACTGATTTAAGTCTCATACATGCCTATGTTATCACACATTTCATCGTATAGGTATATATTTTCTCATTGCCCAACGATCCGCTATAATATCAAATATCTCACGGCATTATGCCCGATCATATCGACTCATCCCCAAATATCATATAACATCCTCATATCACATATATATGTTGTGTGTGTATGTATATATATATATATATATATATATATATATATATATATATATACCTACACACATTCTTATACACACACACACACATATACACCAAGTCAAGTTTATGTGTGTGCGTGCGTGTGTGTGTCTACATGAAACCTATGAATTCCCTACAAGGCAATCATCCTCTGGTTAACTCTTTCTAAATTAGTCTAATCCAACTTAAAGTCTTCAATAGTACTCTACTCGCCAAGAATCTAAGATCACGTCCGTCTTCCTAATAATAGAACAGAATATCCTTATTCCACATTTGCGGGGGTGCTATACGCCAACCACCCGACTTCCCCCGTAGATATACATCTACTCACCTGGTCCTTGTTTGCCGAAGTCGATGCCGCCATCCTCTTCTTCATCATCCGAAGTCTATGTGAGAGGTACCTATATTTAAACATATATAATATCGTAAATCGAAATCGCGGATAAAAACCAAAATGGCGCACAAAATGCGCATAGGTTAAAACTTATGACCCACTCATGCAAAAAACCAAATAACCCTCGACATCGGCGTACAAACGCCGATTGATCGAGATAAAACACAAACGTACAAATCATAGTTCCAAAACTCACTAATTATAATATAAAATAGGGTTTAAATCATCAAAACCTTAAAATTAATCAAATCGTTTTATTTCGCAAAAACCTAGAAAGCACTTAATTACCGTTTTAATTCAAAACTTGATGTTTTAACAAAACTAATAGCCATAATATTCACTAAATATCATAACTAAGTCATACAAACCATTACCAAAATTTAATCTCATCAATTTCTATTAAACCCAAAATTCTAGTTTGCAAATTTATCCAATTTTAACAATTTCAAAGTAAAAATGCACAAAACAACAACTAAGCTTGGTTTTGCATGATCTAAAGTATTAAACTACAATTTATAATGTTAATAATGTTACGAAACCCTAATTATATTTTAATCTCAATTATTTAATCAATTTCCAAAAACCTAGTTTGCAAAATTAGCATAATTAGCATAATTTTAAACTAATAATTAGCAAGTTGTAACTAGATTAGGTTTTACATTCCATTAACTTGTTAATCTTCTCATTAAAACCATGAATAAGTGATAAAAATTCTCACTTGATCGCAAACCCTAATCTTGAATTTTTAATTTTGCAACTAAAACCATAATTAAACACCGAAATCCATTAAATTAAAGTAATTAGCCTATAATTAACACTAGGGTTAGGATTATATCTCAATAAATATGAGATCAAATATGAAAATCATAGCCTCCAAAGTGCTAACTTTTCTCCAAGGTCCATGCTAGATAGGCCAAAGAATAATGGGTAGAGATTGGATTTGGAATTTGAGGTTTTATTTTGGATTTTTGATGAATTTTTGAAGAATTTTGAAGCAAGTGAAGTGGGGAAATTTTTTTTGGGCTGCCTCATGAAGGGCTCGGCCAGCAAGAGGCGAAGAGAAAGACAGTGTGTGAGGTGTGTGGAATTATGTAGAAGACTCTTCAATTAATGCCTCGTTTCTTGTCATTTCAATAATTATTTTATTTTATTTATTTTCTAATTTATTTCCCCCCTAGAAAAGTCTAGGACCATGGAGTAAATTGGGAAAGAATTTTTCATGTTACACACTTGATTCTAATATGGCATGGCTCACATTTGTAAAATAAACCCATTCCAATTTGTATTTATCACTAATTAAATGTATAATTAAAAGCTTATGTTAATATTTGAATTAATTAATTAAGAAAAATATTTTAGTAAACTAGAAATTTACAAGTGACCAAATATATACCAAATACTAGCAATTACATAGTTAAAATAGGCGTATTTAATTTTATGATGAAAAATAACTATAGTTATGTTTTACGGAAATTGCGGTTTATTTTACCGATTATTAGAAAATTCACCTAAAGGATTTTTTTCTAATTATTTATTTATTTATTTTAAAATCGTTACAGTCTTCCTCCCTTAAAAAAATTCAGTCCCCGAATTTATATTAAAACTCCCCAAAATACTAAAACATTTAGCAAAACACTCAAATCATCGGGGCTCCGAAATCATCAATATATAAAACACATTTTAGCGCCATGCATGCGCATGAAAAACAAATACATAACTAAAAATCAAACTCCGTCAATAACGCAATCATCGGATTTATGGTGAAAATAAAATGTCAAAGTCCAATACGAAAACCAATATGATATACATTAAAACTATAACTTGTACATATAGTACGCACCGTAGTACAATCATCCAAACATCTGAATAAAGAAGCATGCAAAAACCCCTTTTTAAAATCGCCGTGCGATGCGCGTGTCACGGCATAAGTAGCAGACGTTCAATTTAAAAAAATAGCTATACATATATATCTTTTATTTAACATACACATCCCGCCTTTTGAAATAATTTAGAAGGGTTTCCTTTGAAAAATATTTCGTGTTATCTCAGACACATAAGAAAATATTGAGACTATAGCTCCATTTTAGAAATCCCTTCGGTAACTATCAATGCATGCAAAAACACCTTTGGTACTGTTCTCAGAACAGTCCTGCTCGGTTACTAAACCCAATAGTAAATATCATAAAAACGTACTGCTCAAAATGAAACCAACCTCAAATACAGTATACAAAGTACTACGTGCGTCCGGTGCGCACGAAAATCGAAACCAAATACAGATGCCACGAATATGCACAGAAACAAAACTGAGTGCAACGGGTGTGCACCAAAACATCTGTCAAGTGCAACGGGCGTGCATGACAACAATATCAGGTGCATCTAATCTGCACAAAACCCCGATTTAGTGCATCTGGTGTGCATAAAATCACATCAAGTGCGCCAAGTGTACGCAAGAATCTCAATCAAGTGCACATGGTGCACGAAAACATAAATCGAATATCCAAAATCAAAATCAGCGGTATACGACATACACCGAATCAAAATCAAGTATATCACGATAGATAAACTTACAACCACATACATCAGTGTACACAAAACCAAATAAAAGTATGAAAAGTGCATGAAAACTATACTGAAAGCAGACATCCAAAATCATGTGAAACCCATATACACGAAATCAAATCAGTATCTCAAAATGTATAAAATCAAAATCAAGTGCAATGGGTATGCACAAAACGAACATCAATACATCGGATACATGGAACACGAATCGAGCGAAAAGAATGAGTACATAGGAAAACCAATCATAAAACGAAATCCTCAAAATACCAAAATCCAAACAACGGAAATGTGATATTCAAATCACCAGATCGCAAATCATAACACCGACGTCGATGTGCTCCTCTTTTCTCTGGTGTCGACTGATTCGAACACGTCTCTTTGTAGCTGTAAGAACGGCGATACAAACGGCTATACTCATATCTAGAGTCTCCCAAGTAATGTATCTCATCACATGATATCCGGACTACGTTAAACTTTTCAATCGATTCATCAAAGTCCCAAAATCCCCCGAGAGATTAACACTCGAGTACAGTTTAAAAATATCCAGTACATGCCACAGCACCTGCGGACCAGCCGTAGAAGGGCAAACCCAAGCCTCACAAATGGCATCGCGGAACTGCCGCAAAACCTAAGGTTCAAAGGCGTTCTCATGGTCATTATGTCGAGTTAGGGTTTCATTCTTCTAGAGGGTCCATAGAATTAACAACATGTTCTTCCGAATACCTTAAACTTGGGAAAATGGGTTTCTGACAATCGTTCGAACCTTTTAACTTCGCCTAGATGACATGTGAATACCCTTCGTCCGCACGCTAAACAGTGACTCGATCCTCAAGAATAGATGATACACTAATGGTCATCACATTCTAGCCGGTCTCTAGCAGTTGCCTGATCATCTGGTGCAGATATCAAACACTCGCGTCTACAAAAAAACGTAGTAAACGACATATCTAAATGCTCATGCTGACCGCAACTCTATCCGCAGCTCTCTCCGCCCGTGTGACCGTGGTAACAAAAACCCCCATCCGATATCGATGAAGATAAATCATAGGAACGAATAGAAATACGGTGTAAAGAAGTATACATCCTAAGGCTTCTTAAGCGGAGTAGCGTATCGTAAGTATGCCGCGGAACATACACACGGTACATCACTCTACTTTAGTCACTTACTCCATCAACCAAGGGTCATCCTACACGTAGAAGGTAAAACCTGACGCTCTGATACCAACTTTATCACGACTTGAAGGTAAAGAACGTGACCGGCACTTAAATTACGAAACGTCTAAAGGCGTAATGTAATCTAAGTAAGCCGAAGCCCAGAAATCTAAACCATTTAAAATGAATAAGTGTGGGAAAACATGTTTAAAAGCAACATAAAATTTTCTTAAAAATTTTGGCAGAGTATCCTTTGTAAAAACTGGCACTAAACGGGTACAAACAAGAATAATATATACAAGCAATAAAAAGGCATCCCCAAGAGGGAGCTAGCTCTACGCCAATTGGTGGAAACAACCACGCAAGCAAAATAATATACAACGCCGAGGGGCAAGGAACAAAACTCAGAGGAAAACCAAAATCCACCAGAAAACCATAATAATACAAGCGTAACTCTAAGGTCAAAAGAATAAACAACTGGTCTTCTAAATCTACCAAATAATACAAGTCTGGTTGATGGAGCTTACTAGATACAAATTTAATAAATAAAAGTACAACGGCGGTTACGATACAAGTGAACTAACCTACCAAGCAATCACCCTGAATGAAATGGTGTGCCAGCAAGCCGCCAAGGAAACCTGTACATCGAAACCTGTAAGAAAATTTGGCACAACGGGGGTGAGTTTCCAAATCATGAGTAGAAGACATTTGCGAGTAGAAATCGCATGCACGACGATCTCCTAGGTCATAATAATATACATATATATAACACTAGACATCTAGTAGTGACAGGGTAATAATCTATGCATAAGTGAAATACTCAGTGCATCGTGTTAGTGTCACTAAATAGTAATGAGCCATATATCTGATGTATGAATGCATCATGAATGAGAAAATCAACCACGAAATCTGAATAATCTGATTTAAGAAAAACATCAATGAATCTTGTATAATAAGATTGAAACCTCATCAGTGAAATCAACAGAAATCCGTATCAAGCATCGACACAAAATAAGTATATCTCAAAATCTCATATCTCTGTATCTCATATCTCAATATCTCTGTATCTCAAATCTCAATATCTCTGTATCTCGGGTTCCGGCAGTCCGGATCGGCCCCTATCATCCAATCTCACGACTACGGTCGGTATCCTCCGGATATCCGCCGCGTCCAAAAACAACAACAATAACCGGTCAGTAGTGCTCCCCTGTTGGGCTCAACGCCATCATCTGCGATCTTTTTGCCCTGGGGTACCGCATCGGGTCTACTATGTACCCGCAGACGGTGCGTCCCCCTCCTCGAATATAGCACAAGAACCGAGAAAACTCGTGCTAGACGCCACACACATCATATCACGAGAAAACCGCAAATTTTTATTTTTAAATAATGATAAAAGTTTTATAAAATTCTTGCGGTTTTCCCCAAAATCCAGAAATCTCATGGAAATCCGAAATCCAAGAATCCAGAGTAAGTAAATAGTGGATATCGGCATAAATCCCTAGAATAGTACATGAATGAATACATGAATGCATGAAGTATCTTTGTAAAGAATGCAATCTCTAAGTTAACACATGAGACCAATCACGCAAATATTATGCAGTAACTGGCATTTAGCTGATTATATCAATAAGATAATATGTTCTAAAGTGTACGTGACATGACAATTACCGATGATGATGTGTGTGAGCCGGCAAAAATGTGTATGTGAAACATGCGCATCATCGGTAATGGTGCTGGTGTCCTAACTATATCAAGAATAGATGATAACAAGCAGGGTTCATAATTATTAAAGAAAACACGTGCATAAGCATAAAATGCGATGAGAGCAACATGAACATAAGAAGAATGATGAAGTAACCATAACACTGAAAAATATACATTATCCAACTACGAGTCATACAGTTTCGCGCTTGAAATAGCACGAATCGTGGTTTTCAGAAAAGTAGGGGTTACGGGGTTTTATAGAAAAGATGTGTCCTTTGAAAAATCTGTAGTATCCCCCAGGCTATCTTCAAAAATGCACATGATTCGTTAGTTTTGAAAAATAGGTATGACTAGAGCCTTAACTAGTATCTATCTAACCAACTAAGGGACTGAACTAAAGAAGCTAGTCGATAGGTAAGATGAGTCCACCTAAAGTCTGAGTCGATATCTCCAGCAGTCGGCGATCCAGCCTCAATAGCGTCACGTACAAAGTACGACTTCCTCAAGTCAAGAGTGCGGATCAATCATCACATCTATCTTCGTACGGTAAAATCTATCGTACGGCATCCCAAAATCGGGGTATGGGTCAGCTATCATATATAGGTCATTCATTTGGGTACCATCGTTAATCAATATCACAATCTAGGTACTATTTTAAAGTCTCGTATATTCCGATGTCATCAACACAAATCAACATATATGAACGCACAACGCCCAAACGATCCGTTATAAATATCATACCACATCTCATATCACATCTCGATCAATTGTCAACTATCATATCTATATATATCATCATTCACATGGTATCATCGTCAAACTATATCATGATCTGGTAACTGATTTAAGTCTCATACATGCCAATGTTATCACACATTTCATCGTATAGGTATATATTTTCTCATTGCCCAACGATCCGCTATAATATCAAATATCTCACAGCATCATAGCCGATCATATCGACTCATCCCCAAGTATCATATAACATCCTCATATCACATGTATATGTTGTGTGTGTGTTTATATATATATATACCCACACACATTCCTATACACACACACACATACAAATACACCAAGTCATGTTTATGTGTGTGCGTGTGCGTGTGTGTCTACATGAAACCTACGAATTCCCTCCAAGGCAATCATCCTCTGGTTAAGTCTTTCTAAATCAGTCTAATCCAACTTAAAGTCTTCAATAGTACCCTACTCGCCAAGAATCTAAGGTCACGTCCGACTTCCTAATAATAGTACAGAATATCCTTATTCTACGTTTGCGGGGGTGCTATACGCCATCCACCCGACTTTCCCCGTAGATATACATCTTCTCACCTGGTCCTTGTCAGCCGAAGTCGGTACCGCCATCCCCTTCTTCATCGTCCGAAGTCCACGTAAGAGGTACCTATATGTAAACATATATAATATCGTAAACCAAAATCGCAGATAAAAACCAAAATGGCGCACGAAACGCGCATAGGTTAAAATCTATGACCCGCTCATGCAAAAAACCAAATAACCCTCGACATCGGCGTACAAACGCCGATTGATCGAGATAAAACACAAACGTACAAATCGTAGTTCCAAAACTCACTAATTATAATATAAAATAGGGTTTAAATAATCAAAACCTTAAAATTAATCAAATCGTTTTATTTCGCAAAAACGTAGAAAGCACTTAATTACCGTTTTAATTCGAAACTTGATGTTTTAACAAAACTAATAGCCATAATATTCACTAAATATCATAACTAAGTCATACAAACCATTACCATAATTTAATCTCATCAATTTTTATTAAACCCAAAATTCTAGTTTGCATATTTATCCAATTTTAACAATTTCAAAGTAAAAATGCACAAAAGAACAACTAAGTTTGGTTTTGCATGATCTAAAGTATTAAACTACAATTTATAATGTTAATAATGTCATGAAACCCTAATTATATTTTAATCTCAATTATTTAATCAATTTCCAAAAACCTAGTTTGCAAAATTAGCATAATTAGCATAATTTTAAACTAATAATTAGCAAGTAGTAACTAGATTAGGTTTTGCATTCCATTAACATATTAATATCCTCATTAAAACCATGAATAATTTATAAAAATTCTCACTTGATCACAAACCCAAATCTTGAATTTTTAATTTAGCAACTAAAACCATAATTAAACACTGAAATCCATTAAATTAAAGTAATTAGCCTATAATTAACACTAGGGTTAGGATTATACCTCAATAAACATGAGATCAAACATGAAAATCATAGCCTCCAAAGTTCTAATTTTGCTCCAAGATCCATGATAGATAGGCCAAAGAATAATGGGTAGAGATTGGATTTTGAATTTGAGGTTTGATTTTGGATTTTTGATGGATTTTTGAAGAATTTTGAAGCAAGTGAAGTGGGGAAATTTTTTTTGGGCTGCCTCATGAAAGGCTCGGCCAGCAAGAGGTGAGGAGAAAGACAGTGTGTGTGGTGTGTGGAATTATGTAGAAGACTCTTCAATTAATGCCTCATTTCTTATCATTTCAATAATTATTTTATTTTATTTATTTTCTAATTTATTTCCCCCCTAGAAAAGTCTAGGACCATGGAGTAAATTGGGAAAGAATTTTGCATGTTACACACTTAATTCTAATATTTCATGGCTCACTTTTGTAAAATAAACCCATTCCAATTTGTATTTATCACTAATTAAATGTATAATTAAAAACTTACGTTAATATTTGAATTAAGGAAAATATTTTAGTAAACTAGAAATTTACAAGTGACCAAATAAATACCAAATACTAGGAATTACATAGTTAAAAAAGGCGTATTTAATTTTTGATGAAATAACTATAGTTATGTTTTACGGAAAATGCGGTTTATTTTACCAATTATCAGAAAATTCACCTAAAGGATTTTTTTTCTAATTATTTATTTATTTATTTTAAAAACGTTACACTAGTAATGATTTTATGGCTTAGGACACGGAATAAAAACCAAAATATGAACTTAGAAACTTCTCGTGTCAGTTTTGTGACATTTTTGGAGGTCTACAGTGAATCTGGAGCAACCCGAGAACTTTATAAAAAAATAAAAAATATACATTAACCTAGTTAGACCAATAGGAGACCACCACGAGAAGACGAGGCCCAAATTCCAAGGTGGCGCCCGCCCCGACGGTTATTGTAGCAGTTAGGCCGGTTACTGTAGCAGATTTGGTGTTGGGGTTTTGCCAGTAGCTACTGTATTTTTTCACATACCTTAGAACATAGCTACTGTATTTTTCTTTTTGTCCCAGATTACTTGAGCCAAAATCTGGGAGCATATTGGGATGGTTTTGGGTTATGTTTTCCGTATTTTGGAATTCTTGGTTTTGATATTAGTTATGAGATTTGGTCGTTTGATGTTTGTATGTCGACGACGAGAGTTGTTTGGTTGTTTTTCAATGAGTAGGCTATAGGTTTTAACCTATGAGCGCACCGTGTGCCGTATCGGTTTTCCGGATTTGGTTTTCATAACGTGGCGATAAGTGTCGACTACGGCTGAACAAGGAGTTCTGCAGGTGAGTAGATTTATATCTACGGGAGAAGTTGGGTGGATAGCATATAGCACCCTCGCAAATTATAATGGAAACCGATATATATATATATATAATATGGTTAAGGAAACTGATTGGAAGAATTCAAGTTTAACTGCAATCAAGACGGTGTCGCTTTGCAGCTAGCCGCGATGAGCACGGGTCGATCCACAAGGAGACGGAGCGTTTTGCGTTCTTGTTGTTACGAGTTAATGCGCGAGGCGGAATTGTTCTTTATCTATCCTATGTGTTATATGCAAGTATAAAGTTGTTAGGAAAAGATACAAAATTGTAAGCTAACGAATTCACACTAAAAACCTTTGAGCTGAACTTAACGATTGAAGCTAGAGCAATCGGCAACAACGTGGATTAGGGTATTTAAGCACGGTATTCGTGGAATCCAGCTTATTGACCCTTGTCCTTCCGTTCTCGTCTCTTGCTTTCGTCTTCGGCCAATCCGAACGCAACTGGTCGCGGTTAGGAATCACCGTTACCTTGGTAGGGTAGGATGCCTAACGGAGCGCTTGCGTAACGTTTGGACGGAGGTCAATGGAAAATACGGGAAAAGGAAATGAGCAAAGAAATCTTAACTTACAAGATCGTATTTATTCCTAACAACACCATATTCATAACCATTCACAACACAAACCAAAAAGAGAGAACAAAAGAACAAAGAAAAGAAAAGAAAACATTACAAGTAAGTAAGTGCATGGAATTTAAGTGCATGAAAGTAAAGCAAGGTAATAAATTGCATCAATGTAAAAGAGAAAGAAAGAAAAGTGCAAGAAAGAAACTACTAAGAACCAAAGATCAAAACACAAGACATGGACTCAATAACCTACACTTAAACTTGCAAGCTCAATTAAGAGATTGCAAGATCAAGTGATGGCAAAGAACTCATGGTGAACGAAGGCACAAAAAGAAAACTTTATTAATCTTCAAGAATGATACAACCCTTGAGTGTTAGTGTATATGCCCTAGAGGCCATTACTGTATCATACTAGTTTGTATATTACTTAATGGAAGCTTGGGATATTCACCTTGTATAGACAATCTAGCTCAAAATAGTAGTATGCTACTTGGTTTGTTTCTGCTTTAATGTGTACATGTGTTTATTTTAGTATATCACCTATACACATTAGTGGAGCCCTTAGGATCTTTGCTTGATTGCCAGCGTTGTGATGGCAGTCACACTCGTGGGGGCTGGGTAATCCACAAGCACATCCTTATGCAGGTCCCTAGTCGTAGGATTATCAAGACCGGGCATCGATACTCCGGAGTAGACTAGCATATGCGCTTCTCATCCCAGCAGGGGAGACGGACTGTCCCACAGCCGTCAGTACGTCGTACTTGAGATAGTATGCGGGTGCTCGTTAGGTTACAAGTACACTGGACAGGACTCATCGGGAACTGTTGGTTGGTACTATACCTATCGTCAGTTATCAGTTCCCAGGTGACATGAGTACAGCTTAGTTCGCTGACTTGACACTGTCACTTCGCCTCGAGTGTGTTCCCACTGTACTTAGATTACTACCCTACCACGGCTCAAAGGAGTCATGCAAACTGGTAGTAGTTGGGTGCAGTCCCGAAGCACTTGGAGGCAGTGACGGTTAGACAGGATTCGTCTCTCCCGGTATTGGGGGTTGATATCGCGCTGTGTCTAGGAGAGCCATTACACAAAGTCCCTGGCCAGGGCAAGCGAGATATACTGGTAGGTTTCCAGTGTTATCTCAGGGTGTTCTGGGCTACACTCCGACACGACTTGTACCGCTATTAGTGGACTGACGTTTACCGCCCCCTAGGCCCACCATGCGATATTCTCAGACGAACAGACCGGACTGTACGTAGACTGTCACATTCAGGCTCAGTAGGAGTTCAGATAGGTTTCACCTCGTCCGTCTTCTTATCGGCATCTACCTGGAGTCCGATACGCACAGATAGTGCCGCTTGCGATCTGTGGTTAAACCCACTGCCAGCGTAGTGTCGAGTCTTTAGAGTCCCACACAGAGAGCTATTCGCCATTAGGCAAAAGAGTAGAGGTCGCATGGTTTTGCGACAGGTCGCATGGTTTTGCGACAGGGTTCGGTCACATCCGTGCACTTGTGCACGTTTAGTGTCCGGGCGGTTATTACTAGTGGGCTTTGGTTTAAGCCAGATCCTAGTATACGTTTTGGGATTGTTTTTATCTCGTTTGTATTCGTGTTCCCCGGAACGCGGATACAGGTGTGTATGCACAGTTGATAGAGACAGAGGTAGAGATTCTCATTAGGGTTGTTGACTGTTGACTTTTGCTAAACCCTAATGAGAATTAGAATTATGATTAACAATAATATGAATTAAGTATTATAGTGACATGGTTAGGGTTGAAGGGTTGACCTTGTTGACTTGTTGACTTTTGTTGACCGGTTGACTAGGTTAGACTTGTTGACCACCATCATGACAATGGCTATCATTTGTTTGCATTGACTTGTGCTTGCTTGATGGTTCACAAATTGCATTTAATGCAAGAAATGATATTGTCATTTGTCATGATAACAACCATCACATTATACTCAATTATTATTACTTGTTATCATAATTTTTTTTGGATTATGAGAAAGGGGATGAGAAAAGGCTTGCTCACTTTTCATTTGGCTTTCTCTCTCTTGAGCTCTCTCATTCTCAAGCTTTCCCTCTTCCTCTTGCTCTCTCTCTAGTTTATGGTTCTACTTGTCTCATGTGTTGAGAAGCAAGAACCATATAGATAAAACCCAAAACACTCCTCTACTCATCCTAGTTCATAAGGCCTAGCAAGCCAAGTGTTCTAGTTTTCTTCAAGTTCGAAGTAGAAGCTGAAAGGTAGAAGCTTTCGGGTGGATCCATCTTCGGCGCGAGGTGACGACAAGGTGAAGTCGATCCGTACACCGCAAAGAGTTGAAGACGAAGGAGTTCAAGAAAGGTATAACCCCCTTAACCGAGTAGATAAAACTCCTAGTTAGGTTGTTAGGTAGTTGTTTAACAAAGATCCGTATTTTGAGTCCATGTTACCACCCTAGCAAAAATCGTTTTTTGACCATTTCCGCAACCCTAAAGAACCGGGGAAGGGTAGCATGGACTTACAGTGGTATCAGAGCCTAGTTAAACACTATCTAACATGTTAGCAAAGTAACTAGAAGTTCGATCGGAGAAAAAGTCACGAAACACGCCCGGAAAAACTACTTTTTGTCGAATTTTTTTTCTGTTCCAAAAATAATAAATCTTGCATTAAAATTCGACTCAGGGTTTTTAGAGCACACTGTAGGAAAATGGTCCAGAGAACCGATCAACGCGTCGCGGAACCGCGGCCGGAGCTTGCTCCCGCCGCGGATCCGCGGCCGAGTTGACTCGGCCGTGGACGATTTTCCCTGCAGTGTGGTCATAGGGGTGTTTTGGGATTTTTACAATTTTTTTTTCAGCCCAGATTTTCCAGAAAGCAAAATTTGTTTTTGGGGCCTAAAAATCCGTATTTTGATCTAACTTCTAAAGCTAATGGGTTTATATCTGTGATGTGTTATATGTATTGAATGTCTGCTAATCGCTATACACCGATTAGTGGGGGTTATACATATCTGTGATCTGTAATGTTGATGGTATGTGTATATGAATTCATTGGATTGTCGCGAAAGAATAGCCGGGGGGTTGTGAGATGAAAGTTTTTCTTTTTCTTTCAATTCATGTAAATTTGTAATTGATGTAATATTATTTATTTGGCCGCACAACCGGGATGAGGTTGTAGCCGTCATTGTATAATTTCTTTTACTGTTTTTGCTCCTAGGATAGACCCATGGAGGGGGTGCACAAACTATCGGGTATCTTGAAGTGCCGAGTGGCCTACTCATGGTGTTGAGGGAGGTTGCTTCGCATCGAGTACTTGGCGGGTAGTTTGTCGCACCCGTAGGGGTCTTGGGTGGGGTATTGGCCATTCACCGCGACCGTGTAATCCGCTTTTCATTACAGGCTCGTACGAATTGCGGATTCCTAGTATATCCAATGTGTTCATCTGTGATCTAGAATGGCTATCATTCCAATATATCTATATATGATATTTATTTAGGCGTTGCTTATGTTTTGCATCCGCGCTAGTCCAGCCCCCGCTCTGTCGTTAGTTAAGTAACCTAACGGGTAATGACGGGGCCCCGTGGCGAATGCGGATGGCATAAGCGTACTTCATATTTTGGTTGTTTTCTGCAATGGTAGGATTAAATGATGGGACGCATTAAAATTAATGCAAGAAAATAAACCAAAGTAAAATCGTTGGAACACTTTCAAAACCACTTGGTTCTTTTCAAAAACCAACTTTTTATTGCGGAGTTTGAGCCACTCCTTTTAAAAGCTATCTCGTTCCATCGATTATATCAAGTTCACCACGTTCACAGTTTTGCCAAAACCATTCGTAGCCCTCCGTCGTTTCACATGAATGGTCAATAAGTATTCAAGCTATGTATGTTGGCCAAAGTCAATGCATAGTGATTGGTAGCTATTGGGTATTCATGTGCAGCATAGATAGATGCGTTGGTTTGGAACAGTCGTACTGCCATGTTGACCAAAGTCAAGTGTAGGTACGGGTGGGTTCAAATTAACCGGAGAATGACTGGTAGAACTTGACATGTGACTTATAATATTTTGGCCAAACTCAAGGTCATAAGAGCATGGGGCAAAAATCCACATCGGGAGTTTCAAAAGAACTGAAACTTGCTAGTGTCGCATACCATTTGGAGTGTGATGATTCTGGTAGAATTCCTTCAGTTTTGTCACGCAATGATATTTGGATCCCGATCCTACTGTGAGTATATGCTACTCCTCGGGAAATTTCTCACTTAACGATCAATGCTATAAACCAAGTAGGTGTCTAGAAAGGTGTTAGCGGGGCTACGCCCCCAGGGAAAAGAGGTTATTTAATTAAGGAACTTCGCGAAAGCGTTGGAAAACCTCCCTCGAAGTACTGACACTAGCCTGGCTGAACGGTTAAGCAAGTATTGTACGGTGAGATTGATCCTGACTAATTCTTCCTTTTTGGTTTGAGGAGGGATTCGAGAGACAGTGGGAACCATCCTGTTTAGACAAATTAAAAACCACTCTAAACTTGCAAGAGCATCATGCTAAAGTGTTTCTTCTCTCTCTCCTAATTGCAGCGACCAAACATCATGACTGGACTTAAGTTACTACTAGATAAAAACATAC
The DNA here is from genome assembly GCA_030015575.1 of Agapanthus africanus. Taxonomy (NCBI): domain Eukaryota; kingdom Viridiplantae; phylum Streptophyta; class Magnoliopsida; order Asparagales; family Amaryllidaceae; genus Agapanthus; species Agapanthus africanus. Next base: position 313,741,609 of record CM057337.1, read on the forward strand.
TGATAGGGCCAAACTACAAAGATTGGCTCAAGAATGTCAAAATGGCAATCACTTATGACAAGTTGGGGTATCTCCTTACCACCAAAGCTCTTCCTGTCCCAGGTCCCAAAACCAGTGTTGTGGATAGGGAAATCCGTAAGACCTGGGAAATCGATTGCGCGAAGGCCAAGTGCCTCGTGCTTGCCTCTATGGACAATGAACATCAGAGGAGGCACGAGAATATGGACCTTGAATCCATATTTCTCCATACAAAAGAACTGTATGGAGAGCAATCACGTATCGCCAGATACGAAGTATCGAAAAAGCTGTTTTCGGCAAGATTGGCCGTCGGATCATCGGTAGCGGAACACGAGCTTAAGATGATTGGCTTCATTGAGGAGCTCGCAGACCTAGAGACCACGTTAGAGAACGAGCTCTACACGGACTTGATTCTCCAGTCCCTTCCTTCCACTTACGCCCAGTTTATCCTGAACTTCAACTTGCAAGAAAAAGAAGTTGAACTTTCAGAACTCCTCAACATGCTGAGGAGTGCAGAGGGCACCCTACAGAAAGATAGGGAAACATCCACTTTATTTGTAGGAAGATCTTCCTCTTCTAGGTCCAAGGCGAAAGCCAAGGGAAAGAAGAAGAAAGCCCCCGCCAAACCAAGGGGCGGTGTTAGTAAAGTGGATACGAAGGGAAAGGCAAAAGCAACAAAGGTAGAGGGGAAGCTTGTGGGGAAGGAAGAGTGCTTTTATTGTCATAAGAGTGGACACTGGAAGAAAGATTGCAGGGCTTGGATAGCCAGAACACAGGATCTGAAGCAAGTTGCGGCTTCAGCTTCAGGTATGTATGTTATTGAAAACTTTGTATCAATAAACTCTACTTCCTGGGTATTGGCTACCGGATCAGGATCTCATATCTGTAATTCTTTGCAGGCATTGAGAAAGCATAGGTTTTTGAAGGCAGGTGACATGACCCTCAAAGTTGCAAATGGAGCTAGCATGGATGCTGAGGCCGTGGGGGACTACCACCTGGGAATGTCAGATGGACATGTTTTGGTTTTACGTAATTGCTTTTTTGTACCCAATGCAACTTGTAATATCATTTCTGTATCTTTAATATCTAAAAAAGGTTATGAATTTGCGTTTGTAAGTAATGTTGTAAACATTCACCTTAATCAAGTTCTGATTGGGTCAGGTACATTAAGCAATGATATATACGTATTAAACCAACCACAGATTTTCAATGTCCAGAATACACACAAAAGAAAGTCTCCGGAAACAAATCAGGCTTTCTTATGGCATTGTAGACTGGGTCACATCTGTAAGTCCATGTCACGTACCCCACTATCTTGCGGGGAGGCGGAATATATGAAAAACGATTATCAAAGCTTCGTAACACGGACTTGAGCGTATGAATCGTAATCTAAACCATTGCTAACGTTATACTAGAGGTTTAACTACTCGGTACCGGAGTTATACCTCATGTTACATGTCCTTCGGGTCTTCATCGCTGTCCTCCACTCCACGTAGGCTCCTTGGAACATCGGCAACTTCACAGCCTCCTCGAATCAAAGACGATCCACCCGAAAGCTCCTACGCCAAGCTAAATCTCAAACTTGAGATAACTAGGTTGCTTAAAGTGCTAATCTAAGCTACCTAGGGGATATAGAGTGAGGTTATGGATGTTTTAGTCTAGCTAACCCTTGATCTCAACACATGAGAGGTTAGGGTTAGGGTTTCAAGGGAGAGTGAGCTTGAGGAGAGAGAAGGAGAAGATGAGAATGAAAAGAATAATGAACTCATTTTGAATATAACAACCATAACAATTTAATCAAATAAACAAAATGATTTAATCATTATGGTTGATGCATTCACCTTGTGTGATTCATCATATGACTCATTATCTCATTAATGAGTCATTAAGTGCAAAGGATGAATCATACAAATGAGTCATTAATCAATTAATGCTCATGCCACCTTAACCCCTTAGTCACCACTCTTCTAGAAGGTTCCCGACAAATTACGAGAATGCCCTATAATCCGTGAAAACACGGAAAAACTTTAGACTGTATAAATCCAATAACCCGATACTAGAAACTGTCTTAAACCAAAGCCGGCTTAAACCAAAGCCGGCTAATAAAAAACTGTCCGAAAAATCGTACGTGCGTAAACACACGTACGCATCCCAACCCTTGTCGTAAAACCATACGACCTCTATATCGTTTCGCCTGGAGCAGGAAAACTCTCTGTGTGGGACTCTAAAGACTCGACACTACGCTGGCAGTGGGTTTAACCATAGACCGCAAGCGGCACTAGCTGTACGTAACGGTCCCCAGGTAGATGTCGATAAGAAGGACGATGAGGAAAATCATCCGAACTCCCACTGAGCCTGATGTGACAATCTCCGTACAGTCCGGTCTGTTCGTCTAAGACTATCGCATATCAAGCTTAGGGGGCCGCAAGCATCAGTCCCCTAATAGCTGTATAAGTCGTGTCGGAGCGAAGCCCATTACACCCTGAGAAGCTACTGGAACCTACCAGTATATCTCGCTCGCCCTGGCCAGGGACTTTGCGTAATGGCTCTCTGACACAGCGTGATATCATCTCCCAATACCGGGAGATACGAATCCTATCTAACTGCCATCGCCTCCAAGTGCTCGGGACTGCACCCAACTGCCACCTGTTTGCACGACTCCTTTGAGCCGTGGTAGGGTAGCAATCTAAGAACAGTGGGACACACTCGAGGCGAAGCAGCAGTGTCAAGTCTGCGGACTATGCTGTACTCATGTCACCTGGGAACTGTTAACTGACGATGGGTATAATACCAACCAATCAGTTCCCCGGCGAGTCCTGTCTGGTGTACCCGTAACCTAACGAGCACCTGTATACTATCTCCAGTACGACGTACTGATGGCTGTGGGACAGAACATTTCCCCAACTGGGATGAGAAGCGTATACACTTAGTCTACTCCAGAATATCGATGCCCTATCTCGATAATCCAACGACCAGGGACCTGTATAGGATGTTGCTTACAGACTACCCAGCCCCCACTAGTGTGATTGCCATCACGACGCTGGTAATCAAGCAAAGATCCTATGGGCTCTACTAATATGTATAAGTGATACGTTACAAGAGACATATGCACATATTAAAGTAGACACAAACCAAGTAGCATAATACCATTTTTAGCAAGACTGTATATATAACTGTGAATATCCCAAGCTTCCATTAAGTAATATACAATCTAGTATGATACAATAATGGCCCCTAGGGCATATACACTAACAATCTCCCACTTGCACTAGGGCCATGAGCTGGCATATCGTAGACCTATCATCTCGAATAGCCTCTCGAACTGCGTCTGAGGAATGGCCTTTGTGAATGGATCAGCAATGTTATCCTCCGTCTTTACTCTCTTCACCTCGATCTCCCGGCGATCTATGATCTCCCTGATCAGGTGATACCGCCTTAAGATGTGTCTGGACTTCTGATGGGACCTGGGTTCTTTCGCTAAAGCTATAGCGCCGTTGTTGTCACAATACAGAGGTATTGGATCAACACTGGTAGGAACCACCTGAAGTTCTGTGAGGAACTTCTTCATCCAGACTGCTTCTTTTGCGGCATCGCAAGCAGCTATGTACTCTGCTTCCACCGTTGAGTCAGCAACGGTCTCCTGTTTAGAACTCTTCCAACAGACCGCCCCTCCATTGAGGGTAAAGACATAACCTGACATGGACTTGGAGTCATCTTTGTCACTCTGGAAGCCGGAGTCGGCAAAGGCCTCCATCTGAAGGTCTTTTCCGCCATATACCAAGAACATCTCCTTAGTCCTCCTCAGGTACTTGAGAATGTTCTTTACTGCTATCCAGTGATTCTCCCCTGGGTTTGCTTGATACCGGCTTACTACGCTCAATGCGTATGCAATATCTGGTGTGGTACATAACATCGCATACATTATAGAGCCTACCGCAGAAGCGTAGGGTATAATCGACATGCGATCCCTTTCCAAATCAGTCTTGGGAGACATATCTTTGGAGAGGGTGATTCCGTGACAAGCCGGTAGGTTACAGCGCTTAGAATCTTCCATACTGAATCTCTTCACTATGGTGTCTATGTACCTGGACTGTGAAAGTCCCAATATCCTCTTTGATCTATCACGATAGATCTGGATCCCCAGAATGTAGGTGGCATCACCCAAGTCTTTCATGGAGAATTTATGTGACAAGAATCTTTTGACTGACTGTAATAGAATATCATTTCCTATTAGGAGAATGTCATCCACGTACAAGACCAGGAATACTACAGCTCTCCCTACAATCTTACTGTATATGCATGGTTCATCTGGATTTTTGATAAAGTCAAATTCTTTGACAGCATCATCAAAACAGATGTTCCAACTCCGCGATGCCTGCTTTAGTCCATAAATGGACTTAAGCAGCTTGCACACTTTACCGCTGCTCCCACTCTGAATGAATCCTTCTGGCTGATCCATATAGACGCTTTCTTCCAAATTACCATTTAGAAAGGCCGTCTTTACGTCCATCTGCCAGATTTCATAATCGTGGAAGGCAGCAATAGCAAGAAGGACCCGAATAGATTTAAGCATAGCCACTGGAGAAAAGGTTTCGTCATAGTCCAAACCAGGTCTTTGACGGAAACCCTTTGCAACAAGTCTAGCCTTATAGGTTTCAACCTGTCTATCTACACCAATCTTCTTTTTGAAGATCCATTTGCATCCTACGGGTTTTACCCCATCTGGAGCAATGTCCAAAGTCCATACTTTGTTGGTGTACATGGACTCCATTTTGGTCCGCATTGCATCCAGCCATTTTACTGAGTCACCGCTCTGAATGGCTTGCTGGAAGCTAGTAGGCTTATCGTAATCAATAGTGCAATCCTCTCTATCCCCGTCTATGAGAAAACTGTAGTATCTCTCGGGCGGATGAGATTGCCTACTACTCCTGCGGAGTGGCGTCGGGATGTCCTGTTCTTCTTGAACTTCTGGTTCTACCAAACTTTCAGTAGTAGTTTGTGTTTCTGGAATTTCTTCCAGTTCTATTTCGCTCCCACTAGTTTCCTTTTCTAAAAACTGATATTCTAGAAAATGGGTATTACGAGAAACAAAAACCTTTTGTTCCTCTGCGTAATAGAATAGATATCCCCTGGAGTTCTTTGGATATCCCACAAACTTACATAGTACTGATCGTGCCTCGAGTTTGTCCGCATGCTGCTTTTTAACATAAGCCGGACATCCCCAAATCTTTAGATACTGAAGATAGAGTTTCTTCCCACTCCACATCTGATATGGTGTGGTAGGCACAGTCTTGGTGGGAACCTGGTTCAAAAGATATGCATCTGATTCTAGTGCATATCTCCAGAATGATCGCGGTAACTCAGCGTTACTCATCATGGAACGAACCATATCCAATAGGGTTCGATTCCTCCTTTCTGATACACCGTTATGTTGTGGTGTGTATGGAGGAGTAAGCTGAGAGAGAATTTCATTCTCTTTTAAGTAACCCAGGAACTCGGCACTTAAGTATTCACCACCTCGATCAGATCTCAGTGTCTTTATACTTTTGCCTGTTTGTTTTTCCACTTCATTCTTGTATTCTTGGAATTTCTCAAAGGCCTCGGATTTATGCTTCATTAAGAAGACATATCCATACCTAGAGAAATCATCCGTAAAAGTAATGAAGTAGGAATAACCACCTCGCGCATGTGTAGACATTGGACCGCACACATCACTGTGTATGAGTCCTAAGAGCTCGCTTGCTCTTACTCCGTGTCCAGTGAACGGAGTTTTTGTCATCTTTCCTTTGAGACAAGATTCACAAGTAGCATAAGATTGATATTTGAACGGATTCAAATATCCTTCTTTATGTAACTTAGTCAACCTTCTCTCATTGATGTGACCTAGTCTACAATGCCATAAGAAAGCCTGATTTATTTCTGGAGACTTTCTTTTAAGAGTGTTCTGGACATTGAAAACCTGAGCTTGGCTTAATACGTATATACCGTTATCTAATGTACCGGACCCAATCAGAACTTAATTTAGGTGGATGTTAACTACATCACTTATGAATGTAAAATCATATCCCTTTCTCGAAAGTGAGGACACTGATATGATATTACAAGTCATACTAGGTACATATAAACAGTTATGTAAAATCAATATATGCCCACTTGTCAAACCTAGGCGATATTCTTCCACGGATTCAGCGTTCACTGTCATTCCGTTTGCAACTCTGAGAGACCAATCACCTACCTTTATAACTCTACTGTTTCTCAAAGTATGTAATGAATTACAGATATGAGATCCTGCTCCGGTATCTAGTACCCAGGAAGTAGAGTTTATTGACATACAGTCTTCAATTACAAATACACTTGAGGCTGAAGCCACAACATGCATCGTATCCTGGCTACTGGCTTCAAAAGCCTTGCAATCTTTCTGCCTATGCCCAATCCATAACAATAGGAACCTCCCTCTTTTACTATATCCTGTCCCGAAACTTTTGCCCTTCTCTTTCCTTCTACTTCCCTGGTTTTCTTCAGGATAGAAGGTAGAGACTGTAGAATCAAGTCAGTATCTGACCTGTTTCCCAACGTGGTCTGCAAGTCCCGGAGCTCATCAATATAGCTAGTCATTGTAAGGACGTTGTCCCCTATAGATGACCCGTCAGCCAACCTCGCTTGAATTAATTCGTTCGAGGTCTCATATCTTGCGATATGAGATTGCTCTCCATATAAATCTTTGTTATGGAGAAAGATGGAAACTAAGTCCATCTTCTCGTGCTGCTTCTGGTATACACCATCAACTGAAGCTAACACGAGGCACTTGGCTTTTGCTTTATCTTTTCCCTTTGTCTGACGGATAACCATATCCGCGACAGTGGAAACTAGACCTGGGACGGCGGGATATTGAGTAGTAATAGGGTGGTCCAACTTGTCATAGGCAATGGACATCTGGACAGACTTCTGCCAGTCAAATAAGTCAGATTCAGTCAAATTATTATCTAGATGTTACCTATGTGTGGTCACAAGGTCGCTGCAATTTAAGAGAGAGAAGAAAATACAATTAGCATGATGCTGTTGCAAGTTTAGAGTGGTTTAATTTATCTAAACAGGATGGCTCCCACTGTTTCTCGAATCCTTCCTCAAACCATAAAAGAAGAATTTGCCAGGACCATTCTCACCGTACAATACTTGCTTAACCGTTCAGCCAGGCCAGTGTCGATACTTCGAGGGAGGTTTTCCAAAGCTTTCGCGAAGTTCCTTAATTAAATAACCTCTTTTCTCTGGGGGCGTAACCCCGCTGACACCTTTCTAGGCACCTACTTGGTTTGTAGCATTGATCGTTAAGTGACGAATCTCCTGATAAGTAGTATATACTCACAGTAGGATCGGGATCCAAGATATCATCGTATGATAATGTTGAAGGAATCCTACCAATATTCATCAAACTCCAAAATGGTATGCTTCTCTCTGCAAATTTCAGTTTCTTTAGAAATTCCCGATGTGGATTTTTTCCCCATGCTCTTATGAGTTTGACTAAGGGCCAAATATGTCATAAGTCACATGTCAAGTTCTACCCATCATTATCCAGGTTAATTTGAACCCACCCGTACATACTCTTGACTAAGGGCCAAGAAAAGTAATACGACTGTTCTAAAACAACGCATCTATCTATGCAACAAATGAATACCCTAGCAGCTACCAAGCACTATGTTTTGACTAAGGGCCAAATATACATAGCTTGAATACTACTGAATACCTAAATGAAATGACGGAGGGCTACGAATGGTTTTGGCAAAACCGTGAACGTAGTGAACTTGATATAATCGAAGGAACCTGATACTTTTTAAAAGGAGTGGTTAAAGCTCCGTAATTTAAAAAAAAATCCGATCTTTTAAAATAACCGAGTGGTTTCTTTTAAATTTGTTCCAACGATTAAACTATGGTTTATTTTCTTTGCATTATAATAATGCGTCCCATCATAAACCTATCATTGCAGAAAACAACGAAAATACGTCCTCTTATGCCATCCGCATTCGCCACGGGGTCCCGTCATCACCCGTTAGGTTACTTAACTAACGACAGAGCGGGGGCTGGGCTAGCGCGGGTGTAAAACATAAGTGACGTCTAATAGCTGTTGGAGATAGTGCCCTCATAGTCAATTATTGGATCGCAGGTACGTGATTTCAATGATTGCGGAGGACCTATACCGGTAGAACAGTCTTACTCGAGATGATAGTATGCTATCTGGTTTGCCTTTATCAGTCGTGTACATGTTCAGGTGACTGATTACATGTTACACTTTGATAGAGCCCTTAGGATCTTGCTTTACTACCAACTGTATGATGGCGATCATATACGTGAGAGTTGGGTTGTTTATACGCATATCCTTAATTGTGGTCCCTAGTCGTGGGAGTTTCGAGACAGGGCATCGATACTCCGGAGTAGACTAGTGTATACAGTCGAGACCCCGACGAGGGGCGGTGGCCGGTCTCACAAGCCACTGGTGTCAGTTGGATCACCTAAGATGTATACAGGTGCTCATTGGGTTATGAGTACACCGGACATGACTCGCCGGGAATCTGCTAGTTGGTATTATACCTATCGTCAGATAGCAGTTCCCTGGTGACATGTGTACAGGTTAGTTCATCGACCTGAGGTCGTCATTTGTCTCGTGTGAGTTCCCACTGTGCTTTGATTTCTACTCTACCACGGCTCAAAGGAGTCGTGCAAACAGGTAGCTTTTGGGTACAGTCCCGAGCGATATGGAGGCACGTGAGCGGATCGGCAGGGGATTCGTCTCTCCCGGTATTGGGGGCGAGGTCGTGCTGTGTCTAGGAGAGCCATTACAAAAAGTCCATGGCCATGGCAGGAGATTTACTGGTAGGTACTCCAGTAGTATCTCAGGGTGTTATTGGGCTACACTCCGACACGACTTATACTGATATTGGGGGTCTAACGTTACTAGCCCCCTAGGCAGATATGCGATACTCATAGACGAACGGACCGGACTGTATATACATTGTCACTGTTAGGCTCAGTAGGGTTTCCGGATGAGTTCGCTCATCGGCCTCCCTTGAGGTCAGTCCATGGGCAGCCGTTACGCATAGCTAGTGCCGCTGACGGTTTGTGGTTAAACCCACTGCCAGGGTACTGACGAGTCATTAGAGTACCCCACAGACAGTTTCCCAAGTTTGGGCGAAACGTTGTAGAGGCCGTATGGTTTTATGGCAGGGTTCGGAAAATGCACGTGCGTTTACGCACGTGTCAGATTTCGGGCAGATGATACTGGTCGGCTTTGGTTTAAGCCGGATCCGAGTATTATATTGAGTAGGTATAATATCTTTGTCTCAGTTGCATTTGTATTCGGTCGTAATACAAATGCGGGTATATTTATACAGTTACGGGGTTATCCTGAAAGTCGTTTCAGGATCACTTTTGGAAGTTGCCAGTTTCCAGTTTTCTATCAGCCGTCTTTTAACATTCGGTTAAGGACGGATTTATCTTTTCTTGGATGAGAGTGAGTCATGCTTCTAGAAGGTTCTAGAAGTTTCTAGAATGAGGTGACAAGGATTATGACTCATGCTTTGATTTCAATGTATTCTTGTTTTCCTTAAGATCTTTGTGCTTGATATTTTCATGTGTTCACACATGATATTTTCCTTGTGGTCACCCTCTTTACTCCTACGATCACCTCCTCCTCCATATAAGAGGCCGGTCCCCCCTCTCTCCTCACACTCTCTCTCACTTGATATTTCATTTGGTAGAAAAAGATTATGATTGGTTTTATCGGTGTATGGAATTTCACAGATCATTTCATTCCATCACCCGATTCCCATGGCAACTTCATTAACCGATCGTCCACGGACTTGGACGAAGTGAGACAAAGTCATCTACTCATTCTCTACATCATTCTTGGTCGTCTCTTCTAGCAAACTTGACGACCGAGTTGCCTCAAGTCAGAGGCGGGAGCCCGTTTAAAGAATCAGTGATGTGGTGCCACCTGGACGAGCAGATCAGAGATCGACGAGATCGGAGCAGCCGCAACGGAGCGTGGGATGATGGTTAAAGAACGAAGGACTCGGATCGTTCGGTATAACCCTTCTACACTCTTTACAGTTTGTTAGTTTAGCAATAATGGTAGATCCGGGTTAAAGTATACGATAGCGCCAGTTAAAAAGTTTTTGTTCCGCATTTGGCGTCTGTAGACGGCCGGGGCGCTAGCGTAGACTTACAATAGCTATTTATATATAGATATTGTACATTCGTCAGATGCAATAATAAGCATTCCAGATCACAGATAAACTTTATTGGATATGCAAGTAATCCGCATTTCTTTTGAGCCTGCAAGGAAAGACGGATTACACAGTTGTGATGAATAGTCATTACCCCACCCCAGACCCCTACGGGTACGGCAAACTACCCGCCAAGTACCAGAAGTGAAGCGGTCTGCCTCGACACTTCAAAATACCCGGTAGTTTGTGCACCCCACCTTGGGTCTATCCTAGGAGCAAAAACAGTAAAAAGAAATAATAATACAACGGTGGCTACAACCGCAACCTGGATGTACCCCGCAAAATAATATTACATCAAATTACATTTACATTGAATGAATGAATATTAAATACATCTCAAACCCCGGCTAATCATCACAACAGTCCAACACAGTTCATATACACAAACAGTTATATATAACATCACAGATATGTGCAACCCCCTACCAACCGACATACTAGCAGTTAGGGGAGGTTTACGAACACATAAAACATTACAGATAAAGATCCAATTAGCAAATTGATTAGAACATCGATCGATTACCTATATCCGTGTCTACCCCAAAAGCAAATCATCACAGAGGCAACCTGGGCAGAAACAGTATATACAGGAAAACAAAAAACCCAAAATTATGAATTACTGTGAAACTCCGAGTCAACTCGGCGTTGACTCGGCGGCGGTTCCGCGGCAATTGCTCTCTATTGCCGCGGAACCGCGGTCGTTTTGCCGATTCAGTGACTCGTATTTTCCCAGTATTCATCAATTTCCCTGCTGTGAATTTTAAGGTATGTCAAAAATTTTTTTAGACAGTTTTAAAATTAACAGAAACTATGGGTTTTGGTTTTTCATATTTCGTATTTTTTGTCGATCGAACTTCTAATCAGTTGCTAACAAGCTAGTAATGGTTTAGTTGGCTCTGATACCACTGTAAGTCCATATCACGTACCCTACTATCTTGCGGGGAGGCGGAATATATGAAAAACGATTATCAAAGCTTCGTAACACGGACTTGAGCACATGAATCGTAATCTAAACCATTGCTAACGTTATACTAGAGGTTTAACTACTCGGTACCGGAGTTATACCTCATGTTACATGTCCTTCGGGTCTTCATCGCTGTCCTCCACTCCTCGTAGGCTCCTTGGAACATCGGCAACTTCACGGCCTCCTCGAATCAAAGACGATCCACCCGAAAGCTCCTACGCCAAGCTAAATCTCAAACTTGAGATAACTAGGTTGCTTAAAGTGCTAATCTAAGCTACATAGGGGATATAGAGTGACGTTATGGATGTTTTAGTCTAGCTAACCCTTGATCTCAACACATGAGAGGTTAGGGTTAGGGTTTCAAGAGAGAGTGAGCTTGAGGAGAGAGAAGGAGAAGATGAGAATGAAAAGAATAATGAACTCATTTTGAATATAACAACCATAACAATTTAATCAAATAAACAAAATGATTTAATCATTATGGTTGATGCATTCACCTTGTGTGATTCATCATATGACTCATTATCTCATTAATGAGTCATTAAGTGCAAATGATGAATCATACAAATGAGTCATTAATCAATTAATGCTTATGCCACCTTAACCCCTTAGTCACCACTCTTCTAGAAGGTTCCCGACAAATTACGAGAACGCCCTATAATCCGTGAAAACACGGAAAAACTTTAGACTGTATAAATCCAATAACCCGATACTAGAAACTGTCTTAAACCAAAGCCGGCTAGTAAAAAACTGTCCGAAAAGTCGTACGTGCGTAAACACACGTACGCATCTGAACCCTTGTCGTAAAACCATACGACCTCTATATCGTTTCGCCTGGAGCAAGGAAACTCTCTGTGTGGGACTCTAAAGACTCGACACTACGCTGGCAGTTGGTTTAACCACAGACCGCAAGCGGCACTAGCTGTACGTAACGGTCTACTGGTAGATGTCGATAAGAAGGCCGATGAGGAAAATCATCTGAACTCCCACTGAGCCTGATGTGACAATCTCCGTACAGTCCGGTCTGTTCGTCTAAGACTATCGCATATCAAGCCTAGGGGGCCGCAAGCGTCAGTCCCCTAATAGCTGTATAAGTCGTGTCGGAGCGAAGCCCATTACACCCTGAGAAGCTACTGGAACCTACCAGTATATCTCACTCGCCCTGGCCAGGGACTTTGCGTAATGGCTCTCTGACACAGCGCGATATCATCTCCCAATACCGGGAGAGACGAATCCTATCTAACTGCCACCGCCTCCAAGTGCTCGGGACTGCACCCAACTGCCACCTGTTTGCACGACTCCTTTGAGCCGTGGTAGGGTAGCAATCTAAGAACAGTGGGACACACTCGAGGCGAAGCAGCAGTGTCAAGTCTGCGGACTATGCTGTACTCATGTCACCTGGGAACAGTTAACTGACGATGGGTATAATACCAACCAATCAGTTCCCCGGCGAGTCCTGTCCGGTGTACCCGTAACCTAACGAGCACCTGTATACTATCTCCAGTACGACGTACTGATGGCTGTGGGACAGACCATTTCCCCAACTGGGATGAGAAGCGTATACACTTAGTCTACTCCGGAATATCGATGCCCTATCTCGATAATCCAACGACCAGGGACCTGTAATGGATGTTGCTTACAGACTACCCAGCCCCCACTAGTGTGATTGCCATCACGACGCTAGTAATCAAGCAAAGATCCTATGGGCTCTACTAATATGTATAAGTGATACGTTACAAGAGACATATGCACATATTAAAGTAGACACAAACCAAGTAGCATACTACCATTTTTAGCAAGACTGTATATATAACTGTGAATATCCCAAGCTTCCATTAAGTAATATACAATCTAGTATGATACAATAATGGCCCCTAGGGCATATACACTAACAACATCAATGAGAGAAGGTTGACGAAGTTACATACAGAAGAATATTTGGATCCGTTCGAATATCAATCATATACAACTTGTCAATCCTGTCTCAAAGGAAAGATGACAAAGACTCCGTTCACTGGACACGGAGTAAGAGCGAGCGAGCTCTTAGGACTCGTACACAGCGACGTGTGCGGTCCAATTTCTACACATGCACGAAGCGGTTATTCTTACTTCGTTACTTTTACGGATGACTTTTCAAGGTACGGATATGTCTTCTTAATGAAACATAAATCCGAAGCCTTTGGAAAATTTCAGGAATATAAGAATGAAGTAGAAAAACAAACAGGCAAAAGTATCAAGACACTGAGATCTGATCGAGGTGGTGAATACTTGAGTGCCGAGTTCCTGGATTACTTAAAAGAGAATCAAATTCTCTCTCAGCTTACTCCTCCATACACTCCGCAACATAACGGTGTATCGGAGAGACGGAACCGAACCCTATTGGATATGGTACGGTCCATGATGAGTAACGCTGAGTTACCGCGATCATTTTGGGGATATGCACTAGAATCAGCTGCATACCTTTTGAACCGAGTTCCAACTAAGACTGTGCCTACTACACCATTCAGATGTGGTGTGGGAAGAGACCCTATCTTAATCACATTAAGACATGGGGATGTCCAGCTTTTGTCAAAAAGCAGCATGCAGACAAACTCGAGGCACGCTCAGTACAGTGCAAGTTTGTGAGATATCCAAAGAACTCCAAGGGATATTTCTTCTATTGCGGAGAGGAACAAAAGGTTTTTGTATATTGTCATGCCCACTTCTTGGAAACTCAGTTTTTGGAAAAACAGATAAGTGGGAGCGCAATAGAACTGGAAGAAATTCCAGAACCACGAGCTACTACTGAAAGCTTAGTAGAACCAGAGGGTTTGAAAGATTAGGACATTCCTATGCTGCTCCGCAGAAGTAGTAGGCAGTCTCATCCGCCCGAGAGATACTACGGTTTTCTCATAAACGGGGATAGAGAGGATTGCATCATTGATAGTGATGAGCCAACTAGCTTCCAGCAGGCCATTCAGAGCGTTAACTCGGTAAAATGGCTGGATGCAATGTGGACCGAAATGGAGTCCATGTACACCAACAAAGTATGGACGTTGGACATTGCTCCAGATGGGGTAAAACCCGTAGGATGCAAGTGGATCGTCAAAAGGAAGATTGGTGTAGATGGACAGGTTGAGACCTATAAGGCTAGACTTGTTGCAAAGGGTTTTCGTCAAAGACCTGGTTTGGACTATGACGAAACCTTTTCTCCAGTGGCTATGCTGAAATCCATTCGGATCCTTCTTGCCATTGCTGCTTTCCACGATTATGAGATTTGGCAGATGGACGTAAAGACCGCTTTTCTAAATGGAAATTTAGAGGAGTGTGTCTATATGGACCAGCCAGAGGGTTTCATTCAGAGTGGGAGCAGCGGAAAGGTGTGCAAGTTGCTTAAGTCCATCTATGGACTAAAGCAGGCATCGTGGAGTTGGAACATCTGCTTTGATGAGACAGTCAAAGAATTTGGCTTTATCGAAAATCCAGATGAACCATGCATCTATAGTAGATTTGTAGCAAGAACTGTCGTGTTCCTCGTATTATACGTGGATGACATTCTTTTGATAGGAAATGACATTCCTATGCAACAATTTGTCAAGGGGTTCTTTGATTGTTAGAAATTCTGCGTGTTCAAGTTTAATTAATTACCGCAATCAAGACGGTTTCGCTTGTAGCTAGCCGGTTGAGTACGGGTCGTCCGCAGGGAGATGGGAATCTTTTTCTATGTGCTTTAACGAATTAAGTCCAGTTTTCCAGATTTGTTTGTGATTATCTAAGTGTTAAAATGATATGTAAAGAGAGCTTGTTAGGGTTAGGATTAGGTTAGTTTGAGTTAGGAGTCCCTCACTCCTTTCATTGCCACTCTTAATATCGGTGTTATGGTAATCGGCAACAACGGGGATTAGCACGACTAGGAAGGAACTTGCGAGTATAAGCTAGGCTTTCCAACGCATAAGTTCTTCCTTTTGGTGCTTGTCCGTCCGTTCTTGGCTCTTAGCCATAATCTCCGGTTAATTCAACCACAACCGGTCTCACTACGGAATCACCGCTATCATGTAGGATAGGGTGCCGTAAGGAGCGGATTGTGGTTCAATTAACGGGAGTCGATTTAAGATGTTGGGCAGGGAAAGAGTGAGAGAGATTTCCTTCTCTCAAACTTCCCTTATCCTACCCTAACAAGTATGGAAACTACTCACCCATAATACGGAAAAATGAAACAAAAGAGGAAGATAGAAAGAAGGAGAGTAGAAGATAACAACTAGCTATTTGCGACCTCACCTTGGCAAGGATCAAGCGTAAGCATCATGGTTGTTTTAAGGATAAAGAAAAAGAGAGAAGAAAGAAACAACAAGAAATAACAACAACTAAGTTAACAAATGAAAATTACAACAATTGACAAGTTAACTAAAGAACAAGACAAGCATGATAAGTAAATGGTTCTTCTTTATTCATCATTCTTCACTCACAAAAGCTCACTACAAGATTTTCAATGGAGAAGAGATGAGAAGAGGAAGAAGAAACAAGTATTCTAAACCTAGAAAAATACAAGATTATGCCCCCTTGGCTTCACAAGGTTCTGGGCTATTTATAGGCAGGAAAAGGAAAACCTAAGGCAATATTCAGAACCCTCATAAAAAGACCAAGCTGCCCCTGAAGGATCAACATCTGCCGCCACCATACGGCCGCGGTTCCGCGGCCTAAGCATGCTTAGGCCGCGGTTCCGCAGCCTAATAGAGGGTTTGGGCTCTCCGGTTTCTCGTGCTTCCCTGGTCTTCTGTCCCCTTTTGTCTGGTACATGTTGTTTCTGATAATCTTTCCACATTTCTTCCAGAATTCTAGTGGATCAAAAGGTGATTTGGACATGGATCTTTTGTCATGATTTTCTTGAGCTCCGCGTAGATTTCTTGGATCTTGTGTTGCCATTGAGCCTTGTGCATGAAGGTGACAATCGATTTGCCATTTTGTCTCCTAAACTGGTGTGTGGCAACAGACGGATAAAGAGCGGAGACCCGTGTTTTATCTGTGGTTGGCAGGAACCCGGATTTTGTCGTGTTTTCCATGAATTTCACCGTTTTAGAACCGAGAACCTGTATCCTGCAATTGACTAGCAAACACGGCTCAAGAGTATCTACTGATATGCAATGTGATAAAAATTGGGCGGTATGAAAATGCAAAAATCTGATATGAACAAATACCACCAAACTTATCATTTGCTCGTCCCGAGCAAAGCTAATTTATTCACAAAAATTTTCTAACCTCACTTTCGCAGGGAACGCGATTGCACTGAGCATGTGCAACAAGCCGTTAATCCTCTAGGTGTCCCTAGTAGGAGGAGTGTTGTCTCATGAGTGTTTTCAGCGGATACTACCCACAAAATCCGGTCAAGCTAGTTTTGTAAAATAACTAAGATTCAAACCCTAAAGTTTTGTTTCAGAAAATAACAATTCTATTATCCTAAGTCTAGACTATCGAACCTTTATTTTTCACACCTCGCTTCTTATTTAACTACAGATTTTATATGTCTTTACGTGCAGTGCAAATAGTGTCGTTAAGTTTCTAGAAGGATCGATTTACGTCATCATGTCACATAACAAAGCCTAGATAAAAATTTTGAAAGGATCATATAAGTTTTATAAAGAGTTAAGCATTTTTCAAGTTTCGTTTTCCAGTAAGGTTTCAATTTCAGAATTTCTATCTTCCCTAACAGGAGACTAGGTCTTATTTTTCACTCCACCTTTTTCTTGTTTTCATTTCATACACACCTCTGTGAACGTGCAATAGTCTTTATCATAGAATAAAACCTTCATATCTCCGTTAAATTTTTTTATAAAAGCCTGTCTTTTATCAAGATTATTCTCACACAAAGAACCGTTAGGAATTTTAACTCGGAGAGAAAACTTGCTTGACTTTGTTTTAAACTGGACTTTCTAGGCTTCTTAGCGAGTTTTGGGCCAATGCTCCCAAACCTGTTGGCTTTAGGGCATTAGGTGTAGAAACACCCCAGTGGACTTAATTACTCACGTTACATAGGTCCACAAACAAAAGACAATTTGGCGTGAAAATCAGATGATTTAATACGAACGGAGATATAACCGGCAGTTCAGTTATTTTTTTGGATAAAAGACGTGTTTAGTGGGTTTGGTGTGTAATCATTCCAATCAAGTTCCAGATGGGTTATTTGTCAGACTAAGTTCCAATTAAGGCATTAATAACATTCCTTCATATTCACTTACTTCATAAACTATTCTTGATATTACTTATTTCCGAACAAACCTATTTGATCCTCAGAAAATCATTTATCCATTTAAAAGTTTTTAGACATAAAAGACTTGTCATCTAATTCCCAAAAACTCACGACACGTGTAGTGTGATGTAAAGACGTATATCAGCTATAGTTAACTTCAAAGGAGAGTTATCTTTCAGGTTTTCAAAATCTAAACATAAGACTTAGTTATTATTATTTTATCAACCAAAACGTCGAAATGTTGAATCAGAGTTCTCCTACTAGCTAACTTGACAGAAAAGTTTTTATGTTTTTAGAAAATTTTCAGATTTTTATGGATTTTATGGATTTTAATATGCAGATGCAAAATATACATATGAATGCGAAGGTAAGAAATGCGTACCGAGCGTACCCCCAAACTTAAACTGGACAGTGTCCTCACTGTCATCGCATGAAGAGATCATTTGAAGGGTTAAAAATTGTCGGTTAGCGATACACAATTTTTTTGTTTTTTGTTTTTAAAGAAAAGAAAAAGAAAAAAGAATGGAAAAGAATATCCACAAATATATACAAAATGGTTTATACATACACCCAAACTTATTTGGAACAACGTCCACTGTTCTTGGCTGGATAACCGAAGTTTGGAGGTAGGCAGAGGAAGATCATGCAGGGTAAACCGGCTCCTGTATGAACAGGAGCTCCTCTGTTGGTTCGGCGCTAAGGTACGGTTTTAGTCGGTGTCCGTTCACTTTGAAAAATGAACCGTCCTTTGGATTTTCCAAATCCACAGCGCCCTGCGGATACACATTCCGCACAAAATACGGCCCTTTCCAGTGAGATCTGAGCTTTCCTGGATGGAAGTGAAGTCGGGTGTCGTAAAGCAGTACCTGTTGACCAGGTATGAAGGTTTTGTGCAAAAGGTGTTTATCGTGAAACACCTTCGTTCGATTCTTAACGATAACCGCGTTATCGTAAGCCTCATCCCTAAGCTCGCTCAGTTCGTTCAGTTGCAGCTTCCGATGGCTGCCCGCATCTTCGAGAGACAGATTCAGCTCCTTTATCGCCCAAAATGCGCGATGCTCTATTTCGACAGGTAGGTGGAAAGCTTTTCCATACACAAGTCGATAGGGAGACATGCCAAGGTCGGTCTTATAAGCGGTTCGAAATGCCCAAAGGGCATCAGTGAGTTTCAGCGACCAATCCTTACGGTTCTTGGAAACCGTCTTCTCCAGTATCTGCTTGATTTGCCGATTTGAAACTTCGGCCTGCCCGCAGGTTTGGGGGTGGTAGGGCATAGAGAGCTTATGATTAATGGAATATTTCCGCATCAAGGCCTCGAAAGTCTTATTGCAGAAATGACTTCCATTGTCGCTAATGATCGCTCGCGGGTGCCCAAACCGGGAGAAAATGTTTTCTTTAAGGAACCTAACGACAACCTTGTTGTCGTTATTCCGGCTGGGCACAGCCTCAACCCATTTAGAGACGTAATCAACAGCGAGAAGGATGTACAAGTTCCCAAAAGAGCTGGGAAACGGCCCCATGAAATCTATCCCCCAAACATCGAAAATCTCCACAACCAAGATCGGTTGGAGTGGCATCTCGTTCCTCCGGGATATCCGGCCCAATTGTTGGCACCGGGAGCAAGTCTTGCAATAGTCATGAGCGTCTTTGAAGAGTTGGGGCCAGTAGAAACCACATTGCAAGATCTTCTCAGCTGTCTTTCTGGGGCTAAAATGCCCGCCACATGCTTGATCGTGGCAAAATGACAGCACACTCTTGAATTCCTCGTCAGGGACACACCGACGAATAATCTGGTTGGGACAGTACTTGAACAGATAGGGTTCGTCCCAGTAAAAGTGTTTTACTTAGGATAAGAAGCGAAGTCTGTCCTGACTTGACTATTCAGTCGGTAGTAATCCCGTGGCCAAATAGTTCACAATATCTGCGAACCAGGGTTCGCAAGATACTGTCAAGAGCTGTTCATCCGGGAAAACGTCGTTGATCGGAATTGGAGGCGAAGGCGAAGAAGGAAGTCGTGAGAGATGGTCGGCAACTACGTTTTCACATCCTCGTTTGTCCTTAATGACAAGGTCAAACTCTTGAAGCAAAAGGATCCAACGTATTAACCGAGATTTTGCATCTTTCTTCGCAAAAAGATGGCGCAGAGCAGAATGGTCGGTGTAGACAATGACTGGAGAGCCGATGAGGTAGGGCCTGAACTTTTCTAAAGCAAATACAACAGCCAAGAATTCCTTCTCAGTTGTTGTATAATTGAGTTGGGCGTCGTTCAGGGTTCGGCTCGCATAATAGATTACGTGCGGCATCTTGTTGATGTGTTGTCTAAGGAAAGCACCAATGGCAAAGTCGGATGCATCGCACATAATCTCAGATGGGTGCGTCCAGTCAGGGGAAGAAAGAACGGGAGCAGAAGTGAGTGAGCGTTTCAATGACTCGAATGCAGTCACACAGCTCGAGTTGAAGTCGAATGGCGTCTTCTTGGCCAGCAAAAGAGTCAAGGGCCTAGCAATCTTGCTAAAGTCCTTGATGAACCGTCTATAGAAACCGGCATGGCCAAGGAAGGCTCGGATATCTCTGACGCATCGGGGAGGAGGTAGATTGGAAATGACCTCAATCTTTGCTTTGTCAACCTCTATGCCATTTTGCGAGATGATATGTCCTAAGACAATACCTTCGCGCACCATGAAGTGGCACTTCTTCCAATTCAAAGTGAGATTCTTGTCCTTACATCGGGTAAGGACAGCGTCAAGATGCAGCAAACACTCGTTGAAGGAATCGCCGAAAATGGAGAAGTCATCCATGAAAATCTCCAGAAATTTTTCCACCATGTCTGAGAAGATTCCCATCATACACCGCTGGAAGGTAGCGGGCGCATTGCATAACCCAAAGGGCATGCGACGATATGCGAATGTGCCGAAAGGACAAGTGAAAGTGGTCTTGTCCTGGTCTCTTTCGGCAATGGGAATTTGATTATAGCCGGAGTAGCCATCAAGAAAGCAGTAGTACTCGTGTCCGGCCAATCGTTCAAGCATCTGGTCAATGAAAGGTAGCGGAAAGTGGTCTTTCCACGTTGCGGCGTTGAGTTTTCTGTAATCAATGCATACTCGCCATCCAGTTTGGGTGCGAGTAGGGATTAACTCGTTCGCCTCGTTGGTTATGACCGTGATGCCCGACTTCTTGGGGACAACATGAATGGGGCTAACCCACTGGCTATCAGAGATAGGGTAAATGATACCACTATCTAGACATTTTACGATCTCCTTCTTCACAGCCTCTTTCATGACTGGATTGAGACGTCTTTGTGGATCCCGGGCTGGTTTGGCATCATCCATCAGATGAATGTGATGCTCAACGATCAGGGGACTAATCCCCTTGATGTCCGCCATGGACCAGCCAAAAGCTTGCCTGTTGCTGTGCAAGACCGCGAGAAGGGCTTTCTCTTGCTCTGGAGCTAGAGAAGCTGAGATGATGACAGGGAGGGTCTCGTTCTCACCTAAGTAAGCGTACTTAAGGTGAGACAGCAAAGGCTTGAGTTCGAGCGTCGGAGGTGAAACGATTGAAGGCAAGATTGGTGTAACACCTTAGAATGTGTTTTGTAGCTAATTATATTTTAATGTGTGGTTTTTAATAAAAAGTTTACCAAATTGGTTTTTAAATATTTTATCCTATTTATTGTGTATTTTATTGGAATTTTGTTAGGCACACACACACTTGTGCTTGATAACTAGGGTTGTTTTGGGGGTTTAACCATGATTAGCAAACATGGTTAGCTAACCTTTGTCTTAAGTTAGTTTTATATTTTGTTTAAGGGTTATGGTTGCTTTTAGGAAAAGGATTTTTGATTTGTATTTAAAAAAGGGTTTTTTTATTTATTTCTTTTGTTGATGGTTGACTTTGTGTGAGGGTGGGGGCATGGGAGGTATGGTGTGAGCCATGCCTCATCATGGAGGGAAGAGAGAGAGAGGGGGGTCTAGGCCTTGTTCTCTCATTCCTCCTCTCATTTTGCTTTTCTCTCATTCTCTCACACACACACACCCTCACACCTACAGCAGTAGCAGCAGCAGAAGCAGCAGAGGCAGCCGAGGCAGCAGCAGCAACAACAACAGCACTACAACAACAACAACACTACAACAGCAACAACACAATAACAATAACAGCAACGACAGCAGCTTCATCACACACACACACTCACTGCAGAGAGAGAGAGACAGAGAAGAAGCAGCAGCAGCAGCAAGCCTTGGCAGCAGCAGCAGCAAGCCTTGGCAGCAGCAGCAACAAGCAGTGGCAGCAGCAACAACATCAACAACAATAACAACAACAGCAGCAGTAGCAGCAATAGCAAGGGCAACTACAATAACAACAGCAACATCATCACCATTATCATCATCATCAACATCAGTAGCAGCAGCAAGTGGCAGAAGCAGCAGCAACAGGCAGCAACTGTAGCAGCAGCAACCCCAGCACCTGCACACACTTCTTCACCTGCTCTCTAGGGTCCAATTGGGTATATTTCTGAACCCCAAATCCCTAACTTGCTTATGGTGTATGGTTTTGTGTCGTTTAGTGTTAAATTGCTAGTTTAGTGCTAGATTGTGGTGTTTAGGTGGAATTTTGGGAAATTGATGATTGTGTGGGCTAACCTAGTATATTTAAGTGTTAACAAGGCCACTTCAACTGAGGAATAGCCAGATTACACTAAAATACCATAGGTTTCCATATTGTGCTAAATTGGTGTTTTAATGCGATATTTGTGACTTATGTGATCTGCTATAGACCCGGACCCTACAGAACAAAATTGAGGAAACTGGAGCATGTACACTAGGTATAGATGACACCACCAGAATACGAGACCCCCATTCCCTACACTGGCCGCCAATTTCTTCAGTTTGGCCGCAAATTGCGGCCAAGTTGGGGAATTGGGTGTTGGGTTTTTTGTCTAGGGGTCCCTGCTGTGTTGTCTAGGTCTTTGGCATGTCTAGTTTTGTAATATCTTACCTGTAGGAAAATCTGGGGCTATATGTCGTGTTTGGTGTCCGTTGTGTTTGCGCGATACGCGCGATACGTGAGTGGGTTCTGTGATCCAGTGTATCGCGGCGTGTCGCGATGGTTTTAGACGCGTACACACACGATTCAGCGTATCGTGCACACGCGCGTTTAGTTCGCGACGCGAGTTTCTCGTTTCGATTCGATATGGCGTTTCGCGAGATATGTGGCTTATATGTGATTTCCATGTCTTAATTGCAGGTTTGTAGACAGGGACTACAGACACCACTACAGAGGGAGCAGACGGTAGGATTCACCCCGCGTGGAGTTTAGGTGAGTAGATATAACATCTACAGGTGAATCGCCCGCATGGCGTTATGCGTCTGGGCTAGGATTCATTTACCTGTCGCACATTCTACGTCATTGTAGAAATGCGCCTTTACTGCATTTCCTAGATATAGTTATATACTGTGACTAGCAGCCGTAGGACACTGCACACATTATTGACGGTTCATGTTGCACGAGCACGGATTGTTTGCTACACACACACCGTCAATAATTGCCATGTCACACACTACCCCTTATAGCTACCATTGCTTGACCCACTTGACATCTAGTTTATCGGTATACCTATAGTGTATCATACCTTTAGTGATAGGTATATTTTCACTTGCGATACAGCTACAGGTATACCTCCTACATATTTTACCTATACCGGGAGGGATTTCCTACATATGTTACTTATACCCAGGGGGGGTATACGACATCAGTTCTTATAGGTAGATACCTATACTTTGCTACACCTGTATGTTAGATACATATTCAGTTGCTGTCGCATATTTTACATTTACTGATGTTACTTAGCTGCACCTTATCTCGATTTCGCATACATCTGGTTCAGCTATATACTTGTGTTTACCTGCTCGCATTCAGATATATCGCATACATTTATTCCTGGATTGTGCATTGTTTATCTGGATTTTATATGATGTTTTCGGGATTTGGGAACCGCGGGAGTTCATGAAATTATGCATACATGTAACAACCCGGTTTCCTTGATATGATATTTCGAGCATCCCCCATGAGTTTTATCGGTGCTGATTTTATGCTCCATACGATGTGTGGTTGCCGTATGAGAGTACATGGTGGGGCCCGGTATGGTTCCCCTCGGCAAGAAGATCGATGGGTTTGCCGATTGAGCCTGAAGGCGGGCGAGTACCTACCGGTGATTGATTTGACCTGGCAGTTGTCCGGAGGCTACTGGCCAGAGTAGAGAGATGGATGCGGGATGACCTGTACTGTCGAGGCCGAGGGCCGACACTGCAGACGGACCCCGTGGGCTGATCCGGACTGACGGAGCCCCATATACGAGGATTTCTGTGTCGATGCTTGGCACACGGTTTCATGATATTTCTTTAACCCCCTTTTTGTATATATAACAGGGGATTTAGCCGTTGTTATATATACCCTTACACCAATATTAGTGGTATGGGACGCTAATATATGTGTATTGCCCCCATCATAATTATTTCTGTACATATATATATCTTTAGGATGTTAGATTCTTACTTGAGATTGGACTTGGGATACTAGGTGATTCATTGGGACTTGGACATTGGATATACCTATGTGATTGGTGACTTGTACATTCGGGATGTAGGAGATTACTCGATATTGTACATTGAGGAGATGTGAGACTTATTTGATGTGAGTGCCCAATGTGGGGGCCTGGTTCGAGGATTTGGGATTGGAGTATCTTGATGGATTGTGATCCTGCCACGACGTCAGGTTTCCGTGGAAAATGACATATTCCACCCTATACCTCACCCTTACCTACCTTATGCACAGATTCATATATTGGTAGTACTTGTAGTGTACCCTTATGATAGTTGCATATTTGCCTTCTCATATCTCTATTGCATAGTTATTGCATACTATTATCATGTCATCATTGCTTCACATAGCAAATGTGCCTGCTAGTGTACTCTTCTTATTCAGCATTGCATGACATATTACTACTGTAATCGCATATCTTAGATTCATGCTGTACGTGCATTCCTGCGATTACCTGCATATGTTTTATACTATTCACGAGTTGGCAACTCACCCCCGTTGTGCCAAAGGTGTTTCAGGTTGTTCCCCAGAGTAGTCGAGGCAGGCTATTCCCCTATCCAGCTATCCAGCTACCATCTTTTGCTACAGATACCGTATCAGCTCACAGTACCATTTTGCATAGGTGGGTTAGACGGTTATCTGTATTATATATTGTACCTTCGTTGTATTGTACTCTCCATCTACTGTTGTATTATTGACATAGAGACTTGGTGAGGACGTAGTGTGTATTATTGTGGATTTGATGTCTTTTATATATACAGCTTTTTCTCTACTGCCCTTATTCTTCTGTTGTATTCATATTGACTAGTCTTTATAAAAAATGGGGTGTTGCTAAAATTTTAAAGGAAGAAAGTAAGACTTTTAAAGAATTTGGGTTGCGATTTCAATTGTTTCTAAACTTGTATTATCTTTTCAGCATTCTTTTCTTGGTTTAGATTTCTGGGTTTGGCTTTCTTTTACTACGTTGCGTCTTTAGGCGTTGCGTAGTATTAGGGCCGTCACGGGCCATTTTTGGGTCGTGACAAAGTTGTGCAGGGTTCCTAGGCACTCTAGTGAGGTCTCCCAAGCCATCAACCATGGCAATTTCAAAAATTATGGTGCCTACAAACCCTAAAGTACGGATCGTTTGCTAGATTTCTAGGCGAACAAGAACTAGTTAACAGTTAACTATATAAAATACGGAAATACAACCTTTGTAGATCCGGTGCTCCACCTCCATAGCTCCGCAACGAGATCCTCTCCGCTGTCCAAAACGAATCTGGGCTCTAGGATCGGCTTCGTCGGAGAATGGGCAAGCTAGGTCGTCGATGTCCATGCCGAAGATGATCTACGTCGAAGCATCGATGAATCAAGCTCCACCTTCACTAAACCGTGAAAAGTTGTGAAGGAAACACACTCTACTACTTGGCAAGAGGTAGAGGATGAAGAAATAGGAAGTGGGTAGACTTTAGAATTGGATTTCTCACTCATTTCCAACAATCACCATTGATGGACTTCAAGCTTCTTCACTTGAAGCATAAAGAAGAAGAAGAAAAGTATTATGATAAGTTAATAGAAAATGAAAAGAAAATGAATTCTTATCATAATTCTAACCATGGTCAAGTGTAGAGAATGAATCATGGTTAGTGAGAATGGTTAGGGTTAAGGATGAGATAAGTATGGTTGACTTTATCAAAGCTTCATGAAGTTTCAACTAAACTCCAAATCTAGCAACCATTCTTTTCTCTTTTCTTTTATTCATTTATCAAAAATAAAAAGATAATTAAATAAGATAAATGAATAATGAATAATAAACCCTAACCATTTCATTAACCAAGGTTTAATCTTTACACTTGAACCCTAGCTTGACTTGCATCATCAAACATGATACAATCAAGTGCACAAAAACATATCGCATATGCAATGCGCACGAACCAAGTGAGAAAATCCGTCTAAAGTGAACCGATACTAGTTAATGCAAAGTAATATATCAAATATATAATTATACATTAAATCATTAAATCAACACTTGATTCAATGATCCGGTCATGCGCACATAACCGACTGGTATCTAATATATCGGCTTATCGAATCAACGCTTGAATCGATAACTAGGTTATATCGCATACAACCATTCGATATATATATATCGCGAGAATAGAATACGGTATCACATACACGCATTATTCTCGGTCCCGCACATATCTCATATGCGCTCCTATTTCGTTTCGCTTGAGCCAGGAAACCTCTGTGTAGGACTCTAAAGACTCGTCAATACGCCGGCAGCGGATGATGATCATATCAAACATCCACAAGCCGCAAGCGGTCTGCTAAACGTAATGGCCACCCGGGTATTGAGCGATCTGAAGATCGACGAGCAAGCCCGCTCACACTCCAGTGAATCCGACCAGTAACACTACCGTACAGTCCGGTCTGATCGTCTGATATGTCGCATATCTCGCCTAGGGGTGGTAAACGTCAGACCCCAATAGCTCAATAAGTCGTGTCGATATGAGGCTCATAACGGGTCGAGAAACTACTGGTAACACTTACCAGCAATTCTCTGAGCAGCCCTGGCCAGGGACTTCCTGTTATAGCCGATCGAACACAGTGCAACATCAACCCCCATATACCGGGAGAGACGAATCCCCTCCTATCGCTCATTGCCTCCATGTGACTCGGGACTGTACCCAAAAACCACCGTTTTGCACGCCCTCTTGGACGTGGTAAGATGGAAATCAAAGCACAGTGGGAACCACACAAGACTCTATGACGATCTCGGGTCAACAGACTACTCTGTACCAGTGTCACCAGAGAACTGCCATCTGACGTGAGGTATAATACCATCTGGGAGTTCTCGGCGAGTCCGTCCAGTGTACCCAGTCTCTACTGAGCACCCGTATATCATCTCTGATGTCAAACACCGATGGATATGGGATCATCCATCGCCCATCTGTATGGGTCGAGAAGGTATACGCTAGTCTACTCTGGTATATCGATGCCCCGTCTCGATACACCCACGACTAGGGACTTTGAAGGATGTACTTATAGACTACCATGTCCCCACTAGTATGATCCGCATCATAGTCCAGGTAGTCAAGTACAGATCCTAAGGGCTTTACCAACATGTAACAGAGAGACAATCAGTATACACGTTAAGGTAAAGAGCAACCAGATAGCATACTATCATGTCGAGCAAGAAAGTCCTCCCTATATATGTCCCAGCATCCACTACAATATACATCCTATGTATAGTAATGGCCTCTAGGGCATACATATAACTAACAATCTCCCACTTGCACTAGGGCCATCTGTAGCAGTGGTTTGAAGTATCTCATACTCAACCATCCCATAAAAGTCTCTCTCTGGGAACAGGCCTTTGTGAGTGGATCCGCTGTGTTGTCCTCTGAGTCTACTCTCCAAACCTCGATCACCCTGGAGATCAACTATCTCCATGATCAGGCGATGCTGCCTTAGAATATGTCTGGATCACTGATGGGACGGGCGTTCCTTGGCATAAGCCACAACTCCATTGTCACACAATGGAAGGAACATAGTTCATCTCATGAACCTATATACACCCAAACAGCCTCTTTGGTAGCATCTTAAGTAGCGATGTATCCAGCCTTTATCGTCTAGTATGTCACGGTATTTAGCTTGGAACTCTTCCAACATACCGTCCCTTTACTGAGGGTAAAGACAATGCCTGTGACTGACACTCAGTCGTCTTTATCACCCTGGAACCATTCCAGTGATTCTCCTCAGGATCGGTTGATACCGTCTCACTACAACTAGTGAGAATCCTAACATCCAATTAAATCTATCTCATAGATCCAAAATCCAGGATTTAGGAGGTATCACTTTGATCCTATATGGAGAATCATTGTGATAAGCGGAGATTGATCGAGCGTAGCATAAGAAACTCTTTTCTTATCAAGAGTATGTCATCCACGTACTCTACGAGGATCGTCACCATACTCCCTACTACCTTTTTTGTTTATACAAGGTTCATCTACCATTTTGATGATGTCAAACTCTTTGACTACTTCATCAAAACAGACGTTCCAACTCCGCGATGCCTGCTTTATCCTATAAAGCATCTTGCACACGTTTCCGCTGCTCCCACTGTCTACGAAGCCCTCTGGCTGTGTACTTATAGACACTCTCTTCTAAACATCATTTAGAAAAGCTGTCATGACACCCAACCACCAGATATCATAGTCATGGTATGTAGCCGTGGCAAGTAGGATCTGGATGGACTTAAGCATAGCTACTGGAAAAGGTTTCATCATTATCCACGCCTGGTCGATGACGAAAACCTTTAACAATTCTAGCTTTGAAAGTCTCAACTTTTCCATCTACACCAAGTAATCTTCTCAAGATATACTTGCTCCTGATGGGGATTTAACCCTTCAGATATTGCAGCTAAAGTCCATACTTTGCTGGTGTATAAGGATTCCATCTCAGATCGATAAACATCCAGCCATTCTTACAGAGTCTTACTCTCGATGGCCAGCTCGAAGCTAGTTGGGTCATCATCTCATGATGCAATCCTCGCTCCCACTGTCATAAAGAAACTGAAGTATCTCTCAGGTGGGTGAGGAACCCTACTAGATCGGCGGAGAGGCTGAGGTTCGTTGGTATCTACTGAATACTTTGGTTCTATCAAATCATCCTGTAGTTTGTATAGCTGGAACACTTCCAGTTCTACATAACAGGCCTTGCCTCGAGCTTGTCCGGATTATGCTTTTAGACATAGGCCGTACAACCCCAAATCTTAACTAACTTAAGATTTGGGCTCTTCCCTTTCCATATCACATATGAAGCGGTAGGCAACTGATTTGATTCGAACCCTATTCAATAGGTATGCAGCTTCTCAAGTGCATAACTCCCAAAAAGGAAACAGGTAACTCAGTATTACTCATCATAGAGCACACCTTATCATATAGGGTGTATCTGCTCCTCCTCGATATACCATCGTACTATGGTGTATACAGAGGAGTAATGCTGAGAGAGAATCTCATTCCCCTTTAGAATATTCCAGGATTTTCGTGCTCAAGTATTCTCCTCCTTGATCTCATCATAGGACATAATACTTATACCCGTATTCTGGTTCTCTACTTCTCGCTTATATTCTGTGAATATCTCAAAAGGTTCGGACTTGTGTTTCAACAAGAACATATGTCTGAATCTAAAGAGATCATCAGAGAACGTAATGAAGTACAAAGAACCAGTCTTGGAATGTGTAGACAGGGGACCTACATACATCAACATGTATTATCCCAAGAATTTAGTAACTCTTTCTCTGTTTCCAATAAACGGAGCTATGGTCATCTTATCTTTGTGACATGACTGGCGAGTTTCACAAGATGTAAATTCAAACTGATTTAAATATACATCTATACGTAACTCTAGCCAGTCGGGTCACATTGATCTGACCTAGTCTACAATACCTCAAGTAGGATTTGTTCATTTCTGAACTCTTCCTCTTGTGTGTGTTTCATATACTAAGAACTGTAGTTTGATTTAGAACTTCAATGCTTTTAGATAACGTGCCTGAACCGATCAACTTTTGATATAGGAAATGTTCAAAACATTATCCAACAATACAAAATTATATCCTTTCTTTACTAACAAAGAGAGTGATATGATTTGGTATATCAGGTTCGGTATCTAACAACATTCGTTCAGAATCAATGTATTGTAATACAGGGTGACAGTGACCGACAGACTTGGCTACAACACTTGCCCCGTTTTCTGCCTCATGAAACTTATCACCCGTTCTCAGTTCTCTACCTTTCTGTAGCCCTATGTAACAGATTACATATCTGGGATCCTGATCCGGTATCATATACCCAGGACGTAAAGGATACTGAGAAACAGTTCTGTATAATGAACACACCCGAAGATGATGCATCAGCATGCACTCTCTTCGTTTGGGTGGCACGGGAAATCTGGTATTCCCCAATTTCCTGCTCTGTCTTATAACAATTATAAGTTGGAGCGGGACCAACGTTCCCCAGCTCAGTATAACAAGCGGGTTCGGTCAATATTCCGTATTATTATCTTGATTAAGGCGTGATATGGTCGCTACCAGGAGAGAGAGAGAAGAAAACACTCAGCGTGCGCTCTGTCAAGAATAGATTGGTTATTATTTTATCTAATCAGGATGGCTCCCACTGCTTTTTATCAAATCTTCCTTCAAACCCTAAAAGGAAAGACTAGCCGGGATTAATTACACACTACAAGTTCGCCAATCTTTCAGCCAGGCCAGTGTCGGTACTTTGAGGGAGGTCCCCCGTGCTTTCGCACGAACCTAATTACTGTAAACCTCGTTTTCCCAGAGGCGTAACCCCGTTGACACCTTTCTAGACACCTACTTGATCGGCTAATTGTAATGTATAAAACTCTCCCAGGAGTAACACTTACTCGCAGCGGGTATCGGGATCCAACTATCTCATAGAAGGTATGCAATCTCATTGCAAATTTCAACACTTGAAATTCCCGATAATGTTTTGCCCCATGCGATCTATGACCTTGACTGAGTCAACAAACCATAGACCGCAAGTAAAGTTCAACCCGTCATTTCTCGATTGAATTAAACCCACCCGCACGACCCTTGACTGAGTCAACAAGGCCGCACGACTACCCTAATCCAATCGCATCATATGCTTTGCAGATAAACAATAATCAGCTACCGCACACTACGCCTTGACTGAGTCAACAAACGCAGCACGAATACTAACTATTACCTATCTGAAATGACGGAGGGCTACGACAGGTTTTTAAGAAAACCTTTTGCGTAATGAACTTGATATCGTTGTAGGATCGAATGGTTTTAAAATGGAGTGCTTTTGAGGCTTTTCCAGTTTTGCTAAAGGAGTCACTCCCGGTGAAGGGATCGTCGGTCCTTTCCTCGTCGAATGAGGTGCGGGATATATCACATATATCACTGTGCAAAGCAAAAACACTTAAAAGCAATCAAAAGACAAACCGAGGGTGTAGCATCTGCCAGTTATTTCTAAAGGAGTCACTCCCGGTGAAGGGATCTCGGTCCTTTCCTCATCGAATAAGGTGCAGGATATATCTCATATACCGCTGTGCAAAGCAAGAACTGTAGCTACCTGTATTATTTTGTAATTCGATTCTACAACATCTTAGGTTTCTTTTATTTCATTAATCACATTAATGAAGTCCCATCATTTAAGTACCTAAACATCACAGATAGATATGACGTACACTTATGCCATCCGCATTCGCCTCGATGTCCCCTCGTGCACCGTTAGGTTAGGTAACTAACGGCAGAGCAGGGCAGGGCTAGCGCGGGTGTAAAACATAAGTAACGTCTATATAATATATCATATATACTATATACTATATCCATCACAGAAACATCACATGATCTCATCACAGATATCGCAGCAGAAGAATCATATGAAATATTGGATATACTAGGACGTCCGTGTTTTCAATACGAGCCAGTATAAAACACGGATTCCACGGTCGTGATGAATAGCCAAACCCACACCCCTAGACCCCTACGAGAGCGGTAAGCAACCCTACCAATTCTAGAGTTAGGAGACCCGGACTCGACTCCTCGAGTTGGTCTCCCACTGGACTCCAGAACCCGGTTACTTGTGCCCTCCTCCTTGGGTCTATCCTAGTGCGGAAAAGTAAATGATATACAAACGGTGACAACTCCCGCAACCTGGAAGCGCCCCAATAAAAGAATATTACATACAAGTTTTTACATGAATGAAAATGAAAAACACTCATCTCACATAAAAACCCCCGGCTATTCAAACACGACGATCCAATATAACATATCCAGCAACACATAACATCACATGTCATCAACGTAAGCAAATATGCGCATCCCAATTGTCGTTGACATATAGCAACGAAACCGGCGATATCACATATTACACTTACGGTCACAGAAAAGAAAGTGTAAAACTACAACAATTGGAATCCGCAACCACCTCAGACATCGCATGCCTGATCAAATGAATACCTTAGACATCACATGCCTAACAATTATAAACCCCGCATTTTAGTCTCATTATCGAAAACACTTTTCAATACCAAGTCGGGCAATTCAACAAGATTCCCGACATCCTGATCGAATACTCGTCGCAAACTTCAGTAGACGGCTGCACCCCCGATACCGTCGACGAAGTGCACCAAGGCGGAACACCGCTACCGCGAGCACCCGGACGGATGCTTTCGGCGACGGGGTTCTCCTACAGTCACTTGGTCGGGGCTATGGAGTGAAGCTGTCTATTAAGTTTACCCGGCGAGTATCCGCGTACGCTACGTGATTGCGACGGACTTTTGATCACATCAAAATTCCGTGGCAACCGATCAAGTGAGAATAAAGTGCTATGTTTATAACATTCATTTAGTTATCATATAACTACTTGTGAATTCCAATTATTGTATCCCATTCCGGA
Organism: Agapanthus africanus; assembly: GCA_030015575.1. Lineage (NCBI taxonomy): Eukaryota > Viridiplantae > Streptophyta > Magnoliopsida > Asparagales > Amaryllidaceae > Agapanthus > Agapanthus africanus. The sequence goes on from CM057337.1 coordinate 313,774,117, forward strand.
TAAACAGAAAATGTTAAACTTTTCGATCGAACAATCGAACACCCAAGTTTTCCCGAAACAGATCAACACATGAAATAAGTCTAACAACATTCAGTTCGTACCTCAGTACCAACGGTCCAGCCGTAGAAGGGTCAAGCCAACGCCTCACATGTGGCACGCCGTACTGCCCCAAACCCGAAGGTTCAAAGGGCAGTTCAAGACGGTCACATAATCGAGTTAAGGTTTGTGTCTTCTAGAGGGACCATCGCGTTACTTGCACTACTTAGAACGTCGTTAAACGGTGGAAAAATCCAACACTTGGAAATTTCCCGACAGGGGAAAATTTGGGTATTTATATCCGGTCGAACTTTTTAACATATTCTAAAATTTATCCGGAAAGCCACACAGACAAAATTTGATACCCCGATCGAAATACCGAAGCCCCAAATCAACTCAGAAAAATTCAACTCTGGAAAAAATATTAAAAATTCCTAGAAACACTAACACAGCAAAATAAGAATTACTGTAGAAAGTAGGATGCCATAAACGACAAAATGGCCGCGCTTGCGCCGCACGAGCCAGGCTCGTGCCGCGGAAGCGCGGCACACTGTTGGAATTGGGCAGCCGAATTTTACAGTCTTTCTTATAATTTCCTGCTTAGTTTTCTGAACATTTTTAATGTTGAAAAATCCCTGTTTTTAAAAATTGTACAGAGAGCAATTTTGAATCGGGGTATCGGGTTCGATCGGACTTCAATTTCCGTCTGGACTTCGCCTAAGGCTCTAGCTAGGCTCTGATACCACTGCAGGGTTCCTAGGCACTCTAGTGAGGTCTCCCAAGCCATCAACCATGGCAATTTCAAAAATTATGGTGCCTACAAACCCTAAAGTACGGATCGTTTGCTAGATTTCTAGGCGAACAAGAACTAGTTAACAGTTAACTATATAAAATACGGAAATACAACCTTTGTAGATCCGGTGCTCCACCTCCATAGCTCCGCAACGAGATCCTCTCCGCTGTCCAAAACGAATCTGGGCTCTAGGATCGGCTTCGTCGGAGAATGGGCAAGCTAGGTCGTCGATGTCCATGCCGAAGATGATCTACGTCGAAGCATCGATGAATCAAGCTCCACCTTCACTAAACCGTGAAAAGTTGTGAAGGAAACACACTCTACTACTTGGCAAGAGGTAGAGGATGAAGAAATAGGAAGTGGGTAGACTTTAGAATTGGATTTCTCACTCATTTCCAACAATCACCATTGATGGACTTCAAGCTTCTTCACTTGAAGCATAAAGAAGAAGAAGAAAAGTATTATGATAAGTTAATAGAAAATGAAAAGAAAATGAATTCTTATCATAATTCTAACCATGGTCAAGTGTAGAGAATGAATCATGGTTAGTGAGAATGGTTAGGGTTAAGGATGAGATAAGTATGGTTGACTTTATCAAAGCTTCATGAAGTTTCAACTAAACTCCAAATCTAGCAACCATTCTTTTCTCTTTTCTTTTATTCATTTATCAAAAATAAAAAGATAATTAAATAAGATAAATGAATAATGAATAATAAACCCTAACCATTTCATTAACCAAGGTTTAATCTTTACACTTGAACCCTAGCTTGACTTGCATCATCAAACATGATACAATCAAGTGCACAAAAACATATCGCATATGCAATGCGCACGAACCAAGTGAGAAAATCCGTCTAAAGTGAACCGATACTAGTTAATGCAAAGTAATATATCAAATATATAATTATACATTAAATCATTAAATTAACACTTGATTCAATGATCCGGTCATGCGCACATAACCGACTGGTATCTAATATATCGGCTTATCGAATCAACGCTTGAATCGATAACTAGGTTATATCGCATACAACCATTCGATATATATATATCGCGAGAATAGAATACGGTATCACATACACGCATTATTCTCGGTCCCGCACATATCTCATATGCGCTCCTATTTCGTTTCGCTTGAGCCAGGAAACCTCTGTGTAGGACTCTAAAGACTCGTCAATACGCCGGCAGCGGATGATGATCATATCAAACATCCACAAGCCGCAAGCGGTCTGCTAAACGTAATGGCCACCCGGGTATTGAGCGATCTGAAGATCGACGAGCAAGCCCGCTCACACTCCAGTGAATCCGACCAGTAACACTACCGTACAGTCCGGTCTGATCGTCTGATATGTCGCATATCTCGCCTAGGGGTGGTAAACGTCAGACCCCAATAGCTCAATAAGTCGTGTCGATATGAGGCTCATAACGGGTCGAGAAACTACTGGTAACACTTACCAGCAATTCTCTGAGCAGCCCTGGCCAGGGACTTCCTGTTATAGCCGATCGAACACAGTGCAACATCAACCCCCATATACCGGGAGAGACGAATCCCCTCCTATCGCTCATTGCCTCCATGTGACTCGGGACTGTACCCAAAAACCACCGTTTTGCACGCCCTCTTGGACGTGGTAAGATGGAAATCAAAGCACAGTGGGAACCACACAAGACTCTATGACGATCTCGGGTCAACAGACTACTCTGTACCAGTGTCACCAGAGAACTGCCATCTGACGTGAGGTATAATACCATCTGGGAGTTCTCGGCGAGTCCGTCCAGTGTACCCAGTCTCTACTGAGCACCCGTATATCATCTCTGATGTCAAACACCGATGGATATGGGATCATCCATCGCCCATCTGTATGGGTCGAGAAGGTATACGCTAGTCTACTCTGGTATATCGATGCCCCGTCTCGATACACCCACGACTAGGGACTTTGAAGGATGTACTTATAGACTACCATGTCCCCACTAGTATGATCCACATCATAGTCCAGGTAGTCAAGTACAGATCCTAAGGGCTTTACCAACATGTAACAGAGAGACAATCAGTATACACGTTAAGGTAAAGAGCAACCAGATAGCATACTATCATGTCGAGCAAGAAAGTCCTCCCTATATATGTCCCAGCATCCACTACAATATACATCCTATGTATAGTAATGGCCTCTAGGGCATACATATAACTAACAAGTTGGTATCAAAGCGTTGGGTTTTACCTTTCGGAGTGTAGGATGACCTTAGTATGATGGAGTAGGTAGCTTAAGCAGAGTAACGTAATGTGTGTATGTCTGCAGCATACCCACAGCGCGGTACCTTGCATTAAGTGACCTAAGTACAATTTGCTTGACATTCCTTCCTTGATGATTCATATCTTTGAGATTCGATTTCTTCATTCTTATCGAATCTCATTTTATATCTATTTATAGCCTTGCCGCCGATGACTATGGGGACTCAGAGCGATGCAGCGAGGGCCGAGGTCAGAGTTAGCTCGGGTGAGACGAGTACTGACCAGGATGGCACTCTAGTTGCACAGGTGCAGACGGATAGCCTACGACCTATACCATGGATAGACTGTTGGTAGAGATGCAGGAGTTCCGCCAGACGATGAATTCATTAGTTGACGTCGTTCGGGAGCTACGACAGGAAGTTGTCACCCCCGTTACTCAGCTGTCCCTTACGATCAGTATGCAGCAGTCCGTCACCTACATAGCACCAGTGGTTGCAGCTTCAGTTGACGAGGCGCATATTACAGAGGCTCAGAGAGTTCCAGGACAGTGGAGGACTCGTACCAGTGTACCAGCCTCGAGACAGAGGTTCGGTCGTCGAGACAGGTTTCGTGGCCACCACGGGAGTAGCAGAGGCCTAGGAAGAAGACAGTCGTTCAGCTCTCATCCCCAGGATGGTCAGCAGTCAGCACGTGGATGTTTTCGATGCGGAAGCCTTCAGCACTTCGTCAGGGATTGTTCCTCAGCACGGCGTCAGGATCGTATTCAGAGAAGCCGTGGACGTGGAAGATTTGCTCAGAGGTCTCAGGTTACCAGAGGAGTGCACCCAGCTGCGAGTAGAGGGCAGACACAGGAGTTTGCTTCTACTCATCGGGACGCGCAGACGTCCAATGTGGGGTTTTCAGGTACCCTTGAGTTATAATTTCTCTTGGTGTATTTGTTTGTTTCTTGCTTGTACCGTGGTTGGGTAGATTAGTCGTAGTTGTTTTAACTTCTGTCAGCGATTCTTTTGTTGCGCGACACGTATTTCAGTTTTGTGCCAATCGGATAGGAGGTAGAGATTCGTCCGTCGTTTTGATCCTTCTAGAGATGTTGGATTTGACGTTCTCCTGGGCACGGATTGGTTAACTACGTGTTAGGCGTCTGTGGACTACCGTGTGGAAACAAGTTAGGTTTTGTTTTCCCGGGCAAGTCAGTTCTTGTTGTGCAGGTGGATAGTTGTGCCGCCTCTCACAGCTTGAATTCAGCCTTTTTAGCTAGTCGGCTACTGAGGAGATGTCATGGATTCTTGACGTTCATTCGTGATACCGGAGCCACCGTGGGATTGTTGGACCGGGTTCTTTTCGTGCGAGAGTTTTTCCGACGTTGTTCCAGATGAGCCGGCGAAGCTGAGGGAGCTTAAGGATCAGCTGCAGAGTTTTGGTTTGGGGAGTTTTGTGCGTCTGAGTGTTTCGCTTTTGGAAACTCCTATTTCTGTTCGTCGAGGAGAAAGACGGCAGTTTAGGGTTGCGTGTCGACGGATCGTCAATTGAACCGGCTTATGGTGCGGATAGGTATCCTTCACCTTGCCGTGGCGATTTCTTCGATCAGCTCCAGAGTGCGAGACATTTTTCTAGGTGTGTTTGGGATCAGGTCATCATTATTGCGGATTCGGAGTGACGGCATTTCGAAGACTGCCTTGTGCGTGCTACGGGCTTTGTGTATTTTTGTGAGTCGTTGGATTCACTGTCGCCCTAGCAGCATTTGTAGATATGATGAACCAGATTTCTGCAGGCCGTTCCTCGACCAGTTTCTGTTGTATTATTTACGACACTCTGGTCTATTTAAATGTGTCTTGAGGGACAGGAGTAGCACTGAGGATTTGTTATGCAGATACTGGGAGAGTACCAGCAGTTGCTAAATTCTCAGAGTGTTTCTTCAGGCTTGTTTGTGTTGACTCCTAGGTCTTGTAGTCACGGGAGACGGTTTCGTATGGTTCCGAGGGAGATCGTGGCCGTACAGCTTAGGCCCAGACTTGTGTGCAGCACGGGAATCCGCGGATGGTTGGTCTTAGCAGGTTTTTACCGCCGTTTCGTGCATGATTGCTAGAGTAATGCTGCACCGTTGACTGAATTGACCAAAAGGAGGTTTCTTTTCTGAGGACTGAGGCATGTGTACGGAGTTTTCAGCAGTTGAAGATTCAGTTAGCAACTGCATCAGTCTTTCTTTGCTTTTGGTTCGGGCGACCTTGTTGTTTAACTGTAATGTTTCTTGAGTGGGCTCGAGGGTGTACTGAGGTGACACTATAGAGATATCGCTTTTGCTTTCCCTACATTTGGAGGAAGTACGAGGAGGATATTCCACTCATGATCTGGAGATGGCCGCGGTGGTTTTGCGTTGGAGATTTGGAGACACTACTTACTTGAGAGTCGTGTCAGAGTTTCCACGGACCACTAGAGCTTAATGTACATCTTCCTGCAGCAGATTTGGATTGTTGTGAGGGTCTTCTGCAGATTTACAGTTCTTGTGTGATCGTTGAGTATAGCTTAGTTCGTCTCTACGGAGGGGACAGCTTGCTCATGTCCGCGCCCGACCACTTTCCTTAAATCGTTTTCGCGAGACACTGCCCGTCGAAGCTCGTATGTCAGAAATACTTGAGCATATTCGGCTGGGTAATGATTCAGAGACCTTGATTTGTGACAATGATGTGCTAAGTTAGGGACACGTTTGTGTACTTGCCATTATCAGGTAGAGGCGTGTAATCCTAGAACATGCACATCTGTCAACTCCCTCTATGCATTCAAGTTCCACCAGCTTGGGCATGACTTGTGAGATAGTTACGAGTGGACAGGAATGTAAGGAGAAGTTTCAGGTTTCGTTTCAAGGTGTCAGTCTTGTTGTGTGCTTGGGTCGAGCATCTGAGGCCGGCTGGAGACTTGCAACCTTTTACCGTTCCGAAGCAGGAATGGGAGCAGATCTCCACGAATTTCGTTATGGTTTCCACCTAATTTTGGTTAGGGTGTGACTCCATTCGGATTCTTGTCGTCCGGTTTTACTCAGTTTGCTCAGTTGTTTTGTTTAAGTTGTGTGTTTGTTGTTTTGTTTGGTCGTCAGCAGCTTGGGATCGTCACTCGCCATCGTTAGGGTTCTCCTTCGATAGCTGTTATCAGGAGACACTCCAATTGGCCACCCTTAGGCTTAGGGGTTAGGTCGTGTCGACCACCAGCCTGCTGTTTTTCTGACTCTGCGTAAGTAGGACTTTGGACCCTAGCTAGTCTAGAGCTTCGGAGATAGTCCAGCTGTGTTAGGTCAGGATGAGGATTGCCCATTGCAAACGGATGTCTTATGCAACTGTGCTGGTCGCAGGCTTGAGTGCGCAGTGGCAGATCATGTATTCCTATGGACTTTCCGAGGAATGACGTGTTGGATGCTGGGAAGCTTATCCCAGGATTTTAGGTCCTTTAGATCCTATTAGCGAGTTAGTTTCGTTGCCTTTAATTTGGCACTTCCGCCCAGATTATTGGATTTTCGCCCCGTATTCCTTGTAAAGATACTTTACATTTACCTTCATGACCTTTCTCACATGAGTTTGCACCAGACCTTTTAGCTGGACGCGATCTTTCGTTCACCCGCAGCCATGTGTGTTAATGGCTCGGCAGTTGGAGGGACATCGGTCAAGGGTCTTGCCATCTGTGAAGGGTTTCTCGGGCGTAGCCGTGTAGTGAGATAGTCACTTAGGAGGCTGCGAGCGAGATTTGAGGATTTTAATCTTCTTTTGAAGGTACGCGTAACAGTATAAGTTTTAAATTCGGGGACGAATTTCTTTTAAGGGGGGGAGATTGTAACACCTTAGAATGTGTTTTGTAGCTAATTATATTTTAATGTGTGGTTTTTAATAAAAAGTTTACCAAATTGGTTTTTAAATATTTTATCCTATTTATTGTGTATTTTATTGGAATTTTGTTAGGCACACACACACTTGTGCTTGATAACTAGGGTTGTTTTGGGGGTTTAACCATGATTAGCAAACATGGTTAGCTAACCTTTGTCTTAAGTTAGTTTTATATTTTGTTTAAGGGTTATGGTTGCTTTTAGGAAAAGGATTTTTGATTTGTATTTAAAAAAGGGTTTTTTTATTTATTTCTTTTGTTGATGGTTGACTTTGTGTGAGGGTGGGGGCATGGGAGGTATGGTGTGAGCCATGCCTCATCATGGAGGGAAGAGAGAGAGAGGGGGGTCTAGGCCTTGTTCTCTCATTCCTCCTCTCATTTTGCTTTTCTCTCATTCTCTCACACACACACACCCTCACACCTACAGCAGTAGCAGCAGCAGAAGCAGCAGAGGCAGCCGAGGCAGCAGCAGCAACAACAACAGCACTACAACAACAACAACACTACAACAGCAACAACACAATAACAATAACAGCAACGACAGCAGCTTCATCACACACACACACTCACTGCAGAGAGAGAGAGACAGAGAAGAAGCAGCAGCAGCAGCAAGCCTTGGCAGCAGCAGCAGCAAGCCTTGGCAGCAGCAGCAACAAGCAGTGGCAGCAGCAACAACATCAACAACAATAACAACAACAGCAGCAGTAGCAGCAATAGCAAGGGCAACTACAATAACAACAGCAACATCATCACCATTATCATCATCATCAACATCAGTAGCAGCAGCAAGTGGCAGAAGCAGCAGCAACAGGCAGCAACTGTAGCAGCAGCAACCCCAGCACCTGCACACACTTCTTCACCTGCTCTCTAGGGTCCAATTGGGTATATTTCTGAACCCCAAATCCCTAACTTGCTTATGGTGTATGGTTTTGTGTCGTTTAGTGTTAAATTGCTAGTTTAGTGCTAGATTGTGGTGTTTAGGTGGAATTTTGGGAAATTGATGATTGTGTGGGCTAACCTAGTATATTTAAGTGTTAACAAGGCCACTTCAACTGAGGAATAGCCAGATTACACTAAAATACCATAGGTTTCCATATTGTGCTAAATTGGTGTTTTAATGCGATATTTGTGACTTATGTGATCTGCTATAGACCCGGACCCTACAGAACAAAATTGAGGAAACTGGAGCATGTACACTAGGTATAGATGACACCACCAGAATACGAGACCCCCATTCCCTACACTGGCCGCCAATTTCTTCAGTTTGGCCGCAAATTGCGGCCAAGTTGGGGAATTGGGTGTTGGGTTTTTTGTCTAGGGGTCCCTGCTGTGTTGTCTAGGTCTTTGGCATGTCTAGTTTTGTAATATCTTACCTGTAGGAAAATCTGGGGCTATATGTCGTGTTTGGTGTCCGTTGTGTTTGCGCGATACGCGCGATACGTGAGTGGGTTCTGTGATCCAGTGTATCGCGGCGTGTCGCGATGGTTTTAGACGCGTACACACACGATTCAGCGTATCGTGCACACGCGCGTTTAGTTCGCGACGCGAGTTTCTCGTTTCGATTCGATATGGCGTTTCGCGAGATATGTGGCTTATATGTGATTTCCATGTCTTAATTGCAGGTTTGTAGACAGGGACTACAGACACCACTACAGAGGGAGCAGACGGTAGGATTCACCCCGCGTGGAGTTTAGGTGAGTAGATATAACATCTACAGGTGAATCGCCCGCATGGCGTTATGCGTCTGGGCTAGGATTCATTTACCTGTCGCACATTCTACGTCATTGTAGAAATGCGCCTTTACTGCATTTCCTAGATATAGTTATATACTGTGACTAGCAGCCGTAGGACACTGCACACATTATTGACGGTTCATGTTGCACGAGCACGGATTGTTTGCTACACACACACCGTCAATAATTGCCATGTCACACACTACCCCTTATAGCTACCATTGCTTGACCCACTTGACATCTAGTTTATCGGTATACCTATAGTGTATCATACCTTTAGTGATAGGTATATTTTCACTTGCGATACAGCTACAGGTATACCTCCTACATATTTTACCTATACCGGGAGGGATTTCCTACATATGTTACTTATACCCAGGGGGGGTATACGACATCAGTTCTTATAGGTAGATACCTATACTTTGCTACACCTGTATGTTAGATACATATTCAGTTGCTGTCGCATATTTTACATTTACTGATGTTACTTAGCTGCACCTTATCTCGATTTCGCATACATCTGGTTCAGCTATATACTTGTGTTTACCTGCTCGCATTCAGATATATCGCATACATTTATTCCTGGATTGTGCATTGTTTATCTGGATTTTACATGATGTTTTCGGGATTTGGGAACCGCGGGAGTTCATGAAATTATGCATACATGTAACAACCCGGTTTCCTTGATATGATATTTCGAGCATCCCCCATGAGTTTTATCGGTGCTGATTTTATGCTCCATACGATGTGTGGTTGCCGTATGAGAGTACATGGTGGGGCCCGGTATGGTTCCCCTCGGCAAGAAGATCGATGGGTTTGCCGATTGAGCCTGAAGGCGGGCGAGTACCTACCGGTGATTGATTTGACCTGGCAGTTGTCCGGAGGCTACTGGCCAGAGTAGAGAGATGGATGCGGGATGACCTGTACTGTCGAGGCCGAGGGCCGACACTGCAGACGGACCCCGTGGGCTGATCCGGACTGACGGAGCCCCATATACGAGGATTTCTGTGTCGATGCTTGGCACACGGTTTCATGATATTTCTTTAACCCCCTTTTTGTATATATAACAGGGGATTTAGCCGTTGTTATATATACCCTTACACCAATATTAGTGGTATGGGACGCTAATATATGTGTATTGCCCCCATCATAATTATTTCTGTACATATATATATCTTTAGGATGTTAGATTCTTACTTGAGATTGGACTTGGGATACTAGGTGATTCATTGGGACTTGGACATTGGATATACCTATGTGATTGGTGACTTGTACATTCGGGATGTAGGAGATTACTCGATATTGTACATTGAGGAGATGTGAGACTTATTTGATGTGAGTGCCCAATGTGGGGGCCTGGTTCGAGGATTTGGGATTGGAGTATCTTGATGGATTGTGATCCTGCCACGACGTCAGGTTTCCGTGGAAAATGACATATTCCACCCTATACCTCACCCTTACCTACCTTATGCACAGATTCATATATTGGTAGTACTTGTAGTGTACCCTTATGATAGTTGCATATTTGCCTTCTCATATCTCTATTGCATAGTTATTGCATACTATTATCATGTCATCATTGCTTCACATAGTAAATGTGCCTGCTAGTGTACTCTTCTTATTCAGCATTGCATGACATATTACTACTGTAATCGCATATCTTAGATTCATGCTGTACGTGCATTCCTGTGATTACCTGCATATGTTTTATACTATTCACGAGTTGGCAACTCACCCCCGTTGTGCCACAGGTGTTTCAGGTTGTTCCCCAGAGTAGTCGAGGCAGGCTATTCCCCTATCCAGCTATCCAGCTACCATCTTTTGCTACAGATACCGTATCAGCTCACAGTACCATTTTGCATAGGTGGGTTAGACGGTTATCTGTATTATATATTGTACCTTCGTTGTATTGTACTCTCCATCTACTGTTGTATTATTGACATAGAGACTTGGTGAGGACGTAGTGTGTATTATTTTGGATTTGATGTCTTTTATATATACAGCTTTTTCTCTACTGCCCTTATTCTTCTGTTGTATTCATATTGACTAGTCTTTATAAAAAATGGGGTGTTGCTAAAATTTTAAAGGAAGAAAGTAAGACTTTTAAAGAATTTGGGTTGCGATTTCAATTGTTTCTAAACTTGTATTATCTTTTCAGCATTCTTTTCTTGGTTTAGATTTCTGGGTTTGGCTTTCTTTTACTACGTTGCGTCTTTAGGCGTTGCGTAGTATTAGGGCCGTCACGGGCCATTTTTGGGTCGTGACAATTGGTGCAGAGGTCTCGAACTCAAAGGACTCCAGCAAAGGTTCAAAACGAGTGTAAGCGACCGAGTCGGATGGTTCAGGTAACTCATCCGAAAATTCGAAGGATTCAAACTCGGGTTGTGAGCTGCTAAGATCGTTCAAGAACGTGAAACACTCGTAGTCGTTGTCGGGCGCAGAAACAGCAGCAGGTTCGAGGAGGAACGCACTAGTGGCGTCAAGATTATCGTGATCAAACAGAAACTCCTCGAATTCACATTCTTCTGGGGTGATCTCCTGGATCGAGCAGACGTCCAGTATATGAGCATTAGGTTCGGCGGGCTGATTCCCCAACCTAAAAATGTTGAGTTCAATCGTCATATTTCCAAAAGAGAGGTTCATCGAACCATTGCGACAATTGATCACAGCATTTGAGGTTGCAAGAAATGGGCGACCGAGTATCACCGGAATTTGATTCTGGGGGTTAGCTACAGGCTGTGTGTCTAATACAATGAAGTCAACGGGGAATATGAAGTCCCCGACTTTTATTAACACATCCTCTAGCTCACCCCTAGGATGGGTGATCGATCGGTCGGCCATTTGGAGAGTGCAGTGCGTGGGTTTCAGCTCTCCGACGCCTAATTGCTCGTATACTGAATACGGAAGCAGGTTAACACTGGAACCAAGATCTAATAGTGCACGGTTGATGTTCTTATCCCCAATAGTAATAGAAATCGTAGGACAGCCAGGGTCCTTCAGTTTTTGTGGTAAAGATTGGGTAAGGGCATCACTCACAGCACTAGCCAAGAAAACTTTCTTGGGTACCTGAGACTTCCTCTTTTTCATGCACAAGTCTTTTAAGATTTTCGCATAGGACGGGACTTGTTGGACAGCATCTAAAAGAGGAATGTTAATGTTAACCTGCTTAAATAACTCCAGAATCTTCTCCATTTGAGGATTTTGTTTATTAGACCTCAACCAGTTTGGAAATGGGACATTTTTAAAATTGGTTGAGTCTAATGCTTGTGGAGGAGACTGTGGAGTTGGAACGGATCCTAGAACAGGTGTTTTCATGGAGTGAGAAGTGGGTCCATTCAAAGCAGAAGAAGAGGAAGGAGAGCCTTGTGAAGAACGGAGAATAGGCTCAGAAGACGAAGAAGCAGGAGATGAAGAAGAAGAAGAAGTAGAAGAAGAACCGACCGGGGTGTCATCATTGATCCCTGTGCCGATGTTGTTTTGCAGCATCCTTCCCGATCTCAATGTGGTCACGGCACTCACATTATGATTCTGTTGTTCAAGAGCAACATGTACATTCTGTGGGTGACCGGGATTTGGGAGTGGTTGGGACGGGAGCTTCCCCTTCTCTCGCTCGCTTAAGGCCGCATTCAGCTGTGCAATCTGGGCCTCGATGGTCTTGATGCTTTGTCCGTGTGCGGCAGTGTGTTGCACTAAGGACTGAATGGAAGACTGGATGTTGGCGGTGGACTGAGTCGATTGTTTAACGAACGCCTCCAGACTTCGTTCGAGCGAGGAAACCTTATCGTTGTTTGACGGAACAAAGTTGTTTGGTGGAAAAGAATTGTTGGGTGCAAAGTTGTTCGTCTGATTTTGGAAAGGTTGGGGTTGGAAGGGCTGCTGAAACTGTTGTTGAGTTTGTTGTTGCGCTTGTTGTTGCGGCGGAGGGGCCCTTTGGAAATTGTTGCCTTGGAATTGATTCTGATTCTGATTCCAGGCGAAATTGGGATGGTTCCTCCAACCGGGATTGTAGGTGGAAGAGTATGGATCATTCCTCGGTCTTTGCTGGAATGCAGGATTAACCTGATCCTGTCCTTGTGATGGGGGATTGTAAGGACACTCTTCGGTCAAGCGAGAAGGATCGGAACAACAAGCGCAGATGGTACGAAGGGGGAGAACAGGGGCAGGAGCAGGAGAAGAAAATTTGCTCTCTATCGCTTTAAGCTTTCTTGTTATTGCAGCCATTTCAGCTTTCATCGCAATAGAGACATCAAGTTGGTGAATTCCTACCCTAGACTGACCGGTAGAAGTGGAGGTAGAAGAAGAAGAAGTCGGTCTGGTGCTCTCCCATTGTAGCGTTTACTCCGCAAGGTCGTCAAAGAATTGCCACGCTTCCTCGTCAGATTTCGATAGGAAGTGGCCCTGACAGATGGTTTCTAACAACTGCTTCGTTGCTGGGTTCAGGCCCTCATATAAGGTTTGGCAAAGTTGCCATTTCTCTATACCGTGGTGAGGACACTGAACAAGAAGGTCTTTGTACCGGTCAAAGCACTTCCAGAAGGGTTCAGAAGGAAGCTGAGAGAATTGGTTGATTTCGTTGCGGATCCTTGCGGTTTTATGATTCGGATAGAATTTTTTTAGAAACGCTTTAACAAACTCGTCCCAGCTGGTTATTGAGTGGGAAGCGGTGCTATACAGCCATTTTTCAGCAAGATCGCATAAAGTGAATGGAATGACCCGTAGACGTATAGCATCGTCCGACAGCTGGGTGGTTTTCATCATGGCACAGACGTTTTGAAATTTATTGATGAAGATATAGGCATCTTCAGATTCAAGCCCATGAAATCATGGAAGCATGTTGATGAAGTGGGGCTTAATTTCAAAGTTGTCCCCATTGGCCGGTGGAAGAGAAAGGCAGGTGGGAAGTACAGAACGGGTGGGATAGAAACGATCCTGGAGCGCGATTCGCTGCGGCGCTACAGCAGGCGGTGGTGGTGGGTTATTGGTCTCCATAGGAGGTGGAGCCAATCCAGGGGTAGTCAAAGAGATGTTCGGATTAAATCCTGAAATCGCGGAAGAAGAGGTTAGTGAAGGTGAAGGTGAAGATGTATGAACAGAATTCCGGTCAACGTCGGAGTTGGCCGGCAAAGGAAGGGGTGAAAGAGGAATGGACGGAGTATCGACGTCTGAGTCGATCGCGTAGTCGGTAGCGACTAACGAAACGCGGACTAGGCGGGCGCTAGTGTCCCGAGTCCAAGCGGACATACACTAAACGAGTTTAGTATAGTCAAAACGGAGAAGGTGAGGGTAAGAGAACGTCAATGGAAGAGTGCGATGGTTGGTGGGTGAAAAGTGGATTTTGGCGACAAAGGGCAAGTTTTTATTTTGATTTTTCTCTTTTTTTTTATTTTTTAGAAAGAGCTTTACAAAGATATGTACGGATATACGGCTTAAGTAATCATAAACAAGATATGCACAATCACACCTAGATCTAGGGTCACCTAGGTCTGCTAGACCTGCTCCAGAACTTGATTGTCGAAGTAAAACTGTGTTGAGAAACGGGCTCAAGATACACTGATCACGAGGCCAGGTAAGTGCAGAGATAAGGGGAGGTTTTCCAACGCTTTCGCGAAGTTCCTTAATTAAGTAACCCTTTCTCTTTTGGCGGTTGCGTCGTTAACACTTTCCTAGACACCCCGTAAACAATATACCGTTAAGCGAGGTTCTAAACACGGTTAACTTCTCCTAATGAGCGCGAAGTCCTTAGGGCTGAGTCTAGTATTTTTTAATTTACAATGGACAATGCATATGCTTTTTGTGATTTCTGGGGTCCTGGGAAGGGTGATGAAATCCCCACCCAATCTGAATTGGTTTCAAGCCCCTTAAGTCCGTATTAATGAATGCAAAGCGATAACAAATCAACTGCAAACAATTTTTATTTTTAGCGCGGCGCAAAGAATCCTGCACAAGAACAGTTTATTCGAAGGGGGAAGAGAATTTGCGCAAAGAATGCTGCAGAAAACACAGTTTATTGGAGTCCAGAGGAGTGGGGAAGAAGTCAGAAAAACTCAAAAAAAATTTGAAACCCTGAAGGCCCCAAATAGCCGCGGTTCTGCGGCCAAACACCTGCTTAGGCCGCGGTTCCGCGGCGGAACAGAGGGGTTGGGCTTCCAATTTTTTTCTGTGTGCCGGGCTGGGAGTCCTCTGCTTGTCTGGATGTTTTGAATCTTGATTTTCTTACTGGAACTGCTCCAGATTTTTAAAGTAGACCGTTGCTTCGTTTTAATCCGTCGTGGTGTAGCCGCGAAATGTGGGTCTATCTTCCCACGTCTTTGGCACTGAACTTGAATTTCGAATATCCCACGTCTTTGGCACTGAACTCAGACTCCGTATTATCCTGCACACTTGCACAAAAACTAATCAAAAACAACAAGATGATTTTTCTTTACAAAGTATATATATATATATATATATATATTGTTTTTTTTGTTTTTCGGTTATATTCACAAGTTAACCCGAAATTACACAAAGAAATAAACTACCGTCTCCCCGGCAACGGCACCATTTGATTGTTAGAAATTCTGCGTGTTCAAATTTAATTAATTACCGCAATCAAGACGGTTTCGCTTGTAGCTAGCCGGTTGAGTACGGGTCGTCCGCAGGGAGATGGGAATCTTTTTCTATGTGCTTTAACGAGTTAAGTCCAGTTTTCCAGATTTGTTTGTGATTATCTAAGTGTTAAAATGATATGTAAAGAGAGCTTGTTAGGGTTAGGATTAGGTTAGTTTGAGTTAGGAGTCCCTCACTCCTTTCATTGCCACTCTTAATATCGGTGTTACGCTAATCGGCAACAACGGGGATTAGCACGACTAGGAAGGAACTTGCGAGTATAAGCTAGGCTTTCCAAAGCATAAGTTCTTCCTTTTGGTGCTTGTCCGTCCGTCTTGGCTCTTAGCCATAATCTCCGGTTAATTCAACCACAACCGGTCTCACTACGGAATCACTGCTATCATGTAGGATAGGGTGCCGTAAGGAGCGGATTGTGGTTCAATTAACGGGAATCGATTTAAGATGTTGGGCAGGGAAAGAGTGAGAGAGATTTCCTTCTCTCAAACTTCTCTTATCCTACCCTAACAAGTATGGAAACTACTCACCCATAATACGGAAAAATGAAACAAAAGAGGAAGATAGAAAGAAGGAGATTAGAAGATAACAACTAGCTATTTGCGACCTCACCTTGGCAAGGATCAAGCGTAAGCATCATGGTTGTTTTAAGCATAAAGAAAAAGAGAGAAGAAAGAAACAACAAGAAATAACAACAACTAAGTTAACAAATGAAAATTACAACAATTAACAAGTTAACTAAAGAACAAGACAAGCATGATAAGTAAATGGTTCTTCTTTATTCATCATTCTTCACTCACAAAAGCTCACTACAAGATTTTTAATGGAGAAGAGATGAGAAGAGGAAGAAGAAACAAGTATTCTAAACCTAGAAAAATACAAGATTATGCCCCCTTGGCTTCACAAGGTTCTGGGCTATTTATAGGCAGGAAAAGGAAAACCTAGGGCAATATTCAGAACCCTCATAAAAAGACCAAGCTGCCCCTGAAGGATCAACATCTGCCACCACCATACGGCCGCGGTTCCGCGGCCTAAGCATGCTTAGGCCGCGGTTCCGCGGCCTAATAGAGGGTTTGGGCTCTCCGGTTTCTCGTGCTTCCCTGGTCTTCTGTCCCCTTTTGTCTGGTACATGTTGTTTCTGATAATCTTTCCACATTTCTTCCAGAATTCTAGTGGATCAAAAGGTGATTTGGACATGGATCTTTTGTCATGATTTTCTTGAGCTCCGCGTAGATTTCTTGGATCTTGTGTTGCCATTGAGCCTTGTGCATGAAGGTGACAATCGATTTGCCATTTTGTCTCCTAAACTGGTGTGCGGCAACAGACGGATAAAGAGCGGAGACCCGTGTTTTATCTGTGGTTGGCAGGAACCCGGATTTTGTCATGTTTTCCATGAATTTCACCATTTTAGAACCGAGAACCTGTATCCAGCAATTGACTAGAAAGCACGGCTCAAGAGTATCTACTGATATGCAATGTGATAAAAATTGGGCGGTATGAAAATGCAAAAATCTGATATGAACATTCTTGTCACACAGGTTCTCCATGAAAGACCTAGGTGATGCCACTTACATTCTGGGGATCCGGATCCATCGTGATAGATCCAAGAGGATATTAGGACTTTCGCAGTCCAGGTACATTGAAACCATACCGAAAAGATTCAGTATGGAAGATTCCAAGCGCGGTAATCTACCGGCTTGTCACGGGATCACCCTCTCCAAAGAGATGTCTCCCAAGACTGATTTGGAAAGGGATCGCATGTCTATTATACCCTACGCTTCTGCGGTAGGCTCTATAATGTATGCGATGTTGTGTACCAGACCGGATATAGCTTATGCACTGAGTGTAGTAAGCCGGTATCAGTCAAACCCTGGGAAGAAACACTGGATAGCGATAAAGAACATTCTCAAGTACCTAAGAAGGACTAAGGAGATGTTCTTGGTGTATGGCGGAAAAGACCTCCAGATCGAGGCCTTTGCTGACTCTAGCTTCTAGAGTGACAAGGATGATTCTAAGTCCATGCCGGGTTTGTCTTTACCCTCAATGGAGGGGCGGTGTGTTGGAAGAGTTCCAAACAGGAAACCGTTGCAGACTCGATGATGGAAGCGGAATATATCGCTGCTGCAGATGCCGCAAAAGAAGCCGTCTAGATAAGGAAGTTCTTAACAGAACTTCAAGTGGTTCCGTCCATTATTGATCCAATACCTCTGAATTGCGACAACAACGGGGCTATAGCTTTAGCGAAGGAACCCAGGTCCCATCAGAAGTCCAGACACATCTTGAGGCGGTATCACCTGATCAGGGAGATCGTGGGTCGCCAAGAGATCGAGGTTCGGAGAGTTGCTTCAGAAGATAACACTGCAGATCCATTTACGAAGGCCTTACCCCATGTAAGTCCACGTTGCCCACCCCGGTACTTGCGGGGAGGCGGAAAACGGAATAAAAATCAAGTTTTTATGAGCTTAGGCAACATGGACTTGACTATGAAGGATCTTTGCTAAACAAAAACAAGCTAAAGCTAACTAGAAACTAGCTAAGTGCTAGAAAGGTTATACCTTGGGCTTTATGTCCTTCTCTCCTTGCTCCTTGGAGTCGTGGAAGGAGGTCACCTTAGTCGTCTTCTCACGTCGAAGAAAGATCCACCCGAAAGCCTCGACCTTTGGCTTCAACTCCAAGCTAGAAGTAACTAGGGTGCAAGAAGTGCTAATCCTTGAACCCTAGATGAGAGTAGAGATTATCAAGAAAGGGTTTTTCTCAAGCTCAAGTATTTCTCAACACATGAGAGGGGAGAGCTTGAGGGAGAGGAAGAACAAGAGAGAGAAAGTGAATAATAGAATGAGAGAAAATATGAAGCATTCTCTCATATATGTGTGAATTATTGTAATTAGATAATTAGCTAGATAATTGTCATGGTTAATCAAGACATGACCATTATCATTTCATTTTTAATGCAATTTGCAAGGATCAAAGAGCATCTTCCAAATGAAATGATGATGGTCAAAGTGTCAACCTAGGTCAACAAGTCAAGGAGGTCAAATGGTCAACAACCATAACCATGCACAATTATTTAAACTAATATCAATTAACAATAATACACACATAAGCATTAGGGTTAATAAAATGACAATAGTCATTAACCCTAATCAAAGTCCTCTCCCTCTGTCTCAAGCAACTGTGCATACGCACCCGTATTCGTGATCCGAGGAACACGAATACAAAGAGAAAAACCAATCCCAAATCATATACTAGGATCCGGCTTAAACCAAAGCCCGCTAGTATAAGCTGTCCGGACAGCAAACGTGCATAAGTGCGCGGATGTGAACGAACCCTGTCGCAAAACCATGCGACCTCTACTCATTTTGCCTAAAGGCGAATAGCTCTCTGTGTGGGACTCTAAAGACTCGACACTACGCTGGTAGTGGGTTTAACCACAGACCGCAAGCGGCACTAGCTGTACGTAACGGTCCCCAGGTAGATGTCGATAAGAAGATTGACGAGGTGAACCCCATCTGAACTCCTACTGAGCCTGTATGTGACAGTCTCCATACAGTCCGGTCTGTTCGTCTGATACATCGCATGGCGGGCCTAGAGGGGCGGTGAACGTCAGTCCCCTAATAGCGGTACAAGTCGTGTCGGAGTGTAGCCCAGAACACCCTGAGATAACAATGGAAACCTACCAGTATATCTCGCTTGCCCTGGCCAGGGACTACTCGTGTAATGGCTCTCCTGGACACAGCGCGATGTCAACCCCCAATACCGGGAGAGACGAATCCTGTCTAACCGTCACTGCCTCCAAGTGCTTCGGGACTGCACCCAAAAACTACCTGTTTGCACGATTTTTTTGAGCCGTGGTAGGGTAGTAATCAAAGTGCAGTGGGAACACACTCGAGGCGAAGTGACAGTGTCAAGTCAGCGGACTTAGCTATACTCATGTCACCTGGGAACTGATAACTGACGATAGGTATAATACCAACCAACAGTTCCCGACGAGTCCTGTCCAGTGTACTCGTAACTTAACGAGCACCCGCATACTATCTCAAGTACGACGTACTGACGGCTGTGGGACAGACCGTCTCCCACACTGGGATGAGAAGCGCATACGCTCGTCTACTCCGGAGTATCGATGCCCTGTCTCGATAGTCCAACGACTAGGGACCTGTATAAGGATGTGCTTATAGATCACCCAGCTCCCATGAGTGTGAGCGCCATCAGAACGCTGGTAATCAAGCAAAGATCCTAAGGGCTCTGCTAATATGTATATCAGCGATATGCTAAAATAAACACATGCAAATATTAAAGCAGAGACAAACCAAGTAGCATACTACCATTTCGAGCAAGATTGTATATACAACTATGAATATCCCAAGCTTCCATCAAGTAATATACAAACTAGTATGATACAGTAATGGCCTCTAGGGCATATACACTAACAATCTCCCACTTGCACTAAGGCCATGTACTGGCGTATCGAAGACCTATCATCTCGATCAGCCGCTCGAACTGAGTCTGGGGCAAGGCCTTGGAGAATGGATCTGCTGTGTTATCTTCTGAAGCAACCCTCCGAACCTCGATCTCCTGGCGATCCACGATCTCCCTGATCAGGTGATACCGCCTCAAGATGTGTCTGGATTTCTGATGGGACCTGGGTTCCTTCGCTAAAGCTATAGCCCCGTTGTTGTCGCAATACAGAGGTATTGGGTCAACAATGGACGGAACCACCTGAAGTTCTCTTAAGAACTTCCTCATCTAGACAGCTTCTTTTGCGGCATCAGTTGAAGTGATGTATTCCGCTTCCATAGTCGAGTCAGCAACGGTTTCCTGTTTGGAGCTCTTTCAACACACCGCCCCTCCATTGAGGGTAAAGACAAAACCCGACATGGACTTGGAATCTAACTTGTCACTCTGGAAGCTGGAGTTAGCAAAGGCCTCAATCTGGAGGTCTTTTCCGCCATACACCAAGAACATCTCCTTAGTCCTTCTCAGGTACTTGAGAATGTTCTTTACTGCTATCCAATGTTTCTCCCCAGGGTTTGACTGATACCTGCTTACCACACTCAGTGCATAAGCCACATCCGGTCTGGTACACAACATCACATACATTATAGAGCCTACCGCAGAAGCGTAGGGTATAATAGACATGCGATCCCTCTCCAAATCAGTCTTGGGAGACATCTCTTTGGAGAGGGTGATCCCGTGACAAGCCGGTAGATTACCGCGCTTGGAATCTTCCATACTGAATCTCTTCAATATGGTGTCGATGTACCTGGACTGCGAAAGTCCTAATATCCTCTTGGATCTGTCACGGTAGATCCGGATACCCAGAATGTATGAGGCATCACCCAGGTCTTTCATGGAGAACCTGTGTGACAAGAACCCATTGACAGATTGTAGCATAGGAATGTCATTTCCTATTAAGAGAATGTCATCCATGTATAAAACGAGGAATACTACAGTTCTCGCTACAAATCTACAATAGATGCATGGTTCATCTGGATTTTTGATAAAGCCAAATTCCTTGACCGTCTCATCATAACAGATGTTCCAACTCCGCGATGCCTGCTTTAGTCCATAAATGGACTTAAGCAACATGCACACCTTTCCGCTGCTCCCACTCTGAATGAAACCCTCTGGTTGGTCCATATAGACACACTCCTCTAAATGTCCATTTAGAAAAGCTGTCTTTACGTCCATCTGCCAAATCTCATAATCGTGGAAGGCAGCAATGGCAAGAAGGATCCGAATGGATTTCAGCATAGCTACTGGAGAAAAGGTTTCGTCATAATCCAAACCAGGTCGCTGACGAAAACCCTTTGCTACCAGTCTAGCTTTATAGGTCTCAACCTGTCCATCTACACCAATCTTCCTTTTGAAGATCCACTTCCATCCTACGGGTTTTACCCCATCTGGAGCAATGTCCAACGTCCATACTTTGTTGGTGTACATGGACTCCATCTCGGTCCGCATTGCATCCAGCCATTTTACCGAGTCGACGCTCTTAATGGCTTGCTGGAAGCTAGTAGGCTCATCACAATCTATGATGCAATCCTCTCTATCCCCGTCAATAAGAAAACCGTAGTATCTCTCGGGCGGATGAGACTGCCTACTACTCCTGCGGAGTGGCGTGGGAATGTCCTGATCTTTCGAACCCTCTGGTTCTACTAAGCTTTCAGTAATAGCTCGTGGTTCTGGAATTTCTTCCAGTTCTATTGTGCTCCCACTTAATACTTTTTCTATGAACTGGTGTTCTAGAAAGTGGGCATGGCGAGAAACAAACACCTTTTGTTCCTCTCCGCAATAGAAGAAATATCCCTTGGAGTTCTTTGGATATCCCACAAACTTGCACTGTACTGAGCGTGCCTCGAGCTTGTCCGCATGCTGCTTTTTTACAAAAGCTGGACATCCCCATGTCTTAATGTGATTAAGATAAGGTCTCTTCCCACACCACATCTGATATGGTGTAGTAGGCACAGTCTTAGTTGGAACTCGGTTCAAAAGGTATGCAGCTGATTCTAGCGCATATCCCCAGAACGATCGCGGCAACTCAGCGTTACTCATCATGGACCGTACCATATCCAATAGGGTTCGGTTCCACCTCTCCGATACACCGTTATGTTGCGGAGTGTATGGAGGAGTAAGCTGAGAGAGAATTCCATTCTCTTTTAAGTAACCCAGGAACTCGGCACTCAAGTATTCTCCACCTCGATCAGATCTCAGTGCCTTGATACTTTTGCCTGTTTGTTTTTCTACTTCATTCTTCTATTCCTGGAATTTTTCAAAAGCCTCGGATTTATGTTTCATTAAGAAGACATAACCGTACCTTGAAAAGTCATCCGTAAAAGTAATGAAGTAAGAATAACCGCTTCGCGCATGTGTAGACATTGGACCGCACACATCGCTGTGTACGAGTCCCAAGAGCTCGCTCGCTCTTACTCCGTGTCCAGTAAACGGAGTCTTTGTCATCTTTCCTTTGAGACAGGATTGACAAGTTGCATACGATTGATATTCGAACGGATCCAAATATCCTTCTGCATGTAACTTAGTCAACCCTCTCTCATTGATGTGACCCAGTCTACAATGCCATAAGAAAGTTTTATTGATATCTGGAGACTTTCTTTTGTGTGTATTCTGGACATTGAAAATCTGTGGTTGGTTTAATACGTATATACCGTTGTTCAATGTACCTGACCCAATCAAAACTTGATTAAGGTGAATGTTCACTACATTACTTACAAATGCAAATTCATAACCTTCTTTAGATAATAAAGATACAGAAATGATATTACAGGTTGCATTTGGTACATAATAACAACTACGCAAAACCAAAAAGTGTCCATCTGATAATCCCAGGTGATAGTCCCCCACGGCCTCAGCATCCATGCTAGCACCGTTTGCAACTCTGAGGGTCATGTCACCTGCCTTCAAAACTCTACGCTTTCTCAACGCCTGCAAAGAATTACAGATATGAGATCCTGACCCGGTATCCAATACCCAGGATGTAGAGTTTATTGATAGACAGTTTTCAATAACATACACACCTGAAGCTGAAGCTGCAACTCGCTTCAAATCCTGTGTTCTGGCCTTCCAAGCCTTGCAATCCTGTTTCTAGTGACCACTTTTATGACAATAGAAGCATTCTTCCTTCCCTACCAACTTTCCCGCTACCTTTGTTGCTTTTCCTTTTCCCTTCGTATCCACTTTACTGACACCGCCTCTTGGTTTGGCGGGGGCTTTCTTCTTCTTGCCCTTGGCTTTCGCCCTGGACCTAGAAGAGGAAGATCCTCCTACAAACAAAGTGGATGTCTCCCTACCCATCTGTAGGGTGCCCTCAGCACTCCTCAACATGTTCAGAAGTTCGGAAAGTTCAACCTCCTTTCCTTGCATGTTGAAGTTAAGAATAAACTGGGCGTAAGTGGAAGGAAGGGACTGGAGAATCAAATCAGTATAGAGTTCATTCTCCAACGTGGTCCCAAGGTCCGCGAGCTCCTCTATGTAGCCAATCATCTTAAGCACGTGTTCCGCTACCGATGATCCGACGGCCAACCTTGCCGAAAACAACTTCTTCGACACTTCGTATCTTGCGATACGAGACTGCTCTCCATACAGTTCTTTTGTATGAAGAAATATGGACTCTAGGTCCATATTCTCATGCCTCCTCTGATGTTCGTTGTCCATCGAGGCAAGTACGAGGCATTTGGCCTTCGCGCAATCTATTTCCCATGTCTTACGGATTTCCCTATCCGCGACACTGGTTTTGGGACCTAGGACAGGGGGAGCTTTGGTGGTAAGGACATACCCCAACTTGTCGTAAGTGATTGCCATCTTGACATTCCTGAGCCAATCTTTGTAGTTTGGCCCTGTCAGTATGTTTTTATCTAGTAATAACTTAAGTCCGGTCATGTTGAATGGTCGCTGCAATTAGGAGAGAGAAAAGAAACACTTTAGCATGATGCTCTTGCAAGTTTAGAGTGGTTTTTAGTTTGTCTAAACTGGATGGCTCCCACTGTCTCTCGAATCCCTTCTCAAACCGTAAAGAAAGGATTAGTCAGGATCAATCTCACCATACAATAATTGCTTAACCGTTCAGCCAGGCCAGTGTCGGTACTTCGAGGGAGGTTTTCCAACTCTTTCACGAAGTTCCTTAATTAAGTAACCTCTTTTCCCTGTGAGCGTAGCCCCGCTAACACCTTTCTAGACACCTACTAAGTTTATAGCATTGATCGTTAAGTGAGAGTTTTCTCGAGGAGTAGCATATACTCACAGTAAGATCGGGATCCAAATATCATCGCGTGATAAAACCGAAGGAATCCTACCAGAATTATCACACTCCTAATGGTATGCAGTGCTAGCAAGTTTCAGTACTTAAGAAACTCCCGATGTGGATTTTTGCCCCATGCTCATATGACCTTGACTTTGGCCAAAATATCATAAGTCACATGTCAAGTTCTACCCGTCATTCTCCTGGTTAATTTGGACCCACTCGTACCTACCCTTGATTTTGGCCAAAATGGCAGCACGACTGTCCCAAACCAACGCATCTATCTATGCTGCACATGAATACCCAATAGCTACCAATCACTATGCCTTGACTTTGGCCAAAATACATAGCTTGAATACTTTTTGACCATTCATGTGGAATGACGGAGGGCTACGAATGGTTTTGGCGAAACCGTGAACGTAGTGAACTTGATATAATCGATGGAACGAGATAGCTTTTAAAAGGAGTGGTTCAAGCTCCGCGTTTAAAAGTTTATTTTTGAAAAGAACCGAGTGGTTTTCAAAGTGTTCCAATCGACTTTTACTTGGTTTATTTTCTTGCATTAGTTCTTTTAATGTGTCCCATCATTTAATCCTACCATTGCAGAAAACAACCAAAATATGACGTACGCTTATGCCATTCGCATTCGCCACGGGGCCCCGTCATCACCCGTTAGGTTACTTAACTAACGACAGAGCGGGGGCTGGGCTAGCGCGGCTGTAAAACATAAGCAACGCCTAAATAGTTATCATATATAAATATATAGCAATGATAGACATTACTGATCACAGATGAATACATTGGATATACTAGGAATCCGCAATCCGTTCGAGCCTGCAACGAAAAGCGGATTACACGGTCGCGGTGAATAGCCAATACCCCACCCGAGACCCCTACGGGTGCGGCAAACTACCCGCCAAGTACCCGAAGCGAAGCAACCTCCCTCACCACCGTGAGTAGGCCACTCGGCACTTCGAGATACCCGGTAGTTTGTGCACCCCTCCATGGGTCTATCCTAGGAGCAAAAACAGTAAAAAGAATTATACAATGACGGCTACAACCCCGACCCGGTTGTGCGGCCGTACAAATAATATTATTACATCAATTTACATATTACAATGAATGAAAGAAAAAGCAACACTCATCTCACATCCACCCCGGCTATTTACCCGCGACAATCCAACCCATTCATATACACATACCATCATCAATCACAGATCACAGATATGTATAACCCCGACTAATCGACATATAGCGATTAGCCGACGTTTAATACATATAAACATCACAGATATAACCTTTTAGTCAAAGTGTATTGAAGTTCGGAAAAAAAATACGGATTTATAGGCCCCCAAAAACAAATTTCTATTCTGGAAAACCTGGGCACATATAAACCATCTTAAACATCCTAAAACCAAGCCAGAAATACACTGCACCAAACTCGACCCAGTGAAGAGCCAAGACGGCCGCGGTTGCGCGGCAATAGCTTGCTATTGCCGCGGAACCGCGGCTCTTTGGTCGAATCACTGGTTCGTTTTTGGTGGCTTTCTTCACAAAACCCTGAGATGATTTTTGGAGTATAATTTATTTTGTTTTGAACAGAAAAAAAAATTAACAGAAACTTAGGGTTTTGAAAACTCGGTTTTTCGATTTTTCCGATTCGAACTTCGATACACTTTACTACCTAGCTAGTTTATGTTTAGTTAGGCTCTGATACCACTGTAAGTCCACGTTGCCCACCCCGGTACTTGCGGGGAGGCGGAAAACGGAATAAAAATCAAGTTTTTATGAGCTTAGGCAACATGGACTTGACTATGAAGGATCTTTGCTAAACAAAAACAAGCTAAAGCTAACTAGAAACTAGCTAAGTGCTAGAAAGGTTATACCTTGGGCTTTATGTCCTTCTCTCCTTACTCCTTGGAGTCGTGGAAGGAGGTCACCTTAGTCGTCTTCTCACGTCGAAGAAAGATCCACCCGAAAGCCTCGACCTTTGGCTTCAACTCCAAGCTAGAAGTAACTAGGGTGCAAGAAGTGCTAATCCTTGAACCCTAGATGAGAGTAGAGATTATCAAGAAAGGGTTTTTCTCAAGCTCAAGTGTTTCTCAACACATGAGAGGGGAGAGCTTGAGGGAGAGGAAGAACAAGAGAGAGAAAGTGAAAAATAGAATGAGAGAAAATATGAAGCATTCTCTCATATATGTGTGAATTATTGTAATTAGATAATTAGCTAGATAATTGTCATGGTTAATCAAGACATGACCATTATCATTTCATTTTTAATGCAATTTGCAAGGATCAAAGAGCATCTTCCAAATGAAATGATGATGGTCAAAGTGTCAACCTAGGTCAACAAGTCAAGGAGGTCAAATGGTCAACAACCATAACCATGCACAATTATTTAAACTAATATCAATTAACAATAATACACACATAAGCATTATGGTTAATAAAATGACAATAGTCATTAACCCTAATCAAAGTCCTCTCCCTCTGTCTCACGCAACTGTGCATACGCACCCGTATTCGTGATCCGAGGAACACGAATACAAAGAGAAAAACCAATCCCAAATCATATACTAGGATCCGGCTTAAACCAAAGCCCGCTAGTATAAGATGTCCGGACAGCAAACGTGCACAAGTGCGCGGATGTGAATGAACCCTGTCGCAAAACCATGCGACCTCTACTCATTTTGCCTAAAGGCGAATAGCTCTCTGTGTGGGACTCTAAAGACTCGATACTACGCTGGCAGTGGGTTTAACCACTGACCGCAAACGGCACTAGCTGTACGTAATGGTCCCTAGGTAGATGTCGATAAGAAGACTGACGAGGTGAACCCCATCTGAACTCCTACTGAGCCTGTATGTGACAGTCTCCGTATAGTCCGGTCTGTTCGTCTGATACATCGCATGGCGGGCCTAGGGGGGCGGTGAACGTCAGTCCCCTAATAGCGGTACAAGTCGTGTCGGAGTGTAGCCCAGAACACCCTGAGATAACACTGGAAACCTACCAGTATATCTCGCTTGCCCTGGCCAGGGACTACTCGTGTAATGGCTCTCCTGGACACAGCGCGATGTCAACCCCCAATACCGGGAGAGACGAATCCTGTCTAACCGTCACTGCCTCCAAGTGCTTCAGGACTGCACCCAAAAACTACCTGTTTGCACGACTCCTTTGAGCCGTGGTAGGGTAGTAATCAAAGTGCAGTGGAAACACACTCGAGGCGAAGTGACAGTGTCAAGTCAGCGGACTAAGCTGTACTCATGTCACCTGGGAACTGATAACTGACGATAGGTATAATACCAACCAACAGTTCCCGACGAGTCCTGTCCAGTGTACTCGTAACCTAACGAGCACCCGCATACTATCTCAAGTACGACGTACTGACGGCTGTGGGACAGACCGTCTCCCACACTGGGATGAGAAGCGCATACGCTAGTCTACTCCGGAGTATCGATGCCCTGTCTTGATAGTCCAACGACTAGGGACCTGTATAAGGATGTGCTTATAGATCACCCAGCTCCCATGAGTGTGAGCGCCATCACAACGCTGGTAATCAAGCAAAGATCCTAAGGGCTCTACTAATATGTATATCAGTGATATGCTAAAAGAAACACACGCACATATTAAAGCAGAGACAAACCAAGTAGCATACTACCATTTCGAGCAAGATTGTATATACAACTGTGAATATCCCAAGCTTCCATCAAGTAATATACAAACTAGTATGATACAGTAATGGCCTCTAGGGCATATACACTAACACCCCAGACTCAGTTCGAGAGGCTGATCGAGATGATAGGTCTTCAATACGCCAGTACATGGCCTTAGTGCAAGTGGGAGATTGTTAGTGTATATGCCCTAGAGGCCATTACTGTATCATACTATTTTGTATATTACTTAATGGAAGCTTGGGATATTCACCTTGTGTAGACAATCTTGCTCAAAACAGCAGTATGCTACTTGGCTTGTTTCTGCTTTAATGTGTACATGTGTTTATTTTAGTATATCACCTATACACATTAGTGGAGCCCTTAGGATCTTTGCTTGATTACCAGCGTTGTGATGGCAGTCACACTCGTGGGCGCTGGGTAATCCACTAGCACATCCTTATGCAGGTCCCTAGTTGTAGGACTATCGAGACCGGGCATCGATACTCCGGAGTAGACTAGCGTATGCGCTTCTCATCCCAGCATGGGAGACGGTCTGTCCCACAGCCGTCAGTACGTCGTACTTGAGATAGTATGCGGGTGCTCGTTAGGTTACGAGTACACTTGACAGGACTTGTCGGGAACTGTTGGTTGGTACTATACCTATCGTCAGTTATAAGTTCCCAGGTGACATGAGTACAGCTTAGTCCGCTAACTTGACACTGTCACTTCGCCTCGAGTGTGTTCCCACTGTACTTAGATTACTACCCTACCACGGCTCAAAGGAGTCGTGCAAACAGGTAGTAGTTGGGTGCAGTCCCGAAGCACTTGGAGGCAGTGACGGTTAGACAGGATTCGTCTCTCCCGGTATTGGGGGTTGATAGGAGAGCCATTACACAAAGTCCCTGGCCAGGGCAAGCGAGATATACTGGTAGGTTTCCAGTGTTATCTCAGGGTGTTCTGGGCTACACTCCGACACGACATGTAACGCTATTAGGGGACCGACGTTTACCGCCCCCCTATGCCCGCCATGCGATATTCTCAGACGAAATGACCGGACTGTACGCAGACTGTCACATTCAGGCTCAGTAGGAGTTCAGATGGGTTTCACCTCGTCCGTCTTCTTATCGGCATCTACCTGGGGGCCGTTACGCACAGCTAGTGCCGCTTGCGGTCTGTGGTTAAACCCACTGCCAGCGTAGTGTCGAGTCTTTAGAGTCCCACACAGAGAGCTATTCTCCTTTAGGCAAAAGAGTAGTGGTCGCATGGTTTTGCGACAGGTCGCATGGTTTTGCGACAGGGTTCGGTCACATCCGAGCACTTGTGCACGTTTAGTGTCCGGGCGGTTATTACTAGTGGGCATTGGTTTAAGCCAGATCCTAGTATACGTTTTGGGATTGGTTTTATCTCGTTTGTATTCGTGTTCCCCGGAACGCGGATACGGGTGTGTATGCACAGTTGACAGAGACAGAGGCAGAGGATTCTCATTAGGGTTGTTGACTGTTGATTTTTGCTAAACCCTAATGAGAACTAGAATTATGATTAACAATAATATTAATTAAGTATTATAGTGACATGGTTAGGATTGAAGGGTTGACCTTGTTGACTTGTTGACTTTTGTTGACCAGTTGACTAGGTTAGACTTGTTGACCACCATCATGACAATAGCTGTCATTTGTTTGCATTGACTTGTGCTTGTTTGATGGTTCAAAAATTGCATTTAATGCAAGAAATGATATTGTCATTTGTCATGATAACAACCATCACATTATACTCAATTATTATTACTTGTTATCATAATTTTTTTTGGATTATGAGAAAGGTGATGAGAAAAGGCTTGCTCACTTTTCATTTGGCTTTCTCTCTCTTGAGCTCTCTCATTCTCAAGCTCTCCTTCTTCCTCTTGCTCTCTCTATAGTTTATGGTTCTACTTGTCTCATGTGTTGAGAAGCAAGAACCATATAGATAAAATCCAAAACACTCCTCTACTCATCCTAGTTCACAAGGCCTAGCAAGCCAAGTGTTCTAGTTTTCTTCAAGTTCGAAGTAGAAGCCAAAAGGTAGAAGCTTTCGGGTGGATCCATCTTCGGCGCGAGGAGACGACAAGGTGAAGCCGATCCGTACACCGCAAAGAGTTGAAGACGAAGGAGTTCAAGAAAGGTATAACGCCCTTAACCGAGTAGATAAAACTCCTAGTTAGGTTGTTAGGTAGTTGTTTAACAAAGATCCGTATTTTGAGTCCATGTTACCACCCTTGCAAAAATCGTTTTTTGACCATTTCCGCAACCCCAAAGAACCGGGGAAGGGTAGTATGGACTTACATTGAGATCAATAACCAGACCTTAAACTTTCAAGCTCAATGAAGAGGTTGAAAGATCAAGAGAAGGTTAAGAAGTCAAGGGCAAGCTATGTACAAGAACTAAAAAGAAAACAAAAGAGTTACAAAGAGTGAACAAAACATAGACAAAGTGAGACCCTTCAACCCTTGCCCACTACCTACTTTTATAGGCTCAAAAACTAAATAAACAAACAATAAAAATAGGACTACTTGGCTGCAATGGAGGGCCCACAGAAAGATGGGACCCAATAGAGCACATGGGGCCGGCGAGCTCGGATTTTGGGGGCATGTGCTCGGCCAAAATCCGAGCCCTGGTGCTCGTGCTTTCAGTGTGGTCATGTGTTGTCCCCTTCAATCCACTAGTGTTGTTTGCTTGGTTTAAAAAGTTTTGTGTTGCACTCAGAGTTTTGGAGGAAACTTGGTAGATATGAATCACATCACTACTTTTTGCAATAAATGCACATCACACCATATGTGCCCACTTGCTCCTAGCCATCATGCCATGGCTGCCCCACTAGGTCCATGGTCCAAGCTCCAAGAGTTAGTATGTACACATGTTATGTGTTGGACCAAAATATTGTGCACACACATGTTTGCAAAATAATTCTTGGGATATCGGTCGGTTTGCGGTTCTGGTTGCTGTGTCAGCTCACAAATGATATATTCGTGATTTTGAATGTATTTCCAGTATTTTGTCACGGATACCTGTAATCTGTATTACTGAGCAAACACCGGTTAATAGTACCGATATATACAAAAAATAGATAATGAATGAGCGGTATTAAAATGCAATATTCTGGTATGAACAAATACCCCTAAACTTATCTTTTGCTCGTCCCGAGCAAAACAAAATCCTAGCCTCACTTTCGCAGGAAACGCGATTGCACTGAGCGTGTGCAACAAGCCGTTAAACTTCTAGATGTCCCTAGTAGGAGGAGTGTTGTCTCGTGAGGGTTTTCAGCAGATAGTACCCACAAAATCCCGTCAAGATAGTTCACAAGTTAACGTCGATTCTACTCCTACAGTTTAGTATCTAAGTTAGAAATTCAATTATCCTAAATTAGAAATATCCAACCCTTATCTTTCACACCTCCTATCTATTTAACCCCAGATCCTATACGTTCCAAAAAAGTTTAGAAAGATGTTAGTATCTCCTGAGTTTTCCTTCTAAAGTGCGGTCTCAAATCAGGGATATTTATCAATTTTATGGAAAACATAAGTCTTTATTTTTCATTTCTATCTTTCCTCCAAATATCGATTGTATACCCCTACGTGTGTGTAATTTTTCACCCCTACACTTAAGAATTCAATTCAAGATATAGTACCCTTGCCCTAATACCTAATACCAATTCTTTTCATTAAATGATGGACGGTGTTGCTCACGCACCTTTCATACGACTATTAATGCTTCTTGAGGCACTAACGGCCGATTACTGAATGAGTGGGCATATAGCGTAAATAGAAGTTTCCAGGTCTTGACTTTATTTCTTATTTTTTCTTTTTCTTTTATTTTTTTTTTCTTTTTCAAGACCGGATATATTTTTCAATGATGCTCTTTTGGTGTTTAGCTTTAAATATCGTTTTTCTTTCATACTAGGCTTTCAGGCAAGAGTATTTCTAGGTATCCTCTACTATCTCAAGTTTCAAGGTGCGTGTAAGTGCAGTTTGTAGGGTATATATTTTCTAAATTTGAACTTAAGAATAGAAACTATTTTTCAGACTTATCTTTCAGTAAAAATTCAATACTTTCCCCTCATCTTGACTTAACTCAAGAACTGAACTCAAGATTATCTATTTCTCAAAAAAAAACTGTAAGAACGTATATTCACCAAGTTTAAATAGAATGAGGGTTATTTTTAGGGTTTTCAATTCCTAAGCCTAGAATTTAGTTATTTCTAACGTATCAACTAAGCTTTCGGAATAAAAATCTAAGTTACCCTATTAGCTAACTTGACGACAAAGTTTTTATATTTCTGTAAAATTTTTAGATTTTTATGGGTTTTTGAAATAAGTATGCAAATGCAGAATATACAAATGAATGCGAAAGAAGAAAGCTTACCGGGCACACCCCCAAACTTAAACTTGACAGTGTCCTCACTGTCAGGCAACACCAAGAGGATCAAAATTGTCGGCACTTCCTAAAAGAAAATTTTATACAAAACAAAACAAAAAGCAAAAATATATACACAAAAAGGTTCCCCCCAAACTTAAGTGAAACAGTGTTTCCACTGTTTAAGCGGTGAAGTTCAGGATTAGGGGGAAAGAGAACAGTTTCAAACTATACAAGGCCTTACACAAGCCAAAAGTTAACATCAACCATTCAAAAATTTTATCGTTATAATGGTGTGGTTGGTGAAAGAATACGGTAAGGTAAGAAATGGAGAATACGCAATACCGTATAGGAATAGAAGTGGTATACGGTCCCGGTATATGAGAAGAAGAATGGCAGAAGGGAAAAAGAAATGGAGTACGAACTTGAGGGTGAAAATGGAGTGAATAAATTAGCACAATTTGTGATGACCGATTTGTAAGAAGCGTTCGTGCGAATCTATTAACCCATCGAGAAATGAGGTCAAATCCCTCAAGATTCGTAAGAAAACATAGGTACGCCGAACTTGGTAAACCAGACATACTAAATGAACGTGATACGATGTCTTGCAAGGTCGGAACGATGGAAAGGATGGAGGGAAGTGATCGAGGAGGGGTATCGGTTAAGGGTTCGGGAGGGTGTGCACGGTCAATGAAAGGAACATGATGAATTGGAAACTCCGACTCATCAATTAAGACTATTTCATCCTCAAAACTATCCTCAAAAGTCTCCTCAAAATTCAGCTTATCCATGCATTTATCATCAATATCAAAACACATATGAAGTTCGGGAAAAACATTTAATGACCCGGGATGATGAATTGGAGAGAAAAACTCATCCAAAACTGTGGGTTCATCATCCAAAATATTCCCGGCGTCAATATTCTCAATCAAGTGAAAATCAATATTCTCACACACCTCATCAAAAGCATGGATTTCAATCAATTCAGGTTCTAAGATGGAGGTGTAGAGGTCAAAAGGTTTAGTATTGGTTTCACTTGGAATGGACCCTTCACAATCCGGTAAATCAAACACTACAAAGTTGCACAACTCGTCAAACGTTCTATCGGCTATTTGTGAGTTATTTGGGACACTCGATAAACATTCAAAACCGGAGTTGTGGGATTCAATTTGGGACGGGTAGGTTTGATTAGGAAGGGTGTACAGCTCACTCTCACCGCTCAAATTCTCAACCTATCCTACCACCTCATCATACATTGGAAAATATGGAGCTAGTTGAAAACTAGCTACCGAGTCACTAGGTTGTATGAGGGCGGCCATGGACGCATTCTAATCCATCATCTAATTGTATGACGCTACCCGAAAGTCTTCCAATGACTGTTCTAAACTAGACATGGGTTGTGAAGGGGTTTCAGTAAAAGATTCAAAATTGTTTGGATACTGAAAACTCCCAAAAGGCTGTTCAGAAGCAATGTCTAGGGAAGGTGCAAAAGTCGGATAGGACTGGTAGGAATTGAATGGCTGTACAGGAGTAAGATCAACATTTGGATAAGAAGGTGAATGGAATTGTTGATCCCAAGAATTTGAAGTGGTGAAAGGAGTGAAAGACCATCTACGAGATTCTTCAATATGTTCAGCAATAGATATGGATCTTGGAGTTACAACAGGACTCGAAAAAGGGGTATCAACATGAGAAGGTGGTGAAGGTTGAAATGGTTGATACAAGGTGGATTGCGGGGTCCAGTTGTTCGTCCTATACGCGTCTATCCGATCTTTCAAAGAAATTTTCGGCATGGTTGGATCGATCAAAATTCGACCAAAGCAAGAACCGTAGGAAGTTATGTCTGGTTGTGGGTACCAAAGTTCGGCAAGAGTTTTTCGAGGTGGGGTACCCATGATATGAAGAGAAGAAGAAGAAAAGGAGGGGAAAAAGAATGTGATTTTTTATTTTTTTTTATTTTTAAGTTAGTTATTAACAAAAGAATGAAATATACAAAAAAGAATCTGAACAAAAACAATCACGACACAAAAATACCACGCACCTAATTGGTCTAGGGTTCACCTAGGTCAACTAGACCTGCTCAAGAACTTGATTGTTGAAGTAAAACTGTGTTGAGAAACGGGCTCAAGATATACTGATCACGAGGCCAGGTAAGTGTCAGGTTCCTAGGCACTCTAACAAGGTTCTACAAAACATCTACCATGCCCGATTCAAAAATTTAGCCGTGCCGAACAACCCTAACCAAGATCGTATACTAGAGATTATGCGAAAACTAGCAAGTAAACAACTTTATCACTAAGTGAAAGGGATTACAACCTTTGTGGATCTGGTCCTTCACTTCTAAAGCTCCGTGTTGACATCCCTTCGCTGCGATCATCGGGATCCCGGACTCTACCGATGGTTTCTTCGGAGAAATGAGCGGGCTAGGTCGTCGACTTCAAGGCCGAAGATGATCTACATCGAGGAGACTCAAACTCAAGCTCCATCTTCACTAGGTCCAAAACTTTGTGAAGAGAACACCCTAAACTAAATGGCAAGTAGTAGAGGATGATGAAATAGGAAGTGGGTTCACTTTGGATTTGGATTTCTCACTTTGTTTCTTCACTTGAAATTTCTTCTAGCAAGCATTCTTCTTTTTGAAAAAGAAGAAGAAGAAAAGAATTTGAATTAATAAAAAGGAATAATCAAGTGAAGTCTATCATGATGCAACCATGGGTGAGTTAACCTTTGTAGAGACTAAACTAGAGTTTAAGTTAATGGTTAGGTTAATGAGAATCTCATGCAAAACAAAATGGTTAGACTTTGTCAAAGATGCTTGAAAGCTTCATGAAGCTTCAAGCAAAGACAAAGAAACCCACCATTTCGTTTTACCAAAACAAATAAAAAACCTAAACCATTAAGCTAAACACGGTGTAAGTCATTCACACACCCAAGTTTGCATGTATCATCAATCATGATACAAACTAGTGCACAAACATATATCACATATACAACTTATGCACATAAAGTGAGAAAATCAATCTTAAGTGAATCAATACTAGTTAATGTAAAGTGATATATCAAATATATAATTTTACATTAAATCATTAAATCAACACTTGATTTAACGATCCGGTCATATCGCATATAACCGACTAATATCTAGTGTATCAATATTTCGAATCAACATTTGATTCGGTAACCCAGCTATATCACATATAACCGAGCGATGATACATCTCGCGAGAATAGAATACAGTATCATATACTGGTATCATTCTCGGTCCCGCACATATCTCATATGCGCTCCTATTTCGTTTCGCTTGAGCCAGGAAACCTCTGTGTAGGACTCTAAAGACTCGTCAATATGCCGGCAGTAGGTGGTGATCATATCAATCACCCACAAGCCGCAAGCGGTCTGGTAAACGTAACGGCCACCCGGGTATTGAGCGATCAGAAGATCAACGAGCAAGCCTGCTCACACTCCTGCGAATCCAATCAGTAACACTTACCGCATAGTCCGGTCTGTTCGTCTGATATGTCGCATATCTCGCCTAGGGGTGGTAAACGTCAGACCCCAGAAGCTTGATAAGTCATGCCGATGTAAGGTCCATAACAAGCATGAAACTACTAATAACACTTACCAGTAAATCAGTGCAACCCTGGCTAGGGATTTCCAGTTATGGCCAGTCGAGCATAGCGCAACATCAACCCCCAATACCGGGAGAGACGAATCCCCTCCTATCGCTCATTGCCTCCATGTGAATCGGGACTGTACCCAAAAACCACCTGTTTGCAAGACTCAGTAGAGCCGTGGTAGGGTCGAAATCAAAGTGTCACGACCCGCAAGGTACGGAACGTGACTGACACTTAAGTTTACGAAATGTCTAAAGGCGTCCGTAAAATAAGTAAGCCAAAGCCCAGAAAACAAAACCAATGAAGCAAAAGAGTGAAGAAAACCCAATCATTTGAAAGCAAGTTATCAAATAAGTCATGTAAAACCCTTTTTTTTAAAAACAATACCAATTTTTCCCGAAAATTTCGGCAGAGTCTCCTTTGTAAATACTGACCCCCAAAAATGGGTACAACAAAATATATACATGAATCCAACAAAAAGGCATCCCCAAGCGGGAGCTAGCTCTTCGCCATAAGGCGGTCACAAATCCCACGCAATATAAATGACAACAAGCATAATAAGTATAAGGAAGCATGAAAAAAGTAGCATGTCGGCTCAAGTGAGCTCGACCCCAAAATACAGCATAAAATCCACAAACCTCACAGTCTCATCTCTAGGTCAATATACAATAATCTGGTAGAAACAGTAGATGGAGTACACTAGATACAAGAATATACAAGGTGGTACAAAATAATAACATAACCCACCTATGAGCAAATCTCGAGCTCAGGCAAAAGAGGCAAAAGAACAAGTGCGCCCGCCGCTACTGAACTGACGGAGCGGACCTGCAAAAGACTGTGGCACAACGGGGGTGAGTTGCCAACTCGTGAGTAATAAATAACATCTGCAAAGGCTATCGTATGCATGCACACAAGCATCCTAGCATCTAAAATACAGGTATGACTGGATGCACTAGCAGGTGTGTATATCATATCAGTGTGCTAATATGTATGCAACATGAAAATCTGAGGTCTCAATAGGTATATATAAGAAATATTTTATCTCTTTTTGTCTTTGAAACTCTTTTAGAATGCCAGCAATGTCAATGAATCGACGAAAATCGGTGTCCAGCAACGACACCCAAAAGCTGTCTCAAATCTCATAAATGTATCTCTGGCCTCAGCCGTCCGGCTGACCCATCTCAAATATCAATATCTCATCATCTAGCGGCCACGGTCGGTATCCTCTGGATATCCGCCGTCCCAAACAGTCACCGGTAGGTAATCCTTCCCCTGCCAGGCTCAACGTCATCACCACATTCCTCTTGCCCCGGGGTACCTTATCGGGCCCACCATGTACCCGTGCCGGTTCCTCCACTCCTCGACACGGATTTCCAAATCCACAGCAAACTCATGGTGGACGACACTTACATCACTAGAAAACCGCAATTTACATATTTTAAAAATATAATAAGTTTAGAAATTTTGCGGCTTTCCCCCGAAATCCAGCAATATCATAAAATCTCAAGAAATCCTCATAAGTGCATATATCAACGATAATGAATGCGTATGATATCAATAATCAAGTTGCGATGTGTGATTAATGGATTAAGCATGAACAATTAATATGATGAAGTACATGCACATGAATAGCAATTCTACGGTTTCATTTTAAGGAATTAAAGGCAATAACACCAGTTTAAGTATCAATTAGTAAAAGGTTTAAATTTAAATGTTATCTGGTGTGGTGGCATGGCAATTACCAGGGTGTGTGTGTAAGCATGAATAGTGCTCGTGCTGCATATGAAAACCTGGTAATGGTGCATGTGTCCTACAATTGAGTTTGCGTATATGGGTATAACATACTGATCTAATTGCAGCAATTATCATGCCAGTAATATTATTCTAATGTCACAAGTGGTTATCCAGTTTACTATTTTTCAGTTTACTAAATCTATCGGGCGACTTGCGCCATCCAAACGATCGTCCCCCGTAGATGTTAAATCTACTCACCGGGATCCCTGGCTAGCTGTGTCCAATCATCGCCTTTCCCTTTCGCGCCGCGTCTGACGTCTCCGCGACCGAACCTGGAATTTAGATCAATACCAAATATAAGGTTATATATCAAGAACGACGCAAAACCCCAACGAAACTACTAAAGTTCGCTAGCTAGGTACAACGTGCACAAAGTGCGCGGACACACGCGAAAATCGCAAAAACTGCCAAAAAACGCCGATTTGGGTCGCCCGGCGAAACTAAAACCCGACTACCCAAAAACCGCACTCACGCATCCTAAAAGTCGTAGGACAAGCCATTACAATCATCAAGATATCAAAAATAATTCATCACATAATTTTTATACAAAACTAGTAAGCATTTCAATCCAAAATCGGTGCAAAAATCGCCGATTAGCGACAAAACGACTACAATCTAGCACAATCACCCAACCACACTACAAGCAATCTACAAACACTAATTATAACACAACAACAATGATTCCAATCCTATTTTCCATAAACAACCATTCTTGAATTCATAACTTAGCAATTTCCAAATCCATTTCCACACTTGAAAGCATAATTTAACACAACAAAAGCCCACTTAAGAAAATTAACCTCTTAGGTTAGGTTAGCAAAATACTAGATAACAATTTAGGTTCAATCAACTAAATAATGTTTTCTAAAACTTAATCAACTCACTAATCATGTTTCACAAACCATTACCAAACCTAAACCCTCTCTTGAAAATTTAAAACAACAATTTCACCCTTCTAAAATTAACTAATTTAGCAAAATTGAAAACTATAACAACAAGATAACTATATGGATTAGTTAATTAACCACTAGATTAACTATAAAACAATCTAATTAAGTATTATGGCTTCAAACCCTAGCTAAATTTTTTCAAGAAAAACCTAAGAAAACTAGATTAAACTACACTAAATTAACACTAAACCATACAACATAAGAAACTTAAACAAAAGAATTTAACATGGTAGAAATTATACCTCTTGATCTATGGATCAAGCAAGAAAATTTTGCTCCAATTGATGGCCTCAAGCACCAAGATCCAAGCAAGAATGGTTAAGGAAAGGATAGCATAAGGATTTTGTGTTGAAAAAGAGAAGGATTTTAGGATTTTTGATGTGGTTTTTGAAGAACTTTGAAGAAAAATGAAAAGAAAAGAGTTGAAGAAAGAGGGTGCAGGTTTTCGGCCAGCAAGGGGAATGGGGGAGGGTGTGGGCAAGTGGGGAAGGTCATGGGTCAAGTCCACAAAGTCAAATGCACCTTACTTTATTCATTTTAATTAAAATAAATCCAAAAAACCCCTTAAATCACTCAAGAAAGCAACTAAAGAAAAGAGATCAGAATTTTCTGGACTTGGTCAGGGTTGGGCTGTCCTAGGGCTGAGGGAAAAGAGAGAGGGGTTTTACAAAAGAAATTTTATGCAAAAAGGCCCCCTACAACTCAAAAATTGCAAGTTTTAGCTCAAAATTCAATAAATTCGTTTCATAACATAAAAATTTGTTAAAAATCAAAATAAATTACTAAAAATTCATGTTATAACTAGATTATAATTATCATAATTTTAGAGATTAAAATTAGCCCGGAAAAATTTGTATTTATCGCTTATTTAATGTATTTTCTTACCGGCTTAAAATAATATTAAAAAATTGAAAAATAGGGAAAATTTTTTAAATGACCAAAATTTCATAATTAACTCATTAGCTAATAAAAACAAGTAATTACCTATCCATTTAAGGTATAATTAGCCCTAAACTGCAAAATAACAAGAAAGACGGTTTTCGGAAAAATACCGAATTTTCACCGAATTTCAGGAAAACACCAAAACGACTTTTCAAGAAGCTATAATCTTCCCCCCTTAAAGAAATTCGGTCCCCGAATTTAAAAATATAGCTACGCGTACCTTCAAAGAGATGGGGATATTTCTTCCTCATCTCGCCCTCGGTCTCCCAGGTAACCTCCTCGCTGCTCGGGCTACGCCAAAGGACCTTGACGGTTGGTATAATCTTCGACCTCAACTTCTTCACCTGCCGATCCAGGATGGCCACCGGCTGCTCTGCAAAAGAAAGGTCGCGCTCTAGCCGGTCTGTCGGGTGCTGAATCGCATGCGAAGGGTCGTGAAGGTACTTGCGGAGCATCGACACATGAAAAACGGGGTGAACATCGGGAAAGCTGGGTGGAAGAGCCAAACGATATGCAACAGCGCCGACACGCTCGAGGATCTCGAAGGGACCTACGAATCTAGGGCTAAGCTTCCCCTTTCGCCCAAAACGCATCACGCCCTTCATCGGAGAGACCCTCAGAAAAACATGGTCGCCAACTGCGAACTCTAATCTGCGACGGCGCCTGTCTGCATAGGATTTCTGCCTGCTCTGAGCCGCTCTCATCCGGTCTCGGATCAACTGTATCTTCGCTGTCGTCTCCTCAACAAGCTGCGGCCCCAAAATGCTGCTCTCGCTGAGCTCTGTCCAACAAATGGGCGATCTGCATCTCCTCCCATACAATGCCTCGAAAGGTGCCATCTGAATAGTATCCTGGAAGCTGTTGTTGTAGGAGAACTCCACTAGAGGTAAATGACGGTCCCAGCTACCACCAAAGTCTAAAACGCACGCTCTGAGCATGTCCTCAAGAGTCTGAATGGTCCGCTCTGACTGTCCGTCTGTCTGCGGATGAAACGCTGTGCTGAAGCTCAAACGAGTGCCCAAAGCCTCCTGAAGTCTCTGCCAAAGTCAGCTGGTGAACTGAGTGCCTCGATCTGACACGATAAAAGTCGGTACGCCATGTAGTCGCACGATCTCGTCAATATAGAGCTGAGCATACTGAGCGAAGCTGAAAGTCGTCTTCACTGGAAGGAAGTGAGCCGCTTTCGTCAATCTATCCACGATCACCCAGATGGAGTCATACCCTCGACTGGTCCTGGGTAGACCCACAACGAAGTCCATCGAAATCTGCTCCCATTTCAACTCTGGAATGGGTAACGGCTGTAGCTCTCCTGCGGGCCTCTGGTGCTCGGCCTTGACTTGCTGGCAAGTCAGGCATCTCGAAACGAACTCCGCAATGTCCCTCTTCATCCCGTCCCACCAGTAGGTCTCTCTCATATCATGGTACATCTTGGTGGAACCGGGGTGGACACTATACACTGATCGGTGTGCCTCCTCAAGAATGTCGCGCCGCAATCCATCAGCATCTGGTACGCACAGTCTAGATCCATATCGTAAAATCCCCTGATCGTCAATCACGAACTCGGAAAATCTGCCCTGTCCCATCTGTGCCATGATCTCTGAGCAACGGTCGTCACTGCGCTGTGCCTCATATATACGGTCAAGCAACTGTGGGCGTGCACGAACATGCGCGAGCTGTCCCCCTGTCTGAATGAACTCGAACTCAACTCGGCTGTCGCATAACGTCTGCCAATCTGCTGACGACTGCCTCTGTACTGCGCGCAAAAAGGATAGACTACCCCCGGGCCTCCTACTCAACGCATCTGCCACCACATTCGCCTTGCCGGGGTGATATAAGATCTCGCAGTCGTAGTCTTTCACCAACGACGCTGTCTGAGGTTCAGGTCTCGCTGCTGAAATATGTACTTTAAGCTCTTGTGATCGGTGAATATCTGACACGACTCGCCGTAAAGGTAATGTCGCCAAATCTTCAGTGCAAAGACCACTGCAGCCATCTCCAAATCATGAGTGGGGTAGTTCTGTTCATGCTTCTTCAACTGCCGAGAAGCATAAGCGATCACCCGGCCATGCTGCATCAAAACGCATCCTAATCCCACTCGCGAAGCATCACAGTAGACAACAAATCCGCCTGATCCCGAAGGCAAAGATAATACCGGCGCCGTAGTCAAACAAGTCCGTAGCTGCTGAAAACTGCGCTCGCACTCCTCTGTCCAGACGAAAGGAACTCCCTTCCGGGTCAAACTGGTCAACGGTGCAGCTATACGGGAGAAGTCCTGAACAAAACGCCTGTAGTAGCCCGCCAGGCCTAGAAAACTACGGATCTCAGTAACCGATGTAGGTCGGGGCCACTGCTGAACAGCCTCAATCTTCTTCGGGTCCACACAAATGCCGTCTCTCGTAACCACGTGACCCAAGAATCCGACGCTGTCCAGCCAGAATGCACACTTGGAGAACTTTGCGAACAGCTGGTGCTCCCTCAGGGTCCGTAACGTAATCCGCAAGTGCTGCTCGTGCTCCTCTCTGCTCCGGGAGTACACTAAGATATCGTCGATAAACAGATGATGAACAAGTCAAGATACGGCCTGAATGTACGGTTCATCAAATCCATGAATGCTGCCGGGGCGTTGGTGAGTCCGAACGACATCACCAAAAACTCGTAATGGCCGTAGCGCGTGCGGAAAGCTGTCCTCGGTATATCCTCCTGTCGAACTCGCAGCTGATGGTATCCTGATCGCAAGTCGATCCTCGAAAAATAC
This sequence comes from Agapanthus africanus, assembly GCA_030015575.1. Lineage (NCBI taxonomy): Eukaryota > Viridiplantae > Streptophyta > Magnoliopsida > Asparagales > Amaryllidaceae > Agapanthus > Agapanthus africanus. The sequence goes on from CM057337.1 coordinate 313,816,219, forward strand.
CCCGCACCCTGAAGCTGGTCGAACAAATCATCAATGCGCGGCAACGGATATCTGTTCCGAACGGTAACTTTGTTCAGCTGGCGGTAGTCGATACATAAGCGCAAACTTCCATCCTTCTTCTTGACAAACAGGACCGGAGCACCCCACGGAGAAACACTCGGTCGAATAAGCCCCTTATCTAACAAATCCTGCAACTGATCCTTCAGCTCTCGAAGCTCTGCCGGGGCCATCCGATAAGGAGGTATAGAAATAGGCCCCGAACCGGGAATCAAATCAATGCAGAACTCAACATCGCGCTCAGGCGGTAGCCCAGGTAGCTCATCAGGGAAAACATCAGGGAACTCACAAACTACCGGGACCCGGTCCAACGGAACCTCTGCAGCTCGAGTATCACAAACAAACGCTAAGAATCCCTGACATCCCTTCCGCAAGAGCTGATCAGCGCGAAGAGAAGAAATTAAGCTGGGAAGGGCGACACTGCGGTCTCCCTGAATAACAAGGACTGGCTCTCCCGGAAAGCTAAATCTGACTGCCTTCTCATGGCAGTCCACCGAAGCATAACAAGTGGCTAGCCAATCCATGCCCAGAAGCACATCAAAGTCCAACATATCGAGAAGTATCAAATCAACTGATGAATCCCTCTCCCCGATACGAACGGAACACAAACGAAATACAAACCGAGCGACAAACGACTCGCCTACCGGAGTACTAACAACAAGCGGCTGATCTAACGACGACGACTCACAGCCCAACATCGGTGCAAAGTGTGTAGATACGTACGAATGTGTGGAACCTGGGTCGAATAATACCCGGGCATCGAAAGAACAAACTGGCAAGGTACCTGTCACAACGGCATTGGATGCCTGCGCATCCTGCGGTGTCAAAGCAAATACTCGGGCCTGTCCTCCACCGATAGCGGGCTGACCTCGACCTCGGTCTCTGCCTCCTCGTCCTCTCTGAACAGGACCGCCGCGTCCACGGCCTCTCGGTGCACCTAACTGGCGTGGAGCATCGCCTGGGGTAGGAAGTAGGGCTCTCTGAGGAGGGGGTGGTGATGGTGGTAGGGTCACGTGCGGAACTGTCGCTGCTCCCTGTCGTCTCACCGGACAGTCTCTGACAAGATGGTGCAGACTCCCGCATCCAAAACATCCTGGCGACGGCTGCTGCCCCTGGGGATAAGAACCATATAACTGTCCCCGCCCAAATCCTCTGCCCGGCCTATCTCTCAGAAAGAATCTGGCGCGCTGCCTCTGAGACGGTACATCGGTGCGCATCCTCTTCGGCCCAGAAACGGCCGAAGTCCGCGATATGCGTGCCTCCATCCGCAATGCCGTATCCATAGCAGCTGAATAAGTGTCGTAGTGCTGGGCGCCAATGGCAAGATATAGCTGGGCATCAAGTCCCTGTACGAACCTCTTCACCATCTTCTCTTCGGTATCCACCAAATACTGAGCATATCGGGATAACTGTGTAAACTGGATGTCATACTCAGACACCGTCATCCCAGGTGTCTTGACTAAGGCCTCGAAGCTGCGAGCTCTGGCGTCACGAACGCTCTCTGGAAGGAAACGGGCTAGAAAGACCGCTGTAAACTCGACCCAAGTCATAGGCGGTAGATCTGCAGCTCGACCTCTCAAGACTGACTCCCACCATGTCTGCGCGAGACCCTCTAGTCGGAAACTCGCAAGCTCTATCCATCGATCATCCGAACATCTCAGCGAACGGCAGATCCTGGCTAAACTGTCAAGGAACGTCTGTGGGTCCTCCGCTGCCTCGGTGCCGGTGAATACTGGAGGTCTCAGCCTCATGAAATCCTGTAGTAAAACCGGAATGGCCACGGTGGTAGTAGTAGGAGCAGGTATCATGGTCGTCTGTGATGTAGTAGGTACGTCATCCGGCCTCGGTGTACGACTGGCTGCAACTAGGGATCCTACCATCTGACGCAGCTCCTGCATGCCTCCCATCATCTGTCGCAACTCCTCCATACCGGTCTCGAGCCTATCCATACGGCCTGGGGAAGGTGGATCGGTCTGTCCCTGCGGCGTAGGCATACCGCCCTGCTCAGTCCTAGTCTCGGACGAGCCAGCTCGAATCTCATCTCTGGCGGCAGCCCTCTGTGCCCTCGTAGCCTTCGGCGGCATAGTGGCTGTTACGGGAAAACGGATAGTAAGGACAGTGCAATAGGATTATAGGATACACGGAATTGAAGAAGGAAATTTCCAAGCAAGTATCCTAAAGTCACTTAGGCGGAGTACCGTATCGTAAGTATGCCGCGGACATACTCACGCTACGTTACCCTGCTTAAGTCACTTACTCCATCTACCAAGGGTCATCCTACACTCACAAAGGTAAAACCTATCGCCCTGATACCAACTTTGTCACGACCCGCAGGGTACGGAACGTGACTGGCACTTAAGTTTACGAAACGTCTAAAGGCGTCCGTAAAATAAGTAAGCCAAAGCCCAGAAAACAAAACCAATGAAGCAAAAGAGTGAAGAAAACCAAATCATTTGAAAGCAAGTTATCAAATAAGTCATGTAAAACCCTTTTTTTTAAAAACAATACCAATTTTTCCCGAAAATTTCGGCAGAGTCTCCTTTGTAAATACTGACCCCCAAAAATGGGTACAACAAAATATATACATGAATCCAACAAAAAGGCATCCCCAAGCGGGAGCTAGCTCTTCGCCATAAGGCGGTCACAAATCCCACGCAATATAAATGACAACAAGCATAATAAGCATAAGGAAGCATGAAAAAAGTAGCATGTCGGCTCAAGTGAGCTCGACCCCAAAATACAGCATAAAATCCACAAACCTCACAGTCTCATCTCTAGGTCAATATACAATAATCTGGTAGAAACAGTAGATGGAGTACACTAGATACAAGAATATACAAGGTGGTACAAAATAATAACATAACCCACCTATGAGCAAATCTCGAGCTCAGGCAAAAGAGGCAAAAGAACAAGTGCGCCCGCCGCTATTGAACTGACGGAGCGGACCTGCAAAAGACTGTGGCACAACGGGGGTGAGTTGCCAACTCGTGAGTAATAAATAACATCTGCAAAGGCTATCGTATGCATGCACACAAGCATCCTAGCATCTAAAATACAGGTATGACTGGATGCACTAGCAGGTGTGTATATCATATCAGTGTGCTAATATGTATGCAACATGAAAATCTGAGGTCTCAATAGGTATATATAAGAAATATTTTATCTCTTTTTGTCTTTGAAACTCTTTTAGAATGCCAGCAATGTCAATGAATCGACGAAAATCGGTGTCCAGCAACGACACCCAAAAGCTGTCTCAAATCTCATAAATGTATCTCTGGCCTCAGCCGTCCGGCTGATCCATCTCAAATATCAATATCTCATCATCTAGCGGCCACGGTCGGTATCCTCTGGATATCCGCCGTCCCAAACAGTCACCGGTAGGTAATCCGTCCCCTGCCAGGCTCAACGTCATCACCACATTCCTCTTGCCCCGGGGTACCTTACCGGGCCCACCATGTACCCGTGCCGGTTCCTCCACTCCTCGACACGGATTTCCAAATCCACAGCAAACTCATGGTGGACGACACTTACATCACTAGAAAACCGCAATTTACATATTTTAAAAATATAATAAGTTTAGAAATTTTGCGGCTTTCCCCCGAAATCCAGCAATATCATAAAATCTCAAGAAATCCTCATAAGTGCATATATCAATGATAATGAATGCGTATGATATCAATAATCAAGTTGCGATGTGTGATTAATAGATTAAGCATGAACAATTAATATGATGAAGTACATGCACATGAATAGCAATTCTACGGTTTCATTTTAAGGAATTAAAGGCAATAGCACCAGTTTAAGTATCAATTAGTAAAAGGTTTAAATTTAAATGTTATCTAGTGTGGTGGCATGGCAATTACCAGGGTGTGTGTGTAAGCATGAATAGTGCTCGTGCTGCATATAAAAACCTGGTAATGGTGCATGTGTCCTACAATTGAGTTTGCGTATATGGGTATAACATACTGATCTAATTGCAGCAATTATCATGCCATTAATATTATTCTAATGTCACAAGTGGTTATCCAGTTTACTATTTTTCAGTTTACTAAATCTATCGGGCGACTTGCGCCATCTAAACGATCGTCCCCCGTAGATGTTAAATCTACTCACCGGGATCCCTGGCTAGCTGTGTCCAATCACCGCCTTTCCCTTTCGCGCCGCGTCTGACGTCTCCGCGACCGAACCTGAAATTTACATCAATACCAAATATAAGGTTACATATCAAGAACGACGCAAAACCCCAACGAATCTACTAAAGTTCGCTAGCTAGGTACAACGTGCACAAAGTGCGCGGACACACGCGAAAATCGCAAAAACTGCCGAAAAACGCCGATTTGGGTCGCCCGGCGAAACTAAAACCCGACTACCCAAAAACCGCACTCACGCATCCTACAAGTCGTAGGACAAGCCATTACAATCATCAAGATATCAAAAATAATTCATCACATAATTTTTATACAAAACTAGTAAGCATTTCAATCCAAAATCGGTGCAAAAATCGCCGATTAGCGACAAAACGACTACAATCTAGCACAATCACCCAACCACACTACAAGCAATCTACAAACACTAATTATAACACAACAACAATGATTCCAATCCTATTTTCCATAAACAACCATTCTTGAATTCATAACTTAGCAATTTCCAAATCCATTTCCACACTTGAAAGCATAATTTAACACAACAAAAGCCCACTTAAGAAAATTAACCTCTTAGGTTAGGTTAGCAAAATACTAGATAACAATTTAGGTTCAATCAACTAAATAATGTTTTCTAAAACTTAATCAACTCACTAATCATGTTTCACAAACCATTACCAAACCTAAACCCTCTCTTGAAAATTTAAAACAACAATTTCACCCTTCTAAAATTAACTAATTTAGCAAAATTGAAAACTATAACAACAAGATAACTATATGGATTAGTTAATTAACCACTAGATTAACTATAAAACAATCTAATTAAGTATTATGGCTTCAAACCCTAGCTAAAATTTTTCAAGCAAAACCTAAGAAAACTAGATTAAACTACACTAAATTAACACTAAACCATACAACATAAGAAACTTAAACAAAAGAATTTAACATGGTAGAAATTATACCTCTTGATCTATGGATCAAGCAAGAAAATTTTGCTCCAATTGATGGCCTCAAGCACCAAGATCCAAGCAAGAATGGTTAAGGAAAGGATAGCATAAGGATTTTGTGTTGAAAAAGAGAAGGATTTTAGGATTTTTGATGTGGTTTTTGAAGAACTTTGAAGAAAAATGAAAAGAAAAGAGTTGAAGAAAGAGGGTGCAGGTTTTCGGCCAGCAAGGGGAATGGGGGAGGGTGTGGGCAAGTGGGGAAGGTCATGGGTCAAGTCCACAAAGTCAAATGCACCTTACTTTATTCATTTTAATTAAAATAAATCCAAAAAACCCCTTAAATCACTCAAGAAAGCAACTAAAGAAAAGAGATCAGAATTTTCTGGACTTGGTCAGGGTTGGGCTGTCCTAGGGCTGAGGGAAAAGAAAGAGGGGTTTTACAAAAGAAATTTTATGCAAAAAGGCCCCCTACAACTCAAAAATTGCAAGTTTTAGCTCAAAATTCAATAAATTCGTTTCATAACATAAAAATTTGTTAAAAATCAAAATAAATTACTAAAAATTCATGTTATCACTAGATTATAATTATCATAATTTTAGAGATTAAAATTAGCCCGGAAAAATTTGTATTTATCGCTTATTTAATGTATTTTCTTACCGGCTTAAAATAATATTAAAAAATTGAAAAAATAGGGAAAAATTTTTAAATGACCAAAATTTCATAATTAACTCATTACCTACTAAAAACAAGTAATTGCCTATCTATTTAAGGTATAATTAGCCCTAAACTGCAAAATAACAAGAAAGACGGTTTTCGGAAAAATACCGAATTTTCACCGAATTTCAGGAAAACACCAAAACGACTTTTCAAGACGCTACACAAAGCGCAGTGGGAGACACACAAGACTCTATGACGATCTCAGGTCAACAGACTAAGCTGTACCAGTGTCACCAGAGAACTGCCATCTGACGTGAGGTATAATACCATTTGGGAGTTCTCGGCGTGTCCGTTCAGTGTACTTAGTCTCCACTGAGCGCCGGCATACCATCTCTGATGTCAAACACCAATGGATATTGGATCATCCATCGCCCATCACATGGGTCGAGAAGATATACGCTAGTCTACTCTGGAATATCGATACCCCGTCTCGATATTCCCACGACTAGGAACATTGAAGGATGTACTCATGGACTACCCAGGCCCCACTAGTATGATCTGCATCATAGTCCTGCAAGTCGAGTACACATCCTAAGGGCTTTATCAACATGTAATGGAGAGACAATAAGTATACATGTTAAGATAAAGAGCAACCAGATAGCATACTATCATGTCGGGCAAGAAAGTCCTACCTATATATGTCCCAGCATCCACTACAATACACATCTCATGTACAGTAATGGCCTCTAGGGCATACATATAACTAACAGTAAGTGCAGAGATAAGGGGAGGTTTTCCGACGCTTTCGCGAAGGTCCTTATTTAAATAACCCTTTCTCTTTTGGCGGTTTCGTCGTGAACACTTTCCTAGACACCCCGAGAACGATATACCGTTAAGCGGTGTTCTAAACACAGTTAACTTCTTCTAGTTAGCGCGAAGTCCTTAAGGCTTAAAGTCTAGATTCTTTTAAAAATTTGTGTGGGTAAACGTTTATGCACAGTTTCGTGATTTGTGGGCCACGGAAAAGGTGATGAAATCCTTTACCATATGTTGTGTGGTTTGCTGGCCCTTAAGTCCGTATTAATTGATGCAATGCACAATTTAATAAAAAAAAATTATTCAAAGAATCAAACAATCATTTTTTTTACTTTAAGCAGGGCACTGCAACAAATACGGGTTAGTTAACTTTGGCGTTTGGTAGCGAACTTGCAAAGAATCCTGCAAAGATATTATAGTGGATGCGTCGGATTTGAGAAGAAGGTGTTTAAGAAATACGTACCATTAAGTTTTTGGGTTAAGAAACCCCCGTTGAAGTTAAATCCGAATAGCTTGAAATGTTCGCTTGCGCGGGTCAAACTACCCGGATCTTTGGATCTGTACTTTGCAATCACCTGAACCTTGAATTTACACTTTGCTCCCCACAATCGCAGTTCGCAAATCCGCAAAAATCTACAAATGTCGGAAAAAAAACGGATATTAGTGCGGAAAAGCGATACGAATGCCCAAATACCTGGACACTAAAAATTATCAAAAACAAACACTAAAAATGGGACAGAAACAGAACAGTGGAGCACAGAAGAAATTTTGGAGGCAGATGGAGATGAATAGGCCGGCGAGCTCGGATCCTATGGGTATGTCGCCGCTCAAACTATGGAGATTGGGCTCCAAACTTCTTCTGTGATCACACTGTTCAATTAATATCACACTGGTATTGTTTGAGTTTTCAATTTAGTTCCAGAGTGTGAGCATGTAAGAATTCCAGAGAACAAAATGAGTTAGCAAAGTTAATTTTTGTTTGGTTTTGAATTTTTTTGAATTTTTAGTTTGTTTTGAAAAATAGTGTTAGAAGTATAAATGAGATGTACATTGATTAATCCGAAATAACAAGAATTAAAACGTTACCGTCTCCCCGGCAACGGCGCCATTTGATTGGAAGAATTTAAGTTTAACCGCAATCAAGACGGTGTCTCTTTGCAGCTAGCCGGGATGAGCACGGGCCGATCCACAGGGAGACGGAGCGTTTTACGTTCTTGTTGTTATGAGTTAATGTGCGAGGCGTAATTGTTCTTTATCTACCCTACGTGTTATATGCAAGTATAAAGTTGTTAGGAAAAGATACAAAAGTGTAAGCTAAGGAATCCGCACTAAAAACCTTTAAGCCGAACTTAACGATTGAAGCTAGAGCAATTGGCAACAACGTAGATTAGGGTACTTAAGCACGGTATTCGTGGAATCCGGCATATTGACACTTGTCCTTCCGTTCTCGTCTCTTGCTTTCACCTCCGGCCAATCCGAACGCAACCGGTCGCGGTTAATCACCGTTACCTTGGTAGGGTAGGGTGCCTAACGGAGCGCTTGCGTAATGTTTGGACGGAGTTCAATAGAAAATACGGGAAAAGGAAATGAGCAAAGAAACCTTAACTTACAAGATCGTATTTATTCCTAACAACACCATATTCACAGCCATTCACAACACAAACAAAAAAGAGAGAACAAAAGGACAAAGAAAATAAAAGAATAAGTAAGTGCATGGAATTTAAGTGCATGAAAGTAAAGTAAGGTAATAAATTGCATCAATGTAAAAGAGAAAGAAAGAAAAGTGCATGAAAGAAACTACTAAGAACCAAAGATCAAAACACAAGACATGGACTCAATAACCTACACTTAAACTTGCAAGCTCAATTAAGAGGTTGCAAGATCTAGTGATGGCAAAGAACTCATGGTGAACGAAGGCACAAAAAGAGAACTTTATTAATATTCAAGAATGATACAACTCTTGAGATCAATAACCAACCCTTAAACTTTCAAGCTCAATGAAGAGGTTGAAAGATCAAGAAAAGGTTAAGAACTCAAGGGGAAGCTATGTACAAGAACTAAAAAGAAAACAAAAGAGTTACAAAGAGTGAACAAAACTTGGACTAAGTGAGACCCTTCAACCCTTTCCCACTGCCTGGTTTTATAGGCTCAAAAACTAAATAAACAAACAATAAAAATAGGGCTACGTGGCGGCAATGGAGGGCCCACAGAAAGATGGGACCCAATGGAGCACATGGAGCCAGCGAGCTCGGATTTTGGGGGCATGTGCTCGGCCACAATCCGAGCCTTGGTGCTCGTGCTTTCAGTGTGGTCTTGTGTTGTCCCCTTCAGTCTACTGGTGTTGTTTGCTTGGTCTAAAAAGTTCTGTGTTGCACTCAGAGTTTTGGAGGGAACTTGGTAGATATGAATCACATCACTATTTTATGCAATAAATGCACATCACACTAAATGTGCCCACTTGCTCCTAGCCATCATGCCATGGCTGCCCCACTAGGTCCATGGCCCAAACTCCAAGAGTTAGTGTGTACACATGTTATGTGTTGGACCAAAATATTGTGCATACATATGTTTGCAAAATAACTCTTGGGATATCGGTCGGTTTGCGGTTCTGGTTGCAGTGTCAGCTCACAAATGATATATCCGTGATTTTGAATGTATTTCCAGTATTTTGTCACGAATACATGTAATCTGTATTACTGAGCAAACACCAGTTAATAGTACCGATATATACAAAAAATAGATAATGAATGAGCGTATTAAAATGCAATATTTTGGTATGAGCAGAAACCATGTTAGAAACTTATGGATATGGTTAAAGAATTAGTAGAAGACATGATATACCACGACTTAAGATTATAGTGTATGGTTTCGTGTAACATGATATAATAGAAATGATGTCTCGAATTGATATATAAGGATGCGAAACGTGAATATGAATCACGATATATATATATATATATATATATATATATATATATATATATATATGTAGTGAAAGAGAATCGGTATGAGATTATAGTGGCATGTTATGAGGTTGAAAAATATGATATAAGATTAAGAAAATGACTTGATGTGAGATATTGATGTGATAAAAAGAGTATATGATGAGATATGATGACTTGGTTTGATATGTCGTTATACAGATGCGAGTCGATATGAGATAATTGATACCTTTGTTAGTCCCATGATATGAGATTGATACGAATGTGACCTGAGATATAGGTATATAGATATATATAATGTTGTGAATCATGTGTGATATGTCGTATGAGACGTTAGGTCCGTACTCTCATTGTCATATAGGTTGATAGGATTCCTAATTGTTTAATGCCGCCGTACGATGAATTACCATACGTGATGAGTTTACCTGATGATTGATCCATGCCCTTGACTAGAGGATGCCATACGATGGATTATACCGTACGTGATGTTGTGAGGCTTGATGCCGATTGATAGATTCATCGACTCGGATACGTTATAGATGTAAAAACCCGGTTTAAACCGCTTAGTTTAGCCTTTATGTATGCCTTATAGCATTATGGTCACAATTTACTTTCTACTACGTTCATGATATTCTCATTTCATTATATATATACCTGTGCTAGTACACCTACACCATTATCGATGATGCATATGTTACACTTACACAGATTTACCGGCTCACACACTTTCTTTATCGATAATTGCTATGTTACTTACACAGTAGAGTTGCTACATCATGCTATGATATATTGCTATGCTCACATCACTATGCTATGTTGCATGATATATTTCTATGCTCACATCATTATGCTATGTCGCATGATATACTGGATATGTATGTTTGCATACATCATGCTTTATGATTATACGCATTGAGATGCCGTTTTCATGAGATTCTTGATTTGAGAACCGTGGTTATATTTCAAAAGAAATTATGTATTGTTTTAAAAACCCAGTTTCTCTTGATATGATATTTCGAGGTGTCCACCATGAGTTTTCTCGGTTCTGAGATTGGTATGTGAAACCCGATTGAGGAGCGGTAAGCACCGTCTGCGGGTACATGGTAGACCCGGTATGGTATCCCGGGGCAAGAAATGATTTTCGTTGTGTAGACGATGAGCCTGGCAGAGGGATCACTACCTACCAATGATGGGTTGGACCCGGCGGTTGTCCGGAGGATACCTGCCAGAGTCATGAGATGGATATGAGGGCCGATCAGAGTATGCGGTGCCTGAGATGAGATAGATATGAGGGCCGATATGAGGATGCGGCGTCGGAGGTATGAGGATTTACGTGTCGATGCTGTTCACGGTTTTTTATGATGTTTCGAGTGTCAGTGTTGGACACACAGGTTCTATGATTTTGATATGTTGTTGATAGACACACATAGTGGATATCCTCATACATACAGATATACATTTTCATGATATGGTTTGTGTCGTTGATAGACACAAGTAGTTGATATCCTTATACATACAAATATACGTTTTCATGATATGGTTTGTGTCATTGATGGACAGTGGATGATATTCACATGCATACAGGCATTAATTATTGTTGGCATTTATGCAAACACAGTCACCTTAGATATCATAGTATTACCTTTATGATATAGTTGACCTAGGAAATCGTTGTATTATTCGATTTCTACCTGCTGATGTTTTCTACTCACGAGTTGGCAACTCACCCCTGTTGTGCCGCAGTTCTTGCAGGTTTGACCGTGTGGATCAGTAGCGGTATCGCTGGCACACAGCTTGCTTTCGGGTGATTTGCTTAGGTAGGTGGGACATATTGTTTCGTGCCCACTCTTGTATTATTATCCCTGTTGTATCTAGTCAACTCCATTAATCAGAAACTAGTATTTATATAAGTAGTAAGACTTAGAAGAGACTTGTGGTTGCGAGACATAGAGAGATGGGTTATACGTTCGCTTGGTAGGTTGATGTCTTGCTTTATTCATTATTCTTTGTGTTGATCTTCGCCACTGGGCGTCGTATACATATATCTTGACTTGCGTGGTTGTGATTCCGCCGATTGGCGAAGAGCTAGCTCCCGCTTGGGGATGCCTTTTATATTATCATGTATATCTGGTTTTGGATCAAATATACAAGGGAGGTGCTGCCCAAATGTTTAAAAGACGAAACATGTTTTTCAACTAGTAAAATACACTTGCATTTTTCATGTTCCATTATATATGCATTTAAGAAAACATTTGATTTCATCATACCTTTATTTCAAAACTTCACCTCCTTTATTTCTTTAAAAAGTTTTAGATTTCTGGGCTTCGGCTTACTTAATTTACATTACGCCTTTAGACGCGGCATGATTTAAGTGCCAGCCACGAACTAAATTTCAGGTCGTGACAATAATTTTATTAAAATGGAATTTTTCATAAAAAAGTAGTGGGAGTATGGTAGAACTGGAAGTGATTCCAGAACCACAAACGATTACTGAAAGTTTAATAGAACCTAAAGATTCAATCGGGTTTGACATTCTATTATCCACTCCGCAGATACGGTGGGTAACCTCAAGCACCCGAGAGGTACTCCAATATCTTCAAGGACGGTGACAGGGAGGTTCTTGTTTACCCAGACTTGCCATTACTGCTGTTCCAGACTATGAGACCCGACAAGAGGATGAGTATAGCGTCGTTCTAAACTAGGTTTAGAAGTGCACGTGTATATGACTCTGCCAGAGGGTTGTTGTGGTCAGTGGGTGCAACGGAAGCATAGTGGACAAGTAGCTTATGTTTATTTATAGACTAAAGCAGATATAACGAAGATAGATCATCTATTTTTGATGTGACAGTCATAGGCTTTGACTTCATCAGAATAGGAGATGGATCTGTTAAGAAGGTAGTAGGGTATGATGTCCTGGTATTTGGACGACATACACTTGTTGGAAGTGATATTCCTATACTACGGTCGGTTACACTGTGGTTGTCACACAGTGGTTTCTCCATATAGGATATAGATATTATATAAGGCATTCTGGTTACTAGATCTATGGTTTTAGATCTAGATTTGGGTAGTTTCCTAATCTGGGTACTCAGACAGTATTCTAAAGGTATTTTAGAATGGACGACTCCTGGCAAGGTAGTGTACCTGCAGGTGATGGAGTCACTTTCTCTAAAGGTTTCTTACAGACTAAAGAGGAGAGGGATGTTCATGATTGGCAAATCACTTGCTTAGGCAATTGAGTTAATCATGAGATGTCAAGTACCACACCAGATAATGTTTTTGCACTAGTTGCAATAAGTTTATATTAATTCAATTTTGGAGAAACGTTCGGACGCAGTTTATAAACATAAGTAGATGTTCTAGGGATATGATAATGGCAGCCTCCTTCGGGAGACGGTTATCATTCCAGGCTTCCAAGGTGACCTGGATGACAGAGTGACTGTCAGAGTTATAGTTTTCCCTCTTTTGAGGGGCAGTAGTTTGGACAGGTGGTCCAAGCGGATACTGAAGGAGGCATGGAGCATGATACTGATTATGTTCAGTGGATGATACAGTCTAAGAAGTTTGCTGTATGTGGAGTTCATTTGTGAACTGGTTCCCATCAGATATCCAGACATATTGTAAGACAGGTATTGCTCATTTCGGGAGATGGCTTTCTCCCCGAACTTGAGATAAAGAGAGAAATAGAAAGAAACATTGGAGCGGATCCACTCACTGGGGATATTTCTCGAACGCAATAGTTTCACAAACAAGCTTTGTGAAACTGATTAGTAAAGAAGTTGGGTATTTGGTATCACACGAGCTGTGAGTATGCGACACCGCAATAATTAGCCTTAAGTGCAAGTGGGAGATTGTTGGCTATAGTGCTCTCAAGTCAATTATTGGATCGCAGGCACGTGTTTGCAATGATTGGAGGAGGACCTATACCGGTAGAACAGTCTTTCTCGAGATGATAGTATGCTATCTGGTTTGTCTTTATCATCGTGTACATGCTTCAGGTGACATTACATATCACTATTACATGTTGATAGAGCCCATAGGATTCTTGTTGTTGGATATAGTGCCCTCAAAGTCAATTATTGGATCGCAGGTACCTGATTGCAATGACTGAGGGAGGACCTATACCGATATGACTTTCTTACTCGAGATAATAGTATGCTATCTGGTTTGTCTTTATCATAGTATACATGCTTTAGTTCACTATTGTATGATGATAGAGCCCATAGGATTCTTGCTTGACTGCCAGCAGTATGATGGCGATCATATACGTGGGAGCTGGGGTCTATAAGCACATCCTTAAAAGTGTCCCTAGTCGTGGGAGTTTCGAGACAGGGCATCGATACTCCAGAGTAGACTAGTGTATACAGTCGAGACCTCAACAAGGGGCGGTGGCCGGTCTCACAAGCCATTGGTGTCAGTTGGTTCACCTAAGATGTATACAGTTGCTCATTGGGTTATGAGTACACCGGACAGGACTCGCAAGGAACATGCTAGTTGGTATTATACATATCGTCAGATAGCAGTTCCCTGGTAACATGTATACAGGTTAGTTTGTCGACCTGAGATCGTCATTTGTCTCGTGTGAGTTCCCACTGTGCTTAGATTACTACCCTACCACGCTCAAAGGAGACGTGCAAACAGGTTTTAGTTGGGTACAGTCCCGAGCCACATGGAGGCAGTGAGCGGATCGTCGGGGATTCGTCTCTTCCGGTATTGGGGGTTGATGTCGCACAGTGCACGGGTGGCCATCACTAGAAATCCTCGGCCGGGGTAGTGGAGAATTACTGATTTGGATCAGTAGTTTATCAGGAGGTGATAGGCTTCATACCGACACGAATTATCGTGTTATTAAGGGTCTGACTTTATCCACCCGCTTAGAATCGATATGCGATACTCAGACGAACGGACCGGACTGTACCGATATTGTCACTGTCAGGCTCAGTAGGGTTTTCTGGATGAGTTCGCTCGTCAGCTTCCCTTTCGATCAATACATAGGTAACCGTTACGTACAGGTTGTACCTCTGACGTGCTAGTGGTTATACCCAGTGCCAGTGTATTGATGAGTCATTAGAGTCCCCCACAGACATTTTCCCAAGTTCGGGCGAAACGTTGTAGAGGCCGTATGGTTTTATGGCAGGGTTCGGAAAATGCACGTGCGTTTACGCACGTGTCATATTTCGGGCAGATAATACTGGTGGGCTTTGGTTTAAGCCGGATCCGAGTATTATACTGTGTAGATATAATATCTTTGTCTCAGTTGCATTTGTATTCGGTCTTAATACAAATGAGGGTATGTTTATATTGTTACGGGGTTATCCTGAAATTCATTTCGGGATCACTTTTGGAAGTTGCGAGTTTCCTGTTTTCTATCACCCGTCTTTAAAATTCGGTTAAATACGGATTTATCTTTTCTTGTTGAGTGTGGAAGTTTCTAGATGGTGATTAGGATGTTGAGGTGGCTAGTGAGTCATTAATGCATTAATTGTGCATTTATTATTTTGATGATGTGTTGTTATGGTTCAATGTATGCAATTAAAGTTTATGCAAGGTGTAATTGTGACTCATTCTCTTCATTTATGATATGGTCACTCTCTTCCTCCTACACTCACCCTCCTCCTTTCCTTTATATGGCCGGCCCCTCATTGCAAAGAAAGATGGTTGTTAATTTGGAAAAGATTATAGTTTTGGATTCATAGAAATTAGATAGCCTCATTTCTCATTTCACCCGATCCAAAAGGCAACTTCATTAACCGTTCGTCCATGGCTTTGGACGAAGTGAGACAAAGTGTTCTACTCATTCTCTACATCAATCTTGGTCATCTCATTTAACAAACATGATGATTGAGTTGCCTCGGTTCAGAGGCGGGAGCCCGTTTAAAGATCCGTCGACGTGGTGCCACCTGGACGAGAAGACTGGAGATTCAGGAGATTGGAGCAGCCGTAACAAAGCGTGGGATGATGGTTGAAGACCGAAGGACTCGGATCGTTCGGTATAACATTTCTACCCACTTTGTAGTTTGTTAGTTTAGCTTTAATGGCAGATCCGGGTTATAGTATACGATAGCGCCAGTTAAAAAGTTTTTGTTCCGCATGTGGAGTCTGTTAGACGGCCGGGGCGCTACCGTGCACTTACAGTGGTATCAAAGCCTCACCATTAAGCTTTACTAACTTGTGCTAACGCGTTTAAAATATCGATCGAACGGATTTTCGAAAATCACAATTTTCAGTGTTAAAGTTTCTGTCGATTTTTAAAAGGCTCAAAAAATTATTTTGCATATCACAGAAAACAAAGCAGGCCTTTTTAAGCAAACTGGGAAAATTTGATCACGTGATCCCACATGACTACAGCGGATCCGCGGTCAAAGCTAGGGTTTGACCGCGGAACCGTGGCCAGTATGTGGGAACAGTGCACCAAATTTTTCCAGTGAGCTTTCCATGGTAAATTGTGGTTTTTGGTATATTTCTTTTGGGCCCAGATTTTATTACTGTACACCAGATGTACGTGGGGCCCACTTCGGGAAGTTTTGTCGATCGAAATTTTAAACTTGTTAGTATGCAGTACTTATATTATATCTCTGACCGTGAATGTCATTCGAGTGGTAAATTGCGTCTAATTGCTATAGTTCTTTTAGACGAATTTGCGAACGTGACATTCGCGTTGATGTTCTGTGTTGTGCTGTGATGTTTCGGATTTGTCGTGGTGGATAGCAGTATGCAATGGTAGTGCCATTTGGATTTATTTGTAGATTTGATATTGCGGGGCGAGCGTCCAACATGTGGACTGCCGTCACTGCCTGTTTGTATAATATTCTTTTAGGGCACGACCGGGCTGAGGTCGATGTACCCGTTGTATATATTTTCATTTCTATACTAGGTTTACCCCGCGAAGGAGTGCACGGATAGCCGGGTTCTGGAGGGCAACGGGTCCGTATCTCATAGCTTTGAGAGGCAGAGGGGCCTCACTCTAGAATTAGCAGACTATTCGCCGCACTCGTAGGGGGTACAGGTTGACCCAAGGTGGGGTGCTCAAGTTACCGGATTCCATAAGATGCCGGGTGGTCCATTCACTTTGCTGTAGGGGGCTGCCTCGCTTCAGGTTTTGGCGGGTAACTTGCCGCACCCGTAGGGGTCTAGGTTTCATTGCACAGGCTATCCACACGACCAGGGGAACGTCGGGTTTCAGTAGCGGCTCTGTGAAACCCGGGGATCCCAGATTATCTGTATTGTTCTGTGATGCTTATTACTTTTCTGTAATGTTGCATATTATCACGCCTGGAGCAATTATTGTATATTGGTATATATACTATAAGATGCTGTATATGTTTTACACCCACGCTAGTCCAGTCCCCGCTCTGTCGTTAGTTAAGTAACCTAACGGGTGATGACGGGACCCAGTGGCGAATGCGGATGGCATATACGTACATTATATTTTCGTTCTTTTCTGGTGTGATTGATTGATGGGACTGCGTTGATTTTGATAAATGCAAAAGAAAACAAACATATTTTTGATGTTGTTGGAACAGCTTTAAAAAGTGTTATTACAAAGACGTTTCCTTTTGTTATGCATAGAGGTATTCGGTTGGAATATCCCGCACCTCATTCGACGAGGTAAGGGTCGATATCCCTTCACCGGGAATGACCGCTTGGGCTGAAGTTTGCGTCAGGGTAATAACTTCACTGTAGTCGATTACAAGTTGCTTTGCATCACGGTATTCAGTTAGAATATCCTGCACCTCATTCCACGAGGAAAGAGCCGAGATCCCTTCACCGGGAGTGACCTCTTTAGCAAAAGGTTTTCGCCACTATATTTTTATAAAAAGCTATCAGGTTCCTTCAACGAGATCAAGTTTGTTACGTTAAGGATTTTTTGCCAAAAACCAGCCGTAGCCCTCCCTCATTTCATATGAATGGTCAGTAGTATTCAAGCTATGTTGGTCTGGCCCTTAGCCAGGACATAGTGATTGGTAGCTGCTGGGGTATTCACATGTTGCATAGATAGATGCGTTGGTTTGGAACAGTCGTACAGCCTTGTTGGCCCTTAGTCAAGGGCGAGTATGGGTGGGTTCAAATTAACAAGATAATGACGGGTAGAACTTAGCATGTGACTTATGATGGGTTGGCCCTTAGTCACGATCATAAGAGCATGGGGCAATAAAAATCATATCGGGAGTTTCTAAAGAAACTAAAACTTGCCAGGCATGCGCATACCTTCTGGAGTGTGATAACGTGAGTGGATTCCGTCACGTTATCATGCGATGAGAGTTGGATCCCGATTCCCACAGATGAGTTGGTTTACTCTTTGGGTGATCTCGATCGATTCTTCTTTTTGGTTTGGAGGAGAATTTGACGGTACAGTGGGAGGTTTCCTGATTAGATAATGTGATAACCATTCTGATCTAGGTTAGATTGCACGCAGAGTGTTTCTTTTCTCTCTCTCTCTTTGGCAGCGACCTTTGACCGACCCTAGACTATGACTCAGTGACCAAGTTGATCGAACCTTCTTAAAATATTGGAGTTTGGATTGTCTGAGTTTCATAAGTCATTGCCGCTCCTTCTTTTACCCTTTGTATTTCTCAGAACACCCCGTATGACTACGGACATCCACTTCCATTGGATAGATCCATCGTATGGTTATATACGAACTCGAAGGTACTACTTCGAGGATGGATCCAGGTTCAGGAGAAATAGAATTGGTTTATTCTGTTGTCTTTTATTATCACCTTCTCTCAGGTTGCGAGGGCTCCTTAGTTTAGGAGAGTACACCTATTACGCTTATTGGATAGTCTTATTCTAAACCATAGGCAGGTGCCGAAAGGCAGGGAATGAAGAAAACCAATTAGCCTAAGTCGGGTGTACAGAAGGTAATATGTAAAGACAAGATAAAGGGATTAGAAAGAGGGCAAAGTAAATTGCGACTGTTATCATTCATAACCAAACCACGTACTTCATCGCCACTCCTATTTCACCTTTAATAGAATAAGGTATTATTCAGTTGTCTTTTATCATCACCTTCACTCAAGTTGCGAGTACTCCTTGGTTTAGGAGGGTACACCTATTATGCTTACTGGATAGTCTTCTTCCAAACCATAGGCTGGTGCCGAACGGTAGGGAAGAAAGAAAACCATTTAGCCTAACGAAGGTGTACAGAAGGTAACGACTAAAGACAAATAAATGGATTTAGAGAGATGGCAAAGAAATATACGGTTAAAGTCATGAATTAGATTATGGAAGAGGCATTACTAGGAATACCAGGATACCCCTACGAAACATCTTCATGTTTCAGTGCATTGTTGAAGCAAAACTGATTTCCCGATTAGATACTTACTCCAGGGTATGTATTTACCAGATATGATTCTCACATCTGTATGGTTTTACAGATGATGAGTAGGAGTAAGTTATTGGGAATTAGGTGATCATCCTCATTATATCGGAATTCGTTGTAATTGGTGATATTTGAGGAAATCGCCTGGGTACAGTTTTCAACATACGACACACAGGTTTTGAGTTATTCAACTCAACGGACTTATACAGAGTATTGTATGTTGTCCAGTGTCCATTAGGACAAAGGGGTTGGTCCTCATACTCTGTTCTGTTTACTTGTAATTTCTCTAGTTTTTAGACAAGTGTTTCGTAGAAATACAATGTCTAAGTTTTGAGAAGTTGTGGGTATAAGAATAAAGTAGAGAACCAGGTGTCGCAAGTATCAGGATTCTTCAAAAAGATCGAAGATGTAGATTCTTGTGATTGGTATTCAGTTGATAGTAATGGTTTTGAGAAACTTGTTTCTCTTTCAGGTTACTCATAATTGGATACATTCCTAAATTGAGTAATGCTGATTAGCCTATCTCCATTGAGTTGATATGCACTGGAGACAGTTGCATGATTAGAATCTGGTTCCAATTAAATAAGTGCCAAATGTTTCTATATTGGATATAGAATAGTTTATATCTTAACGATGTTAAGGTATGGTGAGTTGTCCAGCTTATGCTTAAAACCGGACACTGGATAACTCAAGGTAAGTTTCTGTAATGGCAGTTTGTGGGTTGACCCAGGCTATGACGAGGGTTGATTTTCTACCATCTGAAAGATCAATAGTGATATTGTTCTTGACTCGCCATAGTTTTAGTAAAATGGTTTTTTTCAGAAAACAGTAGCGGGAGTATGGTTGAACTGGAAGTGATTCCAGAACTGCAAACGGTTACGGAAAATTTAATAGGACCTATATATTCAATCAGGTTTGACATTCCATTAGCCACTCCGCAGATATGTTGGGTAACCTCAGACACCCGAGAGGTACTACGGTAGCCTCAAGGACGGTGATAGGGAGGTTCTTGCTTACCCAGACTTGACACTACTGTTGTTCCAGGCTATGAGACCCGGCAGGAGGTTAAGTATAGCGTCGTTCTAAACTCGTTTTAGAAGTGCACGTATATATTATTCTGCCAGAGGGTTGTTGTGGTCAGTGGGAGCAGCGGAAGCATAGTGGGCAAGTAGCTTATATCTATTTATAGACTCGAGCAGATATAGCGGAGACAGATCATCTAATTTTAATGTGATAGTCATGGGTTTGACTTCATCAGAATAGGAGATGGATCTGTTAAGAAGGTAGTAGGGTATGATGTCCTGGTATTTGGATGACATACACAGAGTAGGAAGTAAAAAATCTATACTACGATCAGTTGTACTGTGGTCGTCACACAGTTGTTTGTCCAGACAGGATATGGATATAATATCAGACATTCTGGTTTCTAGATCTATGGTTTTAGATCTGGATTTGGGTAGTTTCCCAATGTGGGTACTTTTCCAGTATTCTAATAGTATTTTAGAATAGATGACTCCTGGCATGGTGGTGTACCTGCAGGTGATGGAGTCACCCTCTCTTAAGGTGTCTTACAGACTAAAGGGGAGAGGGATGTGCATGATTGGCAGATCACTTGCTTAGGTAATTGAGTCAATCGTGAGATGTCAAGTACCACACCAGATGTTGTTTTTGCACTAAATGCGATAAGTTTATATTAATCCAATCCTGAAGAAACATAAGGAAGCAGTTTTAGAACATAAGTGCATGTTCTACGGATTTGATGACGGCAGCCTCCTTCGGGAGACGGTTATCATTCCAGGCTTTAAAGGTGACATGGATGACAGAGAGATTGTCAGAGTTATAGTTTTCCCTCTGACGAAGGGGGCAGTATTATGGAAAGGTGGTCCAAGAGGATACTGTGGGAGGCATGGTGCAGGATACTGATTATGTTCAGTTATCGATACAGTCTAAGAAGTTTGGATTTGGAGTTCATTTATGAACTAGGTCCCATCAGATATCCAGACATATTCTAAGACGGATATTATTCGATTCGGGAGATGGCTTTCTCCGCGAACTTGAGATTTAGAGAGATATAGAAAGAAACATCAGGGCGGATCCACTCACTGAGGCTATTTCTCGAACACAATAGTTTTACAAACGGGTTTTGTGAAACTGATTAGTAGAGGAGTTGGATGTTCGGTATCACACAGGCTATGAGTATGCGACACTGCAATAATTAGCCTTAAGTGCAAGGGGGAGATTGTTGGATATAGTGCCCTCAAAGTCAATTATTGGATCGCAGGTACATGATTGCAATGATTGAGGGAGGACCTATACCGATATGACTTTCTTACTCGAGATGATAGTATGCTATCTGGTTTGTCTTTATCATCGTATACATGCTTTAGTTTACTATTGCATGATGATAGAGCCCATAGGATTCTTGTTTGACTGCCAGCAGTATGATGGCGATCATATATGTGGGAGCTGGGGTCTATAAGCACATCCTTAAAAGTGTCCCTAGTCGTGGGAGTTTCGAGACAGGGCATCGATACTCCAGACTAGACTAGTGTATACAGTCGAGACCCCGACGAGGGGCGGTGGCCGGTCTCACAAGCCATTGGTGTCAGTTGGTTCACCTAAGATGTATACAGTTGCTCATTGGGTTATGAGTACACCGGACAGGACTCGTAGGGAACATGCTAGTTAGTATTATACATATCGTCAGATAGCAGTTCCCTGGTGACATGTGTACAGGTTAGTTTGTCGACCTGAGATCGTCATTTGTCTCGTGTGAGTTCCCACTGTGCTTAGATTACTACCCTACCACGCTCAAAGGAGACGTGCAAACAGGTTTTAGTTGGGTACAGTCCCGAGCCACATGGAGACAGTGAGCAGATCGTCGGGGATTCGTCTCTCCCGGTATTGTGGGTTGATGTCGCACAGTGCACGGATGGCCATCACTAGAAATCCTCGATCAGGGTAGTGGAGAATTATTGATTTGGATCAGTAGTTTCTCAGGAGGTGATGGGCTTCATACCGACACGAATTATCGCGTTATTAGGGGTCTGACTTTATCCACCCCCCTAGACTCGATATGCTATACTCTTAGACGAACAGACCGGACTGTACGAATATTGTCACTGTCAGGCTCGGTAGGGTTTTCTGGATGAGTTCGCTCGTCAGCTTCCCTTTCGATCAATACATTGGCAACCGATACGTACAGCTTGTACCTCTGACGTGCTAGTGGTTATACCCAGTGCCAGTGTGTTGATGAGTCATTAGAGTCCTCCACAGACATTTTCCCAAGTTCGGGCGAAACGTTGTAGAGGCCATATGGTTTTATGGCAGGGTTCGGAAAATGCATGTGCGTTTACGCACGTGTCATATTTCGGGCAGATAATACTGGTGGGCTTTGGTTTAAGCCGGATTTGAGTATTATTCAGTATAGATATAATATCTTTGTCTCAGTTGTATTTGTATTCGGTCGTAATACAAATGCGGGTATGTTTTTACTGTTACGGGGTTATCCTGAAATTCATTTCGGGATCACTTTTGGAAGTTGCCAGTTTCCTGTTTTCTATCACCCGTCTTTTACATTCGGTTAAATACGGATTTATCTTTTCTTGATGAGTGTGGAAGGTTTTAGAAGTTTCTAGATGGTGACTAGGATGTTGAGGTGGCTAGTGAGTCATTAGTGCATTAATTGTGCATTTATTGTTTTGATGATGTGTTGTTATGGTTCAATGTATGCAATTAAAGTTTATGCAAGGTGTAATTGTGACTCATTCTCTTCATTTATGATATGGTCACTCTCTTCCTCCTACACTCACCCTCCTCCTTCCCTTTATATGGCCGGCCCCTCATTGCAAAGAAAGATGGTTGTTAATTTGGAAAAGATTATAGTTTTGGATTCATGGAAATTAGATAGCCTCATTTCTCATTTCACTCGATCCAAAAGGCAACTTCATTTACCGTTCGTCCATGGCTTTGGACGAAGTGAGACAAAGTGTTCTACTCATTCTCTACATCAATCTTGGTCATCTCTTTTAGCAAACTTGATGATCGAGTTGCCTCGGTTAAGAGGCGGGAGCCCATTTAAAGATCCGTCGACGTGGTGCCACCTGGACGAGAAGACTGGAGATTCAGGAGATCGGAGCAGCCGCAACAAAGCGTGGGATGATGGTTGAAGACCGAAGGACTCGGATTGTTCGGTATAACATTTCTACCCACTTTGTAGTTTGTTAGTTTAGCTTTAATGGTAGATCCGGGTTATAGTATACGATAGCGCCAGTTAAAAAGTTTTTGTTCCGCATGTGGTATCTGTTAGACGGCCGGAGCGCTACCGTGCACTTACACTTGCTTGACTGCGAGCAGTATGAGGGCGATCATATACGTGGGAGCTGGGGTCTATAAGCACATCCTTAAAAGTCCTTAGTTGTGGGAGTTTCGAGATTGGGCATCGATACTGTAACACCTTGAAATTCGTTTAGAATGTTTTCGCGTTAATTAGCAAGTGTGCGTGTTTTTCAAAAAAAAACGGATATCTTATTTTCCTTCTTGGCTAGTGGTCTTTTGTGTTGTGAGGTGTTTTTATGGGTATTTATATATTTATAGGGTTGTTAATTATTTTTAGTCATGTTACCCTAAGTGAGAAATTTTGTGTTAAGTGCACCATGCACACTTAGCATTTTGAGGCTAGATGAGAAATGTATCATGTTAACCCTTTTTCTTTTCTTGCATGGTTTTATTTATCCCACCCATTTAAACAAGTCAAAAGCCCTTCTTATAATTCAATTTCAAATAGAAATGAAGGTATGGTGGTTAAGTATGGGATTTGACTTTGTTTGACCTTTGTTTCTCTATCTTTTCTCTCTCTTTCCCTCATTTCTGAGCTCCAGCAGAAAAAGAAGCAGCAGCAACACCATTTTCTCCATTTTCTCTTCTCTTTTCATTTCTCATTAAACCCTCATTCACACCCTACTCAAAACAACACTTTTCCTTCACAAACCATAGAAAAAAAATGAGCTTTTGAGGTGTTTGGTGGTGGATCTGCACACTTGAGGAAAAAGCAGGGATTTTTGGTGTTTCTTAAGGTGTTTTGAAGATATTAACTCACCCTTAACACCCCTTTTAGATAACTTGTAGTATTTCTTGCAAAATACCACTTTTTATGCATGTTTTGTGCTATATAAAGGGATTTAGTGAGGTTGTGATAAAAATTAACTTTATATGGCTTGATTAGCTTGGTAATGTGATATTAGTGTGGTTTTGGACTTGGGTTTATTTCAGATTTCACAAAAATACCCTAAAGTATCATTTTAGTGCAAAGTGTGACTTTTAGCTTGAAATTGGGTTCTGTTGGAACTGCTACTACTCGGGGTGTTTCAGAATAAAATTGTAATTACTGGGATATACACAGTATGTATGGAGTGCACACACCAAACCCGGAAGCCCAACCTCCTACCCAGGCCGCTGTAAAACTCATTCTGGCCGCAAATTGCGGCTAGATGGGAGAGTGGTGGGTTGGAGTTTTTGTGGTTGGTGTCTGCTGGTATTTGGAGTGTGTTGGTATATTTATTTTTATAAAAATCTTTCTGTGTAAAAATCTGGGACCTATTACCCTATTTTCCGTATTTTAAATCTCCGCGACACATGATTGAAAAGAATTCTTGATGTGTAGTATGAAAATAGATTAGAAATCACAACCAAAAATTATTTGACCGCAATCAACTACGGTGTCGGATGTAGTTTGTATGTGAGTGCGGATCGTCCACAGGGAAAGTGTAATCGTTCGTCTTTTGAATTAGATGAATTGAAACTTTAAGAAAAGAAAAGAAAACAATTCATGATTTAAATTTTGTATTTCAAGAAAAAGAAAATATCTAGATCTAAGAAAGCATTAAAAGATAGAATCAAGAATTGATCGTTTGTTGATTTTTCCAAACCAAATATCAAGAATCGAAATGAGGCTCGTAGGAATCGATCGGATCTATAGATGTGATGTAATCTTAGAATTACGTATTCTTATCCTTCGATGAATTGATACTAGATCGATGATGATCGATGAGAATTAGAGACTTCTTGTGAAACTAGGGTTTCATCTTATCTCTTGTTCTTTCATTGATATCATTCATATACTAGCCTCTAGTAAATTCAAGAAACGATCGTAGATCCCTAATTTCGAGCGATCACAATCAAGAAAGCATCGCTACGAAACTAGGTCATCGATTCTTGAACTTGCTAGGGTTTACAAAACTCGTAGGACTTAAAGATCGTATTAAAATTTGTTACATCATCATTCTACAATCGTCTCGACTCCTTCACGAGCGGAGTTTTACTCAAACATCACAACAAGAACAACAATTACAAATTGAGATCTAATCATGATGCAAGAATTAAAAGAAAGCAAGATTAAAGAATTTCACCTTTTATTTATATCAACAATTTCATTACATTCGCTCAAGAACTACAAGAGGAAGAATTCGATCGTCGACTTGGCTTCGCTCGTCTCCGTAGATCGCGGATCGGCTTGGATCACTTGCCCGATTGAAGATCGGCTCGGCTCCTAAAAGGTTGAAGGCTTCTCACTTGATTTGGTACTCAAGATCTTGGATTTGGAGTGGAATTAGGGTTAGGGTTTCGCACAAGCCTTGTCACGAGACTTGTGGAAGAAAATGGTGTAGAATGAACAACCTCATCCCTTAGATCTAGGTTCCTATTTATAGCCATCAAAACCCTAGATCTAGGATTTGAATTTTTAGTTTCCCTCCAAAAGTTTGTTAAATGAAATTCAAATTTCCCTCCAAAAGTTAGTTGAGTGAAATTTGAATTTCCCTCCAAAAGTTTGTTGGATGAAATTCAAATTTCCCTCCAAAAGTTTGTTAGATGAAATTTGAATTTCCCTCCAAAAGTTTGTTAGATGAAATTCAAATTTCCCTCCAAAAGTTAGTTGGATGAAATTCAAATTTCCCTCCAAAAGTTTGTTGAGGAAATTCAAATTTCCCTCCAAAAGTTTGTTGAGGAAATTTGAATTTCCCTCCAAAAGTTTGTTGAGGAAATTTGAATTTCCCTCCAAAAGTTTGTTGGATGAAATTCAAATTTCCCTCCAAAAGTTTGTTGAGGAAATTTGAATTTCCCTCCAAAAGTTAGTTAGAGGAGAAACTTCTAGATGTGATTAGTTAGGAGGAGCTTCTAGAAGAGGATTAATTAGGAGCTTAATTAGGATTAGCCTTCCTTAATTTTCTTTGCTGATCTGGCAGTATCTTCGAGAGAGTTCTGGAATTTGTGGTATCAGAAATGAATGTGGGCCATGGTAGAAACATTGTGCACCAAAAATCAACTGATGACGTCACCCCTTAGCCGCGGATGCGCGGCGCATGCAAGCTCCCTGCCGCGGATCCGCGGCTTCATGTGGGCTTTGGGCTTTGCCCTTTCTGGTACAGTCTTGGGCTATTGTATGGGTATTTGTTTGATATATAGAATTGCATAATTCCTTCTGAAATGCTACCAGATCTGAAAGTATGGAGTTGGTGTAATGTTGATCAGCTCTTTGGTTTTTCTTCCGTATTTTCCTGCACAGACTCAAGACAAGTGTTGCGCAAATACAGAAATGATGCGATGCCATGAAATGTGGTTAATTTCCCTTAAAGTGTCGGTTTAAAAGTCTAATACATGCAATCTCATATTTTGTGACAGATTTGCTAATATGTAGAATATGAATGCCGAACACTTCTAAATGTATGCAAATGTTAAGGAAATTGCCGGCTAAAATATATAATATTTTCGACTGATCAAATACCCCCAAACTTAATTTCGATCGTCTCGAGCGAATGTTTTATTAAAAAGAGAAGGTGAAAATAAAGAAAGAGAAAAACTAACTAGCACACTTTCGTAGGCAACACGATTGCACTGAGCACGTGCAACAAGCCTTTAAACCTCTAGGTGTCCCTAGTAGGAGGAGTGTTGTCTTCTGAGGGTTTTCAGCGGATTACACCCACAAAATCCAATAATAAAAGAAAGATCATGAATATTACATTTAAAGAAAAGAATTGTAAAAGAAAAGCTTTGAAAATTAGGGTTTCCAACTAATCTAGCTTTTCGGTTGTCATGAGCCCTATCTTAATGGTCGTGAAAAGATGTTACAAATCACGTCCTCCCTCAATAAAACATCGTCTTATTCTTCATTCCTATCTGTATTCCAAACATCGATCATATAACCCTGCGTGTGTGTAAAGACATCCCTACACCCGGAGAATTCAATTCAAGCTATCATACTCTTGCCCATCATCCTCGGTATTTTTTTTTCGATGAGCTCACACACTTTCATGCGACCGTTAATACTTCTTGAGGTACTAACCGACCGATTACTCATGTGCTTGCTTACTTGGTGTATTTTCCTCGTCTTGCACCACCTTAGGTATAGCAGTGACTCCCAGACCAGTTGGCCTTAGGGCACTAGATGAAGAAGCACCCTTGCTATATATATTTTTATTTCCCTCGGTGATAACAAAACCAGTGTCCATTTTTCTCACCATTTTTTTTTTTCATACTTTTGGCTTTAAGACAAGAGCATTTCAAGGTATCCTCTACTATCCCAGGCTTCAAGACGTGTGTAAGTGCGAATAGCAGGGTAGCAACGTTCAAAATGTTTGGCTTCCAGAATAGAAACTATTTTTCAGACTTATTTTTATCCTCAGATTAGTGACGTCCTTCATCTTACTAACCCTTGGGACAACGGCTCATAACTACTTATTACTAGTTCGTATAAGAAAACTTCTAATTTTCTTGGTTTTCTTAAAATTTTCTAATCTCATGGATGTAATTTTTTACTATCTAAACTTTCATTATCTTATTTATATACAAAAAAGTATTTTTATAGTTTTGAAAATTTTTAAATTTTTATAGGTTTTTAAAGAAATGTTTTGTGCTTATGCAATGTATGATGCAAATGATGCGTAAATAAGCACAAACCTCCCCCAAACTTGTTTTCAACAGTGTCCTCACTGTTGCCATCAGCTAAATCTTGAAAAACCTGTAAGCTTGGGAGGAATTATTAGTGGGGGCAAAATATTTAAGTGACGAATCTCCCCCAAACTTATTTTTGGCTCATCATTTTGTAAAATTTTCTTTTCAAGAGCCAGAAAATATACCCCCCCAAACTTATGCAATGTTAATCTTTTAAAATCACAAGTGGGGGTCAAAAATCATTGGTCGATGCCAAGCTTTGCAAAGACCGAATGTCAACACCAACCATTCAAAAATTTTATCAATGCAGTGCTCTGGTTGGTGGAAGAAGAAGTGGGGAAAGATTAAGTGGTGGAATAGAATGTGTGTGCGTCTCATTTTGGAGAGACGATGCAGTGTATGTGATGGATTACTCGCATTCTTTTTACAAGTCAAAAGACGGGGTAGAGGTTCAATTTCAGTGATTGGGAGATGATTCATCTCAACACCCGTGTCATTTAAAAATGCGAGTTCATCAGCGAAGATCTCCTCGAAAGTTCCATCAATACCCCGATGAATAATGTCATCACAAAGCGCGGGGTGATCTTCAAACTCTAAAAGCAGTTCATAATCAGTGTTATTTGTTGACCCGGACATCTCGGTGGAAGAGTCCGTATGTGTATGATACATAGTTGGGTCAAACAACAACGTATGAAAAGAGTCAAGATCGGTATCAGGAGGATCATCAAATTCGCTGCTGTCGACATCCATTAAGTCGACAGAACAGACCTGAGCAGTAGGTTCGGAGGGTACACTTCCCAACTTGTAAATGTTCAGCTCTATTGACCTATCCCCGAAAGATAGGGTCATAGAACCGTTACGACAGTTGATTACAGCATTGGAAGTGGCCAAAAAGGGGCGACCTAAAATCACCGGAATTTGATTCCGTGGGTTCGCTACAGGCTGTGTATCAATTACAATAAAATCTACCGGGAATATAAATTCTCCGATTTTTATTAACACATCCTCCAGTTCACCCCTAGGTTTGGTGATTGATCGGTCAGCCATCTGAAGAGTGCAATTGGTTGGCTTCAACTCTCCGATCCCTAATTGCTCATAGACTGAGTAAGGAAGCAAGTTAACACTAGCGCCAAGGTCTAGTAGAGCACGGTTAATGTGTTTTTCCCCAATAGAAACGGAAATAGTAGGATATCCTGGATCCTTACGTTTCCTCGGTAATTGTTGGGGGAAAGCCGTGTCTATTGTTTTTTCCATAAAAATCTTCTTGGGCACTGGATTCTTCCTCTTCCTAGTGCACAAGTTCTTAAGAGTTTTCGCATAGGAAGGAACTTGTTGGATGGCATCTAGGAGAGGGATGTTGGTGTTTACTTGCTTAAAAATGTTCATAATCTTCTCCATATGTGGACTCGGAGTGTTAGCCCTTAACTGATTAGGATAAGGTGCTTTAGCAATAAGCGCTGGGTCCATCATAGGAGAAGAAAGTGGGTGTGGAACCGATCCCAGAATAGAAGTGGGGATCGTCCGTGGAGGGGTAAAAGAGGTGGGCTGTAGTGGCGAGCCTTTTGGGAAATGGAGAATAGGCTCCGAAGAAGATGGTGGGGTAGAAGAACTGGGGTAAGAATTAGAAGTGTGGATGTAAGGAAAGGTCTCAGCCGGGGTGGTATTGATTGATTTATCAGTATCATCAAACTCTTCCCCAACATGAGTGTCAAGCACTCTTCCAGATCTCAACGTAAGTGCATCCACATGATGTGAATAGCCAGGATTTGGTAAAGGTTGAGCTGGAAGTTTCCCTTTCTCTCGTGCACTCATTTCGGCTTTTAGTTGTGCAATTTGTTCTTCCATCGATTTGATGTTCTCATTTTGAGAGATAATGATCTTCATGACATTCTCGACGGAAGATTGCAAACTTGCCGTCCCTTGGATGGATTGTTTCATGAAAGTATCCAAGGTTTGTGCTAGTGCAGAGGTGTTATCAGTACCGGTCAATTGCAAAAAATTTTCATGTGGTGCAAAAGTGTTGGCCGGATTTTGGAAATTTTGTGCTTGAAAGGGGTGCTGACTCAATTGAAGTTGTGGGTGCTGTTGTGGTGGAGGGGCCCCTTGGAAATTGTTTTGGGTTGGAACCGTGTTTTGAAATTGGGATTGGTTCCAAGCAAAATTAGGGTGATTCCTCCAACCCTGATTATATGTGGAGGAAGATGGATTGTTTCTAGGTCTTTGAAATGCGGCATTGGTATGCTCATGACCTTGAAACGGACATTCTTCCGTCAAGTGAGACGGATCAGAACAGCAACCACATACAGTTTTGGAGAGTGATATTTGACTTAGGGCGGCGGCTAAAAATTTATTTTCCATATTCTCTAGTTTCTTATTGATAGCTGCAATGTCAGCTCTAACTCCTATGGAAATATCATTGCCATCCCTAGATGATTGACTCACACCCTCCCACTGTAAAGATTTTTCAGCGAAATCTTCTAGAAAATTCCAGGCTTCCCTATCATCTTTGGTCATAAAATTGCCTTGACACATGGATTCAAGGGTCTGTCTTGTGTAAGGAGTAATGCCCTCATAAATGATTCGGCACAATTCCCATCTCGGGATGCCGTGATGTGGACATTGGACTAACAGATCCTTGAAACGTTCAAGACATTTTGAAAATGTTTCATTTGGAAGCTGGGTGAATTGATAGATTTCGCTACGGACTCGAGCTGTTTTGTGATGTGGGTAGAATTTCTTAAGGAATGCTTTGACGAATTCGTCCCAATTTGAAATGGAATGTGCGGTAGTGTTATATAGCCACTTCTCGGCTAAATCGCACA
This sequence comes from Agapanthus africanus, assembly GCA_030015575.1. Lineage (NCBI taxonomy): Eukaryota > Viridiplantae > Streptophyta > Magnoliopsida > Asparagales > Amaryllidaceae > Agapanthus > Agapanthus africanus. The sequence goes on from CM057337.1 coordinate 313,846,874, forward strand.
AAGTGAATGGGAGAAGACGTAGACGGAAAGCATCCACAGAAAGCTGTGAAGTACCCATCATTGCGCATACATTTTCAAATTTCGTGATAAACACGTATGCGTCCTCAGACTCGAGACCGTGAAATTTTGGTAGAAGGTTGATGTATTGGGGTTTTATTTGAAAATTTTCCCCGTTGGCTGGTGGTGTAGAAAGACAAGTGGAAAGTGGGCCTCGTGTAGGATAACATCTCTCTTGGAGAGAGATGCGAGATGGATTCTGCGCACCAACGGACGGCGGCAGAGTAGTGGAAAAGAAGTTCGATGGAGGTGGATCCATCGATGTGGGTGTGGTGGTGGGTAAAAGAAAGGTAAGTGTAGAAATACCGACTTTTGGGTCGATGAGGGAAACGCGGACTAACGGGCACTAGAAACCCGTTGTCCAGCCTATCTTGCACTAAAAAGGGTTAGTACAAGTGGCAGCGTGAATTTATAATTAGGGGAAATGAATGCGGTGTTTGTTTTAAAAAATTGATACGGACTTTTGAAAAAATGATGCAACACAACAAATGCAACACACAAAACCCTAAAATCTAGTGGTCACCTAGGTCCGGCTCTAGACCGCTCCTAACTGCCAAAAGACAAGTCGCAGGATAGAATCCTCCACTGCCTCTTTGTCCCCCTGTGGCCGGATAAGTGCCAGGTAAGTGGGAAGGTACTCCACTACGTAAGTAGTGGGCCTAATTAAAAACCACTAGCCTTAGACACACTCGCCTTAGGCACCACAAGAAAACTCGGATAAGCAATGAATTACCCACGGCCTTCTCTTGTCCTAATTGAGCGCGACGGTCCTTAGAGTCATCTCTAGATTTCTTTTAATTAATGAGGGTAAATGCGGATGCAAGTTTGTGATTTTCGGGGCCTAGGAAGGGTAATGAAATCCCCACCTAATTTGAATTTGGTCGTGCCCCTTAAATTTCCGTATTAATATGCAAACAACCAAGAATCAAAACACGCACAAATTTTAATTTGCTGCGCTGCGCTGCGATTTATTTGCAAAGAAACCTGCAAGAAATTGTTATTTGGAGAAGATAGAGTAAGAGATAAGAAAGAGAGAGATTTACAGAGCAAAATTGATGCAGAGAGGAGCTAGAACTGCAGCGGATCCGCCGCGGATGAGGGTCTTTTGCCGCGGAAGCGCGGTCCGATCAAGGAATCACTGCACCAAATTTTTAGGATTGGTTTCTGTTCACCTCAGGAGCTCTCTGGATCATACAGAAAAAAATTTCCACAGCTCCAATGATCCCAGATTTCCTCGCAATCAAATCACAAAACACGTATTAGTGTTTGCACGAATTTTGATCACAAAATTTAGATGGAATAAAATTTTCAACTCAAATTTCAAAATACGAACTATTAGCGCACTATCCCCGGCAACGGCGCCATTTGATTGAAAAGAATTCTTGATGTGTAGTATGAAAATAGATTAGAAATCACAACCAAAAATTATTTGACCGCAATCAACTACGGTGTCGGATGTAGTTTGTATGTGAGTGCGGATCGTCCACAGGGAAAGTGTAATCGTTCGTCTTTTGAATTAGATGAATTGAAACTTTAAGAAAAGAAAAGAAAACAATTCATGATTTAAATTTTGTATTTCAAGAAAAAGAAAATATCTAGATCTAAGAAAGCATTAAAAGATAGAATCAAGAATTGATCGTTTGTTGATTTTTCCAAACCAAATATCAAGAATCGAAATGAGGCTCGTAGGAATCGATCGGATCTATAGATGTGATGTAATCTTAGAATTACGTATTCTTATCCTTCGATGAATTGATACTAGATCGATGATGATCGATGAGAATTAGAGACTTCTTGTGAAACTAGGGTTTCATCTTATCTCTTGTTCTTTCATTGATATCATTCATATACTAGCCTCTAGTAAATTCAAGAAACGATCGTAGATCCCTAATTTCGAGCGATCACAATCAAGAAAGCATCGCTACGAAACTAGGTCATCGATTCTTGAACTTGCTAGGGTTTACAAAACTCGTAGGACTTAAAGATCGTATTAAGATTTGTTACATCATCATTCTACAATCGTCTCGACTCCTTCACGAGCGGAGTTTTACTCAAACATCACAACAAGAACAACAATTACAAATTGAGATCTAATCATGATGCAAGAATTAAAAGAAAGCAAGATTAAAGAATTTCACCTTTTATTTATATCAACAATTTCATTACATTCGCTCAAGAACTACAAGAGGAAGAATTCGATCGTCGACTTGGCTTCGCTCATCTCCGTGGATCGCGGATCGGCTTGGATCACTTGCCCGATTGAAGATCGGCTCGGCTCCTAAAAGGTTGAAGGCTTCTCACTTGATTTGGTACTCAAGATTTTGGATTTGGAGTGGAATTAGGGTTAGGGTTTCGCACAAGCCTTGTCACGAGACTTGTGGAAGAAAATGGTGTAGAATGAACAACCTCATCCCTTAGATCTAGGTTCCTATTTATAGCCATCAAAACCCTAGATCTAGGATTTGAATTTTTAGTTTCCCTCCAAAAGTTTGTTAAATGAAATTCAAATTTCCCTCCAAAATTTAGTTGAGTGAAATTTGAATTTCCCTCCAAAAGTTTGTTGGATGAAATTCAAATTTCCCTCCAAAAGTTTGTTAGATGAAATTTGAATTTCCCTCCAAAAGTTTGTTAGATGAAATTCAAATTTCCCTCCAAAAGTTAGTTGAGTGAAATTTAAATTTCCCTCCAAAAGTTAGTTGGATGAAATTCAAATTTCCCTCCAAAAGTTTGTTGAGGAAATTTGAATTTCCCTCCAAAAGTTTGTTGGATGAAATTCAAATTTCCCTCCAAAAGTTTGTTGAGGAAATTTGAATTTCCCTCCAAAAGTTAGTTAGAGGAGAAACTTCTAGATGTGATTAGTTAGGAGGAGCTTCTAGAAGAGGATTAATTAGGAGCTTAATTAGGATTAGCCTTCCTTAATTTTCTTTGCTGATCTGGCAGTATCTTCGAGAGAGTTCTGGAATTTGTGGTATCAGAAATGAATGTGGGCCATGGTAGAAACATTGTGCACCAAAAATCAACTGATGACGTCACCCCTTAGCCACGGATGCGCGGCGCATGCAAGCTCCCTGCCGCGGATCCGCGGCTTCATGTGGGCTTTGGGCTTTGCCCTTTCTGGTACAGTCTTGGACTATTGTATGGGTATTTGTTTGATATATAGAATTGCATAATTCCTTCTGAAATGCTACCAGATCTGAAAGTATGGAGTTGGTGTAATGTTGATCAGCTCTTTGGTTTTTCTTCCGTATTTTCCTGCACAGACTCAAGACAAGTGTTGCGCAAATACAGAAATGATGCGATGCCATGAAATGTGGTTAATTTCCCTTAAAGTGTCGGTTTAAAAGTCTAATACATGCAATCTCATATTTTGTGACAGATTTGCTAATATGTAGAATATGAATGCCGAACACTTCTAAATGTATGCAAATGTTAAGGAAATTGCCGGCTAAAATATACAATATTTTCGACTGATCAACACACGTGATACGTGTGTGGTTTTGGGTTGTGCTGCGTATCGTGACGCGTCAGGTTAGCTTCAGGGGCGTGATCACACGTTTTAGCGTATCGCGCACACGCGCGCTTGGGTTGCAACGCGGGGTTCTAGTTTGACCTTAATATTTCGTTTTTGGTAGATTTGAGCTTATGTGTGTTATATTGTGTAAATCTAGGTTCGTAGGCGAGTGAGACGGACGCTGCGAAGAAGGGGAAACAAGTCGTCGGCTACACTTAGCGCGAGACTTCGGTGAGTAGATTTAACATCTACGGGGATATCGCCCGCATGGCGTTCTACGTCAGGGCTGATAGGACTTTATAGCTACACATTGCATTTACCTACATTGACTGTTCATGGATACTGTTGTTGCATACTGCATTCCATGCTATATGTATGAAAACTTAGAAGTGATAGAACACCGCACTATTACTAACGGTTTATGTTGCACGAGCACTAATCTACATGTTACACACACACCGTTAGTAATTGCCATGATACACTCACTGTACAATTGCCATGATCATTATACTGTAGTTCATTTCACATATGATTCGATATGATTTTCATAGAAATTGGAAGCCGCATGCTGTCTTTGAAAGCTGAACTATCTTAAGAAACGCGGTTTCTCCCTTGTACCTATATTATGATGACTTGATGTACATAGCACATCGTATTTGATTTACTCATTGGTGTTGGATTTTCATGTGATTTCTGGTTTTGAGGACCGTGGAATTATTTAAGAAAAGATGCACTATTTGAAAACCCGGTTCCTCGTGATATGATATTTTGGTGCGTCCACCACGCGTTTTCTCGGTGCTGAGACGTGTGCTTGAAACCCGATTCGTGGAGTGGATGATCCTTTTGCGGGTTCGTGGTGGACCCGGTATGGTTCCCCTCGGCAAGATGATCGATGGACTTTGCCGATTGAGCCTGGAGGTGGGCGAGTACCTACCAGTGATTGGTTGGACCTGGCGGTTATCCGGAGGATACTGACCAGAGTCGAGAGATGGATGCGGGATGATCCGTACTGCCGGGGCCGAGGGCCGATACCGCAGATGGAGCCCGTGGGCTGATTCGGACTTACGGAGCCCGATGTATGAGGATTTGCGTGTCGATTCTGGACACGAGTATTTATGATATTTTGGGTGCCGATGTTGGGCACTCGTGATTCTCAGAGATGTACAGGATTTGAGGGCCGAGGAGAGTGCCGGCGCCTGAGTCTATTTAGAATTTGGGTGCAGCTTGGGCACCAACTATTTTTCCACGATTGATATTTCGTGTAGATGTTGTTTATCCCATGCTCAGCAGTGATTATCATGTATCTCATCCTATAGTTATTTTACCTGACAGAGCATTTGCATGATTATTGCACTTACTGCTTATTGTATATAGTTTACCTGCTAGCATATGATAGCGTAGCGTAGTATGTGCTTGCTCGTGATTACCTTGATATGTTATCTCTATTCACGAGTTGGCAACTCACCCCCGTTGTGCCACAGTATTTGCAGGTTGCCCCTCAGAGTAGTCGCGGCAGGCTGCCTTTTTGCATCTTTTGGCTTCAGATACCACTACAATTGGAGCGAGAGCTATTTTGCTATTTAGGTGGGTTGTGGTATCTGGTTACTTTTATTGTACACACTTTTGTATCTAGTATTCTCCATCTACCATATATGTACTTGACTTAGAGACAGTGTGAGGACGATGATGTATATTTTCGTATTCTGGTGTCGAGCTCGTGAGAGCCGACTTTATATTTGTAGTTATTATTCTTGGATGTTACTTATTGCTCATTCTTCGCTACGGCGTCGTATATTACTCTTGTGCTGATGGTTTCCGCTGTTGGGCGTGATTGCTCCCGGTTGGGAATGCTTTGTACATTATATCTCATTTTCACTTATATCCTGTTTTACCCGATTTTCGGGGTTACTTTTACAAAGAAAATGCTGCCAAAATTATTATAAGGATAATTTAACTTTAAAAAGAACCTCAATGGACTAATTAAGGTTTTCTATATGTTTTTAATTAAATGTTTTCAACACTCACTACTTTTAAATGATTTTGGTTTCTGGGTTCAGCTTACTTAGTCGCGTTACTCCTGTAGACGTTGCGTGGTTAAGTGCCGGTCACGAGTCGAAAGATTCAGGTCGTGACAAAGTTGGTATCAGAGCGTAGGTTTTACCTTTCGGAGTGTTCCTAGGATGACCCTGGTATGATGGAGTAGGTAGCTGAAGCAGAATGGCGTAGCGTGCGTATGTTCCGCGGCATACTCACGACACGGTACTCCGCCAAGGCGACCTTAGGACTTATTGATTTAAAATCCTTTTGAGTATATACATTCTTGCGATTCGATTCCTGCATCCTTATCGAATCCTATTTTCCTTTCAGCCATTATGCCGCCAAAGACTATGAGGGCGCAGAGAGCGGCTGCGAGGGCCGAGATTCGAGTTGATTCGTCTGAGACGAGGACTGATCCGGGCAGTACACCGGTTGTACCCGAGCAGGTTGTTCCTCCCGTGACAGATCCGATCGCCACGCTAGGGGCTGGTATGCAGGAGATGCGCCAGATGATAGGATCGCTAGTCGAGACGCTTCGAGCGCAACGACCAGAGGTAGCTCCACCCGTTACAGAGACCGCGATGGTACCCACCGCACAGCCAGTTGCCCCTGCAGCTACGGAGGTGATTACAGTATCGCTATCAGAGTTCATGAGGCTGAAACCTCCGGTCTTCACAGGCACTGATGCAGCCGAGGACCCACAGTCCTTCATTGATAGGATGGCTCGGATATGTCGTTCCCTCAGATGCGCAGACGCGAGATGGGTTGAATTCGTGAGCTTTCGCCTAGCAGGTCTTGCGCAGAAATGGTGCGAATCAGTCGAGAAGGGCAGAGTAGCAGGTCTTCCTCCTATGACCTGGACAGAGTTCGTGGCGCTATTCCTTGCCCGCTTTCTCCCACTGAGTGTCAGAGATGCTAGAGCACGCAGGTTCGAGTCCTTACGCCAGACTCCGGAGATGTCAGTGGCAGAGTATGATATGTTGTTCACAGAGCTATCTGTCTATGCGCCGTATCTAGTGGCTACCGAGGAGTTACGAGTCAAGAGATTTGTTTGAGGCTTGCTTATACCACTATTCCTTGCGATCAGCTCACAGCACTACGAGACATATGCAGCAGCGGTAGATGCAGCTCTATTAGTCGAGAAGCGCCTTGCTGAGACTTCGGTAGTTCTAGAGCCGAAGAGAGTTCGTACTGGTATATCAGCACGGAGACAGACATTCAGACGCCGCGACAGGTATCGTTCAGGCATGAGGAGTGGCAGAGATTCGGGACGAGGCCAGATGTTTAGTTCGTATCCATGGGAGAGTCAGCAGTCGTCGCGCGGTTGCTATAGATGCGGCAGTTTACTTCACCTCGTCAGAGATTGTCCTGAGATACACCGGAGGGAGACAGCAGCACCGCACATCACCTTACCACCTTCACCACCCCAGAGGGCGTTGCCTATTGTTCCTACTGTTACTCCGCGCCAGACTCATACACAGCGAGGTTATGGGCGTGGAGGAGTTGCTCAGAGAGGACGGGATGATCGAGGCAGAGGACAGTCAGTCACAGGTGGAGGGCAGGCACGAGTTTTTGCTTTGACGCATCAGGACGCGCAGGCGTCCAATGCGGTGGTCTCAGGTATCCTTCCAGTATGTTCTGTTGATGCACACGTATTGTTCTATCCTAGATCTACGCACTCGTATGTATCTACACACTTCGTGCCGAGTTTGGGTAGAGAGTCCGGTTTGCTTGATCAGCCGCTTGTTGTGACTACTCCTGTGGGAGAGTCGTTTGTTGCTAGGCACGTGTTCCGATCCTGTACCGTCTGTATTGGCGAGAGAGAGTTGCCTATCGATTTGATCCTTCTTGAGATGTTGGACTTCGACGTTCTTTTGGGCATGGATTGGTTAGCCACGTGCTATGCTTCTGTGGACTACCGTGAGAAGACAGTTAGATTTTGTTTACCCGGCGGGTCGGTTTTTGTTGTGTTGGGGGACCGTGGTGCCGCACCACACTGTGTGATTTCTTCTTTTCGCGCTGGACAGCTTTTGAGGAAGGGATGTCAGGGATTTCTCGCCTATGTTTATGATACTAGAGCTACAGAGGTTCCTCTGGATCAGATTCCGGTTGTTAGCAAGTTCCCTGATGTGTTCCATGACGAGCTTCCTGGGCTACCGTCCGAGCGCGACATTTCCTTCTGTATTGATTTGGTTCCTGGCGCGGGGCCTATTTCTATACCGCCTTATCGGATCGCCCCGGCGGAACTTAGAGAATTGAAGGGTCAGTTGCAAGATTTGCTGGACAAGGGACTTATTGGACCCAGTGTTTCTCTTTAGGGTGCTCCAGTCCTGTTCGTCAAAAAGAAGGACGGCAGTTTGCGTCTGTGTATCGACTATCGCCAGCTGAACAGGGTTACAGTGCGGAACAGGTATCCTTTGCCACGCATCGACGACTTGTTCGACCAGCTTCAGGGGGCAGGATACTTTTCGAGGATCGATTTGCGATCAGGCTACCATCAGCTGCGGGTTCGACAGGAGGACATTTCTAGGACAGCTTTCCACACGCGCTACGGCCATTACGAGTTTTTGGTGATGTCGTTCAGACTCACCAATGCGCCAGCAGCATTCATGGATTTGATGAACCGTATTTTCCGGCCGTATCTTGATCTGTTCATCATTGTATTCATTGACGATATTCTGGTGTATTCTCGGAGTAGAAAGGAGCACGAGCAGCACCTGCGGATTACACTGCAGACCTTGAGAGAGCATCAACTTTTCGCCAAATTCTCCAAGTGTGCTTTCTGTCTGGACAGCATAGACTTCTTGGGGCACGTGATTTCACAAGACGGTATATGTGTAGACCCGAGGAAGATCGAGGCCGTTCGGAATTGGCCCAGACCCACATCAGTTACAGAGATTCGCAGCTTTCTAGGGCTGGCCGGCTACTACAGGCGATTTGTGCAGAATTTCTCTCGCATTGCAACACCCTTGACTGGGTTGACCCGGAAGGGAGTTCCTTTCGTTTGGACAGAGGAGTGTGAGCACAGTTTTCAGCAGTTACGGGCACTACTGACTACGGCGCCAGTATTATCATTGCCTTCAGGGTCAGGCGGATTTGTGGTATATTGTGATGCTTCTCTAGTGGGGCTAGGGTGTGTTCTGATGCAGCATGACAGGGTGATCGCGTATGCTTCACGGCAATTGAAGAAACATGAACAGAATTACCCCACTCATGATTTGGAGATTGCTGCAGTGGTCTTTGCACTTATGATCTGGCGACATTATCTGTATGGAGAGTCGTGCCAGATATTTACTGATCACAAGGGCTTAAAGTATATATTCCAGCAGCGAGACCTGAACCTTAGACAGCGCCGATGGATGGAGTTAGTGAAGGACTACGACTGCGAGATCTTGTACCACCCGGGCAGGGCTAATGTAGTGGCGATGCCTTGAGCAGGAAGCTCGGGAGTAGTCTATCTTGCTTGAGCGCAGTACAGAGGAAGTCGTCGGCAGATTGGCAGATCTTATGCGACAGCCGGGTACAGTTCGAGTTTACGCCGATCGGAGGACAGATTGCGCATGTTCGTGTACTCCCACAGTTGCTTGACCGTATATATGAGGCACAACACAGTGATCACCGTTGTTCAGAGATCAGGACGCAGATGGGACAGGGCAGATTTTCCGAGTTCGTGATCGATGATCAGGGGATTCTACGATTTGGGACCAGATTGTGCATATCAGATGCTGAGGGACTGCGGCGTGAGATTCTCGAGGAGGCACATCGATCGGTGTATAGTGTTCATCCAGGTTCCACCAAGATGTACCACGATATGAGAGATGTTTACTGGTGGGACGGGATGAAGAGGGACATCGCAGATTTTGTGTCGAGATACCTGACTTGTCAGCAAGTCAAGGCTGAGGATCAGAGGCCCGCGGGAGAGCTACAGCCGTTGCCCATTCCGGAGTGGAAATGGGAACAGATTTCTATGGACTTTATTGTGGGTCTACCTAGGACTAGTCGAGGGTATGACTCCATCTGGGTGATCGTGGATCGTTTGACGAAAGCGGCTCACTTCCTACCGGTGAAGACGACTTTCGGATTTGCTCAATATGCCCAGATTTACATTGATGGGATTGTACGACTGCACGGAGTTCCGACATGTATTGTGTCCGACAGAGGCACCCAGTTTACCGGCCGACTATGGCAGAGGTTTCAGGAGGCTTTGGGCACCCACTTGAGTTTCAGCACAGCATTTCATCCGCAGACCGACGGACAGTCAGAGCGGACTATTCGGACTCTCGAGGACATGCTCAGGGCGTGCGTTTTAGACTTCGGAGGTAGCTGGGATCATCATTTGCCCCTAATAGAGTTCTCCTATAACAACAGCTACCAGCAGTCCATTCAGATGGCATCGTTTGAGGCTCTTTATGGGAGGAGATGTAGATCGCCCGCCTGTTGGACAGAGCTCAGTGAGAGCAGTATCTTAGGGCCACAGATTATGGAAGAGACGACCACAAAGATCCAGTTGATTCGCGATAGGATGAGAGCAGCCCAGAGTAGGCAGAGATCTTATGCGGACCGTCGTCGACGCAGACTTGAGTTTTCTGTTGGTGATCATGTTTTCTTGAGGGTCTCCGCAATGAAAGGTGTGATGAGATTTGGGAAGAAGGGGAAGCTTAGTCCCAGGTATGTGGGCCCCTTCGAGATCCTCGAGCGAGTTGGTGCGGTTGCGTATCGTTTAGCCCTTCTGCCTAGTTTTCCAGACGTGCACCCGGTATTTCACGTTTCGATGCTCCGCAGATATCTTCATGACCCTTCGCATGCGATTCAGCACCCGACGATCCAGCTTAAGCGCGACCTTTCCTATGCAGAGCAGCCGGTGATGATCTTGGATCGACAAGTGAAGAAATTGAGATCGAAGGACATACCGTCAGTCAAGGTACTTTGGCGTGGCCAGAGCGGCGAGGAGATCACTTGGGAGACCGAGAGCGAGATGAGGAAGATGTATCCCCATCTTTCTGAAGGTATGTATAGTTAGATTTTTAAATTCGGGGTCCCAATTTCTTTAAGGGAGGTAGATTCTAACACCTTGAAATTCGTTTAGAATGTTTTCGCGTTAATTAGCAAGTGTGCGTGTTTTTAAAAAAAACGGATATCTTATTTTCCTTCTTGGCTAGTGGTCTTTTGTGTTGTGAGGTGTTTTTATGGGTATTTATATTTTTATAGGGTTGTTAATTATTTTTAGTCATGTTACCCTAAGTGAGAAATTTTGTGTTAAGTGCACCATGCACACTTAGCATTTTGAGGCTAGATGAGAAATGTATCATGTTAACCCGTTTTCTTTTCTTGCATGGTTTTATTTATCCCACCCATTTAAACAAGTCAAAACCCCTTCTTATAATTCAATTTCAAATAGAAATGAAGGTATGGTGGTTAGGTATGGGATTTGACTTTGTTTGACCTTTGTTTCTCTCTCTTTTCTCTCTCTTTTCTCTCTCTTTCCCTCACTTCTGAGCTCCAGCAGAAAAAGAAGCAGCAACAACACTATTTTCTCCATTTTTCTCTTCTCTTTTCATTTCTCATTAAACCCTCATTCACACCCTACTCAAAACAACACTTTTCCTTCACAAACCATAGAAAAAAATGAGCTTTTGAGGTGTTTGGTGGTGGATCTGCACACTTGAGGAAAAAGCAGGGATTTTTGGTGTTTCTTAAGGTGTTTGGAAGGTATTAACTAACCCTTAACACCCCTTTTAGATAACTTGTAGTATTTCTAGCAAAATACAACTTTTTATGCATGTTTTGTGCTATATAAAGGGATTTAGTGAGGTTGTGATAAAAATTAACTTTTTATGGCTTGATTAGCTTGGTAATGTGATATTAGTGTGGTTTTGGACTTGAGTTTATTTCAGATTTCACAAAAATACCCTAAAGTATCATTTTAGTGCAAAGTGTGACTTTTAGCTTGAAATTGGGTTCTGTTGGAACTGCTACTACTCGGGGTGTTTTAGAATAAAATTGTAATTACTGGGATATACACAGTATGTATGGAGTGCACACACCAAACCCGGAAGCCCAACCCCCTACCCAGGCCGCCGAAAAACTCATTCTGGCCGCAAATTGCGCCGAGATGGGAGAGTGGTGGGTTGGGGTTTTTGTGGTTGGTGTCTGCTGGTATTTGGAGTGTGTTGGTATATTTATTTTTATAAAAATCTTTCTGTATAAAAATCTGGGACCTATTACCCTATTTTCCGTATTTTAAATCTCCGCGACACACGTGATACGTGTGTGGTTTTGGGTTGTGCTGCGTATCACGACGTGTCAGGTTGCTTCAGGAGCGTGATCACACGTTTTAGCGTATCGCGCACACACGCGCTTGGGTTGCAACGCGGGGTTCTAGTTTGACCTTAATATTTCGTTTTTGGTAGATTTGAGCTTATGTGTGTTATATTGTGTAAATCTAGGTTCGCAGGAGAGTGAGACGGACGCTGCGAAGAAGGGGAAACAAGTCGTCGGCTACACTTAGCGCGAGACTTCGGTGAGTAGATTTAACATCTACGGGGATATCGCCCGCATGGCGTTCTACGTCAGGGCTGATAGGACTTTATAGCTACACATTGCATTTACCTACATTGACTGTTCATGGATACTGTTGTTGCATACTGCATTCCATGCTATATGTATGAAAACTTAGAAGTGATAGAACATCGCACTATTACTAACGGTTTATGTTGTACGAGCACTAATCTGCATGTTACACATACACCGTTAGTAATTGCCATGATACACTCACTGTACAATTGCCATGATCATTATACTGTAGTTCATGTCACATATGATTCGATATGATTTTCATAGAAATTGGATGCCGCATGCTGTCTTTGAAAGCTGAACTATCTTAAGAAACGCGGTTTCTCCCTTATACCTATATTATGATGACTTGATGTACATAGCACATCGTATTTGATTTACTCATTGGTGTTGGATTTTCATGTGATTTCTGGTTTTGAGGACCGTGGAATTATTTAAGAAAAGATGCACTATTTGAAAACCCGGTTCCTCGTGATATGATATTTTGGTGCGTCCACCACGCGTTTTCTCGGTGCTGAGACGTGTGCTTGAAACCCAATTCGTGGAGTGGATGATCCGTTTGCGGGTTCGTGGTGGACCCGGTATGGTTCCCCTCGGCAAGATGATCGATGGACTTTACCGATTGAGCCTGGAGGTGGACGAGTACCTACCGGTGATTGGTTGGACCTGGCGGTTATCCGGAGGATACTGACCAGAGTCGAGAGATGGATGCGGGATGATCCGTACTGCCGGGGCCGAGGGCCGATACCGCAGACGGAGCCCGTGGGATGATTTGGACTTACGGAGCCCGATGTATGAGGATTTGCGTGTCGATACAGGACACGAGTATTTATGATATTTTGGGTGCCGATGTTGGGCACTCATGATTCTCAGAGATGTACAGGATTTGAGGGCCGAGGAGAGTGCCGGCGCCTGAGTCTATATGGAATTTGGGTGCAGCTTGGGCACCGACTATTTTTCCACGATTGATATTTCGTGTAGATGTTGTTTTTCCCATGCTCAGCAGTGATTAGGATATATCTCATCCTGTAGTTATTTTACCTGACAGCGCATTTGCATGATTATTGCACTTACTGCTTGTTGCATATAGTTTACCTGCTAGCATATGATAGCGTAGCGCAGTACGTGCATGCTCGTGATTACCTTTATATGTTATCTCTATTCACGAGTTGGCAACTCACCCCCGTTGTGCCACAGTATTTGCAGGTTGCCCCTCAGAGTAGTCGCGGCAGGCTGCCTTTTTGCATCTTTTGGCTTCAGATACCACTACAATTGGAGCGAGAGCTATTTTGCTATTTAGGTGGGTTATGGTATCTGGTTACTTTTATTGTACACACTTTTGTATCTAGTATTCTCCATCTACCATATATGTACTTGACTTAGAGACAGTGTGAGGACGATGATGTATATTTTCGTATTCTGGTGTCGAGCTCGTGGGAGCCGACTTTATATTTGTAGTTATTATTCTGGGATGTTACTTATTGCTCATTCTTCGCTACGGCGTCGTATATTACTCCTGTGGTGATGGTTTCCGCCGTTGGGCTTGATTGCTCCCGGTTGGGAATGCTTTGTTCATTATATCTCATTTTCACTTATATCCTATTTTACCCGATTTTCGGGGTTACTTTTACAAAGAAAATGCTGCCAAAATTATTATAAGGATAATTTAACTTTAAAAAGTACCTCATTGGACTAATTAAGGTTTTCTATATGTTTTTAATTAAATGTTTTCAACACTTACTACTTTTAAATGGTTTTGATTTCTGGGTTCGGCTTACTTAGTCGCGTTACGCCTGTAGACGTTGCGTGGTTAAGTGCCGGTCACGAGTCGAAAGATTCGGGTCATGACATATACTCCAGAGTAGACTAGTGTATACGGATTGAGACCCCGACGAGGGACGGTGGCCGGTCTCACAAGCCATTGGTGTCTGTTGGTTCACCTAAGATATATACAGGTGCTCATGATGTTATGAGTACACCGGACGGACTCGCCGGGATCATTCTAGTTGGTATCATACCTATTGTCAGATAGCAGTTCCCTGGTGACATGTGCACATGTTAGTCTATCGACCTGAGATCGTCATTTGTCTCGTGTGAGTTTCTACTGTGTTTTGATTACTACCCTACCACGACTCAAAGGAGTCGTGCAAACAGGTTTTAGTTGGGTATGGTCCCGAGCCATATGGAGGCAGTGAGCGGATCATCAGGGAATTCGTCTCTCCCGGTATTGGGGGTTGATGTCGCGTTGTGCACGGATGGCCATCACCAGAAATCCTCGGCCGGGGTAGTCGAGAATTATCGATCTAGGATCGGTAGTTTCTCAGTTGGTGATACGTTTTATGCCGACACTAAATGTTAAGTTATTAGGGGTTTAACTTTATCTACTCCCTAGATTCGATATGCGATACTCATAGACGAACGGACCGGACTGTACAGATATTGTCACTGTCAGGCTCAGTAGGGTTTAAGGATGAGTTTGCTCATCGGCCTCCCTTTCACTCAATACCTGGGTAGTCGTTACGTTCAGCTAGTGCCACTGACATGCTTGTGGTTAAATTTACTGCGAGCGTATTGACGAGTGTTTAGAGTCCCACACAGAGGGTTTCCCTTGTTCGGGCGAAACGTTGTAGAGCCCGTATGGTTTTATGGCAGGGTTCGATCATATTCGTGCACTTGTGCACGGATCATGATCGGACGGATAATACTAGTGGGCTTTGGTTTAAGCCAGATCCTAGTATTATATTGTTGGATTATTTTCGTCTCGTTGTATTCGTATTTGGTCGGAATACGGATGTTGGTATATATATACGGATGAGGGGTATTCTTGTAATTCGTTACGAGTTTACTTCAGAAGTTACCATTCTCTTTTTGATTTAAACATTTTGTTTAATGTTTATTTGATGGAAATTATGAGTGCAAGTCTTGGCATTTGGCATTGATTGTGGCATGACACAATGGTGTGAGTCATGGGTTTGCATTTATTCATTGTGCATGTGTAAGCCTATGGTAGCGCCCCGGCTGTCTGTCCGAAGCCAAAATGCGGAAACGAAAACTTTTTCAAAACTTGAAACTGGCGCTATTGCAGACTTTAATCCAGGATTGAACCATTAACCTAAAACTAGCAACTAGAGAAGGGTTAGAAAAGGCTATACCGATCGATCTGTGTCCTTTGGTCTTTGGCCACCAACCCAAGCTCCTCGTGGCATCTCCGATCTCCGGTCTTCTTGTCGGAAAGGGCACTACATCTTCGAGTCTTTTTACGGGCTCCCGCTTCGTCCGAAGCAACTCGGACATGAAATTTGCTGGCCGACGTGTCCAAGGTGAAGTAGAGAATGTGTGTCATCACTTTGTCTCTTGAGGATTTAGTGGATGCCATTATGAGGAGATAATGAGCTCAAGAAAGAAGAGGAAGAAGAAGAAGTTTTCCTCTCTTTTTCTTTTGTGTTCTTATGATAAAATGAGAGAGAGTGAGATGTGAAAAATGCAAGACCAAACACTTCATATGGCGGCCCTCTTTCTCTCTCCCTCTCATTTCAACACTCAAATCCATCAAAAATGTGACACGTGCACAAAGAAAGAGACCATGAGTCACCACTTGTGCATGTGTCACAATTAATGTTCTTAATGATGATTTCTAGCTCATTATTTCCATATGCAAACATTAATCCAAATGTTTGCAACAACAAAAAGAGAATGACATCTACTAAAGTAAACTCGTGATGGATCACAAGAGTACCCCTCACCAGTATATACATACCTGCATCCGCATTCCGACTGAATGCGAATGCGATGAGACTAAAGTAATCCAACAAATCTAATACTAGGATCCAGCTTAAACCAAAGCCTACTAGTATGATCCGCCCTATCATGATCCGTGCACTACTGCACGTATATGATCGGACCCTGCCATATATCATACGGCCTCTACAACGTTTCGCCCGAAACTTGAGAAACTGTCTGTGGGGGACTCTAAATACTCGTCAATACTTTGGCTGTGGATTTAACCACCAGCACGTCAGTGGTACTAGCTGTACATAACGGGCTACCAGATATTGACCAAAAGGGAGGTCAATGAGCGAACTCATCCTGACACCCTACTGAGCCTGTCAGTGACAATATCTGTACAGTCCGGTCCGTTCGTCTATGAGCATCGCATGTCGGGCCTAGGGGGTTGGTAAAAGTCAGACCCCCAAAAGCGGTACAAGTCGTGTCGGAGTGTAGCCCAAAACACCCTGAGATACTACTGGAATACCTACCAGTAAATCTCCTGCCTTGGCCAAGGACTTCGTGTAATGGCTCTCCTAGACACAGCGCGATCTCACCCCCAATACCGGGATAGATGAAACCCCTGCCGATCCGCTCACTGCCACCTTGTTGCTCGGGACTGTACCCAACTAAAACCTATTTGTACGACTCCTTTGAGCCGTGGTAGGGTAGTAATCAAAGCACGGTGGGAACTCACACGAGACAAATGACGATCTCAGGTTGATGAACTAACCTGTACACATGTCACCAGGGAACTGCTATCTCACGTCTGGTATAATACCAACTAGCATGTTCCCGGCGAGTCCTGTCCGGTATACTTATAACCCAATGAGCACATGTACACATCTTAGGTGATCCAACTGACACCAATGGCTTGTGAGACCGGCCACCGCCCCTCGTCGGGGTCTCGACTGTATACACTAGTCTACTCCGGAGTATCGATGCCCTGTCTCGAAAACTCCCACGACTAGGGACCTTTTAAGGATGTGCTTATAGACTACCCAACTCTCACGTATATGATCGCCATCATACTGCTGGTAGTCAAGCAAGAATCCTAAGGGCTCTATCAATGTGTAATAGTGACCTGTAATGTCACCTAAAGCTGTACACGATGATAAAGATAAACCAGATAGCATACTATTATCTTGAGTAAGACTGTCCTACCGGTATAGGTCTTCCCTCAATCATTGCAATCGCGTGCCTGTGATCCAATAATTGACTCTGAGGGTACTATATCCAACAATTTCCCCCTTACACTCAAGGCTAATTATTGCGATGTCGTATACTCACAGCCCGTGTGATACCGAACACCCAACTCCTCTACTAATCTGTTTCAAAAAGCCCGTTTGCGAAACTATTGCATTCGAGGAATAGCCTCAGTGAGTGGATCCGCCCTGATGTTTCTTTCTATGTCTCTCTTTATCTCAAGTTCACGGAGAAAGCCATCTCCCGAAATGAGCAATACCTGTCTTAGAATATGTCTGGATATCTGATGGGACATAGTTCATAAATGAACACCAAATCCAAACTTCTTAGACTGTATCGTCAATTGAACTTAATCAGTATCCTACGTCATGCCTCCCTCAGTGTCTGCTTGGATCACCCGTCCAAACCACTACCCCTCGTCAGAGGGAAAGCTATAACTCTGACAGTCACTCTGCCATCCAGGTCACCTTGGAAGCCTGGAATGATAACCATTTCCTAAAGTAGGCTGACTTTATTATATCCCTAGAACATCCACTTATGTTCTAAAACTGCTTCCGAACATTTCTCCAGGATAGGATTAATATCAGCTTATTGAATCTAGTGCAATAACAACGTCTGGTGTGGTACTTGACATGTCATGATTGACTCAATTACCTAAGCAAGTGATCTGCCAATCATGCACATTCCTCTCCCCTTTAGTCTGTAAGACACCTTTAGAGGGGGTAACTCCTTCACCTGCAGGTATACTACCGTGCCAGGAGTCGTCCATTCTAAAACACCTGTAGAATGCTGTCTAAGTATCCAAATTGGGAAACTACCCAAATCTAGATCTAAAAACATAGATCTAGTAATTAGAATGTCTGATATAATATCCAAGTTTTATGTGGAGAAACCACTGTATGACAACCAAAGTATAACCGATCGTGGTATAGGAATTTCACTTCCTACTCTGTGTATGTCTGTTACATCACTCCCTACTACCTTCTTAACAGATCCATCCCCTATTCTGATGAAGTCAATCCTATGACTGTTACATCAGAAATAGATGATCTATCTCCGTTATATCTGCTTTAGTCCATAAATAGACATAAGCTAGTTGTCCACTATGCTTCCGCTGCTCCCATTGACTACGACAACCCTCTGGCAGAGTCATATACACGTACACTTCTAAAGCTAGTTTAGAACGACGCTATACTCATCCTCCTGCCGGGTCTCACAATCTGGAACAACAGCAATGGCAAGTCTGGGTAAACAAGAACCTCACTGTCACCATTTTTGAGGCTACCAGAGTACCTCTCGGGTGCCTGAGGTTACCCACCATATGTGCGGAGTGGCCAATGGAGCATCAAACCAGATTGAATCTTTAGGTTCTTATCAAATTTTCAGTAATCGTTTGCGGTTCTGGAATCACTTCCAGTTCTACCATACTCCCACTACTGTTTTCTGAAAAAAAATCCATTTTTATTAAAACTGTGGCGAGTCAAGAACAATATCACTATTGATTTTCCAGATGGTAGAAAGTCAACCCTCGTCATGGCCCGGGCCAACCCATAAACAGCCATTACAGAAACGTGCCTTGAGTTATCCAGAGTCTGGTTTTAAGCATAAGCCAGACAACTCACCGTATCTTAACATTGTTAAGATATGAACTATTCTATATCCAATATAGAACAGAGGCACTGATTTAATTGGAACCAGATTCAAATCATGCAGCTGTCTCCAGTGCATGTCAACTAAATGGAGAGAGGCCTATCCGCATTACTTAACTTAGGAATACATCCAGATATGAATAACCTGAAAAAGAAGAAAGTTCTCATAAACATTACTATCAACTGAATACCATACACAAGTATCTACATCTTCTATCACCTTGAAGAATCCTGATACTTGCAATACCTGGTTCTCTACTTTATTCATATACCTATAACTTTTCAAAACTTAGACCTTGCATTTCTATGAAACACATGTCTAAGAACTAGAGAAGTCACAAGTAAACAGAATATAGTACGAGTACCAACCCCTCTGTCCCTATGGACACTGGACAACATACAATACTCTGTATAAGTCCCCTGAGTCTAATAACTCATTCCTCGTGTGTCGTAGGTTGAAAACTGTACTTATGGTTAAGAAGAATTACACCGCTATTTAATGCTCCTTACCTAACCATCCACTGATATAGGTAAATGTCATGGACATAATTTCAAAAAGTTATATCTCACTTTATAAAAATAAACGTACAGATATATCAATTTGAAATTGGTGCATAACAACGGATATTCAAAACCAAATATTTGCCGTCCGGCAAACAACCCAGGCGATTTCTTCAAATATCACCAATTAAAATGAATCCCGATATAATGAGGATGATCACCCAATTCTCAATAGCTTACTCCCACTCATCATCTGTAAAACCATACAGATGTGAGAATCAAACCTAGTAAATAAATACCCTGGAGCAAGGGCTAATTAGGAAATCAGTTTTCTTTTAACAATACACAGTGAAACTGAAACATGTAAATGGTTCGAAGGGGTATCCGGGTATTCGTAGTAATGCCTCTTCCATTATCAGATTCACAACTGTAACCGTATATTTCTTAGCCATCTCTCCAAATCTCTTTATATGTCTTTAGTCATTACCTTCTGTACACCCCTTTAGGCTAAATGGTTTTTTTCCCTCCCTATCGTTCGGCACTAGCCTATGGTTTGGAAGAAGACTATCCAATAAGCATAATGGGTGTACTCTCCTAATCCTAGGAGTACTCGTAACCTGAGAGAAGGTAAAGATAAAAGATAACTGAATAAACCCTTATTCCTATTTCTCCTGAACCAGAATCCATCCCCAAACTGGAACAAATTCCTTCGAGTTCGTATATAACCATACGATGGAGTATCCAATAAACTGTGGATCTTCGTAGCGATACGGAGTGTCCTGGAGAAATACAAAGGTGAAGTAGGAGTGGCGATGAAATACTTGGTTTGGTCGTGAATAGCAGTCGCAATTTACTTTGCCCTCTTTTTAATCCCTTTATTTGTCTTAACTTATTACCTTCTGTACACCATCGTTAGGCTAATTGGTTTTCTTCATTCCCCACCGTTCGACCCCTGCCTATGGTTTGGATGAAGACTATCCAATTAGCATAATAGGTGTACCGTCCTAATCCAAGGAGCACTCGCAACCTGAGAGAAGGTAAAAGGAAAAGACAACTGAATAGTCATATTCATTTTCTCCAGAACCGGAAACCATCCTCGAATCTGGAACAAGTTCCTTCGAGTTCGTATATAAACATACGATGGCTTTATCCAATGGAAGTGGATGTTCGTAGTAATACGGGGTGTTCTGGAGAAAAGGGTAAAAGTAGGAGTGGCAATGAGGTATGCAACTCAGACAATCCAAAAGCCAATGTTTTAAGAAGGTTTGGTTAACTTGGTCACTGAGTCATAGTCAAGGGTCAGGTCATGGTCGCTGCCAAAGAGAGAGAGAGAAAAGAAACACTCTGCGTGCACTCTAACCAAGATCAGAATGATTATCAATTTATCTAATCAAGAAACTTCCCTCTGTATCGTCAAATTCTCCTCCAAATCTGAAAGAAGAATTAGTTGGGATCACCCGAGGAGTAAACCAACTCATCAGTAGGAATCGGGATCCAACTATTATCGCATGATAACGTGATGGAATCCACTCACGTCATCACACTCCAGAAGGTATGCACATATCTGGCAAGTTTCCGTTTCTTTAGAAACTCCCGATGTGATTTTTACCCCATGCTCTTATGACCTTGACGAAGGCCAACAAATCATAAGTTACATGTCAAGTTCTACCCGTCATTGTCCAGGTTAATTTTAACCCACCAGTACAAGCCCTTGACGAAGGCCAACAAGGCTGTACGACTGTCCTAAACCAACGCATCTATCTAAGCAGCAGAAAGGTAACAAGCAGCTACCATACACTATGCCTTGACGAAGGCCAACAAACATCGCATGAATACTAAGTGTTACCCGTCTGAAATTATGGAGGGCTACGAATGGTTTTTGGCGAAAAACCTTTAACGTGATGAACTTGATATCGTTGAAGGAACCAGATAGCTTTTTATAAAAATATAGTGGCGAAAACTTTTGCTAAAGAGGTCACTCCCGGTGAAGGGATCTCGGCTCTTTCCCCGTAGAATGAGGTGCAGGATATTCCAACTGAATACCACAATACAAAGCAAAAAGTAATCGACTATTGTGAAGTTATTATCCTGACGCAAACTTCTGTCCAAAGGGTCACTCCCGGTGAAGGGATCTCGGCCATTGCCTCGTCGACTGAGGTGCTGGATATTCATAGCCGAATACCACTGTGCAAAACAAAAGAGAACGACCTTGCAATAACAGCTTTTATTGAAAAATATTCCAACAACATCAGAATAGGTTTGTTTAGCTTGCATTGATCCGAATCAATGCAGTCCCATCAATTAATCACACCACAAAAGAACGAAAATATGATGTACCTATATGCTATCCGCATTCGCCACTGGGTCCCGTCATCACCCGTTAGGTTACTTAACTAACAACAGAGCGGGGACTGGACTAGCGCGGGTGTAAAACATATACAACATCTACTAGTATATATATCAATATATAATGATCGCTCATGGCGTGATAAAATAAAACATCACAGAAATGTAATAAGCATCACAGAACAATACAGATAATCTGGGATCCCCGGGTTTCATAGAGCCGCTACTGAAACCAGACGTTCCCCTGGTCGTGTGGATAGCCTGTGTAATGAAATCCTAGACCCCTACGGGCGCGGCAAGTTACCCGCCAAAACCTGAAGCGAGGCAGCCCCCTTCAACAAAGTGAATGGACCACCCAGCACTTCACAGAATCCGGTAACTTGAGCACCCCATCTTGGGTCAACCTGTACCCCCTACGAGTGAGGCGAATAGCCGGCCAATTCTAGAGTGTATCCCCCTCCGTCTCAAAGCCATAAGATGCGGGCCCGTTTCCCTCTAGAACCCGGCTATCCTGCACCCCACCGCGGGGTAATCCTAGTATAGAAAGTAAAATATATATACAACGGGTACATCGACCTTAGCCCGGTCGTGCCCCAAAAAAATAATATACAAGCAGGCAGTGACGGCAGTCCACATGTCGGACGCTCACCCCGCAATATCAAATGTACAAATACAACCAAACTGTACTACCATTGCATCCAGGCTATCCACCATGACAAATCCGCAACATCACAGCACAACACAGAACATCAACGTGAATGTCACGTTCGTAAATCCGTCTAAAAGGGCTATAGCAATTAGACAAGATTTACCGATCAAATGATATTCACGGTCACAGATATAAAGTAAGCACTGTGAACTAACATATTTAAAATTTTCGATCGACAAAATTTTCCGAAGTGGGCCCCAAGTACAATTTACAGTACTCAAAATAATCTGGGCCAAAACAAAAAATACCAGAAACCCCAATTCCAAGTCAAAGAGCACTGCAGAAATTTTGGTGCTGTGTTGCTACAGTACTGCGGCGGAACCGCGGCCAAAACGGGGTTACGGCCGCGGTTCGGCGGCTCTACAGTGAGCTCTTTCAACAAATTTTCTGCAGTGTTCTTAGAAAAGCCTGCCTGATTTTCTGCAATACTCAAAATAATTTTTCGACGACAAAAAAAATTCGACAGAAACTGCAGAATTGGAAATGCGGTTTTGGAAAATTTCATTCGATTGATATTTTAAACACGTTAGAGCAAGCTAGGAAAGGTTAATGGTGTTGCTCTGATACCATGTAAGTCTACGGTAGCGCCCCGGCCGTTTGTCCGAGGCCAAAATGCGGAAACGAAAACTTTTTCAAAACTTGAAACCGGCGCTATCGCAGACTTTAATCCCGGATCGAACCATTAATCTATAACTAGCAACTAGAGAAGGGTTAGAAAAGGCTATACCGATCGATCCGTGTCCTTCGGTCTTTGGCCACCAACCCAAGCTCCTCGCGGCATCTCCGATCTCCGTTCTTCTCATCGGAAAGGGCACCACATCTTCGAGTCTTTTTATGGGCTCCCGCTTCGTCCGAAGCAACTCGGACACGAAGTTTGCTAGTCGACGTGTCTAAGGTGAAGTAGAGAATGTGTGTCATCACTTTGTCTCTTGAGGATTTAGTGGATGCCATTAGTGAGGAGATAATGAGCTCAAGAAAGAAGAGGAAGAAGAAGAAGTTTTCCTCACTTTTTCTTTTGTGTTCTTATGATAAAATGAGAGAGAGTGAGATGTGAAAAATGCAAGACCAAACACTTCATATGGCAGCCCTCTTTCTCTCTCCCTCTCATTTCAACACTCAAATCCATCAAGAATGCGACACATGCACAAAGAAAGAGACCATGAGTCATCACTTGTGCATGTGTCAAAATTAATGCTCTTAATGATGATTTCTAGCTCATTATTTCCATATGCAAACATTAATCCAAATGTTTGCAACAATAAAAAAGGGAATGGCATCTACTAAAGTAAACTCGTGACGGATCACAAGAGTACCCCTCACCTGTATATACATACCTGCATCCGCATTCCGACTGAATGCGAATGCGATAAGACTAAAGTGATCCAACAAATCTAATACTAGGATCCGGCTTAAACCAAAGCCTACTAGTATGATCCGCCCAATCATGTTCCGTGCACTACTGCACGTATATGATCGGACCCTGCCATATATCATACGGCCTCTACAACGTTTCGCCCGAAACTTGAGAAACTGTCTGTAGGGGACTCTAAAGACTCGTCAATACTTTGGCTGTGGATTTAACCACCAGCACGTCAGTGGTACTAGCTGTACATAACGGGCTACCAGGTATTGACCAAAAGGGAGGTCGATGAGCGAACTCATCCTGACACCCTATTGAGCCTGTCAGTGACAATATCCGTACAGTCCGGTCCGTTCGTCTATGAGTATCGCATGTCGGGCTTAGGGGGTTGGTAAAAGTTAGACCCCCAAAAGCGGTACAAGTCGTGTCAGAGTGTAGCCCAGAACACCCTGAGATACTATTGGAATACCTACCAGTAAATCTCCTGCCTTGGCCAAGGACTTCGTGTAATAGCTCTCCTAGACACAGCGCGATCTCACCCCCAATACCGGGATAGATGAAACCCCTGCCGATCCGCTCACTGCCACCTTGTTGCTCGGGACTGTACCCAACTAAAACCTATTTGTACGACTCCTTTGAGCCGTGGTAGGGTAGTAATCAAAGCACGGTGGGAACTCACACGAGACAAATGACGATCTCAGGTTGATGAACTAACCTGTACACATGTCACCAGGGAACTGCTATCTCACGTCTGGTATAATACCAACTAGCATGTTCCCGGCGAGTCCTGTCCGGTATACTTATAACCCAATGAGCACATGTATACATCTTAGGTGATCCAACTGACACCAATGGCTTGTGAGACCGGCCACCGCCCCTCGTCGGGGTCTCGACTGTATACACTAGTCTACTCCGGAGTATCGATGCCCTGTCTCGAAAACTCCCACGACTAGGGACCTTTTAAGGATGTGCTTATAGACTACCCAACTCTCACGTATATGATCGCCATCATACTGCTGGTAGTCAAGCAAGAATCCTAAGGGCTCTATCAATGTGTAATAGTGACCTGTAATGTCACCTAAAGCTGTACACGATGATAAAGATAAACCAGATAGCATACTATTATCTTGAGTAAGACTGTCCTACCGGTATAGGTCTTCCCTCAATCATTGCAATCGCGTGCCTGTGATCCAATAATTGACTCTGAGGGCACTATATCCAACAACATTCACTTGGTGACTCACATGGTGAATCATGGAGTGTGTTGTGAGATATTTGTGAATGAGAGCAGATATTATTTGTGCTGGGATTTTTCTTCACTTGCTCATCACAAATACCTCACAACTCAAGAAAAACCATAGACACTTTTCTTTAGTTGCCAATTTCTAGTGCTAAAACTTGAGCTTCACACTTTCTTCACTTGGCTTCTTCTTCACCTCCACCCATACCCACTCATGAGTTGAGAATCCATGGGTGTTTTGAGACAAAGTATTCACACACTATCTCTACTTCGTCTTGGGTGTCTAGGCTAGCAAACTGGATGCCCGAGTTGCTTCGGTTTTGAACCGGGAGCCCGTATTACTAATCTTCGACGTGGATCCTCTTCGACGAGGGAGACCGGAGATCGAACTTCGTCGAGGCAGCCGTGATGAGCTAAGGACAGATATTGAAGACCGAAGAACACGGATCGATCAGTATAATCTCTTAAACTCTTTTATATAGAACTAGTATAGGGTTAATGGTACGATCCGTCGATTAGGGTTCCATTAGCGCCGGTTTTCTAAAGTTTTTATTCCGCGTTTTGCCACGAATTGTTGGCCGGGGCACTGGCGTAGCCTTACAGTCGTACGACTTTGTTGGCTTCCGTCAAGGGTCGTATGGGTGGGTTTAATTCAATCAAGAAATGACGGGTAGAACTTGACTAGAGGCCTATGGTTTGTTGGCCTCCGTCAAGGTCATAGGTGTAGGGTTTTCCTTAGCACCACATAAGGGTTTGGGTTGCATCAAACATGCTATAAATAAAAATTTTGGGGTGCTAAGTAAACCTAGCGAGGATCAGACTAGAAATTAAGGTAGCAAAACATAGTATCACATGCTAAGAAAGAGTTTAACACTAAGAGATGAGAAATACAACCTTTGTAGATCTCTCCTTTGTGACTCCTTGGATCAATTCGGTATTTGGACGGGTCCGCTTGAGTCCTTCATTGTCCACGACGATCCACCGCGGAGTACTTTGGTTCAAGCTCCTTGCTTCACTAGAACAAAGTAGAAGTGATGAAAATAACCTAAACTAGTGGGCTAAACTAGTGTAGATTGGTGATGTGGGTTTGGATCTCACTTAAAAATCTTTTCTTTTTATTTCGTTCACTCACTTTTGAAGAGGTAGTAAGCTTTTAGGAAGAAGGAAGAGGAGAAGGCTAAGCAAGCTCAAGATAATTTCTTATGCCAAAAATAAAGAGAATAAAGAATATATGAGAGAGTCACACTCACTCAAAACCATGGTTCTAAAATATCTAGATATTTTGTTATTGAGTCAAAGAATTAGTGTAGAGATTAAACCATGGTTTAAGTCATGGTCAACTAAAGAAGTGTGTAGAAACAAAGCAACCATGATTTAATCCCAATTAATCCTTTAATCAATAATCAAAATATATAAATATTTAACCATGTGAGTCTTGCATAGCCAAATCCAATGTATTATCAACCATGACACATGTATGCATGCATGTGTGCATTCACATCAACATATGTACATACATACATTCATGCATACAACAAATAAATAAAGAAAAGGTTATAAGTGAAATGACTAATGGTCATTAATATTAAATCAACAATTGATTTAATATACCAGTCATATCACATACGATCCGACCAAAAGAAAACGCCAGATTATAATGTGTTATATATACATGGATTTAATCAGGCAACCGCGCATATCACCATATTCACCCCACATCATTTTGCCTAAGCTAGGTAACCCCTTTGTGGGACTCTAAGACTCGTCAATAAGCTGGAAATAGGTGATGATCATATCAAAAACCCACAAGCCACAAGCGGTCAGCTAAACGTAACGGCCACCTGGGTATTGAGCGAGCAGAAGAAAAACAAGCGAACCTGTCAAAACTCCTGTCGAGCCAACCGGTAACACTTACCGTACAGTCCGGTCTCTTCGTCAAATATGCTGCATATCGAGTCTAGGGATGGCCACGTCGACCCCAATAACTCAATAAGTCGTGCCGATGTATGGTTTATAACCGATCGAGAAACTACTAATAACACTTATTAGTAAATCTTAACAGCCCTGGCCAGGGACTTACTGATATAGCCAATCGAGCACAGCCTAACATCAACCCCCAATACCGGGAGAGACGAAACCCCTCCTATCGCTCATTGCCTTTACATGTCTCGGGACTGTATCCAAAAGCCACCTGTTTGCATGACTCAGTAGAGCCGTGGTAGGGTGGAAATCAAAGCACAGTGGGAGAACACATGAGACTCTATGACGATCTCGGGTCTACAGACTAACCTGTACTAGTGTCACCTAAGAACTGCTATCCGATGATAGATATAATACCATATAGGAGTTCTCGGTGAGTCCATCCAGTGTACCCAGTCTCCACTGAGCACCCGCATATGATCTCGATGTCAAACATCAATGGATATGGGAAGATCCATCGCCCATCTCATGGGTCTAGTATCATATACGCTAGTCTACTCTGGATTATCGATGCCCATTCTTGATACACGCACGACTAGGGACATTTCAGGATATGCTTATAAACTACACATGTCCCACTAGTATGATCTGCATCATAATCTCAGTAGTCAAGCAAATATCCTCAGGGATTTACCAACATATACAAATGAATAAAAGCATGATCAAGTGAACATGTCAGATAAAGTGTAACCAGATAGCATACTATCATGTCGAGCAAGAAGGTCCTCTGAATAAATATATATATATATATATATATGTGTGTGTGTGTGTGTGTGTGTGTGTGTGTGTGTATAAACACATCCACTATCAAATAATGGCCTCTAGGGCATACATATATCCAACAATCTCCCACTTGCATAAGGCCATTTATTGGCGTATCTCATACCCAACATCCCAAAAAGTCGCTCATGCTGCGGCTGAGGGAGGGCCTTGGTGAGTCGATCCGCGGTGTTATTCTTTGTGTCTACTCTCATAATCTCAATCTCGCGGCGATCAACTATCTCCCGGATCAGATGATAACGCCTCAGGATATGTCTGGACCGCTGATGGGACCTGGGCTTTTTGGCTAACGCCATAGCCCCATTATTATCACAATACAATGGTATTGGATCAATAATGGTTGGCACTACTCCTAGCACCGAGACGAACTTCCTCATCCAGACGGCTTCCTTGGCGGCATCATTTGCAGCAATGTACTCAGCTTCCATCGTAGAGTCTGCAACGGTATCCTGTTTGGAACTCTTCCAACGCACCGCCCTCCATTGAGGGTAAATACAAACCCAGAGATAGATTTGCTGTCATCCTTATCACTCTGGAAGCTCGAATCGGTAAAGGCCTCCATCTGGAGATCTCCATTACTATACACCAAGAACAATTCTTTAGCCCTTCGCAAGTACATAAGAATGTTCTTCACAGCTGTCCAGTGATTCTCCCTGAGTTAGAATGATACTTTCTTACTACACCTAGTGCATAAGCTACATTAGGGCGTGTACACAACATCGCATACATTATAAATCCTACGGCAGAAGCCTAGGCATCTCATGCGAGCTCTCTCTTCATCAGTCTTTAACCAAAGTCCTTGGAGAGAGTGACTCCATAGCAAGCGGGTAAGGCACCCTGCTTTGAGTCTTCCATACTAAACCTTTTCAGGATGGCGTTGATGTACCTGGTTTGGGACAATCCCAATAACCTTTTGGATCTATCCCTATAGATCCTGATGCCCAATATGTTTGTGGCATCACCCAGGTCCTTCATGGAGAACCTTTGTGATAAGAATGATTTGACCGACTGTAGCATAGGAACATCATTTCATATTAGAAGGATGTCATCCACGTACAATACGAGGAATGCAACAGTTCTCCCCCACAGTCTTCTTATAAACACAAGGTTCATCTGGATTTTTGATGAAATCAAACTCTTTGATAACATCATCAAAACAGATATTCCAACTCCGTGATGCCTGCTTTAATCCATAAATGGATTTAAGCAATCTACATGCTTTCCCGCTGCTCCCACTGTCAACGAAGCCTTTTGGCTGATCCATATAAACGCATTCATCTAAATCACCATTTAGAAATACAGTTTTAACGTCCATCTGCCAGATTTCATAGTCGTAGTGAGCAGCAATAGCAAGTACGATCCTAATGGATTTAAGCATGGCTACGGGAGAAAAAATTTCGTCATAGTCCAGACCTGGTCATTGACGAAATCCTTTCACCACAAGTCTTGCCTTATAGGTCTCCACTTGCCCATCTACACCAATCTTTCTTTTAAAGATCCATTTGCACCCCACGGGTTTTACCCCAGGGGGTACAACATCCAAAGTCCATACTTTGTTGGTGTACATGTAGGGTTCCTAGGCACACTCAAGAGGTTCCACAAGGCATCAACCATGCCAAAATCAAATTTTTCATGTGCCTAAGAATCCTATGAAAGATCGTTAACTAGAGATTAGGCGAAAAGCAAGCAAGCAAACTACTTTGCTAATAAGTGAAAGGGATTACAACCTTTGTAGATCCGGTCCTCCACTTCTAAAGCTCCATGATGACGTCCCTCCGCTGCGGTCATCGGAATCCCGGACTCTAGCGATGGCTTCGTCGGAGAAATGATCGGGCTAGGTCGTTGACTTCGATGCCGAAGATGATCTACGTCGAGGCAACTCAAACTCAAGCTCCATCTTCACTAAGTCATGAAACTTGTGAAGAAAACACCCTATACAACATGGCAAGTGCTAGAGGATGAAGAAATAGAAAGTGGGTTCACTTTGGATTTTGATTTCTCACTTGATTTCATCACTTGGAATTTTCAAGAAGGGTTTTTTCACTTCATGAAGAAGATGAAGAAGAAGAAAAGAAAAAGGATTATCTCTAAAAGAAAATTCAAGTGAATCTTATCATAATGCAACCATAGGTGATGTTAACACATGTAGAGAATAAACTAGGGTTTAGGCTAATGGTTAGGTTAATGAACAAAACAAAATGGAAAGACTTTTTCAAAGATGCTATGACGCAACATGAAACTTCTAGCATGTAAAAAGAAAAAACCACCATTTAGTTTTAACAAAATAAATAAATAAGTAAAACCCTAACCATTAACCAAAACATGGTTTAAAGCATACACACACCTAAGTTTGCATGTATCATCAAATATGATACAAACTAGTGCACAAAAAATATATCATATATACAATGTGCACTTCAAGTGAGAAAATCAATATTAAGTGAACCAATATTAGTTAATGTAAAGTAATATATCAAATATATAATTATACATTAAATCATTAAATCAACACTTGATTTAATGATCCGGTCATACTGCATATAACCGACTAATATCAAGTGTATCAATATATCGAATCAACACTTGATTCGGTAACCCGGCTATATCACATATAACCATCCAATAATACAAATCGTGAGAATAGAATACAGTATCACATACTGGTATTATACTCGGTCCCGCACATATCTCATATGCGCTCCTATTTCGTTTCGCTTGAGCCAGGAAACCTCTGTGTAGGACTCTAAAGACTCGTCAATACGCCGACAGCAGGTGATGATCATATCAAACGCCCACAAGCCGCAAGCGGTCTGCTAAACGTAACGGCCACCTGGGTATTGAGCGATCAGAAGATCAACGAGCAAGCCCGCTCACACTCCTGTGAATCCAACCAGTAACACTTACCGTACAGTCCGGTCTGATCGTCTGATATGTCGCAAATCTTGCCTAGGGGTGGTAAACGTCAGACCCCAGTAGCTCGATAAGTCGTGTCGATATGAGGTCTATAACAGTTTGAGAAACTACCGATAACACTTACCAGTAAATCGCAGCAACCCTGGCTAGGGATTTCCGGTTATAGCCAATCGAACATAGCGCAACATCAACTCCCTATACCGGGAGAGACGAATTCCCTCCTATCGCTCATTGCCTCCATGTGATTCGGGACTGTACCCAAAAACCACCGTTTTGCACACCCTCTTGGACGTGGTAAGGTGGAAATCAAAGCACAGTGGGACTCACACAAGACTCTATGACGATCTTGGGTCTACAGACTAACCTGTACCAGTGTCACCAGAGAACGGCCATCTGACGTAAGGTATAATATCATCTAGGAGTTCTCAGCGAGTCCGTCCAGTGTACCCAGTCTCCACTGAGCATCCGTATATCATCTCTGATGTCAAACACAAATTGATATGGGATCATCCATCGCCCATCTGTATGGGTCGAGAAGGTATACGCTAGTCTACTCTGGTATATCGATGCCCCGTCTCGATACACCCACGACTAGGGACCTTGAAGGATGTACTTATGGACTACCATGTCCCCACTAGTATGATCCGCATCATAGTCCAGGTAGTCAAGTACACATCCTAAGGGCTTTACCAATATGTAACAGAGAGACAATCAGTGTACACGTTAAGGTAAAGAGCAACCAGATAGCATACTATCATGTCGAGCAAGAAAGTCCTCCCTATATATGTCCAAGCATCCACTACAATATACATCCTATGTATAGTAATGGCCACTACGGCATACATATACCTAACAGTACATAGACTCCATTTCAGATCTCATGGCATCCAGCCACTTCACAGAGTCTCCACTCGTAATAGCTTACTGAAAACTTGTAGGATCATCATCCTCCATGATGCAATATTCTCTATCACCATCAATGAGGAAACCGTAGTACCTCTCCGGTGGGCGAGAATTCCTACTAGATCTACGGAGTGGCTGAGGTTCTGTCACGATCCAAAATTTGGCACGTGACGGCCCTTAAACCACGTAACGTCTACAGGTGTAACGCAATTTAAGTAAGCCGAAAACCCAGCAATCTAAACTATCAAAAGTAGTAAGTGATAAGAACTTTGTAAAAACCTTTGGAATCTCAAGTAAAAATCTTTAAAGTCCAAATTTCCTTTCTTTAAAAATTGGCAGCACCTCCTTTGTAAAAACTAGCCCCAAAAAGGGTACAAACAAAAGATATAAGTAAAGCATCCCCAAACGTGAGCAAATCCATGCCCAAAGGTGGAAACAACCACCAATACAGATATACGACGCCGTAGCGAAGAAAATGGACGATATAAAGCGACAACAGCATAAAAGACATCCAAAGTCACAAAATAATATACAATATCGTCCTCACATCTCGTCTCTAAGTCAATACATGAAAGTGGCAGATGGAGAGTAGTAGATACAATAGATATACAATGAGCATCATTGGATAACCACAAAACCCACCTGTAGCAAAACTGCTCACAGTTAGCCGTAGCGGTATCTGCTGCAAAAGATGATACGATAAGAAGAAGCCCAGCCGCAACCACTCTGAGGGAATACCTGCAAAACACTGTGGCATAACGGGGGTGAGTTGCCAACACATGAATAGTAAATAACATATGCAGGTAATCGCAGGTATGCACGTACTGCGATAATCTATCACATGCAAGCCGATAGCAATAATGGCAATATGTATATGCAACAGTCAAGAAAGGTACTCTATCAGGTACTACTAATACATGAAGCAATGCATATCAAATAAATGCTGAGTATGGGATAAAACATATCCTGTAAGTCTGATGGAACCTGATTGTCCAACATCGACACTCGAAAACATCATGAAAACTAGTGTCCAGCATCGACACGTAAATACTCATCTGTCAGGCACCGTCACCAGGACCGACCCTCATATCCACGTATCATACGTCTCACGGAACCTAAGTGTCCAACTCCGACACTCGCAATCCACGTATCCATACGTCTCATGGAACCTAAGTGTCCAGCTCCGACACTCGCAATCTACGGAACATAAGTGTCCAACTCCAACACTCGCAATCCCGATACGTCTCACAAAACCTTGTAGGGTTTCCTTAGCACCTAATCAAGGGTTTGGAAGCATCTCACATGCCACAATTAAATTTTTTGAGGTGCTAAGCAAACTTAACCTAGGAATCGAACTAGAAACTTAGGGTAACAACTAATAGTATCACATACTATAAATAATCTATCACTAAGTGGCGAGATTACAACCTTTGTAGACCTCCTTGAGTGACTCTTTGGATCTCCTTGAGTTTGGAACGGCTCGCTTGAATCTTTCCGAGTCCACGACGATCCACTTGAAGTCCCTTTGCTTAAAGCTCCTTGCTTCACTTGGTTTTTGAAAGAAGTGGAGCAAACACCCTATACAAATGGGCTAAGAAGTGTAGAATGATGAAGTGGTTTGTATTCTCACTTAAAAACCCTTTTTTTAAGTTCCTCACTCTAAATGAAAATCAAGAGAGCTTGAAGGAGGAGAAAGATGAAGATGGCAAAGCTTTTCTCAAGATAATGATAATTGTGATAATAAAATAAAATCCAAAGGATATTTATGTGAGACACACTCACAACCAACCATGGTTAAAACAAATATCTAGATATTTAGTAGTGAGTTAAAAGAACAAAGGAAATTAAACCTAGGGTTAAGGTCAATGGTCAACTCTAGAAGAGTGTAGAAAGAATGAGTCATTAATAATTTCCTTTTTCTTTTTATCTCAAAACAAAAACACATATATAAATTTGAACCATGTGAGTCTTGCATTTCCATCTTCTATGCATCAACAACCATGATATACATGCATGCATGTATGTATGCATTCACATCATCATGTGTATGTATATTCAAATATGCATACATCCAAAAAGAAAAGGTTTAATAAAAGTGAGCTAAAAATCAATATTAAATCAACACTTGATTTAATAAACTGGTCATATCACATACGACCCGACCAATAGTTAACGCCCGATTAATATACGGTATCATATACACGCATTTAATCGAGCTCCCGCGCATATCTCATATGCACACCACATCGTTTTGCCTAAGCTAGGAAACTCCTGTGTGGGACTCTAAGACTCGTCAATACGCCAGCAGTAGGTGATGATCACATCAAACACCCACAAGCCGCAAGCGGTCAGCTAAACGTAACGGCCACCCGGGTATTGAGTGATCAGAAGAAAAACAAGCGAACCTGTCAAAACTCCATCGAGCAAACTGGCAACACTTACCGTACAGTCCGATCTCTTCATCAGATATGCTGGATATCGAGTCTAGGGATGGAATCGTCGACTCCAATAACTCAATAAGTCATGTCGGTGTATGGCTCATAACAGATTGAGAAACTACTGATAACACTTATCAGTAAATCTCAGCAGCCCTGGCCACGGACTTCCTGTTATAGCCAATCGAGCATAGCACAACATCATCCCCCAATACCGGGAGAGACGAAACCCCTCCTATCGCTCATTGCCTCCATGTGCTTCGGGACTGTACCCAAAATCCACCTATTTGCACGACTCAGTAGAGCCGTGGTAGGGTGGAGATCAAAGTACAGTGGGTGGACACACAAGACTCTATGACGATCTCGGGTCTACAAACTAACCTGTACCAGTGTCATCTGAGAACTGCTATCCGACGTGAGATATAATACCACATAGGAGTTCTCGGCGAGTCCGTTCAGTGTACTCAGTCTCACTGAGCACCCGTATACAATCTTTGGTGTCACCACACCAGATGGATATGGGATCATCCATCGCCCATCATATGGGACAAGAATGGTATACGCTAGTCTACTCTGGAATATCGATGCCCCGTCTCGATACACCTACGACTAGGAACATTTCAAGGATATGCTCATAAACTACAGATGTCCCACTAGTATGATCTACATCATAATCCCAGTAGTAAAGCATATATCCTAAGGGCTTTATCAACATGTACTAAATGTGTAAGATGCATGATCAAAAGAACATGTCAAGATAAAGTAAACCAGATAGCATACTATCATGTCGAACAAGAATGTCCTCTGAATATATATATATATATATATATATATATATATATATATAGACACACATACCGATACATCCACTATCATATAATGGCCTCTAGGGCATACATATATCCAACAAACCTAAGTGTCCATCTCCGACACTCGCAATCCACGTATCATATCGGTTTTCTAACACAAGTCGCAAAATCGAGAAATCTCACGGTGGATGCATCGAAATATCAAGTAAAGAATAAGAATACTTGCATAGATCATTATGATGATATATTATATATATATACATATATAACTGTTAGTTATATGTATGCCCTAGAGGCCATTACTATACATAGGATGTATATTGTAGTGGATGCTGGGACATATATAGGGAGGACTTTCTTGCTCGAGATGATAGTATGCTATCTGGTTGATCTTTACCTTAACGTGTACACTGATTGTCTCTCTGTTACATGTTGGTAAAGCCCTTAGGATGAGTACTTGACTACCTGGACTGTGATGCGGATCATACTAGTGGGGACATGGTAGTCTATAAGTTCATCCTTTAAAGTCCCTAGTCGTGGGTATATCGAGACGGGGCATCGATATACCAGAGTAGACTAGCGTATACCTTCTCGACCCATACAGATGGGCGATGGATGATCCCATATCCATTGGTGTTTGACATCAGAGATGATATACGGGTGCTCAGTGGAGACTGGGTACACTGGACGGACTCGCCGAGAACTCCCAGATGGTATTATACCTCACGTCAGATGGCAGTTCTCTGGTGACACTGGTACAGAGTAGTCTGTTGACCCGAGATCATCATAGAGTCTTGTGTGGTTCCCACTGTGCTTTGATTTCCATCTTACCACGTCCAAGAGGGCGTGCAAAACGGTGGTTTTTGGGTACAGTCCCGAATCACATGGAGGCAATGAGCGATAGGAGGGGATTCGTCTCTCCCGGTATAGGGAGTTGATGTTGCGCTGTGTTCGATTGGCTATAACAGGAAATCCCTGGCCAGGGTTGCTGAGATTTACTGGTAAGTGTTATCAGTAGTTTCTCGAATTGTTATAGACCTCATATCGACACGACTTATCGACCTATTGGGGTCTGACGTTTACCACCCCTAGGCGAGATATGCGACATATCAGACGATCAGACCGGACTGTACGGTAGTGTTACTGGTTGGATTCACAGGAGTATGAGCGGGCTTGCTCGTCGATCTTCTGATCGCTCAATACCCGGGTGGCCGTTACGTTTAGCAGACCGCTTGCGGCTTGTGGGTGCTTGATATGATCATCACCTGCTGCCGGCGTATTGACGAGTCTTTAGAGTCCTACACAGAGGTTTCCTGGCTCAAGCGAAACGAAATAGGAGCGCATATGAGATATGTGCGGGCCCGAGAATAATGCGTGTATGTGATACCGTATTCCATTCTCGCGATGAATGTATCGAAAGGTTGTATGCGATATAACCTAGTTATCGAATCAAGGGTTGGTTCGATAAGCCGATACATAGAATACTAGTCGGTTATATGCGATATGACCGGATCGTTAAATCAAGTGTTGATTTAATGATTTAATGCATAATTATATATTTGATATATTACTTTGCATTAACTAGTATTGGTTCACTTTAAGATGGATTTTCTCACTCGGATGTGCGCATTGCATATGCGATATGATTTTGTGCACTTGCTTGTATCATGTTTGATGATGCATGCCTTTTGGTTAAGTGTAAAGAATTAAACCTTGGTTAATGAAATGGTTAGGGTTTACTTTTTCCTTATTCATTTTATTCATTTATTTATTCTTTTGGAAAAAGAAAAGCAAATGAGAAAATGGTGGCATGTTTTGTTTTGTTCATGAAGCTTCATGAAGACTTTGACCAAGTGACCATTTTGTCTCATGCTTAACCCTAACCATCCCATTAACCATGATTTATTCTCTACACTTGACCATGGTTTGGTTATGATAAGTATTCTTTTAATTTTCTTTCTGAAAATAACTTGTCATAACATTTTCCTTCTTCTTCTTCATTTCTTCAAGTGAAGAAAGCTTGCCTCCATCAATGGCAAGTGATGAAAAAGAGTGAGAAATCCAAATCTAAAGTCTACCCACTTCCTATTTCTTCATCCTCTACCTCTTGCCAAGTAGTAGAGTGTGTTTTCTTCACAAGTTTCATGACTTGGTGAAGTGAGAGCTTGATCTTGCGATGCTTCGACGTAGATCATCTTCGGCATGGACATCGACGACCTAGCTCGCCATTTCTCCGACGAAGCCGACGCTAGAGCCCGGGAATTCATTTGGACAGCGAGGGGACTTCGTTGCGGAGCCGTGGAGGTGGAGCACCGGATCTACAAAGGTTGTATTTCCGTATTCTTGTAGTTAAGTTGTTAACTAGTTTGCTTTTTCGCCTAAACTTCTAGCCAACGATCCGTAGTTTAGGGTTTCTCGGCACGTTAAAATTTGAAATTGGCATGGTTGATGCCTTATGAGACCTCATTAAGGTGCCTAGGAACCCTACAATAACAGCGTCCCATACCACTGATATATATATACATAAATAACAGCGTCCCATACCACTGATATTGCTAGATATAGTGCCCTCAAAGTCAATTATTGGATCGCAGGCACGTGATTGCAATGATTGGGGGAAGACCTATGCCGGTAGGACAGTCTTACTCAAGATGATAGTATGCTATCTGGTTTATCTTTATCATCGTGTACATGCTTTAGGTGATATTACAGATCACTATTACACATTGATAGAGCCCTTAAGATTATTGCTTGACTACCAGCAGTATGATGGAGATCGTATACGTGAGAGTTGGGTAGTCTATAAGCACATCCTTAAAGTAGTCCCTAGTCATGGGAGTTTCGAGACTGGGCATCGATACTCCATTAGTAGACTAGTGTATACAGTCGAGACCCCGATGAGGTGCGGTGGTCGGTCTCACAAGCCATTGGTGTCAGTTGGTTCACCTAAGATATATACAGGTGCTCATTGGGTTATGAGTACACCGGACAGGACTCGCCGGGAACATGCTAGTTGGTATTATACCTGTCGTCAGATAGCAGTTCCCTGGTGACATGTGTATAAGTTAGTTCATCGACCTGAGATCATCATTTGTCTCGTGTGAGTTCCCACTGTGCTTTGATTACTACCCTACCACGGCTCAAAAGAGTCGTGCAAACAGGTTTTAGTTGGGTACAGTCCCGAGCCATATGGTAGCAGTGAGCAGATCGGCAGGGGTTTCGTCTGTCCCGGTATTGGGGGTGAGATCGCGCTGTGTCTAGAAGAGCCAATACACGAAGTCCTTGTCCATGCCTGGTGAGATTTACTGTTAGGTATTCCAGTAGTATTTCAGGGTGTTCTGGGCTACACTCCGACATGACTTGTACCGCTTTTGGGGGTATGACATTTATGCAGGGTTCCTAGGCACACTAATGAGGTTTCACAAGGCATCAACCATGCCAAATTATAAAATTTTCCTATGCCGAGAAACCCTAATACGGATCGTTAACTAGAGAATAGGCGAAACATGCAACTAGTTAACAACTTAACTAAGTGAACGGAAATACAACCTTTGTAGATCCGGTCCTCCACCTCCATAGCTCCGCGATGACGTCCCTCTGCTGTACCCATCGGATCACCTCGCGGTGGTTTCGTCGAAGAAATGATCGGGCTAGGTCGTCGACTTCGATGCCGAAGATGATCTACGTCGAGTCAACTCAAGATCAAACTCCAACTTCACCAAGTCATGAAACTTGTGAATAAAACACCCAATACTACTTGGCAAGTGGTAGAGGATGAAGAAATAGGAAGTGGGTTCACTTTAGAATTGGATTTCTCACTCTTTTTCTCATGTTGCCATTGTTGGTAGCAAGCTTTTTCTTCATCTTGAAGAAGAAGAAGAAGAAAAGGATATGATAGAATAAAAAGAATTAACTTAAAAAGAAAATCCCATTCATTCTTATCATAATAGAAACCATGGTTAAGTGTAGAGAATGAACCAAGGTTAGGTGAAGGGTTAGGTTTAGGAAAAGAACAAGAATGGTCAAAGCTTCTTGAAGTTTCAACAAAACAAACAAAATAAGCAACCATATCATTTCTTTTCCTAAAATAAAGAATAAATAAAAAAACTATATAATCAAGAGAAGATAATAAAACCCTAACCATTCACTTAAACATGGTTTAAACTAAACATACACCCAAACTTGCATGTATCATCAAACATGATACAATCAAGTGCACAAAAATATATCATATATACAATGTGCACATCAAGTGAGAAAATCCATCTTAAGTGAACAAATACTAGTTAATGTAAAGTAATATATCAAATATATAATTATACATTAAATCATTAAATCAACACTTGATTTAACGATCCGGTCATAACTCATATAACCGACTAATATCAATAGTAACAACTTATCGAATCAACACTTGATCCGATAACCCGGCTATATCGCATATAACCGATCACCGTCACAAATCGGGAGAATCGAATACAGTATCACATACTGGTATTATTCTCGGTCCCGCACACATCTCATATGCGCTCCTATTTCGTTTCGCTTGAGCCAGGAAACCTCTGTGTAGGACTCTAAAGACTCGTCAATACGCCGGCAGCAGGTGATGATCATATCAAACACCCACAAGCCGCAAGCGGTCTGCTAAACGTAACGGCCACCCGGGTATTGAGCGATCAGTAAGATCGACGAGCAAGCCCGCTCACACTCCTGTGAATCCAACCTGTAACACTTACCGTACAGTCCGGTCTGTTCGTCTGATATGTCGCATATCTCGCCTAGGGGTGGTAAACGTCAGACCCCAATAGCTCGATAAGTCGTGTCGATATGAGGTCTATAACAGTTCAAGAAACTACTAGTAACACTTACCAGTAAATCTCAGCAACCCTGGCCAGGGATTTCCGGTTATAGCCAATCGAACACAGCGCAACATCAACTCCCTATACCGGGAGAGACGAATCCCCTCCTATCGCTCATTGCCTCCATGAGATTCGGGACAGTACCCAAAAACCACTGTTTTGTACGCCCTCTTGGACGTGGTAAGGTGTAAATCAAAGCACAGTGGGAATCATACAAGACTCTATGACGATCTCGGGTCTACAGACTAACCTGTACCAGTGTCACCAGAGAACTGCCATCTGACGTAAGGTATAATACCATCTGGGAGTTCTCGGCGAGTCCGTCTAGTGTACCCAGTCTCCACTGAGCACCCGTATATCATCTCTGATGTCAAACACCAATGGATATGGGATCATCCATCGCCCATCTGTATGGGTCGAGAAGGTATACGCTAGTCTACTCTGGTATATCGATGCCCCGTCTCGATATACCCTCGACTAGGGACCTTGAAGGATGTACTTATGGACTACCATGTCCCCACTAGTATGATCCGCATCATAGTCCAGGTAATCAAGTACACATCCTAGGGGCTTTACCAACATGTAACAGAGAGACAATCAGTGTACACGTTAAGGTAAAGAGCAACCAGATAGCATACTATCATGTCGAGCAAGAAAGTCCTTCCTATATATATCCAAGCATCCACTACAATATACATCCTATGTATAGTAATGGCCTCTAGGGCATACATATAACTAACAATCTCCTACTTGCACTAGGGCCATCTGATAGCAGTGGTTGTAGTATCTCATACTCAACCATCCCATAAAAGTCTCTCTCTGGGAAAAGACCTTTGTGAGTGGATCCGCCGTGTTGTCCTCTGAGTCTACTCTCCTAACCTCGATCACCCTGGAGATCAACCATCTCCATGATTAGGTGATACTGCCTTAGAATATGTCTGGATCACTGATGGGACAGGCGTTCCTAGGCCTAAGCCACAACTCCATTGTCACACAATGGGAGGAACTAAGTTCATCTCATGAACAAATATACATCCAGACTGCCTCTTAAGTAGCGATGTATCTTGCCTTTAATCGTCTAGTATGTCACGGTATCTAGCTTGGAACTCTTCCAACATACCGTCCCTTTACAAAGGGTAAAGACAATGCCTGTGACGGACATTCAGTCATCCTTATCAACCTGAAACCTTTCCAGTGATTCTCCCCAAGATCGATTGATACCATCTCACTACAACTAGTGAGAATCCTAACATCCAATCACTTCTATCTCATATATCAAAACTCAGGATTTAGGAGGTATCACTTTGATCCTATATGGAGAATCCTTGTGATATGCGGAGATTGACCGAGCGTAGCATAGGAAACTCCTTCCCCATCAAGAGTATGTCATCCACGTACTCTACGAGGATCACCACCATACTCCCTACCACCTTTTTGTATATACAAGGTTCATCTACCATTTTGATGAAGTCAAACTTTTTGACAACGACATCAAAACAGACGTTCCAACTCCGCGATGCCTGCTTTATCCTATAAAGCATCTTGTACACGTTTCCGCTGCTCGCACTGTCTACGAAGCCCTCTGGCTGTGTACATATAGACGCTCTCTTCTAAAACATCATTTTAGAAAAGCTGTCATGACACCCAACCACCAGATATCGTAGTCATGGTATGTAGCCGTGGCAAGTAGGATCTGGATGGACTTAAGCATAGCTCCTTAGAAAAGGTTTCATCATGATCCATACCTGGTCAATGATGCAAACCTTTAACAAGTCTAGCTCTGAAAGTCTCAACTTTTCCATGTACACTAAGTAATCTTCTCAAGATATACTTGCTCCTGATGGGGATTTAACCCTTCAGATAAAGCAACCAAAGTCCATACTTTGTTGGTGTATAAGGATTCCATCTCAGATCACTAAGCATCCAGCCATTCTTATAGAGTCTTACTCCTGATGGCCAGCTCGAAACTAGTTGGGTCATCATCTCATGATGCAATCCTCGCTCCCACTGTCATAGAGAAACCGAAGTATCTCTCAGGTGGGTGAGGAACCCTACTAGATCGATGGAGAGGCTGAGGTTCGTTGGTATCTACTGAATCCTTTGGTTCAACCAAATTATCTGTTGTAGTTTGTATAGCTGGAACCTTTCCAGATCTACATAACAGACCTTGCCTCGAGCTTATCCGGATTTTGCTTTTAGACATAGGCCGGACAACCCAAATCTTAACTAACTTAAGATATGGGCTCTTCCCTTTCCATATCACATATGAAGTGGTAGGCAACTGATTTGATTTGGACCCTATTCAATAGGTATGCAGTTTCTCAAGTGCACAACCCCTAAAAGGAAAAAGGTAACTCAGTAGTACTCATCATAGAGCACACCATATCTAATATGGTGCGATTGCTCCGCCCCGATACACCGTTGTGCTGTGGTGTATTCAGAGGAGTAATACTGAGAGAGAATCTCATTCTCCTTTAGAATAGTCCAGGAATGCCATGCACAAGTATTCTCCTCCCTGATCTTATCAAAGGACATAATACTTATACCCTTATTTTGGTTCTCTACTTCTAATTTATATTCTGTGAATATCTCAAAAGGTTCGGACTTATGTTTAAACAGGAACATATGACTGAATCTTGAGAGATCATCAGAGAATGTAATGAAGTACAAAGAACCGGTCCTGGCATGTGTAGATGGGGGACCTTACATACATCAACATGTATCATCCCAAGAGTTTACCAACTCTTTCTCTATTTCCAATAAACAGAGCTGAGGTCATTATATCTTTGTGACATGATTGGCAAGTTTCATAAGATGTAAATTCAAACTGATTTAAATATGCATCTAAATGTAACTTCAGCCATTCGGGTCGCATTGATATGACCTAGTCTACAATGCCTCAAGAAGAATTCGTTCATTTCTTAACTATTCCTTTTGTGTGTGTTCTGTATACTAAGAACTATAGTTTGATTTAGAACTTCAATGCTTTTAGATAACGTGCCTGAACCGATCAACTTTTGATATAGGAAATGTTCAAAACATTATCCAACGATACAAAATTATATCCTTTCTTTACTAATAAAGAGACTGATATGATTTTGGATATCAGGTTCGGTATCTAATAACATTCGTTCAGAATCAATGTATTTGGAATACAGGATGACAGTGACCAACAGACTTGGCTACAACACTTGCACCGTTTTCTGTCTCATGAAACTTATCACCCGTTCTCAGTTCTCTACCTTTCTGTAGCCCTATGTAACAGATTACATATCTGGGATCCTGATCCGGTATCAAATACCCAGGACGTAGAGGATACAGAGAAACAGTTCTTTATAATGAACACACCCGAAGATGATGCATCAGTATGCACTTTCTTCGTTTGGGCGGTATGGGAATTCTGGTAATCCCCAATTTCCTGCTCTGTCTTATAACAATTATAAGTTGGAGCGGGACCAACGTTCCCCAGCTCAGTATAACAAGCGGGTTCGGTCCAATATCCGTATTATTATCTTGATTAAGGCGTGATATGGTCGCTACCTGGAGAGAGAGAGAAGAAAACACTCTGCGTGCGCTCTTGCAAGATTAGATTGGTTATTTATTTTATCTAAATAGGATGGCTCCCACTGTTTTTATCAAATCTTCCTTCAAACCCTAAAAGGAAAGACTAGCCGGGATTAATTACACGCTACAAGTTCGCCAATCTTTCAGCCAGGCCAGTGTCGGTACTTTGAGGGAGGTCCCCCGTGCTTTCGCACGAACCTAATTAATGTAAACCTCGTTTTCCCAAAGGCGTAACCTCGTTAACACCTTTCTAGACACCTACTTGATCGGCTAATTGTAATGTGTAAAACTCTCCTAGGAGTAACTCATACTCGCAGCGGGTATCGGGATCCAGCTATCTCATAGAAGGTAGGCAATCTCATTGCAAATTTCAACACTTGAAATTCCCGATAATTTTGCCCCTAGCGTCCTATGACCTTGACGGAGGCCAAACTACCCATAGTCCGCTAGTCAAGTTCAACCCGTCATTTCCTGATTGAA
Organism: Agapanthus africanus; assembly: GCA_030015575.1. Lineage (NCBI taxonomy): Eukaryota > Viridiplantae > Streptophyta > Magnoliopsida > Asparagales > Amaryllidaceae > Agapanthus > Agapanthus africanus. Next base: position 313,890,551 of record CM057337.1, read on the forward strand.
TTAAACCCACCCGCACGACCCTTGACGGAGGCCAAACAACGCCGTACGAATACCCTAATCCAATCGCATCATATGCTAGCAGATAAGCACTAGTTAGCTACCGTACACTACGCCATGACGGAGGCTAAACTACCGCAGCACGAATACTAACTAGTACTTATCTGAAATGACGGAGGGCTACGACAGGTTTTTCTGAAAACCTATTGCGTAATGAACTTGATATTGTTGTAGAATCAAATGATTTTAAAATGGAGTGTTTTTTAGGCTTTTATAGTTTTGCTAAAGGGGTCACTCCTGGTAAAGGGATCGTCGGCCGTTTCCTCATCGAATAAGGTGCTGGATATATCATATATACCGCTGTGCAAAGCAAGAACTATAGGAGCGATCAAAAGACAAACCGAGGGTTGTAGCATCTGGCAGTTATTGCTAAAGGAGTCACTCCCGGTGAAGGGATCTCGGTTCTTTCCTTATCGAATAAGGTGCAGGATGTTCTACAAGGAACACCGCGATGCAAAGCAAGAACTGTAGCTACCTGTTTTGTTTAGAAATTCGATTCCACAACATCTTTAGGTTTCTTTTATTTCATTAATCTCATTAATGAAGTCCCATCATTTAAGTACTTAAACATCACAGATAAATACGACGTACACTTATGCCATCCGCATTCGCCTCAATGTCCCCTCGTGCACCGTTAGGTTAGGTAACTAACGGCAGAGCGGGGCAGGGCTAGCGCGGGTGTAAAACATAAGTAACGCCTATATAATATATCATATATACTATATACTGTATCTATCACAGAACATCACATGATCACATCACAGATATCGCAAAAGAAGAATCATATGAAACATTGGATATCTAGGACGTCCGTGTTTTCAATACGAGCCAGTATAAAACACGGATTCCACGGTCGCGATAAATAGCCAAACCCACACCCCTAGACCCCTACGAGAGCGGCAAGGAACCCTACCAATTCTAGAGTTAGGAGACCCGGACTCGACTCCTCGAGTTGGTCTCCCACTGGACTCCAGAACCCGGTTACTTGTGCCCTCCTCCTTTGGTATATCCTAGTGCGGAAATGTAAATAATATACAAAAGGGGACATCTTCCGCAACCTGGAAGTGCCCCAATAAAAGAATATTACATACAAGTTTTTTACATAAATGAAAATGAAAAACACTCATCTCACATAAAACCCCCCCGGCTATTCAAACACGACGATCCAATATAACATATCCAGCAACACATAACATCACATGTCATCAACATAAGTAAACATGCGTATCCCAATTGTCGTTGACATATAGCAACGAAACCGGCGATATCACATATTACACTTACGGTCACAGAAAAGAAAGTGTAAAACTACAACAGTTGGAATCCGCAACCTGCATAGACATCGCATGCCTAATCAAATGAATTCCTTAGACATCGCATGCCTAACAATTATAAACCCCGCATTTTAGTCTCATTATCGAAAACACTTTTCAATATCAAGTCGTGTAATTCAATAAGATTCCCGACATCCTGATCGAATGCTCGTCGCAAACTTTAGTAGGCGGCCGCACCCCCGATGCTGTCGACGAAGTGCACCAAGGCGGAACACCGCTGCCGCGAGCACCTGAACGGATGCTTTCGGCGACGAGGTTCTCCTACAGTCACTTGGTCGGGGATATGGGGTGTAGCTGTCTATTAAGTTTACCCGGCGAGTATCCGTGTACGCTACGTGATTGCGACGGACTTTTGATCGCATCAAAATTCCGTGGCAACCGATCAAGTGAGACTAAAACGCTATGTTTATAACATTCATTCAGTTATCTCATAACTACTTGTGAATTCCAAATATTGTATCACATTCCAGATAAAATAGTAGATGTTAAACTTTCCGATTGAACATTCAAACACCCAAGTTTTCCCGAAACAGATCAACACATGAAACAAGTATAAAAACATCTAGTTCATGCCTCAGTACCAACGGTCCAGCCGTTGAAGGGTCAAGCCAACGCCTCACATGTGGCACGCCGTACTGAACCAAACCCGAAGGTTCAAAGGGCAGTTCAAGACGGTCACATAATCGAGTTAAGGTTTGTTGTCTTCTAGAGGGTCCATCGCGTTACTTGCACTACTTAGAACGTTATTAAACCACGGAAAGATCCAACACTTGGAAATTTCCCGACAGGGGAAAAAGTGGGTATTTATATCTGGTCGAACTTTTTAACATATTCAAAAATTATCCCGAAAAGATTACGAATTTAAAAATTCTGATCGAAACAACGACTACAAAATAAACCACAAAATACTCAACACTTGAGTCAGTTTTAAAAATACCCAAAAAACTGCAGGAATAACTATTGATATTACTGTACAGAAACCCGTCCTTAATTCCCTATTCTTGCCGCGGAACCGCCGCAAATGGGGGTTATTGCCGCGGTTCCGCGGCCATTTAGAGGATTTAGGGGCACGTTTTTTTATGGTAATTCATTTAAAACCCTGCTGAATTTTTTAAGCATTTTTAATATGGAAAAATCCCAGATTTTGAAAAATGTACAGAGAGCGATTTATTTTGTCGATACCGGGTTCGATCGGGGTTTTAACTTCGTAAACACATCGCCTAATGCTCTAGCTAGGCTCTGATACCACTGTAGGGTTCCTAGGCACACTAATGAGGTTTCACAAGGCATCAACCATGCCAAATTATAAAATTTTCCTATGCCGAGAAACCCTAATACGGATCGTTAACTAGAGAATAGGCGAAACATGCAACTAGTTAACAACTTAACTAAGTGAACGGAAATACAACCTTTGTAGATCCGGTCCTCCACCTCCATAGCTCCGCGATGACGTCCCTCTGCTGTACCCATCGGATCCCGGACTCTCACGGTGGTTTCGTCGAAGAAATGATCGGGCTAGGTCGTCGACTTCGATGCCGAAGATGATCTACGTCGAGGCAACTCAAGATCAAACTACAACTTCACCAAGTCATGAAACTTGTGAAGAAAACACCCTATACTACTTGGCAAGTGGTAGAGGATGAAGAAATAGGAAGTGGGTTCACTTTAGAATTGAATTTCTCACTCTTTTTCTCATGTTGCCATTGTTGGTAGCAAGCTTTTTCTTCATCTTGAAGAAGAAGAAGAAGAAAAGGATATGATAGAATAAAAAGAATTAACTTAAAAAGAAAATCCCATTCATTCTTATCATAATAGCAACCATGGTTAAGTGTAGAGAATGAACCAAGGTTAGGTGAATGGTTAGGTTTAGGAAAAGAACAAGAATGGTCAAAGCTTCTTGAAGTTTCAACAAAACAAACAAAATAAGCAACCATATCTTTTCTTTTCCTAAAATAAAGAATAAATAAATAAACTAAATAATCAAGAGAAGATAATAAAACCCTAACCATTCACTTAAACATGGTTTAAACTAAACAAACACCCAAACTTGCATGTATCATCAAACTTGATACAATCAAGTGCACAAAAATATATCATATATACAATGTGCACATCAAGTGAGAAAATCCATCTTAAGTGAAAAATACTAGTTAATGTAACGTAATATATCAAATATATAATTATACATTAAATCATTAAATAACCACTTGATTTAACGATCCGGTCATAACTCATATAACAGACTAATATCAATACTAACAACTTATCGAATCAACACTTGATCCGATAACCCGGCTATATCGCATATAACCGATCACTGTCACAAATCGGGAGAATCGAATACAGTATCACATACTGGTATTATTCTCGGTCCCGCACACATCTCATATGCGCTCCTATTTCGTTTCTCTTGAACCAGGAAACCTCTGTGTAGGACTCTAAAGACTCGTCAATACGCCGGCAGCAGGTGATGATCATATCAAACACCCACAAGCCGCAAGCGGTCTGCTAAACGTAACGGCCACCCGGGTATTGAGCGATCAGAAGATCGACGAGCAAGCCCGCTCACACTCTTGTGAATCCAACAAGTAACACTTACCGTACAGTCCGGTCTGTTCGTCTGATATGTCGCATATCTCGCCTAGGGGTGGTAAACGTCAGACCCCAATAGCTCGATAAGTCGTGTCGATATGAGGTCTATAACAGTTCAAGAAACTACAGGTAACACTTACCAGTAAATCTCAGCAACCCTGGCCAGGGATTTCCGGTTATAGCCAATCGAACACAGCGCAACATCAACTCCCTATATCGGGAGAGACGAATCCCCTCCTATCGCTCATTGCCTCCATGTGATTCGGGACTGTACCCAAAAACCACCGTTTTGCACGCCTTCTTGGACGTGGTAAGGTGGAAATCAAAGCACAGTGGGAATCACACAAGACTCTATGACGATCTGGGGTCTACAGACTAACCTGTACCAGTGTCACCAAAGAACTGCCATCTGACGTAAGGTATAATACCATCTGGGAGTTCTCGGCGAGTCCGTCCAGTGTACCCAGTCTCCATAGAGCACCCGTATATCATCTCTGATGTTAAACACCAATGGATATGGGATCATCCATCGCCCATCTGTATTGGTCGAGAAGGTATACGCTAGTCTACTCTGGTATATCGATGCCCCATCTCGATATACCCTCGACTAGGGACCTTAAAGGATGTACTTATGGACTACCATGTCCCCACTAGTATGATCCACATCATAGTCCAGGTAATCAAGTACACATCCTAGGGGCTTTACCAACATGTAACAGAGAGACAATCAGTGTACACGTTAAGGTAAAGAGCAACCAGATAGCATACTATCATGTCGAGCAAGAAAGTCCTCCTTATATATGTGCAAGCATCCACTACAATATACATCCTATGTATAGTAATGGCCTCTAGGACATACATATAACTAACAATTTACCAGTCCCCTAGGCCCGACATGCGATACTCATAGACGAATGGACCGGACTGTACGAATATTGTCACTGACAGGCTCAGTAGAGTTTCAGGATGAGTTCGCTCATCGGCCTCCCTTTTGGTCAATACCTGGGCACCCGTTATGTACAGCTAGTACCACTGACGTGCTAGTGGTTAAATCCACAGCCAGTGTATTGACGAGTCTTTGGAGTCACCCACCGATAGTTTTCCCATGTTTCGGGCGAAACGTTGTAGAGGCCCTATGGTATTATGGCAGGGTTCGATCATATACGTGCACATGTGCATGGATCATGATCGGACGGATCATACTAGTAGGCTTTGGTTTAAGCCGGATCCTAGTATTAGATTTGTTGGATTACTTTAGTCTCATTGCATTCGCATTCAGTCGGAATGCGGATGCAGGTATGTATATACAGGTGATGGGTATCCTTGTGATCCGTCACGAGTTTACGTTAGATGTTTCCATATGTTTTTGTTAGACTAAACATTGGGATTAATGTTTAGATGGTGGAAATTGTGAGTGGATGTCATGATTTAGTGCATTAAATGTTCCATGTGCTTCATTGGTGAGTCATGGTATTATTTTTTGTGCTAATGTCACATTTGTGATTGATTATTGTGTTGAAATGAGAGGTGGAGAGAGAGTGGACAGCCACTTATCCTTAGGCTAGCTCTTTGGATTAATAGAGTTCTCTAACTTTTAATTCAACACAATAGAAAAGAAAAGCCTCTTCTTCTTCTTCTTCTTCCTCTAGCTCACAAGTTCCACTATGGCTTCATCTTCAATCTCCATCCATACACTCTCATGTGTTGAGAATCAATGGATGCTTGAGACAAAGTTATCACACACATTCTCTACATCACCTTGGACATATCGGCTAGCAAACTTCATGTCCGAGTTGCTTCGGTTTGAAGCGGGAGCCCGTAAAAAGACTTCTTGACGTGGTGCCCTTCCGTCGAGGAGACGGGAGATCGGAGATGCTGCGAGGAGCTAGAGATGGTTACTAAAGACCGAAGGACACAGGTCGATCAGTATAGCCTTTCTATCATCTTTCTAGTTAGCTATTTTAGTGTTTATGGTTCGATCCGGGTGAAAGACTACGATAGCGCCGGTTTCGTAAAAAGTTTTTGTTCCGCATTTGGCCTTGGATTGACGGCCGGGGCGCTATCATAGACTTACATGGTATCAGAGACACACCATTAACCTTTACTAGCTTGTTCTAACATGTTTAAAACATCGATCGAATGAAATTTCCAAAACCGCGATTCCAATTTATGCAGTTTCTGTCGAAATTTTTTTGTCGTCGAAAAATTATTTTGGGTATTTCAGAAAATCATGCAGGTTTTTCTAAGACCCCTGTAGAAATTTGAACGCACAATCCAATCATTACACCGCGGAACCGCGGCATAACTGGCATGTTTGTCGCGGATCCGCGGCGGGAATGTGTGCTCAGAGATTCATTTTTCTTCTGGTGGTCTTTCTCTTGGAATTGTAGTTTCTGGAAAATTTCGTTTTGGCCCAGATTATTTTGAGTGCTGGAATTGTACTTGGGGTCCACTTCGGGAAATTTTGTCGATCGAAATTTTAAATAAGTTAGCTCACAGTGCTTACATTATATCTGCGACCGTGAATGTCATTTGAGCGGTAAATCTCGTCTAATTGCTATAGCTCTTTTAGACGGGTTTGCGAGCATGACATTCGCGTTGATGTTCTGTGTTGTGCTGTGTTGTTGCGGATTTGTTGTGGTGGATAGCTTGGGTGCAATGTTAGTACAGTTCAGTTTTGTACATTTGATATTGCGGGGCGAGCGTCCGACATATGGATGCCGTCACTGCCTGTTTGTATATTATTCTTTTGGGGCACGACCGGGTTAAGGTCGATGTACCCGTTGAATCTATTTTTCTTTTCTGTACTAGGATTAACCCACGGTGGAGTGCACGGATAGCCGGGTTCTGGAAGGCAACGGGCCCGCATCTTATGGCTTTGAGACGGAAGGGGCTTCACTCTAGAATTGGCGGGCTATTCGCTGTTAGTGTTTATGCCCCAGAGGCCATTACTGTATCATACTAGTTTGTATATTACTTAATGGAAGCTTGGGATATTCACAGTTGTATTGACAGTCTTGCTAAAAATGGTAGTATGCTACTTGGTTTGTGTCTACTTTAATATGTGCATATGTTTCTTTTAACGTATCGCTTATACATATTAGTAGAGCCCTTAGGATCTTTGCTTGATTACCAGTGTTGTGATGGCAGTCACACTAGTGGGGGCTGGATAGTCTATAAGCAATATCCTATATAGGTCCCTGGTCGTAGGATTTGAAAGGTTCCTAGGCACCCTAGAGTGGTCTCACAAGGCATCGAACATGCCATTTAAAAATTTTTGGTGCCGAGAAACCCTAGACTACGGATCTTAAACTAGATGTTTAGGCGAAAAGAAAACTTAGTTAACACTTAACTACTAGGATACGGAAATTACAACCTTTGTAGATCCGGATATCCACCTCCACGGCTCCGCAACGAAGTCTTCTCGCTGTCCATATTGAAGCTTGGACTTTCGTGACGGCTTCATCGGAGAAACGTGCGGAATAGGTCGTCGGCTTCGTGTCAAAGACGATCTACGTCGAGGTTGCACAAACTCAAGCTCCGACTTCACAAACTTGTGAAACTTGTGAAGTAAACACCCAAAACAACTTGGCAAGAGGTAGAGGGTGAAGAAATAGGAGGTGGGTTCACTTTAGAATTGGATTTATCTCACTTTAACTCAAGTTGCCATTGATGGACCTTGAGCTTGAAGAAGAAGAAGAAGATGAAGATGAAGAAAGAAAGATAAGTTCTCATATTTTCAAATAAAACTAATATGAATACTTATCATATCTTGACCATGGTCAAGTGTAGAGATTAAACCAAGGTTAGTAAGTGTGGTTAGGGTTAAGGATGAGATAAGGATGGTGGACTTTGTCAAAGCTTCATGAAGCTTCAACATAGCTCCAAAATAAGCCACCATTCTTAACTTAATCCTTTCAAATAAATAAACAAATAAATAAATGAAAAACCAAAACCCTAATCATCACTTAACCATGGTTTAACCCTTTACACTTAATCACATTATCAAGTATCATCAAACATGATACAAAGTAGTGCACTAAAGCATATCACATATACAATGTGCATCAAGTGAGAAAAATCCGTTTAAAGTGAACCAATACTAGTTAATGCAATGCAATATATCAAATATATAATTATGCATTAAATCATTAAATCAACATTTGATTCAATGATCCGGTCATGTCGCACATAACCGACTAGAATCTAATGTATCGATTTATCGAATCAATGATTCGATAACTAGGTCATATCGAATATAACCAATCGAAACATATATCGCGAGAATGAAATGCGGTATCACATACACGCATTATTCTCGGTCCTGCACATATCTCATATGCGCTCCTATTTCGTTTCGCTTGAGCCAGGAAACCTCTGTGTAGGACTCTAAAGACTCGTCAATACGCCGGTAGCAGATGATGATCATATCAAGCACCCATAAGCCGCAAGCGGTCTGCTAAACGTAACGGCCACCCGGGTATTGAGCGATCAGAAGATCGACGAGCTAGCCCGCTCACACTCCTGCGAATCCGACCAGTAACACTTACCATACAGTCCGGTCTCTTCGTCTGATACGTCGCATATCAAGTCTAGGGGTGGTATACGTCAGACCCCAATAACCCGATAAGTCATGCCGATGTGAGGCTCGTAACGGGTCGAGAAACTACTGGTAACACTTACCAGCAAATCTCTGATCAGCCCTGGCCAGGGACTTCCCTGTTACGGCCAATCGAGCACAGCGCAACATCTACCCCCAATACCGGGAGAGACGAAACCCCTCCTATCGCTCATTGCCTCCATGTGACTCGGGACTGTACCCAAAGACCACCGTTTTGCACGCCCTCATGGACGTGGTAAGGTGGAGATCAAAGCACAGTGGGAATCACACAAGACTCTATGACGATCTCGGGTCTACAGACCAACCTGCACAAGTGTCACCTGAGAACTGCCATCTGACGTGAGGTATAATACCATCTGGGAGTTCTCGGCGAGTCCGTCCAGTGTACCCAGTCTCCACTGAGCACCCGTATACCATCTCTGATGTCAAACACCAATGGATATGGGATCATCCATCGCCCATCACATGGGTCGAGAAGCGTATACGCTAGTCTACTCTGGTATATCGATGCCCCGTCTCGATACACCCACGACTAGGGACCTTGAAGGATGTACTTATGGACTACCATGTCCCCACTAGTATGATCTCCATCATAGTCCAGGTAGTCAAGTACAAATCCTAAGGGCTTTACCAACATGTAACTATAAGACAGTATAAAGAGACTAGTGTACATGTTAAGATAAATAGCAACCAGATAGCATACTATCATGTCGAGCAAGAAAGTCATCTCTATATATGTCCAAGCATCCAATATAATATACATAATCTGTACAATACTGGCCTCTAGGGCATACATACAACTAACAATCTCCCACTTGCACTAGGGCCATCTGCTGTAGTATCTCATACCGAGCATCCCGAAGAGTCTCTCAAACTGTATCTGGGGAATGGCCTTCGTGAGTGGATCCGCCGTGTTGTTCTTCGTGTCAACTCTCCTGACCTCGATCTCCCGGCGATCAACTATCTCCCGGATCAGGTGATACCGCCTCAGAATATGCCTGGACCGCTGATGGGACCTGGGTTCCTTGGCCAAAGCCACCGCTCCATTGTTATCGCAATACAAAGGTATTGGATGCTCAATGGATGGAACCACTCCAAGTTCAGTAATGAACTTCTTGATCCAGACAGCCTCTTTGGCAGCATCGTTGGCAGCGATGTATTCAGCCTCCATCGTCGAGTCTGCCACGGTTTCCTGCTTGGAACTCTTCCAGCTAACCGCCCCTCCGTAAAGGGTAAAGACAAAGCCCGACTGCGACTTAGAGTCGTCCTTATCACTCTGGAAGCTGGAATCGGTAAAGGACTCCACTTGGAGTTCTCCGTTACCATACACCAAGAACATATCTCTAGTCCTTCGCAAGTACTTGAGAATGCTCTTCACAGCTGTCCAGTGACTCTCTCCAGGATCAGCTTGATACCTGCTCACTACACTTAGTGAGTATGCTACATCGGGTCAGGTACATAGCATCGCATACATGATAGAGCCTACTGCCGAAGCATAGGGTATCCCTTGCATGCGAGCTCTCTCCAAATCAGTCTTGGGAGACATCTCTTTGGAGAGAGTGACTCCAGAGATCGTGGGTAAGTTCCCACGCTTGGACTCTTCCATACTAAACCTCTTTAGTATGGTGTCAATGTACCTGGATTGGGACAATCCCAAAATCCGTTTGGATCTATCTCTATAGATCCTGATCCCCAATATGCAGGAGGCATCACCAAGATCTTTCATTGAGAATCTTTGTGATAAGAAGAGCTTGACCGATTGCAGCATAGGAATATCATTTCCTATCAAGAGTATGTCGTCCACGTACAATACGAGGAAGACAACCTTACTCTCTGCCACCTTCTTGTAGATACAAGGTTCATCTGGATTTTTGACGAAATCAAACTCTTTGATAACGACGTCAAAGCAGATGTTCCAACTCCGCGATGCTTGCTTTAATCCATAAATGGATTTAAGCAACTTGCACACCTTCCCGCTGCTCCCACTGTCTACGAAGCCCTCTGGCTGAGTCATGTACACGCACTCTTCTAAATCACCATTTAGAAAGGCGGTCTTAACATCTATTTGCCAGATTTCGTAGTCATGAAAGGCAGCAATGGCAAGCATGATTCGGATGGATTTAAGCATAGCCACTGGAGAAAAGGTTTCGTCATAGTCCACACCTGGTCTTTGACGAAAACCCTTTGCTACAAGTCTAGCTTTGAAAGTCTCCACTTTCCCATCTACACCAAGTTTCTTCTTAAAGATCCACTTGCTCCCAATGGGTTTTACCCCTTCAGGAGCAACTTCCAAAGTCCATACTTTGTTGGTGTACATGGAATCCATCTCGGACCGCATAGCATCCAGCCATTTCACTGAGTCCCCACTCGTGATGGCCTGCTCGAAGCTAGTTGGGTCATCATCCTCCATGATGCAATCCTCGCTTCCACCATCAATGTGAAAACCATAGTATCTCTCAGGTGGACGAGAAACCCTACCAGATCGGCGGAGAGGCTGAGGTTTGTCGGAAGCTACTGAATGCTCTGGTTCCACTAAATCTTCTGTTGTGTTTTGTTCAGCTGGAACCTCTTCCAGTTCTACCTCAGAGCCACTAATTTCTTTTGCAAGAAATTCCTTTTCTAAAAAGGTGGCATGTTGAGCAACAAATACTCTTTGTTCCTCACTGTGGTAGAAGATATACCCTCGCGAATGTTTGGGATATCCAACAAACTTACACAAAACAGATCTTGCCTCGAGTTTGTCCGGTTTTTGTCTTTTGACATAGGCCGGGCAACCCCATATCTTTATAAAATTTAGATATGGTCTCTTCCCTTCCCATATCTCATATGGTGTGGTAGGCACAGATTTGGTGGGAACCCTGTTCAGTAGGTATGCTGCTGTTTCCAGTGCATGTCCCCAGAAGGAAATAGGCAACTCAGCAACACTCATCATAGAGCGCACCATATCTAATAGGGTGCGGTTTCTCCGCTCCGATACACCGTTGTGCTGTGGTGTATATGGAGGAGTTAGCTGAGAGAGAATCCCATTCTCTTTTAGGAAGTCCAGGAATTCAATGCTCAAGTATTCTCCTCCTCGATCAGATCGTAGGATTTTAATACTTTTTCCGGTTTGGTTCTCAACTTCTTGTTTATATTCCCTAAATTTCTCAAAAGCTTCTGATTTGTGTTTCATCAGGAACACATACCCGAACCTAGAGAGATCGTCAGTGAATGTAATGAAGTATGAAGAACCATCCCTGGCATGTGTAGATATGGGACCGCATACATCACTATGTATTAGTCCTAAGAGTTCGGTAACTCTTTCTCCGTGTCCCGTAAACGGAGTCTTGGTCATCTTGCCTTTGAGACATGACTGGCAAGTGTCATAGGATGAAAATTCAAACGGATTTAAATATCCATCCTTATGCAACTTAGCCAGTCGTGTCGCATTGATGTGACCCAGTCTACAATGCCACAAGAAGGATTCATTCAGTTCAGAACTCTTCCTCTTGTGTGTGTTTGTTATGCTCAGAACTGTTGATTGGTTTAGAACATAAATGCCATTGCACAACGTGCCTGATCCAACCAACTTTTGGTTACGGAAAATGTTCATAACATTGTCCTGTAATACAAAATTATATCCTACTTTGCTTAATAAAGAAACCGATATAATGTTGCATATCAGGTTCGGCATGTAATAGCATTCGTTCAGAACCAATGTATTACCAGTTGGTAATACAAGGTGATATTCTCCGACAGTCTTAGCTGCAACAATTGCACCATTTCCAACTCTAATGTCTTTATCACCTTCTCCAAGTTCTCTACCTTTCCTAAGCCCATGTAACTGATTACATATATGGGATCCCGACCCGGTATCCAATACCCAGGACGTAGAGCAAATGGAGAAACAGTTCTCAGTAACGAACACACCCGAAGAAAATGCATCATCATGTACTTTCTTCATTCGGGTGGCATGGGAATCCTGGTATTCCCCTATATCTTGTTCATTCCTATAACTCTTATAAGAATGAACGGAACCAACGTTCCCCAGCACAGTATAACATGCGGGTTCGGTCAATACATCCATATTATTATCTTTATTAAGGCATGAAATGGTCGCTACCTGGAGAGAGAGAGAAGAAAACACTTTAGCGTATGCTCGTGCAAGATCAGATTGGTTATTATCTTATCTAATCAGGATGGCTCCCACTGCTTTTTATCAAATCTTCCTTCAAACCTTAAAAGGAAAGACTAGCCGGGATTAATTACACACTACAAGTTCGCCAATCTTTCAGCCAGGCCAGTGTCGGTACTTTGAGGGAGGTCCCCCGTGCTTTCGCACGAACCTAATTAATGTAAACCTCGTTTTCCCAGAGGCGTAACCCCGTTGACACCTTTCTAGACACCTACTTGATCGGCTAATTGCAATGTGTAAAACTCTCCCAGGAGTAACTCTTACTCGCAGTGGGTATCGGGATCCAACTATCTCATAGAAGGTATGCAATCTCATTGCAAATTTCAACACTTGAAATTCCCGATAATATTTTGCCCCAAGCATCCCATGACCTTGACGGAGGTCAACAAATCACAGGGTGCAAGTCAAGTTCAACCCGTCATTTCTTGATTGAATCAAACCCACCCGCACGACCCTTGACGGAGGTCAACAAGGTCGTACGACTACCCTAATCCAATCTGCATCATATGCATAAGCAGACAAATACTAGTTAGCTACCGCATACTACGCCTTGACGGAGGTCAACAAACGTAGCACGAATACTAAGTAGGATTTATCTGAAATGACGGAGGGCTACGCAGGTTTTCATAAAACCATGAGCGTAATGAACTTGATATCGTTGTAGAATCAAATGAAGTTTTAAAATGGAGTGATTTTGAGGCTTTTCCAGTTTTGCTAAAGGAGTCACTCCCGGTGAAGGGATCTCGGTCCTTTCCTCGTCGAATGAGGTGCGGGATATATCATATATATCACTGTGCAAAGCAAAAACTCTTAAAAGCAATCAAAACCAAACCGAGTGTGTAGCATCTGCCAGTTACTGCTAAAGGAGTCACTCCCGGTGAAGGGATCTCGGTCCTTTCCTCATCGAATAAGGTGCAGGGTATATCATATATACCGCTATGCAAAGCAAGAACTGTAGCTACCCTTTTTATTTTAAAATTCGATTCTACAACATCTTAGGTTTCTTATCTTTCATTAATCACATTAATGAAGTCCCATCATTTAATACCTAAACATCACAGATAGATATGACGTACACTTATGCCATCCGCATTCGCCTCGATGTCCCCTCGTGCACCGTTAGGTTAGGTAACTAACGACAGAGCAGGGCAGGGCTAGCGCGGGTGTAAAACATAAGTAACGTCTATATAATATATCATATATACTATATACTATATCCATCACAGAGTCACAACACAGATATCGCAGCAGAATAAAACATATGAAATATTGGATATACTAGGACGTCCGTGTTTTCAATACGAGCCAGTATAAAACACGGATTCCACGGTCGTGATGAATAGCCAATCCCACACCCCTAGACCCCTACGAGAGCGGCAAGCAACCCTGCCAATTCTAGGGTTAGGAGACCCGGACTCGACTCCTCGAGTTGGTCTCCCACTGGACCCCAGAACCTGGTTACTTGTGCTCCCCTCCTTGGGTCTATCCTAATGCGGAAAAGTAAATAATATACAAAGGGTGACAGCTTCCGCTACCTGGAAGTGCCCCAAATAAAAGAATATTACATACAAGTTTTTACATGAATGAAAATGAAAAACACTCATCTCACATAAAAACCCCCGGCTATTCAAACACGACGATCCAATATAACATATCCAGCAACACACAACATCACATGTCATCAACGTAAGTAAGTATGCATACCCCAATTGTCGTTGACGTATAGCAACGAAACCGGCGATATGAACATACTACACTTACGGTCACAGAAAAGAAAGTGTAAAACTACAACAATTGGAATCCGCAACGGCTTTAGACATCACATGCCTAATCAGATATAAATCCCGCATTTTAGTCTCATTATCGAAAACTCTTTTCAATATCATATGGGACTAAATTGCTAGATTTATAACATTCATCCAGTTATCTCATAACTGTTTGTGAATTCTAATTATTGTATCCAATTCCGGATAAATAGAATATATCAAACTTTCCGATCGAACATTCGAACACCCAAGTTTTCCCGACACCGATCAACACATGAAATAGGTTCAAAGACATTCACTTCATACCTCAGTACCAACGGTCCAGCCGTAGAAGGGTCAAGCCAACGCCTCACATGTGGCACGCCGTACTGCCCCAAACCCGAAGGTTCAAAGGGCAGTTCAAGACGGTCACATAATCGAGTTAAGGTTTGTTGTCTTCTAGAGGGACCATCGCGTTACTTGCACTACTTCGAACGTCTTTTAACCACAGAAAAATCCAACACTTGGAATTTTTCGGCAGGGGAAAAGTTGGGTATTTGTATCCGGTCAAACTTTTTAACATATTCTACAGTTATCTGGAAAAACACTTGGACAAAGTTTGATATTCCGATCGAATCGTCGATTCCCAATATAACCACAGAGCACTCAACCCTTAAATCATTTTAAAAATACCCAGAAAACTCACCAGAATTTATCAGGAATTACTGTGGAATTAAATAGGGCTGACGTCACCTTCTGAGCGCGGAACCGCTGAAGAAGCCATGCTTCTGCCGCGGTTCCGCGGCTAAAGGAACTGTTCATCTGAAAATTTTTATATCGTAATTCTTGTATTTCCTTGGTGAATTTTTTAGGCATTTTTAATATGAAAAAATCCCAGATTTATGAAAATGTCCAGAGAGCTCTAAAGTATTTGGGTTTCGGGTTCGTTCGGACTTCAAACTCCGTCTAGACTTCGCCTAAGGCTCTAGCTAGGCTCTGATACCAGTGAAAGGTTCCTAGGCACCCTAGAGTGGTCTCACAAGGAATCGAACATGCCATTTAAAAATTTTTGGTGCCGAGAAACCCTAGACTACGGATCTTAAAGTAGATGTTTAGGCGAAAAGAAAACTTAGTTAACACTTAACTACTAGGATACGGAAATTACAACCTTTGTAGATACGGATATCCACCTCCACGGCTCCGCAACGAAGTCTTCTCGCTGTCCATATTGAAGCTTGGACTCTCGTGACGGCTTCATCGGAGAAACGTGCGGAATAGGTCGTCGGCTTCGTGTCAAAGACGATCTACGTCGAGGTTGCACAAACTCAAGCTCCGACTTCACAAACTTGTGAAACTTGTGAAGTAAACACCCAAAACAACTTGGCAAGAGGTAGAGGGTGAAGAAATAGGAGGTGGGTTCACTTTAGAATTGGATTTATCTCACTTTAACTCAAGTTGCCATTGATGGACCTTGAGCTTGAAGAAGAAGAAGAAGATGAAGATGAAGAAAGAAAGATAAGTTCTCATATTTTCAAATAAAACTAATATGAATACTTATCATATCTTGACCATGGTCAAGTGTAGAGATTAAACCAAGGTTAGTAAGTGTGGTTAGGGTTAAGGATGAGATAAGGATGGTGGACTTTGTCAAAGCTTCATGAAGCTTCAACATAGCTCCAAAATAAGCCACCATTCTTAACTTAATCCTTTCAAATAAATAAACAAATAAATAAATGAAAAACCAAAACCCTAATCATCACTTAACCATGGTTTAACCCTTTACACTTAATCACATTATCAAGTATCATCAAACATGATACAAAGTAGTGCACTAAAGCATATCACATATACAATGTGCATCAAGTGAGAAAAATCCGTTTAAAGTGAACCAATACTAGTTAATGCAATGCAATATATCAAATATATAATTATGCATTAAATCATTAAATCAACATTTGATTCAATGATCCGGTCATGTCGCACATAACCGACTAGAATCTAATGTATCGATTTATCGAATCAATGATTCGATAACTAGGTCATATCGAATATAACCAATCGAAACATATATCGCGAGAATGAAATGCGGTATCACATACACGCATTATTCTCGGTCCTGCACATATCTCATATGCGCTCCTATTTCGTTTCGCTTGAGCCAGGAAACCTCTGTGTAGGACTCTAAAGACTCGTCAATACGCCGGTAGCAGATGATGATCATATCAAGCACCCACAAGCCGCAAGCGGTCTGCTAAACGTAACGGCCACCCGGGTATTGAGCGATCAGAAGATCGACGAGCTAGCCCGCTCACACTCCTGCGAATCCGACCAGTAACACTTACCATACAGTCCGGTCTCTTCGTCTGATACGTCGCATATCAAGTTTAGGGGTGGTATACGTCAGACCCCAATAACCCGATAAGTCGTGCCGATGTGAGGCTCGTAACGGGTCGAGAAACTACTGGTAACACTTACCAGCAAATCTCTGATCAGCCCTGGCCAGGGACTTCCCTGTTACGGCCAATCGAGCACAGCGCAACATCTACCCCCAATACCGGGAGAGACGAAACCCCTCCTATCGCTCATTGCCTCCATGTGACTCGGGACTGGACCCAAAGACCACCGTTTTGCACGCCCTCATGGACGTGGTAAGGTGGAGATCAAAGCACAGTGGGAATCACACAAGACTCTATGACGATCTCGGGTCTACAGACCAACCTGCACAAGTGTCACCTGAGAACTGCCATCTGACGTGAGGTATAATACCATCTGGGAGTTCTCGGCGAGTCCGTCCAGTGTACCCAGTCTCCACTGAGCACCCGTATACCATCTCTGATGTCAAACACCAATGGATATGGGATCATCCATCGCCCATCACATGGGTCGAGAAGCGTATACGCTAGTCTACTCTGGTATATCGATGCCCCGTCTCGATACACCCACGACTAGGGACCTTGAAGGATGTACTTATGGACTACCATGTCCCCACTAGTATGATCTCCATCATAGTCCAGGTAGTCAAGTACAAATCCTAAGGGCTTTACCAACATGTAACTATAAGACAGTATAAAGAGACTAGTGTACATGTTAAGATAAATAGCAACCAGATAGCATACTAGCATGTCGAGCAAGAAAGTCATCTCTATATATGTCCAAGCATCCAATATAATATACATAATCTGTACAATACTGGCCTCTAGGGCATACATACAAATAACAGGATTATCGAGACAGGGCATCGATACTCCGGTGTAGACTGGTGTATACGCTTCTCATCCCAGCATAGGGAGATGGTCTGTCCCACAGCCATCAGTACGTCGTACTGAAGATAGTATGCAGGTGCTCGTTAGGTTATGGGTATACCGGACAGGACCCGCCGGGAACTGCAGGTTGGTTTTATACCCATCGTCAGATAGCAGTTCCTAGGTGACATGAGCACATCTTAGTCTGTCGACTTGACACTGCTACTTTGCCTCGGGTGTGTTCCCGCTATTCTTAGATTACTACCCTACCACGGTTCAAAGGAGTCGTGCAAACAGGTAGTAGTTGGGTGCAGTCCCGAAGCACTTGGAGGCAGTGGCGGTTAGACAGGGTTCGTCTATCCCGGTATTGGGGGTTGATATCGCGCTGTGTATGGAGAGCCATTACGCAAAGTCCCTGGCCAGGGCAAACGAGATTTACTGGTAGGCTTCCAGTAGTTTCTCAAGGTGTAATGGGCTTCACTCCGACACGACTTATACCGCTATTAGGGGTCTGACGTTTACCGCCCCCTAGGCCCGATATGCGATAGTCCTAGACGAATAGACCGGACTGTACGGAGATTGTCACATCAGGCTCAGTTGGAGTTCGGATGGGTTTCCTCATCGTCCTTCTTATCGACATCTAACTGGGGACCGTTACGTACAGCTAGTACCGCTTACGGCCTGTGGTTAAACCCACTGCCAGCATAGCGTTGAGTCTTTAGAGTCCCACACAGAGAGTTTCCCTGCACCGGGCAAAAGGTGTAGAGGCCGTATGGTTTTACGGCAGGGCCGCGATCACTTACGTACACTTATGCACGTATTATGATCGGGCAGATAATACTAGCAGGCTTTGGTTTAAGCCAAATTCTAGTATTATACAGATGGATTTATTCAGTCAAAGATTATCCGTGTTTTTCGGAAATACGGATGGGAGGGGCAGTCTCGTAATTTATCGGGAAGCTTCTAGAAGAAGATGACTCATTTGTATTTATTTCTTTATGGATTAAACACAAATGAGATGGAGAGATGAGTTGTAAGTTTTCATTAAATGCTTAATGACTCATGAGGTGATTCACCCTTAGTATTAAATGAAGCTCAAGATATTTCTAGATATTTTTATCAAGAGTTATTTGTATGCTTCATTATATTCTTTCATGAGTATTATTCATATGATTATCACAAAAGTTTTCTCTCTCCTTAAGTCTTCATCTTCTTCCTCAAACCCTAAAAGCTCTCATGAGTTGAGAATCCTAAGGTTTAAGTGACTAAGTAATTCATCTAAATACTCTACACCCTCTAGGACTTCTAGATTAGCAAACTAGAAGCCGTAGTAATCTCAGATTTGATATTAGAGCTCGGACTATAGACTCTCGGGTGGATCGTCTTTGACTCGAGGAGGCCGTTGAGGTTCCCATGTTCCATAGAGCCGAAGAGGGGTGGAGGACAACGATGAAGACCCGAAGGACAAGTAACGTGAGGTATAATTTCGAATCAGAGTAGTTAAACCTTTCGTAGTTTGCTAGTAATGGCTTAGACACAATCTGTTTGCTCAAGTCCGTGTTACGAAGCTTTGATAATTGTTTTTCATATATTCCGCCTCCCCGCAAGCTCATGGGGTGCGTGACATGGATTTACAGTGGTATCAGAGCCTACTAAACCTTTACTAGCTTGTTAGCAACTAATTAGAACTTCGATCGTCGAAAAAATACGAAAACTTAACCCCGGACCCCTCAAGTTTCTGTCGATTTTAAACCTGTCGAAAAAATTATTTCAGAGGTATGAAAATTCACAGCAGGAAATTCTAAGAATACTGGAGAAATACGAGGTGCTAACTCGGTGAAAAGGCCACGGAAGCGCGGCAGATTAATGCGATCCACCGCGGATCCACGGCCGAGTCAACTCCGAGTTGACTCATATTTACACAGTAATTCTTAGTTTGGGTGTTCTGTTTTTCTGTATATTTTATTTCTGCCCAGGTTATTTCAGTGCTGGTTTGCATTTGGTGTAGAGAAGGAAAAAGGTTGTCGATAGAAATCCTAAGTTATTTGCTAATCAAGTTTTATCTGTGATGTTTAATGTGTTCGTAAACCTCCCCTAATTGCTAGTATGTCTGTTAGCAGGGGGTTGCACATTTCTGTAATGGTTTTTACTGGTCTGTGTATATGAACTTCATTGGATCGTTGTGATGATTAGCCGGGGTTTGAGATGAGTTTTTATATTCATTCATTCGATGTAAATTGTAATATGATGTAATAATCTTTTGCGGGGCACATGCGGGCAGAGGTTGTAGCCACCATTGTATTATTTCATTTACTGTTTTATGCTCCTAGGATAGACCCAAGGTGGGGTACACAAACTTCCGGGTACTTTGAAATGTTTAGTGGCCTACTCACGTTGTTGAGGGAGACCGCTTCACTTCGGGTACTTGGCGGGTAGTTTTCCGTACCCGTAGGGGTCTAGGATGGGGTAATGGCTATTCATCACAACTATGTAATCCATCATTCGTCGCAGGCTCAAAGGAAACGCGGATTGCTTGTATATCCAATAATGTTCATCTGTGATCTGGAATGCCTATTATTGCGTCTGACGAATGTACAATATCTATATATGATATCTATTAGGCGTTACTTATGTTTTACACCCGCGCTAGCCCAGCCCCCGCTCTGTCGTTAGTTAAGTAACCTAACGGGTGAATGACGGGACCCAGCGGCGAATGCGGATGGTATAAGAGGACGTTGTATTTTTGTTGTTTTCTGCACTAATAGGTTAATTGATGGGACACATTATATTAATGCAAAGAAAATAAACCAAAGTTGAATCGTTGGAACAAATTTAAAAGAAACCACTCGGTTATTTTAAAAGAGCAGAAATTTTTAATTACGGAGCTTTAACCACTCCTTTTAAAAAGCTATCAGGATCCTTCGATAACATCAAGTTCACTACGTTCACGGTTTCGCCAAAACCATTCATAGCCCTCCGTCATTTCATATGGATGGTCAGTAGTATTCAAGCTATGTTTGTTGGCCTTCGTCAAGGCATAGTGTTTGGTAGCTGCTGGGGTATTCATATGTTGCATAGATAGATGAGTTGGTTTGGGACAGTCGTACTGCCATTTCGCCAACATCAAGGGTATGTACAGGTGGGTTCAAATTAACAAGATAATGATGGGTAGAACTTGACATGTGACTTATGATTTGTTGGCCTTCGTCAAGGTCATAAGAGAATGGGGCAAAAATCCACATCGGGAGTTTCTAAAGAAACTGAAACTTGCTAGAGTTGCATACCATTTGGAGTTTGAAAATGTTAGTAGGATTCCTTCAGCATTATCACACGATGATATTTGGATCCCGATCCTACTGTGAGTATCCGCTACTCATCAGGAGATTCGTCACTTAACGATCAATGCTATAAACCAAGTAGGTGTCTAGAACAGTGTCAGCGGGGCTATGCCTCCAGAGAAAAGAGGTTATTTAATTAAGGAACTTCGCGAAAGCGTCGTAAAACCTCCTTCGAAGTACCGACACTAGCCTGGCTGAACGGTTAAGCAAGTATTGTACGGTGAGATCAGTCCTGTCTAATTCTTCTTTTATGGTTTGAAGAAGGATTCGACAAACAGTGGGAGCCATCTAGTTTAGATAAACTAAAAACCAATCTAAACTTGCAAGAGCATCATGCTAAAGTGTTCCCTCTCTTTCTCTTTGTAGCGACCTTGTGACCATGACTAGGTTACATCTAGATATCAAGTTGACTTAATCTGACTTATATGATTGGCAAAGGTCTGTCCAGATGTCCATTACCTATGACAAGCTGGACCACCCTATTACTACTCAAGCCCCGCCGTCCCAGGTCCAGTTTCCACCGTCGTGGATATGGATATCCGTCAGACAAGGGAAAAGGATAATGCGAATGCCAAGTGCCTCGTGTTGGCTTCAGTTGATGGTATATACCAGAAGTAGCACGAGAAGATGGACTTAGTTTCCATCTTTCTCCATAACAAAGATTTATATGGAGAGCAATCTCGTATCGCAAGATATAAGACCTCGAACGAATTACTTCAAGCGAGGTTGGCTGTCGGGTCATCTGTAGGGGACGACGTCCTTACGATGACTAGCTATATGAATGAGCTCAAGGACCTGGAGACTACGTTGGGAAACAGGTCATATGCTGACTTATTTCCACAATCCCTACCCTCTACTTACACCCTAAAAGAAACCAGGGAGACACCCGCTCTGCTTAATGCGGGACCTTCTTCTTCTACATCCAGGGCGAAAGCAAAAGGTGAAAAGAGGAAAACCTCCACAAAGCCGATATACGGTGTCAGTAAAGTAAAAGGAAAGGAAAGAGCAAAAGTTTTGGGACTTGGTTTAGATAAGGAGGGATGTTCCTATTGTTATGGGAACGGGCATTGGCAGAAGGATTGTAGGGCTTTGGAAGCCAGTAGCCAGGATTCGAAGCATGTTGTGGCTTCGGCCTCGAGTGTGTATGTAATTAAAAACTGTTTGTCAATTAACTCTACTTCCTGGATACTAGATACCGGAGCAGGATCTCATATCTGTAATTTATTACATGCTTTGAGAAACCGTAGAGTTATCAGGGTAGGCGATTTTTCTCTCAGAGTTGCAAACGGAATGAGCGTGGACGCTGAATCCGTGGGAGAATATCGCCTAGGTTTGACAAGTGGGCATATATTGATTCTATGTAACTGTTTGTATGTACCTAGTTTGACTTGTAATATCATATCAGTGTCCTCACTTTCAAGAGAGTGATATGCTTTTACATTCGTAAGCGATGTAGTTCACATCCACCTAAATCAAGTTCTGATTGGGTCCGGTACATTAGATGACGGTATATACGTATTGAATCAAGCTCAGGTTTTCAATATCCAGAACACACTTAAAAGAAAGTTTCCAGAAGTAAATCAGGCTTTCTTATGGCATTGTAGACTAGGTCACATCAATGAAATACGGTTGACTAAGTTACATAGAGAAGGATATTTGAATCCGTTCGAATATCAATCTTATGCTACTTGTGAATCTTGTCTTATAGGAAAGATGACAAAGACTCCGTTTACTGGACACGGAGTAAGAGCGAGCGAGCTCTTGGGACTCATACACAGCGATGTGTGTGGTCCAATGTCTATACATGCATGAGGTGGTTATTCCTACTTCATTACTTTTACGGATGATTTCTCTAGGTATGGACATATCTTCTTAATGAAGCATAAATTCGAGGCCTTTGAAAAATTCCGGAAATACAAGAATGAAGTGGAAAACCAAACAGGCAAAAGTATCAAGACACTGAGATCCGATCGAGGTGGTGAATACTTAAGTGCCGAGTTCCTGGGTTACTTAAAAGAGAATGTAATTCTCTCTCAGCTTACTCCTCCATATACACCACAACACAACGGTGTATCGGATAGGCGGAATCGAACCGTATTGGATATGGTTCGTTCCATGATGAGTAAGGCTTAGTTACCGCCATCTTTCTGGGGTTATGCACTGGAATCAGCTGCATATCTTTTGAACAAGGTTCCAACCAAAACTGTGCCTACCATACCATATCAGATGTGGAGTGGGAAGAAACCCTATCTTTAGTACCTGAAGACATGGGGATGTCCAGCTTTTATAAAAAAGCAGCATCCGGACAAGCTCGAGGCACGCTCAGTACAGTGTAAGTTTGTGGGATATCCAAAGAACTCCAAGGGGTATTATTTCTATTACGTAGAGGAACAAAAGGTTTTTGTTTCTCGTCATGCCCATTTCTTGGAAGCTGAATTTTTAGAAAATCAGAAGAGTGGGAGCGCAATAGAACTGGAAGAAATTTCATAACCACAAGCTGTTACTGAAAGTATGGTAGAACCAGAAGTTTCAGAAGAAATGGACATACCAGCGACTATCCGCAGAAGTAGTAGGCAGTCTCATCCGCCTGAGAGATACTACGGTTTTCTCATAGACGGGGATCGAGAAGATTGCATCATTGATAATGATGACCCTACTAGCTTCTAGTAAGCCATTCAGAGCGGTGACTCGGTAAAATGGCTGGATGCAATGAGGAGCGAAATGGAGTCCATGTACACTAACAAAGTATGGACTTTGGACATTGCTACAGATGGGGTAAAACCCGTAGGATGCAAATAGATCTTCAGAAAGAAGATTGGTGTAGATGGACAAGTTGAAACCTATAAGGCTAGACTTGTTGCAAAGGGTTTTTGTCAAAGACCTGGTTTGGACTATGACGAAACCTTTTCTCCAGTGGCTATGCTCAAATCCATTCGGGTCCTTCTTGCCATTGCTGCCTTCCACGATTATGAGATCTGCCAGATGGACGTAAAGACGGCCTTTCTAAATGGTAATTTGGAAGTGTGCGTCTATATGGATCAGCCAGAGGGATTCATTCAGAATGGGATCAGCGGTAAAGTGTGCAAGTTGCTTAAGTTCATTTATGGACTAAAGCAGGCATCGCGGAGTTGGAACATCTGTTTTGATACTATCAAAGAGTTCGACTTTATCAAGAATCCAGATGAACCATGCATATACTGTTGGATATAGTGCCCTCAGAGTCAATTATTGGATCACAGGCACGTGATTGCAATGATTGAGGGAGGACCTATGCCGGTAGGACAGTCTTACTCAAGATGATAGTATGCTATCTGGTTTATCTTTATCATCGTGTACTGCTTTAGGTGACCTTACAGGTCGCTATTACACGTTGATAGAGCCCTTAGGTTCTTTCTTGACTGCCAGCAGTATGATGGCGATCATATACGTGGGAGCTGGGGTCTATAAGCACATCCTTAAAGTGGTCCCTAGTCGTGGGAGTTTTTGAGACAGGGCATCGATACTCCAGAGTAGACTAGTGTATACAGTCGAGACCCCGACGAGGGGCGGTGGCCGGTCTCATAAGCCATTGGTGTCAGTTGGTTCACCTAAGATGTATACAGGTGCTCATTGGGTTATGAGTACACCGGACAGGACTCGCCGGGAACATGCTAGTTGGTATTATACCTGACGTCAGATAGCAGTTCTCTGGTGACATGTGTACAGGTTAGTTCATCGACCTGAGATCGTCATTTGTCTCGTGTGAGTTCCCACTGTGCTTTGATTACTACCCTACCACGGCTCAAAGGAGTCGTGCAAACAGGTTTTAGTTGGGTACAGTCCCGAGCCACATGGAGGCAGTGAGCGGATCGGCAGGAGTTTCGTCTCTCCCGGTATTGGGGGTGAGATCGCGCTATGTCTAGGAGAGCCATTACACGAAGTCCTTGGCCAAGGCAGGAGATTTACTGGTAGGTATTCCTGTAGTATCTCAGGGTGTTCTGGGCTACACTCCAGCACGACTTGTACTGCTTTTGGGGGTCTGACTTTTACCAACCCCCTAGGCCTGCCATGCGATGCTCATAGACGAACGGACCGGACTGTACGGATATTGTCACTGACAGGCTCAGTAGGGTGTCAGGATGAGTTTGCTCATCGACCTCCTTTTTGGTCAATACCTGGTAACACGTTACGTACAGCTAGTACCACTGACGTGCTGTTGGTTAAATCCACAGCCAAAATATTGACGAGTCTTTAGTGTCCCCTACAGACAGTTTCTCAAGTTTCGGGCGTAACGTTGTAGAGACCGTATGATATATGGCAGGGTTCGATCATATACGTGCGGTATTGCACGGATCATGATCGGACGGATCATACTAGTGGGCTTTTCTTTAAGCCGGATCCTAGTATTAGATTTGTTGGATTACTTTAGTCTCATCGCATTCGCATTCAGTAGGAATGCGGATGTAGGTATGTATATACAGGTGAGGGGTATCCTTATGATCCGTCACGAGTTTACTTTAGATGTTGCTGTATTTTTTTATTGTTGCAAACATTTGGATTAATGTTTGCATATGGAAATTATAAGCTAGAAACCATCATTTTGTGGATTAAATGATACATGTACTTCATAGGTGACTCATGGTGTCATTTCTTGTGCAAATATCACATTATGTGATTGATTAGTGGGTTGAATTGATATGAGGAGAGAGGGAGGGCAGCTACTTGATATTGGGTTTGCTCTAGTATTTTCATCTTTCTCTCTCACAATTATTCAACACAAGAAAAGAAAAGAAAAGAGAGCCTCTTCTTCTTCTTCTTCCTCTAGCTCATAACCTCCATTAATGGAAACACCTTCAACCTCCATCCAAACAATGGATGCAAGAGATAAAGTGATCACAAACATTCTCTACAACACCTTAGACACGTCGGCTAGCACACTTCGTGCCCGAGTTGCTTCGGATGAAGCGGGAGCCCGTAAAAAGACTCGTAGATGTGGTGCCCTTTCCGACGAGGAGATCAAGACCGGAGATGCCGCGAGGAGTTTAGGATGGTGGCCAAATACCGAAGGACATGGATCGATCGGTATAGCTTTCCAACCCTCTCTCTTGATAGCTAGTTGTAGGTTAACGGTTCGATCCGTGATTTAAGCATACGATAGCGCCGTTTTCTAGTTTGAAAAAGTTTTCGTTTCCGCATTTTGACCTCGGACAGACGGCCGGGGCACTACCGTAGTCTTACATGGTATCAGAGCCACGCCATTAACCATATTAGCTTGCTCTAGCGTGTTTAGAACTTCGATCGGACGAAATTTCCAAAAACTGCATTTCCAAATTCTGAGTTTCTGTCGAATTTTTTTTATCGTCAAAAAATTATTTGAAGTGTTGCAGAAAATCATGCAGGCGTTTTTATGAAATCTGAGAAAATTTGGTACGCTGTTGTCACTGTAGAACGGCGGAACCGCGGCCGTACCCTCGTTTTGGCCGCGGTTCCATGGCAGGACTGTAGCAACAGTGCGCCATTTTTCCTACAGAGGTTTCTAACTTGGAAATGGGGTTTCTAGTAATTTTTGTTTGGGCCCAGATTTGTTTGAGTACTGGGAATTGTGCTTGGGGCCCACTTCGGGAAATTTTGTCGATCGAAAATTTTAAACATGTTAGTTCACAGTATTTACATTATATCTGCGACCGTGAATGTCATTCGAGAGGTAAATCTTGTCTAATTGCTATAGCCCTTTTAGACGGATTTGTGAACGTGACATTCGCGTTGATGTTTTGTGTTGTGCTGTGATGTTGTGGATTTGTCGTGGTGGATAGCCTGGATGCAATGGTAGTACAGTTTGGTATTATTTGTACATTTGATATTGCGGGGCGAGCATCCGACATGTGGACTGCCGTCACTGCCTGTTTGTCTATTATTCTTTTGGGGTACGACCGGGCTGAGGTCGATGTACCCGTTGTATATATATTTTACTTTCTGTACTAGGATTACCCCAATGTGGGGTACACGGATAGCTGGGTTCTAGAGGGCAACGAGCCCGCATCTCATGGTTTTGAGACGGAGGGGGCTTCACTCTAGAATTGGTGGGCTATTCGCCGCACTCGTAGGGGGTACATGTTGACCCAAGAAGGGGTGCTCAAGTTACCGGATTCCGTGAAGTGCTGGGTAGTCCATTCACTTTGTTGAAGAAGGCTGCCTCGCTTCAGGTTTTGGCGGGTAATTTACCGCGCCCTTAGGGGTCTAGGATTTCATTGCACAGGCTATCCACACGACCAGGGGAACGTCGGGTTTCAGTAGCAGCTCTATGAAACCCGGGGATACCAGATTATCTGTATTGTTCTGTGATGCTTATTACATTTCTATGATGTTGCATTTTATCACGCCTTGAGCGAATATTATATAGTACTATATATATACTAGTAGATGTTGTATATGTTTTACACCCGCGCTAGTCCAGTCCCCGCTCTGTCGTTAGTTAAGTAACCTAACGGGTGATGACGGGACCCAGTGGCGAATGCGGATGGCATATACGTACATCATATTTTCATTCTTTTGTGGTGTGATCAATTGATGGGACTATATTGATTCGGATAAATGCAAGCTAAACAAACCTATTCTGATGTTGTTAGAACATTTTTCAAAAAGCTGTTATTGCAAGGACGTTTTCTTTTGTTTTGCATAGTGGTATTCGGTTATGAATATCCAGCACCTCAGTCGACGAGGCAAGGGCCGAGATCCCTTCACCGAGAGTAACCCCTTGGACAGAAGTTTGAGTCTGGGTAATAACTTCACTATAGTCGATTACTTTTTGCTTTGCATCGTGGTATTCAGTTGGAATATCCTGCACCTCATTCTACGGGGAAAGAGCTGAGATCCCTTCACCGGGAGTGACCTCTTTAGCAAAGGTTTTCGTCACTATATTTATAAAAAGCTATCTGGTTCCTTCAACGATATCAAGTTCATTACGTTAAAGGTTTTTCGCCAAAAACCATTCGTAGCCCTCCGTCATTTTAGACGGGTAGCACTTAGTATTCATGCTATGTTTGTTGGCCTTAGTTAAGGCATAGTGTATGGTAGCTATTTGTTACTTTTCTACTGCATAGATAGATGCGTTGGTTTGGGACAGTCGTACAGCCTTGTTTGCCCTAGTCAAGGGATTGTACGGGTGGGTTCAAATTAACCTGGACAATGATGGGTAGAACTTGATATGCGACTTATGATTTGTTGGCCTTAGTCAAGGTCATAAGAGCATGGGGTAAAAATCACAGCGGGAGTTTCTAAAGAAACTGAAACTTGCCAGATATGCGCATACCTTCTGGAATGTGATAACGTGAGTGGATTCCATCACATTATCATGCGATGATAGTTGGATCCCGATTCCCACTGATGTGTTGGTTTACTCCTCGGGTGATCCCGACTAATTCTTCTTTCAGGTTTGGAGGAGAATTTAAGGTTACAGTTGGAGGTTTCCTGATTAGATAAAGTGATAACCATTCTGATCTAGGTTAGAGTGCATGCTAAGTGTTTCTTTTCTCTCTCTCTTTGGCAGCGACCATGACCCGATCCTTGAGTATGACTCAGTGACCAAGTTAACCGAACCTTCTTATAACACTGGCTTTTGGATTGTCAGAGTTGCATACCTCATTGCCACTCCGACTTTTACCCTTTTCTCGAGGACACCCCGTATTATTACGAACATCCACTTCCATTGGATAAAACCATCGTATGATTATATACGAACTCGAAGGAACTTATTCGAGGATGGTTTCCGGTTCTGGAGAAAACGAATAGGACTATTCAGTTGTCTTTTCCTTTACCTTCTCTCAGGTTGCGAGTGTTCCTTGGATTAGGACAGTACACCTATTACGCTTATTGGATAGTCTTCTTCCAAACCATAGGGTGGTGCCGAACGGTGGGGAATGAAGAAAACCAATTAGCCTAACGATAGTGTATAGAAGGTATTAAGTAAAGATAAATAAAGGGATTAGTAAGAGGGCAAAGTAAACTGCGACTACTATTCATGACCAAACCAGGTATTTCATCGCCACTCCTACTTCAACTTTGCATTTCTCCGGAACACTCCGTATCACTACGAAGATCCACAGTTTTTTGGATACTCCATCGTATGGTTATATACGAACTCGAAGGGACTTGTTTCAGTTCGGGGATGGATTCTGGTTCAGGAGAAATAGGAATAAGGTTTATTCAGTTGTCTTTTATCTTACCTTCTCTCGGGTTGCGAGTGCTCCTAGGATTAGGACAGTACACCCATTATGCTTATTGGATAGTCTTCTTCCAAACCATAGGCTGGTGCCGAACGGTAGGGAAGGAAGAAAACCATTTGGCCTAAAGGTGGTGTACAGAAGGTAACGACTAAAGTCATATAAAGGGATTTGGAGAGATGGCAGAGAAATGTACGGTTACAGTTGTGAATCTGGATAATAGAAGAGGCATTACTAGGAATACCCGGATACCCCTACGAAACATTTTCATGTTTCATTTTCACTGTGTATTGTTAAATAGAAAACTGATTTCCCAATTAGACACTTGCTCCAGGGTATGTATTTACCAGGTTTGATTCTCACATCTGTATGGTTTTACAGATGATGAGTGGGAGTAAGTTATTGGGAATTGGGTGATCATCATCATTATATCGGGATTCATTGTAATTGGTGATATTTGAGGAAATCGCCTTGGTTGTTTGCCGGACGGCAAATATTTGGTGTTGAATATCCGTTGTTATTCACCAATTTCAAATTGATATATCTGTATGTTTGTTTTTATAAAGTGAGATATAACTTTTTGATATTATGTCTATGACATTTACCTATATTAGTGGATGGTTAGGTAAGGAGCATTAAACATCGGTGTAATTATTCTTAACCATAAGTACAGTTTTCAACCTACGACAAACAGGGAATGAGTCATTAGACTCAGGGGACTCATACAGAGTATTGTATGTTGTCCAGTGTACATGAGGACAGAGGGGTTGGTACTCGTAGTATATTCTGTTTACTTGTGACTTCTCTAGTTCTTAGGCATGTATTTCTTAGAAATGCAAGGTCTAAGTTTTGAGCAATTATAGGTATATGAATAAAGTAGAGAACCAGGTATTGCAAGTATCAGGATTCTTCAAGGTGATCGAAGATGTAGATACTTGTGT
Organism: Agapanthus africanus; assembly: GCA_030015575.1. Taxonomy (NCBI): domain Eukaryota; kingdom Viridiplantae; phylum Streptophyta; class Magnoliopsida; order Asparagales; family Amaryllidaceae; genus Agapanthus; species Agapanthus africanus. The sequence goes on from CM057337.1 coordinate 313,920,793, forward strand.
ATGGTATTCAGTTGATAGTAATGATTATGAGAACTTGCTTCTCTTTCTGGTTACTCATATCTGGATGTATTCCTAAGTTGAGTAATGCTGATCGTTGATCAGTCGAAAATATTGCATCTTTTAACCGGCAATTTCCCTATCATTTGCACTCATTTAGAAGTGTTCGGTATTCATATTTCACATATTAGAAAATCAGTCGTTAAATATCAGATTGCATGTGTTAGACTTTAAAACCGGCACTTTAAGAGAAATTGACCGCATTTCATGGCATCGCATCATCTCTGTATTTGCGCAACACTTGTCTCGAGATTTTTGCAGGAAATTGCAGGAGCAAAGTCAAAAGAAGCTGATAAAAAATACACCAACTCCATATTTTCAGATCTGGTAGCAATATAGAGAGAAAAATAAAATTAAACATATCAAAGAAAGGCCCACAACTCAAGCCCAACAAGCACCAGAAGAACCAAGCCCTGAAGACTCTAAAGCGCCGCGGAACCGCGGCGAGAGCGCGCTTGCGCCGCGGAACCGCGGCGCTTTTGCCACATCATCGCTCAATTTTCAGTGCAAAACTCCTATCTCAAGGCCTACACCTCATTTTTGACACGTCAAATGTTGCGCCACGGCAGCGCCACGGCCGTCTATCCGAGGCCAAAATGCGGAATCAAAATTTTTCCTTACTTGGAAACCGGCGCTACCGTGGACAATGAAAAAATCCGGATCGTTAACCATTAACCTATACTAGCAAACAAGAGATGGGAAGAGAAGTATACCGAGTGATCCGAGTCCTCCGGTCTTCTCGTCATCGTCCCGATCTCCCGCGGAAAGTCTTGTCTCCACATCGTCGCCTCCTCGCCGGAAGGGCACCACATCGCCTGCGTCTTTTACGGGCTCCCGCCTTAATACCGAGGCAACTCGGGCATGAAGCCGGCAACTCGACATGCTCAAGATATGCTGTAGAATGTGTAGTGTAGAGGCTATGTCTCATTTGGGGTTTGTTTCCTTTGAAGATGATGGAGAAATCAAGATTAGAAAAATGGTGCTTGCATTTTTCTAGCATGAAAATGAGATCAAGAATGAAACTCTCAAGATGAAGCTCTCATCTTCTTCTTCTCTCCAAAAATGAAAAACCTCCTCATAATAGAATGGTGGAGGAAAGAATATGAAAGCAAGAGGGAGGTGAGTGTAGGAAAAGAGAGAAGGTGACCATATCCAAACATCATCATAACAAATTCACATCAACCTCCAATCACCTCAAATCAACATAAAGCAAGTGATGATGATAGATAAGAATGGTATCAAAAAGATGCTTTCATAATATCTCATCTTACAAATAAACCCTCCACAAAATGTTATTTGCAAACTTGCAAATAACACCCTCCATCGGAAAAGTCCGGCCGGGAAAGAACAAAGGAAAACCGGCCGGGACGGAATGCAAACAGGCAACTCCAGAAAACTGGTCCCGTAATAAATTACAGGAAAACCCCGATACTGTGCATACACACCCGCATCTGTATTCCGTCCGGATACAAATGCAAAGAGACAAAATCTACACTATACTAAACTAGGACCGGCTTAAGCCAAAGCCGGCTAGTAATATCCGTCCGATCCTGATCCGTGCAATACCGCACGTATCTAATCGAACCCTGCCATATAACTATACGGCTACTAGTACAAAACTGTCCGATCCTGATCCGTGCAATACCGCACGTATCTGATCGGACCCTGCCATATCTCCATACGGCCTCTACAGCGTTTCGCCAGAAAGCTTGAGTAACTGAAAGTGTGGTGGACTCTAAAGACTCGTCAATACTATGGCTGTGGATTTAACCACTAGCACGTCAGAGGTATTAGCCAATACATGACGGGCCGCCAGCTATTGACCAAAAGGGACGTCGATGAGCGAACTCATCCTGACACCCTATTGAGCCTGTCAGTGACAATATCCGTACAGTCCGGTCCGTTCGTCTATGAGTATCGCATGGCGGGCCTAGGGGGTTGGTAAAAGTCAGACCCCCAAAAGCGGTACAAGTCGTGTCGGAGTGTAGCCCAGAACGCCCTGAGATACTACTGGAATACCTACCAGTAAATCTCCTGCCTCGGCCGAGGGCTTTGCGTAATGGCTCTCCTAGACACAGCGTGACCTCACCCCCAATACCGGGAGAGACGAACCCCTGAAGATCCGCTCACTGCCTCCATGTGGCTCGGGACTGTACCCAACTAAAACCTGTTTGCACGACTCCTTTGAGCCGTGGTAGGGTAGTAATCAAAGCACAGTGGGAACTCACACGAGACAAATGACGATCTCAGGTCGATGAACTAACCTGTACACATGTCACCAGGGAACTGCTATCTGACGTCTGGTATAAGACCAACTAGCAGGTTCCCGGCGAGTCCTGTCCGGTGTAATCATAACCCAATGAGCACCTGTATACATCTTAGGTGAACCAACTGACACCAGTGGCTTGTGAGACCGGCCACCGCCCCTCGTCGGGGTCTCGACTGTATACACTAGTCTACTAATGGAGTATCGATGCCCTGTCTCGAAACTCCTACGACTAGGGACCTTTTAAGGATGTGCTTATAGACTACCAGCTCCCACGTATATGATCGCCATCATACTACTGGCAGTCAAGCAAGAATCCTAGGGGCTCTATCAACGTGTAATAGCGACATGTCAGGTCACCTAAAGCAGTACACGATGATAAAGATCAACCAGATAGCATACTATCATCTCGAGTAAGACTGTCCTACCGGGATAGGTCCTCCCTCAATCATTGCAATCACGTGCCTGTGATCCAATAATTGACTCTGAGGGCACTATCTCCAACAATCTCCCACTTGCACTCAGGGCTAATTATTACGATGCCGCATACTCACAGCCCGTGTGATACCGAACACCCAACTCCTCTACTAGTCAGTCTCACAAAGCTCGTTTGCGAAACTATTGCGTTCGAGGAACAGCCTTAGTGAGTGGATCCGCTGTGATGTTTCTTTCTATGTCTCTCTATATCTCAAGTTCGCGGAGAAAGCCATCTCCCGAAATGAGCAATACCTGTCTTAGAATGTCTGGATGTCTGATGGGACCTAGCTCATAAATGAACTCCAAATCCAAACTTCTTAGACTGTATCGTCAACTGAACTTAATCAGTATCCTGCGCCATGCCTCCCTCAGTATTGCCTTGGATCACCTGTCCAAAATACTGCCCCTCGTCAGAGGGAAAAACTATAACTCTGACAACCTCCTTGTCGTCCATGTCACCTTGGAAGCCTGGAATGATAACTGTCTCCCAAATAAGGCTGTCGTTATCATATTCCTAGAACATCCACTTATGTTCTAAAACTGCTTCCGACTGTTTCTCCAGGATTGGATCAATGTCAACTTATTGCATCTAGTGCAAGAACAACATCTGGTGTGGTACTTGACATCTCATGATTGACTCAATTGCCTAAGCAAGTGATCTGTCAATCATGCGTATCCCTCCCCACTTTAGTCTGTAAGACACCTTTAGAGAGGGTGACCCCATCACCTGCAGGTACACTACCGTGCCAGGAGTCGTCCATTCTAAATACTCATAGAATGCTGTCAAGGTACCCAGATTGGGAAACCACCCAAATTTAGATCTAAAACCATAGATCTAGTAACCAGAATGTCTGATATAATATCCAAGCCCTGTGTGGAGAAACTACTGTGTGACAACCAAAGTATAACCGATCGTAGTATAGGAATATCACTTCCTACTACCTTCTCAACAGATCCATCCCCTATTCTGATGACGTCAAACCTATGACTGTCACATTAGAAATAGATGATCTATCTCCGCTATATCTGCTTTAGTCTATAAATAGACATAAGCCTGATGTCCACCAATGCTTCCGCTGCTCCCACTGACTACGACAACCCTCTGGCAGAGTCATATAGACGTGCACTTCTAAAGCTAGTTTAGAACGACGCTATACTCATCCTCCTGCCGGGTCTCGCAGCCTGGAACAACAACAATGGCAAGTGTGGGTAAACAAGAACTTCCCTGTCACCGTCCTTGAGGCTACCGGAGTACCTCTCGGGTGCCTGAAGTTACCCACCTTATCTGCGGAGTGGCCAATGGAATGTCAAATCAGATTGAATCTTTAGGTTCCTTATCAAATCTTCAGTAATCGTTTGTGGTTCTGGAATTACTTCCAGTTCTACCATACTCCCACTACTGTTTGCTGAAAAAAATCCATTTTTAATAAAACTGTGGCGAGTTCTAGAACAATATTTCTATTGATCTGCCAGATGGTAGAAAGTCAACCCTCGTCATAGCCTGGGTCAACCCACAAACAGCCATTACAGAAACGTGCCTTGAGTTGTCCAGTGTCTGGTTTTAAGCATAAGCCGGACAACTCCCTGTACCTTAACAATGTCAAGATATGAACTGTTCTATATCCAATATAGAAACAGAGGCACTGATTTAATTGAACCAGATTCAAATCATGCAGCTGTCTCCAGTGCATGTCAACTAAATGGAAGGAGGCCGATCATCGTTACTCAACTTAGGAATGTTTCCAATTATGAGTAACCTGAAAGAGAAGCTAGTTCTCTTAATCATTACTATCAACTGAACACCATACACAAGTATCTACATCTTCGATCATCTTGAAGAATCCCGATACTTGCAATACTTGGTTCTCAACTCTATTCTTATACCAATAACTCCTCAAAACTCAGACCCTGTGTTTCTACGAAACACATGTCTAAGAACTAGAGAAGTTAAAAGTAAACAGAATATAGTATGAGGATCAACCCCTCTGTCCTAATGGACACTGGACAACATACAATACTCTGTATAAGTCCGCTGAGTCTAGCAACTCTTTCACTGTGTGTCGTAGGTTGAAAACTGTACTTATGGTCAAGAAGAATTACACCGCTGTTTAATGCTCCTTACCTAACCATCCACTGATATAGGTAAATGTCAAAGACATAATTTCAAAAGGTATATCTCACTCTATAAAAATAGACGTACAGATATATCAATTTGAAATTGGTGCATAACAACGGATATTCAAAACCAAATATTTGCCGACCGGCAAACAACCCAGGTGACTTCCTCAAATATCACCGATTACAACGAATCCCGATATAATGAGGATGATCACCCAATTCCCAATAACTTACTCCCACTCATCATCTGTAAAACCATACAGATGTGAGAATCAAACCTGGTAAATACATACCCTGGAGCAAGTGTCCAATCGGGAAATCAGTTTTCTTTTAACAGTACACAGTTGAACTGAAACATTGAAATGTTTCGATGGGGTATCCTGGTATTCTTAGTAATGCCTCTACCATTATCCAGATTCACAACTATAACCGTATAATTCTTTGCCACCTCACCAAATCCCTTTATATGTCTTTAGTCATTACCTTCTGCACACCCCTTAGGCCAAATGGTTTTCTTCCTTCCCTACCGTTCGGCACCAGCCTATGGTTTGGAAGAAGACTATCCAATAAGCATAATGGGTGTACTGTCCTAGTCCTAGGAGCACTCGCAATGCGAGAGAAGGTGAAGATAAAAGACAACCGAATAAACCTTATTCCTATTTCTCCTGGACCAGAATCCATCCCCGAACTGGAACAAGTTCCTTTCGAGTTCGTATATAACCATACGATGGAGTATCCAAATAAACTGTGGATCTTCGTAGTGATACGGAGTGTCCTGGAGAAATACAAAGGTGATTTAGGATTGGCGAAGAAGTACTTGGTTTGGTCGTGAATATCAGTCGCAATTTACTTTGTCCTCTTACTAATCCCTTTCTTTGTCTTCATTTAATACCTTCTGCACACCATCGTTATGCTAATTGGTTTTCTTCATTCCCCACCGTTCGGCACCAGCCTAAGGTTTGGAAGAAGACTATCCAATTTGCGTAATAGGTGTACTATCTCCTAAACCAAGGAGTACTCGCAATGAGAGAAGGTGAAAAGAAAAGACAACTGAATAATCCTATTCGTTTTCTCCAGAACCAGAAACCATCCTCGAAGTCCTTCGAGTTCGTATATAACCATACGATGGTTTTGTCCAATGGAAGTGGACGTTCGTAGTAATACGGGGTGTCCTGGAGAAAAGGGTAAAAGTAGGAGTGGCAATGAGGTCTGCAACTCTGACAATCCAAAAGCCAGTGTTAAGAAGGTTCGGTCAACTTGGTTACTGAGTCATAGTCCAGGGTCGGGTCAATGGTCGCTGCCAAAGAGAGAGAGAAAAGAAACACTCAGCGTGCACTCTAACCTAGATCAGAATGGTTAACACTTTGTCTAATCTGGAAACCTCCCACTGTACCTCAAATTCTCCTCCAAACCTGAAAGAAGAATTAGTCGGGATCACCCGAGGAGTAAACCAACTCATCAGTGGGAATCGGGATCCAACTATCATTGCATGATAACTTGACGGAATCCACTCAAGTCACCACACTCCAGAAGGTATGCGCATGCCTGGCAAGTTTCAGTTCTTTTGAAACTCCCGATGAAAGTTTTACCCCTAGGACCCAAGTGACCTTGACACAGTCAACAAATCAAAGAGTCCTAGTCAAGTTCAACCCGTCATTATCCTGGATTGCATTAAACCCACCCGTACGAGCCCTTGACACAGTCAACAAGGCCGCACGACTGTCCTAACCAATCCCATTAATATGCTGCAAACAAACACTACTCAGCTACCGCACACCACGTCTTGACACAGTCAACAAACGCAGCACGAATACTAAGTAATACTTGTAAGAAATGACGGAGGGCTACGTCTAGTTTTTGCCGAAAAGCTTTTAACGTAATGAACTTGATATCGTTGAAGGAACTGCATAGCCTTTTATAAAAATATAGTGACGAAAACCTTCGCTAAAGAGGTCACTCCCTGTGAAGGGATCTCGGCTCTTTCCCCGTAGAATGAGGTGCAGGATATTCCAACTGAATACCACGATGCAAAGCAAAAGTAATCGGCTATAGTGAAGTTAATGCCCTGACGCAAACTTCTGTCCAAGGGGTCACTCCCGGTGAAGGGATCTCGGCCCTTACCTCGTCGACTGAGGAGCAGGATATTCCAAATGAATACCACGATGCAAAACAAAAGTGAACGTCCTTGCAATAACAGCTTTTTGAAAAAGTGTTCCAACAACATCATAATAGGTTTGTTTATCTTGCATTGATCCGAATCAACGCAGTCCCATCAAATGATCACACCACAAAGAACGAAAATATACTGATGTACGTATATGCCATCCGCATTCGCCACTGGGTCCCGTCATCACCCGTTAGGTTACTTAACTAACGACAGAGCGGGGACTGGACTAGCGCGGATGCAAAACATATACAACATCTACTAATATATATACCAATATATTATATTTCGCTCAAGGCGTGATAAAATGCAACATCACAGAAATATACAGCAACTCAGAACAATACAGATATCTGGAAGCCCCGGGTTTCACAGAGCCGCTGCTGAAACTCGACGTTCCCCTGGTCGTGTGGATAGCCTGTGCAATGAAATCCTAGACCCCTACGGGCGCGGCAAATGACCCGCCAAAACCTGAAGCGAGGCAGCCCCTTTCAGTACCGTGAATGGACCACCCAGCACTTCACGGAATCCGGTAACTTGGGCACCCCTCCTAGGTCAACCTGTACCCCCTACGAGTGCGGCGAATAGCCCGCCAATCCTAGAGTGAAGCCCCCTCCGTCTCAATACCATGAGATGCGGGCCCGTTGCCCTCTAGAACCCGGCTATCCGTGCACCCCTCCGCGGGGTAATCCTAGTACAGAAAGTAAAATATACATACACCGGGTACATCGACCGCAACCAGGTCGTGCCCCAAAAGAATAATACAAACAGGCAGTGACGGCAGTCCACATGTCGGACGCTCGCCCCGCAATATCAAATGTACATAATACAACAAAACTGTACTAGCATTGCATCCAGGCTATCCCCCACGACCGATCCGCAACAACACAGCATAAACATAGAACATCAACGTGAAAGTCACGTTCGCAAATCCGTCTAACCGGGCTATAGCAGTTAGACGGGATTTACCGATCAAGTGACATTCACGGTCGCAGATATAATGTAAATACTGTGAAATAATGTGTTTAAAATATCCGATCGATCAAACAATTAACAAGTGGGCCCCCAACCAATACTGTAGCAGTTACAGAAAACCTGGGCCCAAAATTAATATTCCAAAACCCACAAAATTAGCCCAAAAGCCCACTGTAAAATTTTGACCCAGTGAAGACTCCAGAGTGCGGCGGAACCGCGGCCCAATGGGTGGTTTGGCCGCGGTTCCGCGCTAAAGAAGTCGACTGAAATTGTCGAATTTTTACAGTGGTCTTATAATATCATGTACATCAGTTTTCTACAACCTGAAAAATTTTTTGACACCAAAAAATTCCAACAGAAAACGGATGCAAAGGAAAATGTGGTTTTTGGGATTTCGGTCGATCGGAAATTCAAAACACATTAGAACAAGCTAGGTAAGGTTAATGGCGTGGCTCTGATACCATGTTGCGCCACGGCAGCGCCCCGGCCGTCTATCCGAGGCCAAAATGCGGAATCAAAATTTTTCCTTACTTGGAAACTGGCGCTACCGTGGACAATGAAAAAACCCGGATCGTTAACCATTAACCTATACTAGCAAACAAGAGATGGGAAGAGAAGTATACCGAGTGATCCGAGTCCTCCGGTCTTCTCGTCATCGTCCCGATCTCCCGCGGAAAGTCTTGTCTCCACATCGTTGCCTCCTCGCCGGAAGGGCACCACATCGCCTGCGTCTTTTACGGGCTCCCGCCTCAATACCGAGGCAACTCGGGCATGAAGCCGGCAACTCGACATGCTCAAGATATGCTGTAGAATGTGTAGTGTAGAGGCTATGTCTCATTTGGGGTTTGTTTCCTTTGAAGATGATGGAGGAATCAAGATTAGAAAAATGATGCTTGCATTTTTCTAGCATGAAAATGAGATCAAGAATGAAACTCTCAAGATGAAGCTCTCATCTTCTTCTTCTCTCCAAAAATGAAAAACCTCCTCATAATAGAATGGTGGAGGAAAGAATATGAAAGCAAGAGGGAGGTGAGTGTAGGAAAAGAGAGAGGGTGACCATATCCAAACATCATCATAACAAATTCACATCAACCTCCAATCACCTCAAATCAACATAAAGCAAGTGATGATGATAGATAAGAATGGTATCAAAAAGATGCTTTCATAATATCTCATCTTACAAATAAACCCTCCACAAAATGTTATTTGCAAACTTGCAAATAACACCCTCCATCGGAAAAGTCCGGCCGGGAAAGAACAAAGGAAAACCGGCCGGGACGGAATGCAAACAGGCAACTCCAGAAAACTGGTCCCGTAATAAATTACAGGAAAACCCCGATACTGTGCATACACACCCGCATCTGTATTCCGTCCGGATACAAATGCAAAGAGACAAAATCTACACTATACTAAACTAGGACCGGCTTAAGCCAAAGCCGGCTAGTAATATCCGTCCGATCCTGATCCGTGCAATACCGCACGTATCTAATCGAACCCTGCCATATAACTATACGGCTACTAGTACAAAACTGTCCGATCCTGATCCGTGCAATACCGCACGTATCTGATCGGACCCTGCCATATCTCCATACGGCCTCTACAGCGTTTCGCCCGAAAGCTTGAGTAACTGAAAGTGTGGTGGACTCTAAAGACTCGTCAATACTATGGCTGTGGATTTAACCACTAGCACGTCAGAGGTATTAGCCAATACATGACGGGCCGCCAGCTATTGACCAAAAGGGACGTCGATGAGCGAACTCATCCTGACACCCTATTGAGCCTGTCAGTGACAATATCCGTACAGTCCGGTCCGTTCGTCTATGAGTATCGCATGGCGGGCCTAGGGGGTTGGTAAAAGTCAGACCCCCAAAAGCGGTACAAGTCGTGTCGGAGTGTAGCCCAGAACGCCCTGAGATACTACTGGAATACCTACCAGTAAATCTCCTGCCTCGGCCGAGGGCTTTGCGTAATGGCTCTCCTAGACACAGCGCGACCTCACCCCCAATACCGGGAGAGACGAACCCCTGAAGATCCGCTCACTGCCTCCATGTGGCTCGGGACTGTACCCAACTAAAACCTGTTTGCACGACTCCTTTGAGCCGTGGTAGGGTAGTAATCAAAGCACAGTGGGAACTCACACGAGACAAATGACGATCTCAGGTCGATGAACTAACCTGTACACATGTCACCAGGGAACTGCTATCTGACGTCTGGTATAAGACCAACTAGCAGGTTCCCGGCGAGTCCTGTCCGGTGTACTCATAACCCAATGAGCACCTGTATACATCTTAGGTGAACCAACTGACACCAGTGGCTTGTGAGACCGGCCACCGCCCCTCGTCGGGGTCTCGACTGTATACACTAGTCTACTAATGGAGTATCGATGCCCTGTCTCGAAACTCCTACGACTAGGGACCTTTTAAGGATGTGCTTATAGACTACCAGCTCCCACGTATATGATCGCCATCATACTGCTGGCAGTCAAGCAAGAATCCTAGGGGCTCTATCAACGTGTAATAGCGACATGTCAGGTCACCTAAAGCAGTACACGATGATAAAGATCAACCAGATAGCATACTATCATCTCGAGTAAGACTGTCCTACCGGGATAGGTCCTCCCTCAATCATTGCAATCACGTGCCTGTGATCCAAAAATTGACTCTGAGGGCACTATCTCCAACATCAAATTCCAGAACTCTCCAGAAACTCCACGTGGCTTCATCTAGAAGGCTCGGCCTAACAACCTAGTTCTAGAAGCCTCCCTCCAACTAACTTCTTCTAGAAGCCTCCTTGTAACAACCTCATTCTAGAATATTCCTTCCAACAAACTTCTTCTAGAAGATTCTTTCTAACAAGCTTTTGGAGGAAAATTCAAATTTCATCTAACAACCTTTTGGAGGGAAATTCAAATTTCACTTAACAAACTTTTGGAGGGAAATTCAAATTTCATCTAACAAACTTTTGGAGGGAAACTTAAAATTCAAATCCTAGATCTAGGGTTTTGATGGCTATAAATAGGAACCTAGATCTAAGGGTTGAGGAGTTCATTAGTTCATCATTAGTTCATTAATCATTAGTTAGTCTTCTTCAATTCTTCATCTATCCCCCCATCTACAAGTTGAGTGACACATCTTGTAGCACCAAATTCTAAATCCAATTCCAAATTCAAGATCCCGAGTACCAAATCAGGCAAGAAGCCTTCAACCTTTTAGGAGCCGAGCTGATCTTCAATCGAGCAAGTGATCCAAGCCGATCCGCGACTCAAGGAGACGAGCGAAGTCAAATCGACGATCGAGTTCCTCCTCTTGTAGTTCTTGAGTGAATGTAATGAAATTGTTGATATAAATAAAAGGTGAAATTCTTTAATCTTGCTTTCTTTAAATTCTTGCATCATGATTCGATCTCAATTTGTAATTGTAGTTCTTTTTGTGATGTTTGAGTAAAACTCCGCTCGTCAAGGAGTCAAGACGATCAATAGAATGATGATGTAACAAATCTTAAAACGATTCTTAAGTCCTACGAGTTTTGTAAACCCTAACAAGTTCAAGAATCGATGACCTAGTTTCGTAGCGATGCTTTCTTGATTGTGATCGCTCGAAATTAGGGATCTACGATCGTTTCTTGAATTTACTAGAGGCTAGAATGTGAATGATATCGACGAAAGAACAAGGGATAAGATGAAACCCTAGTTTCATAAGAAATCCCTAATTCTCGATCGATCATCATCAATCTAGTATCAATTCATCGAAGGATAAGAATACGTCATTGTAAGATTGCATCACATCTATAGATTCGATCGATTCCTACGAGCCTCATTTCGATTCTTGATATTTGGTTTGGAAAAATCATCAAACTATCAATTCTTGATTCTATCTTTTTCTTGTTATTAGATCTATATTTTCTAATTCTTGAACTTCAACTATAAATCATGAATTGTTTTCTTTTCTTTTCTTTAAAGTTTCAATTCATCTAATTCGAAAGACGGACTATTACACTGTCCCTGTAGACGATCCGCACTCACTTACAATCTACATCCGACACCGTAGTTGATTGCGGTCAAATAATTTTTGGTTGTGATTTCTATATTCAATTTTCTAAACACCGACACAATCGGAAATCGTTTCAATCAAATGGCGCCATTGCCGGGGATAGTGCGCTAATTGTTCGTATTTTGAAATTTGTGTTAGTTATATGTATGCCCTAGAGGCCATTACTGTACATTGGATGTATATTGTAGTGGATGCTGGGACATATATAGGAAGGACTTTCTTGCTCGACATGATAGTACGCTATCTGGTTGCACTTTATCTTAACATGTATACTTTCTGTCTCTCTGATTACATGTTGATAAAGCCCTTAGGATATGTACTCGACTTCCAGGACTGTGATGTAGATCATACTAGTGGGGCCTGGGTAGTCCATGAGTGCATCCTTGAAATGTTCCTAGTCGAGGGAATATCGAGACGGGGCATCGATATTCCAGAGTAGACTAGCGCATATCTTCTCGACCCATGCGATGGGCGATGGATGATCCCATATCCATTGGTGTTTGACATCGAAGATGGTATGCGGGTGCTCAGTGGAGACTGGGTACACTGAACGGACTCGCCGAGAACTCCCAGATGGTATTATACCTCACGTCAGATGGCAGTTCTCTGGTGACACTGGTACAGCTTAGTCTGTAGACCCGAGATCGTCATAGAGTCTTGTGTGTCTCCCACTGTGCTTTGATTTCCACCCTACCATGGCTCTACTGAGTTGTGCAAACAGGTGGTTTTTGGGTACAGTCCCGATTCACATGGAGGCAATGAGCGATAGGAGGGGATTCGTCTCTCCCGGTATTGGGGGTTGATGTTGTGCTATGCTCGACTGGCCATAACAGGAAATCCCTGGCCAGGGTTGCAGTGATATACTGGTAAAAGTTATCAGTAGTTTCACGAATGTTATGGACCTTAAGTCGGCATAACTTATCGAGCTATTGGGGTCTGACGTTTACCACCCCTAGGCGAGATATGCGACATATCAGACGAACAGACCGGACTATACGGTAGTGTTACTGGTCGGATTCGCAGGAGTGTGAGCGGGCTTGCTCGTCGATCTTCTGATCGCTCAATACCCGGGTGGCCGTTACGTTTGGCAGACCGCTTGCGGCTTGTGGGTGTTTGATATGATCATCATCTGCTGCCGGCGTATTGACGAGTCTTTAGAGTCCTACACAGAGGTTTCCTGGCTCAAGCGAAACGAAATAGGAGCGCATATGAGATATGTGCGGGACCGAGAATAATGCGTGTATGTGATACCGTATTCCATTCTCGTGATCTGTGTATCGATTGGTTATATGCGATATAACCTAGTTATCGAATCAAGGATTGATTCGATAAGCCGATACATAGGATACTGGCCGGTTATATGCGACATGACCGGATCATTGAATCAAGTGTTGATTTAATGATTTAATGTACAATTATATATCTGATATATTACTTTGCGTTAACTAGTATTGGTTCACTTTAAAAGGATTTTCTCACTTGATGTACACATTGTATATGCGATATAGCTTTGTGCACATTTTTGTATCATGTTTGATGATACATGTTTGCTTGGTTAAGTATAAAGAATCAAACCATGATTTAAGTTAATGATTAGGGTTTTGATTATTTATTTATCTTTTTCTTATTTATTTTGGAAAAAGGAAAAGATAAATGAATGGTTGCATATTTTGTCTTTTAGTTGAAGTTTCTTGAAACTTTGACTAAGTCACTCTTTTGTTATTTTCCTTAACCCTAACCATTTAACTAACCCATGTTAATTCTCTACACTTAACTATAGTAGAAGATATGATAAGTATTGTATTTTCTTTTTCTTTTTTTAATTAATTTATCATATCATCTTCTTCTTTCTTCATCTTCTTCAACATTGAAGAAAGCTTGCTACTTTAATGGCAAGTCATGAAATCTAGTGAGAAATCCAAAACTAAAGTTTACCCACTTCCTATTTCTTCATCCTCTACCTATTGCCAAGTAGTATAGGGTGTTTCCTTCACAAGTTTTTCCGACTAGGTGAAGGTGGAGCTTGATTTAGCGATGCCTCGACGTAGATCATCTTCGGCATGGACATCGACGACCTAGCTTGCTTATTCTTTGACGAAGCCGACGTTGGAGTCCGGATTCCTTTTGGACAGCGGAGGGGACCTCGTTGCGGAGACGTGGAGGTGGTGGACCGGATCTACAAAGGTTGTATGTCCGTTCCCTTAGTTAAAATGTTAACTAGTTAGCTTGTTTCGCCTAAATATCTAGTAAACGATCCGTAGTCGGGTTTGTAGGCACCCGTAAAATTTGATTTGTGCATGTTTGATCACTTGTGAGACTTCACTAGAGTGCCTAGGAACCCTACAGTGGTATCAGAGCCTAGCTAGAGCCTTAGGCGATGCGTAGACGGAGTTAGAAGTCCGATCGACCCGAAACCCCGACTTTAAAATGCTCTCTGGACATTTTTGTAAAATGTGGATTTTTGCAAATTAAAAATATGCAGAAAAACAAGCAGGTAAATATAAGAATTACGATGCAAAAATTACCTAATTATCTTTCTAAAGTGCGGCGGAACCGCGGCATTAGCGTGCTAATGCGGCCCTTCCGCCGCACTTTTGTCTTATCTGCCATTGAATTTTGCACAGTAACTCCTATTTTTCAGTGCTGGTTTTCCTGGGAATTTTTAATCTGAAATCAAGAGTTGAGTATTTTAGGTTGTATTGGGAGTTCATACATTCGATCGGATTGTCAAACTTTGTCTATGTGTCGTTCCGGATAATTTTTTGAATATGTTAAAAAGTTCGACCGGATATAGATACCCAATTTTTCCCCTGTCGGGAAATTTCCAAGTGTTGGATATTTCTGTAGTTTAATCACGTTCTAAGTAGTGCAAGTAACACGATGGTCCCTCTAGAAGACAACAAACCTTAACTCGATTATGTGACCGTCTTGAACTGCCCTTTGAACCTTAGGGTTTGGGGCAGTACGGCGTGCCACATGTGAGGCGTTGGCTTGACCCTTCTACGGCTGGACCGTTGGTACTGAGGCATGAAGTGAATGTCTTTGAACTTATTTCATTCGGTTGATCGGGAAAACTTGGGTGTTCGATTGTTCTATCGAAAAGTTTAACATTTTCTATCTTATCTGGAATGTGATACAATAATTGGAATTCACAATAAGTTATGTGATAACTGAATGAATGTTATAAACATAGCACTTTAGTCTCATTTGATCGGTTGCCACGGGATTTTGATGTGATCAAAAGTCCGTCGCAATCACGTAGTGTACGCGGATACTCGCCGGGTAAACTTAATAGACAGCCTCACTCCATAGCCCCGACCAAGTGACTGCAGGAGAACCCCGTCGCCGAAAGCATCCGTTCGGGTGCTCGCGGCAGCGGTGTTCCGCCTTGGTGCACTTCGTCGACGGCATCGGGGGTGCGGCCGCCTACTAAAGTTTGCGACGAGCATTCGATCAGGATGTCGGGAATCTTGTTGAATTTCCCGGCTTGATATTGAAAAGAATTTTCGATAATGAGACTAAAATGCTGGGTTTATAATTGTTAGGCATGCGATGTCTAAGTATTTCATTTGGTCAGGCATGCGATATCTGAGGAGGTTGCGGATTCCAACTGTTGTAGTTTTACATTTTCTTTTCTGTGACCGTAAGTGTAATATGTGATATCGCCGGTTTCGTTGCTATATGTCAACGACAATTGGGATGCGCATATTTACTTACGTTGATAACATGTGATGTTATGTGTTGCTGGATATGTTATATTGGATCGTCGTGTTTGAATAGCCGGGGGTTTTTATGTGAGATGAGTGTTTTTCATTTTCATTCATGTAAAAACTTGTATGTAATATTCTTTTATTGGGGCACTTCCAGGTTGAGGAAGTAGTCACCGTTTGTATATTATTTACTTTTCTGCACTAGGATAGACCCAAGGAGGGGAGCACAAGTAACCGGGTTCTGGGGTCTAGTGGGAGACCAACTCGAGGAGTCGAGTCCGGGTCTCCTAACCCTAGAATTGGCAGGGTTGCTTGCCGCTCTCGTAGGGGTCTAGGGGTGTGGGATTGGCTATTCATCACGACCGTGGAATCCGTGTTTTATACTGGCTCGTATTGAAAACACGGACGTCCTAGTATATCCAATATTTCATATGTTTCTTCTGCTGTGTTTTATCTGTGATGAGATCATGTGATGTTCTGTGACAAATATTATATATAGTATATATGATATATTATATATAGACGTTGCTTATGTTTTACACCCGCGCCAGCCCTGCCTCGCTCTGGCGTTAGTTACCTAACCTAACGGTGCAGACGGGACATCGAGGCGAATGCGGATGGCATAAGCGTACGTTATATTTATCTGTGATGTTTAGGTAATTTAAAAGATGGGATATTCATTAATGAGATTAATGAAAGAAAATAAACCTAATTGAAGTTGTGGAATCGAATTTCAAAATAAAACAGGTAGCTACAGTTCTTGCTTTGCATCGCGGTGTTCATTATAGAACATCCTGCACCTTATTCGATGAGGAAAGGACCGAGATCCCTTCACCGGGAGTGACTCCTTTAGCAATAACTGGCAGATGCTACAACCCTCGGTTTGTTATTTGATCGCTTCTATAGTTTATGCTTTGCACAGTGATATATATGATATATCCCGCACCTCATTCGACGAGGAAAGGGCCGACGATCCCTTCACCGGGAGTGACCCCTTTAGCAAAACTAGAAAAGCTTCAAAAACATTCCATTTAAAAAAACCATTTGATTCCGTAACGAGATCAAGTTCAAAGCGTTAAAGGTTTTCACAAAAACCAGCCGCAACCCTCCGTCATTTTAGGAAGTAGAGTACTTAGTATTCGTGCTACGTTTGTCGACCATAGCCGAGGCGTAGTGTGCGGTAGCTAAGTGATGTCTTCCTACACCGCATATGATGCGATTAGTTAGGACAGTCATGTGACTTTGTTGACCTTAGCCAAGGGTCATGTGGGTGGGTCTAATTAATCACGAAATGACGGGTAGAACTTGACTAGTACCTATGATTTGTTGACCTTAGCCAAGGTCATAGGTGCTAGGGGTAAAAACCATTATCGGGAGTTTCAAGTGTTGAAACTTGCAATGAGATTGCATACCTTCTATATGATAGTTGGATCCCGATACCCACTGCGAGTAATTGTTACTCCTGGGAGAGTTTTGCACTTTGCAATTAGCCGGTCAAGTAGGTGTCTAGAAAGGTGTCAACGGGGTTACCCCTCTGGGAAAACGAGGTTTACAGTAATTAGGTCCGTGCGAAAGCACGGGGAACCTCCCTCAAAGTACCGACACTGGCCTGGCTGAAAGATTGGCGAACTTGTAGAGTGTAATTAATCCCGGCTAGTCTTTCCTTTTAAGGTTTGAAGGAAGATTTGATAAAAAAAGTGGGAGCCATCCTGATTAGATAAAATATATAACCAATCTGATCTTGCAAGAGCGCACGCAGAGTGTTTTCTTCTCTCTCTCTCCAGGTAGCGACCATATCACGCCTTAATCAAGATAATAATATGGATGAATTGACCGAACCCGCTTGTTATACTGAGCTGGGGAACGTTGGTCCCGCTCCAACTTATAATTGTTATAAGACAGAGCAGGAAATAGGGGAATACCAGATTTCCTATGCCGCCCAAACGAAGAAAGTGCATATGATGCATCTCCTTCGGGTGTGTTCATTACAAAGAACTGTTTCTCAGTATCCTCTGCATCCTGGGTATATGATACCGGATCAGGATCCCAGATATGTAATCTGTTACATAGGGCTACAAAAAGGTAGAAAAACTGAGAACGGGTGATAAGTTTCATGAGACAGAAAACGGGGCAAGTGTTGCAGCCAAGTCTGTTGGTCACATGTCACCCTGTATTATGAATACATTGATTCTGAACAAATGCTATTAGATACCGAACCTGATATACAAAATCATATCAGTCTCTTTATTAGTAAAGAAATGATATAATTTTGTATTGATGGATAATGTTTTGAACATTTCCTATATCAAAAGTTGATCGGTCCAGGCACGTTATCTAAGAGCATTGAAGTTCTAAATCAAACTACAGTTCCTAGTATACAGAACACACACAAGAAGAAGAGTTCAGAAATGAACGAATCCTTCTTGAGGCATTGTAGACAAGGTCACATCAATGCGACCCGACTGGCTGAAGTTACATTTAGATGCATATTTAAATCAGTTTGAATTTACATCTTGTGAAACTTGCCAGTCATGTCACAAAGATATAATGACACCAGCTCTGTTTACTGGAAACAAAGAAAGAGTTAGTAAACTCTTGGGACTGATACATGATGATGTATGTAAGGTCTCCTGTCTACATATGCCAGGAATGGTTCTTTTTACTTCATTATATTCTCTGATAATCTCTCAAGATTCAGTCATATGTTCCTGTTGAAACATAAGTCCGAACCTTTTGAGGTATTCACAGAATATAAGTGAGAAGTAGAGAACCAATAACCGGGTATAAGTATTATGTCCTATGATGAGATCAGGGAGGAGAATACTTGAGCATGGAATCCTTGGACTATTCTAAAGGAAAATGAGATTCTATCTCAGTATTACTCCTCTGCATACACCACAGCACAACGGTGTATCGGGGTGGAGCAATCACACAATATTAGATATCGTGTGCTCTATGATGAGTATTAATGAGTTACCTATTTCCTTTTGGGTGTTATGCGCTTGAGAAGCTGCATACCTATTGAATTAGGTTCGAATCAAATCACTGCCTACCATTCCATATGAGATATGGTATGGGAAGAGCCTATCTCTTAAGTGAGCTAAGATTTGGGGTTGTCCGGCCTATGTTTAAAGCAAAATCCGGACAAGATCGAGGCAGGATCAGTTCTGTAGAACTGGAAAGGTTCCAGCTATACAAAACTGCAATTGATGATTTGACTGAACCATAAGATTCTATAGTTCCCGACGAACCTCAGCCTCTCCGCCGATCTAGTAGGGTTCCTCATCTGACTGAGAGATACCTCGGTTTCTCGATGACAGTGGGAGCGAGGATTGCATCATGAGATGATGACCCAACTAGTTTCGAGCAGGCCATCGAGAGTAGGGACTCTGTAAGAATGGCTGGATGCTTAGCGGTCTGAGATGGAATCCATATACACCAACAAAGTATGGACTTTGGTTGCTATATCTGAAGGGTTAAATCCCCATCAGGAGCAAGTATATCTTGAGAAGATTACTTGGTGTACATGGAAAAGTTGAGACTTTCAAAGCTAGACTTGTTAAAGGTTTTCGTCATCGACCAGGCGTGGATAATGATGAAACCTTTTTCCAGTAGCTGTGCTTAAGTCTATCCAGATCCTACTTACCACGGCTACATACCATGACTACGATATCTGGCGGTTGGGTGCCATGACTGCTTTTCTAAATACTGATTTAGAAGAGAACGTCTATAAGAACACAGCCAGAGGTCTTCGTAAACAGTGGGAGCAGCGGAAACGTGTGCAAGTTGCTTTACATAATGAAGCAGGCATCGCGGAGTTGGAACGTCTGTTTTGATGTGATAGTCAAAGTGTTTGACTTCATCAAAATGGTAGACGAACCTTGTATATACAAAAGGGTAGTAGAGAGTAAGGTGGTCATCTTCGTATTGTACGTAGACAACATACTCTTGATAGGAAAAGAGTTTCCTATACTACGATCGATCAATCTCCTATTATCACTAAGATTCCCCAAATAGGATCAAAGTGATACCTACTAAATCCTGGATTTTGGATTTATGAGATAGATCTAAATGGATGTTAGAATATTCACTAGCTGTAGTGAGATGGTATCAATCGATCCTAGGGAGAATCACTGGAAGAGTTCCAGGTTGATAAAGACGACTGAATGTCAGTCACAGGCACTGTCTTTACCCTCAGTAAAGGGACGGTATGTTGGAAGATTTCCAAGCTCGATACCGTGGCAAACTAGACGATAAAGGCTGGTAACATCGCTATTAAAGATATTACCAAAGAGGCAGTTTGGGTGTATATTGGTTCATAAGATGAACTAGGTTCCTGCCATTGTATGACAATGGAACTGTGGTTTTGGCCCTGGAACCCTGGTCCCATCAGTGACCCAGACATAATCTAAGGCAGCATCACCTGATCATGGAGATAGTTGATCTCCAGGGTGATCGAGGTTAGGATAGTAGACTCAGAGGACAACACAGCGGATCCACTCACAAAGGCCTGTTCCCAGAGAGAGACTTTTATAGGATGGTTGAGTATGAGATACTACAACCATTGCTACAGATGGCCCTAGTGCAAGTGGGAGATTGTTAGTTATATGTATGCCCTAGAGGCCATTACTGTACATTGGATGTATATTGTAGTGGATGCTGGGACATATATAGGAAGAACTTTCTTGCTCGACATGATAGTACGCTATCTGGTTGCACTTTATCTTAACATGTATACTTTCTGTCTCTCTGATTACATGTTGATAAAGCCCTTAGGATATGTACTCGACTTCCAGGACTGTGATGTAGATCATACTAGTGGGGCCTGGGTAGTCCATGAGTGCATCCTTGAAATGTTCCTAGTCGAGGGAATATCGAGACGGGGCATCGATATTCCAGAGTAGACTAGCGCATATCTTCTCGACCCATGCGATGGGCGATGGATGATCCCATATCAATTGGTGTTTGACATCGAAGATGGTATGCGGGTGCTCAGTGGAGACTGGGTACACTGAACGGACTCGCCGAGAACTCCCAGATGGTATTATACCTCACGTCAGATGGCAGTTCTCTGGTGACACTGGTACAGCTTAGTCTGTAGACCCGAGATCGTCATAGAGTCTTGTGTGTCTCCCACTGTGCTTTGATTTCCACCCTACCATGGCTCTACTGAGTTGTGCAAACAGGTGGTTTTTGGGTACAGTCCCGATTCACATGGAGGCAATGAGCGATAGGAGGGGATTCGTCTCTCCCGGTATTGGGGGTTGATGTTGTGCTATGCTCGACTGGCCATAACAGGAAATCCCTGGCCAGGGTTGCAGTGATATACTGGTAAAAGTTATCAGTAGTTTCACGAATGTTATGGACCTTAAGTCGGCATAACTTATCGAGCTATTGGGGTCTGACGTTTACCACCCCTAGGCGAGATATGCGACATATCAGACGAACAGACCGGACTATACGGTAGTGTTACTGGTCGGATTCGCAGGAGTGTGAGCGGGCTTGCTCGTCGATCTTCTGATCGCTCAATACCCGGGTGGCCGTTATGTTTGGCAGACCGCTTGCGGCTTGTGGGTGTTTGATATGATCATCATCTGCTGCCGGCGTATTGACGAGTCTTTAGAGTCCTACACAGAGGTTTCCTGGCTCAAGCGAAACGAAATAGGAGCGCATATGAGATATGTGCGGGACCGAGAATAATGCGTGTATGTGATACCGTATTCCATTCTCGTGATCTGTGTATCGATTGGTTATATGCGATATAACCTAGTTATCGAATCAAGGATTGATTCGATAAGCCGATACATAGGATACTGGCCGGTTATATGCGACATGACCGGATCATTGAATCAAGTGTTGATTTAATGATTTAATGTACAATTATATATCTGATATATTACTTTGCGTTAACTAGTATTGGTTCACTTTAAAAGGATTTTCTCACTTGATGTACACATTGTATATGCGATATAGCTTTGTGCACATTTTTGTATCATGTTTGATGATACATGTTTGCTTGGTTAAGTATAAAGAATCAAACCATGATTTAAGTTAATGATTAGGGTTTTGATTATTTATTTATCTTTTTCTTATTTATTTTGGAAAAAGGAAAAGATAAATGAATGGTTGCATATTTTGTCTTTTAGTTGAAGTTTCTTGAAACTTTGACTAAGTCACTCTTTTGTTGTTTTCCTTAACCCTAACCATTTAACTAACCCATGTTAATTCTCTACACTTAACTATAGTAGAAGATATGATAAGTATTGTATTTTCTTTTTCTTTTTTTAATTAAGTTATCATATCATCTTCTTCTTTCTTCATCTTCTTCAACATTGAAGAAAGCTTGCTACTTTAATGGCAAGTCATGAAATCTAGTGAAAAATCCAAAACTAAAGTTTACCCACTTTCTATTTCTTCATCCTCTACCTATTGCCAAGTAGTATAGGGTGTTTCCTTCACAAGTTTTTCCGACTAGGTGAAGGTGGAGCTTGATTTAGCGATGCCTCGACGTAGATCATCTTCGGCATGGACATCGACGACCTAGCTTGCTTATTCTTTGACGAAGCCGACGTTGGAGTCCGGATTCCTTTTGGACAGCGGAGGGGACCTCGTTGCGGAGACGTGGAGGTGGTGGACCGGATCTACAAAGGTTGTATGTCCGTTCCCTTAGTTAAAATGTTAACTAGTTAGCTTGTTTCGCCTAAATATCTAGTAAACGATCCGTAGTCGGGTTTGTAGGCACCCGTAAAATTTGATTTGTGCATGTTTGATCACTTGTGAGACTTCACTAGAGTGCCTAGGAACCCTACAATTTGAGTTGAAAAATTTATTCCATTATAATTTTTAGAACTAAACTCGCACAAACCCTAATACGTGTGTTGTGATTTGATTGCGAGGAAATCTGGAATCATTGGAGCTTGGATAAAAAAATTTGTGAATATTCCAGAGAGCTAATGGGAGCAACATGAGCATTGTGATAAAAATATTTTGCAGAGATCTCTTCACACAACCGCGATTCCGCGGTTAATACCCCCTTAGTGCGGCGGTTCCGCGGCCCCCTTGCTGAGTCACTGCACCAAATTCTCTGGTAATCTCAATCTTTTTTATCTCCTTCCTAAAATCTGCTCCAATTAACATTTTGCTGCAGGTTTCTTTGCAAATAATCGCAGCGCCGCGCAAAAAGCAAAAATTAAATTGTGCTTGTTTTGATATTTGTGGTTGTTTGCATATTAATACGGATATTAAGGGGCACGACCAAATCCAAATTAGGTGGGGAGTTCATTACCCTTCCTAGGCCCCAAAAATCGCAAAACTTGCATCCGCATTGACCCTCATTAATTAAAAAATATCTAGAGATGACTCTAAGGACCGTCGCGCTCACTTAGGACAGAAGAAGGCCGTGGGTAATTCATTGCTTATCTGCGTTTTCTTGTGGTGTCTAAGGCAAGTGTGTCGAAGGCTAGTGGTTATTAATTAGGCCCACTACTTACGTAGTGGAGTACCTTCCTACTTACCTGGCACTTACCTGGCCACAGGGAGACAAGGAGGCAGTGGAGGATTTATCCTATGACTTGTCTTTTGGCAGTTAGGAGCGGTCTAGAGCCTGACCTAGGTGACCAATAGAATTAGGGTTTTGCTTGTTGCATTTGTTGTGATCGCATCATTTTTTTAAAAAAAATCCGTATATTTTCAAAACAAACACCGCATTCATCATTTCCTCTAATTATACCAACGCTGCCACTTGTGCTACAACCATTTAGCATAATGTTAGGCTAGACACGGGATTCCATTTCCCGTCTTGTCCGCGTTTCTTTTATCGACCCCAGAGTCGGTAATTCTCCGTCTTCTCCCCCACCACCCTCCACGACACCGATGGATCCGAATCCATCAAACTTCTTTAACCCTAACCTGCCACCGTCCGTTGGTGCGCAGAATCCACCTCGCATCTCTCTCCAAAAGAGGTGCTATCCTACACGAGGCCCCCTTTCCACCTGTCTTTCCATTCCACCAGCCAACGGGGAAAATTTTCAAATAAAACCCCAATACATCAACCTTCTACCAAAATTTCACGGTCTCGAGTCTGAAGACGCATATGTGTTTATCACGAAATTTGAAAATGTATTCGCAATGATGGGTACTTCACAGCTTTCTGTGGATGCTTTCCGTCTACGTCTTCTCCCATTCACTTTGTGCGATTTAGCCGAGAAGTGGCTATATAACACTACCGCACATTCCATTTCAAATTGGGACGAATTCGTAAAAGCATTCCTTAAGAAATTCTACCCACATCAAAAGACAGCTCGAGTCCGTAGCGAAATCTATCAGTTCACTCAGCTTCCAAATGAAACATTTTCAAAATGTCTTGAACGTTTCAAGGATCTGTTAGTCAAATGTCCACATCACGGCATCCCGAGATGGGATCTGTGCCGAATCATTTATGAGGGCATTACTCCTTACACAAGACAGACCCTTGAATCCATGTGTCAAGGAAACTTCATGACTAAAGATGATGGGGAAGCCTGGAATTTTCTAGAAGATTTCGCTGAAAAATCTTTACAGTGGGAGGGTGTGAGTCAATCGTCTAGGGATGGCAATGATATTTCCATAGGAGTTAGAGCTGACATTGCAGCTATACACAAGAAACTCGAGACTATGGAAAACAAATTTTTAGCCGCCACCCTAAGTCAAATATCACTCTCCAACACTGTATGTGGCTGCTGTTCTGATCCGTCTCACTTGACGGTAGAATGTCCGTTTCAAGGTCATGAGCATACCAATGCCGCATTTCAAAGACCTAGAAACGATCCATTCTCCTCCACATATGATCAGGGTTGGAGGAATCACCCTAATTTTGCTTGGAACCAATCACAATTTCAAAACACGGTTCCAAACCAAAACAATTTCCAAAGGGTCCCTCCACCACAATAGCAGCCACCACTTCAATTGAGTCAGCACCCCTTCCAATCACAAAACTTCCAAAATCCGGCCAACACTTTTGCACCGTCTAGTCCTTTGCAATTGACCGGTACAGATAATACCTCTGCACTAGCACAAACCTTGGATACTTTCATGAAACAATCCATCCAAGGGACGGCAAGTTTGCAATCTTCCATCGAGAATGTGATGAAGATCATTGTCTCACAAAATGAGAATATCAAATCGATGGAAGCACAAATTGCACAACTAAAAGCCGAAATGAGTGCAAGAGAGAAAGGGAAACTTCCAGCTCAACCTTTACCCAATCCTGGCTATTCACATCATGTGGATGCAATCACGTTGAGATCTGGAAGAGTGCTTGACAATCATGTTGGGGAAGAGTTTGATGATACCGATAAATCAATCAATAAAACCCCGGCTGAGACCTTTCCTTCCACACACACTTCTAATTCTGACCCCAGTTCTTCCACCCCACCACCTTCTTCCGAGCCTATTCTTCGTTTCCCAAAAGGCTCGCCACTTCAGCCCACCTCTTTTACTCCTCCACGGACGATCCCCACTTCTATTTTGGGATCGATTCCACAGACACTTCCTTCTCCTATGATGGACCCAGCGCTTATTGCTAAAGCACCTTATCCTAATCGGTTAAGGGCTAACACACCGAGTCCACATATGGAGAAGATTATGAACATTTTTAAGCAAGTTAACATCAACATCCCTCTCCTAGATGCCATCCAACAAGTTCCGTCCTATGCGAAAACTCTTAAGAACTTGTGCACCAGGAAAAGGAAGACTCAAGTGCCCAAGAAAATATTCATGGCAAAAACAGTAGACACGGCTTTCCCCCAAAAATTACCGAGGAAACGTAAGGATCCTGGATATCCTACGATTTCCATTTCTATCAGGGAAAAACACATTAACCGTGCTCTACTAGATCTTGGCGCTAGTGTTAACTTGCTTCCATACTCAGTCTATGAGCAATTAGGGATTGGAGAGTTGAAGCCAACCAATTGCACTGTCCAGATGGCTGACCGATCAATCACCAAACCTAGGGGTGAACTGGAGGATGTGTTAATAAAAATCGGAGAATTTATATTCCCGGTAGATTTTATTGTAATTGATACACAGCCTGTAGCGAACCCACGGAATCAAATTCCGGTGATTTTAGGTCGCCCCTTTTTGGCCACTTCCAATGCTATTATCAACTGTCGTAACGGTTCTATGACCCTATCTTTCGGGAATAGGTCAATAGAGCTGAACATTTACAAGTTGGGAAGTGTACCCTCCGAACCTATTGCTCAGGTCTGTTCTGTCGACTTAATGGATGTCGACAGCAGCGAATTTGATGATCCTCTTTATACTGATCTTGACTCTTTTCATACGTTGTTGTTTGACCCAACTATGTATCATACACATACGGACTCTTCCACCGAGATGTCTGGGTCAACAATTAACACGGATTATGAACTGTTTTTAGAGTCTGAAGATCACCCCGCACTTTGTAATGACATTATTCATCGGGGTATTGATGGAACTTTTGAGGAAATCTTCGCTGATGAACTAGCATTTTTAAATGACACGGGTGTTGAGATGAATCATGTCCCTCTCACTGAAATTGAACCTCCACCCCTTCTTCTGAACTGTAAAAAGAATGCGAGTAATCCATCACATTCACTGCATCGTCTCTCCAAAATGAGACGCACACACATTCTATTCCACCCCTTATCTTTTCCCCACTTCTTCTTCCACCAACCAGAGCACTGCATTGATAAAATTTTTGAATGGTTGGTGTTAACATTCGGTCTTTGCAAAGCTTGGCATCGACCAATGATTTTTGACCCCCTCATATGATTTTCAAAGATAAACATTGCTTAAGTTTGGGGGGGAATAATCGGGCTCTTGAAAAGAAATTTTTACAAAATTTTGAGCCAAAAATAAGTTTGGGGGAGGGTCTTCACTTAAATATTTTGCCCCCACTAATAAATTCCTGCCAAGCTTACAGGTTTTTTCGAGATTTAGCGGATGACAACAGTGAGGACACTGTTGAAAACAAGTTTGGTGGAGGTTTGTGCTTATTTTCGCATCATTTGCATCATACTTTGCATAAGCACAAAACATTTTTCAAAACCTATAAAAAAAAAATTTTTTAAAAAATTCAAAAATAAAAATATTTTTGTACATAAATAAGATAATAAAAGATTAGATAGTGAAAAATTACATCCATGAGATTAGAAAAATTTAAGAAAACCAAGAAAATTAGAAGTTTTCTTATACGAACTAGTAATAAGTAGTTATGAGCCGTTGTCCCAAGGGTTAGTAAGATGAAGGACGTCACTAATCTGAGAATAAAAATAAGTCTGAAAAATAGTTTCTATTCTGGAAGCCAAACATTTTGAACGTTGCTACCCTGCTATTCGCACTTACACACGTCTTGAAGCCAGGGATAGTAGAGGATACCTTGAAATGCTCTTGTCTTAAAGCCGATGTATGAAGGAAATAAAAAGAATAGTGAATAAAAAATATATATATAAAGTGGTGAGAAAAATGAACACTGGTTTTGTTATCACCGAGGGCAATAAAAAATATATAGCGAGGGTGCTTTTTCACCTAGTAACCTAAGGCCAACTGGTCTGGGAGTCACTGCTATGCCTGAGGTGGTGCAAGACGAGGAAAATACACCAAGTAAGCAAGCACATGAGTAATCGGTCGGTTAGTACCTCAAGAAACGGTCGCATGAAAGTGTGTGAGCAAATTCATATAAATATTCATTAATTAAAAAGTACTAAGGCTGATGGGCAAGAGTATGATAGCTTGAATTGAATTCTCCGGGTGTAGGGATGTCTTTACACACACGCAGGGTGATATGATCGATGTTTGGAAGAAAGATAGAAATGAAGAATAAGGCGATGTTTTATTGAGCGAGGACGTGATTTCTAACATCTTTTCATGACCATTAAGATAGGGCTCATGACAACCGAAAAGCTAGCTTAGTTGGAAACCCTAATTTTCAAGGCTTTTGTTTTAGAATTCTTGTCTTTAAATGTAATATTCATGATCTTCCTTTTATTATTGGATTTTGTGGGTGCAATCCGCTGAAAACCCTCAGGAGACAACACTCCTCCTACTAGGGACACCTAGAGGTTTAAAGGCTTGTTGCACATGCTCAGTGCAATCGTGTTGCCTACGAAAGTGTGCTAGTTAGTTTTTCTCTTTCTTTATTTTCTCCTTCTCTTTTTAATAAAACATTCGCTCGAGACGATCGAAAATAAGTTTGGGGGAATTTGATCAGTCGAAAATATTGCATCTTTTAACCGGCAATTTCCCTATCATTTGCACTCAATTAGAAGTGTTCGGTATTCATATTTCACATATTAGCAAATCAGTCGTTAAATATCAGATTGCATGTGTTAGACTCTAAAACCGGCACTTTAAGAGAAATTGACCGCATTTCATGGCATCGCATCATCTCTGTATTTGCGCAACACTTGTCTCGAGATTTTTGCAGGAAATTGCAGGAGCAAAGTCAAAAGAAGCTGATAAAAAATACACCAACTCCATATTTTCAGATCTGGTAGCAATATAGAGGGAAAAATACAATTAAACATATCAAAGAAAGGCCCACAACTCAAGCCCAACAAGCACCAGAAGAACCAAGCCCTGAAGCCTCTAAAGCGCCGCGGAACCGCGGCGGGAGCGCGCTTGCGCCGCGGAACCGCGGCGCTTTTGCCACATCATCGCTCAATTTTCAGTGCAAAACTCCTATCTCAAGGCCTACACCTCATTTTTGACACGTCAAATTCCAGAACTCTCCAGAAACTCCACGTGGCTTCATCTAGAAGGCTCGGCCTAACAACCTAGTTCTAGAAGCCTCCCTCCAACTAACTTCTTCTAGAAGCCTTCTTCTAGAAGCCTTCTTCTAGAAGCCTCCTTGTAACAACCTCATTCTAGAATATTCCTTCCAACAAACTTCTTCTAGAAGATTCTTTCTAACAACCTTTTGGAGGGAAATTCAAATTTCATCTAACAACCTTTTGGAGGGAAATTCAAATTTCATCTAACATACTTTTGGAGGGAAATTCAAATTTCATCTAACAAACTTTTGGAGGGAAACTTAAAATTCAAATCCTAGATCTAGGGTTTTGATGCCTATAAATAGGAACCTAGATCTAAGGGTTGAGGAGTTCATTAGTTCATCATTAGTTCATTAATCATTAGTTAGTCTTCTTCAATTCTTCATCTATCCCCCCATCTACAAGTTGAGTGACACATCTTGTAGCCCCAAATTATAAATCCAATTCCAAATTCAAGATCCCGAATACCAAATCAAGCAAGAAGCCTTCAACCTTTTAGGAGCCGAGCTGATCTTCAATCGAGCAAGTGATCCAAGCCGATCCGCGACTCAAGGAGACGAGCGAAGTCAAATCGACGATCGAGTTCCTCCTTTTGTAGTTCTTGAGTGAATGTAATGAAATTGTTGATATAAATAAAAGGTGAAATTCTTTAATCTTGCTTTCTTTAAATTCTTGCATCATGATTCGATCTCAATTTGTAATTGTAGTTCTTTTTGTGATTTTTGAGTAAAACTCCGCTCGTCAAGGAGTCGAGACGATCAATAGAATGATGATGTAACAAATCTTAAAACGATTCTTAAGTCCTACGAGTTTTGTAAACCCTAGCAAGTTCAAGAATCGATGACCTAGTTTCGTAGCGATGCTTTCTTGATTGTGATCGCTCAAAATTAGGGATCTACGATCGTTTCTTGAATTTACTAGAGGCTAGAATGTGAATGATATCGACGAAAGAACAAGGGATAAGATGAAACCCTAGTTTCATAAGAAATCCCTAATTCTCGATCGATCGATCATCGATCTAGTATCAATTCATCGAAGGATAAGAATACGTCATTGTAAGATTGCATCACATCTATAGATTCGATCGATTCCTACGAGCCTCATTTCGATTCTTGATATTTGGTTTGGAAAAATCATCAAACTATCAATTCTTGATTCTATCTTTTTCTTGTTATTAGATCTATATTTTCTAATTCTTGAACTTCAACTATAAATCATGAATTGTTTTCTTTTCTTTTCTTTAAAGTTTCAATTCATCTAATTCGAAAGACGAACTATTACACTGTCCCTGTAGACGATCCGCACTCACTTACAATCTACATCCGACACCGTAGTTGATTGCGGTCAAATAATTTTTGGTTGTGATTTCTATATTCAATTTTCTAAAAACCGACACAATCGGAAATCGTTTCAATCAATCGGCCTCTCTCCATTTAGTTGACATGCACTGGAAATAGCTGCATGATTTGAATCTGGTTCCAATTAAATCAGTGCCTCTATTTCTATATTGGATATAGAACGGTTCATATCTTAACGATGTTAAGGTACAGGGAGTTGTCCGGCTTATGCTTAAAACCAGACTCTGGATAACTCAAGGCACGTTTCTGTAATGGCTGTTTGTGGGTTGACCCGGGCTATGACGAGGGTTGACTTTTTACCATCTGGAAGATCAATAGTGATATTGTTCTTGACTCACCACGGTTTTAATAAAAATGGATTTTTTCAGAAAAAAGTAGTGGGAGTATGGTTGAATTGGAAGTGATTCTAGAACCGCAAACGATTACTGAAAATTTGATAAGAACCTAAACATTCAATCTGGTTTAATATACCATTGGCCACTCCACAGATATGGTGGGTAACCTCAGGCACTCGAGAGGTACTTCGGTATCCTCAAGGACGGTGACAGGGAGGTTCTTGTTTACCCAAACTTGACACTACTGTTGTTCCAGGCTATGAGACCCTGCAGGAGGATGAGTATAGCGTCGTTCTGAACTGGCTTTAAAAGTGCACGTGTATATTATTCTGCCAGAGGGTTGTCGTAGTCAGTGGGAGCAGCGGAAGCATAGTGGACAAGTGGCTTATGTCTATTTATAGACTAAAGCGGATATAGCGGAGATAGATCATCTATTTTTGATGTGACAGTCATAGGTTTGACTTCATCAGAATAAGGGATGGATCTGTTAAGAAGGTAGTAGGGTATGATGTCCTGGTATTTGGATGACATACATATAGTAGGAAGTGAAATTCCTATACTGTGATCGGTTATAGTTTGGTTGTCACATAGTGGTTTCTCCACATGGGAAATGAATATTATATCAGATATTCTGGTTACTAGATTATAGTTTTAGATCTAGATTTGGGTAGTTTCCTAATCTGGGTACTTAGACAGCATTCTAAAGGTGTTTTAGAATGGATGACTCCTGGCATGGTGGTGTACCTACAGGTGATGGAGTCACCCTTTCTAAATGTGTCTTATAGACTAAAGAGGAGAGGGATGTGCATGAATGGTAGATAACTTGCCTAGGTAATTGAGTCAATCATGAGATGTCAAGTACCACACCAGACATTATTTTTGCAAGAGATGCAGTAAGTTGATATTAATCCTATCCTGGAGAGACATTCGGACGCGGTTTTAGAACATAAGTGAATGTTCTAGGGAAATGACAACGGCAGCCTCTTTTGGGAGACGGTTATCATTCCAGGCTTCCAAGTTGACATGGATGACAGAGTGACTGTCAGAGTTATAATTTTCCCTCTGACGAGGGGAAGTAGTTTGGACAGATGGTCTAAGCGGATACTGAGGGAGGTGTGGTGCAGGATACTGATTAAGTTCAGTTGACGCTATAGTCTAAGAAGTTTGGATTTGGAGTTCAATTATGAAATAGGTCCCATCAGATATCCATACATATTCTAAGACAGGTATTACTCATTTCGGGAGATGGCTTTCTCCACGAACTTGAGATAAAGAGAGACATAGAAAGAAACATCAGGGCGGATCCACTCACTGAGGTATTCCTCGAACGCAATAGTTTCGCAAACGGGCTTTGTGAAACTGATTAGTAGAGGAGTTGGGTGTTCGGTATCACACAGGCTCTGAGTATGCGACATCGCAATAATTAGCCTTGAGTGCAAGTGGGAGATTGTTGGATATAGTGCCCTCAGAGTCAATTATTGGATCACAGGCACGTGATTGCAATGATTGAGAGAGGACCTATGCCGGTAGGACAATCTTACTCAAGATGATAATATGCTATCTGGTTTATCTTTATCATCGTGTACTGCTTTAGGTGACCTTACAGGTCGCTATTAAACGTTGATAGAGCCCTTAGGATTCTTGCTTGACTGCCAGCAGTATGATGGCGATCATATACGTGGGAGCTGGGGTCTATAAGCACATCCTTAAAGTGGTCCCTAGTCGTGGGAGTTTTCGAGACAGGGCATCGATACTCCGGAGTAGACTAGTGTATACAGTCGAGACCCCGACGAGTGGCGGTGGCTGGTCTCACAAGCCATTGGTGTCAGTTGGTTCACCTAAGATGTATACAGGTGCTCATTGGGTTATGAGTACACCGGACAGGACTCGCCGGGAACATGCTAGTTGGTATTATACCTGACGTCAGATAGCAGTTCCCTTGTGACATATGTACAGGTTAGTTCATCGACATGAGATCGTCATTTGTCTCGTGTGAGTTTCCACTGTGCTTTGATTACTACCCTACCACGGTTCAAAGGAGCCGTGCAAACAGGTTTTAGTTGGGTACAGTCCCGAGCCACATGGAGGCAGTGAGCGGAACGGCAGGGGTTTCGTCTCTCCCGGTATTGGGGGTGAGATCACGCTGTGTCTAGGAGAGCCATTACACGAAGTCCTTGGCCAAGGCAGGAGATTTACTGGTAGGTATTCAAGTAGTATCTCAGGGTGTTCTGGGCTACACTCCGACACGACTTGTACTGCTTTTGGGGGTCTGACTTTTACCAACCCTCTAGGCCCGCCATGCGATGCTCATAGACGAACGGACCGGACTGTACGGATATTGTCACTGACAGGCTCAGTAGGGTGTCAGGATGAGTTCGCTCATCGACCTCCCGTTTGGTCAATACCTGGTAGCCCGTTACGTACAGATAGTACCACTGACGTGCTGGTGGTTAAATCCACAGCCAAAGTATTGACGAGTCTTTAGAGTCCCCTACAGACAGTTTCTCAAGTTTCGGGCGAAACGTTGTAGAGACCGTATGATATATGGCAGGGTTCGATTATATACGTGCAGTATTGCACGGATCATCATCGGACAGATCATACTAGTGGGCTTTGGTTTAAGCCGGATCCTAGTATTAGATTTGTTGGATTACTTTAGTCTCATCGCATTTGCATTCAGTAGGAATGCGGGTGCAGGTATGTATATACAGGTGAGGGGTATCCTTATGATCCGTCACGAGTTTACTTTAGATATTGCCGTATCTTTTTATTGTTGCAAACATTTGGATTAATGTTTGCATATGGAAATTATGAGCTAGAAACCATCATTTTGTGGATTAAATGATACATGTACTTCATAGGTGACTCATGGTATCATTTCTTGTGCAAATATCACATTATGTGATTGATTAGTGGGTTGAATTGATGTGAGGAGAGAGGGAGGGCAGCCACTTGATATTGGGTTTGCTCTTGTATTTTCTTCTTGCTCTCTCACAATTATTCAACATAAGAAAAGAAAAGAAAAGAGTGCCTCTTCTTCTTCTTCTTCATCTAGCTCATAACCTCCATTAATGGGAACACCTTCAACCTCCATCCAAGCAATGGATGCAAGAGATAAAGTGATCACAAACATTCTCTACAACACCTTGGACACGTCGGCTAGCACACTTCGTGCCCGAGTTGCTTCGGATGAAGCGGGTGCCCGTAAAAAGACTCGTAGATGTGGTGCCCTTTCCGACGAGGAGATCAAGACCGAAGATGCCGCGAGGAGCTTAGGATGGTGGCCAAAGACCGAAGGACACGGATCGATCGGTATAGCTTTCCAACCCTTTCTCTTGATAGCTAGTTGTAGGTTAACGGTTCGATCCGGGATTTAAGCATACGATAGCGCCGGTTTCTAGTTTGAAAAAGTTTTTGTTTCCGCATTTTGGCCTCGGACAGACGGCCGGGGCGCTACCGTAGACTTACATATACAGTAAGATTGTAGGGAGAGCCGTAGTATTCATCGTCTTGTACATGGATGACATTCTCCTAATAGGAAATGATATTCCTATGCTGTAATCAGTCAAAAGATTCTTGTCATAGAAGTTCTCCATGAAGGACCTGGGTGATGCCACCTACATTCTGGGGATCCAGATCTATCGTGATAGATCAAAGAGGATGTTAGGACTTTCGCAGTCCAGGTACATAGACACGATATTGAAAAGATTCAGTATGGAAGATTCTAAGCACGGTAACCTACCGGCTTGTCACGGAATCAACCTCTCCAAAGAGATGTCTCCCAAGACTGATTTGGAAAGGGATCGCATGTCGATTATACCCTACGCTTCTGCGGTTGGCTCTATAATGTATGCGATGTTATGTACCAGACCAGATGTAGCATACGCATTGAGCGTTGTAAGCCGGTATCAGGCAAACCCATGGGAGAAGCACTGGATAGCAGTAAAGAACATTCTCAAGTACCTGAGGAGGACTAAGGAGATGTTCTTGGTGTATGGCGGAAAAGACCTCCAGATCGAGGCCTTTGCTGACTCTAGCTTCCAGAGTGACAAGGATGACTCCAAGTCCTTATCGGGTTATGCCTTTACCCTCAATGGAGTGGCGGTCTGTTGGAAGAGTTCCAAGCAGGACACCGTTGCTGACTCAACGATGGAAGCGGAGTACATAGCTGCTTGCGATGCCATAAAAGAAGCTGTCAGGATGAAGAAGTTCCTCACAGAACTTCAGGTGGTTCTTACCAGTGTTGATCAAATACCTCTGTATTGCGACAACAACGGAGCTATAGCTTTAGCGAAGGAACCCATGTCCCATCAGAAGTCCAGACACATCTTAAGGCGGTATCACCTGATCAGGGAGATCGTAGATCGCCGGGAGATCGAGGTAAGGAGAGTAGATATGGAGAATAACACTGATGATCCATTCACAAAGCCTATTCCTCAGACGCAGTTCGAGAGGCTATTCGAGATGACAGGTCTGCGATATGCCAGTATATGGCCCTAGTGCAAGTGGGAGATTGTTAGTGATTATGCCCCAGAGGCCATTACTGTATCATACTAGTTTGTATATTACTTAATGGAAGCTTGGGATATTCACAGTTGTATTGACGGTCTTGCTAAAAATGGTAGTATGCTACTTGTTTTGTGTCTACTTTAATATGTGCATATGTTTCTTTTAACGTATCGCTTATACATATTAGTAGAGCCCTTAGGATCTTTGCTTGATT
The DNA here is from genome assembly GCA_030015575.1 of Agapanthus africanus. Taxonomy (NCBI): domain Eukaryota; kingdom Viridiplantae; phylum Streptophyta; class Magnoliopsida; order Asparagales; family Amaryllidaceae; genus Agapanthus; species Agapanthus africanus. The sequence continues at coordinate 313,955,813 of CM057337.1, forward strand.
ACCAGCATTGTGATGGCAGTCACACTAATGGGGGCAGGGTAGTCTATAAGCAACATCCTATACAGGTCCCTGGTCGTAGGATTATCGAGACAGGGCATCGATACTCCGGAGTTGACTGGTGGATACGCTTCTTATCCCAGCATAGGGAGATGGTATGTCCCACAGCCATCAGTACGTCGTACTGGAGATAGTATGCAGGTGCTCGTTAGGTTACGGGTACACCGGACAGGACTCACCGGGAACTGCAGGTTTGTTTTATACCCATCGTCAGATAGCAGTTCCCAGGTGACATGAGTACAGCTTAGTCCGTCGACTTGACACTGCTACTGTAGGGTTCCTAGGCACCCTAATGAGGTCTCACAAGGCATCGAACATGCCATTTTCAAAAATTCTAGGTGCCGAGAGACCCGACTACGGATCGTTTGCTAGAAAACTAGGCGAAAACATAAACTAGTTAACACTTAACTAATGGCATATCGGAAATACAACCTTTGTAGATCCGGTGCTCCACCTCCATAGCTCCGCAACGAGGTCGTCTCCGCTGTCCAAAAGGAATCCGGGCTCTAGAGTCGGCTTCGTCGGAGAAAAAGCGAGCTAGGTCGTCGATGTCCATGCCGAAGATGATCTACGTCGAAGCATCGCAAGATCAAGCTCTCACTTCACCAAGTCAAGAAACTTGTGAAGGAAACACACTCTACTACTTGGCAAGAGGTAGAGGATGAAGAAATAGGAAGTGGGTAGACTTTAGATTTGGATTTCTCACTCATATTATCAATCCACCATTGATGTAGTCTAGGTTTTTCTTCTTGAGTTGAAGGAAGAAGAAGAAGAAATGATATGATAAGATAATTAAAAAGAAAAGAATAAATCCATTCTTATCATAACATAACCCAAGTTAAGTGTAGAGAATTGACCAAGGTTAACGAATGGTTAGGGTTAAGGAGATGAGACAAAAATGGTTGCATCATAAAAGCTTCATGAAGCTTCAAGTGCAAACAAAATAAGCCACCATTTTTCTCTCATTTCATTTCCTTATTTTCCAAAAATAAAAAGACTAATTAATGAACAAGTAAAACCCTTAACCATTTAAATAACTTTGGTTAAATTCTTTACACATAACCTAGCAATCATGCATCATCAAACATGATACAATAAAGTGCACAAAATCATATCGCATATGCAATGCGCACTCCCGAGTGAGAAAATCCATTTAAAGTGAACCGATACTAGTTAATGCAAAGTAATATATCAAATATATAATTATGCATTAAATCATTAAATCAACACTTGATTTAACGATCCGGTCATGTCGCACATAACCGACTGGTATCATTAGTAACATCTTATCGAATCAACACTTGATCCGATAACCCGGCTATATCGCATATAACCGATCAATGTCACATCGCGAGAATCGAATACGGTATCACATACACGCATTATTCTCGGTCCCGAACATATCTCATATGCGCTCCTATTTCGTTTCGCTTGAGCCAGGAAACATCTGTGTAGGACTCTAAAGACTCGTCAATACGCCGGCAGCAGATGATGATCATATCAAACACCCACAAGCCGCAAGCGGTCTGCTAAACGTAACGGCCACCCGGGTATTGAGCGATCTGAAGATCGACGAGCAAGCCCGCTCATACTCCAGTAAATCCAACCCGTAACACTACCGTACAGTCCGGTCTGATCGTCTGATATGTCGCATATCTCGCCTAGGGGTGGTAAACGTCAGACCCCAATAGCTCGATAAGTCGTGTCGATATGAGGTCTATAACTGTTCGAGAAACTACTGGTAACACTTACCAGTAAATCTCAGCAACCCTGGCCAGGGATTTCCTGTTATAGCCAATCGAACACAGCACAACATCAACCCCCTATACCGGGAGAGACGAATCCCCTCCTATCGCTCATTGCCTCCATGTGACTCGGGACAGTACCCAAAAACCACCGTTTTGCACGCCCTCTTGGACGTGGTAAGATGGAAATCAAAGCACAGTGGGAACCACACAAGACTCTATGACGATCTCGGGTCAACAGACTACTCTGTACCAGTGTCACCAGAGAACTGCCATCTGACGTGAGGTATAATACCATCTGGGAGTTCTCGGCGAGTCCGTCCAGTGTACCCAGTCTCCACTGAGCACCCGTATATCATCTCTGATGTCAAACACCAATGGATATGGGATCATCCATCGCCCATCTGTATGGGTCGAGAAGGTATACGCTAGTCTACTCTGGTATATCGATGTCCCGTCTCGATACACCCACGACTAGGGACTTTGAAGGATGTACTTATAGACTACCATGTCCCCACTAGTATGATCCGCATCATAGTCCAGGTAGTCAAGTACAGATCCTAAGGGCTTTACCAACATGTAACAGAGAGACAATCAGTATACACGTTAAGGTAAAGTTCAACCAGATAGCATACTATCATGTCGAGCAAGAAAGTCCTCCCTATATACGTCCCAGCATCCACTACAATATACATCCTATGTACAGTAATGGCCTCTAGGGCATACATATAACTAACAATCTCCCACTTGCACTAGGGCCATCTGTAGCAGTGGTTGTAGTATCTCATACTCAACCAACCCATAAAAGTCTCTCTCTGGGAACAGGCCTTTGTGAGTGGATCCGCTGTGTTGTCCTCTGAGTCTACTCTCCTTGCCTCGATCTCCCTGGAGATCAACCATCTCCATGATCAAGTGATACTGCCTTAGAATATGTCTGGATCGCTGATGGGACGGGCGTTCCTTGGCATAAGCCACAACTCCATTGTCACACAATGGTAGGAACGTAGTTCATCTTATGAACCAATATACACCCAAACAGCCTCTTTGGTAGCATCTTAAGTAGCGATGTATCCAGCATTTATCTTCTAGTATGTCACGGTATCTAGCTTGGAACTCTTCCAACATACCGTCCCTTTACTGAGGGTAAAGACAATGCCTGTGACTGACACTCAGTCGTCATTATCACTCTGGAACCTTTCCAGTGATTCTCCCCAGGATCGATTGATACCATCTCACAACAACTAGTGAGTATCCTAACATCCAATTAAATTTATCTCATAGATCTAAAACTCAGGATTTAGGAGGTATCATTTTGATCCTACACGGAGAATCATTGTGATAAGCGGAGATTGACCGAGCGTAGCATAGGAAACTCCTTTCTTATCAAGAGTATGTCATCCACGTACTCTACGAGGATCATCACCATACTCCCTACTACCTTTTTGTTTATACAAGGTTCATCTACCATTTTGATGATGTCAAACTCTTTGACTAATCCATCAAAACAGATGTTCCAACTCCGCGATGCCTGCTTTATCCTATAAAGCATCTTGTACACGTTTCCGCTGCTCCCACTGTCTACGAGGCCCTCTGGCTGTGTACTTATAGACGCACTCTTCTAAAACATCATTTAGAAAAGCAGTCATGACACCCAACCACCAGATATCGCAGTCATGGTATGTAGCCGTGACAAGTAGGATCTGGATGGACTTAAGCATAGCTACTTGAAAAGGTTTCATCATTATCCACACTTGGTCGATGACGAAAACCTTTAACAAGTCTAGCTTTGAAAGTCTCAACCTTTCCATGTACACCAAGTAATCTTCTCAAGATATACTTGCTCCTGATGGGGATTTAACCCTTCAGATATAGCAACCAAAGTCCATACTTTGTTGGTGTATAAGGATTCCATCTCAGATCGCTAAGCATCCAGCCATTCTTACAGAGTCTCACTCCTGATGGCCAGCTCGAAACCAGTTGGGTCATCATCTCATGATGTAATCCTCGCTCCCACTGTCATAGAGAAACCGAAGTATCTCTCAGGTGGGTGAGGAACCCTACTAGATCGGCGGAGAGGCTGAGGTTCGTTGGTATCTACTGAATCCTTTGGTTGTACCAAATCATCTACTAGAGTTTGTATTGCTGGAACCTTTCCAGTTCTACATTACAGACCTTGCCTCGAGCATGTCCGGATTTTACTTTTAGACATAGGCCGGACAATCCCAAATCTTAACTAGCTTAAGACATGGGCTCTTCCGTTTCCATATCACATATGAAGTGGTAGGCAACTGATTTGATTGGAACTCTATTCAATAGGTATGCATCTTCTCAAGTGCATAACACCCAATAGGAAAAAGGTAACTCAGTAGTACTCATCATAGAGCACACCATATCATATAGGGTGTGATTGCTCCGCCCCGATATACCATCGTGCTATGGTATATACGGAGGAGTAATGCTGAGAGAGAATCTCATTCTCCTTTAGAATAGACCATGATTTTCATGCTCAAGTATTCTCCTCCTTGATCACATCAAAGGACATAATACTTATACCCTTATTGGTTCTCTACTTCTAACTTATATTCTGTGAATATCTCAAAAGGTTCGGACTTGTGTTTCAACAGGAACATAGGTCTGAATCTTGAGAGATCATCAGAGAACGTAATGAAGTATAAAGAACCGGTCTTGGCATGTGTAGACAGGGGACCTACATACATCAACATGTATTATCCCAAGAGTTCATTAACTCTTTCTCTGTTTCCAATAAACAGGGCTATGGTCATCTTATCTTTGTGACACGACTGGCAAGTTTCACAAGATGTAAATTCAAACTGATTTAAATATGCATCTACATGTAACTTCAGCTAGTCGGGTCGCATTGATATGACCTAGTCTACAATGCCTTAAGAAGGATTCGTTCATTTCTGAACTCTTCCTCTTGTGTGTTCTGTATACTAAGAACTGTAGTTTGATTTAGAACATCAATGCTTTTAGATAACGTGCCTGAACCGATCAACTTTTGATATAGGAAATGTTCAAAACATTATCCAACAATACAAAATTTTACCGTTTCTTTACTAATAAAGAGACAGATATGATTTTGCATAACAGGTTCGGTATCTAATAACATTCGTTCAGAATCAATGTTTTGTAATACAGGGTGACAGTGACCAACAGACTTGGCTGCAACACTTGCCCCATTTTCTGCCTCATGAAACTTATCACCCGTTCTCAGTTCTCTACCTTTCTGCAGCCCTATGTAACAGATTACATATCTGGGATCCTGATCTGGTATCACATACCCAGGACGTAAAGGATACTGAGAAACAGTTCTGTATAATGAACACACCCGAAGATGATGCATCATCATGCACTCTCCTCGTTTGGGCGGCACGGGAAATCTGGTATTCCCCAATTTCCTGCTCTGTCTTATAACAATTATAAGTTGGAGCGGGACCAACGTTCCCCAGCTCAGTATAACAAGTGGGTTCAGTCAATATTCCGTTTTATTATCTTGATTAAGGCGTGATATGTTCGCTACCTGGAGAGAGAGAGAAGAAAACACTCAGCGTGCGCTCTGTCAAGAATAGATTGGTTATTATTTTATCTAATCAGGATGGCTCCCACTGCTTTTCATCAAATCTTCCTTCAAACCCTAAAAGGAAAGACTAGCCGGGATTAATTACACACTACAAGTTCGCCAATCTTTCAGCCAGGCCAGTGTCGGTACTTTGAGGGAGGTCCCCCGTGCCTTCGCACGGACCTAATTAATGTAAACCTCGTTTTCCCAGAGGCGTAACCTCGTTGACACCTTTCTAGACACCTACTTGATCGGCTAATTGTAATGTATAAAACTCTCCCAGGAGTAACACTTACTCGCAGCGGGTATCGGGATCCAACTATCTCATAGAAGGTTTGCAATCTCATTGCAAATTTCAACACTTGAAATTCCCGATAATATTTTGCCCCTAGCTCGCTATGACCTTGACGAATGCCAAACAACCCATAGTCCACTAGTCAAGTTCAACCCGTACATTTCTTGATCGAATTAAACCCACCCGCACGACCCTTGACGAATGCCAAACAACGCCGTACGAATACCCTAATCTAATCGCATCATATGCTCAAGCAGATAAATACTAGTTAGCTACCGTACACTACGCCTTGACGAATGCCAAACTACCGCAGCACGAATACTAACTAGTACATATCTGAAATGACGGAGGGCTACGACAGGTTTTTCTGAAAACCTATTGCGTAATGAACTTGATATCGTTGTAGAATCAAATGGTTTTAAAATGGAGTGCTTTTGAGGCTTTTCTAGTTTTGCTAAAGGAGTCACTCCCGGTGAAGGGATCGTCGGTCCTTTCCTCGTCGAATGAGGTGCGGGATATATCGTATATATCGCTGTGCAAAGTAAAAACACTTAAAAGCAATCAAAAGACAAACCGAGTGTGTAGCATCTTCCAGTTATTGCTAAAGGAGCCACTCCCGGTGAAGGGATCTCGGTCCTTTCCTCATCGAATAAGGTGCAGGATATATCATGTATACCGCTGTGCAAAGCAAGAACTGTAGCTACCTGTTTTATTTTGAAATTCGATTCTACAACATCTTAGGTTTCTTTTATTTCATTAATCTCATTAATGAAGTCCCATCATTTAAGTACCTAATCATCACAGATAAATACGACGTACACTTATGCCATCCGCTTTCGCCTCGATGTCCCCTTATGCACCGTTAGGTTAGGTAACTAACGGCAGAGCGGGGCAGGGCTAGCGCGGGTGTAAAACATAAGTAACATCTATATAATATATCATATATACTATATATGTATCTATCACAGAACATCACATGATCACATCACAGATATCGCAGCAGAAGAATCATATGAAATATTGGATATACTAGGACGTCCGTGTTTTCAATACGAGCCAGTATAAAACACGGATTCCACGGTCGCGATGAATAGCCAAACCAACACCCCTAGACCCCTACGAGAGCGGCAAGCAACCCTACCAATTCTGGAGTTAGGAGACCCGGACTCGACTCCTCGAGTTGGTCTCCCACTGGACTCCAGAACCCGGTTACTTGTGCTCCCCTCCTTGGGTCTATCCTAGTGCGGAAAAGTAAATAATATACAAAGGGTGACAACTTCCGCAACCTGGAAGTGCCCCAATAAAAGAATATTACATACAAGTTTTTACATGAATGAAAATGAAAAACACTCATCTCACATAAAAACCCCCGGCTATTCAAACACGACGATCCAATATAACATATCCAGCAACACATAACATCACATGTCATCAACGTAAGTAAATATGCGCATCCCAATTGTCGTTGACATATAGCAACGAAACCGGCGATATCACATATTACACTTACGGTCACAGAAAAGAAAGTGTAAAACTACAACATTTGGAATCCGCAACCACCTCAGACATCGCATGCCTGACCAAATGAATTACTTAGACATCGCATGCCTAACAATTATAAACCCCGCATTTTAGTCTCATTATCGAAAACTCTTTTCAATATCAAGTCGGGCAATTCAACAGGATTCCCGACATTTTGATCGAATGCTCGTCGCAAACTTCAGTAGACGGCCGCACCCCCGATACCGTCGACGAAGTGCACCAAGGCGGAACACCGCTGCCGCGAGCACCCGAACGGATGCTTTCGGCGACGGGGTTCTCCTACAGTCACTTGGTCGGGGCTATGGAGTGAGGCTGTCTATTAAGTTTACCCGGCGAGTATCCGCGTACGCTACGTGATTGCGACGGACTTTTGATCACATCAAAATTCCGTGGCAACCGATCAAGTGAGACTAAACTGCTACGTTTATAACATTCATTTAGTTATCACATAACTACTTGTGAATTCCAATTATTGTATCCCATTCCGGATAAATAGAAAATGTCAAACTTTTCGATCGAACAATCGAACACCCAACCTTTCCCGATACAGATCAACACATGAAATAAGTCTAACAATATTCAGTTCGTGCTTCAGTACCGACGGTCCAGCTGTAGAAGGGTCAAGCCAACGCCTCACATGTGGCACGCCGTACTGCCCCAAACCCGAAGGTTCAAGGGGCAGTTCAAGACGGTCACATAATCGAGTTAAGGTTTGTTGTCTTCTAGAGGGTCCATCACGTTACTTGCACTACTTAGAACGTCGTTAAACTACGGAAAAATCCAACACTCGGAAATTTCCCGATAGGGGAAAAATTGGGTATTTATATCCGGTCGAACTTTTTAACATATTCTAAAAAATTATCCGGAAAGCCACACAGACAAAATTTGATACCCCGATCGAAACACCGAATCCCTAAAGCAGCCCCAGAAAATTCAACTCATGAATAAATATTAAAAATTCCCAGAAAATCCAACTCCAGAAAATAGGAATTACTGTGCAAAGAAAAGTCAAAAAATCTACAGTCTCGCCGCGGAACCGCCGCGCCACGTGGGCTTAGGCCGCGGTTCCGCGCCGTCATGACGGAGTTACGGCTCCGTTTTGCACAGTATTTCATAATAAACCCTGCTTGATTTTCTGGATATTTTTAATCTTGAAAAATCCACATTTTTAAAATCTGGACAGAGAGCAAGTTTGATTCGGGGTTTCGGGTTCGTTCGGACTTCAAATTCCGTCTAGACTTCGCCTAAGGCTCTAGCTAGTCTCTGATACCACTGTAGGGTTCCTAAGCACCCTAATGAGGTCTCACAAGGCATCGAACATGCCATTTTCAAAAATTCTAGGTGCCGAGAGACCCGACTACGGATCGTTTGCTAGAAAACTAGGCGAAAACATAAACTAGTTAACACTTAACTAATGGCATATCGGAAATACAACCTTTGTAGATCCGGTGCTCCACCTCCATAGCTCCGCAACGAGGTCGTCTCCGCTGTCCAAAAGGAATCTGGGCTCTAGAGTCGGCTTCGTCGGAGAAAAAGCGAGCTAGGTCGTCGATGTCCATGCCGAAGATGATCTACGTCGAAGCATCGCAAGATCAAGCTCTCACTTCACCAAGTCAAGAAACTTGTGAAGGAAACACAATCTACTACTTGGCAAGAGGTAGAGGATGAAGAAATAGGAAGTGGGTAGACTTTAGATTTGGATTTCTCACTCATATCATCAATCCACCATTGATGTAGTCTAGGTTTTTCTTCTTGAGTTGAAGGAAGAAGAAGAAGAAATGATATGATAAGATAATTAAAAAGAAAAGAATAAATCCATTCTTATCATAACATAACCCAAGTTAAGTGTAGAGAATTGACCAAGATTAAAGAATGGTTAGGGTTAAGGAGATGAGACAAAAATGGTTCCATCATAAAAGCTTCATGAAGCTTCAAGTGCAAACAAAATAAGCCACCATTTTTCTCTCATTTCATTTCCTTATTTTCCAAAAATAAAAAGACTAATTAATGAACAAGTAAAACCCTTAACCATTTAAATAACTTTGGTTAAATTCTTTACACATAACCTAGCAATCATGCATCATCAAACATGATACAATAAAGTGCACAAAATCATATCGCATATGCAATGCGCACTCCCGAGTGAGAAAATCCATTTAAAGTGAACCGATACTAGTTAATGCAAAGTAATATATCAAATATATAATTATGCATTAAATCATTAAATCAACACTTGATTTAACGATCCGGTCATGTCGCACATAACCGACTGGTATCATTAGTAACATCTTATCGAATCAACACTTGATCCGATAACCCGGCTATATCGCATATAACCGATCAATGTCACATCGCGAGAATCGAATACGGTATCACATACACGCATTATTCTCGGTCCCGAACATATCTCATATGCGCTCCTATTTCATTTCGCTTGAGCCAGGAAACATCTGTGTAGGACTCTAAAGACTCGTCAATACGCCGGCAGCAGATGATGATCATATCAAACACCCACAAGCCGCAAGCGGTCTGCTAAACGTAACGGCCACCCGGGTATTGAGCGATCTGAAGATCGACGAGCAAGCCCGCTCATACTCCAGTAAATCCAACCAGTAACACTACCGTACAGTCCGGTCTGATCGTCTGATATGTCGCATATCTCGCCTAGGGGTGGTAAACGTCAGACCCCAATAGCTCGATAAGTCGTGTCGATATGAGGTCTATAACTGTTCGAGAAACTACTGGTAACACTTACCAGTAAATCTCAGCAACCCTGGTCAGGGATTTCCTGTTATAGCCAATCGAACACAGCACAACATCAACCCCCTATACCGGGAGAGACGAATCCCCTCCTATCGCTCATTGCCTCCATGTGACTCGGGACTGTACCCAAAAACCACCGTTTTTCACGCCCTCTTGGACGTGGTAAGATGGAAATCAAAGCACAGTGGGAACCACACAAGACTCTATGACGATCTCGGGTCAACAGACTACTCTGTACCAGTGTCACCAGAGAACTGCCATCTGACGTGAGGTATAGTACCATCTGGGAGTTCTCGGCGAGTCCGTCCAGTGTACCCAGTCTCCACTGAGCACCCGTATATCATCTCTGATGTCAAACACCAATGGATATGGGATCATCCATCGCCCATCTGTATGGGTCGAGAAGGTATACGCTAGTCTACTCTGGTATATCGATGCCCCGTCTCGATACACCCACGACTAGGGACTTTGAAGGATGTACTTATGGACTACCATGTCCCCACTAGTACGATCCGCATCATAGTCCAGGTAGTCAAGTACAGATCCTAAGGGCTTTACCAACATGTAACAGAGAGACAATCAGTATACACGTTAAGGTAAAGTTCAACCAGATAGCATACTATCATGTCGAGCAAGAAAGTCCTCCCTATATACGTCCCAGCATCCACTACAATATACATCCTATGTACAGTAATGGCCTCTAGGGCATACATATAACTAACAGCTACTTCGCTTCGGGTGTGTTCCCATTGTTCTTAGATTACTACCCTACCATAGCTCAAAGGAGTCGTGCAAACAGGTAGTAGTTGGGTGCAGTCCCGAAGCACTTGGAGGCAGTGGCGGTTAGACAGGATTCATCTCTCCCGGTATTGGGGGTTGATATCGCGTTGTGTATGGAGAGCCATTACACAAAGTCCCTGGCCAGGAAAAACGAGATTTACTGGTAGGCTTCCAGTAGTTTCTCAAGGTGTAATAGGCTTCACTCCGACACGACTTATACCACTATTAGGGGTCTGACGTTTACCGCCCCCTAGGCCCGATATGCGATAGTCATAGACGAACAGACCGGACTGTACGGAGATTGTCACATCAGGCTCAGTTGGAGTTCGGATGGGTTTCCTCATCGTCCTTCTTATCGACATCTACCTGGGGACCGTTACGTTCAGCTAGTACCGCTTACGGCCCGTGGTTAAACCCACTGTCAGCGTAGTGTCGAGTCTTTAGAGTCCCATGCAGAGAGTTTCCCTACACCGGGCAAAAGGTGTAGAGGCCGTATGGTTTTACGGCAGGGCCGTGATCACTTACGTACACTTGTGAATGTATTATGATCGGGCAGATAATAGTAGCAGGCTTTGGTTTAAGCCAGATTCTAGTATTATACAGATGGATTTATTCAGTCAAAGATTATCCGTGTTTTTCGGAAATACGGATGGGAGGGGCAGTCTCGTAATTTTTCGGGAAGCTTCTAGAAGAAGATGACTCATTTGTATTTATTTCTTTATGGATTAAAAACAAATGAGGTGGATAGATGAGTTGTAAGTTTTCATTAAATGCTTAATGACTCATGAGGTGATTCACCCTTAGGATTAAATGAAGCTCACAAGATATTTCTAGATATTTTTATCAAGAGATATTTGTATGCTTCATTATATTCTTTCATGAGTATTATTCATATGATTATCATAAAAGCTTTCTCTCTCCTTAAGTCTTCATCTTCTTCCTCAAACCCTAAAAGCTCTCATGAGTTGAGAATCCTAGGGTTTAAGTGACTAAGTAATTCAACTAAATACTTTACACCCTCTAGGACTTCTAGATTAGCAAACTAGAAGCCGCAGTTATCTCAGATTTGATATTAGAGCTCGGACTATAGACCCTCGGGTGGATCATCTTTGACTCGAGGAGGCCGTTGAGGTGCCCATGTTCCTTAGAGCCGAAGAGGGGTGGAGGACAGCGATGAAGACCCGAAGGACAAGTAACGTGAGGTATAACTTCGAACCAGAGTAGTTAAACCTTTCGTAGTTTGCTAGTAATGGTTTAGACACAATCCGTGTGCTCAAGTCCGTGTTACGAAGCTTTGATAATTGTTTTTCATATATTCTGCCTTCCCGCAAGCTCGTGGGGTGCGTGATATGGACTTACATTCGCTGCACTCGTAGGGGGTATAGGTTGACCCAAGGAGGGGTGCTCAAGTTACCGGATTCCGTGAAGTGCTGGGTGGTCCATTCACTTTGCTGAAGGGGGCTGCCTCGCTTCAGGTTTTGGCGGGTAATTTGCCGTGCCCGTAGGGGCCTAGGTTTTCATTGCATAAGTTATCCACACGACCAGGGGAACGTCGGGTTTCAGTTGCGTCTCAAAAGAAACCCGGGGCTCCCAGATTATCTGTATTGTTCTGTGATACTTATTACATTTCTGTGATGTTGCATTTATCATGCCTGGAGCGATTATTAAATATTGATATATATACTAGTAGATGTTGTATATGTTTTACACCCGCGCTAGTCCTATCCCCGCTCTGTCGTTAGTTAAGTAACCTAACGGGTGATGACAGGACCCAGTGGCGAATGCGGATGGCATATACATACATCATATTTTCGTTCTTTTGTGGTGTGATCAATTGATGGGACTGCGTTGATTCAGATCAATGCAAGGAAAACAAACCTATTCGACATTGTTGGAACAATTTTCAAAAAGCTTTTATCACAAGGATGTTCACTTTTTTTTTGCACAGTGGTATTCGGTTATGAATATCCCGCACCTCATTCGACGAGGCAATGGCCGAGATCCCTTCATCGGGAGTGACCCCTTGGACAGAGGTTTGCGTCAGGGTAATAACTTCACTATAGTCGACTACTTTTTTCTTTGCATCATGGTATTCGGTTGGAATATCCTGCACCTCATTCTACGGGGAAAGAGTCGAGATCCCTTCACCAGGAGTGGCCTCTTTAGCAAATGTTTTCACCACTATATATTTATAAAAAAACTATCCGGTTCCTTCAACGATATCAAGTTCATTACGTTAACGGTTTTTCGCCAAAAACCATTCGTAGCCCTCCGTCATTTCAGACGGGTAGCACATAGTATTCATGCTATGTTTGTTGGCCTTCGTCAAGGTATAGTGTATGGTAGCTGCTTGTTACCTTTCTGTTGCATAGATAGATCTGTTGGTTTGGGACAGTCGTACAGCTTTGTTGACCTTCATCAAGGGCTTGTACATGTGGGTTCAAATTAACCTGGACAATGACGGGTAGAACTTGACACGTGACTTATGATTTGTTGACCTTCGTCAAGGTCATAGGAGCATGGGGTAAAAATCACATCGGGAGTTTCTAAAGAAACTGAAACTTGCCAGATATGCGCATACCTTCTGGAGTATGATAACGTGAGTGGATTCCATCACGTTATCATGCGATAATAGTTGCCAATTCCCACTGATGAGTTGGTTTACTCCTCGGGTGATCCCGACTAATTCTTCTTTCAGGTTTGGAGGAGAATTTGAGGATACAGTGGGAGATTTTCTAATTAGATAAAGTGATAACCATTCTGATCTAGGTTAGAGTGCACGCAGAGTGTTTCTTTTCTCTCTCTCTCTCTCTCTTGGCAGCGACCATGACCCGATCCTTGACTATGACTCAGTGACCAAGTTAACCGAACTTTCTTAAAACACTGGCTTTTGGATTGTCTGAGTTGCATACATCATTGCCACTCCTTCTTTTACCCTTTGCATTTCTCCAGAACACCCCGTATTACTATGAATATCCACTTCCATAGGATAAATCCATCGCATGGTTATATACGAATTTGAAGGAACTTATTCCAGATTCGATGATAGATTCTGGTTCTGGAGAGATTGAATATGACTATTCAGTTGTCTTTTCATTTTACCTTCTCTCAGGTTGTGAAAGCTCCTAGGGTTTGGAGAAGGGTACACCTATTACGCTTATTGGATAGTCTTCTTCCAAACCATAGGCAGGTGCCGAAAGGTAAGGAATGAAGAAAACCAATTAGCCTAAGTGTGGTGTACAGAAGGTATTAAGTAAAGACAAATAAAGGGATCACAAAGAGGGAAAAGTAAATTGCAACTGCCATCATTCACGACCAGACCACGTATTTCATTGCCACTCCTACTTCACCTTTGTATTTCTCCAGAACACCCCGTATCACTATGAAGATCCACAGTTATTGGATACTCCATCGTATGGTTATATACGAACTCGAAGGGACTTGTTCCAGTTTGGGGATGGATTCTAGTTCAGGAGAAATATGAATAAGGTTTATTCAGTCGTCTTTTATCATTACCTTCTCTCGCGCTGTGAATGCTCCTAGGATTCGGACAGTACACATATTACGCTTATTGGATAGTCTTCTACCAAACCATAGGCTAGTGCAGAACGGTAGGGAAGGAAGAAAACCATTTAGCCTAAAGGGGTACAGAAGGTAATGAGTAAAGACAAATAAAAGGATTTAGAGAGATGGCAAAGAAATATACGGTTGCAGTTGTGAATCTGATAATGGAAGAGGTATTACTAGGAATATCCGGATACCCCTTCGAAACATTTTCATGTTTCAGTTTCACTGTGCATTGTTAATAGAAAACTGATTTCCCAAATAGACCTTGCTCCAGGGTATGTATTTACCAGGTTTGATTCTCACATCTGTATGGTTATACAGATGATGAGTGGGAGTAAGTTATTGGGAATTAGGTGATCATCCTCATTATATCGGAATTCGTTGTAATTGGTGATATTTGAGGAAATTGCCTGGGTTTTTTGCCGGACGGCAAATATTTGGTTTTGAATATCCATTGTTATGCACCAATTTCAAACTGATATATCTGTACGCTTATTTTGTAAAGTGAGATATAGCTTTTTGAAATTATGTCTTTGACATTTGCTTATATCAGTTGATAGTTAGGTAAGGAGCATTAAACAGCGGTGTAATTCTTTTTAACCATAGTACAGTTTTCAACCTACGATGCACAGCGTTTGAGTTATTCAACTCAGGGGAGTTATACAGAGTATTGTATGTTGTCCAGTGTCCATTAGGACAAAGGGGTTGGTACTCGTACTGTATTCTGTTTACTTGTGACTTCTTCAGTTTTAGACATGTGTTTCGTAGAAATACTGTAACGTTTTAGAAATCGTTATGTGAATTTTTCCGTTTTTGGGTAAAATTGTCGGTATTTTCCGTTTTAAACCGACTGTGATCAAACGACCATATAGACTTGCCAGCACCTAGTTTAGCTAAAATAAACCTAGTGCACAAGCTTTGGGGGTATATGTGACGTTTTGGTCCAATTTGAATTTTTCCCAATTTTAATATTATTTTATTGCGGTATTCACATTTTGGGAATTTGCTCTTAAGTCTTATTTTCAACAATTAAGTTTGAATTAATAAAACCCTTCACATAGCATCTAGATATTTGTATGGATTTTAGATTTAAATTTAAGAGAAAAGAAATAGAAAAGAGGTGCATGCATGTGTGCAAGTGTGTGTGTGAATGCATTAAGTGTGCATTGATTGTTGAATGAACTAGAAAACCCTACACAATTCCCTCACCTTCCTCCATTATTGGGCGAGCCTCCCTCTCTCTACTGCCCTTGACCATTTCTTCTCCATTTGCAACAAATTCCTAGCTCAAAAATTCTCCAAAATCCCAAATTATATCACAAAAATCACATCTTTGATCACTTTTGCCTCTTGGATGCCTAGGAGCATGCAAAGCTTGGATCTTTGTGTTCTTGAGGATAGGTAATGATCCATATCTGTTCTTTTTATAGTCTTTGTGGTATGTAGCTAGTTAGTTTCAGTTTCAAGTGTTTAAAGTTAGGTTTTGTGCAAAATATCGTATTTTTCTGTCGTTTTGCGATATCTGTAACCTGCTATGATCCCGAGAATATACTAGAAAACCAAAAAAAATTGTAGTGATGTACTAGTGACCTTGGAGAACCACCTGAGACACGAGACCCACCCCACCGGCATGGGCTGGCAACCCAAATAGAAATTCCGGAGACACCGGTTTTGTAGAGGAGTTGGGGTGTTGGGTTTTTGTGGGTAGTTGTCTGCTGTTGGTTAGGGGTGTTTGGTACTGTTTACTTTTTTAGTGTTTGTTGTATGCAAAATCTGGGATCACTTAGGTAGGTTGTATTGTTTTGTGTTCGCGCGATACGTTATACGACACGGATCGTGCACTTTGTGTTTTTTTGCTCTTAAGTTGTTTTCGTCATGTCGCTACGCACATTAGCCACAATACGAACACTTAAGAGGATGTTTTGTGTTGTTGTGTCGGTTAAATGTAGTGTGTGCGTGTTTTGAGTCTATTATTAATATACGCTTGCTTTATTGTTTTAATGTTGTAGGTTCGCAGACGGGGACTACGGACACAGCTACAAAGGGAAAACAGGTGGTTGGCTACACTTAGCCAGGAGTGTTGGTGAGTAGATTTAACATCTACAGGGGAATCGCCCGCATGGCGTTATGCGTCTGGGTTAGAAATGACTTAACTTGTCGCATATTCTATGTCATATTTAGAATTGCGCACTTACCCTACTGCTTAGTAAATTGTTGTGCTTGGATTAGTATCCTTAGGACACTGCACTATTATTGACGGCTTATGTTGCACGAGCACTGATTGTATGCCATACACACCATCAATAATTGCCATGTCACGCACAACCCATATATAGAAATGACAATGTCTTGTTAGGGACATTGTGACATTGATTCATAGTTCTTATCGCATATGATATATATAACATACATGTACCTACATGCTTACACATATGCCTTGACATGTTTACGTGCTAGATACCTGTATACCTATAGGGTATCGTACCATTAGAGATTGGTACGTACACACCTAAGGACATAGCTACAGGTATACTTTGCACACATACTTCACTTATACCCAGGGGGTATACTATATCATTACTTATAGGTAGATATAGATATCTTGCTATACCTTTATGTTGCACATATATCTGGTTATAGCTACATGTTTACCTTTACTTGATGTTATTTTAGAATTAGAGAGATTAAGAATCGCATGATATTATATTAACTTGTTACAGTTAATTGCGGCTTTTCCTTTATATGCTCACATTTCAGATTTATGATGTGTATATTATATTCATGGATTTTCGCATTGAGATATGGATTTTTCATGATGTTTTCTGGATTTGGGGACCGTGGGAGTTCATGAAATTATGCATTATTTGAAAAACCCGGTTTCCCTTGATATAATATTCCAGCAGCCACCATGAGATTTATCGGTTCGGATATATATACCCCACGTGAGGAACGGAGGGATTCGTGTGCGGGTACATGGTGGGGCCCGGAGGTACCCCGGGCAAGAATCTCAGTGAGGAGATGAGTTAGTGGGGGAACCATGCTTTCCGGTGACATTACCAATGACTCGGCGGTTATCATGGCGATACCGACGTGAGTCATGTACATATGGATACGTCGAGAGGCGAGGGTCAGAGCTAGGCACTCGAGCTTTCGGGATAGCGTATGATACGTACCTATCAGGGGCCAGTCATGGAGATAGCACCTGATAGATCAGCCTTTCTGTGTCGATGCTTGACACATTGTTTTCATGATATTTTATTCTTATGTATATATAATAGTGGATTAGGACGCTGTTATATATGCCCTTACACCAATATTAGTGGAATGGGATGCTAATATATGTGTACTAACATCATCATATTTATTCATGAAAACACACAAGATATGTGAGATATACTTGATATTGTACATACGAGATATGTGAGATCTACTTGATATTGTACATTCGAGATATATGAGATATACTTGATATTGTACATACGGGATATGTGAGATCTACTTGATGTTGTACATTCGAGATATGTGAGATCTACTTGATATTGTACATACGAGATATGTGAGATCTACTTGATGTTGTACATTCGAGATATGTGAGATATACTAGATATTGTACATACGGGATATGTGAGATCTACTTGATGTTGTACATTCGAGATATGTGAGATATACTTGATATTGTACATACGAGATATGTGAGATTTACTTGATGTTGTACATTCGGGATATACGAGATATACTTGATGTTGTACATTCGGGATATACAAGATATACTTGATATTGTACATTCAGGATATATGAGATTTACATGATATGTGAGCCAATTTGGGGACTGATTTGTGGAAATTTGGGAATTGGACTGTCTTGTTGGATTATGGTCCTACCACGAGGTTAGGATTTCTGTGGAAATGACAAGTTGTATTCCATACTCCACATTTACTGTTTATGCACTGCTTCGTGCATTAGTATACCTGTTAGTGTACCTTCCATGACTGTTACATTTGCATACCTTTATTCATATCGTTTCTTCATGTATTAGTAGTATCTGATAGAGTACCTTATATGATTATTGCATACAGATTGTCATATTATTGCTTCATGTGTTAGTAGTACCTGCTAGTGTACTTTTCATGATTATTGCATTACATATGATTATTCATTGATATTAAATTCTTATGTTAGATTCGCGATGTACGTACATACTCGCAATTACCTGCATATGTTATTTACTATTCACGAGTTGGCAACTCACCCCCGTTGTGCCATAATGTCAGCAGGTGTTCCTCAGGATAGTCAGAGGCAGGCTATTTTCATCCTTCGTATCATCTTTTGGCTGCGGATACCACTTCGCCTGACAGTGTGCAGTTTTGCCCAGGTGGGTTTTGTGGTTATCCGATGTTGTATTGTATATTCGTTGTATCTATGTACTCTCCATCTACCAGTATTATGTATGACTTAGTGACTTGGTGTGAGGACGATATTGTATATTATTTTGTGACTTGGGAGTTTTTATGCAGTTTTATTTATATCGTCTCTTTCTTCGTTACGGCGTCGTATATCTGTTGTGGTGATTGTTTTCCGCCGTTGGGCGTGGATTTTGCTCCCGTTTGGGATGCTTTACTTTATATTTATGTTGTACCCATTTTGGGGGCTTGTTTTACAAAGGGAGTGCTGCCAAAATTTTAAGGAATAAAAGTGAGACTTTGAAGAATTTGGGTTTTGATTTCAAAGGTTTTGAAAATACTATTATCACTTTCTTGCTACTTTTGATGGTTTAGATTGCTGGGTTTTGGCTTTCTTTTACTACGTTATGCCTGTAGACGTTGCGTAGTATTAGGGCCGTCACGTGCCAATTTCGGGTCGTGACAAATACAAAGTCTAAATTTTGAGAAGTTATAGGTACAAGAATAAAGTAGAGAACCAGGTGTCACAAGTATCGGGATTCTTCAAGGTGATTGAAGATATAGATAGTTGTGTTTGGTATTCAGTTGATAGTAATGATTTTGAGAAACTTGTTTCTCTTTCAGGTTACTCATGTTTGGATGCACTCCTAAGTTGTGTAATGCTGATCGGCCTCTCTCCATTTAGTTGACATTCACTGGAGACAGTTGCATGATTTGAATTTGGTTCCAATTAAATCAGTGCCTCTGTTTCTATATTAGATATAGAATGGATCATATCTTAACGATGTTGAGGTATATGGAGTTGTCCCGCTAATGCTTAAAACCAGACTCTGGATAACTCAAGGCACGTTTCTGTAATGGCCGTTTGTGGGTTGACCCGGGCTATGACGAGGGTTGACTTTCTACCATCTGGAAGATCAATAGTGATATTGTTCTTGACTCGCCACAGTTTTAGTAAAATGGACTTTTTCAGAAAATAGTAGTGGGAGTATGGTAGAACTGGAAGTGATTCCAGAACCACAGACGATTACTGAAAATTTTATAAGAACATAAAAATTCAATCAGGTTTGACATTCCATTAGCCACTCCGCAGATATGGTGGGTAACCTCATGCGCCCGAGAGGTATTTCGGTATTCTCAAAGACGGTGACAGGGAGGTTCTTGTTTACCCAGACTTGCCATTACTACTATTCCAGACTATGAGACCCGGCAGGAGGATGAGTATAGTGTCGTTCTAAACTAGCTTTAGAAGTGCACGTGTATATGACTCTGCCAGAGAGTTGTCGTAGTCAGTGGGAGCAGCGGAAGCATAGTGGACAAGTAGCTTATGTCTATTTATAGACTAAAGCAGATATAGCGGAGGTAGAACATCTATTTCTGATGTGACAGTCATAGGTTTGACTTCATCAGAATAGGGGATGGATCTGTTAAGAAGGTAGTAGGGCGTGATGTCCTAGTATTTGGATGACATAAACATTGTAGGAAGTGAAATTCCTATACTATGATCGGTGATACTTTGGTTGTCACACAGTGGTTTCTCCACATAGGATATGGATAAAATATCAGGCATTCTGGTTACTAGATCTATGGTTTTAGATCTAGATTTAGGATGTTTCCCAATCTGGGTACTTAGACAGTATTCTAAAGGTATTTTAGAATGGACGACTCCTGGTATGGTGGTGTACCTGCAGGTGATGGAGTCACCCTATCTAAAGGTGTCTTACAGACTAAAGGGGAGAGGGATATACATGATTGACATATAACTTGCTTGGGCAATTGAGTCAATCATGAGATGTCAAGTACCACACCAGATGTTGTTTTTGCACTAACTGCAATAAGTTTATATTAATCCAATCTTTGAGAAACATTCGGAAGCAGTTTTAGAATATAAGTGGATGTTCTAGGGATTTGATAACGGCAGTCTCCTTTTGGAGACGGTTATCATTCTAGGCTTCCAAGTTGACCTGGTTGACAGAGTGACTGTCAGAGTTATAGTTTTTCCCTCTGACGAGGGGCAGTAGTTTGGACAGGTGGTCCAAGCGGATACTGAGGGAGGCATGACATAGGATACTGATTAAACTCAGTTGATGATACAGTCTAAGAAGTTTGGATTTGGAGTTCATTTATGAACTAAGTCCCATCAGATATCCAGACATATTCTAAGACATGTATTGCTCATTTCGGGAGATGGCTTTCTCCGCGAACTTGAGATAAAGAGAGACATAGAAAGAAACATCAGGGCGGATCCACTTACTAAGACTATTCCTCGAATGCAATAGTTTAACAAACGGGCTTTGTGAGACTGATCTGTAGAGGAGTTGGGTGTTCGGTATTACACGGGCTGTGAGTATGCAACATCGCAATAATTAGCCTTGAGTGCAAGTAGGAGATTGTTGGATATAGTGCCATCAAAGTCAATTATTGGATCGCAGGCACGTGATTGCAATGATTGAGGGAGGACCTATGCCGCTAGGACAGTCTTACTCAAGACGATAGTATGCTATCTGGTTTATCTTTATCATCGTGTACATGCTTTAGGTGATATTACAGATCACTAGTACACATTGATAGAGCCCTTAGGATTCTTGGTTGACTACCAGCAGTATGATGGCGATCATATACGTGAGAGTTGGGTAGTCTATAAGCACATCATTAAAGTGGTCCCTAGTCGTGGGAGTTTCGAGACTGGCATCGATACTCCATTAGTAGACTAGTGTATACAGTCGAGACCCCGAAGAGTGGCGGTGGCCGGTCCCATAAGCCATTGGTGTCAGTTGGTTCACCTAAGATGTATACAGGTGCTCATTGGGTTATGAGTACACCAGACATGACTCGCCGGGAACATGCTAGTTGGTATTATACCCATCGTCAGATAGCAGTTCCCTGGTGACATGTGTATAAGTTAGTTCATCGACCTGAGATCGTCATTTGTCTCGTGTGAGTTCCCACTGTGCTTTGATTACTACCCTACCACGGCGCAAAGAAGTCGTGCAAACAGGTTTTAGTTGGGTGCGGTCCCGAGCCACATGGAGGCTGTGAGCAGATCGGTAGGGGTTTCATCTCTCTCGTTATTGAGGGTGAGATCGCGCTGTGTCTAGGAGAGCCATTACACGAAGTCCTTGGCCAAGGCAGGTGAGATTTACTATTAGGTATTCCAGTAGTATCTCAGGGTGTTCTGGGCTACACTCCGACACGACTTGTACCGCTTTTAGGGGTCTGACGTTTACCAGCCCCCTAGGCCCGACATGCGATACTCATAGACGAACGAACCGGACTGTACGGATATTGTCACTGACAGGCTCAGTAGGGTTTCAGGATGAGTTCGCTCATCGGCCTCCATTTTGGTCAATACCTGGGCGCCCGTTACGTACAGCTAGTACCACTGACGTGCTAGTGGTTAAATCCACAGCCAGTATATTAACGAGTCTTTATAGTCCCCCACAGATAGTTTTCCCATGTTTTGGTCGAAACGATGTAGAGGCCGTATTGTATTATGGCAGGGTTCGATCATATCCGTGCACTTGTGCACGGATCATGATCGGACGGATCATACTAGTGGGCTTTGGTTTAAGTCGGATCCTAGTATTAGATTTGTTGGATTACCTTAGTCTCATTGCATTCGCAATTATTCGGAATGCTGATGTAGGTATGTATATACAGATGAGGGGTATCCTTGTGATCCGTCATGAGTTTACTTTAGATGTTGCCATATCTTTTTGTTGGACTAAACATTTGGATTAATGTTTAGATGGTGGAAATTGTGAGTGGATGTCATGATTTAGTGCATTAAATGTGCCATGTGCTTCATTGGTGAGTCATGGTATTATTTTTTGTGCTAATGTCACATTTGTGATTGATTATTGTGTTGAAATGAGAGGTGGAGAGAGAGTGGACAGCCACATAGCCTTGGGCTAGCTCTTGGGATTAATAAAGTGCTCTCACTTTTAATTCAACATAGTAGAAAAGAAAAGCCTCTTCTTCTTCTAGCTCACAAGTTCCACCATGGCTTCATCTTCAACCTCCATCCATACACTCTCATGTGTTGAGAATCAATGGATGCTTGAGACAAAGTTATCACACACATTCTTTACATCACCATGGACATATCGGCTAGAAAACTTCATGTCCGAGTTGCTTCGGTTTGAAGCGGGAGCCCGTAAAAAGACTTCTTGACGTGGTTCCCTTCCGACGAGGAGACGGGAGATCGGAGATGCCACGAGGAGCTAGGGATGGTGGCTAAAGACCGAAGGACATGGATCGATCGGTATAGCCTTTCTATCATCTTTCTAGTTAGCTAGTTTAGTGTTAATGGTTCGATCCAGGTGAAAGACTACGATAACGACGGTTTCGTAAAAAGTTTTTGTTCCGCATTTGGCCTCGGATTGACGGCCAAGGCGCTACCGTAGACTTACAGATATATATCATCAGGCGTAAAACATCCAGAAAATATCATATGAATCCATATCTCAATGCGTAAATCTATGAAATATAATATATGCAACATAAAGTAGTAATATGAGCATATAAAGGAAAAACCGCTATTTAAATGCAACAAGTTATTAAATATATCATGCGGTTCCTAATTTCTCCAAAATCCAACGCAACATCATATAAGGGTGAACATGTAGCTGTAGCTATAGCAAGGTATATGTGTAAGCGTATAGGTATAGCAAGGAATATGTGTAAGCATGTAGGGATAGCAAGGCATATGTGTAAGCATGTAGGTTTATATGTATGCTATCTTTTTTATGCACGATAGAAATAAGGATCAAGTCTCAATGTCCTTAACCAATACAATATCACGTATGTATAGGTGTTAGCTATATCTCATATGCACAATGGAAATAAGGATCATGTCTCAATGTCCCTAACCAATACAATATCACGTATGTATAGGTGTTGTGCGTGTCATGGCAATTATCGACGGAGTGATTGTAGCATACAATTAGTGCTCGTGTAACATGAACCGTCAATAATGGTGTTGTGTCTCATTAATACTATATCCATATGCAATAGGCAAATGAGGTATGCAACAATAGTACACATGCACAATCAATGTACATATACTTGTAACTAATAATCATGTCATTTAATCTAGCCCAGACGCATAACGTCATGCGGGCGATTCCCCTGTAGATGTTAAATTTACTCACCGATGACCTAAAGCTAAGTAAATCCGACCACCTGTTTCCCTTTCTTCACAGCGTCCGAAGTCTCTGCTCGCGATCCTAAAATTTCACAAACACAACACATAAGGTTAAATATCCTGCGCCGTCACAAAACCAACGAAACGCAAGGATAACGTCCATAAGATATACACACTGTGCACTTAGTGCACAAAACGCGTACGAAATCGGCACAACTTTAGCTAGGAATGCAAAACGACATAACCACCAAGCCTAGACCTTGATCGTACCGATCGCGCATTCATAACATAATTTATATCATGGAAGATAATATATATCACATCACAACATCAGAAGAAACCCACGCCTAATTTTACCGAAAACTAAGTAAGCAACTTTTAATCATTTTAGCTCAAATCTAGAAGTTTAACCAAAACTAGTAGCCACAATCATCACATAATAGCTTAACTAAGTCACACAAACCATTACTACAATTTTAATCTCACCCATATAAGATTTAGTAAAAGCTAGTTTGCAATTAAGCTTAATTAGACAGCTAGGAAAAATAACAATTAACAATCTCACAACTAGGTTAAGTTTTCCAAGTCTAAACCACTCACTTAACCATTACAAATAAACAAACCCTAATTTGATCTTCAAAAACCTCTTCTTGAAATTCTAAACATGCTAATTAAAACTTTATTTAAACATCTAATAAGCTAATATAATGTATTTAAACAACAACTAAAGTTTAGGGTTAGGATTTTATACCTCCACTTGATTCACAAACTTGCAACAAGATCATCAAAATAGCCTCCAAACTGCTAACTTTCAGGAAGATCCAAGATAGACTTAGGCTAAAGAATATTGGGTATGGATTTGTTTTTGAGTTTGTGGGATTATTTGATGATTTTTGATGAATTATTTGAGCTTGAAGAAGTGGAAATGGAGTGAGAAAGAAATGGGGCAGCCAAGGGGGGGTTCGGCCAAACTAGAAGGAAATGGGAAATGTGTGGAAGTGTGTGGAAAGATCTTAGGTTAAAACACATTAAAGCTCATTTACTATATGCCACCTCTAAATCCTTTTAATTAAAATTTCCATTAACCTTCAAAATATTGTTGGATATAGTGCCCTCTAAGTCAATTATTGGGTCGCAGGTGCGTGATTGCAATGATTGAGGGAGGACCTATACCGATAAACATTCTTACTCGAGATGATAGTATGCTATCTGGTCTGTCTTTATCATCATATATAGATGTTGATAGAGCCCAAAGGATTCTTGTTTGACTACCAGCAGTATGATGGCGATCATATAAGTGGGAGCTGGGGTCTATAAGAATATCCTTAAAGTGTCCCTAGTCGTAGGAGTTTCGAGACAGGGCATCGATACTCCAGAGTAGACTACTGTATACAGTCGAGACCCCGACGAGGGGTGGTGGCCGGTCTCACAAGCCACTGGTGTCAGTTGGATCACCTAAGATGTATACAGGTGCTCATTAGGTTATGAGTACACCGGACAGGACTCGCCGGGAACATGCTAGTTGGTACTATACATATCGTCAGATAGCAGTTCCCTGGTGACATGTGTACAGGTTAGTTCATCGACCTGAGGTCGTCATTTGTCTCGTGTGAGTTCCCACTGTGCTTTGATTTATACCTTACCACGGGTCAAAGGAGTCGTGCAAACAGGTATATTTTGGGTAAAGTCCCGAGCCACATTGGAGGCAAGTGAGCGGATCTTCGGGGATTCGTCTCTCCCGGTATTGGGGGTGAGATCGCGCTGTGTTCAGTAGAGCCATTACACGAAATCCCTGTCCAGGGTAATCGAGATATACTGGTAGGTATACCAGTAGAATCTCAGGGTGTTCTGGGCTGCTCTCTGACACGACTTATATCGCTGTTGGGGGTCTGACGTTTACCGGCCCACTAGGCCGTATATGCGATACTCATAGACGAATGTTCCGGACTGTACAGATATTGTCACTGTCAGGCTCAGTAGGGTTTATTGGATGAGTTCGCTCGTCAGTTTCCCTTCCAATCAATACATAGGCAAAACGTTACGTACAGTTAGTACCTCTGACGTGCTAGTGGTTATACCCAGTGCCAGTGTACTGATGAGTCATTAGAGTCCCCCACAGACACTTTCCCAAGTTCGGGCGAAACGTTGTAGATGCCGTATGGGTTTATGGCAAGGTTCGGAAAATGCACGTGCATTTTCGCACGTGTCAGTTTTCGGGCAGATAATACTGGTAGGCTTTGGTTTAAGCCGGAACCCAGTATTATACTGTGTAGATATAAAATCTTTGTCTCAGTTGCATTTGTATTCGGTCGTAATACAAATGCGGGTATGTTTATACCGATACGGGGTTATCCTGAAATTCATTTCGGGATGATTTTTGGAAGTTGCCAGTTTCCAGTTTTCTATCAGCCGTATTTGACATTCGGTTAAATGCGGATTTATTCTTTCGTCTTTTGGGTGAGTCATGGTTCTAGAAGATTCTAGAAATGGTGACTAGGATTAGTGACTCATCATTTGCATTAATTGTGAGGTGAGGTGTTAAGTGAGGTGGATTAATTCATTTAATGTGTTCATACCACTCATTCTTTGCATATGATAAATATCCTTGATATTTTTCCTTACACTCACTCTCCTTGCTCCTACACTCACTCTCCCTCTTCTTTATATATATGGCCGGCCCCTCTTGTGAGATGATGATGGTTTTTCATTTGCTTGAAAGAAAAGATTATGATAGTTTAGGGTATGGAAATCTCATACAGTTCAATTTCCATTTACCCCATTCCAATTGGCAACTTCTTTTAACCGTTCGTCCATAGCCTTAGACGTAGAGAGACAAAGTATTCTACTCATTCTCTACTTCATCTTGGTCGTCTCTTTTAGCAAACTTGACGATCGAGTTGCCTCGGTTCAGAGGCGGGAGCCCGTTTAAAGATCCGTCGACGTGGTGCCACCTGGACGACGAGACCGGAGATCGAGCAAGTTCGGATCAGTTGCAACATAGCGTGGGATGATGGTTTAAGACCGAAGGACTCGGATCATTCGGTATAACAATTCTTCCCTCTTTACAATTTGTTAGTTTAGCTTTAATGGACGATCCGGGATAAAGTACGCGATAGCGCCAGTCGTAAAAGTTTTGTTCCGCATATTGGCGTCTGTTAGACGGCCGGGGCGCGACCGCGGACTAACAGTGGTATCAGAGACTCACCATTAAGCTATACTAACTTGTGCTAACGCGTTTAAAAGATCGATCGAACGAAATTTTTGAAACTACATTTTTCTGTACATGATGTTTCTGTCGATTTTTAAACTGTTCTAAAATTCATTTTGAGTATTCCAGAAAATCATGCAGGGTTTTTGAAGTATACTGGTGAAATTTTGGCACGTGATCCCACAAAACGACCGCGGATCCGCGGCCCAAACCATCGTTTGGCCGCTGATCCGCCGCGCTTTTGTGGGAACAGTGCGCCAAATTTTTCCAGTGGGTTTTTCATGGGAAATGGTGGTTTTTGGTATATGTCTTTTCGGCCAAAATTTTGTTACTGTACACCAGATGTACGTGGGGCCCATTTCGGGAAATTTTTGTCGATCGAAATTTTAAACGTGTTAGTTTACAGTACTTTCATTATATCTCCGACCGGGAATGTCATTTGATCGGTAAACCGCGTCTGATTGCTATAGTTCTTTTGGACGGATTTGCGACGTGACATTCGCGTTGATCTTCTGTGTTGTGCTGTAATGTTGCGGATTTGTCGAGATGGATAGCAGGGTGCAATGATAGTGTTGTTCAAATTTATTTGTACATTTGATATTACTGGGCGAGCGTCCAACATGTGGACTGCCGTCACTGCATGTTGTATATTATTCTTTTGGGGCACGACCAGGTTGCGGTCGATGTACCTGTTGTACTATTTTTATTTCTGTACTAGGTTTACCCCGTGGTGGGGTGCACGAATAGCCGGGTTCTAGAGGGCAACGGGTCCGTATCTCATGGTTTTGAAAGGCAGAGGGACCTTACTCTAAAATTGGCAGACTATTCGCCGCACTCGTAAGGGGTACAGGTTGACCCAAGGAGGGGTGCTCAATTTACCGGATTCCGTGAAGTGCCGGGTATTCCATTCACTATGTTGTGCGGACTACCTCGCTTCAGGTTTTGGCGGGTAACTTGCCGCACCCGTAGGGGTCTAGGTTTCATTGCACAGGCTATCCACACGACCAGGGGAACGTCGAGTTTCAGTAGCGGCTCTGTGAAACCCGGGGATCCCAGATTATCTGTATTGTTCTGTGATGCTTATTACTTTTCTGTAATGTTGCATTTATCACGCCTGGAGCGATTATTGTATATTAGTATATATACTATTAGATGTTCTATATGTTTTACACCCGCGCTAGTCCAGTCCCCGCTCTGTCGTTAGTTAAGTAACCTAACGAGTGATGACGGGACCCAGTGACGAATGCGGATGGCATATACGTACATTTTATTTTCGTTCTTTTCTGGTGTGATTGATTGATGGGACTGCATTGATTCTTATCAATGAAAGATAAAACAAACCTATATTTGATGTTGTTGGAACAAATTTTAAAATTATTACAAAGACGTTTCCTTTTGTTAAGCAAAGCGGTATTCAGTTGGAATATCCTGCACCTCATTCCATGAGGAAAGAGCCGAGATCCCTTCACCGGGAGTGACTTCTTTAGCAAAAGGTTTTCGCTACTATATATTTTTATAAAGCTACCAGGTTCCTTCAACGAGATCAAGTTCATTACGTTAAAGGTTTTTCGCCAAAAACCAGCCGTAATCCTCCGTCGTTTCTTATGGATGGTCAGTAGTATTCAAGTTATGTTTGTTGGCCTACGTCAAGACATAGTGTTTGGTAGCTGCTGGGTATTCATTTGTTGCATAGATAGATGCATTAGTTTAAGTCAGACGTACACCTTGTTGGCCTACGTCAAGGGCATGTACGATGACTTAAGTTGATCAGGACAACGACGTGTAGAACTTGACATGTTGCTTATGATTTGTTGGCCTACGTCAAGGTCATAAGAGCATGGGATAAAAATTACATCGGGAGTTTCAAACATACAAGAAACTTGCCAGGCTAGCGCATACCTTCTGGAGTGTGTTAACTTGAGTGGCTTCCATCAAGTTATCATACGATGATAGTTGGATCCCGATTCTCACTGATGAGTTGGTTTACTCTTCGGGTGACCCCGACTAATTCTTCTTTCAGGTTTGGAGGAGAATTTGAGAAAACAGTGGGATGTTTCCTAATTAGATAAAGTGATAACCATTCTGATTTAGGCTAGAGTGCACGCAGAGTGTTTCTTTTCTCTCTCTCTTTGGCAGCGACCTTTGACCTGTTGGAGATAGTGCCCTCAGAGTCAATTATTAGGTCACAGGTACGTGATTGTAATGATTGAGGGAGGACCTATCCCGGTAGGACAGTCTTACTCGAGATGATAGTATGCTATCTGGTTTACCTTTATCATCGTGTACTGCTTTAGGTGACATGACACGTCGCTATTACACGTTGATAGAGCCCCTAGGATTCTTGCTTGACCACCAGCAGTATGAGGGCGATCATATAAGTGGGAGCTGGGGGTCTACAAGCATATCCTTAAAGGTCCCTAGTCGTGGGAGTTTCGAGACCGGGCATCGATACTCCATTAGTAGACTAGTGTATACAGTCGAGACCCCGACGAGGGGCGGTGGCCGGTCTCACAAGCCACCGGTGTCAGTTGGATCACCTAAGATGTATACAGGTGCTCATTGGGTTATGAGTACACCGGACAGGACTCGCCGGGAACATGCTAGTTGGTCATATACCAGACGTCAGATGGCAGTTCCCTGGTGACATGTGTGCAGGTTAGTTCATCGACCTGGGGATCGTCATTTGTCTCGTGTGAGTTCCCACTGTACTTTGATTACTACCCTACCACGGCTCAAAGGAGTCGTGCAAACAGGTTTTAGTTGGGTACAGTCCAGAGCCACATGGAGGCAGTGAGCGTATCTTCAGGGGTTCGTCTCTCCCGGTATTGGGGGTGAGGTCGTGCTGTGTCTAGGAGAGCCATTACACAAAGTCCTTGGCCAAGGCAAGGAGATTTACTGGTAGGTATTCCAGTAGTATCTCAGGGTGTTCTGGGCTACACTCCGACACGACTTGTACCGCTTTTGGGGGTCTGACTTTTACCAACCCCCTAGGCCCGCCATGCGATGCTCATAGACGAACGGACCGGACTGCACGGATATTGTCACTGACAGGCTCAGTAGGGTGTCAGGATGAGTTTACTCATCGACGTCCCTTTTGGTCAATAGCTGGTGGCCCGTCACGTATTGGCTTATACCTCTGACGTACTAGTGGTTAAATCCACAGCCATAGTATTGACGAGTCTTTAGAGTCCACCACACTTTCAGTTACTCAGCTTTCGGGCGAAACGCTGTAGAGGCCGTATGGAGATATGGCAGGGTCCGATCAGATACGTGCGGTATTGCACGGATCAGGATCGGACGGTTTGTACTAGTAGCCGTATAGGTATATGGCAGGGTTCGATCAGATACGTGCGGTATTGCACGGATCAGGATCGAACGGATATTACTAGCCGGTTTTGGTTTAAGCCGTTCCTAGTTTAGTACAGTGTAGATTTTGTCTCATTGCATTTGTATCCGGACGGAATACAGATGCGGGTGTGTATGCACAGTATCGGGGTTTTCCTGTAATTTATTACGGGACCAGTTTTCTGGAGTTGCCAGTTTGCATTCCGTTCCGGCCGGTTTTCCTTTGTTCTTTCCCGGCCGGACTTTTTCGATGGAGGGGGTTATTTGCAGTTTTGCAAATAACACTTTGTGGGGGGGGGGGTTTCTTGCAATTGTATTGATTATGATGGCTTTCATATCTTGCACCATTGACTTGCTTTTTATTGTGATTGAAAGGGTATGGGTTGAATAGTAGAACAAGCATGGTTCATGTTTGTTTGTGGTCACCTCTTCACTTCTCCTACACTCACCTCCCTTCTAGCTTCATATGGTTTTTCCTCCACCCTTTATTCTCACTTGATGATAAGTCTTTCATGGTTGTGAGAAGAAGAAGAGAGAGCTTTATTCATGAGAGTTTTCTTTCTTGATCTAGTTTTCATGCTAGAAAAATGCAAGCACCATTTTTCTAATCCTTGTTTCCTCCATCATCCTCATTGGCAACAACATAACCCCAAAGAGACAAGCATCTTCTACACTACATTCTACAGCATATCTTGAGCATGTCGAGTTGCCGGCTTCATGCTCGAGTTGCCTCGGTATTGAGGCGGGAGCCCGTAAAAGACGAAGGCGATGTGGTGCCCTTTCCGGCGAGGAGGCGACGAGGAGGAGAAGGACGGAGATCCCGCGAGGAGATCGGAGTGGAGATGAAGACCGGAGGACTTGGATCGTCGGTATACATCTCTTCCTTCTCTTTGTAGTTAGCTAGATTTAGTTTAATGGCCCGATCCGGTTTTAGTGCGCGGTGGTGCCGTTTTGCCAAGTCCGCAAAAATTTAAGTTATTCACCGCTTCCGCATTCCGGCGTCGGTTTGACGGCCGGGGCGCCGCCGTGCACTTACAGTGGTATCAGAGCCTCGCCATTAACTTAGTCTAACTTTGTGTTATGTGTTTGCATTTCCGATCGATCAAAAAGTTCCAAAACTGCATTTTAGTTCGCATCAGTTTCTGTTGAAAATTTTTGGTCTCGAAAAATTTTTCAGGTTATAAAATATTGATGTACTGGAAAATATAAGAGTTCTGTAAAAATTTGATGAAGTAACTCCACAGTTGGAGCGCGGAACCGCCGCGAAAACCCCATTTGTGCGGCCCTTCCGCCGCGCACTATTCACATCACTTCATCATTTTTTTACAGAGGCCTTCTGGGCTTAAAATATGGGCTTTGGAATATTAAAGTTGGGCCAATTATTTCTGTGAGTGCTACAGTTTTCTTTGGGGCCCACTTGTTAATTGTTTGATCAATCGGAAATTTTTAAACACATTTTTCACAGTATTTACATTATATCTGCGACCGTCAATGTCACTCGATCGGTAAATCCGGTCTAACTGCTATAGCCCGGTTAGACGGATTTGCGAACGTGACTTTCACGTTGATGTTCTATGTATTTGCTGTGATGTTGCGGATCGGTCGTGGGGATAGCCTGGATGCAATGCTAGTACAGTTTTGTTGTATTATGTACATTTGATATTGCGGGGCGAGCGTCCGACATGTGGACTGCCGTCACTGCCTGTTTGTATTATTATTTTGGGGCACGACCTGGTTGCGGTCGATGTACCCGATGTATGTATATTTTACTTTCTGTACTAGGATTGCCCCGCGGAGGGGTGCACGGATAGCCGGGTTCTAGAGGGCAACAAGCCCGCATCTCATGGCATTGAGACGGAAGGGGGCTTCACTCTAGGATTGGCGGGCTATTCGCCGCACTCGTAGGGGGTATAGGTTTGACCCAGGAGGGGTGCCCAAGTTGCCGGATTCCGTGAAGTGCTGGGTGGTCCATTCACGGTGCTGAAGGGGGCTGCCTCGCTTCAGGTTTTGGCGGGTGACTTGCCGCGCCCGTAGGGGTCTAGGATTCTCATTGCACAGGCTATCCACACGACCAGGGGAACGTCGGGTTTCAGTAGTGGCTCTGTGAAACCCGGGGTTCCCAGATATCTGTATTGTTTCTGTGATGCTGTTCATTCTCTGTGATGTTGCATTTTATTCACGCCTTGAGCGAAATACTATATATTTGGTATATATATTAGTAGATGTTGTATATGTTTTTCATCCGCGCTAGTCCAGTCCCCGCTCTGCCGTTAGTTAGCTAACCTAACGGGTGATGACGGGACCCAGTGGCGAATGCGGATGGCATATACGTACGTCAGTATATTTTCGTTCTTTGTGGTGTGATCAATTGATGGGACTGCGTTGATTCGGATCAATGCAAGTTAAACAAACCTAATCTGATGTTGTTGGAACACTTTTCAAAAAGCTGTTATTGCAAGGACGTTTACTTTTGTTTTGCATCGTGGTATTCATTGGAATATCCTGCTCCTCAGTCGACGAGGCAAGGGCCGAGATCCCTTCACCGGGAGTGACCCCTTGGACAGAAGTTTGCGTCAGGGCATTAACTTCACTATAGCCGATTACTTTTGCTTTGCATCGCGGTATTCATTTGGAATATCCTGCACCCCATTCTACGGGGAAAGAGCCGAGATCCCCTCACAGGGAGTGACCTCTTTAGCAACGGTTTTCGTCACTATATTTTTAAAAGCTATCCGTTCCTTCGACGATATCAAGTTCATTACGTTAAAGGTTTTCGCCAGAAACCATTCGTAGCCCTCCATCATTTCAGTTAAATATTCGGTAGTATTCAAGCTATGTATTTTGACCTCACGCCAAGGCATAGTGATTGGTAGCTGCCGGGTATTTATCTGTTGCATAGATAGATGCGTTGGTTTGGGACAGTCGTACTACTATTTTGGCCTACGTCAAGGGTATGTACGGGTGGATTCAAATTAACCTGGATAATGATGGGCAGAACTTGACATGTGACTTATGATATTTTGACCTCACGCCAAGGTCATAAGAGCATGGGGCAGAAATCACATCGGGAGTTTCAAAAGAACTGAAACTTGCCAGATATGCGCATACCTTCTGGAGTGTGATACCGTGAGCGGATTCCGTCACGTTATCATGCGATGATAGTTGGATCCCGATTCCCACTGATGAGTTAGTTTACTCCTCGGGTGACCCCGACTAATTCTTCTTTCAGGTTTGGAGGAGAATTTGAGGTACAGTGGGAGGTTTCCTGATTAGAAAAAGTGATAACCATTCTGATCTAGGATAGAGTGCACGCTGAGTGTTTCTTCTCTCTCTCTCTCTGGCAGCGACTATTGACCCGACCCTAAGACTATGACTCAGTGACCAAGTTGACCGAACCTTCTTAACACTGGCTTTTGGATTGTCAGAGTTGCAGACCTCATTGCCACTCCTACTTTTACCCTTTTCTCCAGGACACCCCGTATTACTGCGAACGTCCACTTCCATTGGACAAAACCATCGTATGGTTAGATACGAACTCGAAGGAATTCGAGGATGGTTTCCGGTTCTGGAGAAAACGGATAGGATTATTCAGTTGTCTTTTCTTTTCACCTTCTCTCAGGTTGCGAGTACTCCTTGGTTTAGGAGTAGTACACCTATTACGCAAATTGGATAGTCTTCTTCCAAACCATAGGCTGGTGCCGACCGGTAGGGAATGAAGAAAACCAGTTAGCCTAAACGGTGTACAGAAGGTATTAAGTTCAGACAAAACAAGGGATTAGTAAGAGGGCAAAGTAAATTGCAACATATATTCACAACCAAACCAAATATTTCGTTACCACTCCCACATCACCTTTGTATTTCTCCAGGACACTCCGTATCACTACGAAGATCCACAGTTTATTTGGATACTCCATCGTATGGTTATATACGAACTCGAATGGAACTTGTTCCAGTTCGGGGATGGATTCTGGTTCAGGAGAAATAGGAATAAGGTTTATTCGGTTGTCTTTTATCTTCACCCTCTCTCATTGTGAGTGTTCCTAGGATTGGGACAGTACACCCATTATGCTTATTGGATAGTCTTCTTCCAAACCATAGGCTGGTGCCGAACGGTAGGGAAGGAAGAAAACCATTTGGCCTAAAAGGGTGTGCAGAAGGTAAAGACTAAAGACATATGAAGGGATTTGGAGAGGTGGCAAAGAACTATACGGTTATAGTTGTGAATCTGGATAATGGTAGAGGCATTACTAGGAATACCAGAATACCCCATCGGAACATTTCAATGTTTCAGTTCAACTGTGTAATGTTAAAGGAAAACTGATTTCCCGATTAGATACTTACTCCAGGGTATGTATTTACCAGGTATGATTCTCACATCTGTATGGTTTTACAGATGATGAGAGGGAGTAGGTTATTGGGAATTGGGTGATCATCCTCATTATATCGGGATTCGTTGTAATCGGTGATATTTGAGGAAATCACCTGGGCTGTTTGCCGGTCGGCAAATATTTGGTTTTGAATATCCGCAGTTATGCACCAATTTCAAATTGATATATCTGTACGTCTATTTTTATAGAGTGAGATATACCTTTCTAAAATTATGTCTACGACATTTACCTATATCAGTGGATGGTTAGGTAAGGAGCATTAAACAGCGGTGTAATTCTTCTTAACCATAAGTACAGTTTTCAACCTACGGCACACAGTGAATGAGTTATCAGACTCAAGGGACTTTTACAGAGTATTGTATGTTGTCCAGGGTCCATCAGGACAGAGGGGATGGTCCTCGTACTATATTCGGTTTACTTATGACTTCTCTAGTTTTTAGACAGGTGTTTCGTGGAAACACAGGGTCCGAATTTCGAGAAGTTATAGGTATTTGAATAGAGTAGAGAACCAGGTATAGCAAGTATCGGGATTCTTCGAAGAGATCGAAGATGTAGATACTTGTGAATGGTATTCAGTTGATAGTAATGATAAAGAGATCTTGCTTCTCTTTCAGGTTACTCATAATTGGAAGTATTCCTAAGTTGAGTAACGCTGATCGGCCTCCTTCCATTTAGTTGACATGCGCTGGGGACAGCTGCATGATTTGAATCTGGTTCAATTAAATCAGTGCCTCTGTTCCTATATGGGATATAGAACAGTTCGTATCTTAACGATGTTAAGGTACGGGGAGTTGTCCGTCTTATGCTTAAAACCAGACTCTGGATAACTCAAAGGCACGTTTCTGTAATGGCTGTTTGTGGGTTGACCCAGGCTATGACGAGGGTTGATTTTCTACCATCTGGATGAACAATAGCGATATTGTTCTAGACTCGCCACAGTTTGATTAAAAATGGATTTTTTTTCAGAAAACAGTAGTGGGAGTATGGTAGAACTGGAAGTGATTCCAGAACCACAAACGATTACTGAAGATTTGATAAGGAACCTAAAGATTCAATCTGGATTGACATTCCATTGGCCACTCCGCAGATATGGTGGGTAACTTCAGGCACCCGAGAGGTACTCCGGTAGCCTCAAGGACGGTGACAGGGAAGTTCTTGTTTACCCACAATAGCCATTGCTGTTGTTCCAGGTTACGAGACCCGGCGGGAGGATGAGTATAGCGTCGTTCTAAACCAGTTTTAGAAGTGTACGTCTATATGACTCTGCCAGAGGGTTGTCGTAGTCAGTGGGAGCAGCGGAAGCATTGGTGGACAGGTTGCTTATGTCTATTTATAGACTAGAGCAGATGTAGCGGAGATAGATCATCTATTTCTGATGTGACAGTCATAGGTTTGACGTCATCAGAATAGGGGATGGATCTGTTGAGAAGGTAGTAGGAAATGATATTCCTTTACCACGATCGGTTATACTTTGGTCGTCACACAGTGGTTTCTCCACAAAGGACTTGGACATTATATCAGACATACTGGTTACTAGATCTATGGTTTTAGATCTAGATTTGGGTGGTTTCTCAATCAGGGTACCTTGATAGCATTCTAAGAGTATTTAGAATGGACGACACCTAGCACGGTAGTATACCTGCAGGTGATGGAGTCACCCTCCCTAAAGGTGTCTTATAGACTAAAATAGAGAGGGATGTGCATGATTGGCAGATCACTTGCTTAGGCAATTGAGTCAATCATGAGATGTCAAGTACCACACCAGATGTTGTTCTTGCACTAGATGCAATAAGTTGATATTGATCCAATCCTGGAGAAACAGTCAGAAGCAGTTTTAGAACATAAGTGGCTGTTCTAGGGATATGATAACGAAAGTCCCACTCGGGAAACTGTTATCATTCCAGGCTTCCAAGGTGACA
Source organism: Agapanthus africanus (assembly GCA_030015575.1). Classification (NCBI taxonomy): domain Eukaryota; kingdom Viridiplantae; phylum Streptophyta; class Magnoliopsida; order Asparagales; family Amaryllidaceae; genus Agapanthus; species Agapanthus africanus. The sequence goes on from CM057337.1 coordinate 313,992,548, forward strand.
TGGACGACAAGGAGGTTGTCAGAGTTATAGTTTTCCTTCTGATGAGGGGCAGTATTTTGGACAGGTGATCCAAGGCAATACTGAGGGAGGCATGGCGCGCAGGATACTGATTAAGTTCAGTTGACGATACAGTCTAAGAAGTTTGGATTTGGAGTTCATTTATGAGCTTTGTCCCATCAGACATCCAGACACATTCTAAGACAGGTATTGCTCATTTCGGGAGATGGGTTTCTCCGCGAACATGAGATATAGAGAGACATAGAAAGAAACAACTAAGCGGATCCACTCACTGAGGCTATTCCTCGAACGCAATAGTTCCGCAAACGAGCTTTGTGAGACTGACTAGTAGAGGAGTTGGATGTTCGGTATCACACGGGCTGTGAGTATGCGACATCGCAATAATTAGCCTTGAGTGCAAGTGGGAGATTGTTGGAGATAGTGCCCTCAGAGTCAATTATTAGGTCACAGGTACGTGATTGTAATGATTGAGGGAGGACCTATCCCGGTAGGACAGTCTTACTCGAGATGATAGTATGCTATCTGGTTTACCTTTATCATCGTGTACTGCTTTAGGTGACATGACACGTCGCTATTACACGTTGATAGAGCCCCTAGGATTCTTGCTTGACCACCAGCAGTATGAGGGCGATCATATAAGTGGGAGCTGGGGGTCTACAAGCATATCCTTAAAGGTCCCTAGTCGTGGGAGTTTCGAGACCGGGCATCGATACTCCATTAGTAGACTAGTGTATACAGTCGAGACCCCGACGAGGGGCGGTGGCCGGTCTCACAAGCCACCGGTGTCAGTTGGATCACCTAAGATGTATACAGGTGCTCATTGGGTTATGAGTACACCGGACAGGACTCGCCGGGAACATGCTAGTTGGTCATATACCAGACGTCAGATGGCAGTTCCCTGGTGACATGTGTGCAGGTTAGTTCATCGACCTGGGGATCGTCATTTGTCTCGTGTGAGTTCCCACTGTACTTTGATTACTACCCTACCACGGCTCAAAGGAGTCGTGCAAACAGGTTTTAGTTGGGTACAGTCCAGAGCCACATGGAGGCAGTGAGCGTATCTTCAGGGGTTCGTCTCTCCCGGTATTGGGGGTGAGGTCGTGCTGTGTCTAGGAGAGCCATTACACAAAGTCCTTGGCCAAGGCAAGGAGATTTACTGGTAGGTATTCCAGTAGTATCTCAGGGTGTTCTGGGCTACACTCCGACACGACTTGTACCGCTTTTGGGGGTCTGACTTTTACCAACCCCCTAGGCCCGCCATGCGATGCTCATAGACGAACGGACCGGACTGCACGGATATTGTCACTGACAGGCTCAGTAGGGTGTCAGGATGAGTTTACTCATCGACGTCCCTTTTGGTCAATAGCTGGTGGCCCGTCACGTATTGGCTTATACCTCTGACGTACTAGTGGTTAAATCCACAGCCATAGTATTGACGAGTCTTTAGAGTCCACCACACTTTCAGTTACTCAGCTTTCGGGCGAAACGCTGTAGAGGCCGTATGGAGATATGGCAGGGTCCGATCAGATACGTGCGGTATTGCACGGATCAGGATCGGACGGTTTGTACTAGTAGCCGTATAGGTATATGGCAGGGTTCGATCAGATACGTGCGGTATTGCACGGATCAGGATCGAACGGATATTACTAGCCGGTTTTGGTTTAAGCCGTTCCTAGTTTAGTACAGTGTAGATTTTGTCTCATTGCATTTGTATCCGGACGGAATACAGATGCGGGTGTGTATGCACAGTATCGGGGTTTTCCTGTAATTTATTACGGGACCAGTTTTCTGGAGTTGCCAGTTTGCATTCCGTTCCGGCCGGTTTTCCTTTGTTCTTTCCCGGCCGGACTTTTTCGATGGAGGGGGTTATTTGCAGTTTTGCAAATAACACTTTGTGGGGGGGGGGGTTTCTTGCAATTGTATTGATTATGATGGCTTTCATATCTTGCACCATTGACTTGCTTTTTATTGTGATTGAAAGGGTATGGGTTGAATAGTAGAACAAGCATGGTTCATGTTTGTTTGTGGTCACCTCTTCACTTCTCCTACACTCACCTCCCTTCTAGCTTCATATGGTTTTTCCTCCACCCTTTATTCTCACTTGATGATAAGTCTTTCATGGTTGTGAGAAGAAGAAGAGAGAGCTTTATTCATGAGAGTTTTCTTTCTTGATCTAGTTTTCATGCTAGAAAAATGCAAGCACCATTTTTCTAATCCTTGTTTCCTCCATCATCCTCATTGGCAACAACATAACCCCAAAGAGACAAGCATCTTCTACACTACATTCTACAGCATATCTTGAGCATGTCGAGTTGCCGGCTTCATGCTCGAGTTGCCTCGGTATTGAGGCGGGAGCCCGTAAAAGACGAAGGCGATGTGGTGCCCTTTCCGGCGAGGAGGCGACGAGGAGGAGAAGGACGGAGATCCCGCGAGGAGATCGGAGTGGAGATGAAGACCGGAGGACTTGGATCGTCGGTATACATCTCTTCCTTCTCTTTGTAGTTAGCTAGATTTAGTTTAATGGCCCGATCCGGTTTTAGTGCGCGGTGGTGCCGTTTTGCCAAGTCCGCAAAAATTTAAGTTATTCACCGCTTCCGCATTCCGGCGTCGGTTTGACGGCCGGGGCGCCGCCGTGCACTTACATGACCGACCCTAGACTACAACTCAGTGACCAAAGTTGACCGAACCTTCTTAAAATACTGGCCGTTTGGATTGTCTAAAGTTGCATAAGTCATTGCCACTCCTTCTTTTACCCTTTGTATTTCTTAGAACACCCCGTATTACTACGGACATCCACTTCCATTTGATAGATCCATCGTATGGTTATATACGAACTCGAAGGGTCTTCTTCAAGGATGGATCCAGGTTCAGGAGAAATAGAATTAGTTTATTCAGTTGTCTTTTATTATCACCTTCTCTCAGGTTGCGAGGGCTCGTTGGTTTAAGAGAGTACACCTATTACGCTTATTGGATAGTCTTATTCCAAACCATAGGCAGGTGCCGAAAGGTAGGGAAGGAAGAAAACCAATTAGCCTAAGTAGGATGTGCAGAAGGTAATATGTAAAGACAAGATAAAGGAATTAGAAAGAGGGCAAAGTAAATTGCGACTATTCATATTCACGACCAAACCACGTATTTCATCGCCACTACTACTTCACCTTTGATTTCTCCAGAACAACCCGTATCACTACGAACATCCAATTCCATTAGATAAATCCATCGTATGGTTATATACGAACTCGAAGTATATTTTTTCGAGGATGGATTCTGGTTCAGAAGAAATAAGAATAAGGTTTATTCAGTTGTCTTTTATCATCACCTTCTCTCAAGTTGCGAGTTCTCCTAGGATTAGGAGAGTACACCTATTATGCTTACTAGATAGTCTTATTCCAAACCATAGGCTGGTGCCGAACGGTAGGGAAGGAAGAAAACCATTTAGCCTAATGATGGTGTACAGAAGGTAACGACTGAAGACAAATTAAAGGGAATTGGAAAGATGGCAGGGAAATATACGGTTAAAGTCATGATTTGGATTATGGAAGAGGCATTACTAAGAATACCAGGACACCCCTTCGAAACATTTTCATGTTTCAGTTACACTGTGCAACGTTAATTGAAATCTGATTTCCCGATTAGATACTTACTCCAGGGTATGTATTTACCAGATATGATTCTCACATCTGTATGGTTTTACAGATGTTGAGTGGGAGCAAGTTATTGGGAATTAGGTGATCATCCTCATTATATCAGAATTCGTTGAAATTGGTGATATTTGAGGAGATCACCTAGGTACAGTTTTCAACCTACGATGCACAGGTTTTGAGTTATTAAACTCAGCGGACTTATACCGAGTATTGTATGTTGTCCAGTGTCCGTAAGGACAAAGGGGTTGGTCCTCGAACTATATTATGTTTACTTGTAAATTCTCTAGTTTTTAGACAAGTGTTTCGTAGAAATACAATGTCTAAGTTTTGAGAAGTTGTGGGTATAAGGATAAAGTAGAGAACCAAGCATCGCAAGTATCGGGATTCTTCAAAGAAGTCGAAGATGTAGATACTTGTGATAGGTATTCAAGTTGATAGTAATGGTTTTTGAGAAACTTGTTTCTCTTTCAGGTTACTCATAATTGGATGGATTCCTAAGTTGAGTAATACTGATCAGCCTCTCTCCATTAAGATGATATGTACTGGAGACAGCTGCATAATTTGAATCTGGTTCCAATTAAATAAGTGCCAAAATTTTTATATTTGATATAGAATGCTTCATATCTTAACGATGTTAAGGTACGGGGAGTTGTCCAGCTTATGCTTAAAACCAGACACTGGATAACTCAAGGCACGTTTCTGTAATGGCAGTTTATGGGTTGACCCTAGCTTCGACGAGGGTTGATTTTCTACCATCTGGAAGATCAATAGTGATATTGTTCTTGACTCACCACAGTTTTATTAAAATGGATTTTTTCAAAAAAAAAAACAGTAGTGGGAGCATGGTTGAACTGGAAGTGATTCCAGAACCGCAAATGATTACGGAAAGTTTAATAGGACCTATATATTCAATCATGTTTGACATTCCAATAGCCACTTCGCAGATATGGTGGGTAACCTCAGACACCCGAGAGGTACTCCAGTAGCCTCAAGGACGGTGACAGGGAGGTTCTAGTTTACCCAGACTTGACACTACTGTTGTTCCAGACTTTGAGACCCGGCAGGAGGATATGTATAGCGTTGTTCTAAACTAGTTTTAGAAATGTACGTATATATATTATTCTGCCAGAGGGTTGTCATAATCAGTGGGAGCAGCGGAAGCATGGTGGGCAAGTAGCTAGTGTCTATTTATAGACTTGAGCAGAAATAGCGGAGATAGATCATCTAATTTTGATGTGACAATCATGGGTTTGACTTCATCAGAATAGGGGATGGATCTGTTAAGAAGGAAGTAGGGTGTGATGTCCTGGTATTTGGATGACATACACAGAGTAGGAAGTAAAATTCCTACACTACGATCGGTTGTACTGTGGTCGTCACACAGTTGTTTCTCCACAAAGGATATGGATATAATATCTGACATTCTGGTTACGAGATCTATGGTTTTAGACTAGATTTGGGTAGTTTCCCAATGTGGGTACTTTGACAATATTCTAATAGTATTTTAGAATAGTTGACTCCTGGCATGGTGGTGTACCTGCAGGTGATAGAGTCACCCTCTCTAAAGGTGTCTTACAAACTAAAGAGGAGAGGGATGTACATGATTGACAGATCACTTGCTTGGGCAATTGAGTCAATCATGAGATGTTAAGTACCACACCAGATGTCGTTTTCGCACTAGATGCGATAAGTTTATATTAATCCAATCCTGAAGAAACATACGGAAGCAGTTATAGAACATAAGTACATGTTTTACGGATTTGATGACGGCAGCCTCCTTCGGGAGACAGTTATAATTCCAGGCTTCACAGGTGACATGGATGACAGAGTGATTGTCAGAGTTATAGTTTTCCCTCTGACGAGGGACAGTATTATGGGCAGGTGGTCCAAGAGGATACTGTGGGAGGCATAGTGTGCAGCACTGATTAGTTTCAGTGATCGATACAGTCTAAGAAGTTTGGATTTGGAGTTCATTTATGAACTAGGTCCCATCAGATATCCTGACATATTCTAAGACAGGTATTACTCGATTCGGGAGATGGTTTTCTCCGCGAACTTGAGATTAAGAGAGACATAGAAAGAAACTTCAAGGCGGATCCACTCACTGAGGCTATTTCTCGAATACAACAGTTTTGCAAACGAGCTTTGTGAAACTGATTAGTAGAGGAGTTGGATGTTCGGTATCACACGAGCAGTGAGTACGCGACATCGCAATAATTAGCCTTAAGTGCAAGTGGGAGATTGTTGGATATAGTGCCCTCTAAGTCAATTATTGGGTCGCAGGTGTGTGATTGCAATGATTGAGGGAGGACCTATACCGATAAACAGTCTTACTCGAGATGATGGTATGCTATCTGGTCTGTCTTTATCATCATATATAGATGTTGATAGAGCCTATAGGATTCTTGTTTGACTACCAGCAGTATGATGGCGATCATATAAGTGGGAGCTGGGGTCTATAAGAATATCCTTAAAGTGTCCCTAGTTGTAGGAGTTTCGAGACAGGGCATCGATACTCCAGAGTAGACTAGTGTATACAGTCGAGACCCCGACGAGGGGCGGTGGCCGGTCTCACAAGCAACCGGTGTCAGTTGGATCACCTAAGATGTATACAGGTGCTCATTAGGTTATGAGTACACCGGACAGGACTCGCCAGGAACATGCTAGTTGGTACTATACATATCGTCAGATAGCAGTTTCCTGGTGACATGTGTACAGGTTAGTTCATCGACCTGAGGTCGTCATTTGTCTCGTGTGAGTTCCCACTGTGCTTTGATTTATACCCTACCACGGGTCAAAGGAGTCATGCAAACAGGTATATTTTGGGTACAGTCCCGAGCCACATTGGAGGCAAGTGAGCGGATCTTCGGGGATTCGTCTCTCCCGGTATTGGGAGTGAGATCGCGCTGTGTTTAGGAGAGCCATTGCACGAAATCCCTGGCCAGGGTAATCGAGATATACTGGTAGGTATACCAGTAGAATCTCAGGGTGTTCTGGGCTGCTCTCTGACACGACTTATATCGCTGTTGGGGTCTGACGTTTACCGGCCAACTAGGCCGTATATGCGATACTCATAGACGAATGTTCCGGACTGTACAGATATTGTCACTGTCAGGCTCAGTAGGGTTTATTGGATGAGTTCGCTCGTCAGTTTCCCTTCCAATCAATACATAGGCAAAACATTACGTACAGTTAGTACCTCTGACGTGCTAATGGTTATACCCAGTGCCAGTGAACTGATGAGTCATTAGAGTCCCCCAAAGACACTTTCCCAAGTTCGCGTGAAACGTTGTAGATGCCGTATGGGTTTATGGCAAGGTTCGGAAAATGCACGTGCATTTTCGCACGTGTCAGTTTTCGGGCAGATAATACTGGTAGGCTTTGGTTTAAGCCGGAACCCAGTATTATAATGTGTAGATATAATATCTTTGTCTCAGTTGAATTTGTATTCGGTCCTAATACAAATGCGGGTATGTTTATACCGATACGGGGTTATCCTGAAATTCATTTCGGGATGATTTTTGGAAGTTGCCAGTTTCCAGTTTTCTATCAGCCGTATTTGACATTCGGTTAAATGCGGATTTATCCTTTCGTCTTTTGGGTGAGTCATGGTTCTAGAAGATTCTAGAAATGGTGACTAGGATTAGTGACTTATCATTTGCATTAATTGTGAGGTGAGGTGTTAAGTGAGGTGGATTAATTCATTTAATGTGTTCATACCACTCATTCTTTGCATATGATAAATATCCTTGATATTTTTCCTTACACTCACTCTCCTTGCTCCTACACTCACTCTCCCTCTTCTTTATATATATGGCCGGCCCTCTTGTGAGATGATGATGGTTTTTCATTTGCTTGAGAGAAAAGATTATGATAGTTTAGGGTATGGAAATCTCATACAGTTCAATTTCTATTTACCCGATTCCAATTGGCAACTTCTTTTAACCGTTCGTCCATAGCCTTGTACGTAACGAGACAAAGTATTCTACTCATTCTCTACTTCATCTTGGTCGTCTCTTTTAGCAAACTTGACGATCGAGTTGCCTCGGTTCAGAGACGGGAGCCCGTTTAAAGATCTGTCGACGTGGTGCCACCTGGACGACGAGACCGGAGATCGAGCAAGTTCGGATCAGTTGCAACATAGCGTGGGATGATGGTTGAAGACCGAAGGACTCGGATCATTCGGTATAACAATTCTACCCTTTTTACAATTTGTTAGTTTAGCTTTAATGGACGATCCGGGATAAAGTACGCGATAGCGCTAGTCGTAAAAGTTTTGTTCCGCATATTGGCGTCTGTTAGACGGCCGGGGCGCGACCGCGGACTAACAAATATCTATATATTTTCCAAGATATTTTGCAAGAAGTCAAAATTGCTTAATCTTGTGATTACGTTAGCATGGATTCAATTTATCATAATTAACCCAATCCGAATTGTAATTACCACTAATTAAGTGTCTAATTAAAAGCTTATAATAATATTTTAATTTAGGAAAAATATTAAAGTGAACTAAAATTTTCAAGTGACTAACTAAATACCGCAACTAGCAATTTCCTAGTTAAACTAGGTGCAGTTAAGTCTATACAGAAAAATGACCACTTCAAGGTTTTTACGGAAAACAAAAATTATTTTACCTATTATCGGAAAATTCGCCTAAACGATTTCTAAAACGTTACAATCTTCCCCCTTAAAGAAATTCGGTCTCCGAATTTAAAATTTTATCTACATGCACCTTCGAAGAGATAAGGGAAAATTCTTCCGCATCTCGCTCGCAGCCTCCCAAGTGATCTCCTCACTAGACGGCTATGCCAAAGAACCTTCACAGATGGCAAGACCTTTGACAAAAGTTTCTCCATCTGCCGATCCACCATAACTATCGACTGCTGGTGAATGAAAGATCGCGTCCAAAATGAATGAACTGGTGCTAAATCATGTGAGAAGGGTCATGAAGGTAATTGCGAAGAATCAACACAAGGAATACGGGGTGAACATCCAGAAATCTGGGTGGAAGTGCCAAACGATAGGCAACTGTACCGACTCGTTCAAGGATCTCAAAAGGACCTACAATTCTGGGACTAAGTTTCCCAAAACTCAACACACCATTCATCAGAAAAATCAATAGGAATACATGATCTCCCACTGCGAACTCAAGTTTGTGACAACGATGGTCGGCATAAGACTTCTGTCTGCACTGGGCTGCTCTCATCCTGTACTGAATCAACTGGATCATCTCCGAAATCTTTTGACTAGATGGGGTCCAAAAATCCTGCTCTCGCGGAGTCGGTAAAACAGACTGGCGATCGACACAACCTACCATACAAAGCCTAAGAGGTTGCCATCTGAATCGTCTCCTGATAACAGTTATTGTAGAAGAATTCTATCAATGGCAAGTGACGATCCCAACTGCCGACAAACTTAAGCACGCACACACGAAGCATATCCTCCAGAGTCTATATAGTCCGCTCTCACTAACCATCGGTCTATGGATGGGAAGTGGTGCTAAAGCTTAAACAGTACCCAAGGCTTCCTGAAGCTTCTGCCAAAGACGGCTAGTGAACTGGGTGCCTCTATTGGATACAACGCATGAAGGAACTCTATGCAAACTCACAAACTTATCGAAGAACAACCTAGCAAACTGAGCATAACCGGACAACAATCACCCAAAAGGAGTCATACCCTTGACTAGACCTGGGTAGACCCACAATAAAATTTATTGAGATCTGCTCCCATTCCCACTCTGGAACGGTTAATGTTGCAACTCTCCTGCCGGTCTCAAATGCTCAACCTTAGCTCGCCAACAACTCAGGCACCTCAAAACAAAATCTGAAACATCACTCTTCATCCCAGCCCACCCGTAACTAACTATCAAGTTACGTTACATCTTGATGGAACTTGGGTGAACACTGAAAGCTGACTGATGTGCCTGCTCTTGGATCTCGCGTCTCTACCCATCAGTATCAGGTACACACCAACGATTCCCTAAACGTAGCATACCCTGGTCATTAATCGAAAACTCCAAATCTTTACCCAGCCGAACATGCTCAAGAATTTTAGAAAAATGGGCATCGGCGGGCTGTGCCTCATGAAAACGATTAAGTAAATGTGCACGGGCGCGGACATGAGCTAGCTGTCCCCTCCAGAAGAGGTGAACTTAAGCTGTACTCAACGGTCGCACAAGAACTGCAAATCTACAGAAGAATGTCTCTGAACTGTGCTCATCTATGACAAGCTAACCCTGGGCCTACGACTCAAAGCATCAGCTACCACAATCGCCTTAGCCTGGCAATAAAGGATCTCACAATCACAATCCTTCACAAGCTCCATCCAACGGCGTTGTCTCAAACTCGAATCCCGCAGCAGGAAGATTAAGCTCTGGTGGTCTGTGAAAATCTGACACGACTCTCCATACAAGTAGTGTCTCCAAATCTTCAACGGAAGACCACCGCGGCCATCTCAAGATCATGAGTGGGATAATCCTGCTCGTACTACCTCCAACTGTCAGGAAGCATAAGCGATAACTCTATCATGCTGTATCAATACACAATCGAGCCCCACTAGCGAAACATCACAGTTAAAGACAAAGTCGCCCAATCCAGAAAGCAAAGATAGAACTGGTGCAGTCATCAACCTGTAAGTCGACATTAGACACCCCACATGATGCGGGGAGGCGGAATAGGTAAAACAATCATTTTTTTAAACTAACATCGACTAACTTTACGGATCTTTGCTAAACCCTAACTAACAACTATATAGAAGTGATTAGCTACTCTGATAGATGATTATACCAAATGAATCAAGTCCTTCTTGTTCTCGTTGATCACCTCCCCGTCGGCCTCCTCGATATGATAGAAGATCCACCTGAGAGCTACTTCTCCAAGCTTTAACCTCTCACTTGAAGTAACTAGGTTGCTATGAGTGCTAATCAAGGTAACCTAGAGGATATAGAAGAGGATTAGGGATCTATTAGTCTTGCTAACTTTTGGATCTCAACACATAAGAGGTTAGGGTTAGTTCTTTGAAGAGAGAGAGCTTGAGGAGAGAGAAGGTGAGAGTGAGAATGATATGAATAATATCTCATTTGTGAATATATATGAAGCATGATAATTATTAAATGAATAACATATGATAATATCAACCATGCTTCATTAACTCACTATGTGTGAATCACATCATGAGTCATTAAGCAATAAATGCTTCATTAACTCATTTGGATGAATCACACCATGAGTTATTAATCCATTTAATGCAAATTTCACCTAGCCTCCAACTCATCAATCTTCTAGAAGCTTCTCGACTAATTACAAGAATGCCCCTCCCATCCGTGAAAACACAAAAATACTGAGACAGTATAAATCCAATAATCCAATACTAGAATCTGGCTTAAACCAAAGCCTGCTAGTATAAACTGTCCGAACATCGTACATGCGTAAAAACACGTATGTGTCCGAACCCTGTCGTAAAACCATACGACCTCTATATTGTTTCGCCCGAAGCAGGGAAACTCTCTGTGTGAGACTCTAAAGACTCGAAACTACGCTGGCAGTGGGTTTAACCACAGACCGCAAGCGGCACTAGCTGTACGTAACGGTCCCCAGGTAGATGTCGATAAGAAGGCCGATGAGGAAACCCATCCGAACTCCTACTGAGCCTGATGTGACAATCTCCGTATAGTCCGGTCTGTTCGTCTAAGACTATCGAATATCAGTCCTAGGAGGGCGGCAAGCGTCAGTCCCCTAAAAGCTGTATAAGTCGTGTCATAGCAAAGCCCATTACACCTTGAGAAGCTACTGGAAATCCTACCAGTATATCTCGTTTGCCCTGGCCAGGGACTTTGCGTAATGGCTTTCTAAACAAAGCGTGATATCAACTCCCAATACTGGGACAGACGAATCCTGTCTAACTGCCACTGCCTCCAAGTGCTTCGGGACTGCACCCAACTGCTACCTGTTTGCACGACTCCTTTGAGCCGTGGTAGGGTAGCAATCTAAGAACAGTGGGAACACACTCGAGGCGAAGCAGCAGTGTCAAGTCTGCGGACTATGCTGTTCTCATGTCACCTGGGAACAGTTAACTGACGACGGGTATAATACCAACCAACAGTTCCATGTGAGTCCTGTTCGGTGTACCCGTAACCCAACAAGCACTTGTATACTATCTCCAGTACAACGTACTAATGGCTGTGGGACAGACCATTTCCCCAACTGGGATGAGAAGCGTACACACTAGTTTACTCCGGAGTATCGATGCCCTGTCTCGATAATACTACGACTAAGGACCTGAAAAAGGATGTGCTTGTAGACTACCCAGCCCCCACTAGTGTGACTGCCATCACAATGCTGGTAGTCAAGCAAGATCCTAAGGGCTCTATCAATATGTATTTGCGATATGCAAACATATACACATATTAAGATAGACCTAAACCAAGTAGCATACTACTATGTTGAGCGAGACTGTTAATATAACTGTTAATATCCCAAGCTTCCATTAAGTAATATACAAACTAGTATGATACAATAATGGCCCCTAGGGCATATACACTAACAATCTCCCACTTGCACTTGGCCATGTACTGGCATATCGAAGACCTATCATCTCGAGTAGCCTCTCGAACTGAATCTGAGGTAAGGCCTTTGTGAATGGATCTGCAGTGTTCTCCTCTGTAGCAAATCTCGGGACCTCGATCTCCTGGCGATCTATGATCTCCCTGATATGGTGATACCGCCTTAAGATGTGTCTGGACTTCTGATGGGACCTGGGTTCCTTCACTAAAGCTATAGCTCCGTTGTTGTCACAATATAGCGGTATTGGATCAGCAATGGTTGGAATCACCTGTAGTTCCGTTAAGAACTTCTTCATCCAGACTGCTTCTTTTGCGGCATTGCAAGCAGCGATATACTCTGCTTCCATTGTCGAGTCAGCAACGGTATCCTGCTTAGAACTCTTCCAGCACACCGCCCCTCCATTGAGGGTAAAGACATAACCTGATATGGACTTGGAGTCATCCTTGTTACTCTAGAAGCTGGAGTCGGCAGAAGCCTCGATCTGGAGGTCTTTTCCGCCGTAAACCAAGAACATATCCTTAGTCCTTCTCAGGTAATTGAGAATGTTCTTTACTACTATTCAGTGCTTCTCCCCTGGGTCTGACTGATACCTGCTTACCACGCTCAGTGCGTAAGCTACATCTGGTCTGGTGCACAACATTGCATACATTATAGAGCCTACCGCAGAAGCGTAGGGTATAATTGTCATGCGATCCCTTTCCAAATCAGTCTTGGGAGACATCTCTTTGGATAGGGTGATTCCGTGACAAGCCGGTAAATTACCGTGCTTAGAATCTTCCATACTGAATCTTTTCAGTATAGTGTTGATATACCTGGACTGCGAAAGTCACAACATCCTCTTAGATCTATCACGATAGATCTCGATCCGCAGAATATAAGAGGTATTACCCAAGCCTTTCTTGGAGAACATGTGTGACAAGAATCCTTTGACAGATTGTAGTATAGGAATGTCATTTCCTATCAATAGAATGTCATCTACGTACAAGACGAGGAATACGACAGTTCGTGCTACAATTTTACTATATATACATGGTTCATTTGGATTTTTGATAAAGTCATATTCTTTGACCGTTTCATCAAAACAGATGTTCCAACTCCGCGATGCCTGCTTTAGTCCATAAATGGACTTAAGCAAGTTGCACACTTTCCCACTGCTCCCACTCTGATTGAAACCTTCTGGCTGATCCATATAGACGCACTCTTCTAAATTACCATTTAGAAAAGCCGTCTTTACGTTCATTTGCCAGATCTCATAATCATGGAAGGCGGCAATGGCAAGAAGGATCCGAATGGATTTGAGCATAGTCACTGGAGAAAAAATTTCGTCATAGTCCAAACCAGGTCTTTGACGAAAACCCTTTGCAACAAGTCTAGCCTTATAGGTTTCCACCTGTCCATCTACACCAATCTTTTTCTTGAAGATCCATTTGCATCCTATGGGTTTTACCTCATCTGGAGCAAATTCTAATGTCCATACTTTGTTGGTGTACATGGACTCCATCTCGATCTGCATTGCATCCAGCCATCTTACCGAGTCGCCGCTCTGGATAGGCTGCTGGAAGCTAGTAGGTTCATCATTATCAATGATGCAATCCTCTCTATCCCCATCTATGAGAAAACCGTAGTATCTCACAGGCGGATGAGACGGCCTACTACTCCTGCGGAGGGGTGCGGGAATGTCCTGTTCTTCTTGAACTGCTGGTTCCACTAAACTTTTAGTAGTAGTTTGTGGTTCTGGAATTTCTTCCAGTTCTATTGCGCTCCCACTTGTTTCCTTTTCTATAAACTGCTGTTCTAGAAAATGGGCATTACGAGAAACAAAAACCTTTTGTTCCTCTGCGTAATAGAAAAAAAACTCCTTGGAGTTCTTTGGATATCCCACAAACTTACACTGTATTGATCGTGCCTCGAGTTTGTCCGCATGCTGCTTTTTAACCAAAGCTGTACATCCCCATATCTTTAGATACTGAAGATAGGGTTTCTTCCCACTCCACATCTGATATGGTATGGTAGGCACAGTCTTGGTAGGAACCCTGTTCAAAAGATATGCAGCTGATTCTAGTGCATAACCACAGAAAGATCGCGGTAACTCAGCATTACTCATCATGGAACGTACCATATCTAATAGGGTTCGGTTCCATCTTTCCGATACACCATTATGCTGTGGAGTGTATGGAGGAGTAAGCTGAGAGAGAATTCCTTTCTCTTTTAGGTAACCCAGGAACTCGGCACTTAAGTATTCACCATTTCAATCAGATCTCAGTGTCTTGATACTTTTGCCGGTTTGGTTTTCTACTTCATTCTTATATTCTTGGAATTTCTCAAAGGCCTCGAATTTATATTTCATTAAGAAAATGAATCCATACCTAGAGTAATCATCCGTAAAAGTAATGAAATATGAAAATCCGCCTCTTGCATATGTAGACATTAGACCACATATATCGCTGTGTATGAGTCCTAAGAGCTCGCTCGCTCTTACTTCATGTCCAGTGAATGGAGTCTTTGTTACCTTTCCTTTGAGACATGATTGACAAGTTGCATAAGATTGATATTCGAACGGATCTAAATATCCTTCTCTATGTAACTTAGTTAACCTTGTCTCATTGATGTGACCCAGTCTACAATGCCATAAGAAAGCCTGATTTATATCTGGAGACTTTCTTTTTAGTATGTTTTGGACATTGAAAACCTGAGCTTGATTTAATACGTATATACCATCATCTAATGTACCGGACCCAATCAGAACTTGATTTAGGTAGATGTTTACTACATCGCTTACGAATGTAAAATCATATCCCTCTCTCGAAAGTGATGACACTGATATGATATTACAAGTCAAACTAGGTACATACAAACAGTTACGTAGAATTAATATCTGCCCACTTGTCAAACCTAGGCGATATCCTCCCACGGATTCAGCCTCCACGCTCATTCCGTTCGCAACTCTGAGAGATAAATCGCCTACCCTAATAACTCTATGGTTTCTCAAAGCATGTAATGAATTACAGATATAAGATCCTGCTTCGGTATCTAGTACCCAAGAAGTGGAGTTAATTGACAAACAGTTCTCAATTACAAACACACCCGATGCCGAAGCCACAACATGCTTTGAATCCTGGCTACTGGCTTCCAAAGCCCTGCAATCTTTCTGCCAATATCCGTTCCCATAACAATAGGAACATCTCTCCTTTCTTACACCAAATCCCGAAACTTTTGCTCTTCCCTTTCCTTCTACTTTACTGACACCGTATACTGGCTTTGTGGAGGTCTTCTTCTTTTCACCCTTTGCTTTCGCCCTGGATGTAGAAGAAGAAGGTCCCCCATTAAGCAGAGCGGGTGTCTCCCTGGTTTCTTTCAGGGTGTAAGTAGTGGATAGGGACTTGTGGAAATAAGTCAGTAAATGACCCGTTTCCCAACGTGGTCTCCAGGTCTGTGAGCTCATTAATATAGCTAGTCATTGTAAGGACGTCGTCCCTTACATATGACCCGACAGCCAATCTCGCTTGAAGCAATTCGTTCAAGGTCTCATATCTTGCGATACAAGATTGCTCTCCATATAAATCTTTGTTATGGAGGAAGATGGAAACTAAGTCCATCTTATCGTGCTGCTTCTGGTATACACCATCAACTGAAGCCAACATAAGTCACTTGGCACTCGCACATTCCTTTTCCCTTGTCTGACGGATATTCATATCCGCGACGGTGGGAACTGGACCTGGGACGGCGGGGGATTGAGTAGTAATAGGGTGGTCCAGCTTGTCATAGGTAATGGACATCTGGACAGACCTTTGCCAGTCATAAAAGTTAGATTCAGTCAACTTGTTATCCAGATGTAACCAAGTCATGGTCACAAGGTCGCTGCAAATGAGAGAGAGAGGGAAAATTTTAGCATGATGCTCTTGCATATTTAGAGTGGTTTTTATTTTATCTAAACAGGAAGGCTCCCACTGTTTCTCGAATCCCTCTTAAAACCATAAAAGAAGAACTAGTCAGGACTATTCTCACCGTACAATACTTGCTTAACCGTTCAGCCAGGCCGGTGTCGGTACTTCGAGGGAGATTTTACGACACTTTCACGAAGTTCCTTAATTAAATAACCTCTTTTCTCTGGGGGCGTAGCCCTTCTGACACCTTTCTTGAAACCTACTTGGTTTATAGTATTGATCGTTAAGTGACGAATCTCCTGATGAGTAGCGGATACTCACAGTAGGATCGGGATCCAAATATCATCGTGTGATAAAGCTGAAGGAATCCTACCAAAATTATCACACTCCAAGTGGTATGCAACTCTTAGGAAATTTCAGTTTGTTTAGAAATTCCGGATATCAATTTCAGCCCCATGCTCTTTGGCGTTGGTCAAAATGTCATAAGTCATATGTCAAGTTCTACCTATCATTATCTAGTTAATTTGAACCCATCCGTACATACCCCTGACGTTGGCCAAATGATAATACGACGGTCCCAAACTGACTCATCTATCTATGCAATAAATGAATACCCAGTAGCTACCAAACACTATGCCTTGGCGTTGATCAAAATACATAGCTTGATACTACTGAATACCCAAATGAAATGACGGAGGGCTACGAATGGTTTTGGCGAAACCGTGAACGTGGTGAACTTTGATATGATCGAAGGAACCTGATAGCTTTTAAAAGGAGTGGCTTAAGCTCCGCAATTTAAAAAATATCTTCTGTTTTAAAATAACCGAGTGGTTTCTTTTAAACTGTTCCAACGATTCAACTTTTGTTTATTTTCTTTGCATTAATATAATGCGTCCGATCAATTAACCTATCATTGCAGAAAACAACGAAAATACAACGTTCTCTTATGCCATCCGCATTCGCCGCTGGGTCCCGTCATTCACCCGTTAGGTTACTTAACTAACGACAGAGCGGGGGCTGGGCTAGCGTGGGTGTAAAACATAAGTGACGCCTAATAGATATCATATATAGATATTGTACATTTGTCAGATGCAATAATAGTCATTCTGTTAGTTGTATGTATGCCCTAGAGGCCAGTATTGTACAAATGATGTATATTATATTGGATGCTTGGACATATATAGAGATGACTTTCTTGCTCGATATGATAGTATGCTATCTGGTTTCTCTTTATCTTAACATGTACACTAGTCTCTTTAAACTGTCTTATAGTTACATGTTGGTAAAGCCCTTAGGATGTGTACTTGACTGCCTGGACTATGTTGCAGATCATACTAGTGGGGACATGGTAGTCCATAAGTACATCCTTCAAGGTCCCTAGTCGTAGGTGCATCAAGACGGGGCATCGATATACCAGAGTAGACTAGCGTATACGCTTCTCGACCCATGAGATGGGCAATGGATGATCCCATATCCATTGGTGTTTGACATCAGAGATGATATACGGGTGCTCAGTGGAGACTGGGTACACTGGACGGACTCGTCGAGAACTCCCAGATGGTATTATACCTCACGTCAGATGGCAGTTCTCAGGTGACACTTGTACAGGTTAGTCTGTAGACCCGAGATCGTCATAGAGTCTTGTGTGATTCCCACTGTGCTTTGATCTCCACCTTACCACGTCCATGAGGGCGTGCAAAACGGTGGTCTTTGGGTACAGTCCCGAGTCACATGGAGGCAATGAGCGATAGGAGGGGTTTCGTCTCTCCCGGTATTGGGGGTTGATGTTGCGCTGTGCTCGATTGGCCGTAACAGGGAAGTCCCTGGCCAGGGCTGATCAGAGATTTGCTTGTAAGTGTTACCAGTAGTTTCTCGACCCGTTATGAGCCTCACATCGGCACGACTTATCGGTTATTGGGGTCTGACGTTTACCACCCCTAGACTTGATATGCGACATATCAGACGAACAGACCGGACTGTACGGTAAGTGTTACTGGTTGGATTCACAGGAGTGTGAGCGGGCTAGCTCGTCGATCTTCTGATCGCTCAATACCCGGATGGCCGTTACGTTTAGCAGACCGCTTGCGGCTTGTGGGTGATTGATATGATCATCATCTGCTACCGGCGTATTGACGAGTCTTTAGAGTCCTACACAGAGGTTTCCTGGCTCAAGCGAAACGAAATAGGAGCGCATATGAGATATGTGCGGGACCGAGAATAATGCGTGTATGTGATACCGTATTTCATTCTCGCGATGAATGTTTCGATTGGTTGTATGCGATATAACCTAGTTATCGAATCATTGATTCGATAAATCGATACATTGTATACTAGTCGGTTATGTGAGACATGACCGGATCATTGAATCAAGTGTTGATTTAATGATTTAATGTATAATTGTATATTTGATATATTAATTTGTATTAACTAGTATTGGTTCATTTTGAAAGGATTTTCTCACTTGAAGTGCACATTGTATATATGATATGCTTTAGTGTGCACTTGATTGTATCATGTTTGATGATACATACTTACTTGGGTTTGTGCAAAGAATTAAACCATGGTTATGATAATGGTTAGGGTTTTGTGTTATTCATCTATTTATTTATCCATTCTTTATTTATTTAAATAGATAAAAGAAAAGAAAATGGTTTCTTTTTATCATGAAGCTTGTTGAAGCTTCATGAAGCTTTGACTAAAGTGACCATTTGTCTTCATGCTTAACCCTAACCATTCCCATTTACCATGGTCTATTCTCTACACTTAACCTTAGTTAGCTTATGATAAGTATTGATTTTATTTTTCATTTTAAATCAACACTTATCATATTCTTTCTTCTTCTTCATCATCTTCATCAAGAAAGAAAGCTTGATGCCATCAATGGCAACTTGAGTTCTAAAGTGAGAAATCCAATTCTAAAGTGAACCCACCTCCTATTTCTTCACCCTCTACCTCTTGCCAAGTTGTTTTGGGTGTTTTCTTCACAAGTTTCACAAATTTGTGAAGTCGGAGCTTGAACTTGTGATGCCTCGACGTAGATCATCTTCGGCACGAAGCCGACGACCTAGTCCGCCCATTTCTCCGATCAAGCCGACGATTGAGTCCGGGATTCGAGATGGACAGCGAGAGAACATCTATGTGGAGCTAAGGAAGTGGATATCCGGATCTACAAAGGTTGTAGCTTCTTATCTTTAGTTAAGTTGTTAACTAGATTCATATTTCGCCTAAACTTCTAGTCAACGATCCGTATTAGGGTTTCTCGGCACCCATAAAATTTGAAATTGGCATGGTTGATGCCTTGTGAGACCTCTTGAGAGTGCCTAGGAACCCTACAGTGGTATCAGAGCCTAGCTAGAGCCTTAGGCGAAGTCCTGATGGAGTTTGAAGTCCGATCGAACCGAAACCCTAACATCAAAGTTGCTCTCTGTACATTTTTTAAAAACTGGGTTTTTTCCAAATTAAAATATGCAGAAAATTCAGCAGGACTTTCTAAGAATTACTGTGAAATACGATCACCCAATTCCTCCATAGTGCGGTGGAACCGCGGCAGAAGCCTGGCTTCTGCGGCGGTTCCGCGGCCGTATGATGACGTCACCCACCCAATTTTGCACAGTAACTTCTTTTATTCAGTGCTGAGTTCTCTGGGAATTTTTAATATTTATTCAAGAGTTGAGTATTCTGGGTTATATTGGGGACTCGGTATTTCGATCGGATTATCGAACTTTGTCTAAGTGCTTTCCGGATATTTTTTTTGAATATGTTAAAAAGTCCGACCGGATATAAATACCCAACTTTTCCCCTGCCGGAAAATATCCAAGTGTTGGATTTTTGTGTGGTTTAAGGACGTTCTGAGTAGTGCAAGTTACGCGATGGTCCCTCTAGAAGACAACAAACCTTAACTCGATTATGTGACCGTCTTGAACTGCCCTTTGAACCTTCCGGTTTGGGGCAGTACGGCGTGCCACATGTGAGGCGTTGGCTTGACCCTTCTACGGCTGGACCGTTGGTACTGAGGCATGAAGTGAATGTCTTTGAACATATTTCATGTGTTGGACGGTTTCGGGAAAACTTGGGTGTTCGAATGTTCGATCGGAAAGTTTAATATTTTCTATTTATCCGGAATGGGATACAATAATTGGAATTCACAAACAGTTATAAGATAACTGGATGAATGTTATAAATCTAGCGGTTTAGTCTCACTTGATATTGAAAAGAGTTTTCGATAATGAGACTAAAATGCGGGGTTTATAACTGTTAGGCATGTGATGTCTAAGTATTTCATTTTGATTAGGCATGCGATGTCTAAAGAGGTTGCGGATTCCAATTGTTGTAGTTTTACACTTTCTTTTCTGTGACCGTAAGTGTAATATGTGATATCGCCGGTTTCGTTGCTATATGTCAACGAAAATTGGGATACGCATGTTTACTTACGTTGATGACATGTGATGTTATGTGTTGCTGGATATGTTATATTGGATCGTCGTGTTCGAATAGCCGGGGGTTTTTATGTGAGATGAGTGTTTTTCATTTTCATTCATGTAAAAACTTGTATGTAATATTCTTTTATTTTGGGACACTTCCAGGTTGCGGAAGATGTCACCCATTGTATATTATTTACTTTTCCGCATTAGGATAGACCCAAGGAGGGGAGCACAAGTAACCGGGTTCTGGGGTTCAGTGGGAGACCAACTCGAGGAGTCGAGTCCGGATCTTCTAACCCTAGAATTGGTAGGGTTGCTTGCCGCTCTCGTAGGGGTCTAGGGGTGTGGGATTGGCTATTCATCACGACCGTGGAATCCGTGTTTTATACTGGCTCCTATTGAAAACACGGACGTCCTAGTATATCCAATGTTTCATATGTTTCTTCTGCTGCGATATCTGTGATGTGATCATGTGATGTTCTGTGATGGATACATTATATAGTATATATGATATATTATATAGACGCTACTTATGTTTTGCACCCGCACTAGCCCTACCCTGCTCTGTCGTTAGTTACCTAACCTAACGGTGCACGAGGGGACATCGAGGCGAATGCGGATGGCATAAGTGTACGTCATATCTATCTGTGATGTTTAGGTATTTAAATGATGGGACTTCATTAATATGATTAATGAAAGAAAAGAAACCTAAGATGTTGTAGAATCAAATTTTACATTAAAAAAAAGGGTAGCTACAGTTCTTGCTTTGCACAGCGGTATATATGATATATCTTGCACCTTATTCGATGAGGAAAGGACCGAGATCCCTTCACCGGGAGTGACTCCTTTAGCAATGACTGGCAGATGCTACAAACTCGGTTTGACTTTTGATTGCTTCTATAGTTTCTGCTTTGCACAGTGATATATATGATATATCTCGCAATTCATTCGACGAGGAAAGGGGCGACGATCCCTTCACCGGGAGTGACCCCTTTAGCAAAACTACAAAAGCCTCAAAATCACTCCATTTCAAAACTTCATTTGATTCTACAACGATATCAAGTTCATTACGCAATAGGTTTTCAGAAAAACCTGACGTAGCCCTCCGTCATTTCAGATAAATCCTACTTAGTATTCGTGCTACGTTTGTTGACCTCCGTCAAGGCGTAGTGTGCGGTAGCTAACTAGTATTTATCTGCTTATGCATGTGATGCAGATTGGATTAGGATAGTCGTACGACCTTGTTGACCTCCGTCAAGGGTCGTGCGGGTGGGTTTGATTCAATCAAGAAATGGCGGGTTGAACTTGACTTGCACCCTGTGGTTTGTTGACCTCCGTCAAGGTCATAGGATGCTTGGGGCAGAATATTATCGGGAATTTCAAGTGTTGAAATTTGCAATGAGATTGCATACCTTCTATGAGATAGTTGGATCCCGATACCCACTGCGAGTAAGAGTTACTCCTGGGAGAGTTTTGCACATTGCAATTAGCCGATCAAGTAGGTGTCTAGAAAGGTGTCAACGAGGTTACGCCTCTGGAAAAACGAGGTTTACATTAATTAGGTTCGTGCGAAAGCACGGGGGACCTCCCTCAAAGTACCGACACTGGCCTGGCTGAAAGATTGGCGAACTTGTAGTGTGTAATTAATCCCGGCTAGTCTTTCCTTTTAGGGTTTGAAGGAAGATTTGATAAAAACCAGTGGGAGCCATCCTAATTAGATAAGATAATAACCAATCTGATCTTGCACGAGCATACGCTAAAGTGTTTTCTTCTCTCTCTCTCCAGGTAGCGACCATTTCATGCCCTAATGAAGATAATAATATGGATGTATTGACCGAACCCGCATGTTATACTGTGCTGGGGAACGTTGGTTCCGTTCTTTCTTATAAGAGTTATAGGAATGAACAGGATATAGGGGAATACCAGGATTCCCATGCCACCCGAATGAAGAAAGTACATGTTGATGCATTTTCTTCGGGTGTGTTCGTTACAGAGAACTGTTTCTCCATTTGCTCTACGTCCTGGGTATTAGATACCGGGTCAGGATCCCATATATGTAATCAGTTACATGGGCTAAGGAAAGGTAAAGAACTTGGAGAAGGTGATAAAGATATTAGAGTTGGAAATGGTGCAATCGTTGCAGCTAAGACTGTCGGGGAATATCACCTAGTATTACCGACTGGTAATACATTGGTTCTGAACGAATGCTATTACATGCCGAACCTGATATGCAACATTATATCGGTTTCTTTATTGAGTAAAGAGGGATATAATTTTGTATTACAGGACAATGTTATGAACATTTTCCGTAACCAAAAGTTGGTTGGATCAGGCACGTTGTGCAATGGCATTTATGTTCTAAATCAATCAACAGTTCTGAGCATAACAAACACACACAAGGGGAAGAGTTCAGAACTGAACGAATCCTTCTTGTGGCATTGTAGACTGGGTCACATCAATGCGACACGACTGGCTAAGTTGCATAAGGATGGATATTTAAATCCGTTTGAATTTTCATCTTATGACACTTGCCAATCATGTCTCAAAGGCAAGATGACCAAAACTCCGTTTACGGGACACGGAGAAAGAGTTACCGAACTCTTGGGACTTATACATAGTGATGTATGCGGTCCCATGTCTACACATGCCAGGGATGGTTCTTCGTACTTCATTACATTCACTGACGATCTCTCTAGGTTCGGGAATGTGTTCCTGATGAAACACAAATCAGAAGCTTTTGAGAAATTTAGAGAATATAAACAAGAAGTTAAGAACCAAACCGGAAAAAGTATTAAAATCCTACGATCTGATCGAGAAGGAGAATACTTGAGCATTGAATTCCTGGACTTCCTAAAAGAGAATGGGATTCTCTCTCAGCTAACTCCTCCATATACACCACAGCACAACGGTGTATCGGAGCGGAGAAACTGCACCCTATTAGATATGGTGCGCTCTATGATGAGTGTAGCTGAGTTACCTGTTTCCTTCTGGGGATATGCACTGGAAACAGCAGCATACCTACTGAACAGGGTTCCCACCAAATCTGTGCCTACCACACCATATGAGATATGGGAAGGGAAGAGACCATATCTTAATTTTATAAAGATATAGGGTTGCCCGGCCTATGTCAAAAGACAAAAACCGGACAAACTCGAGGCAAGATCTGTTTTGTGTAAATTTGTTGGATATCCCAAACATTCGTGAGGGTATATCTTCTACCACAGTGAGGAACAAAGAGTATTTGTTGCTCAACATGCCACCTTTTTAGAAAAGGAATTTCTTGCAAAAGAAATTAGTGGCTCTGAGGTAGAACTGGAAGAGGTTCCAGCTGAACAAAACACAACAGAAGATTTAGTGGAACCAGAGCATTCAGTAGCTCCCGACGAACCTCAGCCTCTCCGCCGATCTAGTAGGGTTCCTCGCTCACCTGAGAGATACTACGGTTTTCTCATGGATAGGGGGAGCGAGGATTGCATCATGGAGGATGATGACCCAACTAGCTTCGAGCAGGCCATCACAAGTAGGGACTCAGTGAAATGGCTAGATGCTATGCGGTCCGAGATGGAATCCATGTACACCAACAAAGTATGGACTTTGGATGTTGCTCCTGAAGGGGTAAAACCCATTGGGAGCAAGTGGATCTTTAAGAAGAAACTTGGTGTAGATGGGAAAGTGGAGACTTTCAAAGCTAGACTTGTTGCAAAGGGTTTTCGTCAAAGACCAGGTGTGGACTATGACGAAACCTTTTCTCCTGTGGCTATGCTTAAATCCATCCGGATCATGCTTGCCATCGCTGCATATCATGACTACGAAATCTGGCAAATGGATGTTAAGACCGCCTTTCTAAATGGTGATTTAGAAGAGTGCGTGTACATGACTCAGCCAGAGGGCTTCGTAGACAGTGGGAGCAGCGGGAAGGTGTGCAAGCTGCTTAAATCCATTTATGGGTTAAAGCAAGCATCGCGGAGTTGGAACATCTGCATTGACGTCGTTATCAAAGAGTTTGATTTCGTCAAAAATCCAGATGAACCTTGTATCTACAAGAAGGTGGCAGAGAGTAAGGTTGTCTTCCTCGTATTGTACGTGGACGACATACTCTTGATAGGAAATGATATTCCTATGCTGCAATCGGTTAAGCTCTTCTTATCACAGAGATTCTCAATGAAAGATCTTGGTGATGCCTCCTGCATATTGGGAATTAGGATCTATAGAGATAGATCCAAACGGATATTGGGATTGTCCCAATCCAGGTACATTGACACCATACTAAAGAGGTTTAGTATGGAAGAATCCAAGCGTGGGAACTTGCCCACGATCTCTGGAGTCACTCTCTCCAAAGAGATGTCTCCCAAGACTGATTTGGAGAGAGCTCGCATGCAAGGGATACCCTATGCTTCGGCCGTAGGCTCTATCATGTATGCGATGCTATGTACCAGACCCGATGTAGCATACTCACTAAGTATAGTGAGCAGGTATCAAGCTGATCCTGGAGAGAGTCACTGGACAGCTGTGAAGAGCATTCTCAAGTACTTACAAAGGACTAAAGAGATGCTCTTGGTGTATGGTAACGGAGAACTCCAAGTGGAGTCCTTTACCGATTCGAGCTTCCAGAGTGATAAGGATGACTCTAAGTCGCAGTCGGGATTTGTCTTTACCCTTTACGGAGGGGCGGTTAGCTGGAAGAGTTCCAAGCAGGAATCCGTGGCAGACTCGACGATGGAGGCTGAATACATCGCTTCCAACGATGCTGCCAAAGAGGCTGTCTGGATCAAGAAGTTCATTACTGAACTTGGAGTGGTTCCATCCATTGAGTATCCAATACCTTTGTATTGCGATAACAATGGAGCGGTGGCTTTGGCCAATGAACCCAGGTCCCATCAGCGATCCAGGCATATTCTGAGGCGGTATAACCTGATCCGGGAGATAGTTGATCGCCGGGAGATCGAGGTCAGGAGGGTTGACACGAAGAACAACACGGCGGATCCACTCACGAAGGCCATTCCCCAGATACAGTTTGAGAGACTCTTCGGGATGCTCGGTATGCGATACTACAGCAGCTGGCCTTAGTGCAAGTGGGAGATTGTTAGTTGTATGTATGCCCTAGAGGCCAGTATTGTATAAATGATGTATATTATATTGGATGCTTGGACATATATAGAGATGACTTTCTTGCTCGATATGATAGTATGCTATCTGGTTTCTCTTTATCTTAACATGTACACTAGTCTCTTTAAACTGTCTTATAGTTACATGTTGGTAAAGCCCTTAGGATGTGTACTTGACTGCCTGGACTATGATGCAGATCATACTAGTGGGGACATGGTAGTCCATAAGTACATCCTTCAAGGTCCCTAGTCGTAGGTGCATCGAGACGGGGCATCGATATACTAGAGTAGACTAGCGTATACGCTTCTCGACCCACGAGATGGGCAATGGATGATCCCATATCCATTGGTGTTTGACATCAGAGATGATATACGGGTGCTCAGTAGAGACTGGGTACACTGGACGGACTCACCGAGAACTCCCAGATGGTATTATACCTCACGTCAGATGGCAGTTCTCAGGTGACACTTGTACAGGTTAGTCTGTAGACCCGAGATCGTCATAGAGTCTTGTGTGATTCCCACTGTGCTTTGATCTCCACCTTACCACGTCCATGAGGGCGTGCAAAACGGTGGTCTTTGGGTACAGTCCCGAGTCACATGGAGGCAATGAGCGATAGGAGGGGTTTCGTCTCTCCCGGTATTGGGGGTTGATGTTGCGCTGTGCTCGATTGGCCGTAACAGGGAAGTCCCTGGCCAGGGCTGATCAGAGATTTGCTTGTAAGTGTTACCAGTAGTTTCTCGACCCGTTATGAGCCTCACATCGGCACGACTTATCGGTTATTAGGGTCTGACGTTTACCACCCGTAGACTTGATATGCGACATATCAGACGAACAGACCGGACTGTACGGTAAGTGTTACTGGTTGGATTCACAGGAGTGTGAGCGGGCTAGCTCGTCGATCTTCTGATCGCTCAATACCCGGATGGCCGTTACGTTTAGCAGACCGCTTGCGGCTTGTGGGTGATTGATATGATCATCATCTGCTACCGGCGTATTGATGAGTCTTTAGAGTTCTACACAGAGGTTTCCTGGCTCAAGCGAAACGAAATAGGAGCGCATATGAGATATGTGCGGGACCGAGAATAATGCGTGTATGTGATACCGTATTTCATTCTCGCGATGAATGTTTCGATTGGTTATATGCGATATAACCTAGTTATCGAATCATTGATTCGATAAATCGATACATTGTATACTGGTCGGTTATGTGAGACATGACCGGATCATTGAATCAAGTGTTGATTTAATGATTTAATGTATAATTGTATATTTGATATATTAATTTGCATTAACTAGTATTGGTTCATTTTAAAAGGATTTTCTCACTTGAAGTGCACATTGTATATATGATATGCTTTAGTGTGCACTTGATTGTATCATGTTTGATGATACATACTTACTTGGGTTTGTGCAAAGAATTAAACCATGGTTATGATAATGGTTAGGGTTTTGTGTTATTCATCTATTTATTTATCCATTCTATATTTATTTAAATAGATAAAGGAAACGAAAATGGTTTCTTTTTATCATGAAGCTTGTTGAAGCTTCATGAAGCTTTGACTAAAGAGACCATTTGTCTTCATGCTTAACCCTAACCATTCCCATTTACCATGGTCTATTCTCTACACTTAACCTTAGTTAGCTTATGATAAGTATTGATTTTATTTTTCATTTTAAATCAACACTTATCATATTCTTTCTTCTTCTTCATCATCTTCATCAAGAAAGAAAGCTTGATGCCATCAATGGCAACTTGAGTTCTAAAGTGAGAAATCCAATTCTAAAGTGAACCCACCTCCTATTTCTTCACCCTCTACCTCTTGCCAAGTTGTTTTGGGTGTTTTCTTCACAAGTTTCACAAATTTGTGAAGTCGGAGCTTGAACTTGTGATGCGTCGGCGTAGATCATCTTCAGCACGAAGCCGACGACCTAGTCCGCCCATTTCTCCGATCAAGCCGACGATTGAGTCCGGGATTCGAGATGGGCAGCGAGAGAACATCTACGTGGACCTAAGGAAGTGGATATCCGGATCTACAAAGGTCGTAGCTTCTTATCTTTAGTTAAGTTGTTAACTAGATTCATATTTCGCCTAAACTTCTAGTCAACGATCCGTATTAGGGTTTCTCGGCACCCATAAAATTTGAAATTGGCATGGTTGATACCTTGTGAGTCCTCTTGAGAGTGCCTAGGAACCCTACACATTCCAGATCACAGATGAGCATATTGGATTTTCTATGAATCCGCATTCCTTTCGAGCCTGCAAAGAAAGACGGATTACACAGTCGCGTTGAATAGCCAAAACCCTACCCTAGACCCCTACGGGTACGGCAAACTACCCGTCAAGTACCCGAAGTGAAGCGGTCTCCCTCAACAACGTGAGTAGGCCACTAAACACTTCAAAGTACCCGGTAGTTTGTGCACCCCATCTTGGGTCTATCCTAGGAGCAGAAAACAGTAAATGAAATAATACAACGGTGGCTACAACCTCAACCCGGATGTGCCCCGCAAAAGAATATTACAACAATTTACAAATTACATTTGAATGAAAGAAACACTCGTCTCACATCTCCGGCTATCCATTCACGACAATCCAACAAGTCCACATTCACAAACCAGTAAAAACCATTACAGAAATGTGCAACCCCCTGCTAACCGACATACTAGCAGTTAGGGGAGGTTTACGAACACATTAAACACATCATAGATATAATCAAAATAGCCAAACATCTTAGAATTTCGATCAAACAAACACAAATGATTCTACCCTAAATAATTCTCTGTGCACCTGAAACCTGAGCAGAAACAAAACATCCCAGAAAATACAACATCAACACAGAAGAGTTACTGGGCAAATTTGGGCTGACTCGGCTTCAACTCGGCCGCGGATCCACGGAGGATCGCTTGGATCGGCCGCGGTTCCGTGGCGGTTTGGCCGAGTCATGATCCCAAATTTCTCCAGTAATCTTATAATTCACTGCTTGTATTTTTAAGGGTCCCTGAAAAATTTTTAGACCCCGTTTTAAAAACGGCAGAAACTAGGTTAAAATGATGTTTTTTCGGGTTCGTTTTGCGATTGAATTTCTAACGACTTTGCTAACAAGTTAGTAATGGTTTAGCGAGGCTCTGATACCACTGTAAGTCGATGTTAGACACCCCACATGACGCGGGGAGGCGGAATAGGTAAAACAATCATTTTGTTTAAACCAACATCAACTAACTTTACGGATCTTTGCTAAACCCTAACTAACAACTATATACAAGTGTTTAGCTACTATGATAAATGATTATACCTAATGAATCAAGTCCTTCTTATTCTCGTTGATCACCTCCTCGTCGGCCTCCTCGATGTGATAGAAGATCCACCCGAGAGCTACTTCTCCAAGCTTTAACCTCTCACTTGAAGTAACTAGGTTGCTATGAGTGCTAATCAAGATAACCTAGAGGATATAGAAAAGGATTAGGGATCTATTAGTCCTGCTAACCGTTGGATCTCAACATATGAGAGTTAGGGTTAGTTCTTTGAAGAGAGAGAGAGCTTGAGGAGAGAGAAGGTGAAAGTGAGAATGGTATGAATAATATCTCATTTGTGAATATATATGAAGCATGATAATTATTAAATGAATAACATATGATAATATCAACTATGCTTCATTAACTCACTATGTGTGAATCACCTCATGAGTCATTAAGCAATAAATGCTTTATTAACTCATTTGGATGAATCACACCATGAGTCATTAATCCATTTAATGCAAATTCCACCTAAGCCTCCAACTCATCAATCTTCTAGAAGCTTCTCGACTAATTACGAGAATGCCCCTCCCATCCGTAAAAGCACGGAAATACCGAGACTGTATAAATCCAATAATTCAATACTAGAATCTGGCTTAAACCAAAGCCTGCTAGTATAAACTGTCCGAACATCGTACGTGCGTAAAAACACGTATGTGTCCGAACCCTGTCGTAAAACCATACGACCTCTATATCGTTTCGCCTGAAGCAGGGAAACTCTCTGTGTGGGACTCTAAAGACTCGACACTATGCTGGCAGTGGGTTTAACCATAGACCGCAAGCGGCACTAGCTGTACGTAACGGTCCCCAGGTAGATGTCGATAAGAAGGCCGATGAGGAAACCCATCCAAACTCCTACTGAGCCTGATGTGACAATCTCCGTACAGTCCGGTCTGTTCGTCTAAGACTATCGCATATCAGGCCTAGGGGGCGGCATGCGTCAGTCCACTAAAAGCTGTATAAGTCGTGTCGGAGCAAAGCCCATTACACCTTGAGAAGCTACTGGAAATCCTACCAGTATATCTCGTTTGCCCTGGCCTGGGACTTTGCGTAATGGCTTTCTAAACACAGCACGATATCAACTCCCAATACCGGGAGAGACAAATCCTGCCTATCCGCCACTGCCTCCAAGTGCTTCGGGACTACACCTAACTGCTACCTGTTTGCATGACTCCTTTAAGCCGTGGTAGGGTAGAAATCTAAGAACAGTGGGAACACACTCGAGGCGAAGCAGCAGTGTGAAGTCTGTGAACTATGTTGTACTCATGTCACCTGGGAACTGTTAACTGACGACGGGTGCAATACCAACCAACAGTTCCCTCCGTGTCCTGTTCGGTGTACCTATAACCCAACGAGCACCTGTATACTATCTCCAGTACAACGTACTAATGGCTGTGGGACAGACCATTTCCCCAACTGGGATGAGAAGCATACACACTAGTCTACTCCGGAGTATCGATGCCCTGTCTCGATAATCCTATGACTAGGGACCTGAAAAAGGATGTGTTTGTAGACTACCCAGCCCCTACTATTGTGACTGCCATCACAACACTGGTAGTTAAGCAAGATCCTAAGGGCTCTATCAATATGTATTTGTGATATGCAAACATATACACATATTAAGATAGACCTAAACCAAGTAGCATACTACTATGTTGAGTGAGACTGTTAATATAACTGTGAATATCCCAAGCTTCCATTAAGTAATATACAAACTAGTATGATACAATAATGGCCCCTAAGGCATATACACTGACACAACCGAGTCTTCAACTGCTGAAAACTCAGCTCGCATGCCTCAGTCTAAGAAAAGGAACTCCCTTCCTGGTCAGTTCAGTCAACGGTGCAGTGATACATAAGAAATCCTGCACGAAACGGCAGTAAAAACTGGCTAAGCCCAAAAGCTGCGGACCTCTGTCACTGATGCAGGTCTGGGCCAAAGATGTACGACCTCGATCTTCCTCGGGTCTATACGAATACCGTCTCCCGTAACCACTTGACCTAGGAAGTCAACACTATCAATCCTGAAGGAACACTTCGAGAATTTAGCAAACAGCTGGTGCTCTCTCATTGTCCGCAAGGAAATCCTTAAGTGCTGCTCATGTTCCTCTCGACTCTTGGAATAGACCAGAATGTCATCAATAACACAAAAATAAACTGGTCGAGGAACAACCTGAAATAATCTGGTTCATCACATCCATGAATGCTACTAGGGCATTGGTGAGTCCAACGACATCACCAAAAACTCATAATGCCCATACCGCATACAAAAAGCAGTCTTCGGAATGTCATCACTCCGAACCCGCAACTAATGATGACCTGATCCCAAACAAACTTAGAAAAATGTCCCGCACCCTGGAGCTGATCAAACAAATCGTCAATGCGAGGTAAAGGATACCTAATCCACACCGTAACTCGATTCAATTGACGATCAATCAATGCACAACCTCAAACTGTCGTCCTTCTTCTTGATGAACAGAATAGCAGCTCTTAAAAGAGAAACACTTGGATGTACAAGTCCCCCTATCTAGCAACTCTGCAGCGGATCCTTAAGATCCCTAAGCTCTGCCGGCTTATCTGGAACAACGTTGGAAAACTCTCGCATGATAGGAACCCGGTCTAACGAATCCACTCTGGCTCCGGTATTACGAATGAAAGCCAAGAATCCTCGACATCCTCTCTTCAAAATCCGACTAGCGAAAAAGGCTGAAATCAAGCTGTGAGGGGCGGCACCACGGTCCCCCTGCACAACAAGAACTGACTCGCCGGGAAAACAAAACCTGACTGTTTTCTCACGGCAGTCTACAGACGCATAGTACGTAGCTAACCAGTCTGTGGTCAGGAGAACGTCAAAGTCCAACATATCTAGAAGGATCAAATCGACGGACGAATCTCTATCTCCTATCCGATTGACACATGACCGAAACACGTGTCGCGCAACAAAAGAATCGCTAACAGGAGTAACACAATAAACAGCTGATCTAGCAAACACAACTCTCGGCCCAACCTTGGCACAAAGTGTGTAAAACAAACGAGTGCATTGATCCCGAATTAACAAAACATGTGCATCAACAGAACATACGAATTAAGAATACCTGAAAACTCTGCATTGGATGCTTGCGCGTCCCAATGAGTAGAAGCAAACGCTCATGCCTGTCCTCTACCTACAACAGGCTGTCTTCCTCCTCCACCATCCTGTTCTCTTTGAACGAACCCTCCACGACCACGACCTCTCTGAACATAAGTCTGACGCGGTGCGACAACAGGCGCAAGGGGCAACACACCCTGAGGTGAAGGTGGTAATGTAAAATATAGTGCTGCTGCCCTCCTCTGGCGTACCACGGTACAATTCCTGATGAGGTGATGGAAACTCCCGCACCAGAAACATCCACACGATGACTGCTGCCCTTCCTGAGGGTAAGAGCTAAACAACTGACCTCGTCCTAAGCCTCTGCTACTCCCGCGATCTGAACGATATCTATCGCGGCGTCTAAACATCTGTCTCTGGGCTGATACACCAGTACGACCCCTTCTCAGTTCCGGAACTTCCAAAGTCTCGGGAAGACGCTCCTCATCTAGTAGGGCTGCGTCCACTGTTGCTGTATATGTGACATAATACTGTGTGTTGATAGCAAGGAATAACTGGGTAACAGGAGTGGCAACCTCCTGTCGCTGCACTTGACTGGCCTCAACCAACGATCCCATCATCTGGCGCAAAACCTACATATTTGCCTCTAGCCTAGCGATACGATCTATCGAAGGCGGATCAATCTGCTCCTGTACAGCAAGCGTACCGTCCTGGTCAGTCCTCGTCCTAAACGAGTCAACTCTGACCTCGGCTCTCGCTGCCTCTCTTTGAGCCCTCACAGTCATCGTCGGCAAATAGCTAGAAATGGAAATAGGATTCGATAAGAACACAGAAATCGAATCACAAAGATATCTATCATCATGGAAGGAATTTCAAGCAATAAATACTAAGGTCACTTAGGCGGAGTACTGTGTCGTAAGTATGTCGCGGATATACACACACTACGTCACCCTGCTTGAGCTTCCTACTCCATCATACCAAGGTCATCCTACACTCCGAAAGGTAAAACCTAGAGCTCTGATACCAATTTTGTCACGACCCGAAATTTAGCACATGACGGCCCTTAAACTATGTAACGTCTACAGGCGTAACGCAATTTCAGTAAGCCGAAAACCCAGCAATCTAAACCATCAAAAGTAGTAAGTGATAAGAACATTGTTAAAACTTTTGGAATCTCAAGTAAAAATCTTTAAAGTCCAAATTTACTTTCTTTAAAAATTGGCAGCACCACCTTTGTAAAAACTAGCCCCCAAAAAGGTACAAACAAAAGATATAAGTAAAGCATCCCCAAATAAGAGCAAATCCACGCCCAATGGCGGAAACAACCACCAAAACAGATATATGATACCGTAGCGAAGAAAATGGACGATATAAAGTGACAACAGCATAAAAGACATCAAAAGTGACAAAATAATATACAATATCGTCCTTACATCTCATTTCTAAGTTAATACATGAAAGTGGTAGATGGAGAGTACTAGATACAATCGATATACAATGAGCATTATCGGATAACCACAAAACCCACCTATAGCAAAACTGCTCACAGTCAGCCGTAGCGGTATCCGCTGCAAAAGATGATACGATAAGAAGAAGCCCTGCCGCAACCGCTCTGAGGGACAACCTGCAAAACACTGTGGCACAACGGGAGTGAGTTCCCAACTCATGAATAGTAAATAACATATCCAGGTAATCGCAGGTATGCACGTTCTGCGATAATCTATCACATGCAAGCTGATAGCAATAATGGCAATATGTATATGCAACAGTCAAGAAAGGTACTCTATCCGGTACTACTAATACATGAAGCAATGCATATCAAATAAATGCCGAGTATGGGATAAAACATATCCTGTAAGCCTCATGGAACCTGAGTGTCCAACATCGACACCTGAAAACATCATGAAAACTAGTGTCCAGCATCGACACGTACATACTCATCTGTCAGGTACCGTCACCAGGACCGGCCCTTGTATCCAAGTATCATACGTCTCACGGAACCTAAGTGTCCAACTCTGACACTCGCAATCCACGTATCCATACGTCTCACGGAACCTAAGTGTCCAGCTCCGACACTCGCAATCCACGTAACATAAGTGTCTAACTCCGACACTCGCAATCCCGATACGTCTCATGGAACTTAAGTCTCCAGCTCCGACACTCGCAATCCATATATCATATCATTTTTCTAACACAATGTTGGGGTAAAAATTTACACCCCGGTTGACCAAGTCAAAATCCAAGTCAACCCCAAGCCAAGTGGGCCCAAGCCCAGACCCAGTGGGCCCATGCCCGAGTCGAGCCCGAACATGAAGCGGCCGGCCTCCTCCACGCCAAGATAAAATTTTTGTAATAAATAATTTTGTTGCATTTTCTTTTATTTTATTTTCGGATAAATGTAAGAAAAATAGGCATAAAGCCAAATTTTTGTAAAGCCCATGGCTTATGTGCAAAAAGAAATGGCACATGAGCCATGGGATAGGCAAAATGCCATTTTGTGAAGCCCAAGGGGCTATGTGTAAAATGTATGGCCTATAAAGGCAAGGATAATGAAATATCCCAACAACTTTTTCTCTCTCCAAAAAAAAAATTAGAGCTGAGCTCTTTCTTCCTTCTTCAAGGTTCCAAAACCTTCTTCTTTCTCTTGAATTAAATCAAGAGTTTTACTCTTCCTTTTTCAAAACTAAATAGTTTTCCACCACAAAACCCACAAAGGGGAACTTGGATCTGCCATCAGATCTTAAAAAGGAGAGATTTTGAGATTTTACATCTCTTGATCTTCAAGATCCAGCAAGCAACAGGAGGAAGAAGAAGAACCCTTCCATTAACCCAACAAAAAAAAAAACACACTCAGGAGTCTAACTCCTCTTTGATTTCTCTTCAGAGAAATCTTTTTAGGCTAAAAGCCTGTTGTGTGCGCAAGTCGCCCGCGTGCCGACACGTGGCGCGCGCGCTTGCGCATCTGCGCAAGTGCGCAAGTCGCCCGCGTGCCGACACGTGGCGCGCGCGCTTGCGCAACTGCGCAAGTGCGCAAGTCGCCCGCGTGCCGACACGTGGCGCGCGCGCTTGCGCAACTGCGCATCCCTTGGATGTCTTTTCCCCCTCTTTTGTGTACATATATACACATATACATATGTATACAAATTTATACATACACGTACTCCACGACACTGTCCCTGTTAGAAAAAAATTTCTAACGGGGCGCTGCCCCGCACCCCGCAAGGGGGCTGCTAGCCCCCTTGACCCCCAGCCCGCTATCCGGGTAGCGGGACCCCCGTAAAAACTCTGCGTGGCTCCCGATATATCCAAACCCCCCTTTCAGAATTGGACACACGTATACTGCACATTGAGTTCGCATGACCAGTTTAACCCGTTAATCGGAGGTTCCCTCGCCCCAAAGGCGATGGGTAATTAACGGCAGCTTAGTCCGCGGCTGCCGGAGATTCGGATCCCCACCATCATTAAACCCCGGCCTACCCTAGGCCGGGGGAATCTGTAGTACGCCTGACAAGCGCGCGCGTATTCCCATCTCAATGGGGTGACGAAAAACACCCTACAGGTTCTGGCACGCCCGGTGGGACCAATCTCTCCTCTCATATTTCGGGTTAAACGTTCATGCGAACTCAATCAATACACATATCGATTGCCTATACTGAAATGATGTTTTCTTTTCGTGCAGCAATCAAATTTCGACGACAATGTCTCCCAAGACGAACTCAGCTTCCAATGTGACCCCGATTCCGTACGTGGTCAAGATCAACGCTCGTGTGGTTCTCCCCACGAGCCTCAGTCGACAGTGGGAGGAACCGCCCCGCCAGTTTGGCTCCGTCATCATCTACCCTGCCGGGAGCGCTCATCTGGCAGAGATCCCAGCGGAACAGGTGGCCAAGCCGGTCCCAAGGGGCAAGAGGCCGAATGTCGTGATCGCCAAGGCACCACAACCAAAACTCAAGACGGTGTGTGAACGATTCTCTGGTGCTCCAGCGGGGGGCAAGAACTCCGGTACAAAGGGCAACATCCAATGTTGCGGACGAGCTCACGCGATTACTCCAACAAATGCACAATCGAGCGTATCTCCAAGACCCTCCATCGACCGGTATGCGGCGTCTTCCCAAAGAGCCGAAGTCCGCCAGGAGCTTAGAACAGAAAAGTTAAGACAGAAGCGGCTCAGGTATCGAGCCAACAAAAGGGCCAAGACCTCGGCCAAATGGAATCGTGTGAAGTTCCAAGAGCAGGGTTGCCCCGCGACGACGGCTGAGTCAGACGTAAGAATCAGCAATTCCTTCGAGCCTCTGAAGTGGGTTCAGAAAAACGCCATGACCGCCAGAATCAAGAAGACAGCGGTCCGAACAGTGCCACAAAGAGACGTGTCCCGGCCCCAACAGAAAAAGTATGACACTGTCTCATCAAGAGTCTATGAAGCACTCTGTACCGCACGAAAGCAGCGGGGAAAACCCAGAAAAGAAGCGCCAGCACCATTCAAGAAACTGGTTAAGCCAGACGCCTTCAATCGACTACCAGCTACCGAAACAAGGGGGTCAAGACAGCGATCCACGAAATCAACTGCCAATGATAGAAAGACGGCCGGATATATCATCCATACGGTCTATATGGCGGGAGGACGCCCCAGCGACAACCTTCGCAGCAAAAGCAAGGATGGGGCAACCACATCCCAAGCTCAATCTAGCCCGAATGTGGTTGCCGCTGCCCAAGAACAGCCGCCCCTGCTGGATGAAGAAAACCCTCTCGATGAGGATGATAGGCAGAAAGACCCCTCGGTCCATGCAGAGTCAAGCTCGGACAGCGAGGAAGAGCCGACTTTCCGCCCTAGGACTGCGGAGCAAGAGCTGCTTCAAGAACTTCGAAAACAGCTCAGGAGCAAAGATAAAGAGATGGCCAAGCTCTATTCGAAAATTGATGATTTAACGAACGTGGTGATGCAGCTTACGGCTCAAATTGCTCGAGCGCCTCCCAATCAAGCACAAGCCGCTACTAATCAGCCGGGTGATGACAATCCGAGGCAGCCAATGCCTGTTCCTTTGGGACCAAGACTGGTCGAGCCAAATGAAAGCCGGCTACATTCCGCTTCTGGGGACGCCTTGGCCCCAGATAGCACCATCCCGCTAACACAGGATCGGATAATGGATTTGGTCACCAGCAAGGTTAAAACATTGGTGGCCGAAGCTGAAGCTCAGAAAGAAATCGGCAGTAGTGGGCGGCCATATCCCGCGCAGTACGATCTGATTGAGTTCCCAAGCGGCTACGTCATTCCTAAGTTCGGAAGATTTGATGGAACGGGGAATGCAAATCAGCACGTCGCCCACTTCAAAGCATCGTGCGGAAATACAGGGGGCAATGATGCGCTCCTTCTTCGTCAGTTCGTCAACAGCCTGACCGGTGTTGCTTTCGACTGGTACGCGAGCATACCAGATGGGTCCGTCATTACCTTTGCCCAAATGGAGTCTCTGTTCCGGCAAAGGTTCATGAGCGTCAGTGATAAAATCTCCATTGCCGACCTTGTGAGGACCAAGCCGGGGAAGAATGAAAGTAACACTGACTTTATCGCCCGATGGCGTAATCTCACGGTCAAGTGCGAACCGCCGCTGGAGCAGGACCAGTCCGTTAGCCTTCTCATTGGGAACCTCAGCAATTGGATGGTCCCCTTCTTGTGTACAGCGGGCCTCAAGACGTTTCAGGAGCTAACCAAGAAAGTCCAAATGCTGGAACGCTCGAAGCAAGAGTCCCCGCCAGACTCTCAGAGAGACAAAACCTGGAAAAGCAAGCGGGACGACAACCGTAGAAGCGGGAGTTCCAGCAGTACCAATGTCTTCAATGCCTCCGACAATGAAGAAAAGCGAAGGGCGGGCGAATCCAAAACCAACCGGTCTCGAAAGCCATTGCTGGGAGGAGATGGGCCTTCCCTAGAGGAGAAAAAGAACAAGGTTTACTCTTTCAGAAGGGACAAGGTCCGCAAGATATTTAAAGATGCCTTGAACAATGGCCTACAACTGCCGGAGTCGAAAAGACCCCAAGAAGCAAAAATGACCGACAATCCCCTGTATTGCCCGTACCACCGAGTAGTGAGCCATGCGATCGAGGATTGCTATATCTTCAAGGACTGGGTCGAGAAGCAGTACAAGGCTGGAGAGATCGAGCTGTCCAAAAGCGTGTTGGTGAACAATCAAGTTGCAACCGCCAACTTTATACAGACGGAAGCTGAAGCCTTCTGGGAGCAGACAGCCGAACCCGCTGCCCTGACAAACGAAACTGACTCATCGCGGACTCCGTGGAGTACGCACATATCTAATAAGACGAAGAAGATGCTAAAGCTACTTCAGAAAGAGCCCAGGATGGAATGGGAAGAACAGAAGAAGCCTACCAGTCCAGCTGCCTATGCGGCTCCATCAGGCTCAAAATCCAAGAAGCTGAAGAAGAAGAAAAGTGCAGCTCGGCGCGAAAAAGAGTCTGTAGGGAGATCAACCATTCAAAAATATATCGATTCTCTCGAAGAATATGAACAAAAGGAAAGAACATTGATTCAATTGAAGGAGTTCTTCCCTGTACAAGCGGCTGAAATTCTGGAGGAGTTAGAAGAAGACTCCAATAAAGAGATCCCAGTAGTGACCTGCTACGCCATCCATCTTGGCAGCGACTCCGAGGATGATCTTTGTTTTCCCGAAGAGGATGAGGAGCTCGCCACAACGACCAATCAAATCCAGCTCAGAAGCGGCAGGGCTCTACCGCCGAATCAGGGCAACGCCCCAAAAGGGAAGGAAAAACAAGTCGCTAATGAAGAAGATGGCAGAGAACCGGCTGATGAAAACATAAGTCCTTCCTCGGTGGACTATAATGTCTTGGCGCATCTCCGGAAGCTTCCGTCTCTCCTGAGCATCTACGACGCCTTGGTCCTATCTAAGGAGCTTAGAGATGTTCTCATCCATGCTCTGCAAAACCCCGAGCGGTATCAGGCTCACTTTGCGGAAATTAACATGAAAGAAGCCCAGCATGCTTTGTATGCCGCCGCAGTCACATTTAAGGATGAAGACTTGCTACTGGGAACGGCGGAGCATAATCGGCCGCTTTACGTGACCGGGTACAGCGACGGAGATCGAATTAATCGCATATTGATTGATCCGGGGTCCTCAGTGAACATCATGAACTTGCGAACTCTGAAGAGTTTGTCAATGGACGTCCGACACCTGTCAAGGGAAAGGATTGTCATTCAAGGCTTCAACCAAAATTGCCAGCAAGTTCTGGGGTCTATAGCTCTGCCAATCAAATTTGGGGATCTGCAAACTGAAGCTAAGATATACGTGATCGACGCCGACACGTCTTATAAGATTCTCTTGGGGCGGCCGTGGCTCCACGATTACGGCATCATTCCATCAACTCTCCATCAATGCATGAAGTATACTAAAAATGGCGAAGAAAGACGCATTGACGGAGACATCCAGCCGTTCGGTGTGCATGAAGTCCGCTATGAAGATTCTCGGTACTTTATGAACCACCAAAATGCTAAGCCACAACTGACTGAAGATAGACCGGCCCCAAGACCCAAAAGCAAATCTGCGCCGGTTGTCACTTTCAAAAGTAAAAACGCCCAAGTGTGCCCGCATTTCGGTAGCGACACTGACGAGTCCGACGCTGGAAGCCCGTCCTCCCATAAAACTCGTCCTCGTTTCGGCAGCGATACAGACGAATCTGTTACTGAAGGCCCATCTAGCAGCAAAGTCCGCCCTCATCTTGGCAGCGACACTGAAGAGTCGGAGGAAGAGGACCTGCCATGCAACAGCGATGCAGATTGGACCCCTATGCAACAAGAGAAACTACGAGAGACCTTCGAAGTTGCAGAAGGGTCCCTAGCCGTGACAAGGGTACCAGAGCAAATGTGCAAAGAGCTCGATGCATTATCAATCTCTACCGTGGACCAGCTGAAAACTTTCTACGTTCCCGGGAAGAAAAGTGGACAGAAGGGCATCTTGTTTTATGGGTCAAACCCCGTTGCGCACCCGGACGATTTGTCTGTCGCGTGCCTTCCATATGAGAGAGGCATAAGAGCCGTCCTCAATCCCAGATACTATGCGCCCGAGATGCGGGAATACTTTAAGAAGTGCGGATGCCGGTTATATCAAACGGAGTCCGAAGCAAAGTTTTACGAAGGGCTATGGCATCCGCCCCAGGTCCGAGCACTCACCGATGGACGAATTCCAGATAGACGGGGCATAGGCTACATTCAACCTGATTCCAAAGCATGCTACATGATCCATGTTGGTGAGGCCAGCGAAAGATCAAATGATGACGACGAGATAGCCGAGCCAGAAGAAGCTCCTCAAGAGCTCGAAGATGGCGGGCAAGCAACCTTTGACGAGCTAACCGAGATTGACTTAGGAACGCCCGATAATCCAAGGCCGACCTACATCAGCTCGCTCTTATCAGAGGAAATGAAAGCGCAGATAATCGCCCTGCTGCATGAGTTCGTCGACTGCTTCGCGTGGACATACAAAGAAATGCCTGGCCTTTCCCCTGAAGTGGCCGTACATAAGTTGGCTATATCTCCTGATGCTAAGCCAGTCAAACAAGCTCCTCGAAGAATGAGAAGGGAACTAGAAGAAAAGGTCATCGAGGAAACTAAGAAGCTCATCGATGCCGGCTTCATCAGGGAAGAGAAATATGCAGACTGGATCGCATGCATAGTCCCAGTGAAGAAGAAAAATGGGCAGATCCGAGTCTGTGTCGATTTCAGGGACCTCAATAAGGCATGTCCTAAAGATGACTTCCCGCTACCGGTCATGGAAATGATGGTCGATGACACCTCAAATTACGAACTGTTCACCTTTATGGACGGCTCGTCTGGATATAATCAGATCAAGATGTCGCCTGAGGATGAGAAGCACACAGCATTTCGAACCCCGATCGGAATATATTGCTACAAGGTAATGCCATTCGGACTGAAGAACGCAGGTGCTACATATCAAAGGGCAATGACTAATATCTTTAATGACCTAATCCATAAAGTCGTCGAATGTTATGTTGATGATCTGGTCATCAAGACTAAAGCCAAGGCCGATCATATCCAAGATCTCAGGACCGTTCTCACCAGACTGAGGGAATACGATCTGAAGATGAATCCTCTGAAGTGCGCTTTTGGCGTGTCATCAGGAAAATTCCTGGGCTTCATAGTCCGACATCGTGGGATCGAAGTTGACCCATCAAAGATAAAGGCTATCATGGAGATGCCCCCTCCGAAGAGTCTGACGCAGCTAAGATCTTTTCAAGGCAAGCTTGCTTATATACGGAGGTTTATCTCAAATTTATCAGGGAGATGTAGGCCCTTCTCAAAGCTCATGAAGAAAGGAGCTCCTTTTATCTGGGATGCCGAATGTCGAGCAGCGTTCGAAAGCATTAAACAATACTTGTTGCACCCTCCAGTGCTGGCCGCTCCCATTCCGAATAAACCGCTGATTCTTTACACTGCCGCGCTGGACGAGTCACTCGGTGCGCTCCTTGCCCAGAATAATGAGGAAGGAAAAGAAAATGCCCTCTACTACCTCAGTCGAACTCTAGTCGGGGCGGAACACAACTACTCCCCAATCGAAAAGCAATGCCTGGCTCTGATATTTGCTGTGAAGAAGCTGAGGCACTATCTGCTCGCTCATCGGGTTATGCTGATCTCCAAGGTCGACCCGCTCAAACACTTGATGACCAAAGCAAGCCTAGCCGGCAGAATGGCAAGATGGGCTGTCATGCTACTTGAGTTTGACATAGTTTACACTCCTCAGAAAGCAGTAAAAGGGCAAGCTCTTGCAGACTTTCTCGCTGCTCATCCCATACCAGAAGGGTCGCCACTAAATTGTGAGTTACCCGACGAACAAGTGCTGCATCTCGAGAATGACGAGCCATGTTGGGAGCTCTACTTCGATGGGGCCTCATCGATAAGAACCTCCAGTAAATCAAGCGTCCCGGAGATAAAAGCAGGGATAGGATTGGTGTTCATCACACCATCAATGGGAACCCTACGGCGTTCTTTTGCTCTCACCGAGCCTCGGACAAACAATGAAGCTGAGTATGAAGCTCTGATAGCTGGTTTGGAGCTCGCCATAGAAATGGAAATCCGTCGGCTACGAGTTTACGGTGACTCCCAGCTCGTCGTCAACCAAGTAAGCGGCGACTATAAGATATACAAACCCGAGTTAGCTCGGTACAGAAGCCGGGTGGTGGAACTCATGAAACGGTTCACTTATATCGAACTAACAAGAGTCCCTAGAGCATTGAACGGAAAAGCCGATATACTCGCTCGCCTAGCCAAGGAGCTGGCTGATCCTGACATGGACGAAATTCTGATCACAGTCAGGAGCCGACAAATTCTACCCCCAGTCTCTCTACGAGAAGAGGAAAGCGCGGAACAGAAGAGCAGTCCTGCGGAAGAAGCTTCGATCATCCAAGACGCGCCCGATTGGAGAGAACCCTTCATAGAGTACCTCCGATACGACAAGCTGCCCGAAGAAAAATCTGCGAGGATTCAGCTGAAGAAAAGAGCTCTCCGATACGTGTTTGTAAATGACACGTTATACCGCAGGTCATACGACCAACTATGGCTCAGGTGTCTGTCATTGGCCGAAGCCCAAAAGGTCATGAAAGATGTCCACTCGGGCGTTTGCGGTGCTCACCAATCTGGCCCCAAGATGCGACTTCAAATCAAACGGCTTGGGTATTACTGGCCCACCATGATACGGGATTGCGGAGAGCATGCAAAGAAATGTTATATCTGCCAAATTCACGGTGATTTTATTCACAAGCATCCCAATCCATTGCATCCTACAGTGGCGTCGTGGCCCTTCGAAGTCTGGGGCACCGACATTGTTGGCCCAATTGATCCTCCGTCATCCAAAGGCCATCGGTTTATACTGGCCGCGACAGACTACTTCTCCAGATGGGCTGAAGCTGTCCCGCTAAAAGAAGTTAAGACAAAGGATATTCTGACATTCTTCCAGCATAATATTCTATACCGCTTCGGTACACCAAGAAGAATCATTTCTGACAACGGGCCTTCTTTCAAGAGCTTCAATGTCTCAAGGTTCGCTACTCAGCACAAGATAGACTGGAGATATTCCTCCATCTATAATCCAAGAGCCAATGGGCTAGCCGAAGCCTTCAATAAGACTCTATGCAAGCTCCTGAGGAAAAATGCTTCAGCCAACAAGAGAGACTGGAATCTCAAGCTTCACGAGGCATTGTGGGCATATCGTACCACGCACCGTACTCCAACTCAGTCCACTCCATACTCATTGCTCTTCGGAGTGGAGGCGGTCCTCCCCCTCGAAGTTGAAGTTCCGAGCTTAAGAATGGCCGTCCAACATGAGTTGACGGAGGAAGAAAACGTGCTCCTTCGACTGGAAGAACTCGATGCCCTCGAAGAAAAGAGGCTCGCGGTGCAGCAAAATCTGGAGCTATACCGAGCCCAAATGTCACGGGCCTATGACAAGATAACCCGTCTCCGCGCTTTCAAGAAAGGTGAATTGGTGTTGGTCCTCAAAAGACCGATCATCCCCAATCGACATGCCAAGGGAAAATTCAAGCCGAACTGGGAAGGACCATACGTCATCGAGAAAGTGTTCGACGGAGGATCCTACCAACTAATAAGTGCCGAGGGAGAAAGGCCCATGCCACCCATCAATGGCCGATATCTCAAGAAATACTACACATGAATGCTCCAAGTCGCAGGCAAATTGAGCACATCAGCCCTACGGTCTGGATCAGACATCCTGCAAAA
Source organism: Agapanthus africanus (assembly GCA_030015575.1). Taxonomy (NCBI): domain Eukaryota; kingdom Viridiplantae; phylum Streptophyta; class Magnoliopsida; order Asparagales; family Amaryllidaceae; genus Agapanthus; species Agapanthus africanus. Next base: position 314,036,334 of record CM057337.1, read on the forward strand.
CCGTATACAATCCACGGGCGTAAATAACCCCTATTTCTCCCAAATCCTGCCGGTGAGACTACTTTTAAAGTCCCACCAGCAGCAAAAAAAAAGAAAAAGAAAGAAAAAGAAAAAAAAGAAGAAGAAATAAACGGTATGTCCACAAGCAAAACGGGCACGGATGAAAACCCGAAAGGGCTCCGTGAGTAAAAACAGCAGGACTACCGGCGAGTCTGTGAAAACCCGAAAGGGCGCAAACTCGTGAAAAGAGATGAAAAACACTCGCAAAGTCCTCTCGACCTTGTGAGGAGAAAACACCTGCGTGAGATCCTTACGACTCACAATGGAGCAACACACTTAGGAATCCTCACGATTCCTAAGGAGAAAATACACCTGCGGGATCCTTACGACTCGTAGGGAGAAAATGCTTTATGGGACCCTCACGGCCCATAAAATTGAAAAGCCTTAGGTGGTAGGGACCCAAACCTATCTCCTAAGCCATCATTCCCCGACGGGCAACGGCAAATGATGAGTCGCTCCTGGCATTTCGCTTCAGTGTTAGCGGTGCTGATGCCGACCAAAAACCCAAATCCCAAGTCCTCCCAAGGCAAATGATGAGTTGCTCCTGGCATTATTCCAGTGCAGCAATGCTGATGCCAAACAAGATCCAAATTCCAAGTCCCCAAATGGCGAATGATGAGTCGCTCCTGGTACCATATTCCAGTGCAGCGATGCAGACGCCAACCAAATTCCAAATCCCATACCCCAATGGCGAATGATGAGTCGCTCCTGGTACCATATTCCAGTGCAGCGATGCAGACGCCAACCAAATTCCAAATCCCATACCCCAACGGCGAATGATGAGTCGCTCCTGGTACCACATTCCAGTGCAGCGATGCAGACGCCAACAAATCCCTGAAATCTTTCTGGCCCTACGGTCTGGATCATACATCCTGCAAAACCGTATACAATCCACGGGCGTAAAACAATCCCAATCTCTCCTAAGTCCTACCGGTGAGACCACATTCAAAGTCCCACTAAAAAAAAAAAAAAAAAAAAAAAAAAGGGTATGTCCACAAGCAAAATGGGCACGGAGGAAAACCCGAAAGGGGCTCCGTGAGTAAAAACAGCAGGACTGCCGACGAGTTTGTGAAAACCTGAAAGGGCGCAAACTCGTGAAAAGAAGATGAAATGCACTCTCAAAGTCCTCTCGACTTTGAGAGGAGGAAATTCCCGCGTGAGATCCTTACGACTCACAAAGGAGCAACACACTTAGGAGTCCCCACGACTCCTATGGAGAAAATACGCCTACGAGATCCTTTCGACTCGTAGGGAGAAAATGCTTTTATGGGACCCTCACAGCCCATAAAATTGAAAAGTCTTAGGTGATAGGGATCTAAACCTGCCTCCTAAGCCATCAGTTCTCAAATTCTCTCGGGGCAAATGATGAGTTGCTCCTGGCATTATTCCAGTGCAGCAATGCAGATGCCAAACAAAAACCAAAATCCCAAAATCCTCTCCATGACATATGATGGTTCGCTCCTGGTACCATATTCCAGTATAGCGATGCTGATGTCAACCCAATCAAAATCAGCAAGTCAGAATCCAATCTCAACACCGCAAGAAGCGGAGCAAGTCAAGTCTACCCCTGACACTGCAAGAAGCAGAGCAAGTCAAATCAAGCATCGACCGTCCAAGTCGCTAAAAGGGCAGCACCGACCGTCCAAGTCGCAAAAAGGGCAGCATCGACCGTCCAAGTCGCTAAAAGGGCAGCAACGACCGTCCACGTCGCAAAAAGGGCAGCACCGACCGTCCAAGTCGCTAAAAGGGCAGCAACGACCGTCCACGTCGCAAAAAGGGCAGCATCGACCATCCAAGTCGCTAAAAGGGCAGCAACGACCGTCCACGTCGCAAAAAGGGCAGCACCGACCGTCCAAGTCGCAAAAAGGGCAGAACCGACCGTCCAAGTCGCAAAAAGGGCAGCACCGACCGTCCAAGTCGCAAAAAGGGCAGCACCGACCGTCCGAGTCGCTAAAAGGGCAGCACCGACCGTCCACGTCGCTAAAATGGCAGCACCGACCGTCCAAGTCGCAAAAAGGGCAGAACCGACCGTCCACGTCGCTAAAAGGGCAGCATCGACCGTCCAAGTCGCAAAAATGGCAGCATCGACCGTCCACGTCGCTAAAAGGGCAGCAACGACCGTCCACGTCGTAAAAAGGGCAGCACAGGATTCCTACAAAGCGGGAACCAGATCACTCCGGGCCAGGGAAACGTCTATCACGGACACTCCGTCTCAGAGACATGTCAAGCAACGACCGTCCATGTCGTAAAAAGGGCAGTGCCAGCTTCCCAAAAGGTGGGAACCAAATCAAGCCGCCTCCACGTGAAAGAAAATCCATCAATTTCATGCACACGACCTACATATGTGGTGTGCATTTATTGATGGGGGGCAATTTGTTGGGGTAAAAATTTACACCCCGGTTGACCAAGTCAAAATCCAAGTCAACCCCAAGCCAAGTGGGCCCAAGCCCAGACCCAGTGGGCCCATGCCCGAGTCGAGCCCGAACATGAAGCGGCCGGCCTCCTCCACGCCAAGATAAATTTTTTGTAATAAATAATTTTGTTGCATTTTCTTTTATTTTATTTTCGGATAAATGTAAGAAAAATAGGCATAAAGCCAAATTTTTGTAAAGCCCATGGCTTATGTGCAAAAAGAAATGGCACATGAGCCATGGGATAGGCAAAATGCCATTTTGTGAAGCCCAAGGGGCTATGTGTAAAATGTATGGCCTATAAAGGCAAGGATAATGAAATATCCCAACAACTTTTTCTCTCTCCAAAAAAAAAATTAGAGCTGAGCTCTTTCTTCCTTCTTCAAGGTTCCAAAACCTTCTTCTTTCTCTTGAATTAAATCAAGAGTTTTACTCTTCCTTTTTCAAAACTAAATAGTTTTCCACCACAAAACCCACAAAGGGGAACTTGGATCTGCCATCAGATCTTAAAAAGGAGAGATTTTGAGATTTTACATCTCTTGATCTTCAAGATCCAGCAAGCAACAGGAGGAAGAAGAAGAACCCTTCCATTAACCCAACAAAAAAAAAAACACACTCAGGAGTCTAACTCCTCTTTGATTTCTCTTCAGAGAAATCTTTTTAGGCTAAAAGCCTGTTGTGTGCGCAAGTCGCCCGCGTGCCGACACGTGGCGCGCGCGCTTGCGCATCTGCGCAAGTGCGCAAGTCGCCCGCATGCCGACACGTGGCGCGCGCGCTTGCGCAACTGCGCAAGTGCGCAAGTCGCCCGCGTGCCGACACGTGGCGCGCGCGCTTGCGCAACAGCGCAAGTGCGCAAGTCGCCCGCGTGCCGACACGTGGCGCGCGCGCTTGCGCAACTGCGCATCCCTTGGATGTCTTTTCCCCCTCTTTTGTGTACATATATACACATATACATATGTATACAAATTTATACATACACGTACTCCACGACACTGTCCCTGTTAGAAAAAAATTTCTAACGGGGCGCTGCCCCGCACCCCGCAAGGGGGCTGCTAGCCCCCTTGACCCCCAGCCCGCTATCCGGGTAGCGGGACCCCCGTAAAAACTCTGCGTGGCTCCCGATATATCCAAACCCCCCTTTCAGAATTGGACACACGTATACTGCACATTGAGTTCGCATGACCAGTTTAACCCGTTAATCGGAGGTTCCCTCGCCCCAAAGGCGATGGGTAATTAACGGCAGCTTAGTCCGCGGCTGCCGGAGATTCGGATCCCCACCATCATTAAACCCCGGCCTACCCTAGGCCGGGGGAATCTGTAGTACGCCTGACAAGCGCGCGCGTATTCCCATCTCAATGGGGTGACGAAAAACACCCTACACACAAGTCTCAGAACCGAGAAATCACAGGGTGGATGCATCGAAATATAAGGTAAAGAATAAGAATACTTGCATAGATCATTATGATGATATTATATATATATATACACACACATATATAACAACGTCCCATACCACTGATATATATATACATATATAACAGCGTCCCATACCACTGATATATATCATCAGGAGTAAAACATCCAGAAAACATCATATGAAATCCATATCTCAATGCGTAAATCCATGAAATATAATATATGCAACATAATACAGTAATATGAGCATATAAAGGAAAAACTGCTATTTAAATGCAACAAGTTATTAAATATATCATGCGGTTCCTAATTTCTCCAAAATCCTACGCAACATCATATAAGGGTGAACATGTAGCTATAGCAAGGTATATGTGTAAGCATGTAGGTATAGCAAGGCATATGTGTAAGCATATAGGTATATGTGTATGCTATCTTTCTTATACACGATGGAAATAAGGACCAAGTCTTAATGTCCCTAACCAATACAATATCACGTATGTATAGGTGTTAGCTATATCTCATATGCACAATGGAAATAAGGATCATGTCTCAATGTCCCTAACCAATACAATATCATGTATGTATAGGTGTTGTGCGTGTCATTGCAATTATCGACGGAGTGAGTGTAGCATACAAGTAGTGCCCGTGTAACATGAACCGTCAATATTGTTGGATATATGTATGCCCTAGAGGCCATTATATGATAGTGTATGTACTGATGTGTATATATATAGAGGACAGTCTTGCTCGACATAATAGTATGCTATCTATTTTCCCTTTATCATATGTTCACTTGATCATGTTTTTATTCATTTGGTACATGTTGATAAAGCCCTAAGGATATTAGCTTGACTACTGGGATTATGATATGGATCATACTAGTGGGACACCTGTAGTTTATAAGCATATCATTGAAATGTTCCAAGTTGTAGGTATATCGAGTCAGGGCATCGATATTCCAGTGTAGACTAGCGTATACTATTCTTGTTCCATATGATGGGCGATGGATGATCCCATATCCTTCTGGTGTGTTGACACCAAAGATTGTATACGGGTGCTCAGTGAGACTGGGTACACTGAACGGACTCACCGAGAACTCCTATGTGGTATTATATCATACGTCGGATAGCAGTTCTCAGGTGACACTGGTACAGGTTAGTCTGTAGTCCCGAGATTGCCATATAGTCTTGTGTGTCCTCCCACTGTATCTTGATCTCCACCCTACTACGGCTCTACTGAGTCGTATAACAGGTGGATTTTGGGTACAGTCCCGAGGCATATGGAGGCAATGAGTGATACGAGGGGTTTTGTCTCTCCCGGTATTTGGGGTTGATGCTGTGCTGTGCATGATTGGCTATAACAGGAAGTTCCTGGCCAGGGCTGCTGAGATATTACTGATAAGTGCTATCAGTAGTTTCTCGATCTGTTGTAGACCATATACCGGCGTGACTTATTGAGTTATTAGGGTCGACGATTCTATCCCTAGACTCGATATGCAGCATATCTGACGAAGAGACCAGACTGTACGGTAAGTGTTGCCAGTTGGATTGACGGGAGTTTTGACAGGTTCGCTTGTTCTTCTTCTGATCGCTTAATACCCGGGTGGCCATTACGTTTAGTTGACCGTTTGCGGCTTGTAGGTGCTTGATGTGATCATCACCTACTGCCGGTGTATTGATGACTCTTAGAGTCCCGCACAGAAGTTTCCTAGCTCAGGAAAATGATGTGGTGTGCATATGAGATATGCACGGGAGCTCGATTAAATACGTGTATGAGATACCATATGTTAATCGGGTGTTTACTATTGGTCGGGTCGTATGTGATATGATCGGTTTATTAAATCAAATGTTTATTTATTAATGACTTTTAGCTCACTTTTATTAAACCCTTTTCTTTTGATGGATGCATGCATGTATATGTACATGTTGATGTGCATACACACATACATACATGCATAAGTATCATGGTTGTTGATATATTGAAGATGGCAATGCAAGACTCACATGGTTCATATTAATATATAGATTTTTGTTTTAAGATAAAATATAAAGGAAATTAACTAATGACTCATTTCTTTACAAATGACTCATAGTTTCCACACTCTTCTTTGTTTGACCATTGACTAACCCATGGTTAATTTCCTTTGTTCTTTAACTCATCACAAAATATCTAGATATTTATATTAACCATGGTTTGTTGTGAGAGTGTCTCACATATATATCCTTTTGTTTTATTTTTTAAAACATAAGAATTATCATTATCTTCAAAAAGCTTTGCCATCTTCATCTTCCTCCTTTCTTCAAGCTCATTTGAGGTTTGTTTAGAGTGAGGAAAAGAAAAGAGAGGGTTTTTAAGTGAGAAAATAAACCACTTCATCATCCTACACATCTCTAGCTCTTTTGTGTAGGGTGTTTGCTCCACGGATTTGAAAGAACAAGTGAAGCAACAAGCTTTGAGCAAAGGACTTCGGGTGGATCGTCGTGGACTCGGAAGTGTTCAAGTGAGCCGTTCCAAACTCTAGGAGATCCAAGGAGTCACTCAAGGAGGTCTACAAAGGTTGTAGTCTCACCACTTAGTGATAGAATAACTTTAGTATGTGATACTATTAGTTGTTACTCAATATTTCTAGTTCGATTCCTAGTTAAGTTTGCTTAGCAGCTCTTAAAAATCAAAGTTGTGGCATGTGTGATGCTTCCAAACCCTATACGAGGTGATAAGGAAACCCTACAGTGGTATCAGAGCCAAGATAGAGTTTTAGAGTAACCCAGACGACGTTAAATACCTCGAACGAACGAAAATCGACGCCCGAAGGGTGCTCTCTGGACATTTTTCAAAAACGTGGATTTTTCTACATTAAAAATACTCAAAAAATCGTGCAGGGTATTTTATGGGCCCACAAGAAGAACGAAGCCTTAACTCGACTATACGACCGCGGAACTGCGGCCAGAATGGTCATTCTGCGGCGGTTCCGCGGCGCCGTTGGTGAGGCTTGGACTGTGCCTTCTTGCGCTGGCCTGTATGTACTTGTAGCAGTCTCTGGTAATTTTTAAAACTGCTCAAGTGTTGAGCTTTCTGAGAAGTCTTTGGGTGTTCAATTGTTCGATCGAATGTTTTAACTGCGCCTAGTTTATTAGTATGTGATACAATAATTGGAATCTACAAATTTGTTTGTTGCGTGTAAATCTAGCATTTCGGTCTCGGGAATAACCGGAAATCTTGTTGAATTATCCGACTTGTTTTGAAAAGGTGTTTTCATGGGTGAGACCTAAATGCGAGATTTACATTGTTAGGCATGAAATCTTGGATATGTGATATTCCGAGTTTGTGTTGTCTAAAAGCAGTTACGATTCCAATTGTTGTAGTTTTTCATTTTATTTCTCTGTGACCGTAAGTGTAGTATGTGGTGTATCGCCGGTTTCGTTGCTATACATCAAAGACAATCAGGGTACGTATACTTACGTACGTTGATGATATGTGATATTATGTGTTGCTGAGATATATTGTGCAGGATTGTCGTGATTGAATAGCCGGGGTTTTTATGTGAGATGAGAGTTTTCTTTTCGTTCATGTAAAATTAAATTGTATGTAATATTCTTTTATTTGGGGCACTTCCGGGTTGAGGATGATGTCACCAGTGTTGTATATTATTTACTTTTCCGCATTAGGATAGACCCAAGAAGGAGGGCACAAGTGACCGGGTTCTAGGGTTCAGTGGGAGGCCATCTCGAGGAGTGGAGACCGGGTCTCCTAAACTCCAGAATTGGTAGGGTCACTTGCCGCTCTCGTAGGGGTCTAGGGTTGTGGGCTTGGCTATTCATCGCGACCATGGAATTCGTATTTTCTATTGATGGATAAATAAAATATACGGACCTCCTAGATATCCTATATTAAATGTGCTTCTGCTACTTATATTATGTGATATGATCATTTAATATATATCTGAGACGATGCAATATTATATATATGATATATAATAGTCGTTGCTTATGTTTTGCACTCGCGCTAGCCCCGTCCCGGTATGCCGTTAATTAAGTAACCTAACGGTGCATAACGGGACACAGTGACGAATGCGAGTGACATAAGTGTACGTTATATTTTCGTTTCTTTCTGTGATGGCTTTAGGACTTAAATGATGGGACTACATTAATGAGATTAATGTAAAGAAAAATGAACCTAAAAAGATGTTGTAGAATCGGATTTGAAACACACTCGGCCTTTTATGAAAAAGCAAGTTTCAAAATGCGGAGATTAAGCCACTCCTTTTAAACCCATTGGATTCTACAACAATATCAAGTTCAAAGCGTTAAAAGTTTTCTTAAAAACTATCCGCAACCCTCCGTCATTTTAGGAAGTATAGTACTTAGTATTCGTGCTGCGTATTTTGACTTTAGTTAAGGCGCAGTGTACGGTAGCTACGTGATGTCTTCCTACACTGCATATGATGCAGATTAGTTAAGACATTCATATGATTATGTTGACTTTAGTTAAGGGTCATGTGGGTGGGTCTAGTTAATCATGAAATGACGGGAAGAACTTGGCTAGTACTGATGATATGTTGACCATAGTTAAGGTCATGAGTACTAGGGGTAAAAACAATATTGGGAATTTCAAGAGTTGAAATTTGCAATGAGATTGCATACCTTCTGTTAGTTATATGTATGCCCTAGAGGCCATTACTATACATAGGATGTATATTGTAGTGGATGCTGGGACATATATAGGGAGGACTTTCTTGCTCGACATGATAGTATGCTATCTGGTTACCCTTTACCTTAACGTGTATGCTGATTGTCTCTCTGTTACATGTTGGTAAAGCCCTTAGGATCTGTACTTGACTACCTGGACTATGATGCGGATCATACTAGTGGGGACATGGTAGTCCATAAGTACATCCTTCAAAGTCCCTAGTCGTGGGTGTATCGAGACGGGGCATCGATATACCAGAGTAGACTAGCGTGTAGCTTCTCGACCCATACAGATGGGCGATGGATGATCCCATATCCATCGGTGTTTGACATCAGAGATGATATACGGGTGCTCAGTAGAGACTGGGTACACTGGACGGACTCGCCGAGAACTCCCAGATGGTATTATACCTCACGTCAGATGGCAGTTCTCTGGTGACACTGGTACAGAGTAGTCTGTTGACCCGAGATCGTCATAGAGTCTTGTGTGGTTCCCACTGTGCTTTGATTTCCATCTTACCACGTCCAAGAGGGCGTGCAAAACGGTGGTTTTTGGGTACAGTCCCGAGTCACATGGAGGCAATGAGCGATAGGAGGGGATTCGTCTCTCCCGGTATATGGGGGTTGATGTTGCGCTGTGTTCGATTGGCTATAACAGGAAATCCCTGGCCAGGGTTGCTGAGATTTACTGGTAAGTGTTACCAGTAGTTTCTCGAACAGTTATAGACCTCATATCCACACGACTTATTGAGCTATTGGGGTCTGACGTTTACCACCCCTAGGCGAGATATGCGACATATCAGACGAAGAGACCGGACTGTACGGTAGTGTTACTGGTCGGATTCACTGGAGTGTGAGCGGGCTTGCTCGTCGATCTTCAGATCGCTCAATACCCGGGTGGCCGTTACGTTTAGCAGACCGCTTGCGGCTTGTGGATGCTTGATATGATCATCATCTGCTGCCGGCGTATTGACGAGTCTTTAGAGTCCTACACAGAGGTTTCCTGGCTCAAGCGAAACGAAATAGGAGCGCATATGAGATATGTGCGGGACCGAGAATAATGCGTGTATGTGATACCGTATTCTATTCTCGCGATAAATATATCGAATGGTTGTATGCGATATAACCTAGTTATCGATTCAAGCGTTGATTCGATAAGCCGATATATTGTATACTAGTCGGTTGTGTGCGACATAACCGGGTCATTGAATCAAGTGTTGATTTAATGATTTAATGCATATTTATATATTTGATATATTACTTTGCATCAACTAGTATCGGTTTACTTAAGATGGATTTTCTCACTCGGATGTGCGCATTGTATATGCGATATACTTTTGTGCACTTGATTGTATCATGTTTGATGATACATGTCATGCTAGGGTTCAAGTGTAAAGATTAAACCTTGGTTAATGAAATGGTTAGGGTTTATTATTTATTATTCATTTATCTTATTTAATTATGCTTTTTATTTTTGATAAATGAATAAAAGAAATGAGAAAAAGAATGGTGGCTTCTTTTGTTCTTTAGTTGAAGCTTCATGAAGCTTTGTTCAAGTCAACCATACTTATCTCATCCTTAACCCTAACCATTCCCACTAACCATGATTCATTCTCTACACTTAACTCTAGTTAAAATTATGATAAGAATTCATTTTCTTTTCATTTTCTATTGACTTATCATATCATTTTTCCTTCTTCTTCTCCATTTTCTTCAAGTGAAGAAAGCTTGCCCCATCAATGGCAAGTGATGGAAATGAGTGAGAAATCCAAATCTAAAGTTTACCCACTTCCTATTTCTTCATCCTCTACCTCTTGCCAAGTAGTAGAGTGTGTTTCCTTCACAACTTTTCACGGTTTGGTGAAGGTGGAGCTTGATTCATCGATGCTTCGACGTAGATCATCTTCGGCATGGACATCGACGACCTAGCTTGCCCATTCTCCGACGAAGTCGATCCTAGAGCCCGGATTTGATTTGGACAGCGGAGAGGACCTCGTTGCGGAGCCGTGGAGGTGGAGCACCGGATCTACAAAGGTTGTATTTCCGTATCTTTTAGTTAAGTGTTAACTAGTTAGCTTGTTCGCCTAGACTTCTAGTATACGATCCGTTGTTTAGGGTTTGTAGGCACCATAATTTTTGAAATTGCCATGGTTGATGGCTTTGGAGACCTCACTAGAGTGCCTAGAAACCCTGCAGTGGTATCAGAGCCTAGCTAGAGCCTTAGGCGAAGTCCAGACGCGATTTGAAGTCCGATCGAACCGAAACCCTACCCGGAAAATTGATCTCTGTCCAATTTTTAAAATCTGGTCTTTTTCCACATTAAAAATGTTCAGAAAAATCAGCAGGTGAATATATGAAATACTGTGAAATTCGTGCCAATAATTCCTTCATATTGCCGCGCTTCCGCGGCACGAGCTAGCCTCGTGCGGCGGTTGCGCGGTGGTACGGCCTGATTATTCAATACTTTTTACACAGTATCTCATAATTATTAATGCTGGATTTTCTGGGAATTTTTAATATTTATAACAGAGTTGAATGTTCTGGGTTGTTTTGAGAATTCGGTGTTTCGATCGGGATATCAAATTTTGTCTGTGTGGTTTTCCGGATAAATTTTTAGAATATGTTAAAAAGTTCGACCGGATATAAATACCCAACTTTTCCCCTGTCGGGAAATTTCCAAGTGTTGGATTTTTCCGTTAGTTTAACGACGTTCTAAGTAGTGCAAGTAACGCGATGGTCCCTCTAGAAGACACAAACCTTAACTCGATTATGTGACCGTCTTGAACTGCCCTTTGAACCTTCGGGTTTGGGGCAGTACGGCATGCCACATGTGAGGCGTTGGCTTGACCCTTCTACGGCTGGACCGTTGGTACTGAGGCACGAACGGAATGTTGTTATACTTGTTTCATGTGTTGATCAGTTTCGGGAAAACTTGGGTGTTTGAATGTTCGATCGGAAAGTTTAACATTTTCTATTTATCTGGAATGGGATACAATAATTGGAATTCACAAGTAGTTATGTGATAACTAAATGAATGTTATAAACGTAGCAGTTTAGTCTCACTTGATCGGTTGCCACGGAATTTTGATGTGATCAAAAGTCCGTTGCAATCACGTAGCGTACGCGGATACTCGCCGAGTAAACTTAATAGACAGCCTCACTCCATAGCCCCGACCAAGTGACTGTAGGAGAACCCCGTCGCCGAAAGCATCCGTTCGGGTGCTCGCGGTAACGGTGTTCCGCCTTGGTGCACTTCGTCGACGGTATCAGGGGTGCGGCCGCCTACTAAAGTTTGCGACGAGTATTCGATCAGACTGTCGGGAATCTTGTTGAATTGCCCGACTAAATATTGAAAAGTGTTTTCGATAATGAGACTGAAATGCGGGGTTTATAATTGTTAGGCATGCGATGTCTAAGTAATTCATTTGGTCAGGCATGCGATGGCTGAGGTGATTGCGGATTCCAACTGTTGTAGTTTTACACTTTCTTTTCTGTGACCGTAAGTGTAATATGTGATATCGCCGGTTTCGTTGCTATATGTCAACGACAATTGGGATGGACATATTTACTTACGTTGATGACATATGATGTTATGTGTTGCTGGATATGTTATATTGGATCGTCGTGCTTGAATAGCCGGGGGTTTTTATGTGAGATGAGTGTTTTTCATTTTCATTCATGTAAAAACTTGTATGTAATATTCTTTTATTGGGGCGCTTCCAGGTTGCGGAAGTTGTCACCTGTTGTATATTATTTACTTTTCCACACTAGGATAGACCCAAGGAGGAGGGCACAAGTAACCGGGTTCTGGAGTCCAGTGGGAGACCAACTCGAGGAGTCGAGTCCGGGTCTCCTAACTCTAGAATTGGTAGGGTTGCTTGACGCTCTCGTAGGGGTCTAGGGGTGTGGGTTTGGCTATTCATCACGACCGTGGAATCCGTGTTTTATACTGGCTCGTATTGAAAACACGGACGTCCTAGTATATCCAATATTTCATATATTTCTTCTGCTGCGATATCTGTGATGAGATCATGTGATGTTTCTGTGATGGATATAGTATATAGTATATATGATATATTATATAGGCGTTACTTATGTTTTACACCCGCGCTAGCCCTGCCCCGCTCTGTCGTTAGTTACCTAACCTAACGGTGCACGAGGGGACATCGAGGCGAATGCGGATGGCATAAGTGTACGTCGTATTTATCTGTGATGATTAGGTACTTAAATGATGGGACTTCATTAATGTGATTAATGAAATAAAAGAAACCTAAGATGTTGTAGAATCGAATTTCAAAATTAAAACAGGTAGCTACAGTTCTTGCTTTGCATAGCGATATATACGATATATCCTGCACCTTATTCGATGAGGAAAGGACCGAGATCCCTTCACCGGGAGTGACTCCTTTAGCAATAACTGGCAGATGCTACACATTCGGTTTGTCTTTTGATTGCTTTTAAGAGTTTTTGCTTTGCACAGTGATATATATGATATATCCCGCACCTCATTCGACGAGGAATGGACCGACGATCCCTTCACCGGGAGTGACTCCTTTAGCAAAACTAGAAAAGCCTCAAAAGCACTCCATTTTAAAATTCATTCGATCCTACAACGATATCAAGTTCATTACGCAATAGGTTTTCAGAAAAACCTGTCGTAGCCCTCCGTCATTTCAGATAAGTTGTATATAGTATTCGTGCTGCATTTGTTGGCTTTCGTCAAGGTGCAGTGTGCGGTAGCTATATGCTGCTTATCTGCTAGCATACGATGCGATTGGATTAGGGTAGTCGTGCGGCTTTGTTGGCTTTCGTCAAGGGTCGTGCGGGTGGGTTTAATTCGATCAAGAAATGTACGGGTTGAACTTGACTAGCGGGCTATGGTTTGTTGGCTTTCGTCAAGGTCATAGCACGTTAGGGGCAAAATATTATCGGGAATTTCAAGTGTTGAGATTTGCAATGAGATTGCATACCTTCTATGAGATAGTTGGATCCCGATACCCGCTGCGAGTAAGTGTTACTCCTGGGAGAGTTTTATACATTACAATTAGCCAATCAAGTAGGTGTCTAGAAAGGTGTTAACGAGGTTACGCCTCTGGGAAAACGAGGTTTACAGTAATTAGGTTTGTGCGAAAGCACGGGGGACCTCCCTCAAAGTACCGACACTGGCCTGACTGAAAGATTGGCGAACTTGTAGTGTTTAATTAATCCCGGCTAGTCTTTCCTTTTAGGGTTTGAAGGAAGATTTGATAAAAAGCAGTGGGAGCCATCCTGATTAGATAAAATAATAACCAATCTATTCTTGACAGAGCGCACGCTGAGTGTTTTCTTCTCTCTCTCTCCAGGTAGCGACCATATCACGCCTTAATCAAGATAATAAAACGGATTATTGACCGAACCCGCTTGTTATACTGAGCTGGGGAACGTTGGTCCCGCTCCAACTTATAATTGTTATAAGACAGAGCAGGAAATTGGGGATTACCAGAATTCCCGTGCCGTCCAAACGAAGAGAGTGCATGCTGATGCATCATCTTCGGGTGTGTTCATTACAAAGAACTGTTTCTCTGTATCCTCTACGTCCTGGGTATGTGATACCAGATCAGGATCCCAGATATGTAATCTGTTACATAGGGCTACAGAAAGGTAGAGAACTGAGAACGGGTGATAAGTTTCATGAGGCAGAAAACGGGGCAAGAGTTGCAGCCAAGTCTGTTGGTCACTGTCACCCTGTATTACCAGAATACATTGATTCTGAACGAATGTTGTTAGATACCGAACCTGATATACCAAATCATATCACTCTCTTTGTAAGAAAAGAAAGGATATAATTTTGTATTGTTGGATAATGTTTTGAACATTTCCTATATCAAAAGTTGATCGGTTCAGGCACGTTATCTAAAAGCATTGATGTTCTAAATCAAACTACAGTTCTTAGTATATGGAACACACACAAGAGGAAGAGTTCAGAAATGAACGAATTCTTCTTGAGGTGTTGTAGACTAGGTCAGATCAATGTGACCCGACTGGCTAGAGTTACATAAAGATGCATGTTTAAATTAGTTTGAACTTACATCTTGTGAAACTCGCCAGTCATGTCACAAAGATAAGATGACCATAGCTCCGTTTACTAGAAACAGAGAAAGAGTTAGTGAACTCTTGGGATGATACATGTTGATGTATAAAGGTCCCCTGTCTACACATGCCAGGACAGGTTCTTTGTACTTCATTACATTCTCTGATAATCTCTCAAGATTCAGTCATATGTTCTTGTTGAAACACAAGTCCGAACCTTTTGAGATATTCACAGAATATAAGCGAGAAGTAGAGAACCACAATACGGGTATAAGTATTATGTCCTTTGATGTGATCAAGGAGGAGAATACTTGAGCACGGAAATCCTGGACTATTCTAAAGGAGAATGAGATTCTCTCTCAGCATTACTCCTCCGAATACACCATAGCACGATGGTATATCGGGGCGGAGCAATCACACCCTATATGATAAGGTGTGCTCTATGATGAGTACTACTGAGTTACCTGTTTCCTTTTGGGTGTTATGCACTTGAGAAGTGGCATACCTATTGAATAGGGTTCGAATCAAATCAGTTGCCTACCATTTCATATGTGATATGGAAAGGGAAGAGCCCATATCTTAAGTTGGTTAAGATTTGGGGTTGTCCGGCCTATGTCTGAAAAGCAAAATCCGAACAAGCTCGAGGCAAAGTCAGTTATGTAGAACTGGAAAGGTTCCAGCTATACAGACTACAGCTGATGATTTGATAGAACCAAAGGATTCAGTAGATACCAACGAACCTCAGCCTCTCCGCCGATCTAGTAGGGTTCCTCACCCACCTGAGAGATAATTCTGTATTCTCTATGACAGTGGGAGCGAGGATTGCATCATGAGATGATGACCCAACTAGTTTCGAGCTGGCCATCGAGAGTAAGACTCTGTAAGAATGGCTGGATGCTTAGCGATCTGAGATGGAATCCTTATACACCAACAAAGTATGGACTTTGGTTGCTATATCTGAAGGGTTAAATCCCCATCAGGAGCAAGTATATCTTGAGAAGACTACTTGGTGTAGATGGAAAAGTTGAGACTTTCAAAGCTAGACTTGTTAAAGGTTTTCTTCATTGACCAGGCGTGGATCATGATGAAACCTTTTCAAGGATCTATGCTTAAGTCCATCCAGATCCTACTTACCACGGCTACATACCATGACTACGATATCTGGTGGTTGGGTGTCTTGACTGCTTTTCTAAATGATGATTTAGAAGAGTGCGTCTGTAAGTACACAGCCATAGGGCTTCGTAGACAGTGGGAGCAGCGGAAACGTGTGCAAGATGCTTTATAGGATAAAGCAGGCATCGCGGAGTTGGAACGTCTGTTTTGATGAAGCAGTCAAAGAGTTTGACATCATCAAAATGGTAGATGAACCTTGTATAAACAAAAAGGTAGTAGGGAGTATGGTGACGATCCTCGTAGAGTACGTGGATGACATACTCTTGATAAGAAAAGAGTTTCTTATGCTACGCTCGGTCAATCTCCGCTTATCACTAGAATTCTCCATATAGGATCAAAGTGATACCTACTAAATCCTGGATTTTGGATCTATGAGATAGATTTAATTGGATGTTAGGATTCTCACTAGTTGTAGTGAGATGGTATCAATCGATCCTGAGGAGAATCACTGGAAGTGTTCCAGGGTGATAAAGACGACTGAGTGTCAATCGCAGGCATTGTCTTTACCCTCAGTAGAGGGACGGTATGTTAGAAGAGTTCCAAGCTAGATACCGTGACATACTAGACGATAAAGGCACGATACATCGCTACTTAAGATGCTACCAAAGAGGCAGTCTGGGTGTATATAGGTTCATGAGATGAACTATGTTCCTCCCATTGTGTGACAATGGAGTTGTGGCTTATGCCGAGGAACGCCGGTCCCATCAGTGATCCAGACTTATTCTAAGGCAGTATCACTTGATCATGGAGATGGATGATCTCCAGGGTGATCGAGGTTTGGAGAGTAGACTCAGAGGACAACACAGCGGATCCACTCACAAAGGCCTGTTCCCAGAGAGACACTTTTATGGGATGGTTGAGTATGAGATACTTCAAACCACTGCTACAGATGGCCCTAGTGCAAGTGGGAGATTGTTAGTTATATGTATGCCCTAGAGGCCATTACTATACATAGGATGTATATTGTAGTGGATGCTGGGACATATATAGGGAGGACTTTCTTGCTCGACATGATAGTATGCTATCTGGTTACCCTTTACCTTAACGTGTATGCTGATTGTCTCTCTGTTACATGTTGGTAAAGCCCTTAGGATCTGTACTTGACTACCTGGACTATGATGCGGATCATACTAGTGGGGACATGGTAGTCCATAAGTACATCCTTCAAAGTCCCTAGTCGTGGGTGTATCGAGACGGGGCATCGATATACCAGAGTAGACTAGCATGTAGCTTCTCGACCCATACAGATGGGCGATGGATGATCCCATATCCATCGGTGTTTGACATCAGAGATGATATACGGGTGCTCAGTAGAGACTGGGTACACTGGACGGACTCGCCGAGAACTCCCAGATGGTATTATACCTCACGTCAGATGGCAGTTCTCTGGTGACACTGGTACAGAGTAGTCTGTTGACCCGAGATCGTCATAGAGTCTTGTGTGGTTCCCACTGTGCTTTGATTTCCATCTTACCACGTCCAAGAGGGCGTGCAAAACGGTGGTTTTTGGGTACAGTCCCGAGTCACATGGAGGCAATGAGCGATAGGAGGGGATTCGTCTCTCCCGGTATATGGGGGTTGATGTTGCGCTGTGTTCGATTGGCTATAACAGGAAATCCCTGGCCAGGGTTGCTGAGATTTACTGGTAAGTGTTACCAGTAGTTTCTCGAACAGTTATAGACCTCATATCGACACGACTTATTGAGCTATTGGGGTCTGACGTTTACCACCCCTAGGCGAGATATGCGACATATCAGACGAAGAGACCGGACTGTACGGTAGTGTTACTGGTCGGATTCACTGGAGTGTGAGCGGGCTTGCTCGTCGATCTTCAGATCGCTCAATACCCGGGTGGCCGTTACGTTTAGCAGACCGCTTGCGGCTTGTGGATGCTTGATATGATCATCATCTGCTGCCGGCGTATTGACGAGTCTTTAGAGTCCTACACAGAGGTTTCCTGGCTCAAGCGAAACGAAATAGGAGCGCATATGAGATATGTGCGGGACCGAGAATAATGCGTGTATGTGATACCGTATTCTATTCTCGCGATAAATATATCGAATGGTTGTATGCGATATAACCTAGTTATCGATTCAAGCGTTGATTCGATAAGCCGATATATTGTATACTAGTCGGTTGTGTGCGACATAACCGGGTCATTGAATCAAGTGTTGATTTAATGATTTAATGCATATTTATATATTTGATATATTACTTTGCATCAACTATTATCGGTTTACTTAAGATGGATTTTCTCACTCGGATGTGCGCATTGTATATGCGATATACTTTTGTGCACTTGATTGTATCATGTTTGATGATACATGTCATGCTAGGGTTCAAGTGTAAAGATTAAACCTTGGTTAATGAAATGGTTAGGGTTTATTATTTATTATTCATTTATCTTATTTAATTATGCTTTTTATTTTTGATAAATGAATAAAAGAAATGAGAAAAAGAATGGTGGCTTCTTTTGTTCTTTAGTTGAAGCTTCATGAAGCTTTGTTCAAGTCAACCATACTTATCTCATCCTTAACCCTAACTATTCCCACTAACCATGATTCATTCTCTACACTTAACTCTAGTTAAAATTATGATAAGAATTCATTTTCTTTTCATTTTCTATTAACTTATCATATCATTTTTCCTTCTTCTTCTCCATTTTCTTCAAGTGAAGAAAGCTTGCCCCATCAATGGCAAGTGATGGAAATGAGTGAGAAATCCAAATCTAAAGTTTACCCACTTCCTATTTCTTCATCCTCTACCTCTTGCCAAGTAGTAGAGTGTGTTTCCTTCACAACTTTTCACGGTTTGGTGAAGGTGGAGCTTGATTCATCGATGCTTCGACGTAGATCATCTTCGGCATGGACATCGACGACCTAGCTTGCCCATTCTCCGACGAAGTCGATCCTAGAGCCCGGATTTGATTTGGACAGCGGAGAGGACCTCGTTGCGGAGCCGTGGAGGTGGAGCACCGGATCTACAAAGGTTGTATTTCCGTATCTTTTAGTTAAGTGTTAACTAGTTAGCTTGTTCGCCTAGACTTCTAGTATACGATCCGTTGTTTAGGGTTTGTAGGCACCATAATTTTTGAAATTGCCATGGTTGATGGCTTTGGAGACCTCACTAGAGTGCCTAGGAACCCTGCACCTTCTATATGATAGTAGTATCCCGATCCCACTGTGAGCAAGAATTGCTCACGGGAGTGTTTTGCACTTTACAATTAGCTAACCAATTAGGTGTCTAGAAAGGTGTCAAACGGGGCTACGCCTCTGGGAAGACGAGGTTTATTTTAATTAGGTCCGTGCGAAAGCACGAGGAACCTCCCTCAAGTACCGGCACCGGCCTGGCTGAACGGTTAGCAAAGTTGTAGAATGTAATTAATCCCGGCTATTTTTCTTTTTAAAGGTTTTAAAGAAAATTTGATAAAAACAGTGGGAGACATCGATTACAAAAGATAATAACCAATCTGATCTTTGCAAGAGTTTTCGCTGAGTGTATTCTTTTCTCTCTCTTAATGGAAGATACCAATGTCAGGACTCAAGCTTCTACTAGATAAAAATAAACTGAATGGGACCAATTATAAAGATTGGCTGATGAATCTCAACATTGCCTTGACTTATGATAAGGTATCATATGTCCTCACGGCTCCAACCCCGCCCATCCTAAGTCCTAAACCTTCAGTTGCGGATAAGGAAATCCACAAGTCATGGGACGCTGACAGTGCCACGGCCAAATGCCTCGCGCTAGCATCGATGGATAACACACATCAGAAGTAGCACGAGAATATGGATGTTAAAGCCATATTCCTCCATACACAAGAGTTGTATAGAGAGCAATCTCGCGTATTACGATACGAAGCATCCAGAAAGCTGTATCAGATGCGAATGGCCTCTGGCACACCAGTAGGAGACCATGTTCTGAAGATGATAGCTCTCATAGAAGAGCTTGAGGACCTTGGATGGACAATGGACAATGAGCAATATACGGATATTATTCTGCTGTCTCTCCCCTCCACCTTTGCTCAATTTATAGTTAACTTCAACATGCACAACATGGAGAAGGAACTACCTGAACTCCTTAATATGTTAAGGAGTGCAGAGAGCACGCTGAAGTCAGTGAAGACTCTCGTTTTGAGTGTTGGGCCATCTTCCTCCTCTCGCCCGAAGGCTAAGGCAAAGGGAAAGATGAAGAAGAAACCCACCAAACCTAAGGGTGGAGTCAAAAAGGTTAAGGGGAAAGACAAGTCCAAGGTTGGGGAATCAGGGAAAGGAGAATGTTTCCACAGCAAAAAGACGGGACACTGGAAGCGGAACTGTACTGAGTACCTTGAACTCAAGAAGAAGCATGGTGATGCTTCATCTTCAGGTATGTTCGTAATTGAAAACTGTTTTTCTCTTAACTCTGCTTCCTGGGTATTAGATACCGGTTCGGGTTCTCATATTTGCAATTCTCTGCAGGCGTTGAGAAATAGTAGAGTTTTGAAGACAGGTGATCATACTCTCCAGATTGGAAATGGTTCCAATGTAAATGCAGTTTCAGTGGGAGAGTATCACCTAGGGTTGCCGCCGGGTTGTATATTTGTTTTGAACCCTTGTTATTTTGTGCCAAGTATACTTTGTAATATTATATCCGTTTCTTTGTTAGACAATGAAGGATATCATTTTGCTGTGCAACACAATGTTATGAACATTAGACTTAATCAAGAGGTGATTGGTTGTGGTACACTAAATAACGGGATATACGTCCTTAATCAACACACAGTTTTCAACATTCAACATACAAGTAAAAGAAAATTTTCAGATATAAATGAAACTTTTCTTTGGCATTGTAGACTTGGTCATATTAATGAAACAAGACTAAACAAGCTTCATAAAGATGGATATTTAAATTCTTTTGAGTATAAATCTTATGCAACTTGCCAGTCTTGTATCAAAGGTAAAATGACCAAAACTCCGTTTACAGGACACGGAGAAAGAGCTACTGAGCTCCTAGGCCTCATACATAGTGATGTATGTGGGCCAATGTCTACACATGCAAGAAGCGGTTTTTTCATACTTCATAACTTTTACTGATGATTTCTCAAGATTCGGTCATGTGTTTATGATAAAGCATATGTCTGAAGATTTCGAGAAATTCAAGGAGTACAAACTTGAAGTAGAAAACCAAACAGGAATGAGAATCAAGATACTTCGATCAGATCGAGATGGAGAGTACTTAAGTACCGAGTTCTTGGACTTCCTAAAAGAGAATGGGATTCTCTCTCAGCTCACTCCCCATTACACACCACAGCACAACGGTGTGTCAGAGCGCCGGAATCGTACCCCATTAGATATGGTACGATCCATGATGAGTGATTCTGAGTTACCCCTCTCGTTTTGGGGGCATGCATTGGAAACTGCAGCTTTTCTGCTAAACAAAGTTCCAACCAAGACCGTGTCTACCACTCCATATAAGATATGGCATAGGAAGAGACCATCTCTTAAACGAGTTAAGATTTGGGGTTGTCTGGCTTTTGTCAAAAAGCAGAATCCAGACAAACACGAGACACGATCGGTCAAATGTATATTTGTGGGATATCTAAAACAATCGTTTGTATATCTTTTCTACCACAAGGAGGAACAAAAGGTATTTGTTTCTCAGTATGCCACATTTTTAGAAAATGAGATTTTTCCAAATAATGCAGATGGCAATGTGGTAGATCTAGAAGAGGTTCTAGAAACACAAGTTACAAATGACGACTTGGCTGAACCTGATGTTGTAATAGAATCTAATGAAGCTCAGCCACTCTGAAGATCTGGTAGGACTTCTCGCCCACCGGAGAGATACTATGGTTTTCTCATTGATGGTGATAGAGAAGATTGCATCATGGATGATGATGATCCTGCCAGTTTTCATCAAGCTATCACGAGTGGTGCCTCTGTGAAATGGCTGGATGCCATGAGATCCAAAATGGAGTCCATGTACTGTATGTATGTTGGAATATCATTGCCTCGAATTTGAACAGTGCTCTTAGTTCATCTAGCACAGTACTTTTATGCAACCTGAAAAATTTTTGGAGACAGAAAAATTTCAACAGAAACTGTCGTGGGTATATTGGGGTTTTCGGACATTTCGATCGATCGGAACAGAAAAACACATTACACAAAGCTAGACTAAGTTAATGGGGAGGCTCTGATACCACAGTAAGTGCACGGCGGCCCCCCGGCCGTCAAACCGACGCCGGAATGCGGAAGCGGTGAATAACTTAAATTTTTGCGAACTTAGCAAACCGGCACCACCGCGCACTAAACATCCGGATCGTAACCATTAACAAGTCTAAGCTAACTAGAAGATGGGTTAGAGATATACCGACGATCCAAGTCCTCCGGTCTTCTCGTCATGGTCCCGATCTCCTGCGGAAAAGCCCCGTCTCCTCCTCGTCGCCGGAAGTGCACCACATCGCCTACTTTGTTTACGGGCTCCCACCTCAATGCCGAGGCAACTCGGGCATGAAGCCGGCTACTCGACGTGCCCAAGATTCGTTGTAGAATGTGTAGTAGAGGATTGTGTCTCATTTGGGGTTATGGAGTTGTGCCATTTTGTGGAGGAAAAGAGAGGAACTTTTGGAGAGGGTTCTTGTGTGATTTTTGGAGAATGAAGAGAACCAAAAATGCCACACCAAAACTCAATCAACCCCCCACAAGGGATGGCCGGCCCATGTATCAAAGAGAGAGGGAAAAAACAAGGGGGAGGTGACCATATCAATCATCCAGGAGAGAGAGAGAGGAATGGTTATCATAAGGAATAATGATCACAAAGAAACACCAACACTCAACAACCAAATCATGCAAAGAAATGATCACCAAAAGAGAACCTCACTCCACCACAATCATCATGAAAACCATGTCATATGAAAGTCAAGCCATGATGGAGAAATCAAGTCAAAGGATGGTGCTATCATGATACAACAAAAAAGCAAAGACCCCCTCCACAAATGCCTATTTGCAACAATGCAAATAAGCCCTCCTCCACCAATCTTCGGCCAATGAACGGAACAATGGAAATTGGCCGAAACGGAAAGCAAACTGGCAACTCCATAAAACTGGTCCCGTAATAAATTACAGGAAAACCCCGATACTGTGCATACACACCCGCATTTGTATTCCGACCGAAATACAAATGCAATGAGACAAAATCTACACTGTACTATACCAGGATCCGGCTTATACCAAAACCGGCTAGTAATATCTGTTCGATCCTGATCCGTGCAATACCGCACGTATCTGATCGAACCCTGCCATATAACCATACGGCCTATAGTACAAACTGTCCGATCCTGATCCGTGCAATACCGCACGTATCTGATCGGACCTTGCCATATCTCCATACGGCCTCTACAACCTTTAGCCCGAAAGCTGAGTAACTGAATGTGGGGGACTCTAAAGACTCGTCAACACCTTGGTTGTGGATTTAACCACTAGCACGTCAGAGGTATAAGCCAATACGTGACGGGCTACCAGGTACTGACTAAAAGGGACGTCTGTGAGCGAACTTAGCCCGACAACCCTACTGAGCCTGTCAGTGACAATATCCGTGCAGTCCGGTCCGTTCGTCTATGAGTATCGCATGGCGGGCCTAGGGGGTTGGTAAAAGTCAGACCCCCAAAAGCGGTACAAGTCGTGTCGGAGTGTAGCCCAGAACACCCTGAGATACTACTGGAATACCTACCAGTAAATCTCCTTGCCTTGGCCAAGGACTTTGTGTAATGGCTCTCCTAGACACAGCACGACCTCACCCCCAATACCGGGAGAGACGAACCCCTGAAGATACGCTCACTGCCTCCATGTGGCTCGGGACCGTACCCAACTAAAACCTGTTTGCACGACTCCTTTGAGCCGTGGTAGGGTAGTAATCAAAGTACAGTGGGAACTCACACGAGACAAATGACGATCCCCAGGTCGATGAACTAACCTGCACACATGTCACCAGGGAACTGCCATCTGACGTCTGGTATATGACCAACTAGCATGTTCCCGGCGAGTCCTGTCCGGTGTACTCATAACCCAATGAGCACCTGTATACATCTTAGGTGATCCAACTGACACCAGTGGCTTGTGAGACCGGCCACCGCCCCTCGTCGGGGTCTCGACTGTATACACTAGTCTACTAATGGAGTATCGATGCCCAGTCTCGAAACTCCCACGACTAGGGACCTTTTAAGGATAAGCTTATAGACCCCCAGCTCCCACTTATATGATCGCCCTCATACTGCTGGTGGTCAAGCAAGAATCCTAGGGGCTCTATCAACGTGTAATAGCGACGTGTCATGTCACCTAAAGCAGTACACGATGATAAAGGTAAACCAGATAGCATACTATCATCTCGAGCAAGACTGTCCTACTGGGATAGGTCCTCCCTCAATCATTACAATCACGCACCTGTGACCTAATAATTGACTCTGAGGGCACTATCTCCAACAATCTCCCACTTGCACTCAAGGCTAATTATTGCGATGTCGCATACTCACAGCCCGTGTGATACCGAACACCCAACTCCTCTACTAGTCAGTCTCACAAAGCTCGTTTGCGGAACTATTGCGTTCGAGGAATAGCCTCAGTGAGTGGATCCGCCTTGTTGTCTCTTTCCATGTCTCTCTATATCTCAAGTTCGCGGAGAAAACCATCTCCCGAAATGAGCAAAATCAGTCTTAGAATATGTCTGGATGTCTGATGGGACCTAGCTCATAAATGAACTCCAAATCCAAACTTCTTAGACTGTATTGACAACTGAACTTAATCAGTGTCCTGCGCGCCATGCCTCCCTCAGTATTGCCTTGGACCACCTGTCCAAAATACTGCCCCTCATCAGAAGGAAAACTATAACTCTGACAACCTCCTTGTCGTCCATGTCACCTTGGAAGCCTGGAATGATAACTGTCTCCTGAATGAGGCTGTCGTTATCATATCCCTAGAACATCCACTTATGTTCTAAAACTGCTTCCGATTGTTTCTCCAGGATTGGATTAATGTCAACTTATTGCATCTAGTGCAAGAACAACATCTGGTGTGGTACTTGACATCTCACGATTGACTCAATTGCCTGAGCAAGTGATCTGCCAATCATGCCCGTCCCTCTCCCCTTTAGTCTGTAGGACACCTTTGGAGAGGGTGACTCCATTACCTGCAGGTACACTACCGTACCAGGAGTCGTCCATCCTAAATACTCTTAGGATGCTGTCAAGTACCCTGATTGGGAAACCACCCAAATCTAGATCTAAAACCACAGATCTAGTAACCAGTATGTCAGATATAAAATCCATTTCCTTTGTGGAGAAACCACTGTGTGACGACCAAAGTATAACCGATTGTAGTATAGGAGTTTCTTTTCCTACTCTGTGTAGGTCATCCAAATACCAGGATATCACACCCTACTACCTTCTCAACAGATCCATCCCCTATTCTGATGAAGTCAAACCCATGACTGTCACGTCAGAAATAGATGATCTATCTCCGCTACATCTGCTCTAGTCTATAAATAGACATAAGCAACCTGTCCACCAATGCTTCCGCTGCTCCCACTGACTACGACAACCCTCTGGCAGAGTCATATAGACGTACACTTCTAAAACTGGTTTAGAACGACGCTATACTCATCCTCCCGCCGGGTCTCGTAACCTGGAACAACAACAATGGCAATTGTGGGTAAACAAGAACTTCCCTGTCACCGTCCTTGAGGCTACCGTAGTACCTCTCGGGTGGCTGAAGTTACCCACCTTATCTGCGGAGTGGCCAATGGAATGTCAATCCAGATTGAATCTTTAGGTTCCTTATCAAATCTTCAGTAATCGTTTGTGGTTCTGGAATCACTTCCAGTTCTACCATACTCCCACTACTGTTTTCCTGAAAAAAATCCATTTTTATTAAAACTGTGGCGAGTCTAGAACAATATTGCTATTGTTCATCCAGATGGTAGAAAATCAACCCGCGTCATAGCCTGGGTCAACCCACAAACAGCCATTACAGAAACGTGCCTTGAGTTGTCCAGTGTCTGGTTTTAAGCATAAACCGGACAACTCCCCGTACCTTAACATCGTTAAGATATGAACTGTTCTATATCCAATATAGAAACAGAGGCACTAATTTAGTTGAACCAGATTCAAATCATGCAGCTGTCCCCAGCGCATGTCAACTAAATGGAAGGAGGCCGATCAGCGTTACTCAACTTAGGAATACTTCCAATTATGAGTAACCTGAAAGAGAAGCAAGATCTCTTCATCATTACTATCAACTGAATACCATACACAAGTATCTACATCTTCGATCTCTTTGAAGAATCCCGATACTTGCTATACCTGGTTCTCTACTCTATTCAAATACCAATAACTTCTCCAAATTCGGACCCTGTGTTTCCACGAAACACCTGTCTAAAAACTAGAGAAGTCATAAGTAAACTGAATGTAGTACGAGGACCAACCCCTCTGTCCTGATGGACCCTGGACAACATACAATCCTTTGTATAAGTCCCTTGAGTCTAATAACTCATTCACTGTGTGTCGTAGGTTGAAAACTGTACTTATGGTTAAGAAGAATTACACCGCTGTTCAATACTCCTTACCTAACCATCCACTGATATAGGTAAATGTCGTAGACATAATTTCAGAAAGGTATATCTCACTCTATGAAAATAGACGTACAGATATATCAATTTGAAATTGGTGCATAACAGCGGATATTCAAAACCAAATATTTGCCGACCGGCAAACAGCCCAGGTGATTTCCTCAAATATCACCGATTACAACGAATCCCGATATAATGAGGATGATCACCCAATTCCCAATAACTTACTCCCACTCATCATCTGTAAAACCATACAGATGTGAGAATCGTACCTGGTAAATACATACCCTGGAGTAAGTATCTAATCGGGAAATCAGTTTTCCTTTAACATTACACAGTGAAACTGAAACATTGAAATGTTCCGATGGGGTATTCTGGTATTCCTAGTAATGCCTCTTCCAGATTCACGACTGTAACCGTATAGTTCTTTGCCACCTCTCCAAATCCCTTCATATGTCTTTAGTCTTTACCTTCTGCACACCCCTTTAGGCCAAATGGTTTTCTTCCTTCCCTACCGTTCGGCACCAGCCTATGGTTTGGAAGAAGACTATCCAATAAGCATAATGGGTGTACTGTCCCAATCCTAGGAACACTCGCAACACGAGAGAAGGTGAAGATAAAAGACACCTGAATGTACTTTATTCTTATTTCTCCTGAACCAGAATCCATCCCCGAACTGGAACAAGTTCCATTCGAGTTCGTATATAACCATACGATGGAGTATCCAAATAAACTGTGGATCTTCGTAGTGATACGGAGTGTCCTGGAGAAATACAAAGGCGATGTGGGAGTGGTAACGAAATATTTGGTTTGGTCGTGAATATCTGTTGCAATTTACTTTGCCCTCTTACTAATCCCTTGCTTTGTCTGAACTTAATACCTTCTGCACACCATCGTTATGCTAATTGGTTTTCTTCATTCCCTACCGGTCGGCACCAGCCTAAGGTTTGGAAGAAGACAATCCAATTTGCGTAATAGGTGTATTACCCCTAAACCAAGGAGTACTCGTAACCTGAGAGAGGGTAAAAGGAAAAGACAACTGAATAATCCTATCCGTTTTCTCCAGAACCGGAAACCATCCTCGAATTCCTTCGAGTTCGTATCTAACCATACGATGGTTTTGTCCAATGGAAGTGGACGTTCGTAGTAATACGGGGTGTCCTGGAGAAAAGGGTAAAAGTAGGAGTGGCAATGAGGTCTGCAACTCTGACAATCCAAAAGCCAGTGTCAAGAAGGTTCGGTCAACTTGGTCACTGAGTCAAAGTCTTAGGGTCGGGTCAATGGTCGCTGCCAAAGAGAGAGAGAAAAGAAACACTCAGCGTGCACTCTAACCTAGATCAGAATGGTTACCAATTTATCTAATCTGGAAACCTCCCACTGTACCTCAAATTCTCCTCCAAACCTGAAAGAAGAATTAGTCGGGGTCACCCGAGGAGTAAACTAACTCATCAGTGGGAATCGGGATCCAACTATCATCGCATGATAACGTGACGGAATCCGCTCATATCATCACACTCCAGAAGGTATGCGCATATCTGGCAAGTTTCAGTACTTTTGAAACTCCCGATGTGATTTCTGCCCCATGCTCTTATGACCTTGACTTTGGCCAACATATCATAAGTCACATGTCAAGTTCTGCCCGTCATTCTCCAGGTTAATTTGAATCCACCCGTACATACCCTTGACTTTGGCCAAAATGGCAGCACGACTGTCCCAAACCAACGCATCTATCTATGCTGCATATGAAAAACCAACAGCTACCAAACACTGTGCCTTGACTTTGGCCAACATACACAGCTTGAATACTATTGACTACCCATATGAAACGACGGAGGGCTACGAATGGTTTCTGGCGAAAACCTTTAACGTAATGAACTTGATATCGTCGAAGGAACGGATAGCTTTTAAAAATATAGTGACGAAAAACCGTTGCTAAAGAGGTCACTCCCGGTGAAGGGATCTCGGCTCTTTCCCCGTAGAATGAGGTGCAGGATATTCCAAATGAATACCACGATGCAAAGCAAAAGTAATCGGCTATAGTGAAGTTAATGCCCTGACGCAAACTTCTGTCCAAGGGGTCACTCCCGGTGAAGGGATCTCGGCCCTTGCCTCGTCGACTGAGGAGCAGGATATTCTAAATGAATACCACGATGCAAAACAAAAGTAAACGTCCTTGCAATAACAGCTTTTGAAAAAGTGTTCCAACAACATCAGATTAGGTTTGTTTTTAACTTGCATTGATCCGAATCAACGCAGTCCCATCAATTGATCACACCAAAAAGAACGAAAATATACTGATGTACGTATATGCCATCCGCATTCGCCACTGGGTCCCGTCATTACCCGTTAGGTTAGCTTACTAACGACAGAGCGGGGACTGGACTAGTGCGGATGCAAAACATATACAACATCTACTAATATATATACCAATATATTATATTCGCTCAAGGCGTGAATAAAATGCAACATCACAGAAATGTACAGCATCACAGAACAATACAGATATCTGGGATCCCCGGGTTTCACAGAGCCGCTGAAACCCGACGTTCCCCTGGTCGTGTGGATAGCCTGTGCAATGAAATCCTAGACCCCTACGGGCGCGGCAAGTCACCCGCCAAAACCTGAAGCGAGGCAGCCCCTTTCAGCGCCGTGAATGGACCACCCAGCACTTCACGGAATCCGGCAACTTGGGCACCCCTCCTGGGTCAAACCTGTACCCCTTACGAGTGCGGCGAATAGCCCGCCAATCCTAGAGTGAAGCCCCCTCCCTCTCATTGCCATGAGATGCGGACTTGTTGCCCTCTAGAACCCGGCTATCCGTGCACCCCTCCGCGGGGCAATCCTAGTACAGAAAGTAAAATATACATACAACGGGTACATCGACCGCAACCAGGTCGTGCCCCAAAATAATAATACAAACAGGCAGTGACGGCAGTCCACATGTCGGACGCTCGCCCCGCAATAACAAATGTACATAATACAACCACAACTGTACTAGCATTGCATCCAGGCTATCCCCCACGACCGATCCGCAACATCACAGCAAATACATAGAACATCAACGTGAAAGTCACGTTCGCAAATCCGTCTAACCGGGCTATAGCAGTTAGACCGGATTTACCGATCGAGTGACATTCACGGTCGCAGATATAATGTAAATACTGTGAAAAATGTGTTTAAAATATTCCGATTGATCAAACTTTAACAAGTGGGCCCCAAAACAAAACTGCAGCAGTTACAGAAAATATGGGCCCAATTTAAATGTTCCAGAAACCCAAATTTATCCCCAGAAGCCCACTGAAAAAATCCGGCCCAATGATTATTCCATACTGCGGCGGAAGCGCGGCCATAAGTGGGTTTTGGCCGCGCTTCCGCGCTCTGGTTGGAATATCATTGCCTCGAATTTGAACAGTGCTCTTAGTTCATCTAGCACAGTACTTTTATGCAACCTGAAAAATTTTTGGAGACAGAAAAATTTCAACAGAAACTGTCGTGGGTATATTGGGGTTTTCGGACATTTCGATCGATCGGAACAGAAAAACACATTACACAAAGCTAGACTAAGTTAATGGGGAGGCTCTGATATCACTGTAAGTGCACGGCGGCCCCCCGGCCGTCAAACCGACGCCGGAATGCGGAAGCGGTGAATAACTTAAATTTTTGCGAACTTAGCAAACCGGCACCACCGCGCACTAAACATCCGGATCGTAACCATTAACAAGTCTAAGCTAACTAGAAGATGGGTTAGAGATATACCGACGATCCAAGTCCTCCGGTCTTCTCGTCATGGTCCCGATCTCCTGCGGAAAAGCCCCGTCTCCTCCTCGTCGCCGGAAGTGCACCACATCGCCTACTTTGTTTACGGGCTCCCACCTCAATGCCGAGGCAACTCGGGCACGAAGCCGGCTACTCGACGTGCCCAAGATTCGTTGTAGAATGTGTAGTAGAGGATTGTGTCTCATTTGGGGTTATGGAGTTGTGCCATTTTGTGGAGGAAAAGAGAGGAACTTTTGGAGAGGGTTCTTGTGTGATTTTTGGAGAATGAAGAGAACCAAAAATGCCACACCAAAACTCAATCAACCCCCCACAAGGGATGGCCGGCCCATGTATCAAAGAGAGAGGGAAAAAACAAGGGGGAGGTGACCATATCAATCATCCAGGAGAGAGAGAGAGGAATGGTTATCATAAGGAATAATGATCACAAAGAAACACCAACACTCAACAACCAAATCATGCAAAGAAATGATCACCAAAAGAGAACCTCACTCCACCACAATCATCATGAAAACCATGTCATATGAAAGTCAAGCCATGATGGAGAAATCAAGTCAAAGGATGGTGCTATCATGATACAACAAAAAAGCAAAGACCCCCTCCACAAATGCCTATTTGCAACAATGCAAATAAGCCCTCCTCCACCAATCTTCGGCCAATGAACGGAACAATGGAAATTGGCCGAAACGGAAAGCAAACTGGCAACTCCATAAAACTGGTCCCGTAATAAATTACAGGAAAACCCCGATACTGTGCATACACACCCGCATTTGTATTCTGACCGAAATACAAATGCAATGAGACAAAATCTACACTGTACTATACCAGGATCCGGCTTATACCAAAACCGGCTAGTAATATCTGTTCGATCCTGATCCGTGCAATACCGCACGTATCTGATCGAACCCTGCCATATAACCATACGGCCTATAGTACAAACTGTCCGATCCTGATCCGTGCAATACCGCACGTATCTGATCGGACCTTGCCATATCTCCATACGGCCTCTACAACCTTTAGCCCGAAAGCTGAGTAACTGAATGTGGGGGACTCTAAAGACTCGTCAACACCTTGGTTGTGGATTTAACCACTAGCACGTCAGAGGTATAAGCCAATACGTGACGGGCTACCAGGTACTGACTAAAAGGGACGTCTGTGAGCGAACTTAGCCCGACAACCCTACTGAGCCTGTCAGTGACAATATCCGTGCAGTCCGGTCCGTTCGTCTATGAGTATCGCATGGCGGGCCTAGGGGGTTGGTAAAAGTCAGACCCCCAAAAGCGGTACAAGTCGTGTCGGAGTGTAGCCCAGAACACCCTGAGATACTACTGGAATACCTACCAGTAAATCTCCTTGCCTTGGCCAAGGACTTTGTGTAATGGCTCTCCTAGACACAGCACGACCTCACCCCCAATACCGGGAGAGACGAACCCCTGAAGATACGCTCACTGCCTCCATGTGGCTCGGGACCGTACCCAACTAAAACCTGTTTGCACGACTCCTTTGAGCCGTGGTAGGGTAGTAATCAAAGTACAGTGGGAACTCACACGAGACAAATGACGATCCCCAGGTCGATGAACTAACCTGCACACATGTCACCAGGGAACTGCCATCTGACGTCTGGTATATGACCAACTAGCATGTTCCCGGCGAGTCCTGTCCGGTGTACTCATAACCCAATGAGCACCTGTATACATCTTAGGTGATCCAACTGACACCAGTGGCTTGTGAGACCGGCCACCGCCCCTCGTCGGGGTCTCGACTGTATACACTAGTCTACTAATGGAGTATCGATGCCCAGTCTCGAAACTCCCACGACTAGGGACCTTTTAAGGATAAGCTTATAGACCCCCAGCTCCCACTTATATGATCGCCCTCATACTGCTGGTGGTCAAGCAAGAATCCTAGGGGCTCTATCAACGTGTAATAGCGACGTGTCATGTCACCTAAAGCAGTACACGATGATAAAGGTAAACCAGATAGCATACTATCATCTCGAGCAAGACTGTCCTACTGGGATAGGTCCTCCCTCAATCATTACAATCACGCACCTGTGACCTAATAATTGACTCTGAGGGCACTATCTCCAACACGTACAAGACGAGGAATACGACAGTTCGTGGTACAATTTTACTATATATACATGGTTCATCTGGATTTTTCATAAAGTCATATTCTTTGACCGTTTCATCAAAACAGATGTTCCAACTCCGCGATGCCTGCTTTAGTCCATAAATGGACTTGAGCAACTTGCATACTTTCCCGCCGCTCCCACTCTGATTGAAACCTTCTGGCTGATCCATATAGATGCACTCTTCTAAATTATCATTTAGAAAAGTCGTCTTTATGTCCATATACCAGATCTCATAATCATAGAAGGCGGCAATAGCAAGAAGGACCCGAATGGATTTGAGCATAGCCACTGGAGAAAAAGTTTTGTCATAGTCCAAACTAGGCCTTTGACGAAAACCCTTTGCAACAAGTCTAGCCTTATAGGTTTCCACCTGCCCATCTACACCATTCTTTTTCTTGAAGATCCACTTGCATCCTATGGGTTTTACCCCATCTGGAGCAAAGTCCAAAGTCCATACTTTGTTGGTGTACATGGACTCCATCTTGGTCCGCATTGCATCCAGCCATCTGTTAGTTATATGTATGCCCTAGAGGCCATTACTGTACATAGGATGTATATTGTAGTGGATGCTGGGACATATATAGGGAGGACTTTCTTGCTCGACATGATAGTATGCTATCTGGTTGCTCTTTACCTTAACGTGTACACTGTTTGTCTCTCTGTTACATGTTGGTAAAGCCCTTAGGATGTGTACTTGACTACCTGGACTATGATGGGGATCATACTAGTGGGAACAGGGTAGTCCATAAGTACATCCTTCAAAGTCCCTAGTCGTGGGTGTATCGAGACGGGGCATCGATATACCAGAGTAGACTAGCGTGTACCTTCTCGACCCATACAGATGGGCGATGGATGATCCCATATCCATTGATGTTTGACATCAGAGATGATATACGGGTGCTCAGTAGAGACTGGGTACACTGGACGGACTCACCGAGAACTCCCAGATGGTATTATACCTCACGTCAGATGGCAGTTCTCTGGTGACACTCGTACAGAGTAGTCTGTTGACACGAGATCGTCATAGAGTCTTGTGTGGTTCCCACTGTGCTTTGATTTCCATCTTACCATGTCCAGGAGGGCGTGCAAAACGGTGGTTTTTGGGTACAGTCCCGAGTCACATGGAGGCAATGAGCGATAGGGGGGATTCGTCTCTCCCGGTATAGGGGGTTGATGTTGCGCTGTGTTCGATTGGCTATAACAGGAAATCCCTGGCCAGGGTTGCTGAGATTTACTGGTAAGTGTTACCAATAGTTTCTCGAATTGTTATAGACCTCATATCGACACGACTTATCGAGCTATTGGGGTCTGACGTTTACCACCCCTAGGCGAAAGATGCGACATATCAGACGATCAGACCGGACTGTACGGTAGTGTTACTGGTTGGATTCACAGGAGTGTGAGCGGGCTTGCTCGTCGATCTTCTGATCGCTCAATACCCGGGTGGCCGTTACGTTTAAAAGACCGCTTGCGGCTTGTGGGTGCTTGATATGATCATCATCTGCTGCCGGCGTATTGACGAGTCTTTAGAGTCCTACACAGAGGTTTCCTGGCTCAAGCGAAACGAAATAGGAGCGCATATGAGATATGTGCGGGACCGAGAATAATGCGTGTATGTGATACCGTATTTCATTCTCGCGATGAATGTGTCGAATGGTTGTATGCGATATAACCTAGTTATCGAATCAAGGATTGATTCGATAAGCCGATATATTGGATACTAGTCGGTTATATGTGATATGACCGGATCGTTAAATCAAGTGTTGATTTAATGATTTAATGCATAATTATATATTTGATATATTACTTTGCGTTAACTAGTATTGGTTCACTTTAAATGGATTTTCTCACTCGGATTGTACACATTGTATATGTGATATACTTTTGTGCACTTGATTGTATCATGTTTGATGATACATGTTATGCTAGGGTTTTTGTGTAAAGATCAAACCATGGTTACATGATTATGGTTAGGGTTTTGTTTTATTCACTTATTTATTTATCCATTTCATTTTGGAAAATAAATGGAAAAGAGAAAAGAATGGTGGCTTTATTTGTTGTTTAGTTGAAGCTTCATGAAGCTTTGACTTTGTCCACCATTCTTATCTCATCCTTAACCCTAACCATTCCTTTAGACCTTGGTTAATTCTCTACACATAACCATAGTTAGAATTATGATAAGGATTGTTTTTCTATTCTTTTTAAATAACTTATCATCTTCTTCCTCTTCTTCTTCTTCATGAAGAAACCTTACTTCATCAATGGTGGATTGATGAAACAAGTGAGAAATCCAATTCTAAAGTCTACCCACTTCCTATTTCTTCATCCTCTTCCTCTTGCCAAGTAGTAGAGTGTGTTTTCTTCACAAGTTTCTTGACTTGGTGAAGTCGGAGCTTGATTTAGCGATGCCTCGACGTAGATCATCTTCGGCATGGACATCGATGACCTAGCCCGTCCATTCTCCGATAAAGCCGACGCTAGAGCCCGGGACTTGTTATGGACAGCGAGGAGACTTCATTGCGGAGCTATGGAGGTGGAGAACCGGATCTACAAAGGTTGTATTTCCGTATCTCTTAGTTAAGTGTTAACTAGTTTATTGTTTCGCCTAGATTTCTAGCCAACGATCCGTAGTCGGGTTTCTCGGCACCTAGATTTTTTGAAATTGGCATGGTTGATGCCTTGTGAGACCTCATTAGGGTGCATAGGAACCCTAAAGTGGTATCAGAGCCTAGCTAGAGCCTTAGGCGAAGTCTAGACGGAATTTGAAACCCGAACGAACCCGAAATCCAACTCCAAAATAGCTCTCTGTCCTTTTTCTAAAATCTGGGATTTTTAAACATTAAAAATATGCAGAAAATCAAGCAGGCTTTTCTAGGAATTACTGTAAATTTCGTGGACCTAATTCAACTATTCCACCGCGGTTCCGCGGCATGAGCAATGCTCATGCGGCGGATCCGCGGCCGTACGGCCACAATATTTAATTTATTTTACACAGTAACTCCTAAATGGTAATGCTGGATTTTCTGGGAATTTTTAATTTTTATTCAAGAGTTGAATTTTCAGGGGTTGTTTTGGGGATTTGGTGTTTCGATCGGAGTATCAAATTTTGTCTATGTGGCTTTCCGGATAAATTTTAGAATATGTTAAAAAGTTCGACCGGATATAAATACCCAATTTTTGCCCTGTCGGAAAATTTCCAAGTGTTGGATTTTTCCGAAGTTTAACGACGTTCTAAGTAGTGCAAGTAACGCGATGGACCCTCTAGAAGACAACAAACCTTAACTCGATTATGTGACCGTCTTGAACTGCCCTTTGAACCTTCGGGTTTGGGGCAGTACGGCGTGCCACATGTGAGGCGTTGGCTTGACCCTTCTACGGCTGGACCGTTGGTACTGAGGCACGAACTAAATGTTGTTAGACTTATTTCATGTGTTGATCTGTATCGGAAAAACTTGGGTGTTTGACTGTTCGATCGAAAAGTTTAACATTTTCTGTTTATCTGGAATGGGATACAATAATTGGAATTCACAAAAGTTATGTGATAACTGAATGAATGTTATAAACATAGCACTTTAGTCTCACTTGATCGGTTGCCACGGAATTTTGATGTGATCAAAAGTCTGTCGCAATCACGTAGCGTACGCGGATACTCGCCGGGTAAACTTAATAGACAGCCTCACTCCATAGCCCCGACCAAGTGACTGTAGGAGAACCCCGTCGCCGAAAGCATCCGTCCGGGTGCTCGCGGTAGCGGTGTTCCGCCTTGGTGCACTTCGTCGACGGTATCGGGGGTGCAGCCGTCTACTGAAGTTTGCGACGAGCATTCGATCAGGATGTCGGGAATCTTGTTGAATTGCCCGACTTGATATTAAAAAGAGTTTTCGATGATGAGACTAAAATGCGGGGTTTATAATTGTTAGGCATGCGATGTCTAAGAAATTCATTTGGTCAGGCATGCGATGTCTGAGGAGGTTGCGGATTCCAACTGTTATAGTTTTACACTTTCTTTTCTATGACCGTAAGTGTAATATGTGATATCGCCGGTTTCGTTGCTATATGTCAACGACAATTGGGATGGACATATTTACTTACGTTGATGACATGTGATGTTATGTGTTGCTGGATATGTTATATTGGATCGTCGTGTTTGAATAGCCGGGGGTTTTTATGTGAGATGAGTGTTTTTCATTTTCATTCATGTAAAAACTTGTATGTAATATTCTTTTATTGGGGCGCTTCCAGGTTGCGGAAGTTGTCACCTTTTGTATATTATTTACTTTTCCGCACTAGGATAGACCCAAGGAGGAGGGCACAAGTAACCGGGTTCTGGAGTCCAGTGGGAGACCAACTCGAGGAGTCGAGTCCGGGTCTCCTAACTCTAGAATTAGTAGGGTTGCTTTCCGCTCTCGTAGGGGTCTAGGGGTGTGGGTTTGGCTATTCATCACGACCGTGGAATCCGTGTTTTATACTGGCTCGTATTGAAAACACGGACGTCCTAGTATATCCAATGTTTCATATGTTTCTTCTGCTGCGATATCTGTGATGTGATCATGTGATGTTCTGTGATAGATACTGTATATAGTATATATGATATATTATATAGGCGTTACTTATGTTTTACACCCGCACTAGCCCTGCCCCGCTCTGCCGTTAGTTACCTAACCTAACGGTGCACGAGAGGACATCGAGGCGAATGCGGATGGCATAAGTGTACGTCGTATTTATCTGTGATGTTTAGGTACTTAAATGATGGGACTTCATTAATGTGATTAATGAAATAAAAGAAACCTAAGCTGTTGTAGAATCGAATTTCAAAATAAAACAGGTAGCTACAGTTCTTGCTTTGCATAGCGGTATATGAGATATATCCTGCACCTTATTCGATGAGGAAAGGACCGAGATCCCTTCACCGGTAGTGACTCCTTTAGCAATAACTGGCAGATGCTACACACTCGGTTTGTCTTTTGATTGCTTTTAAGGGTTTTTGCTTTGCACAGTGATATATATGATATATCCCGCACCTCATTCGACGAGGAAAGGACCGACGATCCCTTAACCGGGAGTGACTCCTTTAGCAAAACTGGAAAAGCCTAAAAAACACTCCATTTCAAAATTCATTTGATTCTACAACGATATCAAGTTCATAACGCAATAGGTTTTCAGAAAAAAACCTGTCGTAGCCCTCCGTCATTTCAGATAAGTAGTAGTTAGTATTCGTGCTACGTTTGTTGGCCTGCGTCAAGGCATAGTGTGCGGTAGCTAACTGGTGCTTATCTGCATAAGCATATGATGTGATTGGATTAGGGTAGTTGTGCGACTTTGTTGGCCTGTGTCAAGGGTCGTGCGGGTGGGTTTAATTCAATCAGGAAATGACGGGTTGAACTCGACTAGCGGACTATGGTTTGTTGGCCTGCGTCAAGGTCATAGGACGCTAGGGGCAAAATATTATCGGGAATTTCAAGTGTTGAAATTTGCAATAAGATTGCATACCTTCTATGAGATAGTTGGATCCCGATACCCGCTGTGAGTAAGAGTTACTCCTGGGAGAGTTTTATACATTACAATTAGCCGATCAAGTAGGTGTCTAGAAAGGTGTTAACGAGGTTACGCCTCTGGGAAAACGAGGTTTACATTAATTAGGTTCGTGCGAAAGCACGGGGGACCTCCCTCAAAGTACCGATACTGGCCTGGCTGAAAGATTGGCGAACTTGTAGTGTGTAATTAATCCCGGCTAGTCTTTCCTTTTAGGGTTTGAAGGAAGATTTGATAAAAAGCAGTGGGAGCCATCCTGATTAGACAAAATAATAACCAATCTATTCTTGCAAGAGCACACGCTGAGTGTTTTCTTCTCTCTCTCTCCAGGTAGCGACCATATCACGCCTTAATCAAGATAATAAAACGGATTATTGACCGAACCCGCTTGTTATACTGAGCTGGGGAACGTTGGTCCCGCTCCAACTTATAATTGTTATAAGACAGAGCAGGAAATTGGGGATTACCAGAATTCCCGTGCCGCCCAAACGAAGAGAGTACATGCTGATGCATCATCTTCGGGTGTGTTCGTTACAAAGAACTGTTTCTCTGTATCCTCTACGTCCTGGGTATGTGATACCAGATCAGGATCCCAGATATGTAATCTGTTACATAGGGCTACAGAAAGGTAGAGAACTGAGAACGGGTGATAAGTTTCATGAGGCAGAAAACGGGGCAAGAGTTGCAGCCAAGTCTGTTGGTCACTTTCACCCTGTATTATCAGTACATTGATTATGAACAAATGCTATTAGATACCGAACCTGATATACAAAATCATATCAGTCTCTTTATCAGTAAAGAAATGATAAAATTTTGTATAGTTGGATAATGATTTGAACATTTCCTATATCAAAAGTTGATCGGTTCAGGCACGTTATTTAAAAGCGTTGATGTTCTAAATCAAACTACAGTTCTTTAGTATACGGAACACCCACAAGAGGAAGAGTTCAGAAATGAACGAATCCTTCTTGAGGCATTGTAGACTAGGTCATATCAATGTGACCCGACTAGCTGGAGTTACATTTAGATGCATATTTAAATCAGTTTGAATTTACATCTTGTGAAACTCGCCAGTCATGTCACAGAGATAAGATGACCATAGCTCCGTTTACTGGAAACAGAGAAAGAGTTAATGAACTCTTGGGATGATACATGTTGATGTATGAAGGTCCCCTGTCTACACATGCCAGGACAGGTTCTTTGTACTTCATTACATTCTCTGATAATCTCTCAAGATTCAGACATATGTTCCTGTTGAAACATGAGTCCGAGCCTTTTGAGATATTCACAGAATATAAGCGAGAAGTAGAGAACCAAAATACGGGTATAAGTATTATGTCCTTTGATGAGATCAAGGAGGAGAATACTTGAGCACGGAATTCCAGGACTATTCTAAAGGAGAATGAGATTCTCTCTCAGCATTACTCCTCCGTATACACCATAGCACGATGGTATATCGGGGCGGAGCAGATACACCCTATTTGATATGGTGTGCTCTATGATGAGTAATACTGAGTTACCTTTTTCCTTTTGGGTGTTATGCGCTTGAGAAGCTGCATACCTATTGAATAGGGTTCCAATCAAATCAGTTGCCTACCATTTCATATGTGATATGATAAGGGAAGAGCCCATGTCTTAAGCTAGTTAAGATTTGGGGTTGTCCGGCCTATGTCTAAAAACAAAATCCGGACAAGCTCGAGGCAAGGTCTGTAATGTAGAACTGGAAAGGTTCCAGCTATACAAACTACAGCAGATGATTTGATAGAACCAAAGGATTCAGTAGATTCCAACGAACCTCAGCCTCTCCGCCGATCTAGTAGGGTTCCTCACCCACCTGAGAGATACTTTTGTTTCTCTATGACAGTGGGAGCGAGGATTGCATCATGAGATGATGACCCAACTAGTTTCGAGCTGGCCATCAGGAGTGGGACTCTGTAAGAATGGCTGGATGCTTAGTGAACTGAGATGGAATCCATGTATACCAGCAAAGTATGGACTTTGGTTGCTATATCTGAAGGGTTAAATCCCCATCAGGAGCAAGTATATCTTGAGAAGATTACTTGGTGTAGATGGAAAAGTTGAGACTTTCAAAGCTAAACTTGTTAAAGCTTTTCGTCATCGACCAGGCGTGGATAATGATGAAACTTTTTCAAGTAGCTATGCTTAAGTCCATCCAGATCCTACTTGCCACGGCTACATACCATGACTACGATATCTGGCGGTTGGGTGCCATGACTGCTTTTCTAAATGATGATTTGGAAAAGAGCGTCTATAAGTACACAGCCAGAGGGCTTCGTAGACAGTGGGAGAAGCGGAAACGTGTGCAAGATGTTTTATGTGATAAAGCAGGCATCGCGGAGTTGGAACATCTGTTTTGATGAATTAGTCAAAGAGTTTGACATCATCAAAATGGTAGATGAACCTTGTATAAACAAAAAGGTAGTAGGGAGTATGGTGACGATCCTCGTAGAGTACGTGGATGACATACTCTTGATGGGGAAGGAGTTTCCTATGCTACGCTCGATCAATCTCCGCTTATCACCATGATTCTCCATATAGGATCAAAGTGATACCTCCTAAATCCTGGATTTTGGATCTATGAGATAGATCTAAATGGATGTTAGGATACTCACTAGTTGTAGTGAGATGGTATCAATCGATCCTGGGGAGAATCACTGGAAGGGCTCCAGGGTGATAAAGACGACTGAATGTCAGTCACAGGCATTGTCTTTACCCTCAGTGAAGGGACGGTATGTTGGAAGAGTTCCAAGCTAGATACCGTGGCATACTAGACGATAAAGGCAGGATACATCGCTACTAAAGATGCTACCAAAGAGGATGTTTGGGTGTATATTAGTTCATGAGATGAACTACGTTCCTACCATTGTGAGACAATGGAGTTGTGGCTCATGCTGAGGAACACCGGTCTCATCAGTGATCCAGACTTATTCTAAGGCAGCATCGCCTGATCATGGAGATAGTTGATCTCCAGGGTGATCGAGGTTAGGAGAGTAGATTCAGAGGACAACACAGCGGATCTACTCACAAAGGCCTGTTCCCAGAGAGAGATTTTTATGGGATGGTTGAGTATGAGATACTACAACCACTGCTACAGATGGCCCTAGTGCAAGTGGGAGACTGTTAGTTACATGTAAGCCCTAGAGGCCATTACTGTACATAGGATGTATATTGTAGTGGATGCTGGGACATATATAGGGAGGACTTTCTTGCTCGACATGATAGTATGCTATCTGGTTGCTCTTTACCTTAACGTGTACACTGTTTGTCTCTCTGTTACATGTTGGTAAAGCCCTTAGGATGTGTACTTGACTACCTGGACTATGATGCGGATCATACTAGTGGGAACAGGGTAGTCCATAAGTACATCCTTCAAAGTCCCTAGTCGTGGGTGTATCGAGACGGGGCATCGATATACCAGAGTAGACTAGCGTGTACCTTCTCGACCCATACAGATGGGCGATGGATGATCCCATATCCATTGGTGTTTGACATCAGAGATGATATACGGGTGCTCAGTAGAGACTGGGTACACTGGACGGACTCGCCGAGAACTCCCAGATGGTATTATACCTCACGTCAGATGGCAGTTCTCTGGTGACACTCGTACAGAGTAGTCTGTTGACCCGAGATCGTCATAGAGTCTTGTGTGGTTCCCACCATGCTTTGATTTCCATCTTACCACGTCCAAGAGGGCGTGCAAAACGGTGGTTTTTGGGTACAGTCCCGAGTCACATGGAGGCAATGAGCGATAGGAGGGGATTCGTCTCTCCCGGTATAGGCGGTTGATGTTGCGCTGTGTTCGATTGGCTATAACAGGAAATCCCTGGCCAGGGTTGCTGAGATTTACTGGTAAGTGTTACCAGTAGTTTCTCGAATTGTTATAGACCTCATATCGACATGACTTATCGAGCTATTGGGGTCTGACGTTTACCACCCCTAGGCGAGATATGCGACATATCAGACGATCAGACCGGACTGTACGGTAGTGTTACTGGTTGGATTCACAGGTGTGTGAGCGGGCTTGCTCGTCGATCTTATGATCGCTCAATACCCGGGTGGCCGTTACGTTTAGCAGACCGCTTGCGGCTTGTTGGTGCTTGATATGATCATCATCTGCTGCCGGCGTATTGACGAGTCTTTAGAGTCCTACACAGAGGTTTCCTGGCTCAAGCGAAACGAAATAGGAGCGCATATGAGATATGTGCGGGACCGAGAATAATGCGTGTATGTGATACCGTATTTCATTCTCGCGATGAATGTGTCGAATGGTTGTATGCGATATAACCTAGTTATCGAATCAAGGATTGATTCGATAAGCCGATACATTGGATACTAGTCGATTATATGTGATATGACCGGATCGTTAAATCAAGTGTTGATTTAATGATTTAATGCATAATTATATATTTGATATATTACTTTGCGTTAACTAGTATTGGTTCACTTTAAATGGATTTTCTCACTCGGATTGTACACATTGTATATGTGATATACTTTTGTGCACTTGATTGTATCATGTTTGATGATACATGTTATGCTAGGGTTTTTGTGTAAAGATCAAACCATGGTTACATGATTATGGTTAGGGTTTTGTTTTATTCACTTATTTATTTATCCATTTCATTTTGGAAAATAAATGGAAAAGAGAAAAGAATGGTGGCTTTATTTGTTGTTTAGTTGAAGCTTCATGAAGCTTTGACTTTGTCCACCATTCTTATCTCATCCTTAACCCTAACCATTCCTTTAGACCTTGGTTAATTCTCTACACATAACCATAGTTAGAATTATGATAAGGATTGTTTTTCTATTCTTTTTAAATAACTTATCATCTTCTTCCTCTTCTTCTTCTTCATGAAGAAACCTTACTTCATCAATGGTGGATTGATGAAACAAGTGAGAAATCCAATTCTAAAGTCTACCCACTTTTTATTTCTTCATCCTCTACCTCTTGCCAAGTAGTAGAGTGTGTTTTCTTCACAAGTTTCTTGACTTGGTGAAGTCGGAGCTTGATTTAGCGATGCCTCGACGTAGATCATCTTCGGCATGGACATCGATGACCTAGCCCGTCCATTCTCCGATGAAGCCGACGCTAGAGCCCGGGACTTGTTATGGACAGCGAGGAGACTTCATTGCGGAGCTATGGAGGTGGAGAACCGGATCTACAAAGGTTGTATTTCCGTATCTCTTAGTTAAGTGTTAACTAGTTTATTGTTTCGCCTAGATTTCTAGCCAACGATCCGTAGTCGGGTTTCTCGGCACCTAGATTTTTTGAAATTGGCATGGTTGATGCCTTGTGAGACCTCATTAGTGTGCCTAGGAACCCTACACCATCTTGCTGAGTCACCAATCTGGATGGCTTGCTGGAAGCTATTAGCTTCATCATTATCAATGTCGCAATCCTCTCTTTCCCCGTCTAAGAGAAAACCGTAGTATCTCTCAGGCGGATGAGACGGCCTACTACTCCTGCGGACGGGTGCTGGAATGTCCTGTTCTTCTGGAACTTCTGGCTCTACCAAACTTTCAGTAGTAGTTTGTGGTTCTGGAATTTCTTCCAGTTCTATTGCGCTCCCACTTGTTTCCTTTTCTAAAAACTGCTGTTCTAGAAAATGGGCATTACAAAAAACAAAATCCTTTTGTTCCTCTGCGTAATAGAAAAAATACCCCTTGGAGTTCTTTGGATATCCCACGAACATACACTGTACTGATCGTGCCTCGAGTTTGTCCGCATGCTTGTTTTTAACAAAAGCTGGACTTCCCCATATCTTCAGATACTGAAGATATGGTTTCTTCCCACTCCACATCTGATATGGTGTGGTAGGCACAGTCTTGGTAGGAACCCTGTTCAAAAGATATGCAGCTGATTCTAGTGCATAACCCCAGAAAGATCACGGTAACTCAGCATTACTCATCATGGAACGTACCATATCCAATAGGGTTCGGTTCCGTCTTTCCGATATACCATTATGTTGTGGAGTGTATGGAGGAGTAAGCTGAGAGAGAATTCCTTTCTCTTTTAGGTAACCCAGGAACTCGACACTTAAGTATTCACTACCTCGATCAGATCTCAGTGTCTTGATACTTTTGCCGGTTTGGTTTTTTACTTCATTCTTATATTCTTGGAATTTCTCAAAGGCCTCGGATTTATGTTTCATTAAGAAAATGAATCTATACCTAGAGTAATCATCCGTAAAAGTAATGAAATATGAAAAACCGCCTCTTGCATGTGTAGACATTGGACCACATACATCGCTGTGTATGAGTCCTAAGAGCTCGCTCTCTCTTACTCCATGTCTAGTGAATTGAGTCTTTGTCATCTTTCCTTTGAGACATGATTGACAAGTGGCATAAGATTGATATTCGAAGAGATCCAAATATCTTTCTCTATGTAACTTAGTTAACCTTGTCTCATTGATGTGACCTAGTCTACAATGCCATAAGAAAGCCT
Source organism: Agapanthus africanus (assembly GCA_030015575.1). NCBI lineage: Eukaryota > Viridiplantae > Streptophyta > Magnoliopsida > Asparagales > Amaryllidaceae > Agapanthus > Agapanthus africanus. The sequence continues at coordinate 314,080,653 of CM057337.1, forward strand.
GATTTATATCTGGAGACTTTCTTTTTAGTGTGTTCTGGACATTGAAAATCTGTAATTGGTTTAACACGTATATACCGTTATCTAGTATACCGGACCCAATCAAACCATGATTAAGGTGGATGTTAAGAACATCGCTTACAAACGAGAAATCATAACCTTCTTTTGATAAGAACGCTACTGATATGATATTACTCGTTAAAATAGGTACACAAAAACAGTTGCGCAAAACCAAAATATGTCCACTCGTCAATCAAAGGTGATAATCTTCTACGGACACAGCACCCACGCTCACTCCGTTAGCAACTTGGAGGGTCATATCACCATCCTTCAGCACTCTACGGTTTCTCAGTGCCTGCAATGAATTGCATATATGAGATCCTGATCCGGTATCCAATACCCAGGAAGTAGAGTTGATTGACAGACAATTTTCAATAACAAACACACTTGAAGCCGAAGCCACAACTTGCCTCGGGTCCTGGTTCTTGGCAATCCAAGCTTTGAAATCTTTCTTCCAATGGCCTTTCCTATGATAGTGGAAGCACTCGTTCTTTGCCACTACTGGCACCGCAACCTTTGCCTTTCCCTTGGCTTCCACCTTACCAACACCACCTCTCGGTTTGGTAGCGACCTTCTTCTTCCTTCCTTTGGCCCTTTCCTTGGACATGGAAGATGAAGCACCACGAACAAACATAGTGGGTGTTTCCCTTGCCTTCTGCAAGGTGCCCTCTGCACTCCTCAACATGTTAAGGAGTTCCGGAAGTTCAATTTCTTTACCTTGAATGTTGAAATTCAAGATAAACTGGGCATAGGTGGAAGGAAGGGACTGGAGAATCAAGTCTGTATACAGCTCGTTCTCTAATGTTGTCCCAAGGTCTGCGAGCTCTTCAATATAGCCAATCATGTTCCCCTACAGATGATCCAACGGCCATCCTCGACTGAAACAAGTTCTTCGAGGTCTCGTATCTAGCTATACGAGATTGCTCTCCATACAGTTCCTTGGTGTGGAGAAATATGGAATCTAGATCTATATTCTCGTGCCTCCTCTGATGTTCATTATTCATAGAGGCAAGCACGATGTATTTGGCCTTCGCGCAGTCTAACTCCCAGGTCTTGCGGATTTCCTTATCCGCGACACTGGATTCAGGACCTGGGACGGCAGGGGCCTTTGTAGTAAGGACATACCCCAATTTGTCATAGGTAATAACCATCTTAACATTCCGGAACCAATCTTTATAGTTTTGCCCTGTCAAAATATTTTTATCTAATAATAACTTAAGGCCTATCATGTTCTGGGTCACTGCAATGAGAGAGAGAGGTAACACTTTAGCATGATGCTCTTGCAAGTTTAGAGTGGTTTTTAGTTTATCTAAACAGGATGGCTCCCACTGTTTCTCGAATCCCTCCTCAAACCAAAAAGGAAGAACTGGTCAGGACTATTCTCACCGTACAATACTTGCTTAACCGTTCAGCCAGGCCGGTGTTGGTACTTCGAGGGAGGTTTTACGACGCTTTCGCGAAGTTCCTTAATTAAATAACCACTTTTCTCTGGGGGCGTAGCCCTGCTGACACCTTTCTCGACACCTACTTGGTTTATAGCATTGATCGTTAAGTGACGAATCACCTGATGAGTAGCGGATACTCACAGCAGGATCGGGATCCAAATATCATCGTATGATAAAGCTGATGGAATCCTACCAAAATTATCACACTCCAAATGGTATGCAACTCTTAGTAAATTTCAGTTTCTTTAGAAATTCCCGATATAAATTTTGCCCCATGCTCTTATGACCTTGGCGTTGGTCAAAATGTCATAAGTTACATGTCAAGTTCTACCCATCATTATCTTGTTAATTTGAACACATCCGTACATACCCCTGACGTTGGCCAAATGGCAGTACGACTGTCCCAAACTAACTCATCTATCTATGCAACAAATGAATACCCAGCAGCTACCAAACACTATGCCTTGACGTTGGTCAAAATACATAGCTTGAATACTACTGAATACCCAAATGAAATGACGGAGGGCTATGAATGGTTTTGGCGAAACCGTGAACGTAGTGAACTTGATATGATCGAAGGAACCTGATAGCTTTTAAATGGAGTGGTTTAAGCTTCGTAATTAAAAAAATATCTTTTGTTTTAAAATAACCGAGTGGTTTCTTTTAAACTCTTCCAACGATTCAACATTGGTGTATTTTCTTTGCATTAATATAATGTGTCCCATCAATTAACCTATCATTGCAGAAAACAACGAAAATACAACGTCCTCTTATGTCATCCGCATTCGCCACTGAGCCCCGTCATTCACCCGTTAGGTTACTTAACTAACGACAGAGCGGGGGCTGGGCTAGCGCAGGTGCAAAAAATAAGTGACGCCTACTAGATATCATATATAGATATTGTACATTCGTCAGATGCAATAATAGGCATTCCAGATCACAGATGAACATATTGGATTTTCTACGAATCCGCATTCCTTTTGAGCCTGCAAAGAAAGACGGATTACACAGTCGTGATGAATAGCCAAAACCCCATCCTAGACCCTACGGGTACGGAAAACTACCCGCCAAGTACCCAAAGTGAAGTGGTCTCCCTCAACAACGTGAGTAGGCCACTAAACACTTCAAAGTACCCGGTAGTTTGTGCACCCCATCTTGGGTCTATCCTAGGAGCAGAAAAAAGTAAATGAAATAATACAACGGTGGCTACAACCTCAACCCGGATGTGCCCCGCAAAAGAATATTACAACAAATTACAATTTACATTTGAATGAAAGAAACACTCGTCTCACATCCCCGGCTGTCTATTCACGACAATCCAATAAGTCCACATTCACAAACCAGTAAAAACCATTACAGAAATGTCCAACCCCTACTAACCGACATACTAGCAGTTAGGGGAGGTTTACGAACACATTAATCACAACACAGATATAATCAAGTTAGCCAAACAACTTAGAATTTCGATCAAGCAACACAAATGAATCTACTCCAAACAATTCTCTGTGCACATAAAACCTGAGTAGAAACAAAACATCCCAAAAAAACACAACATCAACATAGAAGAATAACTGAGCAAATTTGGGTTGACTCGAAGTCAACTCGGTCGTGGATCCACGGCGGATCACTTGGATCGGCGGCGGTTCCGCGGCGGTATGGCCGATTCACAGTCCCAAATTTCTTCATAATTCTTAATAAACCCTGCTTGTATTTTTAAGGGTCACTGAAAAATTTATAGACCCCGTTTTCAAAATGGCAGAAACTATGTTAAAATGATGTTTTTTCGGGTTCGTTTTGCGATCGAATTTCTAATGACTTTGCTAACATGTTAGTTATGGTTTAGCTAGGCTCTGATACAAGTGTACGTTGACGTTAGACACCCCACATGATGCAGGGAGGCGGAATAGGTAAAACAATCATTTTGTTTGAGTTAACATCGACTAACTTTACGAATCTTTGCTAAACCCTAACTTAAAACTATATAGAAGTGATTAACTACTATAATAGATGATTATACCTCAAGATTCTAGTCTTTCTTATTCTTGTTGTTCACCTCCTCGTCGTCCTCCTCGATGTGATAGAAGATTCACCCGAGAGTTCCTTCTCCAAGCTTTAACCTCTCACTTGAGTTAACTAGGTGGCTATGATTGCTAATCAAAGTAACCTAGAGGATATAGAAAAGGATTAAGGATCTATTAGTCTTTCTAACCCTTGAGATCTCAACACATGAGAGGATTAGGGTTAGGTTTTTGAAGAGAGAGAGCTTGAGGAGAGAGAATGTGTTTGTGAGAATGAAATGATTTTGTGAATATATGAAGCATGATAATTATCTAAATGAATAACATATAATAATATTAACCATGCTTCATTAACTCACTTTGGATGAATCATCTCATGAGTCATTAAGCAATAAATGCTTCATTAACTCATTTGGATGAATCACTTCATGAGTCACAAAAATCATTTAATGCAAATTACACATAAGCTCTCCACCTCACCTTTCTTCTAGAACCTTCTCGACTAATTACGAGAATGCCCCTCCCATCCGTAAAAACACGAAAATACTGAGACTGTATAAATCCAATAATCCAATATTAGAATCTGGCTTAAACTAAAGCCCGTTGGTATTATCTGTCCGAACATCGTACGTGCATAAATACACGTATGTGTCCGAACCCTGTCGTAAAACCATACGACCTATATATCGTTTCGCCTGAAGCAGGGAAACTCTTTGTGTGGGACTATAAAGACTCGACACTACGCTGGCAGTGGGTTTAACCACAGGCCACAAGCGGTACTAGCTGTACGTAACGGTCCCCAGGTAGATGTCGATAAGAAGGCCAATGAGGAAACCCATTCAAACTCCTACTGAACCAAATGTGACAATCTCTGTACAGTTCGGTCTATTCGTCTAGGACTATCGCATATCGGGCCTAGGGGGAGGCAATTGTCAGTCCCCTAAAAGCGGTATAAGTCGTGTCGGAGTGAAGTCCATTACACCTTGAGAAGCTACTGGAAATCCTACCAGTAAATCTCTTTTGTCCTGGCCAGGAACTTTGCATAATGGCTCTCCAAACACAGCGCGATATCAACTACCAATACCGGGAGAGACGAATCCTATCTAACCGCCACTGCCTCCAAGTGCTTCGGGACTGCACCCAACTGCTACCTATTTGCATGACTCCTTTGAACCGTGGTAGGGTAGCAATCTAAGAACAGTGGGAACACACTCGAGACGAAGCAGCAGTGTCAGGTCTGCAGACTATGCTGTACCCATGTCACTTAGGAACTGTTAACTGACGACGGGTATAATACCAACCAACAGTTACCTGCGAGTCCTGTCCGGTGTACCCGTAGCCCAACGAGCACCTGTATACTATCTCCAGTACCACGTACTGATGGCTGTGGGACAGACCATCTCCCCAACTAGGATGAGAAGCGTACACACTAGTCTACTCCGTAGTATCGATGCCCTGTCTCGATAATCCTACGACTAGGGACCTGAAAAAGGATGTGCTTGTAGACTACCCAGCCCCCACTAGTGTGACTGCCATCACAACGCTGGTAGTCAAGCAAGATCCTAAGGGCTCTATCAATATGTATTCGCGATATGCTAACATATTCACATACTAAGATAGATATAAACCAAGTAGCATACTACTATGCTGAGCGAGACTGTTAATATAACTGTGAATATCCCAAGCTTCCATTATATAATATACAAACTAGTATGATACAATAATGGCCCCTAGGGCATATACACTAACATGTACACTAACAAAGTATGGACTTTGGAGGATGTACCCTTCGGGATAAAACCTATAGACTGCAAATGGATCTTTAAAAGAAAGATCGGTGTAGATGGACAGGTGGAGACCTATAAGGCAAGGTTGGTAGCGAAAGGTTTTCGTCTACGACCAGGTTTGGACTATGACGAGACTTTCTCTCCAGAAGCCATGCTTAAATCCATTCGGATCCTACTTGCTATTGTCGCTCACTACGACTATGAAATCTGGCAGATGGACGTTAAAACTGCATTCCTAAATGGTGATTTAGATGAATGCGTTTATATGGATCAGCCAGATGGCTTCATTGACAGTGGGAGCAGCGAAAAAGCATGTAAGTTGCTTAAATCCATTTATGGATTAAACCAGGCATCACGGAGTTGGAACATCTGTTTTGATGATGTTATCAAAGAGTTTGATTTCATCAAAAATCCAGATGAACCTTGTGTTTATAAGAAGACTGTAGGGAGAAATGTCGCATTCCTCGTATTGTAAGTGGATGGCATACTTCTGATAAGAAATGACATTCCTATGCTACAGTCGGTCAAATCATTCTTATCACAAAGGTTCTCCATCAAGGACCTGGGTGATGCCACGTACATATTGGGCATACGGATCTATAGGGATAGATCCAAACGGTTATTGGGATTGTCCCAAACCAAGTACATCAACACCATCCTAAAGAGCTTTAGTACGGAAGACTCCAAGCGGGGTGCCTTACCCGCTTGTCATGGAGTCACTCTCTCCAAGGATGATTGCCTAAAGTCTGATAAAGAGAGAGCTCGCATGAGCATTGTTCCCTATGCTTCGGCAGTAGGATCGATAATGTATGCGATGTTGTGTACACGCCCTGATGTAGTTTATGCACTTAGTGTAGTAAGCAGGTATCAGTCAAACCCAGGGGAAAATCACTGGACTACTGTGAAGAATATTCTTAAGTACTTGCGAAGGAATAAAGAATTGTTCTTGGTGTATGGTAACAAGGATCTCCAAATGGAGGCCTTTACCAATTCAAGCTTCCAGAGTGACAAGGATGATAGCAAGTCTATCTCAGGGTTTGCATTTACCCTCAATGGAGGGACGGTAAGTTGGAAGAGTTCCAAATAGGATATCGTTGCAGACTCAACGATGGAAGCTGAGTACATTGCTGCAAATGATGCTGCCAAGGAAGCCATCTGGATGAAAAAGTTCATCTCAGAGCTAGGAGTAGTTCCAACCATTATTGATCCAATATCTTTGTATTGTGACAATAATGGGGCTATGGCGTTGGCCAAAGAGCCCAGGTCCCATCAGAAGTCCAGACACATCCTGAGACGATATCATGTGATCCGGGAGATAGTTGATCGCCACGAGATCGAGATTAAGAGAGTGGATACAAAGAACAACACTGCGGATCCATTCACCAAGGCCCTCCCTCAGCCGCAGCATGAGCGACTTTTTAAGATGTTAGGTATGAGATGCGCCAATAATTGGCCTTAGTGCAAGTGGGAGATTGTTGGATATATGTATGCCCTAGAGGCCATTATATGATAGTGTATGTACTGATGTGTATATATATAGAGGACAGTCTTGCTCGACATAATAGTATGCTATCTATTTTCCCTTTATCATAAGTTCACTTGATCATGTTTTTATTCATTTGGTACATGTTGATAAAGCCCTAAGGATATTGTCTTGACTACTGGGATTATGATGTGGATCATACTAGTGGGACACCTGTAGTTTATAAGCATATCCTTGAAATGTTCCTAGTCGTAGGTATATCGAGTCAGGGCATCGATATTCCAGTGTAGACTAGCGTATACTATTCTTGTTCCATATGATGGGCGATGGATGATCCCATATCCGTCTGGTGTGTTGACACCAAAGATTGTATACGGGTGCTCAGTGAGACTGGGTACACTTAACGGACTCACCGAGAACTCCTATGTGGTATTATATCATACGTCGGATAGCAGTTCTCAGGTGACACTGGTACAGGTTAGTCTGTAGACCCGAGATCGCCATAGAGTCTTATGTGTCCTCCTACCGTATCTTGATCTCCACCCTACTACGGCTCTACTAAGTCTTACAAACGGGTGGATTTTGGGTACAGTCCCGAGGCATATGGAGGCAATGAGTGATAGGAGGGGTTTTGTCTCTCCCGGTATTGGGGGTTGATGCTGTGTTGTGCACGATTGGCTATAACAGGAAGTCCCTGGCCAGGGCTGCTGAGATATTACTGATAAGTGTTATCAGTAGTTTCTCGATCTGTTGTAGACCATATACCGGCATGACTTATTGAGTTATTGGGGTCGACGATTCCATCCTTAGACTCGATATGCAATATATCTGACGAAGAGACCGGACTGTACTGTTAGTATATATGCCCTAGGGGCCATTATTGTATCATACTAGGTTGTATATTACTTAATGGAAGCTTGGGATATTCACAGTTATATTAACAGTCTTGCTAAACATGGTAGTAAGATACTTGGTTTATATCTATCTTAATATGTGTATATGTTAGCATACCGAGAATACATATTGATAGAGCCCTTAGGATCTTGCTTGACTACCAGTGTTGTGATGGCAGTCACACTAGTGGGGACTGGGTAGTCTACAAGCACATCCTTTTTCAGGTCCCTAGTCATAGGATTATTGAGACAGGGCATCAATACTCCGGAGTAGACTAGTGTGTACGCTTCTCATCCCAGTAGGGGAGATGGTCTGTCCCACAGCCATCAGTACGTTGTACTGGAGATAGTATACAGGTGCTCGTTGGGTTACGGGTACACCGGACAGGACTCCCAGGGAACTGTTGGTTGGTATTATACCCGTCGTCAGTTAACAGTTCTCAGGTGACATGAGTACAACATAGTCCGCAGACTTGACACTGCTGCTTTGCCTTGAATGTGTTCCCACTGTTCTTAGATTGCTACCCTACCATGGCTCAAAGGAGTCGTGCAAACAGGTAGCAGTTTGGTGCAGTCCCGAAGCACTTGGAGGCAGTGGCGGTTAGATAGGATTCATCTCTCCCGGTATTAGGAGTTGATATCGCACTGTGTTTGGAAAGCCATTACGCAAAGTCCCTAGCCAGGGCAAGCGGGATTTACTGGTAGGATTTCCAGTAGCTTCTCAAGGTGTAATGGGCTTCACTCCGACACGACTTATACCGCTTTTAGGGGACTGACGCTTGCCGCCCCCTAGGCCCGATATATGATAGTCTTAGATGAACAGACCGGACTGTACGGAGATTGTCACATCAGGCTCAGTAGGAGTTTGGATGGGTTTCCTTATCGACCTTCTTATCGACATCTACCTGGGGACCGTCACGTACAGCTAGTGCCGCTTGCGGTCTGTGGTTAAACCCACTGCCAGCGTAGTGTCGAGTCTTTAGAGTCCCACACAGAGAGTTCCCCTGCTTCGGGCGAAATGATATAGAGGTCGTATGGTTTTACGACACGGTTCGGACACATACGTGTTTTTACCCACGTACGATGTTCGGACAGTTTATACTAGCGGGCTTTAGTTTAAGCCAGATTCTAGTATTGGATTATTGGTTTTGTACAGCCTCAGTATTTCCGTGTTTTCACGGATGGGAGGGGCATTCTCGTAATTTGTCGAGAAGATTCTAGAAGATTGATGAGTTGGAGGATTAGGTGGAATTTGCATTAATTGGATTAATGACTCATGGTGTGATTCATCCAAAGGAGTTAATGATGCATTTATTGCTTAATGACTCATGGGATGAATCACACAAGGTGAGTTAATGAAGTATGATGATATTATTATTTGTTATTCATTTAATAAATATCTTATGCTTCATATATTCACAAATGGGATATTATTCAAGATCATTCTTACTCTCACCTTCTCTCTCCTCAAGCTCTCTCTCTCTCTTCAAAGAACTAACCCTAACCTCTCATGTGTTGAGATCCAAGGGTTAGAAAGACTAATAGATCCCTAATCCTATTATATATCCTCTAGGTTACTTTGATTAGCACTCTTAGCAACCTAGTTACCTCAAGTGAGAGGTTAAAGCTTGGAGAAGTAGCTCTCGGGTGGATCTTCAATCACATCGAGGAGGCCGTCGAGGAGGTGAACAAAGAGAACAAGAAGGACTTGATTCATTAGGTATAATCTTCTTTCATAGTAGCTAATCACTTCTATGTTGTTGTTAGTTAGGGTTTGGCAAAGAGTCATAAAGTTAGTCGATGTTAGTTTAAACAAAATGATTGTTTTACCTATTCTGCCTCCCCGCATTATATGGGGTGTCTAACGTCGACTTACATGTACGGTAAGTGTTGCCAGTTGGATTGACGGGAGTTTTAATAGGTTCACTTATTCTTCTTCTGATCGCTCAATACCTGGGTGGCCGTTACGTTTAGCTGACCGCTTGCGGCTTGTAGGTGCTTGATGTGATTATCACCTACTGCCGGCGTATTGATGAGTCTTAGAGTCCCACACAGAAGTTTCCTAGCTCAGGCAAAACGATGTGGTGTGCATATGAGATATGCGTGGGAGCTCGATTAAATACGTGTATAAGATACCGTATGTTAATCGGGTGTTTACTATTGGTCGGGTCGTATGTGATATGATCGGTTTATTAAATCAAATGTTGATTTAATAATGACTTTTAGCTCACTTTTATTAAACCCTTTTCTTTTGATGGATGAATGCATGCATATGTACATGTTGATGTGCATACACACATACATGCATGCATAAGTATCATGGCTGTTGATATATTGAAGATGGCAATGCAAGACTCACATGGTTCATATTAATATATAGATTTTTGTTTTAAGATAAAAGATAAAGGAAATTAACTAATGACTCATTTCTTTACAAATGACTCATAGTTTCCACACTCTTCTTTATTTGACCATTGACTAACCCATGGTTAATTTCCTTTGTTCTTTAACTCATCACAAAATATCTAGATATTTATATTAACCATGGTTTGTTGTGAGAGTGTCTCACATATATATCCTTTTGTTTAATTTTTTAAAACATAAGAATTATCACTATCTTCAAAAAGCTTTGCCATCTTCATCTTCCTCCTTTCTTCAAGCTCATTTGAGATTTATTTAGAGTGAGGAAAAGAAAAGAGAGGGTTTTTAAGTGAGAACATAAACCACTTCATCATCCTACACATCTCTAGCTCTTTTGTGTAGGGTGTTTGCTCCACGGATTTGAAATAACAAGTGAAGCAACAAGTTTTGAGCAAAGAACTTCGGGTGGATCGTCGTGGACTCGGAAGTGTTCAAGTGAGCCGTTCCAAACTCTAGGAGATCCAAGGAGTCACTCAAGGAGGTCTACAAAGGTTGTAGTCTCACCACTTAGTGATAGAATAACTTTAGTATGTGATACTATTAGTTGTTACTCAATATTTCTAGTTCGATTCCTAGTTAAGTTTGCTTAGCACCTCTTAAAAATCAAAGTTGTGGCATGTGTGATGCTTCCAAAACACTATACGAGGTGATAAGGAAACCCTACAAATAATGGTGTTGTGTCTCATTAATACTATGTCCATATGCAATAGGCAAATGAGATATGCAACAATGATACACATGCACAATCAATGTCCTTATACTTGTAACTAATAATCATGTCATTTAATCTAGCCCAGACGCATAACGCCATGCGGGCGATTCCCTTGTAGATGTTAAATCTACTCATTGATGGTCTCAAGCTACGTAAATCCGACCACCGGCTTCCCTTTCTTCGCAGCGTCCGAAATCCCTGCTCGCGATCCTAAAATTTCACAAACACAACCCATAAGGTTAAATATCCTGCGCCGACACAAAACCAACGAAACGCAATGATAACGTCTATAAGATATACACACTGTGCACTTAGTGCACAAAACGCGTACGACATCGGCACAACCTTAGCTAGGAACGCAAAACGATATAACCACCAAGTCTAGACCTTGATCATACCGATCGTGCATTCACAACACAATTTATATCGTGGAAGATAATATATATCACATCACAACGTCAAAAGAAACCCACGCCTAATTTTACCGAAAACCTAATAAGCAACTTTTAATCATTTTAGCACAAATTTAGAAGTTTAACCAAAACTAGTAGCCACAATCATCACATAATAGCTTAACTAAGTCACACAAATCTTTACTACAATTATAATCTCACACATATAAGATTTAGTAAAAGCTAGTTTGCAATTAAGCTTAATTAGACAATTAAGAAAAATAACAATTAACAATCTCACAACTAGGTTATGTTTTCCAAGTCAAACCACTCACTTAACCATTACAAATAAACAAAACCCTAACCTGATCTTCAAAAACCTCTTCTTGAAATTCTAAACATGCTAATTAAAGTTTTATTTAAACATCTAATAAGCTAATTTAATATATTTAAACAACAACTAAAGTTTAGGGTTAGGATTTTATACCTCCACTTGATTCACAAACTTACAACAAGATCATCAAAATAGCCTCCAAAATGCTAACTTTCATAAAGATCCAAGCTAGACTTAGGCTATTGAATAATATGTATGGATTTTTTTTGAGTTTGTGGGATTATTTGATGATTTTTGATGAATTATTTGAGCTTGAAGAAGTGGAAATGGAGTGAGAAAAAAATGGGGCAGCCAAGGGGGGGTCGGCCAAACTAGAAGGAAGTGGTAAATGTGTGGAAGTGATTGGAAAGATCCTAGGTTAAAACACATTAAAGCTCATTTACTATATACCACGTCTTAATCCTTTTAATTAAAATTTCCATTAACCTTCAAAATATCTAGATATCTTCCAAGATATTTTGCAAGAAGTCAAAGTTGCTTAATCTTGTGATTAAGTTAGCATGTATTCAATTTAGCATAATTAACCCAATCCAAATTGTAATTACCACTAATTAAGTGTATAATTAAAAACTTATAATAATATTTTAATTAAGGACAAATATTAAAGTGAACTAAAATTTTCAAGTGACTAACTAAATACCGCAACTAGCAATTTCCTAGTTAAACTAGGTGCAGTTAAGTCTTTACAGAAAAATGATCATTTCAAGATTTTTACGGAAAACACAACTTATTTTACCTATTATCGGAAAATTTCCCTAAACGATTTCTAAAACGTTACAGGTTCATCAGTTTCTGTTGCAACAACAGGCTCAACCATTTCGTCATTTGTAATTTGTGTTTCTAGAATCTCTTCTAGATCTACCACATTGCCATCAATATTTGTAAAAAGTTCATTTTCTAAAAATGTGGCATGTCGAGAAACAATCACCTTTTGTTCCTCCTTGTGGTAGAAAAGATATCCATATGAATTCTTTGGATATCCCATAAACTTACACATGACTGACCGTGTCTCGAGTTTGTCCGGGTTCTGTTTTTTGACATAGGCCGGACAACCCCAAATCTTAACTCGTTTAAGAGATGGTCTCTTCCCTCATATCTCATATGGTGTAGTAGACACGGCTTTGGTTGGAACCCTGTTCAATAGAAACGGTGCAGTCTCCAATGCATGCCCCCAAAATAAGACAGGTAACCCAGCATCACTCATCATAGAACGGACCATATCTAATAGGATTCGATTCCGTCGTTCTGACACACCGTTGTGCTGTGGTTTGTAAGGAGGAGCGAGCTGAGAGAGAATCCCATTCTCTTTTAGAAAGTTTGCAAACTCTGTACTGAGATACTCCCCACCTCGATCCGATTGAAGAATTTTGATACTCAATCCAGTTTGTTTTTCTACTTCAAGGTTGTACCCAGTGAATTTCTCAAAGGCTTCAGACTTATGTTTTAATAAAAACACATGACCGAATCTTGAGAAATCATCAGTAAAAGTTATGAAGTAAGAAAAACCGCCTCTAGCCTGTGTAGACATTGGCCCGCATACATCACTATGTATGAAGCCTAAGAGCTCAGTAGCTCTTTCTCCGTGTCCTGTAAACGGAGTTTTGGTCATTTTACCCTTGATATAAGACTGACAAGTCGCATAAGATTTATATTCAAAAGGATTTAAATATCCATCTTTATGTAGCTTGTTTAGTCTTGTTTCGTTAATATGAACAAGTCTACAGTGCCAAAGAAAAGCTTCATTTATATCTGAAAATTTTCTTTTATTAGTGTGTTGTATGCTGAAAACTATGTGTTGATTTAGGACGTATATCCTGTAGGGATTCTATAGCACCACACTATGTTTAGGGTTGCATCACACATGCTATAACAAAAATTTTAGAGGGTGCTAAACAATTCCAACCATGAATCGAACTAGAAAGATAGAGTAACAACATGCTAGTATCACATACTACAAGTGTCTAACACTAAGTGGGAGAGAATACAACCTTTGTAGACCTCCTCCTAGACTCCTTGGATCGATTGAGGTTTGAACCGATTGGCTTGTGTCCTTCCAAGTCCACGATGATCCACCACGAAGTCTCTTTGCACCAAGCTCCAAGTTTCTCTTGATCAAGGAAGAAGAAGAAGCAAACACTCCAATCTAGTAAGCTAAACTAAAGTGGAATGGTGATTTGGGTTTGGATCTCAATTAAAAACCTTTTCTTTTTAATCCTTTCTTTTTCTTTTGAAACCCTAGTGAGCTTTGAGGAGAGAAAGGAAGAAGGAGATGGCACAAAGCAAACTCAAGAGAATCACATGATAACCATCCCTAAACTCAAGAGAGTAAAAGAGAGTTATCATGCCGAACCATGGTTACAAAATATTAATATCTAGATATTTTGTAACTTGAGTTTAAGCAAAACCATGGGCAAAAGAAACCATTGACTTTGTCAACTCAAGAGAGTTGAATAGTCAACCATGATTTTAATCTCATTTTGCTTTTCTCAAATAAACAAAATATCTAAAAAATTGTTACCATGTGAGCCTTGCATTGCCACCACCAATGTATCATCAAGCATGACACATGTATGCTTGCATGTGTGCATCCATATCAACATATACATACACTCATGCATGCATCATAAGAAATAGGTTTTAATAAATGAGCTAATGGTCTTAATATTAAATCAACACTTGATTTAATAACCCGGTGATATCACATACGACCCGTCCAATAGTAAACGCCCGAATAAAATACGGTATCCAATACACGCATTTAATCGAGCTCCCGTGCATATCACATGTGCACCCTAAATCATTTCGCCTGAGCTAGGAGACTCCTTTGTGGGACTCTAAGACTCGTCAATACGTTAACAGTAGGCAGTGATCACATCACATGCCCATAAACCGTCAGTGGCACCAGCAGTACGTAACGGCTCCTAGGTATTGAGCGATCAGAGGAAACACAAGCAAACCTGCTAAAACACCTGTCGAGCCAACTAGCAACACTTACCGTACAGTCCGGTCTCTTCGCCAAATATGCTGCATATCAGGTCTAGGGATGGTATCGTCGACCCCAATAACTCAGATAAGTCATGCCGTTATATGGCTCATAACAGATCGAGAAACTACTGATAATACTTATGAGTAAATCTCAGCATCCCTGGCCAGGGACTTGCTGTTAAAGCCAATCGTAGATGGTGCAACATCAACCCCAATACCGGGAGAGATGAAACCCCTCCTATCGCTCATTGCCGTCATGTGCCTCGGGACTGTACCCAAAATCCACCTGTTTGCATGACTCAGTAGAGCCGTGGTAGGATGGAGATCAAAGTACAGTGGGAGACACACAAGACTCAATGACGATCTAGGGTCTACAGACTAACCTGTACGAGTGTCACCTGAGAACTACTATCCGACGATAGATATAATACCACATAGGAGTTTTCGGCGAGTCCATTCAGTGTACCCAGTCTCCACTGAGCACCCATATACGATCTTTGGTGTCACCATGCCAATGGATATGGGATCATCCATCGCCCATCATATGGGACAAGTAACGTATACGCTAGTCTACTCTGGTGATATCGATGCCTCGTCTCGATACACCCACGACTAGGAACATTTCAAGGATATGCTCATAGACTACACATGTCCCACTATTATGATCTGCATCATAATCTCAGTAGTCCTGTATCATCCTAAGGGCTATATCAACATGTACCAAATGAACGAAAGCACGATCAAATAAACATGTCAAGATAAAAGGTGCAACCAGATAGCATACTATCATGTCGAGCAAGAATGTCCCCTGGAGACACACACACACATACACATACCGGTACATATACTATCATATAATGGCCTTTAGGGCAAACATATATCCAACATATCCCATTATTATGTGTACCATACCCAACCAACATTTGATTCAGGTTAATGTTCATAATATTGTTCTGCAATACAAAATTATATCCTTCTTTGTCTAACAAATAAACGGATATTATATTACAAAGCATACTAGGTACATAATAACATGGGTTCAAAACCAATATACACCCTGATGGCAACCCCAGGTGATACGCTCCCGCTGAAACTGCATGTACATTGGAACCGTTTCCAACCCGGAGAGTATGGTCACCTGTCTTCAAAACTTTTCTATTTCTCAGCCCCTGCATAGTATTGCATATGTAAGAACCTGAACCGGTATCTAATACCCAGGAAGCAGAGTTTATAGAAAAACAGTTTTCTGTTACAAACACACCTAAAGCGGAAGTATCAGCATGCTTCTTCTTCTTGAGATCCAGGTACTCAGCACAGTTGCGCTTCAAGTGTCCCGATTTGTAGCAATAAAAACATTCCCTTTTCCCCGATTCCCCAGCCGTGGACTTGTCTTTCCCCTTAGCCTTTTTAACTCCACCTCTAGGTTTGGTGGGTTTCTTCTTCATCTTTCCATTGGCTTTGGCCTTCGGGCTAGAGGAGGAAGATGGCCCAGCAATCAAAGAGGGAGTCTTCACTACTTTAAGTGTGCTCTCTGCACTTCTCAACATATTAATAAGTTCAGGTAGTGATTTCTCCATGTTGTGCATGTTGAAGTTAAATACAAATTGAGCAAAGGCATGGGAGAGAGACTGTAAAACAATATCAACATATTGTTCATTCTCCATTGTCTATCCGAGGTCTTCAAGTTCTTCTATAAGAGCTATCATCTTCAGAACATGGTCACCTACTGCTGTGCCAGGATCCAACCGCATCTGAAACAGCTTTCTAGATGCTTCGTATCTTAGGACACGAGATTGCTCCCCATACAACTCTTTTGTATGGACAAAGATGGACTGAACTTCCATCTGCTCGTGCTGCTTTTGGTGTGTGTTATCCATCGATGCAAGCATGAGGCATTTAGCCATGGCACAGTCAGCGTCCCATGTCTTGCGGATTTCTTTATCCGCAACTGAAGATTTAGGGCCTGGGACGGGCAGGGCTGGGGCTGTGAAGACATATGATACCTTATCGTAAGTAAGGGCAATGTTAATGTTCCTCAGCCAGTCTTTATAATTGGTCCCATTCAGTTTATTTTTCTCTAGTAGAAGCTTAAGTCCTGTCATTGGTATCTGCCATTAAGAGAGAGAAAAGAATACACTCAGCGAAAGCTCTTACAATGATCAGATTGGTTTTTATCTTATCTAATCGATGTCTCCCACTGGTTTTATCAAATTTTCCTTCAAACCTTAAAAGGAAAACTAGCGAGGATTAATTATATTCTACAACTTCACTAACCGTTCAACCAGGCCAGTGTCGGTACTTGAGAGAGGTTCCCCGTGCTTTCGCACGGACCTAATTAAAGTAAACCTCATTTTCCCAGAGGCATAGCCCCGTTGACACCTTTCTAGACACCTAATGGGTTAGCTAATTGTAAAGTGCAAAACTCTCCTGAGAGCAACTCTTACTCACAGTGGGATCGTGATTCAACCATCATATGGAAGGTATGCAATCTCATTGCAAATTTCAACTCTTGAAACACCCGATGTAGTTTTTACCCCTAGCACTCATGACTTTGACTATAATCAACATATCATAAGCACTAGTCAAGTTCTACCCATCATTTCTCGATTATTTAGACCCACTCATATGACCCTTGAGTATAATCAACATAATCACATGAATGTCCTAATTAATCACATTATATACTTTGTAGGAAGACATCACTTAGATACCGTACACTACGTCTTGACTATAATCAACATACGTAGCACGAATACTAATTACTCTACTTCCAAAAATGACGAAGGGTTGCAGATGGTTTTTAAGAAAATCTTTAACGCTTTGAATTTGATATCGTTGTAGAATCAAATGGTTTTCAAAAGGAGTGGCTTAAGCTTCGCAATTTTGAAATATAGCTTTTTCGTAAAAAGCCGAGTGGTTTCAAATTTGATTCTACAACATCTTTTAGGTTTATTTTCGTTTACATTAATCATATTAATGTAGTCCCATCATTTAAGTCCTTAAGCCATCATAGAAAAGAAACGAAAATAGAATATATACTTATGCCATTCACATTAGCCACGGTGTCCCGTTATGCACCGTTAGGTTATTTAACTAACGGCATAGAGGGACGGGACTAGCGCGGATGAAAAAAATAGTAACTTTTATTATATATCATATATAAAATAATACCAGTCGTCTCATCATATAAAGCGATCTCATCACAGAATATAAACAGCAGAAGCACATATATGAAGATATAGG
Source organism: Agapanthus africanus (assembly GCA_030015575.1). Lineage (NCBI taxonomy): Eukaryota > Viridiplantae > Streptophyta > Magnoliopsida > Asparagales > Amaryllidaceae > Agapanthus > Agapanthus africanus. Next base: position 314,098,483 of record CM057337.1, read on the forward strand.
ATATACTAGGATTTCCGTATTGTGTATTTAGCCAACGATATAAAATATAGATTCCACGGTCGTGATGAATAGCCAATCCTACACCCTAGACCCCTACGAGAGCGGCAAGCGACCCTACAAATTCTAGAATTAGGAAACCCGGTCCCGACTCCTCGAGATGGTCTCCCACTGGACTATAGAACCCGGTCACTTATGCTCCCCACCTTGGGTCTATCCTAATGCGGAAAAGTAAATAATATAAATCAATGGTGACATGTAATGTTTTAAAAATAAATAAATAGTTAAATAAATCTTTTTGGTGAAAATTCTAATAATCGGTAAAATAATCCGTATTTTCCATAAAACTTAACTATAATTATTTTTCATCATAGACTTAAATACACCTATTTTAAATAGATAATTACTGGTAATTGGAATTTAATTAGTCACGTATAATTTGGTAGTTTAATTAAATATTTTTCCTTAACTAATTATTTTAAATAATATTTTTAGCTCTCTTTTATACATTAAATTAGTGTAAATTACAAATGAGAATGGGTTAAGGGTACATTAGTGAACCATAACAATTTAAATCAAGTTTGTAACATACTCACTCTTTTCTTAATTGTGTATCCATAGTTCTAGAAAATTCTTGGATAAATTAAACTAGAAAATAATATAAAACAAAACAATTAAGAAATGAGTTGAAAGATTTAATTATTGGAGAAGTTTCCACACACACACCCACACATACCTCACTCTCTCTCCCATCCTCTAGTGCTGGCCGAAATTCAAGTAGCCAATTCCCTCACTTGTCCACTTTTTTCCCACTTCAAAGATTAATAGAAAAAGAAAAAATTTATAAAGGAATTAAAATATTAGATAATGATGGACATTTCTACACACTTCCACACAATTCACCCTCTCTCACTTCTTCCCTTGGCTGTGGCCGAGCCCCCCCTTCTTGTGCAGCCCCAATTTTCCCCATCACATTCCTCTAAAAATTCTTCAAAAATTTCATCAAAAAATCAATACAAACCTCACAAATTCCTAAATAAACCTTTACCCATTAATTTTTGACCTCAATTAGCTTGGAGATTAGGAGCAAGAGAACAATTTTGAAGATCAAGTTGCATGTTTGAATCATGATTTTGAGGTATAATCTTAAACCCATGGTTACTTGATATTTAATTACTTCAATTTAGTTAATTATGACATTTAATTATGGTTCTAACAATACTAAAATAGGGGGTTGTCCCTACGGATATTGAAATCCGTAGGGGCAGATTTATTTTGGCCCTACGGATTAGTCTGTAGGGCCATATGGTTGCCCCTACGGTCCAAGACGTTTAATTTAAAAATATTAAATCTTAATTTGTTGTTTTCCCCTACGGTGCCGCAAACCAAAGACCTACGGACAAATCCGTAGGGGCATCTAAATATGTATTTAAAAGAAAAAGGCACATAATTTCCCTACGCGCTGGTTATTTCTCCTCTCTCTCGCTCGAGCGCGCGAAACCTCCTAAATCCCTTTTTCTCGTCACCGCGTCGCCGATCTCGCCGATCTCCTCGCCGATCTCACCGATCTCGTCGCCGTTCTCTCTCTCTCTCTCGTTCCCGATCTCGTCGTCGTTCTTCCTCGTCGCCGATTGTCGATTGTCTCCTCCACCGAACAGGTAAGTAATTAAATCTTCAATTAAAGAAATTTTTGATTATTTTAGGGGTTGGGGTTGGAGTTGCGGTTGGTGTTCGGCTAGGGTTGCGGTTGGGGTTGGGTTCGGCTAGGGTTGCGGTTGGGGTTTGGGTTGGGGTTATGGTTAGGGCTGGGGCTGGGGCCGGCGTTGCGGTTGGGGTTGGGGTTGGGGTTGGAATTGGGGTTAGGGTTAGGGTTGGGGTTCGGCTGGGGCTGGGGCTGGGGTTAGGGTTAGGGCTAATGAGATATTGGTGGAGGGAAATGGAGTGGATGAGGGACCAGAGAAAAACATAGAATCAGTGAGTATATAATTCACTGCTCTCATACCATAAAAGGAGGCAATATTATTTCTCTATTTCTTAATTCTTAAAATGACATAGATTACACCTTTTGATACAATTACAAAGGCACCACCCTATATAAAGAAGTTACAACAACTCTATCTTATCTAACTTCATTCATGATCTTACATGAGATAGAATAACTTAGTTATATTTTCAAACAATTATAGCTATATTTTTCAGTTGTAGAATTTTAAACTAGTTAATAAATAGGCAAGATATCGTTAACTAACTTATATGGTTCGAAGTTCAGCCATAGACTTCGAGACTAGTTGATGCGCAAGTAAAACATTGCAATATTTGAGGGAAGTAAACAGCATGAAAACAAGGAATCTTGCTTAAGATGCTAAAAATTCATAGGAATCGACAAACATGGACCTGCCGTAAGCGAGCCTGTGTGGCGTCGTCCTCTCTTCACTGACATGCACACATACACGTGCCTATACACGCAGGGCCTAATACATAAATTTGCACTTTCATTCTCTCTACGGACACATGCACCACACATGTATGCATACACACGACCTAATACATAAATATGCACTGTCCTCTCTACATAGACATGCACACACACATGCATGCATACACACAGGGCCTAAGACAAATATAAAAAAAACATCATATTTCAATACCTTTTTGCATATGTATCAAATACTTGCAAAGTTGATTTGCTGTCACTACGGAACATTTTCTATCCGTATATCATTAGATAAATAGAAAGGAAGAAAGTTCGATATGCATGTGCTACTCCATGAAGGTCAATTGAACAGTGTCGATGGTTATAAAAAAAATAACGAAGAATTGAATTTTGATTGCCACGTGGTAGGAGAAAACTTTTCTGACACCTTGTACCCAATTTTCCCACACACACCCCTTCACACATGAAGGTTGGCAGAAGATGTTTTTCTGGTAACATCTTCAGCATCATCGAGACTTAATTGCATTTGAAATGAGGATATATTTTCTTTCAACTTGAATTTATATTATATTTATCTTGTTTATTGATTTCTTTTCTATATTGAAGGTATGTATCTCAATCTCAAGTCTAATTCATCTTAGTTCTTTAATGCTCAATTCTTCATATATCTTATTCTCAAGTTGCAATTTGTAAGTAACTAAGCAAGTATTATTTCATAAGTTTAAAATCATGTTACACATACAATAAGAATACACAACAAACGCATCATTAGAGAGTGATTCAAGATGTTCAAGTTAAAACCAATATATGATACTCGATGATAATATGAAACTTTCATATTCTCATCGATACTCATATATGAAACTAAAAGCGCAACTTAGTCCCCGTCTATCAGTTAACATACGTTTGATGTTCGTTGTGACATAGAACTATACGAAGGTTGTTAAATATCGGACAGTATAGCTCGATACTAACAACCGTCGTATAATCTATGTGATGAAAAGATTCAATCGTATGATAACCGATAGATTTGTCCCGTGTGGACAAGTTAGGAATTTATAAAGCAAACACCTTCATTCACTTGTGTTTTCATCCGTTTCGAGATATTTCATCGGTACCTTTCCGCTGGTTCTCCGTGTACAAAGATAGATTAGATGTTCATTTCAATGTTGTTTCACAGCTTTGAAATGATTATCTATTCTATTACAGTGTACTCGGAGAACAGCGGGGAGGTGCTGCCAAAATTTACTCGAAACGGTTGAAAGCACAAGCGAATGGGTGTTTGCTCTATACATTCTTAATGGGATAGAAGTGTAGGGTTACTAGGCACTCTCACAAGGTTCTACAAGGCATCAACCATGCCCGATTCAAAAATTAGACGTGCCGAACAACCCTAAACAAGATCGTATACTAAAGATTATGCGAAAACTATAAGCAAGTAAACAACTTTACTTCTAAGAGTTTGGGATTACAACCTTTGTAGTCCAGTCCTTCACTTCAAATAGCTCCGTGTAGTAGTCCCCTTCGCTGTGATTGCAAACCCCGGACTTTAGAGAGGCTCTATAAAGAAACGAACGTGCTTGCTTCGATGACTTCGAGGCCGAAGATGATCTACGTCGAGGAGACACTGAATCAAGCTATTCCTTCACTAGGTCATGAACTTTGTGAAGAGAACACACTCTACTACATGAAAATTGGTAGAGGATGAATAAGTAGGAGGTGGGCTCACTTTAGAATTGATTTTCTCACACTTTATCTCAAAACTCCATTAGAGCTAGCAAGCTTTTTCATGAAGCTTGAAGAAGAAGAAGAAGACTTGTGAATAATTCATCCTATTGAATTATTGCACCCTTGGTTGAGTTAAGCCCTCATGGATAACTCATGTAGAGAATTAACTCATGGCTATGGTTAAAGGTTGGGTTTGATAAATATCTTAAACTAGACAAAAGGGTTGACTTTGTTAAAACTTATCCATAAGCTTATCCATAAGTTTTAGCATAACAAACTCAATCTCTTTTGAATTAGCTTAACATAAATAGAAACCCTAACTTAACCCTAGAATTGTGTTAATCTCATACACCCATCTTGTATGTATCATCAAACATGACACAATCCATGTACACAAATGTACATATCGCGTATATATATACAATGTGCACATCATATGAGAAAAGAAAACAATAGTGAGCTAAATATTAGTTAATGTATTATAATATATCAAATATATAATTATACATTAAATTATCAAATCAACTCTTGATTTAATAATCCGGCTATATCACATATAACCGACTAATATCAAATGCAACATCTTATCGAATCAACGCTCGATCCGATAACTCGGCTATATCACATATAACCTATCATGTCACACATCACGAGAATATAATGCGGTATCTTATACTCGTATTAATCTCGTTCCCGCACATATCACATATGCCCTCCTACTCCGTTTCGCTTAAGCCAGGAAACCTCTGTGTAGGACTCTAAAGACTTGTCAATACGCCGGCAGTAGGTGATGATCATATCAAACACCCACAAGCCGCAAGCGGTCTGCTAAACGTAACGGCCACCCGGGTATCGAGCGATCAGAAGATCAACAAGCAAGCCTATACTTTCTCCAGCGAATCCAATCAGTAACACTCCCGTACAGTCCGGTCTCTTCGTCTGATATGTTGCATATCTGGTCTAGGGGTGGTATACGTCAGACCCCAGTAACCGATAAGTCGTGTCGATATAAGGCTGATAACAGGTCGAGAAACTACTGGTAACACTTACCAGTAAATCTCTATATCAACCCTGGCCAGGGACTTCCAGTTATAGCCAATCGAACACAGCACAACATCAACTCCCTATACCGGGAGAGACGAATCCCCTCCTATCGCTCATTGTCTCTATATGATTCTGGACTGTACCCAAAAGCCACCATTTTGCACACCCCATTGGACGTGGCATGATGGAAATCAAAGCACAGTGGGAATCACACAAGACTCTATAACTATCTCGGGTCTACCGACTAACCTGTACTAGTGTCACCAGAGAACTGCCATCTGACGTGAGGTATAATACCATCTGGGAGTTCTCGACGAGTCCGTCCAGTATACCCAGTCTCTACTGAGCACCCGTATACCTTCTCTGATGTCAAACACCAATGGATATGGGATTATCCATCGCCCATCATATAGGTCAAGAAGCGCATACGCTAGTCTACTCTGGAGTATCGATGCCCTGTCTCGGTACTCCCACGACTAGGAACATTTGAAGGATGTACTTGGCGACTACACTGTCCCCACTAGTATGATCTGCATCATAGTCCTAGTAGTCAAGTACTTATCCTAAGGGATTTATCAACATGTAACATAGAGACAATAAGAGTACATGTTAAGATAAAGAGCAAACAGATAGCATACTATCATGTCGAGCAAGTAAGTCCTACCTATATATGTCCAAGCATCCACTACAATATACATCGTGTGTACAGTAATGGCCTCTAAGGTATACATATAACTAACAATCTCCCACTTGCACTAGGGCCATTTGTTGTGGTATCGCATACCCAACAATCAGCAGCGGTTAAAGTATCTCATACTCAACCATCCCATGAAAGTCACTACTGGGAAATAGGCCTTTGTGAGTGGATCCGTGCTGTTTTCCTCTGTGTCTACCCTCCTAACCTTGATCTCCCTGGAGATCAACCATCTCCATGATCAGGTGATACTGCCTAAGAATTATATCTGGATTTCTGATGGGACGGGCGTTCCTATGTCAAAGCCACAACTCCATTGTCACACAATGGCAGGAACTGAGTTCATCTTATGAACTATTATCTATATCCAGACTGCCTCTTTGGTAGTATCTTTGGTAACGATATATCTAGCCTTTAATCGTCCAGTAAGTCACGGTATCTAGCTTGGAACTCTTCCAACATACCGTCCCTCCACTGAGGGTAAAGACAATGCCTGCGAATGACATTCAGTCGTCCTTATCACCCTGGAACCTTTCCAGTGATTCTCCCCAGGATCGATTGATACCATCTCACTACAACTAGTGAGAATCCTAATATCCAATTAGATCTATCTCATAGATCCAAAACCCAAGATTTAGGAGGTATCACCTTGATCCTATATGGAGAATCCTTGTGATAAGCGGAGATTGACCGAGCGTAGCACAGGAAACTCCTCTCCTATCAAGAATATGTCATCCACGTACTCTACGAAGATCACCACCATACTCTCTACTACCTTTTTGTATATACTAGGTTCATCTACCATTTTGATGAAGTCAAACTCTTTGACTACTACATCAAAACAGACGTTCCAACTCCGCAATGCCTGATTTATCATATAAAACATCTTGCTCACGTTTCCACTGCTCCCACTGTCTACGAAGCCCTCTGGCTGTGTACTTATAGACGCTCTCTTCCAAATCAGTATTTAGAAAAGCAGTCATGACACCCAACCGCCAGATATCGTAGTCATGGTATATAGCCGTGGCAAGTAGGATCTGGATGGACTTAAGCATAGCTTTGAAAGTCTCAACTTTTCCATGTACACCAAGTAATCTTCTCACGATATACTTGCTCCTGATGGGGATTTAACCCTTCAGATAAAGCAACCAAAGTCCATACTTTGTTGGTGTATAAGGATTCCATCTCAGATCGCTAAGCATCCAGCCATTCTTACAGAGTCCCAATTCTGATGGCCAGCTCGAAACTAGTTAGGTCATTATCTCATGATGCAATCCTCGCTCCCACTGTCATAGAGAAAATGAAGTATCTCTCAGGTGGGTGAGGAACCCTACTAGATTGGCGGAGAGGCTGAGATTCGTTGGAAACTATTGAATCCTTCGGGTCTACCAAAACATCTATAGCAGTTTGTATAGCTAGAATTACTTCCAGTTTTACAGAGCTGACCTTGCCTTGAGCTTGTCCGGATTTTGCTTTTAGACATAGACCGGACAACCCCAAATCTTAACTTACTTAAGATATGTGCTTTGCCCATTCCATATCACATATGAAGTGGTAGGCAACTGATTTGATTGGAACCCTATTCAATAGGTATGCAGCTTCACAAGTGCATAACACCCAAAAGGAAATAGGAAACTCAGTAGTACTCATCATATAGTGCACCATATCAAATAGGGTGTGATTGCTCTGCCCCGATACACCGACGTGCTGTGGTGTATACGGAGGAGTAATTCTGAGAGAGAATCTCATTCTCCTTTAGAATAGTCCAGGAATCCCGTGCTCAAGTATTCTCTTCCTTGATCTCATCAAAGGACATAATACTTATACCCGTTTTTTGTTCTCTACTTCTAACTTATATTCATTGAATTTCTCAAAAGTTCCAGACTTGTGTTTCAACAGGAACATATGTCCGGATCTTGAGAGATAATCAGTAAATGTAATGAAGTATAAAGAACCAGTCCTGGCATGTGTAGACTGGGGACTTACACACATCATCATGTATCAATCCCAAGAGTTTACCAACTCTTTCACTGTTTCCAATAAACAGAGCTATGGTCATTTTATCTTTGTGACATGACTGGCAAGTTTCACAAGATGTAAATTCAAACAGATTTAAATATGCATCTTAATGTAACTTCAGCTAGTCGGGTCACATTGACATGACCTAGTCTACAATACCTCAAGTAGGATTTGTTCATTTCTGAACTCTTCCTCTTGTGTGTGTTCTGTACATTAAGAACTGTGGTTTGATTTAGAACGTATATGCTTTTAGATAACGTACCTGAACTGATCAACTCTTTGTATAGGCAATGTTTAAAACATTATCCAACAATACAAAATTATATCCTTCTTTAATAAATAAAAAGACTGATATGATGTTGTATATCAGGTTCGGTATCTAATAACATTCGTTCAAAATCAATGTATTCTGGTAATATAGGGTGATAACTACCAACAGACTTGACTGCAACACTTGCACCATTTCTATCTCATGAAACTTATCACCCGTTCTCAGTTCTCTACCTCTCTGTAGCCCATGTAACAAATTACATTTGCGGGATCCTGATCCGGTATCTCATACCCAGGACGTAAAGTATACCGAGAAACAGTTCTGTGTAATGAACACACCCGAAGAAGATGAATCAGCATGCACTTTCTTCGTTTGGGCGGCAAGGGAATTCTGGTAATCCCCTATTTCCCGCTCGGTCATATAACAATTATAAGTTGGAGCGGGACCAACGTTCCTTAGCGCAGTATAACAAGAGGGTTCGGTCAATACATCCATATTATTATTTTGATTAAGGCATGACATGGTCGCTACCTGGAGAGAGAGAGAAGAAAACACTTAGCGTGCACTTTTACAAGATTAGATTGGTTATCAATTTATCTAATCAGGATGTCTCCCACTGTTTTAGTCAAATCTTCCATCAAACCCAAAAAGGAAAGAATAGCTGGGATTAATTACACCCTACAAGTTCGCCAATCTTTTAGCCAAGCTAGTGCCGGTACTTTGAGGGAGGTTCCCCGTGCTTTCGTATGGACCTAATTAAAATAAACCTCATTTTCCCAGGGGCGTAACCCTATTGACACCTTTCTAAACACCTACTTGATCGGGTAATTGTAATGTGTAAAACTCTCCCAGGAGTAACTCTTACTCACAGCGGGTATCGGGATCTAACTATCTCATAGAAGGTATGCAATCTCATTGCAAATTTCAACACTTGAAATTCTCGATAATATTTTACCCCTAGCACTTATGATCTTAACTAAGGTCAACATATCATAAGCACTAGTCATGTTCTACCCGTCATTTCATGATTAATCAGACCCACCCTGCATGACCCTCAACTATGGTCGACATAATCACATGAATGTCCTAACTAATCGCATCATATGCTGTGTAGGAAGACATCACTTAGCTACCATACACTACGCCTCAACTAAAGTCGACATACGTAGCACGAATACTAAGTACTCTACTTCCTAAAATGACGGAGGGCTACGACAGGTTTTTAAGAAAACCTTTTGCGTAATGAACTTGATATCGTTGTAGAATCGAGTGATTTTAAATGGAGTGTTTTTGAGGCCTTTTCTAGTTTCGCTAAAGAGGTCACTCCCGGTGAAGGGATCGTCGGCTCTTTCCTCATCGAATAAGGTGCAGGATATTTCACAATTATCACTATGCAAAGCAAGAACTATAGAAGCAATCAAAAGACAAACCGAGTTTGTAGCATCTGCTAGTTTCACTAAAGAGGTCACTCTCGGTGAAGGGATCTCGGCTCTTTCCTTATCGAATAAGGTGCTGGATGTTCTACAAGGAACCCGCTATGCAAAGCAAGAACTAGAGCTACCAGTTTTTAAGACAAGTTTCTATAACATCTTTAGGTTTCTTTTAGTTTCATTATTCTCAATAATGAAGTCCCATTTTAATTTTGCTTCACAAGCATCAGATATGAAACGAAATCAACAATATAATATATATCTCATATATATAATATAAACATTCGTCTCAGGAAGTAATATGATCTCATCACAGAACATTGCAGCAGAAGAACACATATGAAATTTTTGATATACTAGGACGTCAGTGTTTTAATACGAGCCTGTATAAAACACGGATTCCACGGTCGCGATGAATAGCCATACCCACATCCCTAGACCCCTACGAGAGCGGCAAGCAACACTGCCAATTCTAAGGTTAGGAGACCCGGTCTCGAGTCCTCGAGATGGTTTCCTACTGGACCCCAGAACCCGGTTACTTGTGCTCCCCTCCTCGGGTCTACCTAATGCGGAAAAGTAAATAATATACAATGGTGACATCATCCTCAGCTCGGAAGTATCCCAATAAAAGAATATTACATACAAATGAATTTTACATAAATGAAAAAGAAAAACTCTCATCTCACATAAAACCCCCCGGCTATTCAGAACGCGACGATCCAATATAACATATCACAGCAACACATAATATCTCATAGCATCAACGTAAGCAAGTATGCATATCCCGATTATCGTTGATGTATAGCAACAAAGCCGGCGATACACCACATACTACGCTTACGGTCATAGAAAAGAAAGTGTAAAACTACAACAGTTGGAATCCGCAACTTCCTTAGAGATCCCAAGCCTAACCAAATGAATTCCTTAGACAGCGCATGCCTAACAATTATAAACTCCGCATTTTAGTCTCAGTATCGAAAACTCTTTTGAATATCAAGTCGGGCAATTCAACACGATTCGCGACATCCTGATCGAATGCTCATCGCAAACTTTAGTAGACGGCCGCACCCCCAGATGCCGTCGACGAAGTGCACTAAGGCGGAACACCGCTGCCGCGAGCACCCGAACGGATGATTTTGGCGACGGGGTTCTCCTACAGTTACTTGATCTGGGCTATGGGGCGTGGCTATCTATTAAGTTTACCTGGCGAGTATCCACGTACGCTACGTGATTACGACGGACTTTTGATCGCATCAAAATCCCGTGGCAACCGATCATCTGAGACTGGACAGCTAGATTTATAACATTCAAATTAGTTATCTCATAACTCCTTGTGGATTTCAAATATTGTATCACATTCCAGATAAATAGACAGTGTTAAACTTTCCGATCGAATAAACAAACACCCAAGATTTCCTAAATAGCTCAACACTTGAGCGGAGTTCAAATAGTGTCCATCACATGCTACGGTACCAATGGTCCAGCCGTAGAAGGGTCAAGCCAACGCCTCACATGTGGCAACGCCGTACTGCCCCAAACCCTAAGGTTCAGAGGCGGTTCAGACGGTCACATAATCGAGTTAAGGTTTGTTGTCTTCTAGAGGGTCCATCGCGTTACTTGCACGATTTTCCAAAAGTTTCAAACTCGAGAAAAAATCCAACTTTTGAAAATTTTCCGACAGGGGAAAAAGTGAGTTATTGTTATCCGTTCGAACTTTTTAACACGTTCTAGAATTATCCGGAAAAACTTAAATGAAGTTAAATTATCCAATCGAATCAACGAGTCCTCAATACATCCCAGAAAACTCAACACATGAGTATAGTTAAAAATACCCAGAAATATGAGGAAACACCTACGGACTGTACTGTAGGAAAATAAAACCCTAATCCCCAGAGATGGCCGCGGAACCGCCGCTCAAGCAAGGGTCTTGCCGCGGTTCCGCGGCGCTTTAATGGAATTAGAGGGTCGTATTTTACAAGTATCCTTAGAATTCCCTGCTGATTTTTTTGGGTATTTTAATTATGAAAAAATCAACATTTTTGAAAAATTTCCAGAGAAGGGTATAAATCGGGGTTTACGGGTTCGATCGGACTTTAAATTTCGTCTAGACTTCGCCTAAAGCTCTAGCTTGTCTCTGATACCACTGTAGCGTTACTAGGCACTCTCACAAGGTTCTACAAGGCATCAACGATGCCCGATTCAAAAATTAGACGTGCCGAACAACCCTGACCAAGATCGTATACTAGAGATTATGCGAAAACTATAAGCAAGTAAACAACTTTATTTCTAAGAGTTTGGGATTTCAACCTTTGTAGTCCAGTCCTTCACTTCAAATAGCTCCGTGTAGTAGCCCCCTTCGCTGCGATCGCAAACCCCGAACTCTAGAGAGGCTCTATGAAGAAACGAATGTGCTTGCTTCGATGACTTCGAGGCCGAAGTTGATCTACGTCGAGGAGACACTGAATCAAGCTATTCCTTCACTAGGTCATGAACTTTGTGAAGAGAACACACTCTATTACATGGCAAGTGGTAGAGGATGAAGAAGTAGGAGGTGGGCTGACTTTAGAATTGATTTTCTCACACTTTATCTGAAAACTCCATTAGAGCTAGCAAGCTTTTTCATAGAGCTTGAAGAAGAAGAAGAAGAAGGCTTGTGAATAATTCATCCTATTGAATTATTGCACCCTTGGTTGAGTTAAGCCATCATGACTAACTCATGTAGAGAATTAACTCATGGCTACGGTTAAAGGTTGGGTTTGATAAATATCTTAAACTAGACAAAAGGGTTGACTTTGTCAAAGCTTATCCATAAGCTTATCCATAAGTTTTAGCATAACAAACTCAATCTCTTTTGAAGTAGCTTAACATAAATAGAAACCCTAACTTAACCCTAGCATTGTGTTAATCTCACACACCCATCTTGTATGTATCATCAAACATGACACAATCCATGTACACAAATGTACATATCGCGTATATATATACAATATGCACATCATGTGAGAAAAGAAAACAATAGTCAGCTAAATATTAGTTAATGTATTATAATATATCAAATATATAATTATAGATTAAATTATCAAATCAACTCTTGATTTAATAATCCGCCTATATCACATATAACCAACTAATATCAAATGCAACATCTTATCGAATCAACGCTTGATCCGATAACTCGGCTATATCACATATAACCTATCATGTCACACATCACGAGAATATAATGCGGTATCTTATACTCGTATTAATCTCATTCCCGCATATATCACATATGCGCTCCTACTCCGTTTCGCTTGAGCCAGGAAACCTCTGTGTAGGACTCTAAAGACTAGTCAATACACCGGCAGTAGGTGATGATCATATCAAACACCCACAAGCCTCAAGCGGTCTGCTAAACGTAACGGCCACCCGGATATCGAGCGATCAGAAGATCAACAAGCAAGCCTGTACTTTCTCCAGCGAATCCAATCAGTAACACTCCCGTACAGTCCGGTCTCTTCGTCTGATATGTTGCATATCAGGTTTAGGGGTGGTATACGTCAGACCCCAGTAACCGATAAGTCGTGCTGATGTGAGGCTCATAATAGGTCGAGAAACTACTGGTAACACTTACCAGTAAATCTCTATATCAGCCCTGGCCAGGGACTTCCAGTTATAGCCAATCGAACACAGTACAACATCAACTCCCTATACCGGGAGAGACGAATCACCTCCTATCGCTCATTGTCTCCATGTGATTCGGGACTGTACCCAAAAGCCACCATTTTGCACGCCCCATTGGACGTGGTATAATGGAAATCAAAGCACAGTGGGAATCACACAAGACTCTATGACGATCTCGGATCTACAGACTAACCTGTACCAGTGTCACCAGAGAACTGCCATCTGACGTGAGGTATAATACCATCTGGAAGTTCTCGGCGAGTCCGTCCAGTGTACCCAGTCTCTACTGAGCACCCGTATACCTTCTCTGATGTCAAACACCAATGTATTTGGGATCATCCATCGCCCATCATATAGGTCAAGAAGCGCATACGCTAGTCTACTCTGGAGTATCGATGCCATGTCTCGGTACTCCCATGACTAGGAACATTTGAAGGATGTATTTGGCGACTCCACTGTCCCCACTAGTATGATCTGCATCATAGTCCTAGTAGTCAAGTACTTATCCTAAGGGCTTTGTCAACATGTAACATAGAGACAATCGGAGTACATGTTAAGATAAAGAGTAACCAGATAGCATACTATCATGTCGAGCAAAAAAGTCCTACCTATGTATATCCAAGCATCCACTACAATATACATCGTATGTACAGTAATGGCCTCTAGGGCATACATATAACTAACAAGAAGCCTTACACCCGACAGCCGAAACACAAACATACAACAAGAATACACAACAAACGCATCATTAGAGAGTGATTCAAGATGTTCAAGTTAAAAGCAATATATGATACTCGATGATAATATGAAACCTTCATATTCTCATCGATACTCATATATGAAACTAAAAGCGCCAGTTTGTCCCCGTCTATCGGTTAACATACGTTCGATGTTCGTCATGACATAGAACTATACGAATGTTGTTAAATATCGAACGGTATAGCTCGATACTAACAACCGTCGTATAGTTTATGTGATGAGAAGATTCAATCGTATGATAACCGATAGATTTGTCCCGTGTGGAAAAGTTAGGAATGTATAAAGCAAACACCTTCATTCACTTGTGTTTTCATCCATTTCGATATATTTCGTCGGTACCTTTCCGCTGGTTCTCCATGTACAAAGATAGATTAGATGTTCATTTCAACGTTGTTTCACAGCTTTGAAATGATTATCTATTCCATTACAATGTACTCGAAGAACAGCGGGGAGGTGCTGCCGAAATTTACTCGAAACGGTTGAAAGCACAAGCGAATGGGTGTTCGCTCTATACATTCTTAATGGGATAGAAGCCTTACCCCCGACAGCCGAAACACACACATACAATAAGAATACACAACAAACGCATCATTAGAGAGTGATTCAAGATGTTCAAGTTAAAACCAATATATGATACTCGATGATAATATGAAACCTTCAAATTCTCATCGATACTCATATATGAAACTAAAATTGCCACTTTGTCCCCGTCTATCGGTTAACATACGTTCGATGTTCATCGTGACATAGAACTATACGAAGGTTGTTAAATATCGGACGGTATAGCTCAATATTAACAAACGTCGTATAGTCTATGTGACGAGAAGATTCAATCGTATGATAACCGATAGATTTGTCCCGTGTGGACAAGTTAGGAATGTATAAATTAAACACCTTCATTCACTTGTGTTTTCATCTGTTTCGAGATATTTCGTCGGTACCTTTCCGCTGGTTCTCCGTGTACAAAGATAGATTACATGTTCATTTCAACGTTGTTTCACAGCTTTGAAATGATTATCTATTCTATTATAGTGTACTCGGAGAACAGCGGGGAGGTGCTGCCGAAATTTACTCGAAACGGTTGAAAGCACAAGTGAATGGGTGTTCGCTCTATACATTCTTAATGGGATAGAAGCCTTACCCCCGACTGCCGAAACACACATACACACAACAAGAATACACAACAAACGCATCATTAGAGAGTGATTCAAGATGTTCAAGTTAAAACTAATATATGATACTCGATGATAATATGAAACTTTCATATTCTCATCGATACTCATATATGAAACTAAAAGCGCCACTTAGTCTCCGTCTATCGGTTAACATACGTTCGATAATTTATTCTTTTCAACGACAAACGCACACACAAAGTATATACACGGATTTTCTCCTTTGTCAGTAACTATCCCGTTCTTAGATTTCTCAATATAGTCACCATAACCTACAATTTATATGTTATAAAGTCTAACATGACCCATGAGTACGTCAGAGTTAAGCACTGGATGTATGTGGATTGGCAACAACGTATGCAACCTAAGTTTGTCGCAGGAGTTGCTGCTTTTATTGAATTTGCACGTGCACATAATAAGATCGTGATAGAGAAGATTCTCTGCCCGTACGATAGATGTGGCAATAAGTACTGGCAGAAGGTAGAATTGGCAGAGCTTCATATCGTAAAATATGGATTTAATAGACTTTATACAACTTGGAAATATCACGGGGAAGGAGAAGAACGCAGTAATGCAGCAGAAGAAGAAGGAGAACATGATAATGCGGCAGGAGAAGAAGGAGAAGACGGTAATGCGGTAGAAGGAGAAGACGGTAATTTATTTCCATCAGAAGAAATGGAGGGTATGGTAGAGGCTACCCTAGGTGAATCTATTCGTACCGAAGATGACATTCTTTCCGGTCAAGGACCGCGTGCGGATAAATATGAAAATTTCATGAATGATGCTAGAAAACCAATTTATGAGAATGCAAAGTATTCCACCCTCTCATAGTTCGTCCAACTTTTCCAGATTAAGTGCCTAAATGGATGGAGCAACAAGTCATTCACAATGCTTCTTTCGTTCTTGAAAGATTCTATGCCCCCGGGAAATAACGTGCCCGACAGCTGGTACGGAGCCCAGAAGATGATGTCTGATTTGGTTTTAAAGTGCGAGAAGATTCAAGCATGTCCTAAAAATTACGTGTTGTACCAGAAAGAGAATTCAGATTTGAAAGAGTGTCCAACATGCGGAGAGGCCAGGTATAAGCCGAAAGATTCTGATAAGAAGCCTGATATACCTGTCAAGATAGCACGATATTTTCCCATAACACAGAGGCTACAGAGGCTATTCAGGTGCAAGAAAATAGCCGAGGCAATGATTTAGCATCACCGTGCTCCTCCAAGTGAAGATGGAAAAATGAGCCATCCAAGAGAATCACTGGCATGGAAGGATTTCGATAGGAGGCACGCAATATTCAGTAGCGATCCTCACAATGTCCGGCTCGGACTGTCTAGTGATGGCTTCTGCCCATTCAACTATATGGCTGGAAGTCACATCACATGGCCCGTTGTAATGATAATTTATAATCTGTCGCCTTGGTTGGCAATAGACCAATCATACTTTATGATACCTCTTCTTATTGACGGACCAAACTCACCGGGAAACAATATCGACGTCTATCGTTGACCTCTGATCGAAGAGTTAAAATCTTTGTTCATTGATGGTGTAGAGACATATGATGCAAAAACAAATACAACCTTCATACTGCGTGCGGTTTTATTGTGGACAATTAATGACTTTCCTGTGTATGGAATGCTATCAGGTTGGTCCGTACATGGTCACAAAGCATGTCCTCATTGCCATCAACACACAACATCGAAATTCTTGAATTTTAGCAGTAAAGTTTGTTATTGCGGCCATCGATGTTTCCTACCTCTAGACCACCCCTACAGGTTAGACACTGTTCACTTTGATGGTCATCAGGAGCTTCTTAGACCTCCAGCCCCATTGTCCGGAGAAGACGTGACTGCTCAATGGGATGGTTACAATAATGTGACCTTCGGGACGGATCCGACGAAACAGGTCAAACCACCATTTTGGAACAAATTAAGCATTTTCTTCGAGCTTCCGTACTGGTCAACAAATTTAGTGCGTCATTGTCTGGACGTCATCCATTGTCACGTCCCGAAAGTACGGAACATGACCGGCACTTAAACTACGAAACGTCTCGAGGCGTACGTAATCTAAGTAAACCGAAAACCCAGAAATCCAAACCAAGAAAAGTAGTAGAGTGCAGGAAAAACCAACTTAAAGTAAGTAATTTCAATAGCATAAGCCGAATTATGCGGTTTTTTAAAACATCAAAATTTTACTGAAAATTTCGGCAGAGTCTCCTTTGTAAATACTGGCCCCCAAACGGGATACAACATGAATAGTATACGGAATCAAGAAAAAGGCATCCCCAAGCGGGAGCTAGCTCTTCGTCAATCGACGGTCACAACCACACAAGCAATATAATATAAAACGCCAATGGCGAGGATCAAAACTCAAAAGGAAACTCAAAACCACCAAATATATAACAAGCGACTCTAAGGTCGAAAGAATAAACAACACCGGTCTCTATCTCAATAAATACATGTTTGGTTGATGGAACTTCTAGATACAACAGAATAATGATATACAAGATATATAATGGGGGTACGATACAAATAAACCCACCTACTAGCAAATCACCCGGAAATGGAAGTAGTGCTAGCAAAGCCGTAATGAAACCTGTACGGCAAACCTGCAAGAAACTGGGGCACAACGGGGATGAGTTGCCAACTCGTGAATAGAAAAACATCTACGCACAGAAATCGCATAAATAACGCAATCCTAGGTCAATGATCATAATATATCCTCAAATATAGGAATAACACGTAGCCTATAACAGGGCTAGGGTAAATATCTAACCCGAGTGTAATCTCATGTGCCCGTGTCAGTGCCTCAGGTAGCAATATATCATATGAATGAGGTATGAATGCATGAAAACAGAATACATGTAAATGAAGAACTGTTTTCATAAATTAGTGAGATTTCCTTTGTATTTTTAAACTGAGGTATCATAAATAAAATCAGTATCAACAGTGTCTAGCATCGACACAAAACATAAATCTCAATGTCTCGAAATATCAATGTCTCAATCTCAATATCTAGGGCGCCGTCAGTCCAGACCGGCCCCTACCATCCATCTCAAGACCACGACGGTATCCTCCGGATATCCGACGTGTCTGGTAATATCACCGGTAGGTAGTGCTCCCCAGCCAGGCTCAACGTCAACACCACATTCCTCTTGCCCCGGGGTACCATACCGGGCCCACCATGTACCCGAAACGGTTCCTCCACTCCTCGAATCGGGTCTCGAAATCCATCAGCAAACTCATGGTGGACGACTCATACATCATGGGAAAACCGCACTTTTTATTTTAAAAGGGAGAAAAGGTTTATTTATGTTTTTGCGGTTTTCCTCCAAATCCAAGAAATCTCATGAAATCCGAATCCAAGTCATCAATAGCATGTAAACAGTGAATATAGGCATGAGAATCCATGAATGCGACACAACAGTGAATAATAACATGCATGAAGTAGTAGGCAATAACTAAAATGTCTAACTAGCATATCAGGCAAGTACACTAATATCATGTCTAAACTATTAGCTAACAACCTATGTCAAATGAAATAGTATTTTCTAAAGTGTTCGTGACATGTCAATTACCGATGAAGATGTGTGTGAGCCGGTAAGTAAGTGTACGTGGTACATGCGCGTCATCGGTAATGGTGCTGGTGTCCTAACAGCATGATATTAATAATGCAATAAGAAATTATAATATAAGTATGCGATGCGGAGCGAACAGTAAAAATGAGCGGGAGCTGAATACTAGACGCAACTATAACTAATCTGCACTAATCTAATATAAGTCCTACAAATGGTGCCTTTTGAAATAACACGAATCATGGGGTTTTGAAAATAGGGGCAACGGTGTTTTTTAAGAAAAGATACGTTTTTTGAAATA
Source organism: Agapanthus africanus (assembly GCA_030015575.1). NCBI lineage: Eukaryota > Viridiplantae > Streptophyta > Magnoliopsida > Asparagales > Amaryllidaceae > Agapanthus > Agapanthus africanus. The sequence continues at coordinate 314,117,566 of CM057337.1, forward strand.
TCCGTAGAATCCCTTGACCTGTCTTTTAAAATACGCATGATTCGTAAGCTTTGAAATAGGTAAGAATCGAATCTAATCTAACAACTAAACTAAGCTAAAGGGCTAAGCTAACAAGCTGGACTACAGGTAAGGAAACCGCCTAACGTCTGAGTCGATACATATACATACCTGTATATATATTAGTCCGTGATCCCGCCTCAATAATATCATATCCGATACCATATCTATAATCAGACATCCCAAGTCAAGAGTGCGGATCAATCATCAAGATATAGCTCGTACGTAAATCCGTCGTACGGCATCCTCCAATTCTGGGTACGGGTCAAAATCACATTCATCATACTATTCACCTGGTATCCTCTTTATCAATATTATGATCTGGTACTGATCTACGTCTAGTACAATACTGATATCGCCTAAGTATGCATGCACGTGTGTAAAACTACGTCAAGGACCCGCTACAACGTCATGTCGTATCTCAAATACGAACCCCGCTATATCACCGATCTCACGGCCTCAAATCAAATCTCATCGACTCATCATAAATCCCAAGTATTATCCTCAAATCCGTATGTGAACACACAGTCCCATACCTATGTGAACACATAGCTATATATTCCCGAATAAGCACAAAAGAAAGAAGAAAGTATGCAAGTATGGGTGGGTGTGTGCAAGTGTGGTGCGACCGCTACTCTAGGGTTTCGCGACACTCAATCATCCAAGAACACCAAATATCCATATTTATCATCAATAACTCAAACAATATATAACCAATATATATATATGTGTATACGTGTCCGTATACATCACCATGAACTGCGGGGGTGCTATACGCTATCCACCCGACTTCTCCCCGTAGATATAAATCTACTCACCTGGTCCTCGCTCGCCGGTGCCGACGTCGCCACGCGCTTGCTGGTCGTCTCGAAGTCCACATGGGGTACCTACATATCATAACGCACCGTATCGCATTAAAACTAAATTCGAAATCGAAACGACATACGAAAATCAAATCGGCACGCGTATCACGCATAGGTCCAAACTTATCGCCTACGCATGCAAGAATAATCAAACCAACCCTCGATGTCGATGTACAAACGTCAAACCATCGAGAAAAAATCCAATCACACTCATTTGCACATTCACGCACACTAATTTTAATATAAACTAGGTTAAAACTCATAAAAACCCCAAATTCACTTTAAAAGCCATTTTTCCGAAAAACTAGCAAACAAAATTACCCATTTTAGTGCAAAACTCGATGTTTAAACAATTCTAGCGGCCATAATACTTATTAAATAACTTAAATAAGTCATAAAAACCATTTCCATAATTTAATCACATAAATTTGCATAATTTCCAAAATCCTAGATTGCAAAAATATCAATTTTAACACTTTTTATTGTAAAATTCACAATTTTACAATTAAACTTGGTTTTGCATATATTAAATGGTTAAACCACTCATGGAAACCTTAATGATGTGCTAAAAATCCTAACTAGATTTTAATCCCACGTTTTTATTTAATTTCTAAAACCTAGTTAGCAATTTAGCATAATTATCACCATTTTTAAACTAACAAATTAGTAATTAGTAACCAAATTAGATTTTGCATTCAATTACATGTTAATCCCCTCATTACAATCATAAGCTAATGATAAAGAACCTAATTTAATTCAAACCCTAGCTTCAATTCAAAATTCCCAATTGAATTTCCAAACATTCAATTAAACCCACAATTTAACACCTAATTAGCTTCATTAAGGAATTTAAATCAAACAAAATGAATAATGGGTCAAAAGTTATACCTCACAAACCATGATCAAACTTGAATTCTAGACCTCCATTTTGAAATCCTTGCACCAAGATCCATGCTAAAGGAGATGAGGGAAAATGGGTAGGAGTCGGATTTTGATTTTGTGGGATTTTTGATGGATTTTTGTGAGGTTTTTGGAGATGAAATGAAGTGGAAACTTGGGGGGAAAATGAGGGGGGGCTGCTGAATATTTCGGCCAGAAGAGGGGAGTGGGGAGAGGTGAGTGATTAGTGTGGAAATTCCAAGGTCAAAGCCCCTCCCAATTACCAAAATACCCCCACCTACTTTACTATATAAAAAAACCTTATTTTAACCCATTTCTCACATGATTTAAGGTCAAAAAGAGGGAAATAAAATTCTTGGGCTGCTACAATAGTGTGGGGCCGGCCAAGGGGAGTGAGTGTGAGTGTGAGAGACTTTACAAAAAAATTCTATGCAAAAAGACCCCCCACAATACCAAATTTGCAAGTTTTAGTTCAAAATAACTATATTTTTGTTTTCCATAAAATAAATCAATTAAAACTTGAAATAAAATACTAAAAATTTATATTACAACTAGATTTTAATCAACATGATTTTAAGGATTAAAATTAGCCCATTTAAATTTGTATTTATCGCTAATTTAATGTATTTTCTTACCGGCTTAAAATAATAATAAAATAATTTTTTTTCAGAAAATTTGAAATTTCACCAGTGGCTCAATAAACACCAAATACTAGCAATTTCATTGCTAGAATATGTATATTTAATTTTTATAGTAAGATATTTGCATTTTGATTTTTTTACAGAAAACCCCCTTATTTTACCGATTTTCCGAAATTTCACCGAAACGATTTTTCAAAACGCTACAATCTTCCCCCCTTAAAAAAATTCGGTCCCCGAATTTAAAGTAAAACTCCCCCCAAATACTAAAACATCTGAACCAAAACCATCAAGTCGTCGGGGCTCCGAAATTGTAAATACATAAAACAAATCGTAGCGCAGCGCATGCGCATGAAAAATGAGCATATAACTCAAATCAAAACTCCGTCAAGCATTCCGCAATCATCAGAGTCATGGGGAAGACATCAATACCAAATCCAAAGCAAAACCAATGTGATATAACTCGAAACTATACATGTAAAATATATTCAGGTACTGTCCTCTGACTAGTCCTGCTCAGTACGAAAACACATAGCAATATCATAAAAACGTACTGCTCTATAAGAAAAATCAATCCCCAAAATACGCGTATGAATACTACGTGTGTCTTGTGCGCACGGAAATCAAAATCCAAATATGTGCCATACATATGCACAGAAACAACATCTAAGTGCATCGGGTGTGCACGAAACATCTGTCGTAGGCAACATGTGTGCCTGACAGCAAAATTAGGTGCATCTGACATGCACGAAAAATCTCGATTTTGTGCATCTGGTGTGCACCAAAATCACACTTCAAAACATGCGCCCAACATGCGCGAAAATCCAAATCAGGTGCATCTATCGTGTACGAAATCATGAAATCCAATATCAAGTGCCGAATATACGCAAAATCCAGTCAGGTGCACAAGGTGCACAAAACAAATATCGAACATCACCATCGAAATCAAAGTCCAGTGCATCTAAGTGCACAAAAGGCGTATCACTGCACTGCAAGCATATATAAACTATACAGAGTGCAGGAACCAAAACGTGTGCGTATATACGCACAAAATCAACTCAAATGTCTAAAACCGTAAAATCACAAACATGTGAAACCAAAGCACAAAAACGATATCAAGTGCTACACTGTGCAAAGATCGTAAATCCTCAATCATCAAAATCAAATCATGAGAATAAATCACCCAAAACATCAAAATCAATAATGGCGGAATAGTACCGCTCAAGCGCATCCTCTAAGAATCTCGGGCCAACTGTCGCGGTCACTAGTGGGACGTCTCGTCAATGATCATGAACTCTGGCCTGCTGGTGTGCGTAACAATGACCACCCAGGTGTGCGTAACAATGACCACTCCTGGGTTAAGGTCTTCTTGTAATTTATTCCAGAAAGGTCCTATCGAGATCTCTCCCAAATCTCGTCTCTGCCGAACTGTCCGGAAGTCATCGTCACATACTAGATCTGTTCTCGTTCTGGAACGGCTGCATACTCAACGCGACTCCTTCTGGAAGGTAAATCCAAGTACCACGCCTCGGCATGCGCATCGCATCTCTGATGTCGGCGGAGTGGAACGTCATCTCATCTAGATCTGGTACGAACCTCTTTCTTCACTTTTCTCTAATGTCGACCGTTTCGGACTCGTCTCGTCGTGGCTGCATGGACTGAGCTCCCATGGCTATCCTCGTATCCGGAGTCTCCCAAGAAATGCATCTCACCACCTAGCATCCGAATTAAGTCGAGCCATCCGATCGATTTGTCAAAACCTTATAATCCCCCAAGAGCTCAACCTCTTGGGCACAGTTTAATAGTATCGAGTACATACCACAGCATCGGTGGTCCAGCCGTAGAAGGGCAAACCCAAGCCTCACTAATGGCGCCGTAGAACTGCCGCAAACCCGAAGGTTCAAAGGCTTTCACACGGTCATTAAGTCGAGTTAGGGTTTCATTCTTCTAGAGGGACCATAGAATTGCCTGCATGTCTTTCTGACTACTTTAAACTTGGAATAATAGGTTTCTGACATTCGATCGTCTCTGTCGACTCTCAACGTCTCCGCGTGAAGTCGTCTCCAGCTGGAATCAATCTATCTGATGACCTCGCATCGGGGTAGGCGAACGATCCACATGTCCTAGTCATTCATCCTCGATGACTAGCGACCTTCTAGCATCTATTAGTACAACTCGTCCCGCAATAGCTCCAACATCTGGGGCGATATCCCGTCGTTCGCTGCAACAACTGGCTCACTCGTCCGCACGCTGAACAGTGTCTCAATCATCATGAGTAAGTAATATACCAATGGTCATCAAAATCTGGCTGGCCTCTGTCAGTGGCTCAATCCTCTAGTGTCGATCAGCACATCCGAGTAACCTCATAAAGGCGATCCGCCAAACGCTCGTGGCGCGGAAACACAGTAAAAAGACACATCTCCGCAATCGTGTGTCGCCGGAATCATGCCCTGGTCAGTCCTCGTTAGTGACGAGCTTGTGCTGACCGCAACTCTAGCCGTAGCTCTTCCTGCCATAACCGTAGCAGCAAAACCAAACTGGTACCGATGAGGCTAGATCAGGAAGGAATATAATACTGAACAAGGAAATGTACATCCTAAGGCTTCATAAGTGGAGTGGCGTGTCGTAAATATGCCGCGGAACTTATCAACGGTACGTCACTCTACTTTAGTCACCTATTCCATCAACCAAGGGTCATCCTACGCTCCGAAGGTTAAAACCTAACGCTCTGATACCAACTTTGTCACGTCCCGAAAGTACGAAACATGACCGGCACTTAAACTACGAAACGTCTCGAGGCGTACGTAATCTAAGTAAACCGAAAACCCAGAAATCCAAACCAAGAAAAGTAGTAGAGTGCAGGAAAAACCAACTTAAAGCAAGTAATTTCAATAACATAAGCCGAATTATGCGGTTTTTTAAAACATCAAAAATTTACTGAAAATTTCGGCAGAGTCTCCTTTGTAAATACTGGCCCCCAAACGGGATACAACATGAATAGTATACGGAATCAAGAAAAAGGCATCCCCAAGCGGGAGCTAGCTCTTCGTCAATCGACGGTCACAACCACACAAGCAATATAATATAAAACGCCAATGGCGAGGATCAAAACTCAAAAGGAAACTCAAAACCACCAAATATATAACAAGCGACTCTAAGGTCGAAAGAATAAACAACACCGGTCTCTATCTCAATAAATACATGTTTGGTTGATGGAACTTCTAGATACAACAGAATAATGATATACAAGATATATAATGGGGGTACGATACAAATAAACCCACCTACTAGCAAATCACCCGGAAATGGAAGTAGTGCTAGCAAAGCCGTAATGAAACCTGTACGGCAAACCTGCAAGAAACTGGGGCACAACGGGGGTGAGTTGCCAACTCGTGAATAGAAAAACATCTACGCACAGAAATCGCATAAATAATGCAATCCTAGGTCAATGATCATAATATGTCCTCAAATATAGGAATAACACGTAGCCTATAACAAGGCTAGGGTAAATATCTAACCCGAGTGTAATCTCATATGCCCGTGTCAGTGCCTCAGGTAGCAATATATCATATGAATGCGGTATGAATGCATGAAAACAGAATACATGTAAATGAAGAACTGTTTTCATAAATTAGTGAGATTTCCTTTGTATTTTTAAACTAAGGTATCATAAATGAAATCAGTATCAACAGTGTCTAGCATCGACACAAAACATAAATCTCAATATCTCGAAATATCAATGTCTCAATCTCAATATCTAGGGCGCCGTCAGTCCAGACCGGCCCCTACCATCCATCTCAAGACCACGACGGTATCCTCTGGATATCCGACGTGTCGGGTAATATCACCGGTAGGTAGAGCTCCCCAGCCAGGCTCAACGTCAACACCACATTCCTCTTGCCCCGGGGTACCATACCGGGCCCACCATGTACCCGAAACGGTTCCTCCACTCCTCGAATCGGGTCTCGAAATCCATCAGCAAACTCATGGTGGACGACTCATACATCATGGGAAAACCGCACTTTTTATTTTAAAAGGGAGAAAAGGTTTATTTATGTTTTTGCGGTTTTCCTCCAAATCCAAGAAATCTCATGAAATCCGAATCTAAGTCATCAATAGCATGTAAACAGTGAATATAGGCATGAGAATCCATGAATGCGACACAACAGTGAATAATAACATGCATGAAGTAGTAGGCAATAACTACAATGTCTAACTAGCATATCAGGCAAGTACACTAATATCATGTCTAAACTATTAGCTAACAACCTATGTCAAATGAAATAGTATTTTCTAAAGTGTTCGTGACATGTCAATTACCGATGAAGATGTGTGTGAGCCGGCAAGTAAGTGTACGTGGTACATACGCGTCATCGGTAATGGTGCTGGTGTCCTAACAGCATGATATTAATAATGCAATAATAAATTATAATATAAGTATGCGATGCGGAGCGAACAGTAAAAATGAGCGGGAGCTGAATACTAGACGCAACTATAACTAATCTGCACTAATCTAATATAAGTCCTACAAATGGTGCCTTTTGAAATAACACGAATCATGGGGTTTTGAAAATAGGGGCTACGGTGTTTTTTAAGAAAAGATACGTTTTTTGAAATATCCGTAGAATCCCTTGACCTGTCTTTTAAAATACGCATGATTCGTAAGCTTTGAAATAGGTAAGAATCGAATCTAATCTAACAACTAAACTAAGCTAAAGGGCTAAGCTAACAAGCTGGACTACAGGTAAGGAAACCGCCTAACGTCTGAGTCGATACATATACATACCTGTATATATATTAGTCGGTGATCCCGCCTCAATAATATCATATCCGATACCATATCTATAATCAGACATCCCAAGTCAAGAGTGCGGATCAATCATCAAGATATAGCTCGTACGTAAATCCGTCGTACGGCATCCTCCAATTCTGGGTACGGGTCAAAATCACATTCATCATACTATTCACCTGGTATCCTCTTTATCAATATTATGATCTGGTACTGATCTACGTCTAGTACAATACTGATATCGCCTAAGTATGCATGCACGTGTGTAAAACTACGTCAAGGACCCGCTACAACGTCATGTCGTATCTCAAATACGAACCCCGCTATATCACCGATCTCACGGCCTCAAATCAAATCTCATCGACTCATCATAAATCCCAAGTACTATCCTCAAATCCGTATGTGAACACACAGTCCCATACCTATGTGAACACATAGCTATATATTCCCAAATAAGCACAAAAGAAAGAAGAAAGTATGCAAGTATGGGTGGGTGTGTGCAAGTGTGGTGCGACCGCTACTCTAGGGTTTCGCGACACTCAATCATCCAAGAACACCAAATATCCATATTTATCATCAATAACTCAAACAATATATAACCAATATATATATATGTGTATACGTGTCCGTATACATCACCATGAACTGCGGGGGCGCTATACGCCATCCACCCGACTTCTCCCCGTAGATATAAATCTACTCACCTGGTCCTCGCTCGCCGGTGCCGACGTCGCCACGCGCTTGCTGGTCGTCTCGAAGTCCACATGGGGTACCTACATATCATAACGCACCATATCGCATTAAAACTAAATTCGAAATCGAAACGGCATACGAAAATCAAATCGGCACGCGTATCACGCATATGTCCAAACTTATCGCCTACGCATGCAAGAATAATCAAACCAACCCTCGATGTCGATATACAAACGTCAAACCATCGAGAAAAAATCCAATCACACTCATTTGCACATTCACGCACACTAATTTTAATATAAACTAGGTTAAAACGCATAAAAACCCCAAATTCACTTTAAAAGCCATTTTTCCGAAAAACTAGCAAGCAAAATTACCCATTTTAGTGCAAAACTCGATGTTTAAACAATTCTAGTGGCCATAATACTTATTAAATAACTTAAATAAGTCATAAAAACCATTTCCATAATTTAATCACATAAATTTGCATAATTTCCAAAATCCTAGATTGCAAAAATATCAATTTTAACACTTTTTAATGTAAAATTCATAATTTTACAATTAAACTTGGTTTTGCATATATTAAATGGTTAAACCACTCATGGAAACCTTAATGATGTGCTAAAAATCCTAACTAGATTTTAATCCCACGTTTTTATTTAATTTCTAAAACCTAGTTAGCAATTTAGCATAATTATCACCATTTTTAAACTAACAAATTAGTAATTAGTAACCAAATTAGATTTTGCATTCAATTACATGTTAATCCCCTCATTACAATCATAAGCTAATGATAAAGAACCTAATTTAATTCAAACCCTAGCTTCAATTCAAAATTCCCAATTGAATTTCCAAACATTCAATTAAACCCACAATTTAACACCTAATTAGCTTCATTAAGGAATTTAAATCAAACAAAATGAATAATGGGTCAAAAGTTATACCTCACAAACCATGATCAAACTTGAATTCTAGACCTCCATTTTGAAATCCTTGCACCAAGATCCATGCTAAAGGAGATGAGGGAAAATGGGTAGGAGTCGGATTTTGATTTTGTGGGATTTTTGATGGATTTTTGTGAGGTTTTTGGAGATGAAGTGAAGTGGAAACTTGGGGGGAAAATGAGGGGGGGCTGCTGAATATTTCGGCCAGAAGAGGGGAGTGGGGAGAGGGGAGTGATTGGTGTGGAAATTCCAAGGTCAAAGCCCCTCCCAATTACCAAAATACCCCCACCTACTTTACTATATAAAAAAACCTTATTTTAACCCATTTCTCACATGATTTAAGGTCAAAAAGAGGGAAATAAAATTCTTGGGCTGCTACAATAGTGTGGGGCCGGCCAAGGGGAGTGAGGGTGAGTGTGAGAGACTTTACAAAAAAATTCTATGCAAAAAGACCCCCCACAATACCAAATTTGCAAGTTTTAGTTCAAAATAACTATATTTTTGTTTTCCATAAAATAAATCAATTAAAACTTGAAATTGTTGCGCCACGGCAGCGCCCCGGCCTCGTACTCGAGGCCAAAATGCGGAATCAAAAATTTTCCTTACTCGGAAACCGGCGCTACTGCGGACAATGAAAACCCGGATCGTTTACCATTAACCTAATGCTAGCAATCAAGAGATGGGAAGAGAAGTATACCGAGTGATCCGAGTCCTCCGGTCTTCTCGTCATCGTCCCGATCTCCCGCGGAAAGTCTTGCCTCCACATCGTCGCCTCCTCGCAGGAAGGGCACCACATCGCCTGCGTCTTTTACGGGCTCCCGCCTCAATACCGAGGCAACTCGGGCATGAAGCCGGCAACTCGACATGCTCAAGATATGCTGTAGAATGTGTAGTGTAGAGGGTATATCTCATTTGGGGTTTGTTGCCTTTGAAGATGATGGAGGAATCAAGACTAGAAAAATGGTGCTTGCATTTTTCTAGCATGAAAATGAGATCAAGAAAAATGAAACTCTCAAGAATGAAAACTCTCTCTTCTTCTTCTTTCTTTCAACCATTTTCATCAAGTGAGAAGAATAAGGTGGAGGAATGAATATATCAAACAAGAGGGAGGTGAGTGTAGGAGAGCATGAAGGGTGACCATATCCTAAACCTCATCATCACAACCTCACATCAACTCTAAACCTTTCTTATCAACTTTCAACTCACTTCAAATCTTAATAAAGCATGAAAAGATGAAGGAAAAGAATGGCATCTAAAGATGCTATCATGATAAATACATTTGCAAGAAAAACCTCCATGAAGTGTAATTTGCAAAACTGCAAATTACCCCCTCCATCAGAAAAGTCCGGCCGGGAAAGAACAAAGGAAAACCGGCCGGAACGGAATGCAAACTGGCAACTCCAGAAAACTGGTCCCGTAATAAATTACAGGAAAAACCCCGATACTGTGCATACACACCCGCATCTGTATTCCGACCGGATACAAATGCAATGAGACAAAATCTACACTGTACTAAACTAGTACCGGCTTAAACCAAAGCCGGCTAGTAATATCCGTTCGATCCTGATCCGTGCAATACCGCACGTATCAGATCGAACCCTGCCATATAACTATACGGCCACTAGTACAAAACTGTCCGATCCTGATCCGTGCAATACCGCACGTATCTGATCGGACCCTGCCATATCTCCATACGGCCTCTACAGCGTTTCGCCCGAAAGCTTGAGTAACTGTAAGTGTGGTGGACTCTAAAGACTCGTCAATACTATGGCTGTGGATTTAACCACTAGCACGTCAGAGGTATTAACCAATACGTGACGGGCCACTAGCTATTGACCAAAAGGGACGTCGATGAGCGAACTCATCCTGACACCCTACTGAGCCTGTCAGTGACAATATCCGTACAGTCCAGTCCGTTCGTCTATGAGGATCGCATGTCGGGCCTAGGGGGTTGGTAAAAGTCAGACCCCCAAAGGCGGTACAAGTCGTGTCGGAGTGTAGCCCAGAACGCCCTGAGATACTACTGGAATACCTACCAGTAAATCTCCTGCCTCGGCCGAGGGCTTTGCGTAATGGCTCTCCTAGACACAGCACGACCTCACCCCCAATACCGGGAGAGACGAACCCCTGTAGATCCGCTCACTGCCTCCATGTGGCTCGGGACTGTACCCAACTAAAACCTGTTTGCACGACTCCTTTGAGCCGTGGTAGGGTAGTAATCAAAGCACAGTGGGAAGTCACACGAGACAAATGACGATCTCAGGTCGATGAACTAACCTGTACACATGTCACCAGGGAACTGCTATCTGACGTCTGGTATAATCCCAACTAGCAGGTTCCCGGCGAGTCCTGTCCGGTGTAATCATAACCCAATGAGCACCTGTATACATCTTAGGTGAACCAACTGACACCAGTGGCTTGTGAGACCGGCCACCGCCCCTCGTCGGGGTCTCGACTGTATACACTAGTCTACTAATGGAGTATCGATGCCCAGTCTCGAAAATCCCACGACTAGGGACCATTTAAGGATGTGCTTATAGACCCCAGCTCCCACGTATATGATCGCCATCATACTGCTGGTCGTCAAGCAAGAATCCTAGGGGCTCTATCAACGTGTAATAGCGACCTGTAAGGTCACCTGAAACAGTACACGATGATAAAGGTAAACCAGATATCATACTATCATCTCGAGTAAGACTGTCCTACCGATATAGGTCCTCCCTCAATCATTGCAATCACGTGCCTGTGATCCAATAATTGACTCTGAGGGCACTATCTCCAACAATCTCCCACTTGCACTCAAAGCTAATTATTGCGATGCCGCATACTCACAGCCCGTGTGATACCGAACACCCAACTCCTCTACTAGTCAGTCTCACAAAGCTCGTTTGCGAAACTATTGCGTTCGAGGAATAGCCTCAGTGAGTGGATCCCCTGTGATGTTTCTTTCTATGTCTCTCTATATCTCAAGTTCGCGGAGAAAGCCATCTCCCGAAATGAGCAATACCTGTCTTAGAATGTCTGGATGTCTGATGGGACCTAGCTCATAAATGAACTCCAAATCCAAACTTCTTAGACTGTATCGTCAACTGAACTTAATCAGTATCCTGCGCCATTCCACCCTCAGTATTGCCTTGGGCCACCTGTCCAAAATACTGCCCCTTGTCAGAAGGAAAATTATAACTCTGACAACCTCCTTGTCGTCCATGTCACCTTGGAAGCCTGGAATGATAACTGTTTCCCAAATGAGGCTGTCGTTATCATATCCCTAGAACATCCACTTATGTTCTAAGACTGCTTCCGACTGTTTCTCCAGGATTGGATCAATATCAACTTATTGCATCTAGTGCAAGAACAACATCTGGTGTGGTACTTGACATCTCATGATTGACTCAATTGCCTAAGCAAGTGATCTGCCAATCATGAGTATCCCTCTCCCCTTTAGTCTATAAGACACCTTTAGAGAGGGTGACTCCATCAACTGCAGGTACACTACCGTGTCAGGAGTCGTCCATTCTAAATACTCATAGAATGCTGTCAAGGTACCCAGATTGGGAAACCACCCAAATCTAGATCTAAAACCATACATCTAATAACCAGTATGTCTGATATAATATCCAAGTCCTATGTGGAGAAACCACTGTGTGACGACCAAAGTATAACCGATCGTAGTATAGGAGTATCTTTTCCTATTCTGTGTATGTCATCCAAATACCAGGACATCATACTCTACTACCTTCTCAACAGATCCATCCCCTATTCTGATGAAGTCAAACCTATGACTGTCAGGTCAGAAATAGATGATCGATCTCCGCTGTAACTGCTTTAGTCTATAAGTAGACATAAGCCTGATGACCACCAATGCTTCCGCCGCTCCCACTGACTACGACAACCCTCTGCCAGAGTCATATAGACATGCACTTCTAAAGCTAGTTTAGAACGATACTATACTCATCCTCCTGCCGGGTCTCACGGTCTGGAACAACAGCAATGGTAAGTCTGGGTAAACAAGAACCTCCCTGCCACCGTCCTTGAGCATACCGAAGTACCTCTCGAGTGCCTGAGGTTACCCATCATATCTGCGGAGTGGCCAATGGAATGTCAAATCAGATTGAATCTCTAGGTTCCTGTGAAATCTTCAGTAATCGTTTGTGGTTCTGGAATCACTTCCAGTTCTACCATACTCCCACTACTGTTTTCTGAAAAAATCCATTTTTATTTAAAACTGTGGCGAGTCAAGAACAATATCTCTATTGATCTTCCAGATGGTAGAAAATCAACCCTCGTCATAGCCTGGGTCAACCCACAAACAGCCATTACAGAAACGTGCCTTGAGTTATCCAGAGTCTGGTTTTAATCATAAGCCGGACAACTCCCCGTACCTTAACAATGTCAAGATATGAACTGTTCTATATCCAATATAGGAACAGAGGCACTGATTTAATTTAACCAGATTCAAATCATGCAGCTGTCACCAGTGCATGTCAACTAAATAGAAGGAGGCTGATCAGCGTTACTCAACTTAGGAATGCTTCCAATTATGAGTAACCTGAAAGAGAAGCAAGTTCTCTTTATCATTACTATCAACTGAACACCATACACAAGTATCTACATCTTCGATCACTTTGAAGAATCCCGATACTTGCTACACCTGGTTCTCTACTCTATTCAAATACCTATAACTCCTCAAAACTTAGACCCTGTGTTCCTACGAAACACATGTCTAAGAACTAGAGAAGTTAAAAGTAAACAGAATATAGTATGAGGACCAACCCCTCTGTCCTAATGGACACTGGACAACATACAATACTCTGTATAAGTCCGCTGAGTCTAACAACTCTTTCACTGTGCGTCGTAGGTTGAAAACTGTACTTATGGTTAAGAAGAATTACACCGCTGTTTAATGCTCCTTACCTAACCATCCACTGATATAGGTAAATGTCATCGACATAATATCAAAAGGTACATCTCACTCTATGAAAATAGACGTACAGATATAACAATTTGAAATTGGTGCACAATAGCGGATATTCAAAACCAAATATTTGCCGACCGGCAAACAGCCCAGATGATCTCCTCAAATATCACCGATTACAACGAATCCCGATATAATGAGGATGATCACCCTATTCCCAATAACTTACTCCCACTCAGCATCTGTAAAACCATACAGATGTGAGAATCATACCTGGTAAATACATACCCTGGAGTAAGTGTCTAACTGGGAAATCAGTTTTCCATTAACAGTACACGGTGAAACTGAAACATTGAAATGTTTCGTCGGGGTATCCTGGTATTCTTAGTAATGCCTCTTCCATTATCCAGATTCACAACTGTAACCGTATATCTCTTTGCCATCTGTCCAAATCCCTTTATATGTCTTTAGTCATTACCGTCTGCACACCCCTTTAGGCCAATTGGTTTTCTTCCTTCCCTACCGTTCGGCACCAGCCTATGGTTTGGAAGAAGACTATCCAATAAGCATAAAGGGTGTACTGTCCTAATCCTAGGAGCACTCGCAAAGCGAGAGAAGGTGAAGATAAAAGACAACCGAATAAAACTTATTCCTATTTCTCCTGGACCAGAATCCATCCCCGAACTGGAACAAGTTCCTTTCGAGTTCGTATATAACCATACGATGGAGTATCCAATAAACTGTGGATCTTCGTAGTGATACGGAGTGTCCTGGAGAAATACAAAGGTGATTTAGGATTGGCGAAGAAACACTTGGTTCGGTCGTGAATAGCAGTCGCAATTTACTTTGCCCTCTTACTAATCCCTTGCTTTGTCTTAACTTAATACCTTCTGCACACCATAGTTATGCTAATTGGTTTTCTTCATTCCCCACCGTTCGGCACCAGCCTAAGGTTTGGAAGAAGACTATCCAATTTGCGTAATAGGTATACTATCTCCTAAACCAAGGAGTACTCACAACTTGAGAGAAGGTAAAAAGGAAAAGACAACTGAATAATCCTATCCGTTTTCTCCAGAACCAGAAACCATCCTCGAAGTCCTTCGAGTTCGTATATAACCATACGATGGTTTTGTCCAATGGAAGTGGACGTTCGCAGTAATGCGGGGTGTCCTGGAGAAAAGGGTAAAAGTAGGAGTGGCAATGAGGTCTGCAACTCTGACAATCCAAAAGCCAGTGTTAAGAAGGTTCGGTCAATCTTGGTCACTGAGTCATAGTCCAGGGTCGAGTCAATGGTCGCTGCCAAAGAGAGAGAGAAAAGAAACACTCAGCGTGCACTCTAACCTAGATCAGAATGGTTATCACTTTTTCTAATCTGGAAACCTCCCACTGTACCTCAAATTCTCCTCCAAACCTGAAAGAAGAATTAGTCGGGATCACCCGAGGAGTAAACCAACTCATCAGTGGAAATCGGGATCCAACTATCATCGCATGATAACTTGACGGAATCCACTCAAGTCACCACACTCCAGAAGGTATGCGCATGCCTGGCAAGTTTCAGTTCTTTTGAAACTCCCGATGTGATTTTTACCCCAAGCGGTTTATGACCTTGACTAGGTCAACAAACCAAAAACCGCCAGTCAAGTTCAACCCGTCATTATTCTGGATTGCATTAAACCCACCCGCAAGTGCCCTTGACTAGGTCAACAAGACCGCACGACTGTCTCAACCAATCCCACTTATGCAACAAACAAATACCACTTAGCTACCGAACACTACGTCTTGACTAGGTCAACAAACGCAGCACGAATACCAAATAATACCTGTAGGAAATGATGGAGGGCTACGACTGGTTTTTGGCGAAAAACCTTTAACGTAATGAACTTGATGTCGTTGAAGGAACTGCATAGCCTTTTATAAAAATATAGTGACGAAAACCTTTACTAAAGAGGTCACTCCCGGTAAAGGGATCTCGGCTCTTTCCCCGTAGAATGAGGTGCAGGATATTCCAACTGAATACCACGATGCAAAGCAAAAGTAATCGGCTATAGTGAAGTTAATGCCTTGACGCAAACTTCTGTCCAAGGGGTCACTCCCGGTGAAGGGATCTCGGCCCTTGCCTCGTCGACTGAGGAGCAGGATATTCCAAATGAATACCACGATGCAAAACAAAAGTGAACGTCCTTGCAATAACAGCTTTTTGAAAAATTGTTCCAACAACATTAGATTAGGTTTGTTTATCTTGCATTGATCCGAATCAACGCAGTCCCATCAAATGATCACACCACAAAGAACGAAAATATACTGATGTACGTATATGCCATCCGCATTCGCCACTGGGTCCCGTCATCACCCGTTAGGTTACTTAACTAACGACAGAGCGGGGACTAGACTAGCGCGGATGAAAAACATATACAACATCTACTAATATATGTACCAATATATTATATTTCACTCAAGGCGTGAAAAAATGCAACATCACAGAAAAGTGTAGCATCACAGAACAATACAGATATCTGGAAGCCCCGGGTTTCACAGAGCCGCTGCTGAAACCCGACGTTCCCCTGGTCGTGTGGATAGCCTGTGCAATGAAATCCTAGACCCCTACGGGCGCGGCAAGTCACCCGCCAAAACCTGAAGCGAGGCGGCCCCCTTCAGCTCCGTGAATGGACCACCCAGCACTTCACGGAATCCGGTAACTTGGGCACCCCTCCTGGGTCAACCTGTACCCCCTACGAGTGCGGCGAATAGCCCGCCAATTCCATACTGAAGCCCCCTCCGTCTCAATGCCATGAGATGCGGGCCCGTTGCCCTCTAGAACCCGGCTATCCGTGCACCCCTCCGCGGGGTAATCCTAGTACAGAAAGTAAAATATACATACAACGGGTACATCGACCGCAACCAGGTCGTGCCCCAAAAGAATAATACAATCAGGCAGTGACGGCAGTCCACATGTCGGACGCTCGCCCCGCAATATCAAATGTACATAATACAACAAAAACTGTACTAGCATTGCATCCAGGCTATCCCCCACGACCGATCCGCAACAACACAGCATAAACATAGAACATCAACGTGAAAGTCACGTTCGCAAATCCGTCTAACCGGGCTATAGCAGTTAGACGGGATTTACCGATCAAGTGACATTCACGGTCGCAGATATAATGTAAATACTGTGAAATAATGTGTTTAAAAATATCCGATCGATCAAACAATCAACAAGTGGGCCCCCAAGTAATACTGTAGCAGTCACAGAAGATCTGGGCCCAAAGTTAATATCCCAAAAGCCCTATTTTCAGCCCAGAAAGCAACTGAAGAAAAACGACCAAGTGAACTCACTATAGTGCGGCGGAACCGCGGCCCCAAGGGGGTTTTGGCCGCGGTTCCGCGCTCCAACTAGTGAATCACTTTATTGTTTTTCTACAGTAGCCTTATATTTTCTAGCACATCATTTTTCTGCAACCTGAAAAATTTTTAGACACCAAAAAATTCCAACAGAAAACTGATGTGAACAAAAATGATGTTTTTGGAATTTTGGTCGATCGGATAAGCAAAACGCATTAGAACAAGCTAGGCAAGGTTAATGGCGTGGCTCTGATACCATGTTGCGCCACGGCAGCGCCCCGGCCTCGTACTCGAGGCCAAAATGCGGAATCAAAAATTTTCCTTACTCGGAAACTGGCGCTACCGCGGACAATGAAAACCCGGATCGTTTACCATTAACCTAATGCTAGCAATCAAGAGATGGGAAGAGAAGTATACCGAGTGATCCGAGTCCTCCGGTCTTCTCGTCATCGTCCCGATCTCCCGCGGAAAGTCTTGCCTCCACATCGTCGCCTCCTCGCAGGAAGGGCACCACATCGCCTGCGTCTTTTACGGGCTCCCGCCTCAATACCGAGGCAACTCGGGCATGAAGCCGGCAACTCGACATGCTCAAGATATGCTGTAGAATGTGTAGTGTAGAGGGTATATCTCATTTGGGGTTTGTTGCCTTTGAAGATGATGGAGGAATCAAGACTAGAAAAATGGTGCTTGCATTTTTCTAGCATGAAAATGAGATCAAGAAAAATGAAACTCTCAAGAATGAAAACTCTCTCTTCTTCTTCTTTCTTTCAACCATTTTCATCAAGTGAGAAGAATAAGGTGGAGGAATGAATATATCAAACAAGAGGGAGGTGAGTGTAGGAGAGCATGAAGGGTGACCATATCCTAAACCTCATCATCACAACCTCACATCAACTCTAAACCTTTCTTATCAACTTTCAACTCACTTCAAATCTTAATAAAGCATGAAAAGATGAAGGAAAAGAATGGCATCTAAAGATGATATCATGATAAATACATTTGCAAGAAAAACCTCCATGAAGTGTAATTTGCAAAACTGCAAATTACCCCCTCCATCAGAAAAGTCCGGCCGGGAAAGAACAAAGGAAAACCGGCCGGAACGGAATGCAAACTGGCAACTCCAGAAAACTGGTCCCGTAATAAATTACAGGAAAACCCCGATACTGTGCATACACACCCGCATCTGTATTCCGACCGGATACAAATGCAATGAGACAAAATCTACACTGTACTAAACTAGTACCGGCTTAAACCAAAGCCGGCTAGTAATATCCGTTCGATCCTGATCCGTGCAATACCGCACGTATCAGATCGAACCCTGCCATATAACTATACGGCCACTAGTACAAAACTGTCCGATCCTGATCCGTGCAATACCGCACGTATCTGATCGGACCCTGCCATATCTCCATACGGCCTCTACAGCGTTTCGCCCGAAAGCTTGAGTAACTGTAAGTGTGGTGGACTCTAAAGACTCGTCAATACTATGGCTGTGGATTTAACCACTAGCACGTCAGAGGTATTAGCCAATACGTGACGGGCCACCAGCTATTGACCAAAAGGGACGTCGATGAGCGAACTCATCCTGACACCCTACTGAGCCTGTCAGTGACAATATCCGTACAGTCCGGTCCGTTCGTCTATGATGATCGCATGTCGGGCCTAGGGGGTTGGTAAAAGTCAGACCCCCAAAGGCGGTACAAGTCGTGTCGGAGTGTAGCCCAGAACGCCCTGAGATACTACTGGAATACCTACCAGTAAATCTCCTGCCTCGGCCGAGGGCTTTGCGTAATGGCTCTCCTAGACACAGCACGACCTCACCCCTAATACCGGGAGAGACGAACCCCTGCAGATCCGCTCACTGCCTCCATGTGGCTCGGGACTGTACCCAACTAAAACCTGTTTGCACGACTCCTTTGAGCCGTGGTAGGGTAGTAATCAAAGCACAGTGGGAACTCACACGAGACAAATGACGATCTCAGGTCGATGAACTAACCTGTACACATGTAACCAGGGAACTGCTATCTGACGTCTGGTATAATCCCAACTAGCAGGTTCCCGGAGAGTCCTGTCCGGTGTACTCATAACCCAATGAGCACCTGTATACATCTTAGGTGAACCAACTGACACCAGTGGCTTGTGAGACCGGCCACCGCCCCTCGTCGGGGTCTCGACTGTATACACTAGTCTACTAATGGAGTATCGATGCCCAGTCTCGAAAATCCCACGACTAGGGACCATTTAAGGATGTGCTTATAGACCCCAGCTCCCACGTATATGATCGCCATCATACTGCTGGTCGTCAAGCAAGAATCCTAGGGGCTCTATCAACGTGTAATAGCGACCTGTAAGGTCACCTGAAACAGTACACGATGATAAAGGTAAATCAGATAGCATACTATTATCTCGAGTAAGACTGTCCTACCGGGATAGGTCCTTCCTCAATCATTGCAATCACGTGCCTGTGATCCAATAATTGACTCTGAGGGCACTATCTCCAACAGAAATAAAATACTAAAAATTTATATTACAACTAGATTTTAATCAACATGATTTTAAGGATTAAAATTAGCCCATTTAAATTTGTATTTATCGCTAATTTAATGTATTTTCTTACCGGCTTAAAATAATAATAAAATAAATTTTTTTCAGAAAATTTGAAATTTCACCAGTGGCTCAATAAACACCAAATACTAGCAATTTCATAGCTAGAATATGTATATTTAATTTTTATAGTAAGATATTTGCATTTTGACTTTTTTACAGAAAACCCCCTTATTTTACCGATTTTCCGAAATTTCACCGAAACGATTTTTCAAAACGCTACATCCATATAGAGAAGGGAGTATCAGAGCACAATCTCAACTTGCTTCTTTATAAAGACGGAAAATCGAAAGACAACATGAATGCTCAGATGGATCTACAAGAGTGGGGAATAAGAAGTGAATTGCACCCTACACCAGTAGCGGGTAAACCAGGCAAGTTTATACTTCCCAATGCCGCTTATCATATGTCACAACCGGAGAAGAAAAGATTCCTGCAGGTGTTGCATGATTTGAAAGTTCCTACAGGTTTCTCAGGATCATTCAGCAAGAAAATAAAAATTGTGAATAGCAAGATCGATGGGCTGAATAGTCATGCTCACCATGTTATCGTGGAGCACCTTCTTCCATTAGCCCTCAGGACTTCTCTCCCCGAATTGGTTGGTCTAGTAATCAACGACCTATATTGTTTTTTCAGAGAGTTGTGTGCTAAAACACTGGAGGTTGTGACGCTGGATAAACTAGAAAATTCTATTGCGTTGATACTTTGCAAATTTGAGCGTATTTTCCCACCGTCATTCTTCGATATCATAATACACTTGACGGTTCATCTTGCAACTGAGGCTAAGTTAGCCGGACCGGTACAATATCGATGGATGTATCCCGTCGAGAGGTACGTGTAATTTTTCGTTTCGCGCAATTTTTAAAATTATTGTTGTCCTGTATGACCGTATTTATTTATTCAACATATTTTCTTTAGGTACCTCTACACTCTTAAAAAGTATATACGCAATAAAAATCGACCAGAGGGTTCTATCATGCAAGGTTATCTTCTTGATGAAGCAACCACATTTTGTTCCCGCTATCTGGACGAGAACATTGAGATGGGACTTAACCGGCCTCGAAGAATTCAAGACGGGCCATATGGTAAAGCCGATTATAAGAGGGTAGACACTATGTTTATCAACAAGATATACCGGTTTATCTTGCTTAATTGCACATGTCTTGAACAAATTAGAGAGTAAGTTTTTTTTGATTAATTGTTATATTTGTGTTTGTTTGTGTATGAAATGATATAATATTAATGTCACCATTATTTGTCGAAAACAGAATTCATTTTAACGAGGTACGTGAGGGGCATCCTGATTGGAACGAAGAACGATTGGAAAAATATCATCAGGATAATTTTTGTGATTGAGTCACAGATCATGTAAGTTATTCGAATAACATGTTATTGCTATCAGTTTTAATTTAAACTTATATCGTTATGTATTTGTCGTAAAATTTGTTTTGTTAGATCCACGATCCGAACTTGTCAGCATCATTTGAGAGTGATTCAAGATATTTAGCTCAATATCCTAGTATGGAGGTTGCATATTATAAAGGATTCGGTGTCCTTGGATACAAATTCGAAGTTAAGGACATAGAAACATCTAGAACCACTCAGAATAGTAGGATTGCGACGGTAGGATCGGACGGTGTGATTTATTATGGGTACTTAAATTGTATACTCGGCATCCACTATCCCGGACGATCAGAACCCTTTTATATATTCCAGTGTACTTGGTACGATACGCGAACCGATACGGATAAGTGGAGAAGCAATCTTGGAACTTGGAAAGATGAATATGGATTGACCAGTGTGAACACACTTCGATTTTACGGTTAGGAAGATCTGTTTATCTTTCCGAACCAAGCGTTCCAAGTATACTACTCACAGTGTTTGAAGCATCCGGGATGGAGTGTCGTATGCCGTTGGAAACCTAGGGATGTCTACGATGTCCCAGAATTCGAGGACAGCGATGAGGATGAAGAAGAGAGAAGGCTTAGAGTGCTCCGACCGTCTGTTTCAAAGGACGGGTTGTCTTCGGCCAATCATGAAGTTACGTGGGTTAGAAATGGTATCGATGATGAAATCCAAGTAGATATGTTTAATGCGCCCACGAAACGAAAAAGGTTATCAGTAATGTTATATTATTACTTCAAATTTTACGATCTATACATATATAGTCAATACTTGTAATGATTGTCTAATGCGTCCACGAACCGTTTATCAAGATTTGATGATGTTGATGGGAGCAGCGTGGGGCGCAGGAGCTCCAGCCGCGGCACCGGCAGAGGCAGAGGAAGAGGCAGAGCGGTTCTGCCGCCTGGAGAGCTGCGTAGGGAGTTTCAGAGGGCCGGTCTTACACCCAGATCGGAGACCCCTTCGGATGCCTCCTTCCTTGTGGACTTTGCCACACCTCCATGTATATTGCACGCATATCCATTTTGAATGTAATATTATAGATATTCATGCCTGTTCATGTCAAAATTACTTATATTGTCAATGTTTGATTGTCTAGTTGTTGGTGATGCGTCCACATCAGGGACAGAGGCCACTCCCGCACCTCCAGGTATGTTTATATATCATATAATGCATGTATATTGATTTAGAATGCTATATCATAAATATACACACATTACTTTTTCTCTTACTTAGATAGTATTTTTTTTTATTGTCTAGCTGTAGGTGGTGATACCACCGCACCTGCGGGTATGTTTATATATCCTATAGTGCATGCATATTGATTTAGAATGTTATATTATTGATCTACACATTCTTTTTGCAATTACTTATATAATCTATTTTTAGTTGTCTAATTATAGGTGGTGCGTCCACATCTGACACAGAGGCCACTCCTGCCACTTCCGTACCCTCCGCATCGTCTGTAGATTAGTATGAATAAATATAAAATATTTATTCATTTTACATATCCTCTATAGAATAAATATTAACTTCATGTAAATTTAGCGTCAATGTTTATTTTCTAGTTGGAAGGGATGCGTCCGCATCCGGGACACCGGCTGTTCCTCACCGGAGGAA
Source organism: Agapanthus africanus (assembly GCA_030015575.1). Taxonomy (NCBI): domain Eukaryota; kingdom Viridiplantae; phylum Streptophyta; class Magnoliopsida; order Asparagales; family Amaryllidaceae; genus Agapanthus; species Agapanthus africanus. Next base: position 314,140,335 of record CM057337.1, read on the forward strand.
CTATCGTCCTGCTTGTGCTGCTGCTCGGGCCCAGGCTCGTGCTTTAGTCACCGGAGGTATATATCACACTTCAATTTTCGTTTAATCTTGGTTTCTTAATACAACTTTGTCTTAATATTGATTGTCATGATATTTCTTGCAGATGCAGGGCCTCCCCATCCCCAGAGGGGGACTCGAGGTCCGAATCAGTCCCACAGGCTGAGGCCTGACAAAGCTAGGGGGGAGGCAGCATTCCCCCTCTTTTTTACTCCTGATTATCGCTATACCGGTCCTCATGCCGAGAGGTTCGGCCGGTATATGGGGGATGAGAGCTGGCTCGTGAAGAACTATCCACTTCACGTTGAGTGGGGCGACCAGCACCGGCGATCATTCGCCCTCTTCTTTGATCAGGCTTGGGTATTAATATATATTTTCATTTGATTTATCCAATATATTTATTATTAACACTTGCAATCTAATAACAATGTTTTTTTTGTATTTTCATTTAGATTACGATTTTCAGCCTGTGCCCGACCCTGATCACCCTGGGAGGGTGCTCGACCTTCATGCTCTGTACAATGGCCTGATGAAGAACATGCAGACCAAGGTCCGATACAACAGGAATGAGCTGAAGGCCGACTGCTACTCCCTATGGATGGCGACCCCCGAGGCAGAGAGAGCGGCCCTCCTATCTACTCCGGCCTTTGCGAGAGTCGACGTAGAGACATGGCCTCTATTGTGCGAATATTTCGACTCTCAACGCAAACAGGTATGTATTTTAAATGTAATTCATTGTTTAGTATATAATTTATTTTTTTGTGTTCCTTAATTAGAAAACTAAATGTGAATGTGTTGTGCAGAAACAGGCCGCTCAAAATATAGAGAATAGAAAGTCAGCGAAGAGGGGTCGCCCCACTTATACAGGTGGCTCGAGGAATATTACTCGAGCCATGGAGTTATCGGTAAATTACAATAGACCGGCCTTTGTGATATAATGCAATATTAAGAGTTATTTTCTAATATATCTAATATTAAGAGTTATTTTCTAATATTGCCGAGAGCTCAGACCCTGGCGCAAGGTGGTACACCGAGCGTGCTGTCCGCATATCTTGCCGTCCACGGCACCTCGACAGATCCCTCCACGGGCGAGCTTCGATACCCCAACATCGCTACCCAGGAGTATTGCGTAAGTGTTAATATTTATTCAGCCCTATTTGAAATTTTAGTTTTGATAGGTTCAAATTTAAATGATATACTTATATTTTACTGGTTAATATGGGTGTAGGAGCAGGTGGTTGAGCAGGCCGAGGCATCGGGGATCGATTTTACCGGACAGAGCGATCCGATGCTGCTGACCCCAGTCCTGGACGCCGCACACGGAGGGCACCACGGAGGTTGGGAGAGAGGCCGGGGACTGGGCCCAAGCAGGGCCCATATGAGGTTGGACTCCACCCCGGCGGTTACTTCCTCCGTCTCCAGTGAACGACGTTTCCAGCAAGAACTGGAGAGCTTGAAGGCCACCGTTCAGGAGTTGAAGGAGATGCTGGTATGTATACTACATAATAGTAAAATATTATGTCATATTATAGATAGCAACATATCCAATATTAGTACATAGCCTGAGCTTATTTGGTTGTAGACTTAACTTTGATTAATCATACATACATATCTAATTAAAATAAACTACAGTTTTCCAAACTAGATATCCAAACGAGGCCTAAGTCCCTAAGTATACATAGATTGGGGTTTCGAAATAACTTGATAATGATACGAATTCGAATAATGCACAGTTCTTACTCGCTTATTACACACGTAGGTCCAGACGCGACAGGGTACATCAGCCGAGCCTCCACATGCATCTCCTTTGGCTGCGGCTCCGCAAGCCACTACATCGGCTGCGGTTCCGCAGACAGCTCCTATAGCTCCACTACCAGCTCAGACTCCCGCAGTCGCGGCTCCGCAAGCCACTACCCCGACAGCGGCTGCGCAGACCACATCGCCAGCTCCACAGCCTGCTCAGACTCCCGCACGCTCTGCATTGCATGATTTATTGACCGAGGAGCAGGCGCGCCAGATTCTGGTGTTTATCAGAGGTGGAGCTGGACCGAGCTAGGGTAGCTTTTTGATTCTTATATTTTAAACATGTATTTATTTATATGATACATATTGTACTACATTTTGGACGATATTGATATTGGTGGTGTTTGCGTGTTTATATTGATATCATATTCTGCTTGTTGGTTTCTTTTGTATATTATGCGTGATTTGATTATCAATACTGCGATATATGTTCTGCGTGATGATTAATTTTATATATGATCGATGTATATATTATTGTGCACGGGGCGATAAAAAATTAGGCAGCCCTTTTTTTAAAAAAAACCTGATAATATGTACCTACGGATTTAACCGTAGCGCCCATAATTGCCCCTACGGATTAATCCGTAGGGCCTAACTATGTACCTACAGATTTATCCGTAGGGGAAAAATATCAGGATACCTGATATTTTGCCCCTATGATCTCAGTATTAGGGGTTAAGCTTGCTCTTATGGATATCTCCGTAGGGGCAAACAAATGCCCCTACACAGATATCCGTAGGGGAAAAATATCAGGTATCCTGATATTTTGCCCCTACGGATATATGCCTACATACTTATCCGTAGGGGCCACTACTTGGCCTTACGGATAAGACCGTAGGTACACCCAATCTATTTTATAAAACCGTAAATAAAAAAAAAATTTGTCCCTACGGCCTAATCCGTAGGGAAAACTGGACCTACAAATAACTCCGTAGGGGCAATTTTTAGTTTGTAGGGGCAAGTTCAAGGCTTCGACTTGCACCTACAGCGTTTGTACCTACAGGGTATTTTCTTGTCCCTACGGATATATCCGTAGGGGCAGTGGTTTGCTCCTACGGATAAATCCGTAGGAGCAACCCTTATTTGTAGTAGTATAATTGCTAAAATGAAATTTCAAGAAAGGGTTTAAACTAAGATTAGGGTTTTTATAACTTGCTCATGGTTGTAATGTGCAGTTTAATATCTCAAGTCATGCAAATTCTAGTCTAATTGTTAAGTTGTAAAGTGTTACTTTAAAATTGTTAAAATTAGAAAATTTTGCAAACTAGATTTTTAGGATTTAATTAAATTGGTGATATAAAATTTAATTAATGGTTTGTATGACTTAGTTAAAATATTATGAGAGCAATGTGGCCACTAAAATTGTTAAAACATCAAGGTTTGAGCTAAAACGGTATTTGGATGCTTACTAAGTTTTCGGAATAAATTGATTTTTATTAAGTTGAGGGTTTATTGATTAATAACTTATTTCATATAATATTTAGAGTGTTGTGAATGTGCAATTGGTGCGAATGAGTACTAGGATGGGTAGTTGACACGTATAGCGACCTTAGTTGTAATTTGTGGTGTTGTCGTGAATGCGTTTGTGCGCCAAGCGCGTGCGCGTTTAATTAGCGCGCATTGTTTGATTGTGTTGTTTGTCCCGCGACTAAACATATATTTATCCTTTTTATTTGCTTGTGTGCGATTCTAGGGTCGGGTGCAGAGTGTCGGACACGGTGCGGAAAGACAGACGGAGATCGGATTAGTTTAGCCGAGGTGACCCTGTGAGTAGATGTATACATCTATTGGGGGATCGTCTGGATGGCGCGTGGCGCCCGACGGTTTAGTATTATTTAAAATATTTACTTTATATGCGAAGTTCCTAGTTAGCCATCTCATTGCGTCGCATCGTTATATGTATAAATATATATATATGTCATATCATCTTATAGGACACTTGCACCATTACCATTGGTTCCTGCCGCACATGCACTATTTATACGAACACTCACGCCATCGGTAATTGCTATGTCACGAACAGTATAGAACCTACTTAGACTAGTATCAAAAATATTCGCATCATACAAGATAAATAAACCGGTAGTCGTATATATACCGCATTTCATCATCATTCATATATAGTTTTCTCGTTATAATTGCATTTCATGACATGGATATCATAGACATTATCATTTTCCTACATAATCATGTATTGTGATTCTTTTTGAGGATTTCTGTATTGATGAGATTTCTGGATTTTAGGGAAAACCGCAAGAATTTTATAAAAGTTTATTATCATCATTTTAAAATGCAAGTTGCGGTTTTCTCGTGATGTATGTGTCGTCCACCATGAGTTTTCATGTTTTATGTTGGATTTCGAGACCCGATTTGAGGAGTGGATGAACCGTCTCGGGTACATGGTGGGCCCGGTATGGTACCCCGCGGCAAGAAGCTCGAGTTGTAGATGATGAGCCTGGCACGGGAAGACTACCTACCGGTGATGTCTAGCATGGCGGATATCCGGAGGATACCGACCGTTATCGTGAGGTTGGATGATATGGGTCGATTCGGACTGACGGAGCCCGAGGTATTGAGATATTGACATACAGATACATTGAGACAGATATATATCCATATGTTGTGTCGATGCTTGACATGGTTTTCTGATGATTTCATTGATGATACCTCAGCTAATTTGCAGAAGTTTTAAGATAAGAACACAGATTTTTCTTTTATCTAACTTATAGAGATTTCATGTTGATTTTGCATTTCTGTGCATATATACTAGTGCATCGCATCATGTCTTAATATGTAGGTTGAGACGCATTGGTGTGCATTCTTACGATAGCCTTATTAGATGTTACATACTACTCATGAGTTGGCAACTCATCCCCGTTGTGCCACAGTATCTTGCAGGTCAGACCCGTCAACGCAGGAGCGGCGGGTGTATCTCCTTTTTCACTTCCTTGTTTCGTCTTGCAGCTTGCTCATAGGTGGGTTTTTGGAAGATTTGCTTTTGCTCCCACTGTGTATTTTTATTTTGTATCTAGTATACTCCATCTACCCTTGTATATTGGACTAGACGGTGAGATTTGTGAGAGTTGTATTTGTGGATTGGTGTCGATGCTCACTTGAGCCGACGAGTTGTTTTCTTACTTTCGTGCTTTTACATGCTTATCTTGGTATTGATGATATATATTATATATGGTTGTGATCCGCCATTGGCAAAGAGCTAACTCCCGCTTGGGGATGCCTTATGCATGATTTATTTTTATATTTTCTTGTTTGTACCCATTTGGGGCCAGTATTTACAAAGGAGACTCTGCCGAAATTTTCGGAAAATTTTGATGTTTTTAAAAAAGGGTTAATATAACTTAATTGCTTTAAAATCAATTTTCATAAAAGGTTTTCTTTCACTCTTATTGATTATGGTTTAGATTTTCTTGGTTTTGGCTGACTTAGGTTACGTTACGCCTTGAGACGTCTCGTAATCTAAGTGCCAGTCACGCTCCGTACCTTCGGGTCGTGACAAATTAGGTATCAGAGCGTGGGGTTTTACCTTTCTGAGTGTAGGATGACCTTTGGTAGATGGAGTAGGTATGTTTCGCGGCATATTAACGGTACGGTACTCCGCCTAAGTGACCTTAGGATATATTTGCTTGTATTTCCTTTCTTGATTCCAGAAATCCTTTGATTCGATCACAATGTTCCTTTCGATCCTGTTCTTGTTCCAGCCATTATGCCACCGGAGACTATGGGGCCAGAGGGCTGCCGCCAGGGATGAGATTAGAGTAGGCTCGTTTGAGGCGAGGATCGATCAGGACGGTATGCCTACCCCTCAGGGACAAGTGATCCGCCTTTTCTAGGAAGGATGGCTAGGATGGAGTCGAGTATTCAGGACGTGTGAAAGATGGTTGGATTGTTACTGATGGTTAGCCGGGCTCCGAGAGCCGATGATTTTCCCTCCTATTTCAGGGACTGTGTTTATACCTGATGCTCAGGCAACTGTTTCTGTGTTATAAAGTTTATTTCCATATCCTTACAAGAGTTTTTGAGGCTGAAGCCTCCAGTTTTTCACCGGCACAGATGTAGCGGAGGACACGTAGACAATCCTCGACAGGATGGCTGGAATTGTCGTCCACAGAGATGTTCTGACAAGATATGGGTTGAGTTTGCATGTTTTCGTCTAGAGGTCTTACTCAGACGTGGTGTGAGTTAGTCGAGAGAGGCCGAGCTGCAGATCCACTTTCTAGGATCTGGGATGAATTTATAGCTATATTTCTTGCTCGTTTTCTTCCGGAGAGCGTTCGAAATTCCCGAGCTCGTAGTTTCGAACCTTTGCGTAAGACTTTAGGGATGGCAGTGTCCGAGTATCACATTCAGATCTCTTGGTGGTTCGATGTGCTCCTTACCTAGAGGAAACTGAAAAGAAATGGATAAAGAGGTTCGTGTGGAGATTGGACATATAGGTATTTCTTACTATAGGCACCCGGCATTTTGACGCTTATGCAGCCGTGATGGATACAACCTTACTGCTAGAGGGAGCACATTTCTGAGACTTCAGTCGTTTCTGGACTAAAGCAGATTTGTACCAGTATGCCAGCTCAGAGGCAGTTAGATAGATGCCGTTGTGAGAGGCTAATCTTTTGGTCGCTCGATATGTTGTTCGTTCGTGATTTTTTTGCATCAGAGATAAAGATTCTTTTGTCAATTTGATTCTTCCCGATATGTTTGACTTTGAAGTTCTTCTGAGCATGGAGTGGTTAGCCACGTGTTATGCATCCATGGACTGCCGTGAGGAGGCAGTCGGATTTAGTTTTCGGGTAAGCCAGTTCTTGTTTTCGGGGAGACCGTAGCGTCGCCTTTCCCAGTTTGATTTCTTTATGGCGTTAGTCAGCTCTTGAGGAAAGGATGTCAGGAATTCTGGACGTATGTCTGTGATGTTGGAGCCGTAGGGATCCTGTAGGACTAGGTTATGTTTGTGAGGGAATTTCCAAGGTGTTTTTCCTGACGAGTTGCTTGGTTAATCGCCAGAGCGCGAAATTATGTTCTGCTTTAATTTGATTTCCGGCGAAGCATAAAGAACTGAAAGGACAGTGGCAAGATTTGTAAAATAAGGGCTTGTTCGTCCGAGTGCGTCACCTTGGGGAGCTCCTGTCCTGTTCGTCAGAAGGACGGCCGGTTGTGCCTATGTATTGGTTATTATCAGTTGGATCGGGTTACTGTGTAAGATGTTTCTCGAAGATTGACTTGCGGACAGGCTACTACCAGTTGTGGGTTCGAGAGGATGTTCCGAAGATTATTTTCACACAAGTTTCGGGCGTTATGAGTTTTAATGATGTCGTTCGAGCTAACCAATGCCCAGTAGCGTTCATGGACTTGATGAACCGAATGAGATCGAGGCCGTTCAGCATAGGCCCAGACCTGTATCAGTGACGGAGTTCGCAGAATGTTGGATTTTGGGCAGATACTGTTGATATTTCGTACAGGATTTTTCGCATACAGCTGCAATGTTAACCAGGTGACCCGGAAGGGCGTTTCTTTTGCTGTAATAAGGCATGCAAGCAGAGCTTTTAGTAGTTAAAGATTCGTTTGACTACGGTGCTAGTATTATCTTGCCTTCAGGATCTGGCGGTGTTATCGATTTTGGAGATGCTTCTTGGCAGTTGAAGAAACATGAGTAGAATTATTTCATGCATGATTTAGAGATAGCCGTAATGGTTTTACTCTTAAGATTTGGAGACGAGTCGTGCCAGATATTCACGGACCACAAGAGTTTAAGGTACATTTTCTTCAGAAGCGAACTCTGAATTTTGAGGTAGCACAGTCGAATGGAGCTAGTGAAAGGTTATGACTGCGAGATTCTTTATCGTCCGAGCAAGGCGAATGTGGTGGCAGATGTTTTGAGTAGGAGTCCCGAAGGTAGCTTTTGTTGTTGGAGCACGGTTCAGAGACAGTCGACGGCAGATTAGCAGATTCTTCGTGACAGCCGGCCCTGCTTGAGAGTTCTGGATTCAAATTATTTTCCGGTGTTCCAGGATCTGGGTTTTAGTGTTTCAAGTATTTCTTGTTTGTGCTAAGTTTGCAGGTGGTGTGATCTTACAATATAGGCAAGTCGGAGTGTTTCGTATTCATAGTTTCAATATTGTTTCGGTTTTCGCTTGTTGTCTAGGCGAAGTTAAAAAGTTCGAACGAATTTCAAAAACCCATTTTTCCAAGTTTAAGGAGTTCGGAAAAACATGCAAGTATTTCTATGGACCCGCTAGAAGAATGAAACCCTAACTCGACATAATGACCTTGAGAACGCTTTTGAACCTTAGGGTTTGCGGCAGTTCTGCGATGCTATTAGTGAGGCTTAGGTTTGCCCTTCTACAGCTGGTCTGCAGGTACTGTGACATGTACCGGATATCATTAAACAGTACTCAAGTGTTGAGTTCTTGGGGGAAATTGTGGAACCTTGATTAATCGATCGAAAAGTTTAACGTCGTCCGAATATCATAAGAAAGGATGAAGAGAGATGTCATAGATTTGTTTCGGGATACTGACTTATCAGCAATTCAGGGCCGAGAATCAAGGGTCAGCAGGAGAATTACAACCTTTACCCACTCCGGGATAGAAATAAGAGCAGATTTCTATAGGAATTATCATAGGTCGATTGACTGAAGCAGCTCACTTCTTCCAGTTAGGACCGTTTTCAGGTTCGTTCAGTATGCTCAGATATATATTGTTGAGATTGTGCGACTTCATGGCATTCCGACGTGTTTTGTGTCCGACAGAAGCACCCAGTTCACCAGCCGACTATGGCGGAAACATCAGGAGGCTTTGGATACAAATTGAGTTTCAATGCAGTCTACCATCCGCAGAACGACGGTAAATCAGAGCAGACTATTCAGATTATTGAGGACATGCTCCCAGCTTGCGTTCAAGATGTTGGTGGAAGTTGGGATCGTTATTTACCCTAGAAAGAGTTCTCCTACAATAACAGTTTCCAGGAGAAGATTCAGATGGCACACTTTGAGGCGTTTTATGGAAAGAGATGTCGATAGCCGTAAGTTGGACAGAGCTCAGTGAGAGCTGCATTTTAGGGCCATAGTTTTTGCAGGAGGTGACCGAAGAGATTCAGTTGATTCGGAATAGTATGAGAGCGGCCCAGAGGAGACAGAAATCTATTGCTGATATACGCCGTCGCAGACTTGAATTCGTTTAAGGTGATCATGTTCTCGTGAGGGCTTCTCCAATAAAGGGCGTGCTAAGATTCGGAAAAGATGGAAAGCTTAGTTCCAGATATGTGGGTCCCTTAAAGATTCTCAAGCATGTCGGCGTCGTGCTTATCGTTTGGCTTTTCCATTCAGCTTTCTAGACGTTCACCCGTGTTTCAGGTATTGATACTCCGCAAGCTCCTTCATGACCCCTCTCACGCGATATAGCATCATACGATCCAGCTGGAGCGCAATCTTTCTTTCGCAGGTGCTGCCGATAATCATTTTAGATCGGCAAGTGAAGAAACTGGGGTACAAGCAGCGAAGGGGTTACGTAGGAAGCCGAGGTCGAGATGCGGGAGAATTATCCCTATCTCTTCGAGGGTACATGTAGTTAGATTTTAAATTCGGAGGCCAAATTTCTTTAAGGGGAGAAGATTGTAATGTTTTAAAAATAAATAAATAAATAAATCCTTTTAGTGAAAATTCTAATAATCGGTAAAATAATCCGTATTTTCCATAAAACTTAACTATAATTATTTTTCATCATATACTTAAATACGCCTATTTTAAATATATAATTACTGGTAATTGGTATTTAATTAGTCACTTATAATTTGGTAGTTTAATTAAATATTTTTCCTTAACTAATTATTTTAAATAATATTTTTAGCTCTCTTTTATACATTAAATTAGTGTAAATTACAAATGAGAATGGGTTAAGGGTACATTAGTGAACCATAACAATTTAAGTCAAGTTTGTAACATGCTCACTCTTTTCTTAATTGTGTCTCCATAGTTCTAGAAAATTCTTGGATAAATTAAACTAGAAAATAATATAAAACAAAACAATTAAGAAATGAGTTGAAAGATGTAATTATTGGAGAAGTTTCCACACCCCCCTACACATACCTCACTCTCTCTCCTATCCTCCAGTGCTGGCCGAAATTCAAGTAGCCAATTCCCTCACTTGTCCATATGTTTCCCACTTCAAAGATTAATAGAAAAAGAAAAAATTTAGAAAGGAATTAAAATATGAGATAATGAAGGACATTTCTACACACTTCCACACAATTCACCCTCTCTCACTTCTTCCCTTGGCTACGGCCGAGCCCCTCCTTCTTGTGCAGCCCCAATTTTCCCCATCACATTTCTCTCAAAAATTCTTCAGAAATTTCATCAAAAAATCAATACAAACGTTACAAATTCCTAAATAAACCTTTACCCATTAATTCTTGATCTCAATTAGCTTGGAGATTAGGAGCAAGAGAACGATTTTGAAGATCAAGTTGCATGTTTGACTCATGATTTTGAGGTATAATCTTAAACCCATGGTTACTTGATATTTAATTACTTCAATTTAGTTAATTATGACATTTAATTATGGTTCTAATTGCTAAAACGAAATTTCAAGAAAGGGTTTAAACTAAGGTTAGGGTTTTTATAACTTGCTCATGGTTGTAATGTGTAGTTTAATATCTTAAGTCATGCAAATTCTAATCTAATTGTTAAATTGTAAAGTGTTACTTTAAAATTGTTAAAATTAGAAAATTTTGCAAACAAGATTTTTAGGATTTAATTAAATTGGTGATATAAAATTTAATTAATGTTTTGTGTGACTTAGTTAAAATATTATGAGAGCAATGTGGCCTCTAAAATTGTTAAAACATCAAGGTTTGAGCTAAAACGGTATTTGGATGCTTACTAAGTTTTCGGAATATATTGATTTTTATTAATTTGAGGGTTTGTTGATTAATAACTTATTTCATATAATATTTAGAGTGTTGTGAATGCGCAATTGGTGTGAATGAGTTCTAGGATGGGTAGTTGACACGTATAGCGACCTTAGTTGTAATTTGTGGCGTTGTCGCGAATGCGTTTGTGCGCCAAGCGCGTGCGCGTTTAATTAGCGCGCGTTGTTTGATTGTGTCGTTTGTCCTGCGACTAAACATATATTTATCCTTTTTATGTTCTTGTGTGCGATCCTAGGGTCGGGTGCAAAGTGTCGAACGCGGTGCGGAAAGACAGACGGAGATCGGATCAGTTTAGCCGAGACGTCCCGGTGAGTAGATGTATACATCTATGGGGGGATCGTCTGGATGGCACGAGGCTCTCGACGGTTTAGTATTATTTAAAATATTTACTTTATATGCGAAGTTCCTAATTAGCCATCTCATTGCGTCGCGTCGTTATATGTATAAATAGATATATATGTCATATCATCTTATAGGACACTTGCACCATTACCATTAGTTCCTGCCGCACATGCACTATTTATGCGAACACTCATGCCATTGGTAATTGCTATGTCACGAACACTATAGAACCTACTTAGACTAGTATCGAAAATATTCGCATCATACATGATAGTTAAACTGGTAGTCGTATATATACCGCATTTCATCATCATTCATATATAGTTTTCTGGTTATAATTGCTTTTCATGACATGGATATCATAGACACTATCATTTTCCTACATAATCATGTATTGTGATTCTTTTTGAGGATTTCCATACTGATGAGGTTTCTGGATTTTAGGAAAACCGCAAGAATTTTATAAAAGTTTGTTTTCATCATTTTAAAATGCAAGTTGCGGTTTTCTCGTGATGTATGTGTCGTCCACCATGAGTTTTCATGTTTTATGTTGGATTTTGAGGCCCGATTCGAGGAGTGGATGAACCGCCTCGGGTACATGGTGGGCCCGGTATGATACCCCAGGGCAAGAAGCTCGAGTTGTAGACGATGCGCCTGGCAGGGGAAGACTACTTACCGGTGATGTCTGGCGTGGAGGATATCCGGAGGATACCGACCATTGTCGTGAGGTTGGATGATATGGGCCGATCCGGACTGACGGAGCCCGATGTATTGAGATATTGACATACAGATACATTGAGACAGATATATATCCATATGTTGTGTCGATGCTTGATACAGTTTTCTAATGATTTCATTGATGATACCTCAGCTAATTTGCAGAAGTTTTAAGATAAGAACACAGATTTTTCTTTTATCTAACTTATAGAGATTTCATGTTGATTTTGCATTTCTGTGCTTATATACTAGTGCATCACATCATGTCATAATATGTAGGTTGAGACGCATTGGCGTGCATTCTTACGATAGCCTTATTAGATGTTACATACTACTCACGAGTTGGCAACTCACGCCCGTTGTACCACAGTATCGTGTAGGTCAGACCCATCAATGCAGGAGCGGCGAGTGTATCTCCTTTTTTCGCTTCCTTGTTTCGGCTTGCAGCTTGCTCACAGGTGGGTTTTTGGAGGATTTGCTTTTTCTCCCACCATGTATTTTTATTTTGTATCTAGTATACTCTATCTACCCTTTTATATTGGACTAGACGGTGAGATTTGTGAGACTTGTATTTGTGGTTTGGTGTCGATGCTCACTTGAGCCGACATGTTGTTTTCTTACTTTCATGCTTTTACATGCTTATCTTGGTATTGATGATATATATTATATGTGGTTGTGATCCTCCCTTGGCGAAGAGCTAGCTCTCGCTTGGGGATGCCTTATGTATGATTTATTTGTATATTTTCTTGTTTGTACCCATTTGGGGCCAGTATTTACAAAGGAGATTTTGCCCAAATTTTCGGGAAATTTTGATGTTTTAAAAAAAGGGTTAATATAACTTAATTGGTTTAAAATCAATTTTCATAAAAGGTTTTCTTTCACTCTTATTGATTATGGTTTAGATTTTCTGGGCTTTGGCTGACTTAGGTTACGTTACGCCTTGAGACGTCTCGTAATCTAAGTGCCAGTCACGTTCCGTACCTTCGGGTCGTGACGTGACATCACCCTCAACCCGGATGTGCCCCAAATAATGAATATAACATACAAATGAATTTTACATGAATGAAAATAAAAACTCTCATCTCACATAAAACCCCCGTCCATTCAATCACGACGATCATATACATCATATCACAGCAACACATAACATCTCATGTCATCAATGTAAGCAAGTACGCGTACCCCAATTGTCGTTGACATATAGCAACAAAACTGGCGATACTCCATATACTACGCTTACGGTCGCAGAAAAAGAGAGTGAAAAAGCTAAAATAATTGGAATTTGCAACAACCATAGACATTATATGCCTAACAATTATAAACCCAATATTTTAGTCTCGATATTGAAAACACTTTTCAATATCAAGTCGGGCAATTCAATAAGATTCCCGACATCCTGGTCGAATCCTCATCGGAAACTTTAGTAGACGGCCGCACACACACACCCCTCCGATACCGCCGACGAAGTGTACTTAGGAGGAAGACCACGACTGTGAGCACCCGGACGGATGCTTTTGGCAACGAGGTTTTCCTACAGTCATTTGGTCGGGGCTATGGGGTGTGGATATCTATTAATGTTAGCCGGCGAGTATCCGCGTACAAAATGTGATTGCGAAGGACTTTTGATCCATATCAGAATCCGTGGCAACCGATCAATTGAGACTAAATTGCTAGATTTATAAAATACTAATCTGTTTTTCACAAATCCGATTATTGTGGATTCCAAATATTATAACATAATCACAGAAAACTAGACGATGTTAAATAATTCGATTGAATCAACGAATTCCCAAAATTTCGAGAGAGCTCGACACTTGAGCAGTGTTAGAAATACCCAGAGACATACCCCAGTACCTATGGACCAGCAGTTGAAGGGCCGTCCCTTGCCTCCATAGTGGCGCCGCGGAACCGCCGCCAAAACCATGTTTTGGCCGCCGTTACGCGATCACTAAAGCGAGTTAGGGACTCGTTCTTTAGGTGGGTCCATAAAATAACCTGCATGATTTTATGAGAATTTTTAACATTGAAAAATCCAAACTTTTTGAAAATTTCCAGAGAGCGGGTAGTTAGGGTTATTCGGAGTTCATTTTGGACTTTTAACTTTGTCTAGGGTACATCTAATAATCTAGCTTGGCTCTGATACCACTGTAGGGTTTTCCTTAGCACCACACAAGGGTTTGGGTTGCATCAAACATGCTATAAATAAAAATTTTGGGGCGCTAAGTAAACCTACATAGGATCAAACTAGAAATTAAGGCAGCAAAACATAGTATCACATGCCAAGAAAGAGTTTAACACTAAGAGATGAGAAATACAACCTTTGTAGATCTCTCCTTTGTGACTCCTTGGATCAATTCGGTATTTGGACGGGTCCGCTTGAGTCCTTCGTTGTCCACGATGATCCACCGCGGTGTACCTTGGCTCAAGCTCCTTGCTTCACTAGAACAAAGTAGAAGTGATGCAAACAACCTAAACTAGTAGGCTAAACTAGTGTAGATTGGTGATGTGGGTTTGGATCTCACTTAAAAATCTTTTCTTTTTATCTCCTTCACTCACTTTTGAAGAGGTAGTAAGCTTTTAGGAAGAAGGAGGAGAAGGCTAAGCAAGCTCAAGATAATTTCGAATGCCAAAAATAAAGAGAATAAAGAATATATGAGAGAGTCACACTCACTCAAAACCATGGTTCTAAAATATCTAAATATTTTGTTATTGAGTCAAAGAATTAGTGTAGAGATTAAACCATGGTTTAAGTCATGGTCAACTAAAGAAGTGTGTAGAAACAAAGCAAGCATGATTTAATCCCAATTAATCCTTTAATCAATAATCAAAATATATAAATATTTAACCATGTGAGTCTTGCATAGCCAACTCTAATGTATCATCAACCATGACACATGTATGCATGCATGTGTGCATTCACATCAACATATGTACCTACATACATTCATGCATACAACAAATAAATAAAGAAAAGGTTATAAGTGAAATGACTAATAGTCATTAATATTAAATCAACAATTGATTTAATATACCGGTCATATCACATATGACCCGACCAAAAGAAAACGCCAGACTATAATGCGGTATCATATACACGCATTTAATCAGGCAACCACGCATATCACCATATGCACCCCACATCATTTCGCCTGAGCTAGGTAACCCCTTTTGTAACGTTTTAGAAATCGTTATGCGAATTTTTCCGTTTTAGGGTAAAATAGTCGGTATTTTCCGTTTTAACCCGATTGCGATCAAAATTCTGTATAGACTTGACGGCACCTAATTTAGCTAGAATAAAGCTAGTTTGCGGGCTTTGGGGGTCAATTGGAAGTTTTGGTTCACATAGAATTTTTCCCTAATTAAAATTATTATTTTATGTTGTTATTTATGCACTTAATTAGTGGTAATTACAATTTTGGTTTGGGTTAATTAATTCTAATGTGAATCTATGCTAATCTAATCACTAGATTTTTGTTAATCCAACCATCCATAAATATCTTGATATTTTATGACAAAAGGATTTAATTTTTAAAAGAAAGAATGAGGTGGCTTTGAAGATAATTGTGCATTAATAATCATTTATTGCTTTTTGCAAGAAATTTCTTCACTTTTTACACAAAACACCCCTTACCCCACTTCCTTTTAGCCGAGCCCTCCTAGTTCAGCCATCATTTTCCCGAAGCTCAATTCCTTCATCTCCAAGCTCTATAATTCCTCCAAAATCCCTAAATAAATCCACAAACTCATAAACAAAACTCAACCCATCATTCTTCTTCACTAAACTAGCATGGATCTTCAAGAAAAACATGATTTTTGGAGGCTAAAGTGATGGATCTAGTTGATCTTTTGTGTTCTTGAAGAGGTATAATTTCAAACCCTAATCCTTAATTGTTATGTTTAAATATAGCTTTAAATTCAGATTTAATTCATTCATGATAATTGTGTGAAAATCAAGTTAGGATTTGTGTTGGTTAATGGTTAAAATGAAGACTTTGAAAACTTAATCTTGTGGATGAAAGTTATTGTTAATTCCTAATTTGTCTAATAAAGATATGTTTTCATATTGTTGTTCTATATTGCATATGTTATATTACATGCATTTACGCACTTGAGATATTTTTCATGCGATTTGGGAATTTCAAGTGTCGATATTGGGCACTTATATTCCGAGAGATATATGGATTTTTGAAACCAATACGTGGAACACAAGTGTCGAGGTTGGACACTTGGGTTTCGAGGAACGTATGGATATCAGAAAGAACGATACGTGGAACACAAGTGTCGAGGTTGGACACTTGGGTTTCGAGGAACGTATGGATACGAGTATTTATGTATCGATGTTGGGCACTAGTTTTCATGATGTTTTAGAGTGTCGATGTTTGACACTCAGGTTCCATGAGACTTACAGGATATGAGGGCCGATCTGAGTATTTTGGGATTTGGGGTGTTGTTGATTTACACCGGGTTTTTCCATGCTTATGATTTGTTCATGAGATTTTTAATTATCCCGTACTCAGTATTTAGTTGATAAGCATTTGATTCATGTGGATATAGTACCCTGGTGGTGTACCTTGATCACGATAGTTGCATATTCATGTTGCCATACTTATGCTACCAGCTTACATGTGATTGATTGTTGCTGTTAGTGCATGCTTGCGATTACAGTATGATGTTATCTACTATTCACGAGTTGGCAACTCACCCCCGTTGTGCTGTAGTGTTTTGCATGACTTACCCTCAGAGTAGTCGCAGTAGGACTTCTTATCATCTCTACTTTTGCGGATACCGCTACGGTTGGCTGTGAGGCCTTTGCTATTAGGTGGGTTCGCGGTTATCCGTTTTGTACATTGTATATCTTTTTGTTGGATCTAGTATTCTCCATCTACCACTTCTTGTATTTGACTTAGAGACGAGTTGTGAGGATTCAGTGTTGTATTATTATTTTGGTGACTTTGGGTGCCGTGCTCGTGGGAGACGGTCTTGTTATAAAGTTTTACTTCTTTATGCAGTTTTGCTTTATATTTCTTCGCTTCGGCGTCGTATATATGCTTATGGTGGTTGTCTCCGCTATTGGGCGTGATTTGCTCCGGTTTGGGATGCTTTATTTATATTCTATGTTGTACCCGTTTTCGGGGTTAGTTTTTACAAAGGAGGTGCTGCCGAAATTTTCAAGAAAGAAAACTAAAGTTAAAGATTTTACTTGGGATTTTCCGAATGTTTTAAACTATGTTTTTCCACTTATCCCTTTTTGGGTGGTTTAGATTTCTGTGTTTCAGCTTACTTAAATTACGTACGCATGCAGACGTTACGTGGTTTAAGTGCCGGTCACGTGCCAAATTTTTGGGTCGTGACACAGTTGGTATCAGAGCGCTAGGTTTTACCTTTCGTAGTGTACGATAACCTTGGTATGATGGAGTAGGTAGCTTAAGCAGAGTAACGTAGCGTGTGTATGTTCCGTGGCATATTTACGACACGGTACTCCACCTAAGTGACCTTAGGACTTATTGATTGAAATTCCTTCCATGATTTATATACATCCTTGTGATTCGATTTCTGTGTCCTTATCTAATCTTGTTTCAATTTCCAGCCTATATGCCGCCGAAGACTACGAGGGCACAGAGAGCGGCCGCGAGGGCCGAAGTCAGAGTTGAATTGTCTGAGGAGAGGACTGACCAGGGCGATATGCCTTGTAAGTCTACGGTAGCGCCCCGGCCGTCATTCTGACGCCAAACACGGAACTAAAACTTTTATAACCGGCGATATCGCATACTATAACCCGGATCTTGCCATTAACGCTAAACTAACAAACTGTAAAGAGGTAGAAAGGCTATACCAATCGATCCGAGTCCTTCGGTCATTAGCCATCATCCCACGCTCCTTTGCGGCAACTCCGATCTCTTTGCTCCTCGTCGAGGTGGCACCACATCTACGGATCTTTAAACGGGTTCCCGTCTCTATACCGAGGCAACTCGGTCATCAAGTCTGCTAAAAGAGATGACCAAGATGAAGTAGAGAACGAGTAGAATACTTTGTCTCAAACACCCTAGAGTTCTCATCACATGAGAGGGTTAGGGTGGAGGTTGAAGAAGATGCTAAGGTTTGGAAATGGTGAACTCAAGAAAACACTAGTGATCATAAGAAAATCAAGCCCATAAACTTGTGTTATCTTCCTCCTCTTGTGAATAGATATATGGGGTTATATAATCAAAACCATAAACAAATATCTAATGAAAATATCTCCTCAAATATCCAAACCCCAAAAAAAAACACATTTAATTCTATCATGACTAACTTAGTGACTCATTAGCATGAGTCACTAATGAACATGCTAGAAGAATGTGTTCCAAAACCAAATAATCATTTAAACCAAAATGATTAATCCAAAAAGAAATACATCTTCTAAAATATTCTCGTAACAGATTACGAAAATACCCCTCACCTGTATATACAAACCTGTATCCGTATTCCGACCGAATACGAATACGAGAGACTAAAATATTCCGACTCAATATAATATATGGATCCGGCTTAAACCAAAGCCCACCAGTATTATCTGTCCGAAATATGACAAGTGCACAAATGCACGTGCATTTTCCGAACCCTGCAATAAAACCATACGGCCTCTACAACGTTTCGCCCGAACTTGGGAAACTATCTGTGGGGGACTCTAAAGACTCGTCAGTACCCTGGCAGTGGGTTTAACCACATGCACGTCTGCGGCACTAGCTGTGCGTAACGGCTGGCCATGTACTGACCTCAAGGGAAGCCGATGAGCGAACTTATCCTGGAACCCTACCAAGCCTATCAGTGACAATATACATACAGTCTGGTCCGTTCATCTATGAGTATCGCATATCGGGCCTAGGGGGCTGGTAACGTCAGACCCCCAATAGCGGTATAAGTCGTATCAGATTGTAGCCCAGAACACCTTGAGATACTACTGGAGTACCTACCAGTAAATCTCCTGTCTCGGCCGAGGTCTTTGTGTAATTGCTCTCCTAGACACAGAGCGATCTCACCCCCAATACCGAGAGAGACGAATCTCCTGCCGATTCGCTCACTTGCCTCCATGTGGCTCGGGACTGTACCCAAAAAAAACCTGTTTGTATGACTCATTTGAGCCGTGGTAGGGTAGAAATCAAAGCACAGTGGGAACTCACACGAGACAATTGACGATCTCCGTTCGATGAACTAACCTGTACACATATCACTAAGGAACTACTATCTGACGCTAGGTATAATACCAACTAGCAGGTTCCCGGCGAGTCCTGTCCGGAGTACTCATAACCCAATGAGCACCTGTATACATCTTAGGTGATCCAACTGACACCAATGGCTTGTGAGACCGGCCACCGCCCCTCGTCGGGGTCTCGACTGTATACACTAGTCTACTCCGGAGTATCGATGCTCTGTCTCGAAACTTCCACGACTAGGGACCACTTTTAAGGATCTTCTTATGGACTACCCAACTCTCACGTATATGATCACCATCATACTGTTGGTAGTCAAGCAGGATCCTAAGGGCTCTATCAACGTGTAATAGTGAACAGTCACCTAAAGTTGTACACGATGATAAAGGCAAACCGGATATCATACTTTCATCATGAGTAAGACTGTCCTACCGGTATAGGTTCTCCCTCAATCATTGCAATCACGTACCTGCGATCCAATAATTGACTTTGAAGGCACTACATCCAACAATCTCCCACTTGCACTTAAGGCTAATTATTGCGATGTCGCATACTCACAGCCCGTGTGATACCGAACACCCAACTCCTCTACTAATCAGTTTCACAAAGCTCGTTTGTAAAACTCTTGTGTTCGAGAAATAGCCTCAATGAGTGGATCCGCCCTGATGTTTCTTTCTATGTCTCTCTTAATCTCAAGTTCACGGAGAAAGCCATCTCCCGAATTGAGTAATACCTGTCTTAGAATATGTCTGGATATCTGATGGGACCTAGTTCATAAATGAACTCCAAATCCAAACTTCTTAGACTGTATCGATAACTGAAACTAATCAGTGTCCAGCACCATGTCTTCCACAGTATCCTCTTGGACCACCTGTCCATAATATTGCCCACTTTGTCAGAGGGAAAACTATAACTCTGACAATCACTCTGTCATCCATGTCACCTTTGGAAGCCTGGAATGATAACCGTCTCCCGAAGGAGGCTGCTGTTATCAAATCCGTAGAACATCCACTTATGTTCTAAAACTGCCTCCGAATGTTTCTCCAGGATTGGATTAATATAAACTTATTGTATCTAGTGCAAAAACAATATCTGGTGTGGTACTTGACATCTGATGATCAACTCAATTACCTAAGCAAGTGATATGTTAATCATGCACATCCCTCTCCCCTTTAGTCTGTAAGACACCTTTAGAGAGGGTGACTCCATCACCTGCAGGTACACCACCATGCCAGGAGTCATCTATTCCAAATACCTTTAGAATACTGTCAAAGTACCCAGATTGGGAAACTACGCAAATCTAGATCTAAAACCATGGATCTAGTAACCAGAATGTCTGATATTATATCCATATCCTGTGTGGAGAAACAACTGTGTGACAACCACAGTATAACCGATCGTAGTATAGGAATTTTACTTCCTACTTTGTGTATGTCATCCAAATACCAGGACATCACACCCTACTACCTTCTTAACAGATCCATCCCCTATTCTGATGAAGTCAAAGCCATGACCGTCACATAAAAACTAGATGATCTATCTCCGCTATATCTGCTCTAGTCTATAAATAGACATAAGCTACTTGCCCACTATGCTTCCGCTGCTCCCACTGACCACAACCACACTCTGGCAGAATAATATATACGTGCACTGTTAGTGTATATGCCCTAGAGGCCATTACTGTATCATACTAGCTTGTATATTACTTAATGGAAGCTTGGGATATTCACAGTTATATTGACAGTCTTGCTCAAAATGGTAGTATGCTACTTGGTTGTTCTCTACTTTAATATGTGCATGTATTTCTTTTAGCATATCGCTTATATACAAATTAGTGGAGCCCTTAGGATCTTTGCTTGATTACCAGCATTGTGATGGCAGTCACACTTGTGGGGGCTGGGTAATCTATAAGCACATCCTTATACAGGTCCCTAGACGTTGGACTATCGAGACAGGGCATCGATACTCCGGAGTAGACTAGCGTATGCACTTCTCATCTCAGCAGGGGAGATGGTCTGTCCCACAGCCATCAATACGTCGTACTGGAGATAGTATGTGGGTGCTCGTTAGGTTACAAGTACACTGGACAGGACTCGTCGGGGACGGTTAGTTGGTATTATACCTATCGTCAGTTATCAGTTCCCAGGTGACATGAGTACAGCTTACTCCGCTGACATGACACTGTCACTTCGCCTCGAGTGTGTTCCCACTGTGCTTAGATTACTACCCTACCATGGCTCAAAGGAGTCGTGCAAATAGGTAGTAGTTGGGTGCAGTCCCGAAGAACTTGGAGGCAGTGACGGTTAGACAGGATTCGTCTCTCCCGGTATTGGTGGTTGACATCGCGCTGTGTCTAGGAGAGCCATTACACAAGTAGTCCCTGGCCAGGGCAAGCCAGATATACTGGCAGGTTTCCAGTGTTATCTCAGGGTGTTCTGGGCTTCACTCCGACACGACTTGTACCGCTATTAGGGGACTGACGTTTACCGCCCCCTAGGCCCGCCATGCGATGTATCAGACGAACAGACCGGACTGTACGGAGATTGTCACATACAGGCTCAGTAGGAGTTCGGATGGGTTTACCTCATCGACCTTCTTATCGACATCTACCTGGGGACCGTTACGTACAGCTAATGCCGCTTGCGGTCTGTGGTTAAACCCACTGCCAGCGTAGTGTCGAGTCTTTAGAGTCCCACACAGAGAGTTTCCCTGCACTGAGCGAAACGTGTAGAGGCCGTATGGTTTTACGGCAGGGTTGCGATCACTTACGTGCACTTGTGTGCGTATGCTGTTCGGGCAGACAATACTAGTGGGCTTTGGTTTAAGCCAGATCCTAGTATTGCACGGATGGATTTGTTTTGTCTTCTGTGCATTCGCATTCTACGGAATGCGGGTGCGGGTGTGTATGCACAGATTAGAGGAGCGATAAAGGAGGAGGTGCCCCATTAGGGTTTTGGCAGTTGGTTCGACCAAAACCGTAATGTGGCAGGCTCATTAGGGTTTTGACAATTCGTTTGGTCAAAACCATTATGAGCAGGAGACATTGTTTACTAATCCTTTTAGTGATAGTTTAGTGACGGCTAATTGCATTGACCATTTAACCACCTTGACCTCTCTTGACTTTGTTGACCCGTTGACCGTGTTGACCATTGACCTTCAAGAGAGGTCTACACTCTTCCTTGATTTTCTTTTTAATTCTTGAGTTTTGAAAATGGTCAATTCAATGTAGCATCAACTTTATCATGATAGGATTAGTAATGATGATTTTTGTGTATTATTGCAACCATGGTTCATTTTTCTTTAGTTAATCTTTTCATTATTCTCTTCTCATTCTCTCTCTTGAAGTGAGAAGAAAAGAAAAGCTCCATGGTTGCTAAAGTTTCTCCTTCATCTTCCTCCTCTTGATAATTCTTTTGATCTCATGTGTTGAGAGAAAATGAATCAACATAGACAAACACTTCCATCTTTCTCTTCTACACAACCTAGAACATCTAGATTAGCGATCTCGTTGCCCTAGTTGCCTCGGCTTGTGGTGGAGCTTAGTGTATAACTCTCGGGTGGATCGTCTTCGACTCAAGAAGGCCGCGGAGGTGACCAAGATCCGGATCGACCCTCGGAGCGTGGATGGACGAGCCGGACAGCGGAGAGAAGACCCGAAGGACCGGTTCCGTGAGGTATATTTTCTACAGCATAGTAGTTAAAGCCTCTACTTGTTTGCTAGTTTCTAGTTTAGCCAAGATCCTTGCTTATAGTCCATGTTGCTTTGCGCCAAAGTTTATTGTTTTTCGTCGTTTCCGCCTCCCCGTAAGAACCGGGGTGAGCAACGTGGACTTACAGTGGTATCAGAGCCTAGCTAAACATAAACTAGCAAGTTAGCAA
This sequence comes from Agapanthus africanus, assembly GCA_030015575.1. Classification (NCBI taxonomy): domain Eukaryota; kingdom Viridiplantae; phylum Streptophyta; class Magnoliopsida; order Asparagales; family Amaryllidaceae; genus Agapanthus; species Agapanthus africanus. The sequence continues at coordinate 314,163,237 of CM057337.1, forward strand.
AGTGTTAAGAATATCGATCGGAAAAAATCACAAAACAAGTCCGGGAAAAACCATGTTTCTGTCGATTTTTTATACTGCTCAAAAAGTGATTTAAAATATATGAAAAATCGTCTCAGGGTTTTGTAAAAACACTGCAGAAAAACGATCCAGTGAATCGATCAAACCGCCGCGTTTCCGCGGCAATAACATGCTTATTGCCGCGGTTCCGCGGCCGATTTGACTCGGCAGTGGACCGGGTTTTGTGCAGTATTTTAGTTTGGTTGTTTTGGGATTTTTAATACATGTTTTTTCTACCCAGATTTTCCAGAGAGCAAATTGACTTTTGGGGTGGTTAAAAATCCGTATTTTGATCGATATTCCGTAGTCTTTGGCTAATGGATATTATCTGTGATGTGATATATGTATTGAACGTCCGCTAATCGCTATATGTCGATTAGTGGGGGTTATACATATCTGTGATCTGTAATGTTGATGGTTTGTGGATATGAACTCGTTGGATTGTCGCAGATGAATAGCCGGGAATGGATGTGAGATGAGAGTTTCTTTTTCTTTCATTCATTGTAAAATTTGTAAATTGATGTAATATTATTTGTATGGCCGCACAACCGGGTCGGGGTTGTAGCCGTCAATGTATAATTTCTTTTTACTGTTTTTGCTCCTAGGATAGACCTAAGGTGGGGTGCACAAACTACCGGGTATCTCGAAGTGCCGAGTGGCCTACTCACGGTATTGAGGGAGGTTGCTTCGCTTTGGGTACTTGGCGGGTAGTTTGTCGCACCCGTAGGGGTCTAGGGTGGGGTTTGGCTATTCATCGCGACCATGTAATCCGCTTTTCGTTGCAGGCTCGAACGGATCGCGAATTCCTAGTATATCCAAAGTGTTCATCTGTGATCTGGAATGGCTATCATTGCTATATATCTATATATGATATTTATTTAGGTGTTGCTTATGTTTTGCATCCGCGCTAGTCCAGCCCCCGCTCTGTCGTTAGTTAAGTAAGCTAACGGGTGATGACGGGACCCCGTGGCGAATGTGGATGGCATAAGCGTACGCCATATTTTTGTTGTTTTCTGCAATGGTAGGATTAAATGATGGGACGCATTGGAATTAATGCAAGAAAATAAACCAAGTAAAAGTCGTTGGAACACTTTGAAAACCACTCGGTTCTTTTCAAAAACCAGCATTTTAAACGCGGAGCTTGAACCACTCCTTTTTAAAAGCTATCTTGTTCCATCGATTATATCAAGTTCACTACGTTCACGGTTTCGCCAAAACCATTCGTAGCCCTCCGTCATTTCATATGGATAGTCAATAGTATTCAAGCTGTGTTTGTTGGCCAAAGTCAAGGCACAGTGTTTGGTAGCTGTTGGGTATTCATATGTAGCATAGATAGATGCGTTGGTTTGGGACAGTCGTACTGCCTTGTTGGCCAAAGTCAAGGGTATGTGCGGGTGGGTTCAAATTAACCAGGATAATGACGGGTAGAACTTGACATGCGACTTATAATTTGTTGGCCAAAGTCAAGGTCATAAGAGCATGGGGCAAAAATCCACATCGGGAGTTTCAAAAGTACTGAAACTTGCTAGCGCTGCATACCATTTGGAGTGTGATGATTCTGGTAGGATTCCTTCAGTTTTGTCATGCGATGATATTTGGATCCCGATCCTACTGTGAGTATATGCTACTCCTTGGGAACTTTCTCACTTAACGATCAATGCTATAAACCTAGTAGGTGTCTAGAAAGGTGTTAGCGGGGCTACGCCTACAGGGAAAAGAGGTTACTTAATTAAGGAACTTCGCGAAAGCATTGGAAAACCTCCCTCGAAGTACCGACACTGGCCTGGCTGAACGGTTAAGCAAGTATTGTACGGTGAGATTAATCCCGACTAATTCTTCCTTTATGGTTTGAGGAGGGATTCGAGAGACAGTGGGAGCCATCCTGTTTAGATAAATTAAAAACCAATCTAAACTTGCAAGAGCATCATGCTAAGTGTTTTCTTCTCTCTCTCTTATTTGCAGCGACCCAGTGACCGCACCTAGGTTACATCTAGATAATAAAATGACCGAATCTGACTGTTATGACTGGCAAAGGTCTGTCCTGATGTCCATTGCCTATGACAAGCTGGGACAACCCTTAACTAATCCAACCCCTGCCGTCTCAGGTCCAGCTTCCCCTGTCACGGATATTCATATCTATAGGACATCGGAAAAAGACTGTGCGAAAGCCAAGTACCTCGTGTTAGCCTCAGTTAATGGTGCATACCAGAGGCAGCATGAGAAGATAGACTCAGTTTCTATCTTCCTCCATAAGAAAGATTTATATGGAGAGCTATCTCGTATCGCAAGATATGAGACCTCGAACGAATTGCTTCTAGCCAGGTTGGCTATCGGGTCATCTGTAGAGGGCAACGTCCTTATAGAGACCAGCTCTTTTGAGCTCTCGGACCTGAAGACCACGTTGAAGAACGGGTCAGATGCTGACTTAGTTCAACAGTCTCTACCTACTACCCTGAAGGAAACCGGGGAAGTAGAAAGAAAAGAAAGGGCAGAAGTTTCAGAAATGGATGTAGTAAAAGAGGAATGTCCCTATTGTTACGGGAATGAACATGGGCAGAAGGATTGCAGGGCTTGCAAAGCCAGTAGCCAGAATTCGAAGCATGTTGTGGCTTCGGCTTTGGGTGTGTTTGTAATAGAGAACTGTATGTCAGTTAACCCTACTTCCTTGGTATTGGATACCGGATCAGGATCTCATATCTGTAATTCGTTACAGGCTCTGAGAAACCGTAGGGTTATCAAGAAAGGTGATATGACTTTCAGGGTTGCTAGCGGAATGAGCATGTATGCTGAATCCGTAGGGGAATATCATCTTGGACTGACAACTGGGCAGATATTGATTCTGCGTGACTGTTTTTATGTACCAGGTGCGACTTGTAATATCATATCTGTATCCTTACTTTCTAAGGAAGGATATGATTTTACTTTTGTAAGCGATGTAGTAAATATCCACCTAAATGAAGTTCTGATTGGGTCAGGTACATTGAAAAACGGTATATACGTACTGAATCAAGCTCAGGTTTTCAGTGTCCAGAACACACCTAAAAGAAAGTCTCCACAATTAAATCAGGCTTTCTTATGGCATTGTAGACTGGGTCACATAAATGAGACACGGTTGACTAAGTTACATAAAGAAGGATACTTGGATCCGTTCAAGTACCAGTCTTATGCCACTTGTGAATCTTGTCTCATGGGAAAGATGACAAAGACTCCGTTCACTGGACACGGAGAAAGAGCGAGCGAGCTCTTGGGACTCATACACAGTGACGTGTATGGTCCAATGTCTACACATGCGCGAAGTGGTTATTCTTACTTCATTACTTTCACAGACGATTTCTCTAGGTATGGATATGTCTTCTTGATGAAGCACAAATCCGAGGCCTTTGAGAAATTTCAGGAATACAAGAATGAAGTTGAAAAACAAACAGGCAAAAGTATCAAGACACTGAGATCTGATCGAGGTGGTGAATACTTGAGTGCCGAGTTTCTAGGCTACTTAAAAGAGAATGGAATTCTCTCTCAGCTTACTCCTCCATACACACTATAACACAACGGTGTATCAGAAAGGCGGAATCGAACCCTATTGGATATGGTTTGATCCATGATGAGTAAGGCTGAGTTACCACGATCCTTCTGGGGTTATGCACTAGAATTAGCTGCATACCTTTTGAACCGAGTTCCAACTAAGACTGTGCCTACTACACCATATCAGATGTGGTGTGGGAAGAAACCTTATCTTAATCACATTAAGACATGAGGATGTCCATCTTTTGTCAAAAATCAGCATGCGGACAAGCTAGAGGCACGTTCAGTACAGTGTAAGTTTGTGGGATACCCAAAGAACTCCAAGGGGTATCTTTTCTATTACGCAGAGGAACAAAAGGTTTTTGTTTCTCGTCATGTCCGCTTCTTGGAAACTGAGTTTTTGGAAAACCAGATAGGTGGGAGCGCAATAGAACTGGAAAAAATTCCAGAACCACAAGCTATTACTGAAAGCTTAGTAGAACCAGAGGGTTCGAAAGAACCGGATATCCCAGCGCCACTCCGCAGGAGTAGTAGGCAGTCTCATTCGCCCGAGAGATACTACGGTTTTCTCATAGACGGGGATAGAGAGGATTGCACTATGGATTATGGTGAGCCTACTAGCTTCCAGCAAGCCATTCAAAGCGGTGACTCGGTAAAATGGCTGGATGCATTGCGGACCGAGATGGAGTCCATGTACACCAACAAAGTTTGGACTTTGGACTTTGCTCCAGAAGGGGTAAAACCCGTAGGCTGCAAATGGATCTTCAGAAAGAAGATTGGTGTAGATGGGCAGCTTGAGACCTATAAAGCTAGACTTGTTGCAAAGGGTTTTCGTCAAAGAGCTGGTTTGGACTATGACGAGACCTTTTCTCCAGTGGCTAAGCTGAAATCCATTCGGATCCTTCTTGCCATTGCTGCCTTCCACGATTATGAAATCTGGCAGATGGACGTAAAGACGGCTTTCCTAAATGGAAATTTAGAAGAGTGTGTCTATATGGATCAGCCAGAGGGATTCATTTAGAGTGGGAGCAGCGGTAGAGTGTGCAAGTTGCTAAAGTCCATCTATGGACTGAAGCAGGCATCGCGGAGTTGGAACATCTGCTTTGATGATACTGTCAAAGAATTCGACTTTATCAAAAACCCAGATGAACCATCCATTTACAGTAAGATTGTAGGGAGAAATGTGGTATTCCTCGTCTTGTACGTGGATGACATTCTCCTAATAGGAAATGATATTCCTATGCTACAGTCAGTCAAAGGATTCTTGTCGCAGAGGTTCTCCATGAAGGACCTGGGCGATGCCAACTACATTCTGGGGATCCAGATCTATCGTGATAGATCTAAGAGGATGTTGGGATTTTCACAGTCCAGGTACATTGACACCATACTGAAAAGATTCAGTATGGAAGATTCCAAGCACGGTAATTTACCGTCTTGTCACGGGATCACCCTCTCCAAAGAAATGTCTCCCAAGACTGATTTGGAAAGGGATCGCATGTCTATTATACTCTACGCTTCTGCGGTAGGCTCTATAATGTATGCGATGTTATGTACCAGACCAGATGTAGCATACGCATTGAGCGTTGTAAGCCGGTATCAGTCGGACCCAGGGGAGAAACACTGGATAGCAGCAAAGAACATTCTCAAGTACCTGAGAAGGACTAAGGAGATGTTCTTGGTGTATGGCGGAAAAGACCTCCAGCTCGAGGCCTTTGCTGACTCCAGCTTCCAGAGTGACAAGGATGACTCCAAGTCCATGTCGGGTTATGTCTTTACCCTCAATGGAGGGGCGGTTTGCTGGAAGAGTTCCAAGCAGGAGACCGTTGCTGACTCATCTATGGAAGCAGAGTACATAGCTGCTTGCGAGGCCGCAAAGGAAGCTGTCTGGATGAAGAAGTTCCTTACGGAGCTTCTGGTGGTTCCTACCATTGTTGATCCAATACCGCTGTATTGCGACAACAACGGAGCTATAGCTTTAGCGAAGGAGGTCCCATTAGAAGTCCAGGCACATTTTGAGGCGGTACCACCTGATCAGGGAGATCGTAGATCGCCGGGAGATCGAGGTGAAGAGAGTAAATTCGGAGAATAACACTGCAGATCCACTCACGAAGGCCCTACCCAAGACTCAGTTTGAGCGGCTGATCGAGATGATAGGTCTTCGATACGCTAGTACATGGCCTTAGTGCAAGTGGGAGATTGTTAATGTATATGCCCTAGAGGCCATTACTGTATCATACTAGCTTGTATATTACTTAATGGAAGCTTGGGATATTCAGAGTTATATTCACAGTTATATTGACAGTCTCTACTTCAATATGTGCTTGTGTTTCTTTTAGCATATCGCTTATATACATATTAGTGTAGCCCTTAGGATCTTTGCTTGATTACCAGCGTTGTGATGGCAGTCACACTTGTGGGGGCTGGGTAATCTATAAGCACATCCTTATACAGGTCCCTAGTCGTTGGACTATCGAGACAGGGCATCGATACTCCGGAGTAGACTAGCGTATGCGCTTCTCATCCCAGCAGGGGAGATGGTCTGTCCCACAGCCATCAGTACGTCGTACTAGAGATAGTATGCGGGTGTTCGTTAGGTTACGAGTACACTGGACAGGACTCGTCGGGGACTGTTGGTTGGTATTATACCTATCGTCAGTTATCAGTTTCCAGGTGACATGAGTACAGCTTAGTCCGCTGACTTGACACTGTCACTTCGCCTCGAGTGTGTTCCCACTGTGCTTATATTACTACCCTACCACGGCTCAAAGGAGTCGTGCAAACAGGTAGTAGTTGGGTCCAGTCCCGAAGCACTTGGAGGCAGTGACGGTTAGACAGGATTCATCTCTCCCGGTATTGGGGATTGACATCGCGCTGTGTCTAGGAGAGCCATTACACGAGTAGTCCCTGGCCAGGGCAAGCGAGATATACTGGTAGGTTTCCAGTGTTATCTTAGGGTGTTCTGGGCTTCACTCCGACACGACTTGTACCGCTATTAGGGGACCGACGTTTACCACCCCCTAGGCCCGCCATGCGATGTATCAGACGAACAGACCGGACTGTACGGAGATTGTCACATACAGTCTCAGTAGGAGTTCGGATGGGTTTACCTCATCGGCCTTCTTATCGACGTCTACCTGGGGACCGTTACGTACAGCTAGTGCCGCATGCGGTCTGTGGTTAAACCCACTGCCAGTGTAGTGTCGAGTCTTTAGAGTCCCACACAGAGAGTTTCCCTGCACTGAGCGAAACGTGTAGAGGCCGTATGGTTTTACGGCAGGGCTGCGATCACTTACGTGCACTTGTGTGCGTATGCTGTTCGGGCAGACAATACTGGTGGGCTTTGGTTTAAGCCAGATCATAGTATTGCATGGATGGATTTGTTTTGTCTTCTGTGCATTCGCATTCTACGGAATGCGGGTGCGGGTGTGTATGCACAGATTAGAGGAGCGATAAAGGAGGAGGTGCCCCATTAGGGTTTTGGCAGTTGGTTCGGCCAAAACCGTAATGTGGCAGGCTCATTAGGGTTTTGACAATTCGTTTGGTCAAAACCACTATGAGCCGGAGACATTGTTTACTAATCCTTTTAGTGATAGTTTAGTGATGGCTAATTGCATTGACCATTTGACCATCTTGACCTCTCTTGACTTTGTTGACCCGTTGACCGTGTTGACCATTGACCTTCAAGAGAGGTTTACACTCTTCCTTGATTTTCTTTTTAATTCTTGAGTTATGAAAATGGTCAATTCAATGTAGCATCAACTTTATCATGATAGGATTAGTAATGATGATTTTGGTGTATTATTGCAACCATGGTTCATTTTTCTTTAGTTAATCTTTTCATTATTCTCTTCTCATTCTCTCTCTTGATGTGAGAAGAAAAGAAAAGCTCCATGGTTGCTAAAGTTTCTCCTTCATCTTCCTCCTCCTGATAATTCTTTTGATCTCATGTGTTGAGAGAAAATGAATCAATATAGACAAACACTTCCATCTTTCTCTTCTACACAACCTAGAAGATCTAGATTAGCGATCTCGTTGCCCTAGTTGCCTCGGCTTGAGGTGGAGCTTAGTGTACAACTCTAGGGTGGATCGTCTTCGACTCAAGAAGGCCGCGGAGGTGACCAAGATCCGGATCGACCCTCGGAGCGTGGATAGACGAGCCGTACAGCGGAGAGAAGACCCGAAGGACCGGTTCCGTGAGGTATATTTTCTACAGCATAGTACTTAAAGCCTCTACTTGTTTGCTAGTTTCTAGTTTAGCCAAGATCCTTGCTTATAGTCCATGTTGCCTTGTGCCAAAATTTATTATTTTTCGCCGTTTCCGCCTCCCCGTAAGAACCGGGGTGAGCAATGTGGACTTACATGCACTTCTAAAACTAGTTTAGAACGACGCTATACTTAACCTCATGCCGGGTCTCATAGCCTGAAACAACAATAGTGTCAAGTCTGGGTAAACAAGAACCTCCCTGTCACCGTCCTTGAGGCTACCAAAGTACCTCTCGAGTGCCTGAGGTTACCCACCATATCTGCGGAGTGGCTAATGGAATGTCAAACCTGATTGAATCTATAGGTCCTATTAAATTTTCCGTAATCGTTTGCGGTTCTGGAATCAGTTCCATTTCTACCATACTCCCACTACCGTTTTATGAAAAAATCCATTTTACTAAAACTGTGGCGAGTCAAGAACAATATCACCATTGATCTTCCAGATGGTAGAAAGTCAACCCTCGTCATAGCCTGGGTCAACCCACAAACTGTCATTACAGAAACGTGCCTTGAGTTATCCAAAGTCTGGTTTTAAGCACAAGCCGGACAACTCCCCGTACCTTAACATCGTTAAGATATGAACCATTCTATATCCAATATAGAAACTTTGGCACTTATTTAATTGGAACCAGATTCTAATCATGCAGCTGTCTCCAGTGCATATCAACTTAATGGAAAGAGGCTAATCTGCATTTACTCAACTTAGAAATGCATCCAATTATGAGTAACCTGAACGAGAAACAGGTTTCTCAAAACTATTACTATCAACTGAATACCAATCACAAGTATCTACATCTTCGATCTCTTTGAAGAATCCCGATACTTGCGATATCTGGTTCTCTACTTTATTCCTATACCTACAACTTCTCAAAACTTAGACCTTGTATTTCTACGAAACACTTGTCTAAAAACTAGAGAACATAAGTAAACAGAACATAGTACGAGGACCAACCCCTTTATCCTTATGGACACTGGACAACATACAATACTTTGTATGAGTCCCCTTAGTCGAATAACTCAAAACCTATGCATCGTAGGTTGAAAACTGTACTTATGGTTAAGAACTACTCCGTTGTTCAATGCTCCTTACCCAATCATCAACTGATATAGGTAAATGTCATCGACATAATATCAAAAAGTTATATCTCACTTTATAAAAATAAACGTACAGATATATCAATTTGAAATTGGTGCATAACAACGGATATTCAAAACTAAATACTTGCCGTCCAGCAAAAACCCAGGCGACTTCCTCAAATATCACCAATTACAACGAATTCCGATATAATGAGGATGATCACCTTATTCCCAATAACTTACTCCCACTCAACATCTGTAAAACCATACAGATGTGAGAATCATACCTGGTAAATACATACCCGTGAGTAAGTATCTAATCGGGAAAACAGTTTTCCTTTAACAATGCATAGTGAACTGAAACATGAAAATGTTTCGAAGGGGTATCCTGGTATTCCTAGTAATACCTCTTCCATAATCCAATTCATGACTATAACCGTATATTTCTTTGCCATCTCTCCAAATCCCTTTATTTGTCTTTATTCATTACCTTATGTACACCCCTTTAGGTTAAGTGGTTTTCTTCCTTCCCTACCGTTCGACACTGTTGGGGTAAAAATTTACACCCCGGTTGACCAAGTCAAAATCCAAGTCAACCCCAAGCCAAGTGGGCCCAAGCCCAGACCCAGTGGGGCCCATGCCCGGGTCGAGCCCGAACATGAAGCGGCCGGCCTCCCCCACGCCAAGATAAACTTTTTGTAATAAATAATTTTGTTGTATTTCTTTTATTTTATTTTTGGACAAATGTAAGAAAAATAGGCATAAAGCCAAATTTTTGTAAAGCCCATGGCTTATGTGCAAAAAGAAATGGCACATGAGCCATGGGATAGGCAAAATGCCATTTTGTGAAGCCCAAGGGGCTATGTGTAAAGTGTATGGCCTATAAAGGCAAGGATAATGAAATATCCCAAGAACTTTTTCTCTCTCCAAAAAAAGTTTCAGAGCTGAGCTCTTTCCTCCTTCTTCAAGGTTCCAAAACCTTCTTCTTTCTTTTGAATTAAATCAAGAGTTTTACTCTTCCTTTTTCAAAACTAAATAGTTTTCCACCACAAAACCCACAAAGGGGAACTTGGATCTGTAGTCAGATCTTAAAAAGGAGAGATTTTGAGATTTCACATCTCTTGATCTTCAAGATCCAGCAAGCGACAGGAGGAAGAAGAAGAACCACTTCCATTAAACCCAAAACACACTCAGGAGCCCGACTCCCCTCTGATTTCTCCTTTGAGAAATCCTTTTTTTCAGGCTAAAAGCCTCTTGTGCCTCTCCGGCGCTTGCGCAAGTGCGCAAGGCGCCAGCGTGCCGACACGTGGCGCGCGCGCTTGCGCACCTGCGCGCTTGCGCACGTGCGCAAGATGCCCGCGTGCCGACACGTGGCGCGCGCGCTTGCGCACCTGCGCAAGTGCGCAAGGCGCCCGCGTGCCGACACGTGGCGCGCGCGCTTGCGCATCTGCGCGCGTGCGCAAGTACGCAAGGCACCCGCGTGCCGACACGTGGTGCGCGCGCTTGCGCACCTGCGCAAGTGCACAAGGCGCCCGCGTGCCGACACGTGGCGCGCGCGCTTGCGCACCTGCGCACAGCACCTAAGCGCACAGCGCCCAAGGTGCTGCCCCACGCATTCCTTGGATGCCTTTTCCCCCTCTTTTTATGTATATACATATGCATATACATATGTATACAAATTCACACATATACATACTCCGCCACATTCTCCCCCTCCAAAAAATTTTCGGGCCGGAGCGCTGCCCCGAACCCCGCAAGGAGGCTGCTAGCCCCCTTGACCCCCAGCCCGCTATCCGGGTAGCGGGACCCCCGTAAAAACTCTGTGTGGCTCCCGATATATCCAAAACCCCCTTTCAAAACAAAACACACGCACACTGCACATTGAGTTCGCATGACCAATTTAACCCGTTAATCGGAGGTTCTCTCGCCCCAAAGGCGGGGGGGTAATTAACGGCAGCTTAGTCCGCGGCTGCCGGAGATTCGGATCCCCACAATCATTAAACCCCGGCCTACCCTAGGCAGGGGGAATCTGTAGTACGCCTGACAAGCGCTCGCGTATTCCCATCTCACTGGGGTGACGAAAAACACCCTACAGATTCTGGCACGCCCGGTGGGACCAATCTCTCCTCCCATATTTCGGGTTAAAATGTTCATACGAACTCAATCAATATACATATCAATTGCCTATACTGAAATGATGGTTTTTTTTCCGTGCAGCAATCAACCTTCAACGACAATGTCTTCCCAGACGAATTCAACTTCCAAAGCGACCCCGATTCCGTACGTAGTCAAGATCAACGCTCGTGTGGTTCTCCCCGCAAGCCTCAGTCGACAATGGGAGGAACCGCCCCGCCAGTTTGGCTCTGTCATCATCTACCCTGCCGGAAGCGCTCATCTGGCAGAGATCCCAGCGGAACAGGTGGCCAAGCCGGTCTCAAGGGGTAAGAGGCCGAATGTCGTGATCGCCAAGGCACCACAACCAAAACTTAAGATGGTGTCTGAACGAGTCCCTGGCGCTCTAGCTTGGGGCAAGACTTCCGATGTGAAGGGCAACATTAAAAGTTGCGGACGAGCTCAGGCGATGACTCCAACAAATGCACAATCGGGCGTGTCTTCAAGGCCCTCCATCAACCGGTATGCGGCGTCTTCCCAAAAAGCCGAAGTCTGCAAGGTGCTTAGAACAGAAAAGTTAAGGCAGAAGCGGCTCAGGTATCGAGCCAACAAGAGGGCCAAGGCTTCGGCCAAATGGAATCTTATGAAGTTCCAAGTGCAGGGTTGCCCAGCGACGACGGCTGAGTCGGACGTAGGAATCAGCAATTCCTTCGAGCCTCTGAAGTGGGTTCAGAAAAATGCCATGACCGCCAGAATCAAGAAGACAGCGGTCCGAACAGTGCCACAAAGAGATGTGTCCCGGCCCCAACAGAAAAAGTATGACACTGTCTCTTCAAGAGTCTATCAAGCACTCTGTACCGCACGAAAGCAGCGGGGCAAACCCAGAAAAGAAGCGCCAGCACCATTCAAGAACCTGGTTAGGCCAGCCACCTTCAATCGACTACCAGCTACCGAAACAAGGGGGTCAAGACAGCGATCCACGAAATCAACTGCCAATGATAGAAAGACGGCCGGATATATCATCCATACGGTCTATATGGCGGGCGGGCGCCCCAGCGACAACCTTCGCAGTAAAAGCAAGGACGGGGCCACCACATCCCAAGCCCAATCTAGCCTGAATGTGGTTGCCGCCGCCCAAGAACAGCCGCCCCTGCTGGATGAAGAAAACCCTCTCGATGAGGATGATAGGCAGAAAGACCCCTCGGTCCATGCAGAGTCAAGCTCGGACAGCGAGGAAGAGCCGACTTTCCGCCCCAGGACTGCGGAGCAAGAGCTGCTTCAAGAGCTTCGAAAACAGCTCAGGAGCAAAGATAAAGAGATGGCCAAGCTCTATTCGAAGATTGACGACTTAACGAACGTGGTGATGCAGCTTACGGCTCAAATTGCTCGAGCGCCTCCCAATCAAGCACAAGCCGCTACTAATCAGCCGGGTGATGACAATCCGAGGCAGCCAATGCCTGTTTCTTTAGGACCAAGACTGGTCGAGCCGCATGAAAGCCGGCCGCACTCCGCTTCTGGGGACGCCTTGGCCCCTGATAGCACTATCCCGCTAACACAGGATCGGATAATGGATTTGGTCACTAGCAAGGTTAAAACATTGGTGGCCGAAGCTGAAGCTCAGAAAGAAATCGGCAGTAGTGGCCGGCCATATCCCGCGCAATACGATCTGATCGAGTTCCCAAGCGGCTACGTCATTCCTAAGTTCGGAAGATTTGATGGAACGGGGAATGCAAATCAGCACGTTGCCCACTTCAAAGCATCGTGCGGAAATACAGGGGGCAATGACGCGCTCCTTCTTCGTCAATTTGTCAACAGCCTGACCGGTGTCGCTTTCGACTGGTACGCGAGCATACCAGACGGGTCCGTCATTACCTTTGCCCAAATGGAGTCTCTGTTCCGGCAAAGATTCATGAGTGTCAGTGATAAAATCTCCATTGCCGACCTTGTGAGGACTAAGCCGGGGAAGAATGAAAGCAACACTGACTTTATCGCCCGATGGCGTAATCTCACGGTCAAGTGCGAACCGCCGCTGGAGCAGGACCAGTCCGTCAGCCTTCTCATTGGGAACCTCAGCAATTGGATGGTCCCATTCTTGTGTACAGCGGGCCTCAAGACATTTCAGGAGCTAACCAAGAAAGTCCAAATGCTGGAACGCTCAAAGCAAGAGTCCCCGCCGGACACTCAGAGAGACAAAACCGGGAAAAGCAAGCGGGACGACAACCGTAGAAGCGGGAGTTCCAGCAGTACCAATGTCTTCAATGCCTCCGACAATGAAGAAAAGCGAAGGGCGGGCGAATCCAAAACCAACCGGTCTCGAAAGCCATTGCTGGGAGGAGATGGGCCTTCCCTAGAGGAGAAGAAGAACAAGGTTTACTCTTTCAGAAGGGACAAGGTCCGTAAGATATTTAAAGATGCCTTGAACAACGGCCTACAATTGCCGGAGTCGAAAAGACCCCAAGAAGCAAAAATGACCGACAATCCTCTGTATTGCCCGTACCACCGAGTAGTGAGCCATGCGATCGAGGATTGCTATATCTTCAAAGACTGGGTCGAGAAGCAGTACAAGGCTGGAGAGATCGAGCTATCCAAAAGCGTGTTGGTGAACAATCAAGTTGCAACCGCCAACTTTATACAGACGGAAGCCGAAGCCTTCTGGGAGCAGACAGCCGAACCAGCGGCCCCGACAAACGAAACCGACTCATCGCAGCCTCCAAAGAGTCTGACGCAGCTGAGATCTTTTCAAGGCAAGCTTGCTTATATACGGAGGTTTATCTCAAATTTATCAGGGAGATGCAGGCCCCTCTCAAAGCTCATGAAGAAAGGAGCTCCTTTTATCTGGGATGCCGAATGTCAAGCAGCTTTCGAAAGCATCAAACAGTACTTGTTGCACCCTCCAGTGCTGGCCGCTCCCATTCCAAATAAACCGCTGATTCTCTACACTGCCGCGCTGGACGAGTCACTCGGTGCGCTCCTTGCCCAGAATAATGAGGAGGGAAAAGAAAATGCCCTCTACTACCTCAGTCGAACTCTAGTCGGGGCGGAACATAACTACTCCCCAATCGAAAAGCAATGCCTGGCTCTGATATTTGCTGTGAAGAAGCTGAGGCACTATTTGCTCGCTCATCGGGTTATGCTGATCTCCAAGGTCGACCCGCTCAAACACTTGATGACCAAAGCAAGCCTAGCTGGCAGAATGGCAAGATGGGCTGTCATGCTACTTGAGTTTGACATAGTTTATACCCCTCAGAAAGCAGTAAAAGGGCAAGCTCTTGCAGACTTTCTCGCTGCTCATCCCATACCAGAAGGGTCGCCGCTAAATTGTGAGTTACCCGATGAACAAGTGCTGCACCTCGAGGAAGATGAGCCATGTTGGGAGCTCTACTTCGATGGAGCCTCGTCAATAAGGACCTCCAGTAAATCAAGCGTCCCGGAGATAAAAGCAGGGATAGGATTGGTGTTCATCACACCATCAATGGGAACCCTACGGCGTTCTTTTGCTCTCACCGAGCCTCGGACAAACAATGAAGCTGAGTATGAAGCTCTGATAGCTGGTTTGGAGCTCGCCATAGAAATGGAAATCCTTCGGCTACGGGTTTACGGTGATTCCCAGCTTGTCGTCAACCAAGTAAGCGGCGACTATAAGATATACAAACCCGAGTTGGCTCGGTACAGAAGCCGGGTGGTGGAACTCATGAAACTGTTCACTCATATCGAACTAACAAGAGTCCCTAGAGCATTGAACGGAAAAGCCGATATACTCGCTCGCCTAGCCAAGGAGCTGGCTGATCCTGACATGGACGAAATTCTGATCACAGTCAGGAGCCGACAAATTCTACCTCCAGTCTCTCTATGAGAAGAGGAAAGCGCGGAACAGGAGAGCAGTCCTGCCGAAGAAGCTTCGATCATCCAAGATGAGCCCGATTGGAGAGAACCCTTCATAGAGTACCTCCGATACGACAAGCTGCCCGAAGAAAAATCTACGAGGATTCAGCTGAAGAAAAGAGCTCTCCGATACGTGTTTGTAAATGACACGTTATACCGCAGGTCATATGACCAACTCTGGCTCAAGTGCCTGTCATTGGCCGAAGCCCAAAAGGTCATGAAAGATGTCCACTCGGGCGTTTGCGGTGCTCACCAATCTGGCCCCAAGATGCGACTTCAAATCAAACGGCTTGGGTATTACTGGCCCACCATGATACGGGATTGCGGAGAGCATGCAAAGAAATGTTATATCTGCCAAATTCACGGTGATTTTATTCACAAGCATCCCAATCCATTGCATCCTACAGTGGCGTCGTGGCCCTTCGAAGTCTGGGGCACCGACATTGTTGGCCCAATTGATCCTCCGTCATCTAAAGGCCACCGGTTCATACTGGCCGCGACAGACTACTTCTCCAGATGGGCTGAAGCTGTCCCGCTAAAAGAAGTCAAGACAAAAGATATTCTGACATTCTTCCAGCATAATATTCTATACCGCTTTGGTACACCAAGAAGAATCATTTCTGACAACGGGCCTTCTTTCAAGAGCTTCAATGTCTCAAGGTTCGCTACTCAGCACAAGATAGACTGGAGATATTCCTCCATCTATAATCCAAGAGCCAACGGGCTAGCCGAAGCCTTCAATAAGACTCTATGCAAGCTCCTGAGGAAAAATGCTTCAGCCAACAAGAGAGACTGGAATCTCAAACTTCACGAGGCGTTGTGGGCATATCGTACCACGCACCGTACTCCAACACAGTCCACTCCATACTCATTGCTCTTCGGAGTGGAGGCGGTCCTCCCCCTCGAAGTCGAAGTCCCAAGCTTAAGAATGGCCGTCCAACATGAGTTGACGGAGGAAGAAAACGTGCTCCTTCGACTTGAAGAACTCGATGCCCTCGAAGAAAAGAGGTTCGCGGTGCAGCAAAATCTGGAGCTATACCGAGCCCAAATGTCACGGGCCTATGACAAGATAACTCGTCTCCGCGCTTTCAAGAAAGGTGAATTGGTGTTGGTCCTCAAAAGACCGATCATCCCCAATCGACATGCCAAGGGAAAATTCGAGCCGAACTGGGAAGGACCATACGTCATCGAGAAAGTGTTCGACGGAGGATCCTACCAACTAATAAGTGCCGAGGGAGAAAGGCCCATGCCACCCATCAATGGCCGATATCTCAAGAAATACTACACATGAATGCTCCAAGTCGCAGGCGAATTGAGCACATCGGCCCTACGGTCTGGATCAGACATCCTGCAAAACCGTATACAATCCACGGGCGTAAATGACCCCTATTTCTTCCAAATCCTGCCGGTGAGACTACTTTTAAAGTCCCACCAGCGGCAAAAAAAAAAAACAAAAAAAAACGGTATATCCACAAGCAAAACGGGCACGGATGAAAACCCGAAAGGGCTCCGTGAGTAAAAACAGCAGGACTACCGGCGAGTCTGTGAAAACCCGAAAGGGCGCAAACTCGTGAAAAGAGATGAAATACACTCGCGAAGTCCTCTCGACCTTGTGAGGAGAAAACCCCTGCGTGAGATCTTTACGACTCACAATGGAGCAACACACTTAGGAATCCTCACGATTCCTAAGGAGAAAATACACCTGCGGGATCCTTACGACTCGTAGGGAGAAAATGCTTTATGGGACCCTCACGGCTCATAAAATTGAAAAGCCTTAGGTGATAGGGACCCAAACCTATCTCCTAAGCCATCGTTCCCCAACGGGCAAAGGCAAATGATGAGTTGCTCCTGGCATTATTCCCGTGCAGCAATGCTGATGCCAAACAAGATCCAAATTCCAAGTCCCCAAACGGCGAATGATGAGTCGCTCCTGGTACCATATTCCAGTGCAGCGATGCAGACGCCAACCAAAATCCAATTTCTTAAAATTCTCCCAGCCCTACGGTTGGTCCCCAAGTTGACTACCGTATACAATCCACGGGCTCAAATAATTCTCGTCACACCCATGCCCCACCACAATTACCAGTTACGCGGCTGGTCTCCGCCTTTGGAATTATGCTCCATTGAGAAGACCCACTCATGTGTCATCACGATACATGAGGAGAACAAACCTTTGTGGGATCCTTACGACTCATAAAGGAAAAACACACTTAGGAGTCCTCACGACTCTTAAGGAGAAAATACACCTGCGGGATCCTTACGACTCGTAGGAAGGAAATGCTTTTATGGGACCCTCACGGCCCATAAAATTGAAAAGCCTTAGGCGATAGGGATCTAAACCTGTCTCCTAAGCCATCACTCCCCAATCCCCAAATGGCGAATGATGAGTCGCTCCTGGTACCATATTGCAGTGCAGCGATGCAGACGCCAACCAAATTCCAAATCCCATCCCCAAATGGCGAATGATGAGTCGCTCCTGGTACCATATTCCAGTGCAGCGATGCAGACGCCAACCAAATTCCAAATCCCATACCCCAACGGCGAATAATGAGTCGCTCCTGGTACCATGTACCAGTGCAGCGATGCAGACGCTGGCAAAATCCCGAAATTTTTCCGGCCCTACGGTCTGGATCATACATCCTGCAAAACCGTATACAATCCACGGGCGTAAAACAATCCCAATTTCTCCCAAATCCTCTCAGGGCAAATGATGAGTTGTTCCTGGCATTATTCCAGTGCAGCAATGCAGATGCCAAACAAAAACTAAAATCCCAAAATCCTCTCCATGACAGATGATGATTCGCTCCTGGTACCATATTCCAGTATAGCGATGCTGATGTCAACCCAAATCAAAATCAACAAGTCAACTTCCACTCCAACACCGCAAGAAGCGGAGCAAGTCAAGTCTACCCCTGGCATTGCAAGAAGCAGAGCAAGTCAAATCAAGCATCGACCGTCCACGTCGCTAAAATGGCAGAACCGACCGTCCACGTCGCTAAAAGGGCAGCATCGACCGTCCACGTCGCTAAAAGGGCAGAACCGACCGTCCAAGTCGCTAAAAGGGCAGCACCGACCGTCCAAGTCGCTAAAAAGGGCAGTGCCAGCTTCCCAAAAGGTGGGAACCAAATCAAGCCGCCTCCACGTGAAAGAAGATCCATCAATTTCATGCACACGACCCACATATGTGGTGTGCATTTATTGATGGGGGGCAATTTGTTGGGGTAAAAATTTACACCCCGGTTGACCAAGTCAAAATCCAAGTCAACCCCAAGCCAAGTGGGCCCAAGCCCAGACCCAGTGGGGCCCATGCCCGGGTCGAGCCCGAACATGAAGCGGCCGGCCTCCCCCACGCTAAGATAAACTTTTTGTAATAAATAATTTTGTTGTATTTCTTTTATTTTATTTTTGGACAAATGTAAGAAAAATAGGCATAAAGCCAAATTTTTGTAAAGCCCATGGCTTATGTGCAAAAAGAAATGGCACATGAGCCATGGGATAGGCAAAATGCCATTTTGTGAAGCCCAAGGGGCTATGTGTAAAGTGTATGGCCTATAAAGGCAAGGATAATGAAATATCCCAAGAACTTTTTCTCTCTCCAAAAAAAGTTTCAGAGCTGAGCTCTTTCCTCCTTCTTCAAGGTTCCAAAACCTTCTTCTTTCTTTTGAATTAAATCAAGAGTTTTACTCTTTCTTTTTCAAAACTAAATAGTTTTCCACCACAAAAGCCACAAAGGGGAACTTGGATCTGTAGTCAGATCTTAAAAAGGAGAGATTTTGAGATTTCACATCTCTTGATCTTCAAGATCCAGCAAGCGACAGGAGGAAGAAGAAGAACCACTTCCATTAAACCCAAAACACACTCAGGAGCCCGACTCCCCTCTGATTTCTCCTTTGAGAAATCCTTTTTTTCAGGCTAAAAGCCTCTTGTGCCTCTCCGGCGCTTGCGCAAGTGCGCAAGGCGCCAGCGTGCCGACACATGGCGCGCGCGCTTGCGCACGTGCGCAAGACGCCCGCGTGCCGACACGTGGCGCGCGCGCTTGCGCGCGTGCGCAAGTGCGCAAGGCGCCCGCGTGCCGACACGTGGCGCGCGCGCTTGCGCACCTGCGCGCAGTGCGCAAGTACGCAAGGCGCCCGCGTGCCGACACGTGGCGCGCGCGCTTGCGCACCTGCGCAAGTGCGCAAGGCGCCCGCGTGCCGACACGTGGCGCGCGCGCTTGCGCACCTACGCACAGCACCTAAGCGCACAGCGCCCAAGGTGCTGCCCCACGCATCCCTTGGATGCCTTTTCCCCCTCTTTTTATGTATATACATATACATATACATATGTATACAAATTCACACATATACATACTCCGCCACATTCTCCCCCTCCAAAAAATTTTCGGGCCGGGGCGCTGCCCCGAACCCCGCAAGGAGGCTGCTAGCCCCCTTGACCCCCAGCCCGCTATCCGGGTAGCGGGACCCCCGTAAAAACTCTGTGTGGCTCCCGATATATCCAAAACCCCCTTTCAAAACAAAACACACGCACACTGCACATTGAGTTCGCATGACCAATTTAACCCGTTAATCGAAGGTTCTCTCGCCCCAAAGGCGGGGGGGTAATTAACGGCAGCTTAGTCCGCGGCTGCCGGAGATTCGGATCCCCACAATCATTAAACCCCGGCCTACCCTAGGCAGGGGGAATTTGTAGTACGCCTGACAAGCGCTCGCGTATTCCCATCTCACTGGGGTGACGAAAAACACCCTACAGACACCAGCCTATGGTTTGGAAGAAGACTATCCAATAAGCATAATAGGTGTACTCTCCTAAACCAAGGAGTACTCTCCTAAACCAAGGAGTACTCGCAACTTGAGAGAAGGTGATGATAAAAGACAACTGAATAATACCTTATTCTATTTCTCCCGAACTGGGGAAAAAAGCAATAGGTGAAGTAGGAGTGGCGATGAAGTACGCGGTTTGGTCGTGAATGATAGCAGTCGTAATTTACTTTGCCCTCTTTCTAATCCCTTTATTTTGTCTTTACTTATTACCTTCTGTACACCCTACTTAGGCTAATTGGTTTTCTTTATTCCCTACCTTTCGGCACCTGCCTATGGTTTGGAAGAAGACTATCCAATAAGCGTAATAGGTGTACTCTCCTAAACCAAGGAGCCCTCGCAACCTGAGAGAATGTGATGATAAAAGACAACCGAATAAACCAATTCAATTTCTCCTGAACCTGGATCCATCCTCGAAGAAGTCCCTTCGAGTTCGTATATAACCATACGATGGATCTATCCAATGGAAGTGGATGTTCGTAGTGATACGAGGTGTTCTGAGAAATTCAAAGGGTAAAAGAAGGAGCGGCAATGACTTATGCAACTAAGAAAATCTAAAAGCCAGTATTTTAAGAAGGTTCGGTCAACTTGGTTACTGAGTCATAGTCAAGGGTCGGTCAAAGGTCGCTTCCAAAGAGAGAGAGAAAAGAAACACTCTGCGTGCACTCTAACCTAGATCAGAATGATTATCACTTTATCTAATCAGGAAACCTCCCACTGTACTGTCAAATTCTCCTCCAAACCTGAAAGAAGAATTAATCGGGATCACCCGAAGAGTAAACTAACTCATCAGTGGGAATCGGGATTCAACTCTCATCGCATGATAACGTGAAGGTATCCACTCACGTTATCACACTCCAGAAGGTATGCGCATGCCTGGCAAGTTTTAGTTTCTGTAGAAACTCCCGATGTGGATTTTCGCCCCATGCTCTTATGACCTTAACTAAGGGCCAACAAATCATAAGTCACATGTCAAGTTCTGCCCATCATCATCTTGTTAATTTGAACCCACCCGTACATACTCTTGACTAAGGGCCAACAAAGTAATATGACTGTCCCAAACCAACGCATCTATCTATGCAACATGTGAACACCCCAGCAGCTACCAATCACTATGTCTTGACTAAGGGCCAAACCAACATAGCTTGAATACTACGGACCATTCATATGAAATGACGGAGGGCTACGGCTGGTTTTTTTGGCGAAAAACCTTTAACTTAATGAACTTGATCTCACTGAAGGAACCTGATAACTTTTTACAAAAATATAGTGGCGAAAAGCTTTGCTAAAGAGGTCACTCCCGGTGAAGGGATCTCGGCTCTTTCCTCGTGGAATGAGGTGCAGGATATTCCAACTGAATACCACGATGCAAAGCAGCATGTAATCGACTATAGTGAAGTTATTACCCTGATGCAAATTTTTGCCTAAGGGGTCACTCCCGGTGAAGGGATCTCGGCCTTTGCCTCGTCGAATGAGGTGCAGGATATTCCAACTGAATACCACTGTGCAAAACAAAAGAAAACGTCTTTGTAATAACACTTTTTAAAACTGTTCCAACAACATCCAAACAGGTTTGTTTTCCTTTGCATTGATCAGAATCAACGCAGTCCCATCAATTAATCACACCTGAAAAGAACGAAAATAAAATGTACGTATATGCCATCCGCATTCGCCACTGGGTCCCGTCATTACCTGTTAGGTTACTTAACTAATGACAGAGCGGGGACTGGACTAGCGCGGGTGCAAAACATATACAACATCTACTAGTATATATACCAATATACAATAATCGCTCCAAGCGTGATAATATGCAACATTACAGATAAGTAATAAGCATCACAGAACAATACAGATAATCTGTGATCCCCGGGTTTCACAGAGCCGCTGCTGAAACCCGATGTTCCCCTGGTCGTGTGGATAACCTGTGCAATGAAACCTAGACCCCTACGGGTGCGGCAAGTTACCCACCAAAACCTGAAGCGAGGCAGCCCCCTACAGCATAGTGAATGGACCACCCTGCACTTCATGGAATCCGGTAACTTGAGCACTCCTCCTTGGGTCAACCTGTACCCCCTACGAGTGCGGCGAATAGTCTGCCAATTCTAGAGTGAGGGCCCTCTGCCACTCAAATCCATGAGATGCGGACCCGTTGCCCTCCAGAACCCGGCTATCCATGCACTCCGTCGCGGGGTAAACCTAGTTCAGAAATGAAAAATATGTATAACGGGTACATCAACCTCAGCCCGGTCGTGCCCCAAAAGAATATTATACAAACAGGCAGTGATGGCAGTCCATATGTTGGACGCTCGCCCTATAATATCAAATATACAAATAAATCCAAACTGCACTACCATTATATACTGCTATCCACCACGACAAATCCGCAACATCACAGCACAACACAGATCATCAACGCGAATGTCACGTTCGCAAACCCATCAAAAAGGACTATAGCAATTAGACGCAATTTACCGCTCGAATGACATTCACGGTCGGAGATATAATGTAAGTACTGTAAACTAACAAGTTTAAAATTTCGATCGACAAAACTTCCCGAAGTGGGCCCAAGTACATCTGCAGTACACAAACAAAATCTGGGCCCTTACAGAATATTCCAGAAACCACAATTTCCTATGCATGACATTACTGTAGAAAATTGGTGCACTGTTGCTCCAAAGTAGCGGCGAAACCGCGGCCAATACATGGCTTGTGCGGCGGTTCCGCGATGCTCTGGAGGCAACAGTTGACCAAATTTCTACAGTGTTCTTAAAAAAGCCTGCTCGATTTTCTGAGATGCTCAAAATGATTTTTAGACCTGTTTTAAAAATCGACAGAAACTTTAGCCCGAAAAATGCGGTTTTGGAAATTTCGTTCGATCGATATTTTAAACGGGTTAGAACAAGTTAGTAAAGGTTAATGGCGTGGCTCTGATACCATGTAATTCTACGGTAGCGCCCCGGCCGTCATTCTGACGCCAAACTCGGAACAAAAACTTTTATAACTGGCGCTATCGCATACTATAACCCGGATCTTGCCATTAACGCTAAACTAACAAACTGTAAAGAGGTAGAAAGGCTATACCGATCGATCCGAGTCCTTCGGTCTTTAACCATTATCCCACGCTCCTTTGCGGCAACTACGATCTCTTTGCTCCTCGTCGAGGTGGCACCACATCTACGGATCTTTAAACGGGCTCCCGCCTCTATACCGAGGCAACTCGGTCATCAAGTCTGCTAAAAGAGATGACCAAGATGAAGTAGAGAACGAGTAGAATACTTTGTCTCAAACACCCTAGGGTTCTCATCACATGAGAGGGTTAGGGTGGAGGTTGAAGAAGATGCTAGGGTTTGGAAATGGTGAACTCAAGAAAACACTAGTGAGCAAAAGAAAATCAAGCCCATAAACTTGTGTTATCATCCTCCTCTTGTGAATAGATATATGAGGTTATATAATCAAAACCATAAACAAATATCTAATGAAAATATCTCCTCAAATATCCAAACCCAAAACAAAACACATTTAATTCTATCATGACTCACTTAGTGACTCATTAGCATGAGTCACTGATGAACATGCTAGAAGAATGTGTCATCCATAATGAGTCACCTTTTCTAAAACCAAATAATCATTTAAACCAAAATGATTAATCCAAAAAGAAATATATCTTCTAAAATATTCTCGTAACGGATTACGAAAATACCCCTCACCTGTATATACATACCTGTATCCGTATTCCGACCGAATACGAATACGAGAGACTAAAATATTCCGACTCAATATAATACATGGATCCGGCTTAAACCAAAACCCACCAGTATTATCTGTCCGAAATATGACACGTGCACAAATGCACGTGCATTTTACGAACCCTGCCATAAACCATAAGGGCTCTACAACGTTTCGTCCGAACCTGGGAAACTATCTGTGGGGGACTCTAAAGACTCGTCAGTACCCTGGCAGTGGGTTTAACCACAAGTACGTCAGCGGCACTAGCTGTACGTAACGGCTGCCCATGTATTGACATCAAGGGAAGCCGATGAGCGAACTCTTCCTGGAACCCTACTGAGCTATCAGTGACAATATACATACAGTCCGGTCCGTTCATCTATGAGTATCGCATATCGGGCCTAAGGGGTTGGTAACGTCAGACCCCAATAGCGGTATAAGTCGTGTCAGAGTGTATGTAATACCCAGCCCTTTTTATACCAATATCTGTATTTATGTTACTCTTAAAGTTTATTTATTTTATAAATATTATTTTTAGTATTTTAAAATCTCTAAACCTTTTTTCCTTTTATTTAAGCCGGCCCAAACAACCCAGCCCAAAAGAAACATTTTAATTAAATTAAACCCCACCCCATTTCTTTTATTTAAAATTAAACCCAAAACTTTTATTTCCTCAGCCCATAACCTATATTTTTCCCAAGCCCATGTAAATTAAAATAGGATTTAAACCCCCGGCCCGCTTCTTTCTTTTCCTCATTTGATTTATTTTCTCTCCACCGGCCCATACCCCAAGCCTACACCCTCCTCAGCCCACGTTGAAAATAAAATAGAATTTATTTTTATCCCGGCCCTTTTCCTTCAGCCCGCAGCTGCCTACCCGACCCGGCCTACTACCCTCTCCTCTTCCCCAACGGCTATATTTTCCCGCTCACTTCTTCCGTTCCCGATCCGCTTCCTCTGCCCACGCTCGTGCCCACGTCGCAGTGTCGTTACCCCGACTCGCGCGTCCCCTCGCGATCTACTCAGCCCACTCCCCTCTCTAACCCCTCATGATTCTTACTCTCAAAATTCCTCACTTCCCTCTCGAGAACCCATTCCCGCAGCCACCGCTTCCATCACCCACCACTCTCGCCGTCGACGACGACTATGACCCTTTACCCTCCTCCCTCGCTCACTCCCCTACACCAACAGAACTCCCTTCGCTACCTCACCCCTCAATCGAGCTCGAGACGAGCCCTACACCCATCTCGACCCCCCACCTAGACTCGACGCCGACGAGCTCCCCACTGCCCCGAGCCACCTCGTCCACCTCCTCACCACCTCCTCACCACCACTAAGCCCTTCTTCTCTCTCCCTCTCCTTACTTCTCTCTGTCTCTCACTCTTTCTCACTCCCCTCTCTGTTTCCCCTCTCTTTCTCTCTGGTTCCCTCTCCCTCTCAACCTCTGTCTCTCCCCCCTCTCTCTCTAGTTCTCTCTCTCAATCTCTCTGTCAATCTCTCAATCTCTCTGTCTATCTCTCTCAGTCTCTCTCTCAATTTCTCAATCTCTCTGTCTATCCCTCTCAATCTCTCTCTCAATTTCTCGATCTCTCAGTCTCTCGCTCAATCTCTCCGTCTCTCTCTCTCTCTCTCTCTCTCTCTCTCTCTCTCTCCCCCCCTCTGCAATCCTTTTTCCATCGGCCTCGACAGCACCAGCGACCCCTCTAACCGCAACAGCCCCGTCACCAAGCTCGAGCCAAACCCAAGCCTAGTCGAGACTCGTCGTGCTATTGCTACTTCGTTCCCATGCCGTGTCACCACTGCCTTTGCTGCCGTGCCATCAATTCATCGTCTAAGGCAAGTATTTATACTTGCGACATGCTAATCTAATTACATTACAAACTCAAATCGTATAGATTGCTAATTTACAATTTATGATAACTCATGTGATATATCTGTTCGATGTGTGACCTCAATGAAAATATTCATCTAAATTGACGGAATTGGTTTGTCTATGCTGGCCCATGTAGTGATGAATACTGTGTATAAATTTCACTGGAAAAACGACTGTTAATGGCTAAAACGAATACCCCCAAATTTACTCATAAAACTAGAAATTTACCATATCTGAAAATTCGTTAAAATCACCATAAATTAGGTACACACTGAAATGATGCGTTCGAGGGCTCAAATCGAAGCCGACTCGACGAACTATAACCCTATGCAAATTTCTATTTGTTCCTGTACTAATATTTTGACGATATTTGGGTCGGAGTGCGGCTCTGGACTGCATTCCAGAGCGACTCTGGTTTTTGTTGCTGTTCCGTAACGTGTACCACTTGGTTTCCTGAACTCGTATGTTGCTTAACTCTACTGTTTATCAAAGGTGAATCTGTTAGCTAACTAACACAAGTGGTTTCATTCCGTTTCATTGTCGTTTGCTAATTAATTTGTAATTTAAAAGATCGGGACGTATAACAGTCCAGAACAGATTCAGAAGTGACATACTAGTGTTAAATAGTGTATAACTTTCGACGTACAGACACGATCGAGGATCCGTCTATTGCGTTGAACACCCTACTGAGAACTCTAGATTTCATTCAACTATAGCATCCCTAAAATCTGATCCCAACTGGGATTAAAATGGGTTGCGAAACGGACTTCCGATTCTGAAACCGGATTTCCAGCAGTGAACGCTTAAAATGAAATGGCCGTATCTAGTGATCCCGAAACCTGATTGACGTGAAACCAAATTTTCTGAATGGACAATCAAACATAATACTCATCCCCTGTTCATCGTTTTGCTAAAATGTGCACGTATGATTTATGATAAATTATGCAAGTAGTAGAATACCGATTTATGACATCTTAATCATGCTTTACATACTGTTTTTCTCATCATATCATACATATGTCTCCGCATTGATAACCTAGGGATTATGTGCAAGTACGTTAGTGTTCGTGCATGAGTGGATAAGTGAAAGCGACACGTACTTGTACACAATAACCCTATTATTCTATTGCATTGTCGACGTCTGTGGGACGCGTGTAAGTGTGACTATAAGTGGTATGGGATACTTATGGAAACTCTTGCATGGGTGTCACAGATAAGGCACCAGACACTGTCCATTTATCTTGGGTATTAGTCGGGACGTGCTTGATGGAGATCCTGTCTCTAGTTCTCGCGCAGACTTGTCATGGACCGACCGGTATTTGAGGTTATGGTTAGCGTTTGATGTAGACCACGGGGTGTGGGGTAGTTTGAGTGTGAGTTCAACTGAATCTCGGGAGTCCCAT
Source organism: Agapanthus africanus (assembly GCA_030015575.1). NCBI lineage: Eukaryota > Viridiplantae > Streptophyta > Magnoliopsida > Asparagales > Amaryllidaceae > Agapanthus > Agapanthus africanus. Next base: position 314,189,969 of record CM057337.1, read on the forward strand.
GCCGGCTTATATATATGGAGATATATGGAGATTTACAGGGTACATGATTATTACCGTGAGTTACATTTTGGGCCCGTGGTCCCTTGTCCTTGGGTCCTACCCTTGGCTGGAGGACATTCACGAGTGGTTGACCCTCACACTTGGACTGACGATAGGCTTAGTGACCTGTACAGTGAGACTTAGAGACTGATAGAGATAATGGAATTAATATACATTTCTTTCTGTGTTGGCATACCTGGCATACTATATTACTGCTTTACTGTTCACCTGATCTACTAGACACTGCATTGGTTACTCCATGTTCATATACTTACTGTCTTGGTTTACTGTTATACATCCATTATTACTCTACGAGTTACCACTTATACCTATATATATATATATATATATATATATATGTATATATTGCTATCGTGTCGCTCTGACGACCTGAGTATGCATGCTCAGAGTGAGAAGTGGATCTATCTTGGATCAGGATCAGACGTACCTCGAAGACATCGCGGACATATTGATCAGCTACTCAGAGATATACCCCCTTGATCTCCTTCTGGTTAGTTCCTTTGTATTTGCTTTGTTTCAGTTACTGCATTTCTCATTACCTGTGCATTGTTTTACTGATTACCACATAAAGCTAGAAGCCGAAGTGTGACTACGGCAGGATATTTCCTTGACCGTAGGAGTATGGCTGGCCTTGTCAACCCCTCGTATTCCGTATTTTGGGAAGCGGGGCGTGACATGGTTTTGTTGGTATCAGAGCTAGGTTTTGTTTTGATTGTGACTGCAGTTTTCCGTGTAGAGCTTGACAATCTAAGACATCCCTCGGTCTAGATTGTAAACTTGTTATTCTTAATTCTTATTCACATTGTGTATTCTACTATCCATCCGTTAGGGTTTCGAGTGACTTGGCAGAGTTACGCGGTTGTAATTGTGAACTACCTCATGGTTACAATACTGTACTCGGTGTAAGTGACTTAGAGCCCTACAGTTGATTTTCACTTGTAATGAATTTCATCACATCCGATGTTCTTGATTCCTTGCTCAATCCATATTATGTCTTGATTCTTATAGCCCGTGCCCTATATCACCCTTAAAATAATTTTTTGTTTCAGGACCATGTCTTCTAACAACTCTTCCTCTATCTCCACTCCCCAGAATCAGACCGTAGAGATCCTGACTGCACTGCAAAGTCTGAAGGAAGCCCAGGAGCGAACAAACGACCTATTAGCGGAAGGATTGAGAAGGCAGGTGAATCAGGCACCAGCGGAAGTCTCCAATAGTAAAGGGATCCCTGTTAGACGAGGAAAAGAGAAGAAGATGAAGCGCTCACTTGTTTCCCCGCGACCGAAGTAGCAGAAGACCCAATGCTGTGGGTACTGCAAGAGGCCAGGACATCTTCAGAGGGATTGTCGCCGCGCCCAGGGGATATGCCTGATTTGCGGATCCAACGAACATCTCATCAACGGTTGCCCTAAAAGGAAGGAGCTACAAGGAGGAGACTCGTCCACACTCTCCACTTCTGCCATGTGATGATTATTGCGTAGTTCGAACTTCGAGGGTAGGGCCGACCCAGCGCAGGACTCAATTCGCGTGACGAGAGTGCAGCAGTCTAGTAATCGAAGAAGAGTTATCACGTTTCTGCTTTTAATAAAATGTTGTCACTTGTAAATATTTCTCTTTTCGTTTGAGGTCCTGTATCCGTTAAACTTTTGGCTGAATGTAATAAAATCCTGAGTTGTGATGTATGTATTACCTTTTTTCCCCCTCACTTTACTTATACCATTCGTTGCATCAGTATTCTAGATTTTGTTTTCAGTCCTTGCTTACCGCATATTTTTCCTGATTTTTCCTGATTTCAGTTCTTGTACTCCGTATCCTTGATTTTTCCTGTACTCCGTATCCTTGATTTTTCCTAATATGTTCCATTGTCTGATCATGACTCTTTCTTTTCAAGCCATAGCCCACCCTGGAGCAGCACCGCATCTAGATGAGGATGCACAGTCATGCGTTTCCTTAGACCGCATACTGGCGAATTCTGACGATGAGATCAATGGCTCCCAGGTTATTTTCGGGAACAGCGATTCCGAGGACGAAGGAGCCGCCGCCCTAGAAGTTGACATGATCAACGATTCCGACGACGAGGAAGTAGACCCTGAAGAGAACCCGATAGAGGAAGATCCCGAGGGAGGCCTGATAGAAGAAAATCCAGTGGAGGAAAATCCCATGGAAGAGGATCCAGAAGAAGAGAATCACATAGATGCAGACCTCGATGAAGAAGCTCCAGCTGAGGAAGAAGGACCAGAAGAACAAGACCCTGCGGTGGAAGAACTCCCAATGGCGGTCCCTGCGAGGCGCTATGGAAATAGACGCCCCCACCTGAGCGCGTGAGCCTACCGTAACCTGCTGAACCTCCACAACCGCAACTGACGGGATTTTAGCTGTTGTCTTCTCTGGCCAAATAAACCTATGTATAGTTTAGGGCCATCTGTTACTTTTTGAGAGTGCATCGTTTCAAATTTTCTAGAATGAAATAAACTTTCTGAGCTCGCAAATCTTTTGATTACTGTTTCACTTGATGCTTTGATTTTTCCCTACACCATTATTTCCTCCTGAGACCCTGACTGTCCACCCCTATACCCTGTGCTGTTTCGACCCTCACTTAGATTGACAAGTACCGCACCCTGATCTTTTGAATGGACCACCCTTCATCCTTCGTATATGCCTCGTTTGAGATCCTTCTGGGAGGGGAAATTGATAGTGAAATTCCGAGTTTGCTAACCTTTCGGATTTTTGATTCGCTTCATGTGTCGACCGATTCCTTCCCATACTTTCCCTCCCCTCCTGAGGTTCATTACTGTTCACCCTTACACCCTGGGCTGACCCGACCCCAATCGCTTCGACCTTCAGTTTAAAGCCGTCACACTCCGACCTTTTGAATGAGCCATACTCCATTGTAATCCCTACCCTAGCTAGCCCAATACATTTTGTGCTTTTCCCTGTTACCCTAACTATATTTAGGGACATCATTATTCGAAAATTTAATTTTCATTATTTTGTATTTATCGAAGAGTGCGTGTTATTGACTACTCCGTTTTATGTATTTTAAGTATACTACTATTCTTCTCATCACACATATTGTTTTGGTGCTATGCTTCTTATTTTCACCATGTGGTTTTCCAAGTTATGTTAAAATGGTTTGATTGATACGTTATTCTAAAAACGTTTTTAAACCACCGACAAGTCCTTCATTGTTTCATTATAATTATGCCTTATACTTATTATTTCTGCTGTGCTACTTTTGATATACATATATGCGCACATATTTGGGTTTCGATTTTATCGAACACGCCTTGAATATTATTGTTCGTTATTGTTATTTATATTCTCGTATACATGTAGTTTGTTCTTATAGTTGTTCCTGCTTTATACTTAATTAGACCTATCCTTTTGTATATTGTTCTTACACATATATATACCTTCAAAATTTTGTCCACCCGTTTTAACTAAATCACTATGTATTAGTGTTCGATGTGATAACTTTACGCTTATTATTTAATAGCTTGTCGTTTCTTTTAAATTTTGAGGACGAAATTTTTGTAAGGGTGGTATGATGTAATACCCAGCCCTTTTTATACCAATATCTGTATTTATGTTACTCTTAAAGTTTATTTATTTTATAAACATTATTTTTAGTATTTTAAAATCTCTAAACCTTTTTTCCTTTTATTTTAGCCGGCCCAAACAACCCAGCCCAAAAGAAACATTTTAATTAAATTAAACCCCAGCCCATTTCTTTTATTCAAAATTAAACCCAAAACTTTTATTTCCTCAGCCCATAACCTATATTTTTCCCAAGCCCATGTAAATTAAAATAGGATTTAAACCCCCGGCCCGCTTCTTTCTTTTCCCCATTTGATTTCTTTTCTCTCCACCGGCCCATACCCCAAGCCCACACCCTCCTCAGCCCACGTTGAAAATAAAATAGAATTTATTTTTATCCCGGCCCTTTTCCTTCAGCACGCAGCTGCCTACCAAACCCGGCCCACTACCCTCTCCTCTTCCTCAACGGCTATATTTTCCCGCTCACTTCTTCCGTTCCCGATCCGCTTCCTCCGCCCACGCTCGTGCCCACATCGCAGCGCCGTTACCCCGACTCGCGCGTCCCCTCGCGATCTACTCAGCCCACTCCCCTCTCTAACCCCTCATGATTCTTACTCTCAAAATTCCTCACCTCCCTCTCGAGAACCCATTCCCGCAGCCAGCGCTTCCATCACCCACCACTCTCGCCATCGTCGACGACGACTACGACCCATTACCCTCCTCCCTCGCTCACTCCCCTACACCAACAGAACTCCCTTCGCTACCTCACCCCTCAATCGAGCTCGAGACGAGCCCTGCACCCATCTCGACCCCCTATCCGCACTCGACGCCGATGAGCTCCCTACTGCCCCGAGCCGCCTCGTCGACCCGAGCACCACCTCCTCACCACCACTAAGCCCTTCTTCTCTCTCCCTCTCCTTACTTCTCTCTGTCTCTCACTCTTTCTCACTCCCCTCTCTGTTTCCCCTCTCTTTCTCTCTGGTTTCCTCTCCCTCTCAACCTCTATCTCTCCCTCTCTCTCTCTCTAGTTCTCTCTCTCAATCTCTCTGTCAATCTCTCAATCTCTCTGTCTATCTCTTTCAGTCTCTCTCTCAATTTCTCAATCTCTCTGTCTATCCCTCTCAATCTCTCTCTCAATTTCTCGATCTCTCTGTCTCTCTCTCAATCTCTCCATCTCTCCGTCTCTCTCTCTCTCTCTCCCCTTCTGCAATCCCTTTCCATCGGCCTCGACAGCACCAGCGACCCCCCTAACCGCAACAGCCCCGTCACCAAGCTCGAGCCAAGCGCAAGCCTAGTTGAGACTCGTCGTGCTGTTGCTACTTCGTGCCCATGCCGTGTCACCACTGCCTTTGCTGCCGTGCCATCAATTCATCGTCTAAGACAAGTATTTATACTTGCTACATACTAATCTAATTACATTACAAACTCAAATCGTATAGATTGCTAATTTACAATTTATGATAACTCATGTGATATATCTTTTCGATGTGTGCCCTCAATGAAAATATTCGTCTAAATTGACGGAATTGGTTTGTCTATGCTGGCCCATGTAGTGATGAATACTGTGTATAAATTTCACTGGAAAAACGACTGTTAATGGCTAAAACGAATACCCCCAAATTTACTCGTAAAACTAGAAATTTACCGTATCTGAAAATTCGTTAAAATCACCATAAACTAGGTACACACTAAAATGATGCGTTCGAGGGCTCAAATCGAAGCCGACTCGACGAATTGTAACCCTATACAAATTTCTATTTGTTCGTGTACTAATATTGAGACGATATTTGGGTCGGAGTGCGGCTTTGGACTGCAGTCCAGAGCGACTCTGGTTTTTGTTTCTGTTCCGTAACGTGTACCACTTAGTTTCCTGAACTCGTATGTCGCGGAACCCTACTTTTTATCAAAGGTGAATCTGTTAGCTAACTAACACAAGTGGTTTCATTCCGTTTCATTGTCGTTTGCTAATTAATTTGTAATTTAAAAGATCGGGACGTATAACAGTCCAGAACAGATTCAGAAGTGACATACTAGTGTTAAATAGTGTATAACTTTCGATGTACAGACACGATCGAGGATCCGTCTATTGCGTTGAACACCCAACTGAAAACTCTAGATTTCATTCAACTATAGTGTCGCTAAAATCTGATCCCAACTGGGATTAAAATGCGTTGCGAAACGGACTTCCGATTCTGAAACCGGATTTCCAGCAGTGAACGCTTAAAATGAAATGACCGTATCTCGTGATCCCGAAACCTGATTGACGTGAAACCAAATTTTCTGAATGGACAATCAAACATACTACTCATCCCCCATTCATCGTTTCGCTAAACTATGCACGTATGATTTATGATAAATTATGCAAGTAGTAGAATACCGATTTATGACATCTTAATCATGCTTTACATACTGTTTTTCTCATCATATCATACATATATCTCTGCATTGATAACCTAGTGATTATGTGCATTACCCAGTGTTAGATATTAGTGATGATTGTGGCAAGTACGTTAGTGTTCGTGCATGAGTGGATAAGTGAAAGTGACACGTACTTGTACACAATCAGTGAACCCTATTATTCTATTGCATTGTCGATGTCTGTGGGACGCGTGTAAGCGTGACTATAAGTGGTATGGGACACTTATGGAAACTCTTGCATGGGTGCCACAGATAAGGCACCGGACATTGCCCATTTATCTTGGGTATTAGTCGGGACGTGCTTGATGGAGATCCTGTCTCCAGTTCTCACGCAGACTTGTCATGGACCGACCGGTATTTGAGGTTATGGTTAGCGTTTGATATAGACCACGGGGTGTGGGGTAGTTTGAGTGTGAGTTCAACAGAATCTCGGGAGTCCCATGTCGGCTTATATATATGGAGATATATGGAGATTTACAGGGTATATGATTATTACCGTGAGTTACATTTTGGGCCCGTGGTCCCTTGCCCTTGGGTCCTACCCTTAGGTGGAGGACACTCACGAGTGGTTGACTCTCACACTTGGACTGGCGATAGGCTCAGTGACCTGTACAGTGAGACTTAGAGACTGATAGGGATAATGGCATTAATATACATTTCTTTCTGTGTTGGCATACCTGGCATACTATATAACTGCTTTACTGTTCACCTGATCTACTAGACACTGCATTGGTTACTCCATGTTCATATATTTACTGTCTTGGTTTACTGTTATACATCCATTATTACTCTACGAGTTACTACTTATACCTATATATATATATATATATATATATTCATATATATATATATATATTGCTATCGTGTCACTCTGACGACCTGAGTATGCATGTTCAGAGTGAGAAATGGATATAGCTTGGATCAGGATCAGACGTACCTCGAAAACTTCGCGGACATATTGATCAGCTACTCAGAGCTATACCCCTTGATCTCCTTCTAGTTAGTTCCTTTGTATTTGCTTTGTTTCAGTTACTGCATTTCTCATTACCTGTGCATTGTTTTACTGATTACCACGTAAAGCTAGAAGCCGAAGTGTGACTACGGCAGGATATTTCCTAGACCGTAGGAGTATGGCTGGCCTTGTCAACCCCTCGTATTCCGTATTTTGGGAAGCGGGGCGTGACAGTGTAGCCCAGAACACCTTGAGATACTACTGGAGTACCTACCAGTAAATTTCCTGCCTCGTCCGAGCGCTTTGTGTAATGGCTCTCCTAGACACAGCGCGATCTCACCCCCAATACCGGGAGAGACGAATCCCTTGCCGATCCACTCACTTGCCTCTATGTGTCTCGGGACTGTACCAAAAAAAAACCTGTTTGCATGACTCCTTTGAGCCATGGTAGGGTAGAAATCAAAGCACAGTGGGAACTCACACGAGACAAATGACGATCTCAGGTTGATGAACTAACCTGTACACATGTCACCAGGGAACTGCTATCTGACGCTAGGTATAATACCAACTAGCAGGTTCCCGGCGAGTCCTGTCCGGTGTACTCATAATCCAATGAGCGCCTGTATACATCTTAGGTGATCCAACTGACACTAATGGCTTGTGAGACCGGCCACCGCCCCTCGTCGGGGTCTCGACTGTATACACTAGTCTACTCCGGAGTATCGATGCCCTTTCTCGAAACTCCCATGACTAGGGACCACTTTTAAGGATGTGCTTATGGACTACCCAACTCTCACGTATATGATCGCCATCATACTGTTGGTAGTCAAGCAGGATCCTAAGGGCTCTATCAACGTGTAATAGTGAACAGTCACCTAAACCTGTACACGATGATAAAGGCAAACCAGATAGCATACTATCATCATGAGTAAGACTGTCCTACTGGTATAAGTCCTCCCTCAATCATTGCAATTACGTACCTGTGATCCAATAATTGACTTTGAGGGCACTACATCCAACGCGCCTGTTGTACCGGAGCACATTGCTATGCTTGGGGCTGGAATGCAGGACTTGCGCCAGATGATGGGATCTTTAGTTGAGGCCATTCGAGCGTAGGGGCGGGCGGTTGTTCCACCCGTTGCGGGGACCGCAATGGTACCTACTATTCCGGAAGTCGCAGCTACAGCTCCAGAGGTTATCACCGTGTCACTGTCAGAGTTCATGAGGCCGAGGCCTCCGGTTTTCACCGGCACAGATGCAGCTGAGGATTCGCAGTAGTTTATCGACCGGATGGCCAGGATACGTCGTTCGCTCCAATGCTCCGACGCGAGATGGGTGGAGTTCGCGAGCTTTCGTCTGGAGGGTCTGGCCCAGAAGTGTTGTGAGTCGTTGGAGAGGGGCACAGCCGCAGGTCTTGCTCCTATGACCTGGGCTGAGTTTGTGACGGTGTTTCTTGCCCGTTTTCTTACACCGAGCGTCAGGGATGCACGAGCACGCCGATTTGAGTCATTACGCCCGACTCCGGGGATGACGGTGGCTGAGTACGATGTACTGTTTACAGAGCTGTCTGTGTATGCTCCATATTTAGTAGCTACTGAGGTGATGCGGGTGAAGAGGTTCGTTCGAGGCCTGCTTACCAAGTTGTTCCTGGCTATCAGCATTCAGCACTGTGACACGTATGCAGCAGTGGTGGACGCAGCCCTATTGGTTAAGGAGCGTCTTTCTGAGTCGTCAGTTGCTCCGGAACCGAAGAGGGTTCATACTGGTGATTCAGTGGGGAGGCGGGCGTTTAGACGTCGTGACATTTCCCGTTCAGATACTGTGGGTAGTGGAGGTTCAGGACGAGGTCGGCTTTTTAGCTCTTATCCTCAGGAGAGTCAGCAGTTTGCATCTGGATGTTACCGGTGCGGGAGTATGGATCATCGGGTTCAAGATTGTGCTGAGCCACGTGTGAGAGAGGCAGCTGTACCGCAGGTTACCTTACCACCTTCTCCAACACAGAGGGCGTTGCCCCTTATGCCTGTTGTTGGTCCGCGTCAGACTCATGTGCAGAGAAGTTGGGGTCGCGGTGGTTTTGTACCGAGAGGGCGGAGTTGTAGAAGCAGAGGTCAGCCGTTCGCCGGTAGAAGGCAGGCTCGGGTGTTTGCCTTGACTCACCAGGACGCGCAGGCGTCCAATGCTGTGGTTTCAGGTACCCTTTCTGTTTGTTCTTATGATGCACATGTTCTTTTTGATCCGGGATCTACGTATTCGTATGTTTCTACGCACTTCGTGCTGAGTTTGGGCTGAGAGTCGTGTTTTCTAGATTAGCCGCTTGTTGTGATTTCACCTGTTGGCGATTCTTTCGTCGCGCGTTTTGTGTTTCGGTCGTGTGCCATTCAGATTGGAGATAGAGAGTTGTCTGTCGACTTGATCCTTTTAGATATGTTGGACTTCGACGTTCTCCTTGGCATGGACTGGTTGGTAGCTTGTTTTGCATCGGTGGACTGCCGTGAGAAGACTGTCAGTTTTAGTTTTCCGGGCGAGTCTGTTCGTGTTGTGCAGGGGGACCGTGGTGCCGCCCCTCACAGTTTGATTTATATCCTTTGCGCTAGTCGGCTTTTGAGGAGAGGATGTCAGGGAATCTTGGCGTTCATTCATGATACCGGAGCCACAGTGGAGTCGTTGGACCAGGTTCCTACCGTGCGAGAGTTTCCCGACGTTTTTCCCGATGAGTTACCTGGGATGCCGCCAGAGCGCGATATTAGTTTTGCATTGATCTGATTCCCGGCATGGGGCCTATTTCTATATCGCCTTATCGGATGGCTCCGGCGGAGCTTAGAGAGATTAAAGATCAATTGCAAGAGTTTCTTGATAGGGGACTTATGCGTCCGAGTGTTTCGCTGTGGGGAGCTCCTGTTCTGTTCGTTAAGAAGAAGGACGACAGTTTGAGGTTGTGTGTGGATTATCGTCAATTGAACCGAGTTACGGTGCGGAATAGGTATCCTTTACCTCGTATTGACGATTTATTTGACTAGCTCCACGGTGTGAAACATTTTTCTAAGATTGATTTGCGTTCGGGTTATCATCAGTTGCGGGTTCGGAATGATGACATTCCGAAGACTGCTTTTCGTACGCGCTATGGGCATTATGAGTTTCTGGTGATGTCGTTCGGACTCACCAATGCGCCAGCAACGTTCATGGATCTGATGAACCAGATTTTCAGGCCGTTCCTCGACCAGTTTATTATTGTGATTATTGATGACATACTGGTCTACTCTAGGAGTCGTGAGGACCATGAGCAGCACTTGAGGATTGATTTGCAGATATTGAGAGAGCACCAGCTGTATGCTAAATTCTCAAAGTGCGCGTTTTGGCTTGATAGAGTTGACTTCCTGGGTCATGTGGTGACGGGTGACTGTATTCTTGTAGACCCGAGGAAGATCGAAGCTGTACAGCTTTGGCCCAAACCTGTATCTGTGACAGAGGTCCGCAGCTTTTTGGGCTTAGCTGTTTATTATCGCCGTTTTGTGCAGGATTTCTCGAGTATCACAGCACCGCTGACTGGACTGACCTGGAAGGGAGTTCCTTTTCTTTGGACTGATGCGTGCGAGCAGAGTTTTCAGCAGTTGAAGACTCGGTTGACGACGACACCAGTTCTATCTTTGCTTCTAGATCGGGCGGCTATGTTGTTTACTGTGATGCTTCTCGAGTGGGGCTCAGTTGTGTATTGATGCAGCATGATAGAGTTATTGCTTATGCTTCTAGACAGCTGAAGAAGCACGAGCAGAATTACCCAACTCACGATCTTGAGATGGCCGCGGTGGTCTTTGCGCTGAAGATTTGGAGACACTACTTGTACGGGAAGTCGTGTCAGATCTTCACGGATCACAAGAGCTTGAAGTACATCTTCCAGCAGCGGGATCTGAATCTGCGACAGCGCCGTTAGATGGAGCTTGTGAAGGATTATGATTGTAAGATCCTTTATCACCATGGCAAGGCAAATGTGGTAGCTGATACTTTGAGTCGTAGGCCCGGGGGTAGCTTGTCCCAATTGAGCGCAGTTCAACGACATTCTTCGGCAAATTGGCAGATCTTGTGCGATGGTAGAGTACAGTTTGAGTTCACTTCCGCTGGCGGACAGCTTGCTCATGTCCGCGCCCGCCCACTGCTCTTTGATCGTATCTGTGAGGCGCAGCCCAGTGATGCCCGTTTGTCTGAGATTCTTGAGCTTATGCGGCAGGATACAGTTTCAGAGTTCATGATTGATGATCACGGTGTGCTACGATGTGGGACTCGCTTGTGCGTACCAGATGCTGATGGGTTGAGACGCGAGATCCTAGAGCAGGCACATCATTCAGCCTTTAGCATTCATCCAGGTTCCACCAAGATATACCGTGACTTGAGGGACTTTTACTGGTGGGAAAGGATGAAGTGCGATATTTCGGACTTCATTTCGAGGTGCCTGACTTGTCAGCAAGTCAAGGCTTAGCATCAGAGGCCGGCAGGCGAGTTGCAGCCTTTACCCATTCCGGAGTGGAAATGGGTGCAGATTTTCATGGACTTCGTTGTGGGTCTACCCAGGACTAGTCGAGGGTATGACTCCATTTGGGTGATTGTTGACCGGTTGACGAAAGCGGCTCACTTCCTTCCAGTAAAGACCACTTTCGGTTATGCTCAGTATGCTCAGTTGTACATAGATGAGATTGTGTGTTTGCACGGTGTTCCCACATGCATCGTATCTGACAGAGGCACCCAGTTTACTAGCCGTCTTTGGCAGAACGTTCAGGAAGCTTTGGGTACCCGGTTGAGTTTTAGCACCGCTTTTCATCCACAAACCGATGGTCAGTTGGAGCGGACTATACAGACTCTGGAGGATATGCTTCGTGCGTGTGTGCTTGATTTTGGTGGCAGTTGGGATCGTCACTTTCCGTTGATTGAATTCTCCTACAATAACAGTTATCATGAGACGATTCAGATGGCGCCTTTTGAGGCTTTGTATGGTAGGAAGTGTCGATCGCCAGTCTGTTGGACCGAACTCAGTGAGAGTAAGGTTTTGGGACCCCAGCTAGTTCAGGAGACTACGGAGATGATCCAGCTGATTCAGGACAGGATGAGAGCAGCCCAGTGAAGACAGAAGTCTTATGCCGACCGTCGTCGTTGTAGACTTGAGTTCGCAGTGGGGGATTATGTATTCCTGTGGATATCTCCGATGAAAGGCGTTATGAGATCTGGGAGGAAAGGGAAGCTCAGTCCCATATTTGTAGGTCCTTTCGAGATCCTTGAGTGAGTGGGTTCTGTTGCTTATCGTTTGGCGCTCCCGCCTAGTTTTCTGGATGTTCACCCCATTTTCCATGTGTCGATGATTCGTAGATACCTTCATGATCCTTCTCACATGATTCAACACCAGACCGTTCAGCTTGAGCGCGATCTTTCGTTCACCGAGCAGCCGGTAGTTATATTGGATCGGCAGGTGAAGAAACTTCGGTCAAAGGTCTTGCCATCTATGAAGCTTCTTTGGCGTAGCCCTACTAGTGAAGATATCACATGGGAAGCCAAGAGCGAGATGCGGAAGAAATTCCCTCATCTCTTCGATGGTACGCGTAGTTAAATTTTTAATTCGGGGACCGAATTTCTTTAAGGGGGAGATTGTAACGTTTTAGAAATCGTTATGTGTTCATATCAGATTATTGTATTTTTATACCGCCCAATTTTTATCATATTGCTTATCGGTAGGTACTCTTGAGCCGTGTTTGCTAGTCAATTGCAGGATACAGGTTCTCGGCTCTAAACGGTGAAATTCATGTAAAAACACGACAAAATCCGGGTTCCTGCCAACCACAGACAAAACACGGGTCTCCGCTCTTTATCCGTCTGTTGCCACACATTAGTTGAGGAGACAAAATGGCAAATCGATTGTCATTTTCATGCACAAGGCTCAATGGCAACACAAGATCCAAGAAATCTACGCGGAGCTCAAGAAAATCGTGGCAAAAAGATCCACATCCAATCACCTTTTGGACTACTAAAATTCTGGAAGAAATGTGGAAAGATTATCAGAAAAATCATATACCAGACTGAAGTACATGAAAGACCAGGGAACCCCACAAAGTCCGAGAAGCCAATTCCACTAAAGTGCCGCGGTTCCGCGGCATAAGCATGCTTAGGCCGCGGAACCGCGGCCTTATGGCCTCCTCATGTGCTGATGTTTCAGGGGTAGTTTTGTCTTTTCATGAGGGGACAGTTTTTTGCCCTAGGTTTTCAGTTGCCTGCCTATAAATATCCCAGAACTTGCCAAAGTGAACGGTGCATAATCTTGTATTTTCTAGGTTTTAGAATACTTGATCTTCTTCCTCTTCTCATCTCTTCTCCATTGAAAAACTTGTAGTGAGCTTTTGTGAGTGAAGAATGATGAATAAAGAAGTTCATTTTATTATCATACTTGTCTTGCTCTTATGTTAAATGCTTGTAATTTTCATTTGTTAACTTAGTTGTTGTTATTTCTTGTTGTTTCTTTCTTTCTCTTTTTCTTTATCCTTAAAACAACCATGATGCTTACGCTTGATCCTTGCCAAGGTGAGGTCGCAAATAGCTAGTTGTTATCTTCTAATCTCCTTCTTTCTATCTTCCTCTTTGTTTTGTTTTCTTTTCATTATGATGTGTGAGTAGTTTCCATACTTGTTAGGGTAGGATAAGGGAAGTTTGAGAGAAGGAAATCTCTCTCACTCTTTCCTTGCCCAACATCTTAAATCGACTCCCGTTAATTGAACCACAATCCGCTCCCTACGGCACCCTATCCTACATGATAGCGGTGATTCCGTAGTGAGACCGGTTGTGGTTAAATTAACCGGAGGTTATGGCTAAGAGCCAAGAACGGACGGACAAGCACTAAAAGGAAGAACTTAAACGTTGGAAAGCCTAGCTTATACTCGCAAGTTCCTTCCTAGTCGTGCTAATCCCCGTTGTTGCCGATTACCGTAACACCGATATTAAGAGTGGCAACGAAAGAAGTGAGCGACTCCTAACTCAAACTAACCAAATCCTAACCCTAACAAGCTCTCTTTACATATCATTTTAACACTTAGATAATCACAAACAAATCTGGACTTTCGGACTTAACTCGTTAAAGCACATAGAAAAAGATCCCCATCTCCCTGCGGACGACCCGTACTCAACCGGCTAGCTACAAGCGAAACCGTTTTGATTGCGGTAATTAACTAAACTTGAACACGCAGAATCGTTAACAATCAAATGGCGCCATTGCCGGGGAGATGGTAGTTTATTTTCTTGTGTAATTTCGGGTTAACTTGTGAATATAAATATAACCAAAACAAAAATATATATATATATATATATACTTTGTAAAGAAAAATCATCTTGTTATTTTTGATTAGTTTTTGTGCAAGTGTGCAGGATAATACGGAGTTCGAGTTCAGTGTCAAAGACGTGGGAAGATAGACCCACATTTCGCGGCTACACCGCGACGGATCAAAACGAAGCAAACGGTCTACTATAAAAATCTGGAGCAGATACATTAGGCAAGTCAAAATTCAGCACATCCAGACAAGCAGAGGACACCCAGACGAGCCCACACCAGAAAACTGAAGGCCCAAGCCCATCATACCGCCGCGGAACCGCGGCATAAGGAGGCTTAGGCCGCGGTTCCGCGGCCGTTTGGTGCCTTCGGGCTGCCAAAATCCCTGTAAGTGTTTCTCTCCTCTCTTCCACCCCTCTGGACTCCAATAAACTGTGTTTTCTGCAGCATTCTTTGCGCCGCGCTAAAAATAAAAATTGTTTGCAGTTGATTTGTTACCGCTTTGCATTCATTAATACGGACTTAAGGGGCTTGAAACCAATTCAGATTTGGTGGGGATTTCATCACCCTTCCCAGGACCCCAGAAATCACAAAAAGCATATGCATTGACTATTGTTAAATTAAAAAATACTAGACTCAGCCCTAAGGACTTCGCGCTCAATAGGACAGAGGACTAATTACAGGCATCGGCCGTTTATCCTATCATGACTTTGCGGTGTCTAGGCAAGTGTGACGAAGGCAAGTGGTTATTTAATTAAGGAATTTCGCGAAAGCGTTGGACAACCTCCCACTTACCTGGCACTTATCTGGCCGCAATTGGCGGAGAAGAGGCAGTTTGAGGTCCTGTTTCTAGTTCTTTGGAACAGTTAGGAGCTGTCTAGCTGACCTAGGTGACCCTAGATCTAGGTGTGATTGTGCATATCTTGTTTGTGATTGCTTAAAGCCGTAAATCCGTACTTATTTCTGTAAAGCTCTTTCTAAAAAAAAAAAAAGGAAAAAATCAAAAACTTTTATAAAAACTTGCCCTTTGTCGCCAAAATCCATTTTTCACCCACCACCCATCGCCTTTCTCCATTGACGTTTTCTTACCCTCACCTTCTCCGCTTTGACTATACTAAACTCGTTTAGTGTATGTCCGCTTGGACTCGGGACACTAGCGCCCGCCTAGTCCGCGTTACGTTAGTCGCTACCGACTACGCGATCGACTCAGACGTCGAAACTCCGTCCACTACTCTTTCACCTTTACCTTTGCCGGCCAACTCCGACGTTGACCGGAATTCTGTTCATACATCTTCACCTTCACCATCACCAACCTCTTCTTCCGCGATGTCAGGATTTAATCCGAACATCTCTTTGACTACCCCTGGATTGGCTCCACCTCCTACGGAGACCAATAACCCACCACCACCGCCTGTTGTAGCGCCGCAGCGAATCGCGCTCCAGGATCGTTTCTATCCCACCCGTTCTGCACTTCCCACCTGCCTTTCTCTTCCACCGGCCAATGGGGATAATTTTGAAATTAAGCCCCACTTCATCAACATGTTTCCACGATTTCATGGACTTGAATCTGAAGATGCCTATATCTTCATCAATAAATTTCAAAACGTTTGTGCCATGATGAAAACCACCCATCTGTCGGACGATGCTATACGTCTACGGGTCATTCCGTTCACTTTATGCGATCTTGCTGAAAAATGGCTGTATAGCACCGCTTCTTACTCCATAACTAGTTGGGACGAGTTTGTTAAAGCGTTTCTCAAAAAGTTCTATCCGAATCATAAAACCGTAAGGATTCGCAATGAAATCAACCAATTCTCTCAGCTTCCTTCTGAACCCTTCTGGAAGTGCTTTGACCGGTACAAAGACCTTCTTGTTCAGTGTCCTCACCACGGTATAGAGAAATGGCAACTTTGCCAAACCTTATACGAGGGCCTGAACCCAGCAACGAAGCAGTTGTTGGAAACCATCTGTCAGGGCCACTTCCTATCGAAATCTGACGAGGAAGCATGGCAATTCTTTGACGACCTTGCGGAGCAAACGCTACAATGGGAGAGCACCAGACCGACTTCTTCTTCTTCTACCTCCACTTCTACCGGTCAGTCTAGGGTAGGAATTCACCAACTTGACGTCTCTATTGCTATGAAAGCTGAAATGGCTGCGATAACGAGAAAGCTTGAAGCGATAGAGAGCAAATTTTCTTCTCCTGCTCCTACCCCTGTTCTCCCCCTTCGCACCATTTGTGCTTGTTGTTCCGATCCTTCTCACTTAACTGAAGAGTGTCCTTACAATCCACCATCGCAAGGACAGGATCAGGTTAATGCTGCATTCCAGCAAAGACCGAAGAATGATCCATACTCTTCCACCTACAATCCCGGTTGGAGGAACCACCCAATTTCGCCTGGAATCAGAATCAGAATCAATTCCAAGGCAACAATTTCCAAAGGGCCCCTCCGCCGCAACAACAAGCGCAACAACAAACTCAACAGCAGTTTCAGCAACCCTTCCAACCCCAACCTTTCCAAAATCAGACGAACAACTTTGCACCCAACAATTCTTTTCCACCAAACAACTTTGTTCCGACAAACAACGATAAGGTTTCCTCGCTCGAACGAAGTCTGGAGGCGTTCGTCAAACAATCGACTCAATCCACCGCAAACATCCAGTCTTCCATTCAGTCCTTAGTGCAACACACTGCCGCTCACGGGCAAAGCATCAAAACCATCGAGGCCCAGATTGCACAACTGAATGCGGCCTTAAGCGAGCGAGAGAAGGGGAAGCTCCCGTCCCAACCACTCCCAAATCCCGTTCACCCACAGAATGTACATGTTGCTCTTGAACAACAGAATCATAATGTGAGTGCCGTGACCACATTGAGATCGGGAAGGATGCTGCAAAACAACATCAGCACACGGATTAATGATGACACCCCGGCCGCTTCTTCTACTACTTCTTCTTCTTCTTCTTCGTCTCCTGCTTCTTCGTCTTCTGAGCCTATTCTCCGTTCTTCACAAGGCTCTCCTTCCTCTTCTTCTGCTTTGAATGGACCCACTTCTCACTCCACGAAAACACCTGTTCTGGGATCCGTTCCTACTCCACAATCTCCTCCACAAGTATTAGAGTCAACCAATTTTAAAAACGTCCCATTTCCAAACCGGTTGAGGTCTAATAAATAAAATCCTCAAATGGAGAAGATTCTGGAGTTATTTATGCAGGTTAACATTAACATTCCTCTTTTAAATGCTGTCCAACAAGTCCCGTCCTACGCGAAAATCTTAAAGGACTTGTGCACGAAAAAGAGGAAGTCTCAGTTACCCAAGAAAGTTTTCTTGGTTAGTGCTGTGAGTGATGCCCTTACCCAATCTTTACCACAAAAATGGAAGGACCCTGGCTGTCCTACGATTTCTATTACCATTGGGGATAAGAACATCAACCGCGCACTATTAGATCTTGGTGCCAGTGTTAACCTGCTTCCGTACTCAGTATACGAGCAATTAGGCGTAGGAGAGCTGAAACCCACGCACTGCACTCTCCAAATGGCCGACCGATCGATCATCCATCCTAGGGGTGAGCTAGAGGATGTGTTAATCAAAGTCGGGGACTTCATATTCCCCGTTGACTTCATTGTATTAGACACACAGCCTGTAGCTAACCCCCGGAATCAAATTCCGGTGATACTCGGTCGCCCATTCCTTGCAACCTCAAATGCTGTGATCAATTGTCGCAATGGTTCGATGAACCTCTCTTTTGGAAACATGACGATTGAACTCAACATTTTTAGGTTGGGGAATCAACCCGCTGAACCTAATGCTCATATACTGGACGTCTGCTCGATCCAGGAGATCACCCCAGAAGAATGTGAATTCAAGGAGTTTCTGTTTGATCACGATAATCTTGACGCCACTAGTGCGTTCCTCCTCGAACCTGCTGCTGTTTCTGCGCCCGACAACGACTACGAGTGTTTCACGTTCTCGAAAGATCTTAGCCGCTCACAACCCGAGTTTGAATCCTTCGAATTTCCGGATGAGTTACCTGAACCATCCAACTCGGTCGCCTACACTCGTTTTGAACCTTTGCTGGAGTCCTTTGAGTTCGAGACCTCTTCACCAATCTTGCCTTCAATCGTTTCACCTCCATCGCTCGAACTCAAGCCTTTGCCGTCTCATCTTAAGTACGCTTACTTAGGTGAGAACGAGACCCTCCCTGTCATCATCTCGGCTTCTCTAGCTCCCGAGCAAGAGAAAGCCCTTCTCACGGTCTTGCACAGCAACAGGCAAGCTTTTGGCTGGTCCATGGCGGACATCAAGGGGATTAGTCCCCTGATCGTTGAGCATCACATTCATCTGATGGATGATGCCAAACCAGCCCGGGATCCACAAAGACATCTCAATCCAGTCATGAAAGAGGCTGTGAAGAAGGAGATCGTAAAATGTCTAGATAGTGGTATCATTTACCCTATCTCTGATAGCCAGTGGGTTAGCCCCATTCATGTTGTCCCCAAGAAGTCGGGCATCACGGTCATAACCAACGAGGCGAACGAGTTAATCCCTACTCGCACCCAAACTGGGTGGCGAGTATGCATTGATTACAGAAAACTCAACGCCGCAACTCGGAAGGACCACTTTCCGCTACCTTTCATTGACCAAATGCTTGAACGATTGGCCGGACACGAATACTACTGCTTTCTTGATTGCTACTCTGGCAATAATCAAATTCCCATCGCCGAAAAAGATCAGGACAAGACCACTTTCACTTGTCCTTTCGGCACGTTTGCATATCGTCGCATGCCCTTTGGGTTATGCAATGCGCCCGCTACCTTCCAGCGGTGTATGATGGGAATCTTCTCTGACATGGTGGAAAAATTTCTGGAGATTTTCATGGATGATTTCTCCATCTTCGTAGAATCCTTCAACGAGTGTTTGCTGCATCTTGACGCTGTCCTTACCCGATGTAAGGACAAGAATCTCACATTGAATTGGGAGAAGTGCCACTTCATGGTGCGCGAAGGTATTGTCTTAGGACATATCATCTCGCAAAATGGCATAGAGGTTGACAAAGCAAAGATTGAGGTCATTTCCAATCTACCTCCTCCCCGATGCGTCAGAGATATCCGAGCCTTCTTTGGCCATGCCAGTTTCTATAGACGGTTCATCAAGGACTTTAGCAAGATTGCTAGGCCCTTGACTCTTTTGCTGGCCAAGGACACGCCATTCGACTTCAACTCGAGCTGTGTGACTGCATTCGAGTCATTAAAAAGCTCACTCACTTCTGCTCCCGTTCTTTCTTCACCTGACTGGACGCACCCATTTGAGATTATGTGCGATGCATCCGACTTTGCCATTGGTGCTGTCCTTGGACAACACATAAACAAGATGCCACACGAATCTATTATGCAAGCCGAACCCTGAACGACGCCCAACTCAATTATACAACAACTGAGAAGGAATTCTTGGCTGTTGTATTCGCTTTAGAAAAGTTCAGGCCCTACCTCATCGGCTCTCCAGTCATTGTCTACACAGACCATTCTGCTCTGCGCCATCTTTTTGCGAAGAAAGATTCAAAATCTCGGCTAATACGTTGGATCCTCTTGCTTCAAGAATTTAACCTTGTCATTAAGGACAAACGAGGATGTGAAAACGTAGTTGCCGACCATCTCTCACGACTTCCTTCTTCGCCTTCGCTTCCAATTCCGATCAACGACGTTTTCCCGGATGAACAGCTCTTGACAGTATCTTGCGAACCCTGGTTCACAGATATTGTGAACTATTTGGCCACGGGATTACTACCGACTGAATGGTCCAGTCAGGACAGACTTAGCTTCTTATCCCAAGTAAAACACTTTTACTGGGACGAACCCTATTTGTTCAAGTACTGTCCCGACCAGATTATTCGTCGGTGTGTCCCTGACGAGGAATTCAAGAGTGTGCTGTCATTTTGCCACGATCAAGCGTGTGGCGGGCATTTTGGCCCCAGAAAGACAGCTGAGAAGATCTTGCAATGTGGTTTCTACTGGCCACAACTCTTCAAAGACGCTCATGACTATTGCAAGACTTGCTCCCGGAGCCAACACTTGGGCCGGATATCCCGGAGGAACGAGATGCCGCTCCAACCGATCTTGGTTGTGGAGATTTTCGATGTTTGGGGGATAGATTTCATGGGGCCGTTTCCCAGCTCTTTTGGGAACTTGTACATCCTTCTCGCTATTGATTACGTCTCTAAATGGGTCGAGGTTGTGCCCAGCCGGACTAACGACAACAAGGTTGTCGTTAGGTTCCTTAAAGAAAACATTTTCTCCCGGTTTGGGCACCCCCGAGCGATCATTAGCGACAATGGAAGTCATTTCTACAATAAGACTTTTGAGGCCTTGATACGAAAATATTCCATTAATCATAAGCTCTCTACGCCCTACCACCCCCAAACCTGCGGGCAGGCCGAAGTTTCAAATCGGAAAATCAAGCAGATACTGGAGAAGACGGTTTCCAAAAACCGTAAGGATTGGTCGCTGAAACTCACTGATGCCCTTTGGGCATTTCGAACCGCTTATAAGACCGACCTTGGCATGTCTCCCTATCGGCTTGTGTACGGAAAAGCCTGCCACCTACCTGTCGAAATAGAGTATCGCGCATTTTGGGCGATAAAGGAGTTGAATCTGTCTCTCGAAGATGCGGACAGCCATCGGAAGCTGCAGTTGAACGAATTAAGTGAGCTTAGGGATGTGGCTTACGATAACGCGGTTGTCGTTAAGAATCGAATGAAGGTGTTTCACGATAAACACCTTTTGTGTTAGTTATATGTATGCCCTAGAGGCCATTACTGTACATAGGATGTATATTATAGTGGATGCTGGGACATATATAGGGAGGACTTTCTTGCTCGACATGATAGTATGCTATCTGGTTGAACTTTACCTTAACGTGTATACTGATTGTCTCTCTGTTACATGTTGGTAAAGCCCTTAGGATCTGTACTTGACTACCTGGACTATGATGCGGATCATACTAGTGGGGACATGGTAGTCCATAAGTACATCCTTCAAAGTCCCTAGTCGTGGGTGTATCGAGACGGGGCATCGATATACCAGAGTAGACTAGCGTATACCTTCTCGACCCATACAGATGGGCGATGGATGATCCCATATCCATCGGTGTTTGACATCAGAGATGATATACGGGTGCTCAGTAGAGACTGGGTACACTGGACGGACTCGCCGAGAACTCCCAGATGGTATTATACCTCACGTCAGATGGCAGTTCTCTGGTGACACTGGTACAGAGTAGTCTGTTGACCCGAGATCATCATAGAGTCTTGTATGGTTCCCACTGTGCTTTGATTTCCATCTTACCACGTCCAAGAGGGCGTGCAAAACGGTGGTTTTTGGGTACAGTCCCGAGTCACATGGAGGCAATGAGCGATAGGAGGGGATTCGTCTCTCCCGGTATAGGGGGTTGATGTTGCGCTGTGTTCGATTGGCTATAACAGGAAATCCCTGGCCAGGGTTGCTGAGATTTGCTGGTAAGTGTTACCAGTAGTTTCTCGAATTGTTATAGACCTCATATCGACACGACTTATTGAGCTATTGGGGTCTGACGTTTACCACCCCTAGGCGAGATATGCGACAGATTAGACGATCAGACCGGACTGTACGGTAGTGTTACTGGTCGGATTCACTGGAGTGTGAGCGGGCTTGCTCGTCGATCTTCAGATCGCTCAATACCCGGGTGGCCGTTACGTTTAGCAGACCGCTTGCGGCTTGTGGATGCTTGATATGATCATCATCTGCTGCCGGCGTATTGACGAGTCTTTAGAGTCCTACACAGAGGTTTCCTGGCTCAAGCGAAACGAAATAGGAGCGCATATGAGATATGTGCGGGACCGAGAATAATACGTGTATGTGATACCGTATTCCATTCTCGCGATGAATGTATCGAATGGTTGTATGCGATATAACCTAGTTATCGATTCAGGCGTTGATTCGATAAGCCGATACATTGTATACTAGTCGGTTGTGTGCGACATGACCGGATAATTGAATCAAGTATTGATTTAATGATTTAATGTATAATTATATATTTGATATATTACTTTGCATTAACTAGTATCGGTTCACTTTAAAATGGATTTTCTCACTCGGGTGTGCGCATTACATATGCGATATGATTTTGTGCACTTGATTGTATCATGTTTGATGATGCATGTTTACTTGGTTAAGTGCAAAGAATTAAACCATGGTTAAAAGAATGGCTAGGGTTTCATTTCCTTTATTTATTCATTTATTTATTTATTTATTCATTTTGGAAAAGAAGAGAAAAGAATGGTTGCTAGATTTGGAGTTTAGTTGAAGCTTCATGAAGCTTTGATAAAGTCAACCATACTTATCTCATCCTTAACCCTAACCATTCCCACTAACCATGATTGATTCTCTACACTTGACTAGAGTTAAAATTATGATAAGAATTCATTTTCTTTTCTTTTTCAATTAACTTATCATATAAGCTTCTTCTTCTTCTTCCTTGACTTCAAGAAGAAAAGCTTCACCTCATCAATGGTGGATTGATGATTTGAGTGAGAAATCCAATTCTAAAGTCTACCCACTTCCTATTTCTTCATCCTCTACCTCTTGCCAAGTAGTAGAGTGTGTTTACTTCACAAGTTTCTTGACTTGGTGAAGTTGGAGCTTGATTCATCGATGCCTCGACGTAGATCATCTTCGGCATGGACATCGACGACCTAGCTTGCCTATTCTCCGACGAAGCCGATCCTAGAGCCCGGATTTGACTTGGACAGTGGAGAGGACTTCATTGCGGAGCTATGGAGGTGGAGCACCGGATCTACAAAGGTTGTATTTCCGTTTTCTCATTAGTTAAGTGTTAACTAGTTCTTTTCGCCTAGACATCTAGTTATCGATCCGTAGTTTAGGGTTTGTAGGCACCATAATTTTTGAAATTGCCATGGTTGATGGCTTGGGAGACCTCACTTGAGTGCTTAGGAACCCTGCAGTGGTATCAGAGCCTAGCTAGAGCCTTAGGCGAAGTCCAGACGGAAATTGAAGTCCGAACGAACCCGGAACTCCAAAACAAATATGCTCTCTGTACTTTTTTCAAAACAGTGCATTTTTCCACATTAAAAATATTCAGAAAAACATGCAGGAAAATATAAGAGTAACTGTGCAATTCGTAGACCTAATTCTATTAAAGCGCCGCTCTTCCGCGGCACGAGTATGGCTCGTGCGGCGGAAGCGCGGCCATTTTGTCGTTTTCTGTGGGGTTGTTTGCACAGTAACTCCTATTTAGCTGTGCTGAGTTCTCTGGATATTTTTAAAATTTTATTCAAGTGTTGAATAATATGGAATGTTTTGGAGATTCGGTATTTCGATCGGAGTATCAAATTTTGTCTGTGTGGCTTTCCGGATAAATTTTAGAATATGTTAAAAAGTTCGACCGGATATAAATACCCAACTTTTCCCCTGTCGGGAAATTTCCAAGTGTTGGATTTTTCCGTAGTTTGACGACGTTCTAAGTAGTGCAAGTAACGCGATGGTCCCTCTAGAAGACACAAACCTTAACTCGATTATGTGACCGTCTTGAACTGCCCTTTGAACCTTCGGGTTTGGGGCAGTACGGCGTGCCACATGTGAGGCGTTGGCTTGACCCTTCTACGGCTGGACCGTTGGTACTGAGGTACGAACTGAATGTTGTTAGACTAGTTTCATGTGTTGATCTGTATCGGGAAAACTTGGGTGTTAGAATGTTCGATCGGAAAGTTTAACATTTTCTGTTTATCTGGAATGGGATACAATAATTGGAATTCACAAATAGTTATGTGATAACTAAATGAATATTATAAACGTAGCAGTTTAGTCTCACTTGATCGGTTGCCACGGAATTTTGATGTGATCAAAAGTCCGTTGCAATCACGTAGCGTACGCGGATACTCGCCGGGTAAACTTAATAGACAGCTTCACTCCATTGCCCCGACCAAGTGACTGTAGGAGAACCCCGTCGCTGAAAGCATCCGTACGGGTGCTCGCGGTAGCGGTGTTCCGCCTTGGTGCACTTCGTCGACGGTATCGGGGGTGCGGCCGTCTACAGAAGTTTGCGACGAGCATTCGATCAGGATGTCGGGAATCCTGTTGAATTGCCCGACTTGATATTGAAAAGTGTTTTCGATTTTGAGACTAAAATGCGGGGTTTATAATTGTTAGGCATGCGATGTCTAAGGAATTCATTTGGTCAGGCATGCGATGTCTGAGGTAATTGCGGATTCCAACTGTTGTAGTTTTACACTTTCTTTTCTGTGACCGTAAGTGTAATATGTGATATCGCCGGTTTCGTTGCTATATGTCAACGACAATTGGGATGCGCATATTTACTTACGTTGATGACATGTGATGTTATGTGTTGCTGGATATGTTATATTGGATCGTCGTGTTTGAATGGCCGGGGGTTTTTATGTGAGATGAGTGTTTTTCATTTTCATTCATGTAAAAACTTGTATGTAATATTCTTTTATTGGGGCGCTTCCAGGTTGCGGGAGTTGTCACCTGTTGTATATTATTTACTTTTCCGCACTAGGATAGACCCAAGGAGGAGGGCACAAGTAACCGGGTTCTGGAGTCCAGTGGGAGACCAACTCGAGGAGTCGAGTCCGGGTCTCCTAACTCTAGAATTGGCAGGGTTGCTTGCCGCTCTCGTAGGGGTCTAGGGGTGTGGGTTTGGCTATTCATCACGACCGTGGAATCCGTGTTTTATACTGGCTCGTATTGAAAACACGGACGTCCTAGTATATCCAATATTTCATATGATTCTTCTGCTGCGATATCTGTGATGTGATCATGTGATGTTCTATGATAGATACAGTATATAGTATATATGATATATTATATAGACGTTACTTATGTTTTACACCCGCGCTAGCCCTGCCCCGCTCTGCCGTTAGTTACCTAACCTAACGGTGCACGAGGGGACATCGAGGCGAATGCGGATGGCATAAGTGTACGTCCTATTTATCTGTGATGTTTAGGTACTTAAATGATGGGACTTCATTAATGTGATTAATGAAATAAAAGAAACCTAAGATGTTGTAGAATCGAATTTCAAAATAAAACAGGTAGCTACAGTTCTTGCTTTGCACAGCGGTATATGTGATATATCCTGCACCTTATTCGATAAGGAAAGGACCGAGATCCCTTCACCGGGAGTGACTCCTTTAGCAATAACTGGCAGATGCTACACACTCAGTTTGTCTTTTGATTGCTTTTAAGTGTTTTTGCTTTGCACAGTGATATATGTGATATATCCCGCACCTCATTCGACGAGGAAAGGACCGACGATCCCTTCACCGGGAATGACTCCTTTAGCAAAACTAGAAAAGCCTCAAAAACACTCCATTTCAAAATTCATTCGATCCTACAACGATATCAAGTTCATTACGCAATAGGTTTTCAGAAAAACCTGTCGTAGCCCTCCGTCATTTCAGATACGTACTAGTTAGTATTCGTGCTGCGGTTGTTTGGCCTCCGTCAAGGCGTAGTGTACGGTAGCTAACTAGTGCTTATCTGCTAGCATATGATGCGATTGGATTAGGGTATTCGTACGGCGTTGTTTGGCCTCCGTCAAGGGTCGTGCGGGTGGGTTTAATTCAATCAGGAAATGACGGGTTGAACTTGACTAGTGGACTATGGGTTGTTTGGCCTCCGTCAAGGTCATAGCGAGCTAGGGGCAAAATATTATCGGGAATTTCAAGTGTTGAAATTTGCAATGAGATTGCATACCTTCTATGAGATAGTTGGATCCTGATACCCGCTGCGAGTAAGAGTTACTCCTGGGAGAGTTTTATACATTACAATTAGCCGATCAAGTAGGTGTCTAGAAAGGTGTCAACGGGGTTACGCCTCTGGGAAAACGAGGTTTACATTAATTAGGTTCGTGCGAAAGCACGGGGGACCTCCCTCAAAGTACCGACACTGGCCTGGCTGAAAGATTGGCGAACTTGTAGTGTGTAATTAATCCCGGCTAGTCTTTCCTTTTAGGGTTTGAAGGAAGATTTGATAAAAAGCAGTGGGAGCCGTCCTGATTAGATAAAATAATAACCAATCTATTCTTGACAGAGCGCACGCTGAGTGTTTTCTTCTCTCTCTCCTGGTAGCGACCATATCACGCCTTAATCAAGATAATAAAATGGATTATTGACCGAACCCGCTTGTTATACTGAGCTGGGGAACGTTGGTCCCGCTCCAACTTATAATTGTTATAAGACAGAGCAGGAAATTGGGGATTACCAGAATTCCCGTGCCGCCCAAACGAAGAGAATGCATGCTGATGCATCATCTTCGGGTGTGTTCGTTACAAAGAACTGTTTCTCAGTATCCTCTGCGTCCTGGGTATTTGATACCGGATCAGGATCCCAGATATGTAATCTGTTACATAGGGCTACAGAAAGGTAGAGAACTGAGAACGGGTGATAAGTTTCATGAGGCAGAAAACGGGGCAAGTGTTGCAGCCAAGTCTTTCGGTCACTGTCACCCTGTATTACCAATACATTGATTCTGAACGAATGTTGTTAGATACCGAACCTGATATACCAAATCATATCACTCTCTTTGTTAGAAAAGAAAGGATATAATTTTGTATTGTTGGATAATGTTTTGAACATTTCCTATATCAAGAGTTGATCGGTTCAGGCACGTTATCTAAAAGCATTAATGTTCTAAATCAAACTACAGTTCTTAGTATATGAAACACACACAAGAGGAAGAGTTCAGAAATGAACGAATTCTTCTTAAGGTATTGTAGACTAGGTCAGATCAATGTGACCCGACTAGCTAGAGTTACATATAGATGCATATTTAAATCAGTTTGAATTTACATCTTGTGAAACTCGCCAGTCATGTCACAAAGATAAGATGACCATAGCTCCGTTTACTGGAAACAGAGAAAGAGTTAGTAAACTCTTGGGATAATACATGTTGATGTATGTAAGGTCCCCTGTCTACACATGCCAAGACCGGTTCTTTGTACTTCATTATATTCTCTGATAATCTCTCAAGATTCAGACCTATGTTCTTGTTGAAACACAAGTCCGAACCTTTTGAGATATTCACAGAATATAAGTTAGAAGTAGAGAACCAAAATACGGGTATAAGTATTATGTCTTTTGATGTGATCAAGGAGGAGAATACTTGAGCACGGAATTCCTGGATTATTCTAAAGGAGAATGAGAATCTCTCTCAGCATTACTCCTCCGAATACACCATAGCACGATGGTATATCGGGGCGGAGCAATCTCACCCTATATGATAAGGTGTGCTCTATGATGAGTACTACTGAGTTTCCTATTTCCTTTTTGGGAGTTATGCACTTGAGAAGCTGCATACCTATTGAGTAGGGTTCGAATCAAATCAGTTGCCTACCACTTCATATTTGATATGGAAAGGGAAGAGCCCATGTCTTAAGTTAGTTGAGATTTGGGGTTGTCCGGCCTATGTCTAAAAGCAAAATCCGGACAAACTCGAGGCAAGGTTAGTTATGTAGAACTGGAAATGTTCCAGCTATACAATCTACAGCTGATGATTTGATAGAACCAAAGTATTCAGTAGATACCAACGAACCTCAGCCTCTCCGCCGATCTAGTAGGGTTCCTCACCCACCTGAGAGATACTTCGGTTTCTCTATGACAGTGGGAGCGAGGATTGCATCATGAGATGATGACCCAACTAGCTTCGAGCTGGCCATCGAGAGTAAGACTCTGTAAGAATGGCTGGATGCTTAGTGATCTGAGATGGAATCCTTATACACCAACAAAGTATGGACTTTGGTTGCAATATCTGAAGGGTTAAATCCCTATCAGGAGCAAGTATATCTTGAGAAGATTACTTGGTGTAGATGGAAAAGTTGAGACTTTCAAAGCTAGATTTGTTAAAGTTTTCGTCATTGACCAGGCGTGGATAATGATGAAACCTTTTTTTCAGTATCTAAGCTTAAGTCCATCCAGATCCTACTTGCCACGGCTTCATACCATGACTACGATATCTGGCGGTTGGGTGTCTTGACAGCTTTTCTAAATGATGATTTAGAAGAGAGCGTCTATAAGTACACAGCCAGAGGGCTTCGTAAACAGTGGGAGCAGCGGAAACGTGTGCAAGATGCTTTATAGGATAAAGCAGGCATCGCGGAGTTGGAACATCTGTTTTGATGGATTAGTCAAAGAAGTTGACATCATCAAAATGGTAGATGAACCTTGTATAAACAAAAAGGTAGTAGGGAGTATGGTGGTGATTCTCGTAGAGTACATGGATGACATACTCTTGATAGGGAAGGAGTTTCCTATGCTACGCTCGATCAATCTCCGCTTATCACAAAGATTCTCCATATAGGATTAAAGTGATACCTACTAAATCCTGGATTTTGGATCTATGAGATAGATCTAAATGGATGTTAGGATTCTCACTAGTTGTAGTGAGATGGTATCAATCGATCCAAGGGAGAATCACTGGAAGTATTCCAGGGTGATAAAGACGACTGAATGTCAGTCGCAGGCATTGTCTTTACCCTTAGTAAAGGGACGGTATGTTGGAAGAGTTCCAAGCTAGATACCGTGACATACTAGACGATAAAGGCAGGATACATCGCTACTTAAGATGCTACCAAAGAGGCTGTTTGGGTGTATATTGGTTCATGAGATGAACTATGTTCCTCCCATTGTGTGACAATGGAGTTGTGGCTTATGCCAAGGAACGCCGGTCCCATCAGTGATCCAGACATATTCTAAGGCAGTATCACTTGATCATGGAGATGGTTGATCTCCAGGGTGATCGAGGTTTGGAGAGTAGACTCAGAGGACAACACAGCGGATCCACTCACAAAGGCCTGTTCCCAGAGAGAGACTTTTATGGGATGGTTGAGTATGAGATACTACAACCACTGCTACAGATGGCCCTAGTGCAAGTGGGAGATTGTTAGTTATATGTATGCCCTAGAGGCCATTACTGTACATAGGATGTATATTGTAGTGGATGCTGGGACATATATAGGGAGGACTTTCTTGCTCGACATGATAGTATGCTATCTGGTTGAACTTTACCTTAACGTGTATACTGATTGTCTCTCTGTTACATGTTGGTAAAGCCCTTAGGATCTGTACTTGACTACCTGGACTATGATGCGGATCATACTAGTGGGGACATGGTAGTCCATAAGTACATCCTTCAAAGTCCCTAGTCGTGGGTGTATCGAGACGGGGCATCGATATACCAGAGTAGACTAGCGTATACCTTCTCGACCCATACAGATGGGCGATGGATGATCCCATATCCATCGGTGTTTGACATCAGAGATGATATACGGGTGCTCAGTAGAGACTGGGTACACTGGACGGACTCGCCGAGAACTCCCAGATGGTATTATACCTCACGTCAGATGGCAGTTCTCTGGTGACACTGGTACAGAGTAGTCTGTTGACCCGAGATCGTCATAGAGTCTTGTGTGGTTCCCACTGTGCTTTGATTTCCATCTTACCACGTCCAAGAGGGCGTGCAAAACGGTGGTTTTTGGGTACAGTCCCGAGTCACATGGAGGCAATGAGCGATAGGAGGGGATTCGTCTCTCCCGGTATAGGGGGTTGATGTTGCGCTGTGTTCGATTGGCTATAACAGGAAATCCCTGGCCAGGGTTGCTGAGATTTGCTGGTAAGTGTTACCAGTAGTTTCTCGAATTGTTATAGACCTCATATCGACACGACTTATTGAGCTATTGGGGTCTGACGTTTACCACCCCAAGGAGAGATATGCGACAGATCAGACGATCAGACCGGACTGTACGGTAGTGTTACTGGTCGGATTCACTGGAGTGTGAGCGGGCTTGCTCATTGATCTTCAGATCGCTCAATACCCGGGTGGCCGTTACGTTTAGCAGACCGCTTGCGGCTTGTGGATGCTTGATATGATCATCATCTGCTGCCGGCGTATTGACGAGTCTTTAGAGTCCTACACAGAGGTTTCCTGGCTCAAGCGAAACGAAATAGGAGCGCATATGAGATATGTGCGGGACCGAGAATAATACGTGTATGTGATACCGTATTCCATTCTCGCGATGAATGTATCGAATGGTTGTATGCGATATAACCTAGTTATCGATTCAGGCGTTGATTCGATAAGCCGATACATTGTATACTAGTCGGTTGTGTGCGACATGACCGGATCATTGAATCAAGTATTGATTTAATGATTTAATGTATAATTATATATTTGATATATTACTTTGCATTAACTAGTATCGGTTCACTTTAAAATGGATTTTCTCACTCGGGTGTGCGCATTACATATGCGATATGATTTTGTGCACTTGATTGTATCATGTTTGATGATGCATGTTTACTTGGTTAAGTGCAAAGAATTAAACCATGGTTAAAAGAATGGCTAGGGTTTCATTTCCTTTATTTATTTATTTATTCATTTTGGAAAAGAAGAGAAGAGAATGGTTGCTAGATTTGGAGTTTAGTTGAAGCTTCATGAAGCTTTGATAAAGTCAACCATACTTATCTCATCCTTAACCCTAACCATTCCCACTAACCATGATTGATTCTCTACACTTGACTAGAGTTAAAATTATGATAAGAATTCATTTTCTTTTCTTTTTCAATTAACTTATCATATAAGCTTCTTCTTCTTCTTCCTTGACTTCAAGAAGAAAAGCTTCACCTCATCAATGGTGGATTGATGATTTGAGTGAGAAATCCAATTCTAAAGTCTACCCACTTCCTATTTCTTCATCCTCTACCTCTTGCCAAGTAGTAGAGTGTGTTTACTTCACAAGTTTCTTGACTTGGTGAAGTTGGAGCTTGATTCATCGATGCCTCGACGTAGATCATCTTCGGCATGGACATCGACGACCTAGCTTGCCTATTCTCCGACGAAGCCGATCCTAGAGCCCGGATTTGACTTGGACAGCGGAGAGGACTTCGTTGCGGAGCTATGGAGGTGGAGCACCGGATCTACAAAGGTTGTATTTCCGTTTTCTCATTAGTTAAGTGTTAACTAGTTCTTTTCGCCTAGACATCTAGTTATCGATCCGTAGTTTAGGGTTTGTAGGCACCATAATTTTTGAAATTGCCATGGTTGATGGCTTGGGAGACCTCACTTGAGTGCTTAGGAACCCTGCATTTTGCGTAAAACTTTCGTACCTGGTCAGCAGGTACTGCTTTACGACACCCGACTTCACTTCCATCCAGGAAAGCTCAGATCTCTCTAGAAAGGGCCGTATTTTGTGCGGAATGTGTATCCGCATGGCGCTGTGGATTTGGAGAATCCAAAGGACGGTTCATTTTTCAAAGTGAACGGACACCGACTAAAACCGTACCTTAGCGCCGAACCAACAGAGGAGCTCCTGGGTTTACAGGAGCCGGTTTACCCTGCATAATCTTCCTCTGCCTACCACCAAACTTCGGTTATCCAGCCAAGAACAGTGGACACTGTTCCAAATAAGTTTGGGGGTATGTATATACCATTTTGTACATTTTTGTGGATATTCTTTTTCTTTTCTTTAAAAAACAAAAAAAAAAAAAATGTGTGAATTGCTAACCGACAATTTTGACCCTTCAAATGATCTCTTCATGCAATGACAGTGAGGACACTGTCCAGTTTAAGTTTGGGGGTACGCTCGGTACGCGTTTCTTACCTTCGCATCCATATGTATATTTTGCATCTGCATGTTAAAATCCATAAAATCCATAAAAATCTGAAAATTTTCTAAAAACATAATAACTTTTTTGTCAAGTTAGCTAGTGGGAGGACTCTGAATCAACATTTCGACGGTTTTGTTTGATAAGATAAGAATAACTAAATCTTATGTCTAGATTTTGAAAACCTGAAAGATAACTCTCCTTTGAAGTTAACTATAGCTGATATACGTCTTTACATCACAATACACGTGTCATGAGTTTTTTGGGAATTAGATGACAAGTCTTTTATGTCTAAAAACTTTTAAATGGATAAATGATTTTCTGAGGATCAAATAGGTTTGTTCGGAAATAAGTAATATCAAGAATAGTTTATAAAGTGAGTGAATATGAAGGAATGTTATTGATGCCTTAATTGGAACTAAGTCTGAAAAATAACCCATTTGGAACTTGATTGGAATGATTACACACCAAAATCCACTAAACACGTCTTTTATCCAAAAAAAATAAATTGAACTGCCGGCTATATCTCCGTTCGTATTAAATCATCATGATTTTCACGCCAAACTGTCTTTTGTTTGTGGACCTAGGTAACTTGAGTAATTAAGTCCGCTGGGGTGTTCCTACACCTAATGCACTAAAGCCAACTGGTTTGGGTGCATTGGCCCAAAGCGCTAAGAAGCCTAGAAAGTCCAGATTAAAACAAAGTCAAGCAAGTGTTCTCTCCGAGTTTAAATTCCTAACGGTTCTTTGTGTGAGAATAATCTTGATAAAAGACAGGCTTTTATAAAAATTTTAGCGGAGATATGAAGGTTTTATTCTATGATAAAGACTATTGCACGTTCACAGAGGTGTGTATGAAATGAAAACAAGAAAAAGGTGGAGTGAAATATAAGACTAGTTTCCTGTTAAGGAAGATAGAAATTTTAAAGTTGAAACTTTACCGGAAAACGAAACTTGAAAAATGCTTAACTCTTTATAAAACTTATGTGATCCTTTCAAAAATTTTATCTGGGCTTTATTGTGTGACATGATGACTTAAATCGATCCTTCTGGAAACTTAATGACACTATTTGCACTGCACGTAAAGACATATAAAATCTGTAGTTAAATAAGAAGCGAGGTGTGAAAAATAAAGGTTCGATAGTCTAGACTTAGGATAAGAGAATTGTTATTTTCTGAAACAAAACATTAGGGTTTGAATCTTAGTTATTTTACAAAACCAACTTGACCGGATTTTGTGGGTAGTATCCGCTGAAAACCCTCAGGATACAACACTCCTCCTACTAGGGACACCTAGAGGTTTAACGGCTTGTTGCACATGCTAAGTGCAATCGCGTTCCCTGCGAAAGTGAGGTTAGGAAATTTTTTGTGAATAAATTGGCTTTGCTCGGGACGAGCAAATGATAAGTTTGGGGGTATTTGTTCATATCAGATTATTGTATTTTTATACCGCCCAATTTTTATCATATTGCTTATCGGTAGGTACTCTTGAGCCGTGTTTGCTAGTCAATTGCAGGATACAGGTTCTCGGCTCTAAACAGTGAAATTCATGGAAAAACATGACAAAATCTGGGTTCCTGCCAACCACAGACAAAACACGGGTCTCCGCTCTTTATCCGTCTGTTGCCACACATCAGTTGAGGAGACAAAATGGCAAATCGATTGTCATTTTCATGCACAAGGCTCAATGGCAACACAAGATCCAAGAAATCTACGCGGAGCTCAAGAAAATCATGGCAAAAAGATCCACATCCAATCACCTTTTGGTCTACTAAAATTCTGGAAGAAATGTGGAAAGATTATCAGAAAAATCATATACCAGACTGAAGTACATAAAAGACCAGGGAACCCCACAAAGTCCGAGAAGCCAATTCCACTAAAGTGCCGCGGTTCCGCGGCATAAGCATGCTTAGGCCGCGGAACCGCGGCCTTATGGCCTCCTCATGTGCTGATGTTTCAGGGGTAGTTTTGTCTTTTCATGAGGGGACAGTTTTTTGCCCTAGGTTTTCAGTTGCCTGCCAATAAATAGCCCAGAACTTGCCAAAGTGAAGGGTGCATAATCTTGTATTTTCTAAGTTTTAGAATACTTGATCTTCTTCCTCTTCTCATCTCTTCTACATTGAAAAACTTTTAGTGAGCTTTTGTGAGTGAAGAATGATGAATAAAGAATTTCATTTTATTATCATACTTGTCTTGCTCTTATATTAAATGCTTGTAATTTTCATTTGTTAACTTAGTTGTTGTTATTTCTTGTTGTTTCTTTCTTTCTCTTTTTCTTTATCCTTAAAACAACCATGATGCTTACGCTTGATCCTTGCCAAGGTGAGGTCGCAAATAGCTAGTTGTTATCTTCTAATCTCCTTCTTTCTATCTTCCTCTTTGTTTTGTTTTCTTTTCATTATGATGTGTGAGTAGTTTCCATACTTGTTAGGGTAGGATAAGGGAAGTTTGAGAGAAGGAAATCTCTCTCACTCTTTCCTTGCCCAATATCTTAAATCGACTCCCGTTAATTGAACCACAATCCGCTCCCTACGGTACCCTATCCTACATGATAGCGGTGATTCCGGTTGTCGTTGAATTAACCGGAGGTTATGGCTAAGAGTCAAGAACGGACGGACAAGCACCAAAAGGAAGAACTTAAGCGTTGGAAAGCCTAGCTTATACTCGCAAGTTCCTTCCTAGTCGTGCTAATCCCCGTTGTTGCCGATTACCGTAACACCGATATTAAGAGTGGCAACGAAAGAAGTGAGCGACTCCTAACTCAAACTAACCTAATCCTAACCCTAACAAGCTCTCTTTACATATCATTTTAACACTTAGATAATCACAAACAAATCTGGACTTTCGGACTTAACTCGTTAAAGCACATAGAAAAAGATTCCCATCTCCCTGCGGACGACCCGTACTCAACCGGCTAGCTACAAGCGAAACCTTTTTGATTGCGGTAATTAACTAAACTTGAACACGCAGAATCGTTTCCTGCCAACCACAGACAAAACACGGGTCTCCGCTCTTTATCCGTATGTTGCCACACATCAGTTGAGGAGACAAAATGGCAAATCGATTGTCATTTTCATGCACAAGGCTCAATGGCAACACAAGATCCAAGAAATCTACACGGAGCTCAAGAAAATCATGGCAAAAAGATCCACATCCAATCACCTTTTGGTCTACTAAAATTCTGGAAGAAATGCGGAAAGATTATCAGAAAAATCATATACCAGACTGAAGTACATGAAAGACCAGGGAACCCCACAAAGTCCGAGAAGCCAATTCCACTAAAGTGTCGCGGTTCCGCGGCATAAGCACGCTTAGGCCGCGGAACCGCGGCCTTATGGCCTCCTCATGTGCTGATGTTTCAGGGGTAGTTTTGTCTTTTCATGAGGGGACAGTTTTTTACCCTAGGTTTTCAGTTGCCTGCCTATAAATAGCCCAGAACTTGCCAAAGTGAAGGATGCATAATCTTGTATTTTCTAGGTTTTAGAATACTTGATCTTCTTCCTCTTCTCATCTCTTCTCCATTGAAAAACTTGTAGTGAGCTTTTGTGAGTGAAGAATGATGAATAAAGAAGTTCATTTTATTATCATACTTGTCTTGCTCTTATGTTAAATGCTTGTAATTTTCATTTGTTAACTTAGTTGTTGTTATTTCTTGTTGTTTCTTTCTTTCTGTTTTTCTTTATCCTTAAAACAACAATGATGCTTACGCTTGATCCTTGCCAAGGTGAGGTCGCAAATAGCTAGTTGTTATCTTCTAATCTCCTTCTTTCTATCTTCCTCTTTGTTTTGTTTTCTTTTCATTATGATGTGTGAGTAGTTTCCATACTTGTTAGGGTAAGATAAGGGAAGTTTGAGAGAAGGAAATCTCTCTCACTCTTTCCTTGCCCAACATCTTAAATCGACTCCCGTTAATTGAACCACAATCCGCTCCCTACGGCACCCTATCCTACATGATAGCGGTGATTCCGTAGTGAGACCGGTTGTGGTTGAATTAACCGGAGGTTATGGCTAAGAGCCAAGAACGGACGGACAAGCACCAAAAGGAAGAACTTAAGCGTTGGAAAGCCTAGCTTATACTCGCATGTTCCTTCCTAGTCGTGCTAATCCCCGTTGTTGCCGATTACCGTAACACCGATATTAAGAGTGGCAACGAAAGAAGTGAGCGACTCCTAACTCAAACTAACCTAATCCTAACCCTAACAAGCTCTCTTTACATATCATTTTAACACTTAGATAATCACAAACAAATCTGGACTTTCGGACTTAACTCGTTAAAGCACATAGAAAAAGATTCCCATCTCCCTGCGGACGACTCGTACTCAACCGGCTAGCTACAAGCGAAACCGTTTTGATTGCGGTAATTAACTAAACTTGAACACGCAGAATCGTTAACAATCATTATGCGAATTTTTCCGTTTTAGGGTAAAATAATCGGTTTTTTCCGTTTTAACCCGATTGTGATCAAACTTCTGTATAGACTTGACGACACCTAGTTTAGCTAGAATGAAGCTAGTTTGCGGGCTTTGGGGGTCAATTGGAAGTTTTGGTTCACATAGAATTTTTCCCTAATTAAAAATATTATTTTAAGTTGTTATTTATGCACTTAATTGGTGGTAATTACAATTTTGGTTTGGGTTAATTACTTCTAATGTGAATCTATGCTAATCTAATCACTAGATTTTTGTTAATCCAACCATCCATAAATATCTAGATATTTTGTGACAAAAGGATTTAATTTTTAAAAGAAAGAATGAGGTGGCTTTGATGGTAATTGTGCATTAATGATCATTTATTTCTTTTTGCTAGAAATTTCTTCACTTTTTATATAAAACACCCCCTCCCCCACTTCCTTTTGGCCGATCCCTCCTAGTTCAGCCCTCATTTTTCCCAAGCTCAATTCCTTCATCTCCAAGCTCTATAATTCCTCAAAAATCCCTAAATAAATCCACAAACTCATAAACAAAACCGAACCCATCATTCTTCTTCACTAAACCAGCATGGATCTTCAAGAAAAACTTGATTTTTGGAGGCTAAAGTGATGGATCCAGTTGATCTTTTGTGTTCTTGAAGAGGCATAATTTGAAACCCTAATCCTTAATTGTTATGTTTAATCCTTAAGCTAGCTATTTAATTGTTTAAATATAGCTTTAAATTCATGTTTAATTCATTCATGATAATTGTGTGAAAATCAAGTTAGGGTTGTGTTGGTTAATGGTTAAAATGAAGACTTTGAAAACTTAATCTTGTGGATGAAAGTTGTTGTTAATTCCTAATTTGTCTAATTAAGATTTTGAGAAAACTAGGTTTTAATAAAACATAATTGAGTAAGATTAAAATTGTGGTTATGGTTTTGATAACTTAGTTAGGCTACTTTGCGATGTTGGGAATCGCTAGAATTGTGTTAGCTTTTGACTTGTGCAAAATTATGCGATAAGTTCCTTACTAGGTTTCGGTGAAATTTGGAAGTGGGTTCGAATGGTCATTGCGAGGTTATATATATATTCTTCATCGCATTTTATTGTGTTGCGTTTGCACGATCGGTACGATCGGGGTCTAGACTTGGTGGTTGCGTAGTTTAGCGACCCTAGCTAGGGTTTTTACCGATGTCGTGCGCGTTTTGTGCGCTAGGTGCGTAGTGTAATTTTATGGGAGTTATCCTTGTGTTTCGTTATCTTTGTGTTGGCGTAGGATATTTAGCTTATGTGATGTATTTGTGAAATTTTAGGATCGCAAGCGGGGACTTCGGACGCTGCGAAGAAAGGGAAGCAGGTGGTCAGATTTTCGTAGTTCGAGATCATCTGTGAGTATATTTAACATCTATGGGGAATTCGCCCGTTTGGCGTTAAGTGTCAGCGCTAGATATGATATGATATTAGTCGCATGTTTATATGCTCATATAGAGATGACGCATGAATTTCATTGCATATAGTTACTTGTTATGCCTGAACCTGTATCCATTGTGCACTGCACTATTATTGACAGTCCATGTTGCACGAGCACCAATGATATGCTACACACACTGTCGGTAATTTCCATGATACGCACAACACAAATATTCATTGATATACCTTGCTAGTGGTTAGCGACATAGAGGCATTTATTCTGGTGCGATGGCGCATATAACAAATAGCATACGTGTACACCTACATGCTTATACATATGCCATGCTATACCTACATGCTCACACATATACCTTGCTATAGTTGTATGATAAATTTTTTATGACATATATATCGGTGGTATGGGACGTTATATATGTATTTTGGATTCGGATATTTAGGAACCACGAGATATATTTAATGACTTGATGCATTTAAATAGCGGACTTTTCCCGTGTTATCCTCATATTGTTGTTCTATGTTGCATATGTTATATTACATGGATTTATGCACTTGAGATATGTTTTAATGTGATTTGGGAATTTCAAGTTTCGATATTGGGCACTTATATTCCGAGAGATATATGGATTTTGGAAACCGATACGTAGAACACAAGTGTCGAGGTTGGACACTTAGGTTTCGAGGAACGTATGGATATCAGAAAGACCGATACGTGGAACACAAGTGTCGAGGTTGGACACTTGGATTTCGATGTTTGACACTCAGGTTCCATGAGACTTACAAGATATGAGGGCCGATCTGAGTATTTTGGGATTTGGGGTGTTGTTGATTTACACCGGGTTTTTCCATGCTTATGATTTGTGCATGAGATTTTTAATTATCCCGCACTCTGTATTTAGTTGATATGCATTTGATTCATGTAGATATAGTACCGTGGTGGTGTACCTTGATCACGATAGTTGCATATTCATGTTGCCATACTTATGCTACCAGCTTACAGGTGATTGATTGTTGCTGTTAGTGCATACTTGCGATTACAGTATGATGTTATTTACTATTCATGAGTTGGCAACTCACCCCCGTTGTGCCGTAGTGTTTTGCAGGACTTACCCTCAGAGTAGTCACGGCAGGACTTCTTATCATCTCTACTTTTGCGGGTACCGCTACGGTTGGCTGTGAGGCCTTTTCTATTAGGTGGGTTCGCGGTTATCCGTTTTATACATTGTATATATTTTTGTTGGATCTAGTATTCTCCATCTACCACTTCTTGTATTTGACTTAGAGACGAGTTGTGAGGATTCGGTGTTGTATTATCATTTTGGTGACTTTGGGAGCCGTGCTCGTGGGAGCCGGTCTTGTTGTAAGGTTTTACTTCTTTATGCAGTTTTGCTTTATATTTCTTCGATTCGACGTCGTATATATGCTTGTGGTGGTTGTCTCCGCCATTGGGCGTGATTTGCCTCGGTTTGGGATGCTTTATTTATATTCTATGTTGTACCCATTTTCGGGGTTAGTTTTCACAAAGGAGGTGCTGCCGAAATTTTCAAGAAAGAAAACTAAAGTTAAAGATTTTACTTGGGATTTTCCTAATGTTTTAGACTATGTTTCTCCACTTATCTCTTTTTGGGTGGTTTAGATTTCTGGGTTTCGTCTTGCTTAAATTGCGTATGCCTGTAGACGTTACGTGGTTTAAGTGCCGGTCACGTGCCAAATTTTTGGGTCATGACACCATTGTGGGACTCTAAGACTCGTCAATACGCCGGCAGTAGGTGATGATCATATCAAAACCCACAAGCCGCAAGCGGTCAGCTAAACGTAACGGCCACCCGGGTATTGAGCGAGCCCGCTGCCTCCTTGAAAGAGAGATGTCCTGAACCACTAGACGATGGGGGCATATCAGAAGAAAAATAAGCGAACTTGTCAAAACTCCTGTCGAGCCAACCGGTAACACTTACCGTACAGTCCGGTCTCTTCATCAAATATGCTGCATATCGAGTCTTGGGATGGCCACATCGACCCCAATAACTCAATAAGTCATGCCGATGTATGGTATATAACAGATCGAGAAACTACTGATAACACTTATCAGTAAATCTCAACAGCCCTGGCCAGGGACTTACTGATATAGCCAATCGAGCACAGCGCAAGATGAACCTCCAATACCGGGAGAGATGAAACCCCTCCAATCGCTCATTGCCTCCACATGTCTCGGGACTGTACCAAAAAGCCACCTGTTTGCACGACTCGGTATAGCCGTGGTACGGTGGAAATCAAAGCACAGTATAAGAACACATGAGATTTTATGACGATCTCGGGTCTACAGACTAACCTGTACCAGTGTCACCTGAGAACTGCTATCCGACGATAAATATAATACCATATAGGAGTTCTCGGTGAGTCCGTACAGTGTACCCAGTCTCCACTGAACACCCGCATACGATCTCGATGTCAAACATCAATGGATATGGGAACATCCATCGCCCATCTCATGGGTCTACTATCATATACGCTAATCTACTCTGGAATATCGATGCCCCGCCTCTATACACCTACGACTAGGGACATTTCAAGAAATTCTTATAAACTACACATGTCCCACTAGTATGATCTGCATCATTATCGCAGTAGTCAAGCAAATATCCTTAGGGCTTTACCAACATGTACAAATGAATAAAAGCATGATCAAGTGAACATGTCAGATAAAGAGTAACCAGATAGCATACTATCATGTCGAGGAAGAATGTCCTCTGAATATATATACATGTATAAATACATCCACTATCAAATAATGGCCTCTAGAGCATACATATATCCAACAATAGGTCGTTAAGGGTAAAAATAGATATCGGGAATTTCAAGTGTTGAAATTTGCAATGAGATTGCAAACTTTCTATGAGATAGTTGGATCCTGATACCCACTGTGAGTAAATGTTACTCCTGAGAGAATTTTTCACTTTACAATTAGCTAATCCAGTAGGTGTCTAAAAAAGGTGTTAACGGGGTCATGCCCCTATGGAAACAAGGTTATTTAATTAGTTCCATGCGAAAGTATGGGGAGACTCTCTCGGAGTACTAATACCTGCCTGGCTGATCGATTAGCGAACTTGTAGGGTGTAATTAATCTCGGCTAATCTTACCCTTTAGGGTTTGAAGGAAGATTTGATGAAAACAGTGGGAGCCCTCCTGATTAGATAAGATAACAATCAATCTAATCTTGCAAGAGCGCACGCTAAAGTGTTTTTGTTCTCTCTCACTAGGTAGCGACCATGACACGTCTAAATCAAGATAATAATATGGATGTATTGACCGAACATGCTTATTATACTAAGTTGGGGAATGTTGGTTCCACTTTTTCTTATGATTGTCATAAGTCTGAGCAAGGAATAGTGGAATATCATGATTCCATCGCAACCCGAACGAAGAAAGAGCATGATGATGCATCTTCTTCGGGTATGTTTGTTACCGAAAACTGTTTCTCAGTTTGCTTTACGTCATGGGTATTAGATACCGGATCAGGATCCCACATTTGTAATCAGTTATATGGGTTAAGAAGAAATAGAGAACTGGGAAAGGGTGATAAGTCTCTCATAGTGGGGAATGGTGCAATTGTTGCAGCCAAAGCAGTCGGCGAATATCACCTTGTGTTACCAAATGGTAACCACAAGCACGTCAGCGACACTAGCTGTACGTAACGGCTACCTAGGTATTGAACGAAAGGGAGGCCGATGAGTAAACTCATCCTGAACCCTTACTGAGCCTGACAGTGACAATATCCGTACAGTCCAGTCTGTTCGTCTAAGATTATCGCATATCGAGTCTAGGGGGTGGATAAAGTCAGACCCCTAACAACGCGACATTTAGTTTCGGCATGAAACCCATCACCACCTGAGAAACTATCGATCCTGGATCGGTAATTCTCGTCCACCGTGGCCACGGATTTCTGATGATGGCCACCCGTACACAACGCGACATCGACCCCTAATACTGGGAGAGACGAATCCCGACGATCCGATCACTGCCTCCATATGGCTCGGGACTGTACCCAACTAAAACCTGTTTGCACGACTCCTTTGAACCGTGGTAGGGTAGTAATTAAAGTACAGTAGGAACTCACATGAGACAAATGACAATCTTAGGTCGACGGACTAACCTGTACACATGTCACCTGGGAACTGCTATATGACAATAGGTATAATACCAACTAGCAGGTTCCCGGCGAGTCCGTCCAGTATACTCATAACCCAATGAGCACCTGTATACTATCTTAGGTGAACAAACTTACACCAGTGGCTTGTGAAACCTGTCCACCGCCCCTCGTTGGGGTTTCCATCAGTATACACTAGTCTACATTAGAGCATCGATGCTCAGTTTCGATACTCCCACGACTAGTGACATTTAAGGATGTGCTTATAGACCCCCAGCTCCCATGTATATGATCGCCATCATAATGCTGGGAGTCAGGCAAGAATCCTATGGGCTCTATCAACATGTACATGATGATAAAGACAAACCAGATAGCATATTATCATCTCGAGTAAGACTGTTCTACCGGTATAGGTCCTCACTCAATCATCATAATCACCTGCCCACATTTACGATAATTGCCTTGAGGGCACTATAGCCAACATATATAAGGTCCATCTACGTTTTTGATGAAGTCAAACTATTTGGCTGCCAGATCAAAACAGATGTTCCAACTCCACGATACCTGCTTTAATCCGTAAGTTGATTTAAGCAGCTTGCACATATTTCCGCTGCTCCCACTATTTACGAAGCCTTTTGGCTGTGTCATGTACACGCTCTCTTCTAAATCACCATTTAGAAAAGCGGTCTTGACGTCCATCTGCCAGATTTCGTAGCATGGTATGCAGCAATGGCAAGTAGGATTCGGATGGACTTAAGCATAGTTACTGGAGAAAAGGTTTCATCATAATCGACACCAGGTCGTTGACGAAAACCTTTTGCTGCAATCCTAGCTTTGAAAGTCTCAACTTTTCCATCTACACCAAGTTTCTTCTTAAAGATCCATTTGCTCCCAATGGATTTTACCCCTTCAGGAGCAACTTCCAAAGTCCATACTTTGTTGGTGTACATGGATTCCTTCTCAGATCGCATTGCATCCAGCCATTTCACAGAGTCCCCACTCATGATGGCCTGCTCGAAACTAGTTGGGTCATCATTTTTCATGATGCAATCCTCAGTTCCACCATCAATGAGAAACCCGTAGTATCTCTCAGGTGGATGAGGAACCCTACTAGATTTGCGGAGTGGCTGAGGTTCGTCGGGGACTATTGAACCCTCCGGTTCCACCAAATCATCAGTTGTAGTTTGTGTAGCTGAAACTTCTTCCAGTTCTATCTCATGTCCACTAATTTCTTTCATAAGAACTTCCTTTTCTAAAAAGGTGGCATGCTGAGAAACAAACACCTTTTGTTCTTCACTATGGTTGAATAGACATCCATGTGAATTGTTTGGATATCTCACAAACTTGCAAAGAACTGATCTTGCCTCGAGTTTGTCCGAATTTTGCTTTTTGACATAGGCCGGACAACCCCATATCTTAACTTGTTTAAGATATGGTCTCTTTCCACTCCATATCTCATATGGTGTTTTAGGCACATATTTAGATGGAACTTGATTCAATAGGTATGCAGCTGTCTCAAGTGCATAACCCCAAAAGGAAATAGGTAACTGAGCAGTACTCATCATAGAGCGCATCATATCTAATAGGATGCGATTCCTCCACTCTGATACCGTTGTACTGTGGTGTATACGGAGGAGTAAGCTGAGAGAGAATCTCATTCTCTTTTAAATAATCCAGGAAAACCATGCTTAAGTATTCTCCTCCCCGATCAGATCGAAGGATTTTAATACTTTTATCCGTTTGGTTCTCTACTTCGCACTTATATTCCTTGAATTTCTCAAAAACTTCATACTTGTGTTTCAATAGGAACACATGTCTGAATCTTGAGAGATCATCAGTGAATGTAATGAAGTACGAGAAACCATTCCTGGCATTTGTAGATATAGGACCACATACATCATTATGTATCAGTCCCAAGAGTTCAGTAGCTCTTTCTCCGTGTCCAGTAAACGGAGTTTTGGTCATTTTACCCTTGAGACATGACTGGCAAGTTTCATAAGATGTAAATTCGAACAGGTTCAAATATCCATCTTTATGCAACTTAGCT
This sequence comes from Agapanthus africanus, assembly GCA_030015575.1. NCBI lineage: Eukaryota > Viridiplantae > Streptophyta > Magnoliopsida > Asparagales > Amaryllidaceae > Agapanthus > Agapanthus africanus. The sequence goes on from CM057337.1 coordinate 314,233,931, forward strand.
AGTCTTGTCGCATTGATATGACCTAGTTTACAATGCCACAAGAAAGCTTCGTTCATTTCTAAACTTTTCCTTTTGTGTGTGTTCTGTACGTTTAGAATTGTGTTTTGATTCAGAACGTATAAACCGTTACATAACGTACCAAACCCAATCAACACTTGATTTAGAAAAATGTTCATAACATTCTTCTCTATTACAAAGTTATATCCTTCTTTATCTAATAAAGAAATTGATATTAAATTGCGCAACATTTTGGGTATGTAATAACAGTTGTTCAGAATCAATGTATTACCTTCAGGTAATACTAGATGATATTCGCCAACCGCTTTGGCTGCAACCATTGCACCATTCCCTACTTGTAACATTTCATAAAAATAAAATATTATATTTAGGGAATTTGTATAAATCAAATAATAAATATTAAGAATATTTTAATGAATGGAGGTTAGTTTTAATGTTAGGGTATGATTATATACCAATAGATTGGAAAAATATTGGAAAATTACATTAAATGTTGAATTTTAACGAATTCGTGAGATTTAGACATTTTATTAATTATTTAATAATTAACTATATACAAGTTTATGCCTAAGCGTGATTAAAAATTTCTAATTATGCATTAAGTATGATTTTGCATATGACATGCACCATGTCATGTTACATATTTGTTACATTTATTCTACCATGACTTTATTCTTTTTATCATGAATGGTTTTTTTTTTCAAAATGGAATTGTGAAGAAAAGGATAAAAAGGAGAAAAGAAAATGAAAATAAAGAAAAGAATTTAAAATATGCGGCATGGCCAGAGGTATGGGCAAGAGAGAGAAGAGAGAGAGAGAGGGTGAGGGGTCACTTGACCATGGCTTCATTCTTCACTCATTTTCCTTCATTCTTTTTCCCTCCTTCTTCCTCCCATGGCTGCCCTCTCCCTCCACCACCTCTACCTCCTCACAATACCCTCATTTCCACCTCAAAACACCTTATTCCCTTCATTAAAAATGTGCACAAGCTCACTACATGCAAGATGGACCAAGAAAGCTAGGATTTTGAACACTTGGGGCAACTTAAGAATATTCTTGAGTTGCCACATGAGCTAAAACCCATGCCCTTAGTTCAGTTTTTAGTTTCTCTAGCATCTTCATGTAGTTTAGAATAGTTTAAACGTCATTTAGTGATCTTGGAAAATTCCAAGATGAGGTTTAGGGGATTCTTGGTTTGTGATGGTGCAAGTGAGTGTATTTGGTGACTACAAACCCCCCTTAGTGTTAAAAATCCAGATTAAACCAGTGACTAACCCAAAAACTAGATTTAGAAACTTCCATGTCGGTTTTGTGTTAAATTAGTGCCTACAGGGAATCTGGAGTAACCTGGAACCATTACTAGAAAAACAAGCAACCCTATTGACCTAGATTAGACCCTAGAAGACCACCCTGAGAAGATGAACCAGAACAGAGAAGGCAGGGCCGGCCAGGCCGAATTTTGGGGGGGTGTCGCCGGGTTGTCGGTGGGTTTTGGTGTTGAAATTAGTTCTGTAGCTCATATACCTCATTTACAACCCCACTGCATTACTTGTTTAGCCTAATTTAACCTGACCAAAAATCTGGAACAAGTTTTCTGGGATTCCATTTTGGTTTCCTTGATGTTCATGACTTGAACTTTGGATTTGGAGTGTTATCTCGGTCACTTAACATTTGTACGTCGATATCGGGTGTTGTTTGGTCCTTTCGCATGAGTAGACCATAGGTTTTAACCTATGTGTGATACGAGTGCTGTTTTGGTTTTCGTGTGCGATTTCGGTTTATGATACTATGCGTATGTGATATGTAGGTACCTTCACGTAGATTTCATACGACAAAAGAAGAGCATGGCGACATCGACCTAGGCAAGCAAGGATCAAGGTGAGTAGATATATATCTACGAGGGATGTCGGGTGGATGGCGTATAGCACCCCCGCAATTTCGTAGGATATGCCACGTTATGATATATGTGTGTGTGTGTGTGTGTGTGTGTGTGTGTGTGTTTGTGAGATGTGTATACTTAGCAAGAGTGGCTTTAGGTGACTTAGGTTGGATTTAGTGTAGTTGGAAGAATGAGTTTTAGTTTAGTTTTTTAGTCGTGAAACCCTAGAGTATAGGTTGATACACACACATATGCACACACGTGATATGTCTTTGGTGTATAGGATTATATGTATATATATGTGTGTGTGTCTGTGTGGATGTGTTGATACACACACACACACGTATACACGGGTGATGAGGATAGTATATGATACTTGGAGATGAGTCGATGTGATCGGGCATGATGCCGTGAGATCGGTTATGTAATTTGGGTCGTGTTATGAGATACGACATGATATTTTAGCGGATCGATGGGTGAGGTGTTTTCGTACACCCGAGGATATATGGTTGATGATATTGGTATGTACTAGACTGTAGAACAATATTCCTAATTCAGGATATTATGATAGTAATACCATATGAAAAATGATGTATATGTGATATTTGACCCGTTCCCCGATTTGGGATGCCGTACGATGGATTTTACCGTACGAGATATAAATATGATGATTGATCTGCACTCTTGACTCGAGAATGTCATATTATATATTTTATCATACGTGATGCTATTGAGTTGGGATCACCGACTACTAGATATATCGACTCGGACTTAGGTGCATTTCCTTACCCTTTCGTTTAGTTTCTTAGCTTCGTCCTGTAGTTTACTTGGTAGGTGTTATACTGGGCTCGAGTCATGCTTATTTTCAAAACTAACGAATCGTGAGTATCTTAAAGATAGGCCGAGGGATACTGCGGATTTTTCAAAGGATGTACTTTTTCTTAAAAACATCGTAGCCCCTATTTTCTAAAATCCATGATTCATGCTATTTCAAATGTCAACACTGTATGACTCGTGTGTAAAGGTGTATATTCTTCATTGTTGCGATTACTATTCATTCTCTGTTTAATTCATGTTGTCCTCATCGCATTGCATGCTTATATTTGCGTTTTCTCTAGTCATTATAACTCTATTGTCAGGACACCAGCACCATTACCGTTGATGTGTATGCTCCATATACACTTACTTGCCGGCTCACACACATCATCATCGGTAATTTCCATATCACGTACACTTTAGAGAATATTACTTCATGGATATAACTACTAGTAGATAGTTCCGATATATAATTACTATGCTAGTTTAAATATTGCATTCTTTGCTTCGATACCATGCATGTATATGTGTTCATTTGTCATGCGAAATTACGGGGCTTTATGCCGGTAATTCATTGTTATTTACTCTTGATTATGGGATTCGGATTTTTCCTGAGATTTCTGGATTTGGAGAAACCGCAAGGATTTATAAACTCATTATCATTTCTAAAAATAGAAATTTGCGGTTTTCTCGTGATATGATATTTATGATGTCCACCATGGGTTTTCTCGGTTCTTGAGCGGTATCATACACCCGAGTCGAGGTAGGGGAGGGACCGTCTACAGGTGCATGGTGGACCCGGCACGGTACCCCAGGGCAAGAAGATCGTATAGAAAGGCGTTGAGCTCAGAAGGGGATCACTACCGACCGGTGATTGTATGGAGACTCGACGGATATCCGGAGGATACCGTTCGGAGTTATCGGCCGATCCTGATCATGCGGAGCCCGAGATATTGAGATTTAATGACACGGGCCAGTTCGGATTGCCGGACCCCGAGATATTGAGATATATATTTTGTGTCGATGCTTGACACGGATTCTCTATTGATTTCATTGATGATACTTCAATTTTTATATAGAAATCTCACTGAGATAAGAAAAAAGTTTTCTCATTTACGATGTATTCTGTTTTCATGCATTCATACATCATATATGTGATATGTTGATACATGAGGCATGTATGATATATGTATGCCCTAGAGGCCATTATGTGTATAGTGGATGCTTGGACATGTATATATATATGTATATATATATATATATAACTTTCTTGCTCGACATGATAGTATGCTATCTGGTTGTAGTTTATCTTCTTGACATGTTTACTTGATACTGTTTATTTGATACATGTTGATAAAGCCCTCAGGATGTCGGCTTGACTTCCAAGGCTATGATGGAGATCATACTAGTGGGGCATGTGTGGTCTATAAGCATATCCTTAAATGTTCCTAGTCGGGGTATATCGAGACAGGGCATCGATATTTCAGAGTAGGCTAGCGTATATGTTTCTTGACCCATATGATGGGCAATGGATGATCCCATATCCATTGGTGTTGTGACATCAAAGATTGTATGCGGGTGCTCAGTGGAGACTGGGTACACTGAACGGACTCATCGAGAACTTCTATATGGTATTATGTCTATCGTAGGATAGCAGTTCTCAGGGAAAACAGGTACATGTTAGTCTGTAGACCCGAGATCGTCATAGAGTCTTGTGTGTTCTCCCACTATACTTTGATTTCCACCCTACCACGGCTCTACTGATTTGTGCAAACAGGTGGCTTTTGGGTACAGTCCCGAGACACATGGAGACAATGAGCGATAGGAGGGGTTTTGTGTCACGCCTCGAAAGTACCGAGCGTGACTAGCACTTAAATTACGAAACGTCTCGAGGTATACGTAATCTAAGTAAGCCAAAACCAGAAATCAAAACCAAAAGAAGCAGTAGAGTGAAGGAAAAACCAAATTAAAGCAAGTAGTTTTAATAGCATAAGCAGAATTATGTGCTTCAAAAACATCAAGTCATTTCTGAAAATTTCGATAGAGTTTCCTTTGTAAATACTAGCCCCAAACGGGGTACAACATGAATAGTATACGAAATAATAAAAGGTATCCCCAAGCGGGAGCTAGCTCTACATCAATGGACGGTCACAACCACGCAAGCAAGATAATATACAACGCCGAAGGACGAGAATCAAAACTCAAAAGAAACTCAAATCAACATGAAAACCATAATAATACAACGCGCGACTCTAAGGTCGAAATAAATACAAGTCTGGTTGATGGAGTTTCTAGATACAACAATGAAAATAAAATACAAGGGTGGTCACGATGCGAGTGAACCCACCTACCAAAGCAATCACTCGAAATGGGAGCCGTGTGCCAGAAAAGCCGCAACGGAACCTCTACTACAAAATCTGCAAGGAACTGTGGCACAACGGGGGTGAGTTGCCAACTCGTGAGTAGAAAACATCACAGAGCAGAAATCACATGTATGACTCATCCTAGGTCATATCAAGTAATATCCTCAAATAAGATCCTGATCCATCTACATATAAGTGCAATACTACGTGCTCGTGTCAGTGCCTCAGATAGCAACATATCAGATATATGATGTATAAATGCATTACGAATGGAAACAAAATACATCAAGAGTGAGACAACTGTTTTCTTTATTTAATGAGATTCCTGTATGTATATAAATCGAATATCATCAATGAAATCAACAGAGAAATCGGTGTCAAGTATCGACACAAAACATGAATCTCAATATCTCAGGCACCGGCAATCCGGACTGGCCTATATCATCAAATCTCAATATCTCAGTGTCTCAAATCTCAATATCTCAATATCCCAATACCTCGGGCTCCGTCAGTCCGGATCGGCCCATATCATCAATCACACGACCATGAACGGTATCCTCCGGATATCCGCCGCGCCAAACAATCACCGGTAGGCAGTCTGCCCCTACCGAGCTCATTGTCTACAACTCGAGCTTCTTGCCCCAGGATACCGTACCGGGTCCACCATGTACCCGCAGATGGTTCATCCAACTCCTCGAGTCGGGTCTCGTAAACTATCTCAGAACCGAGAAAACATCATGGTGGAAAATACTCATCATATCTAGGAAAACCGCATCTATCACTTTAAAACAAATCATCAGTTTATAAAACTTTCACATGCGGTTTCCAAATCCAGAAATCTCAAGAAGGATCCAAAATCATCAAATCACCATGTCAATAAACAGTGAAAACCTGCATAAATCTCCATAATACTGCTTAACCAATGAATATATGAATGCATTTGATATCATGTAATGAATGCAATAGTTAAACTAGAGTATGAAAGCTATAACATATTGCAACTAACAGCTAGCAAGCTATGTCAATGAAATAGTATTCTCTAAAGTGTACGTGACATGGCAATTACCGATGATGATGTGTGTGAGCCGGCAAGCAGGTGTACATGGAACATACGCATCATCGGTAATGGTGCTGGTGTTCTGACTGTAGGGTTTCATAATAATTATAGATAACATATGTATAAGCATGCAATGCGATAAAATATCATGAATATACAGAAAGTGATATAGTAACAGCAATACTGAAGAATAAACCTACCCAATATACGAGTCATACAGTTTGGTATTTAAAATACTCACAATTATCTACTTTTGAAAACTAGAATGACTCGAGCCCAGTCAAAAGGGTAAGGAAGTCCACCTATGTCTGAGTCGATCTAATTATATACCTAGTAGTCGGTGATCTCGTTTCAATAGTATCACGTACGATACAATATATATATATATTTATATATATATATATATATATTTATATATATATATATATATTTATATATATATATATATATGACATCCTTGGGTCAAGAGTGCGGATCTAACATCATAACTATATCTCGTACGGTAAATCTATCGTACGGTAAATCTATCGTACGGCATCCCAAATCTGAGTACGGGTCAAATATCATATTTATCGCATTACTCATCTAGTATCCTTATCATCATATGTCATGAACTGGGGTACAGATGTAAGCCTAGTACAAACTGATACCATCAATAAATATATGTGTGTGTGTCTGAAATACATCGCCTAAAGATCCGCTATAATCTCCTGTCGTATCTCATAGTACGAACCAAATCACATCACTGATCTCACGGCATCATGCCCAATCACATCGACTCATCTCCAAGTACCATATACTATCCTCAACATCCGTGTATACGTGTATGTATGTATGTATATATATATATATATATATATATATATATATATATAGGCATCAACACATCCACCTATACATACATACATATATATATATATACACACACACACACACACACACACACAAACATATATATATATACACACACACACATATGACGTATACTCCCAAAACCATATCTCGTGTATGCATGTGTATATGTGTGTCAACCTTACTTTAGGGTTCATGACTAAGAAGCTAACTAAAGCACTTTCCTCAAATCTTGCTATCACTAACCCATGATCTCTTAAAGCTTATCTTTCTAAGGTTCATATCTCGCCATAACACAAATATGTATAACTATATCACATCACATCATATTTTACGAAAATGCAGGGATGCTATACGCCATCCAACCGACTTCCTCCGTAGATATATATCTACTCACCTTGATTTTCATTTGCCGATGCCGATGTCTCCACGTGCTTGCTTGTCATCTTGAAGTCCTCGTGAGGGTACCTACATATCATAACACATCGTACCGCATTAAAATCCGACTCATGACCAAAACGACACACGAATCTCACATAGGTCAAACCTATGGTCCGCTCAAGCAAAAGAACCAAATAACCCTCTACATCGGCGTACCAACGCCGATTGATCGAGAAAAAACCAAACGTACCCATTTGCACATTCACAAAACACTAATTATAATATGAAATAGGTTGTAATTCACCAAAACCTCAAACTCACTTTAAAAGCTGTTTTTCCGAAAACCTAGTAAGCAAACTTTTCCATTTTAGTACAAAACTAAATGTTTTAACGATTTTAGTTGCTACAATACTCACTAAATATCTTAACTAAGCCACCCAAACCATTACTAGATTTTTAATCCACTTATTTTCAAAATTCTAAAAATCTAGTTTACAAAATATATGATTTGGACAATTCTTAAAATAACAATTGGTAAACTAGAAACTAGCTTACATTTTACATGTCTTAAAATGTTAAACTACCCATTAAATTGTTAATCATGTGATGAAAACCTTAACCTTATTTTAATCTCACATTTTGAATAAATTTCAAAAACCTATTTTGCTAAAAATCCAATTTTAACAATTTACAAGCAACAATTAGTAAACTAGCAACTTGATTACATTTTGCATCTCTTGAGATGTGAGACTACACATCAAAACCATAATCAAATTAGAAAAACCCTAACTTGATCTCAACCCTATTCTAGGAATTTCCAAGTCATAAATTAAAACCTAATTAAGTATCTAATTAGCTTATATTGAAATATTATAGCAAAAATTAAACAATTTGGTTAGGATTTATACCTCACAACCCATAGATCTAGCTTGCTACATGCCATCCCAAAATGCTCTCTTTCTCCCAAAATCCATGCTTGAATGGCCAAGGAACAAGGGTTAAAGGTTTGATTATGAGTTAATGGAAATTTGTGTGGATTTTGATGGAATTTTGGGAGATTTTTAAAGTGAGAAGTGATGGAGAAAGAGGAGGGCAGCAACAGAAATGGGCTCTGCTAGGATAGGAGAGGGGGAAAGGTGGGTGAGGCGGTGTTTGTAAATTCAAAGAAATACCCCATGCTTCATTGTTCAACTCCATACTTTAATTCTTTATTGGTTTTTTTTTTTTGCTTTCATTTCATTCTATTTGGAGTGTGAGGTTTTGGGGAAGCTTTGGGCTGCTGGTCGGCTAGAAGAGAGGGAAGAGAGAGAGTGTGGTGGGTGTCGGTGAGTGTGTAGATGTTTTCCCAAGTCAACATAAACCATTTCTCAAGTCAACAAAGCCCAAGTTCATTTCTTTATTAAACTCCTCTTTAATTTTCCTTCCTTGCAAACAAAAGAGAAAAAGAAACATGTTACAAACTTGATTTAAAGTTGTCATGATACAATGCAACTTGTATTAACCCATTCCAATTTGTAATTATCCCTAATTAAATGTATTAGTGACGGCTTAAAATAATATTAAAATAATTAATTTCGGAAAAAATTTCAGTCAACTAGAAATTTTGCAAGTGACTCAATAAACACCAAATACTAGCAATAACATAGCTAGAATAGATATATTTGATTTTATGATGAAAGATAATTATATCTTGATTTTTACGGAAAACAACCATTATTTTACCGAATCTCCGAAATTTCACCTAAACGATTTTCAAAACGTTACAATCTCCCCCCTTAAAGAAATTCGGTCCCCGAATTTAAAATTAAAACTCTCCCAAATACTAAAACATTTGAGCAAAACAATCAAGTCGTCGGGGCTTCTAAATCAACAATACTTAAAACACATCTTAGCGCAATGCATGCGCATGAAAACGAGTATATAAACCAAAATAAGAACCCCGTCAAGCATCTCGCAATAATCGGAGTTATGGTGAAGACATCAATGTCAAAGCCCAATACGAAAACCAACAGGATATACATCAACTATACATGTAAACATCATTAAAACATCTGAAAGAAATGCATGCCAAACCTTTCAAGTTGTTGTGCGATGCGCGTATCACCGCACCGTAGCGGACGTCTATTGTAAGAAAATAACTATATATATATATATATATATATCTTTTATTTAATATGCACGTCCCGCCGTTTTGAAAACGATTTAGAAGGGTTCCCTTTGTTAATGTTTTTCGTGTCATCTCGGACACGTAGGTAAATACTGAGGCTATAGCTCTTTTTGGAAATCCCTTCGATAACTATCGATGCATGCAAAAACATAATCAGGTACTTTCCTCGGACTAGTCCTGCTCAGCTACTGTACCAAATATTAAATATCATCATAACATACTGCTCAAACGAAATCAAATCCCAAAATGTATATAAGAATGCCACGTACGTCTGGTGCGCACGGAAATCGAAATCTATGAATGTTCCATACATGTGTACAAAAACAAAATCTAAGTGCAACGGGTGTGCACGAAAACAATATCGAATATCATAATCGAAATCGAAGGTATACAACCAACCTCAATCCAAATCCAAATCAGGTATACCGTGGTATATAATCTCACAACCATGTGCATCAGCGTGCACAAAATTGAATCAAAATACTAAAAGTGTATGGAAACTATGCCGAAAGCATAAGTCAAATCACATGCATACCATAGGCATGAAATCAAAATCAACATCTCGAATGATATCTAATCAAAGTCAAGTGCTACTGTGGTGCACAAAATCTCAATCCAGTGCAGTAACATGCATGAAAACGAACATCAAGTGCAGACGCGCACACAACACAAATCTGGTAACACAAATGCTCAAAAACATAAATCGGGTGCAACCAAGATATGGAGTATAATTCCGGTGCAACCAATGCACAAAATACCTAGCTGGTGCAACAAATGCTCGAAATATGAATCCGGTGCATCTAGTGCACGAAATACAATACAGTGCAACAATCGTACAAAAATACAAATATGGTGCATCAAGTTCAGAAAATATCAACTCCAGTGCATCCAGTGCACGAAATATCAAATACAGTGCATCCAGTGCACGAAATGCCGAATACAGTGCATCAAGTGCATGAAATACCAAATACAGTACATCCAGTGCATGAAATACCAAATTCAGTGCATCCAGTGCACGAAATACAATGTGGTTCAACAATGCACAGTGTAAAAACCTAGTGCAACAACTACACAAAATACAAATCGGGTGCAACAAGTGCACGGAAATGCATCAATAACTCAAATGCGTATAAAAAGCAACACCGAGTGTGCCAAGGTGTATAAAATCATAAACGCGTGCAACTGCGTTCACAAAATACGTATCTACGCACTGCATGCACATGTAAGCTATACCGAGTGCAAAAACCAATCGAGTGCATACCACTTGCATAAAAATCAAATCAGCTGTATGCAATCCATGAAATCATAAACATGTGCAGCCAATGCAAAAAACTGAATCAAGTGCAATAAAGCTGCAAAAATAATAAATCAACACAATGGTGTATAAAGCATATCTCAAGTACGATAACTATGTACAAAACGTAAATACTCAGTAGGTGCAGCCATGGTGCACGAAAAAAAATATCATGAAACTCAGTCATCAAAACTCAATCATGCGAATAGATCGCCCAAAATACCGATATCAAGTATGGAGGAATAGTCCAGCTCAAGCACATCCTCTAAGAGTCTCTGGCTAACTGTCGTGGTCACTCATAACATGTCTCGTCGACGATGCCGAACTCTGGCCTGCTGGGTGTGCATAATAGGACTGCTCCTGGGTCCAAGTCTTCTCGTAAATTATTCCAGAAAGGTCCTGTCGAGCTCTCTCCCTAATCTCGTCTCTGCCGAACTGTCCGTAGGTTATCACCCTTTACTATATCTGTTTCTGTTTCCGGAACGGCTGCATACTCTTCGTGACTCCTTCCGGAAGATATATCCATATACAACGCCTTTGCATGTGTATCACATCTCTGATGTCGGCGGAGTGGAACGTCATCTCGTCGAAATCTCATGCGAGCTCTTTACTCCACTTTTCTCTAATGTCGACTGCTTCGGACTCATCTCTTCGTTGCTGCATGGACTGCGCTCTAACGGTTATATTCGTCTCTGGAGTCTCCCAAGCAATGCATCCCATCACATGGTTTCCGAATGATGTCGAACCTTTCGATCGATTCGTCAAAGTCCCATAATCCCACAAGAGCTCAACATCTTCAGTACAGTTTAATAGTATCGAGTGCATACCACATCACCGGTGGACTAGCCGTAGAAGGGCAAACCCAAGCCTCACTAATGGCACCGCGGAACTGCCGCAAACCCTAAGGTTCAAAGGCTTTTACATGGTCATTATGTCGGGTTAGGGTTTTCATTCTTCTAGAAGGTCCATAGAATTGCTTGCATGTCTTTTCGAATACATTAAACTTGGAATATGGGTTTCTGACATTCGATCGTCTCTATCGACTCTCAATGTATCTGCGTGAAGTTGTCTCTAGCTGGAATTCGTCAATCTGATGACCTCGCATCGGGGTAAACGAACGAACCACATGTCCTAGTCATTCATCCTCGGGTGACTAGCGACCATCTATCATATCTCTAAGTACAACTCGTACTGCAAAAACTCCAACATCTGGGGCGATATCTCGTCGTTCGCAGCAACAACTGGCTCATTCGAACAGTGCATCGATCATCATGAACAAGCGATACATCAAAGGTCATCAAAATTTGGCTGGCCTTTACCAGTGGCTCAATCCTCTAGTGTTGATCTGCACGTCCGAGAAATCTCGTAAAAGTGATCCATCAAACACTCATAGCGCGAAAACACAATAAAACGACGCCTCCTTATGCAATCGTATATCCCTGGAATCACGTCCTGGTCAGTCCTCATCCATGACGAGATCGTGCTGAACGCAATTCTAGCCGTAGCTCTCCACTCCCGTACAACCGTGGTAACAAAATCATAACTGGTACTGATGAGGATAGATCATAGGAATGAATATAATACTGTGCAAAGAAATGTACCTCCTAAGGTTTCTTAAGCAGAGTAGCATATCGTAAGTATGTAGCAGAACATACACACGGTACGTCACTCTACTAAAGCCACCTACTCCATCAACCAAGGGTCATCCTACACTCAGAAGGTAAAACCTAACGCTCTGATACCAACTTTGTCACGCCCCGAAAGTACCGAGCGTGACTGGCACTTAAATTACGAAACGTCTCAAGGCGTACGTAATCTAAGTAAGCCAAAACCCAGAAATCAAAACCAAAAGAAGCAGTAGAGTGAAGGAAAAACAAATTTAAAGCAAGTAGTTTTAATAGCATTAGCCGAATTATGCGCTTTAAAAACATCAAGTCATTTCTGAAAATTTCGGCAGAGTTTCCTTTGTAAATACTGGCCCTAAACGGGGTACAACATAATAGTATACGAAATAATAAAAGGCATCCCCAAGCGGGAACTAGCTCTTCGTCAATCGATGCTCACAACCACGCAAGCAAGATAATATACAACGCCGAAGGGCGAGGATCAAAACTCAAAAGAAACTCAAATCAACATGAAAACCATAATAATACAACGCGCGACTCTAAGGTCGAAATAAATACAAGTCTGGTTGATGGAGTTTCTAGATACAACAATAAAAATAAAATACAAAGATGGTCACGATGCGAGTGAACCCACCTACCAAAGCAATCACTCGGAATGGGAGCCGTGTGCCAGAAAAGCCACAACCAAACCTGTACGGCAAAACCTGCAAGGAACTGTGGCACAACGGGGTGAGTTGCCAACTCGTGAGTAGAAAACATCACAGAGCAAAAATCGCATGTATGACGCATCTTAGGTCATATCAAGTAATATCCTCAAATAAGATCCTGATCCATCAACATATAAGTGCAATACTACGTGCTCGTATCAGTTTCTCAGATATATGATGTATGAATGCATTACGAATGGAAATAGTGTTAGGTTTTCCTAGCACCCTATGTAGAGTTTTGAAGCATCACATGTCTCAAACTTTAAATTTTTATGGTGCTAAATAAGCATACAAAGGAATCGATCCTAGAAAATTAGGGTTTCGAATTTAAAGCCAATAAAAACTAGGGTTTCGAGACTACAACCTTTGTAGCTCCCTTTCGCTGGACTCTTTGGCCTCTTGGGTGTTGGAAGAAGGTCCTCTTGAAGTCTTCTCGCGTCCACGACGATCCACTTGGAGTTCCTTGTCCAAGCTCGAAACTTCGATTATCAAGATGAGAAACGAAGAGAACACTCTAAACAAGTTGGCTAAACTTGTGTAGAATGATGTTGTGGTTAAGATTCTCACTTCAAAAACCTTTCTTTATGTGTGTTTTACTCACTAGATGAAACTAGAGAGCAAATGGTGAAAGAGGAAGAAGATGGTAGCTTTCTTTTAACAAGAGTAAAATGATAACCATTGAAAAGAAATGAAATATATCTATATATATTTTATTTCTTCTCACTACAAACCATGGTTAAATCTTTAAGTTATTATTTAATTAGGGTTTAAAACATATAAGGAAAGTTTAATCCAAGGTTAAGGGTAGGTGGGAATGGTTAGGTTAAAGAAGAGTGTAGAAACAACTCAAGAATTATCCTTTCCTTTTCTATTTTGTTTTAAACATAAAATTAAATAATAATCCATATATTAATCCATGGTGTGAGTCTTATATTGCCACCATTTCTATGTGTAAACTACCATGATAGATGGGTGTATGTATGTATGTATGTATGCACATCCATATGTGCATGAAACTAGAAAGAAAGAAAGAAACACATACATGCATGCATACATCCATCATATTCAAGAAAGGTTTTAAGTGAGAAAACTAATGGTTAAATGGTAAATCAACACTTGATTTATCAATCCGGCCATATCATATATGACCCCACCAAAAGCAAGCTGCCCGATTAATGTTCGGTATCCTATACGCGCATTTTAATCGGGTCCATGCGCATATCGCATACGCGCACCACAACGTTTCGCCTGGACTGGGTAACTCCTTTGTAGGACTCTAAGACTCTTCAATACGCCGGCAGAGGGTGATGATCATATCAAGCACCCCCAAGCCGCAAGCGGTCAGCTAAACGTAACGGTCACCCGGGTATTGAGCGATCAGAAGAAAACAAGCGAACCTGCTACAACTCCCGTCGAGCCAACCAGCAACACTACCGTACAGTCCGGTCTCTTCGTCAGATATGCTGCATATCGAGCCTAGGGATGGTCACTTCGACCCTAATAACTCAATAAGTCGTGCCGGTGAATGGTCTATAACAGATCGAGAAACTACTGATAACACTTATCAGCAAATCTCAGTAGCCCTGGCCAGGGACTTACTGATATAACCAGTCGGGCACAGCACAGCAACAACTCCCAATACCGGGAGAGACGAAACCCCTCCTATCACTCATTGCCTTCGTGTGTCTCGGGACTGTACCCAACGGCCACCTGTTTGCACGACTCAGTAAAGCCGTGGTAGGGTGGCAATCAAAGTACAGTGGGAGAACACACAAGACTCTATGACGATCTCGGGTATACAGACTTACCAGTGTCACCTGAGAACTGCTATCCGACGATAGATATAATTCCATATAGGAGTTCTCGGTGAGTCCGTCCAGTGTACCCAGTCACCACTGAGCACCCGTATATGATCTTGATGTCAAATATCTATGAATGTGGGAACATTCATCGCCCATCGTATGGGTCTAGTATCATATACGCTAGTCTACTCTGGTATATCAATGCCCCGTCTCGATATACCTACGACTAGGGACTTTTTAGGATATGCTTATAGACTACAGATGTCCCACTAGTATGATCTCCATCATAATCAGAGTAGTCAAGCCGATATCCTCAGGGCTTCATCAGCATGTATGAATGAATAAAAGCATGATCAAATCAACATGTCAGATAAAGAAGAACCAGATAGCATACTATCATGTCGAGCAAGAATGCATACTGAATATATATATACATGTATAGATACATCCACTATCATATAATGGCCTCTAGGGCATACATATATCCAACAATCTCCCACTTGCACTAAGGCCAGTTATTGGCGTATCTTATACCCAACATCTCAAAAAGTCGCTCATGCTGCGGCTGAGGGAGGGCCTTGGTGAATGGATCCGCGGCGTTATTCTTTGTGTCTACTCTCCTAATCTCAATCTCGCAGCGATCTACAATCTCCCGGAACAAATGAAAACGCCTCAGGATGTGTCTGGACCGTTGATGGGATCTGGGCTCCTTGGCTAACGCCATAGCCCCATTATTATCACAATACAAAGGTATTGGATCAATAATGGTTGGAACTACTCCTAGCTCCGAGACGAACTTCTTCATCCAGACGGCTTCCTTGGCAGCATCATTTGCAGCAATATACTCAGCTTCCATCGTAGAGTCTGCAACGGTATCTTGTTTGGAACTCTTCCAACTCACCGCCCCTCCATTGAGGGTAAATACAAACCCAGAGATAGATTTGTTGTCGTCCTTATCGCTCTGGAAGCTCGAATCGGTAAAGGCCTCCATTTGGAGATTTCCATTACCATACACCAAGAACAATTCTTTAGTCCTTCGCAAGTACTTAAGAATGTTCTTCACAGCTGTCCAGTGATTCTCCCCTGGGTTAGATTGATACCTGCTTACAACACTAAGTGGATAAGCTACATCTAGGCATGCACATAACATCGCATACATTATAGATCCTACTGCCGAAGCATAGGGTATAACACTCATGCGAGCTCTCTCTTCATCGGTCTTTGGACAAGAGTCCCTGGAGAGAGTGACCCCATGGCAAGCGGGTAAGGCACCCCGCTTAGAGTCTTCCATACTAAACCTTTTTAGGATGGTGTCAATGTACCTGGTTTGGGACAATCCCAATAACCTTTTGGATCTATCCCTATAGATCCTTATGCCCAGAATGTATGTGGCATCACCCAGGTCCTTCATGGAGAACCTCAGTAATAAGAAAGATTTGACCGACTGTAGCATAGGAATATCATTTCCTATCAGAAGAATGTCGTCCACGTACAATATGAGGAATGTGACAGCTCTCCCTACAGACTTCTTATAAACACAAGGTTCATCTTGATTTTTGATGAAATCAAACTCTTTGATGACATCATCGAAACAGATGTTCCAACTCCATGATGCTTGCTTTAACCCATATATGGATTTAAGCAATTTACATGCTTTCCCGCTGCTCCCGCTGTCAATGAAGCCCTCTGGCTGATCCATATAAACACATTCTTCTAAATTTCCATTTAGAAATGCAGTTTTAATGTCCATCTGCCAGATTTCATAGTCGTAGTGAGCAGCAATAGCAAGTAGGATCCGAATGGATTTAAGCATGGCTACGGGAGAAAAAGTCTCGTCATAGTCCAAACCTGGTCTTTGACGAAAACCCTTTGCCACAAGTCTTGCCTTATAGGTCTCCACCTGCCCATCTGCACCAATCTTTCTTTTAAAGATCCATTTGCACCCCACAGGTTTTACCCCAGGGGGTAGAACGCCCAAAGTCCATACTTTGTTGGTGTACATAGACTCCATTTCGGATCTCATGGCATCCAGCCATTTCACAGAGTCTCTACTCGTGATAGCTTGCTGAAAACTGGTAGGATCATCATCATCCATGATGCAGTCTTCTCTGTCACCATCAATGAGGAAACCGTAGTATCTCTCCGGGATGAGAAGTCCTACCGGACCTACGGAGTGGCCGAGGTTCTTCAGTTTCTGTTGTAACAGCCGGTTCAACCAAATCGTCATTTGTAGTTTGTGTCTCCAGAACCTCTTCTAGATCTACCACCTTGCCATCATCTTTATCTGTGAAAAACTCTTTTTCCA
This sequence comes from Agapanthus africanus, assembly GCA_030015575.1. NCBI lineage: Eukaryota > Viridiplantae > Streptophyta > Magnoliopsida > Asparagales > Amaryllidaceae > Agapanthus > Agapanthus africanus. Next base: position 314,251,197 of record CM057337.1, read on the forward strand.
AGAATGTGGCATACTGAGAAACAAATACTTTTTGTTCCTCTTTGTGGTAGAACAGATATCCATAAGAATTCTTTGGATATCCCACAAAGTTACACATGACTGACCGTGTCTCGAGTTTGTCCGGATTCTGCTTTTTAACATAGGCCGGGCAACCCCAAATCTTAATTCTCTTAAGAGATGGTCTCTTCCCATGCCATATCTCATATGGCGTGGTAGACACGGTTTTGGTTGGAACCCTGTTTAGCAGAAACGCTGCAGTCTCCAATGCATGCCCCCAAAACGAGACTGGTAACTCAGCGTCACTCATCATGGACCGGACCATATCTAATAGGGTCCTATTCCGTCGTTCTGACACACCGTTGTGCTGTGGTGTGTAAGGAAGAGTGAGCTGAGAGAGAATCCCATTCTCTTTTAGGAAGTTTGCAAATTCTGTACTGAGATACTCACCACCTCGATCTGATCGAAGCATCTTGATACTCAAGACGGTTTGTTTTTCTACTTCTTATTTATATTCAATGAATTTCTTGAAAGCTTCGGACTTGTGCTTTAATAAAAATACATGACCGAATCTTGAGAAATCGTCAGTGAATGTAATGAAGTATGAAAAACCGCCTCTAGCCTGTGTAGACATTGGCCCACATACATCACTATGTATGAGGCCTAGGAGCTGAGTAGCTCTTTCTCCGTGTCCGGTAAACGGAGTTTTGGTCATTTTACCCTTGATACAAGACTAGCAAGTCGCATAAGATTTATATTCAAAAGAGTTTAAATATCCATCTTTGTGTAACTTGTTTAGTCTTGTTTCGTTAATATGACCAAGTCTACAGTGCTAAAGAAAAGCTTCATTTAATTCTGAAAGTTTTCTTTTATTAGTGTGTTGTATACTGAAAACTGTGTGTTGATTTAGGACATATATTCCGTTATTAAGCATACCATACCCAACCAACATTTATTTCAGGTGAATGTTCATAACATTGTTCTGCAATACAAAATTATATCCTTCATTGTCCAACAAAGAAACGGATATTATATTACATAACATACTTGGTACAAAATAACATGGATTCAAAACAAAATACATCCAGATGGCAACCCCAAGTGATACTCTCCCACTGCGACTGTATGTACATTGGAACAATTTCCTACGCGGAGAGTATGGTCACCTATCTTCAAAACCTTGTTATTTCTCAGCCCCTGCATAGAATTGCAAATGTAAGAACTTGAACCGGTATCCAATACCCAAGAAGTAGAGTTTATTGAAAAACAGTTTTCTGTCACAAACGCACCTGAAGCAGAAGCATCACCATGCTTCTTCTTGAGACTTAAGTACTCCGTGCAGTTGCGCTTCCAATGTCCTGTCTTGTGGCAATGAAAACATTCGCCCTTTCCCGAGTCTCCAGCCTTGGACTTTTCCTTTCCCTTCACCTTTTTAACTCCACCTTTAGGATTGGTGGGCTTCTTCTTTTTCTTTCCCTTGGCCTTAGCTTTCGGGCGAGAAGAAGAAGATTGTCCAACGGTCATAACGGGAGTTCTTGCTGACTTCATAGTGCTCTCTATACTCCTTAACATGTTAAGGAGTTCAGGGAGTTCCTTCTCCATGCCATGCATGTTGAAGTTTACTATGAACTGAGAAAAGGTGGAGGGAAGGGACTGCAGAATAATATCTATATATTGTTCATTTTCCAGCGTCCATCCAAGGTCCTCAAGCTCTTCTATAAGAGCTATCATCTTCAAAACATGGTCTCGTACTGATGTGCCAGGGGCCATTCGCATCTGAAACAATTTCTTTGATGCTTCGTATCGTAATACGCGGGATTGCTCTCCATACAACTCCTTTGTATGGAGCAATATGCCGTGAATGTCCATATCCTCGTGCTGCTTTTGATGTGTGTTATCCATCGATGCAAGCGCGAGGCATTTTGCCGTGGCACAGTCAGCGTCCCATGTCTTACGGACTTCAATGTCCGCAACTGAGGATTTTGGACCTAGGACGGGCGGGGCTGAAGCCGTGAGGACATATGATACTTTATCATAAGTCAAGGCGATTTTCAGATTCCTCAGCCAGTCTTTATAGTTGGTCCCATTCAGTTTATTTTTATCTAGTAGAAGCTTGAGTCCAGTCATGGGTATCTGCCATTAAGAGAGAGAAAAGAATACACTCAGCGAAAGCTCTTGCATAGATCAGATTAGTTATTATCTTTTCTAATCGATGTTTCCCACTGCTTTTATCGATTTTTTCTTTCAAACCTTAAAAAGAAAAAACTAGCCAGGATTAATTACAGTCCACAACTTCGCTAACCGTTCAGCCAGGCCAGTGTCGGTACTTGAGGGAAGTTCCCCGTGCTTTCGCACGGACCTAATTAGAGTAAACCTCGTTTTCCCAGAGGCGGAGCCCCGTTAACACCTTTCTAGACACCTAATGAGTTAGCTAATTGTAAACTGTAAAACTCTCCTAGGAGCAACTATTGCCCACAGTGGGATCAGGATCCAACCATCACATGGAAGGTATGCAATCTCATTGCAAATTTCAACTATTGAAATTCCTGATGTTGTTTTTACCCCAAGTACATATGACCTTAACTAAGGTCAACAAATCATAAGTACCAGTCATGTTCTACCCGTCATTTCTTGATTAATTAGACCCACTCATATGGCCCTTAACTATGGTCAACAAAGTCATAAGAATGTCCTAATTAATCTGCATCGTATGCAAAGTAGGAAGACATCACTTAGCTACTGTACACTACGCCTTAATTATAGTCAACAAACGTAGCACGAATACTAAGTACTCTACTTTCTAAAATGACGGAGGGTTGCAGATGATTTTTAAGAAAATCTTTAACGCTTTGAACTTGATATCGTTGTAGAATCAAATAGTTTTCAAAAGGAGTGGCTTAAGCTCCGCAGTTTTGAAATATAGCTTTTTCATAAATAGCCGAGTGGTTTTCAAATCCGATTCTACAACATCTTTTTAGGTTTATTTTCTTTACATTAATCACATTAATGTAATCCCATCATTTAAGTCCTTAAGCCAATCACAGAAAAGAAACGAAAATAACACGTACGCTTATGCCATCCGCATTTGCCGCAATGTTCCGTTATGCACCGTTAGGTTACTTAACTAACGGCATACCGGGACGGGACTAGCGCGGGTATAAAACATAAGCAACGTCTACTATATATCATATATATAATATGTCATTCGTCTCAGATATCACAGAACACAGGCAGCAGAAACATAGATATAAAGTGGGATATACTAGGACGTCCGTATTTAGTATTTAGCCAGAATAGAAAATACGGATTCCACAGTCGCGATGAATAGCTAAGCCCACACCTTGGACCCCTACGAGAGTGGCAAGCGACCCTACCAATTCTGGAGTTTAGGAGACCCGGTCTCGACGCCTCGAGATGGCCTCCCACTGAACCCCAGAACCCGGTCACCTGTGCTCCCCTCTTTGGGTCCAACCTAATGCGGAAAAGTAAATAATATACAACACTGGTGATACAACCTCAACCCGGAAGTGCCCCAAATAAAAGAATATTACATTACATATGAATTTACATGAATGAAAATATAAAACTCTCATCTCACATAAAAAAAAACCGGCTATTCAATCGCGACAATCCTGCACATCATATCTCAGCAACACATAATATCTCATATCATCAACGTAAATAAATATGCATACCCCAATTGTCGTTGATGTATAGCAACGAAATCGGCAATATCGAACATACTACACTTACGGTCACAGAAAAGAAAGTGTAAAACTACAATATTTGGAATCCACATTCTCTTCAGACATCATAAATGCGAAATATCACATATTTCGTATTTCAAGCCTAAACTATATGAATTCCACATATTGTATCACATTCCAGATAAACAGACAGTATTAAAGTTTTCGAACGAACGATCAAGTACCCAAGATTCACTAAAGCTCAACACTTGAGCAGGGTTCAAAAAATCCGGAGTGTGACACAGTAGTAGCTGTCCAGCCGTAGAAGGGTCAAGCCAACGCCTCACATGTGGCACGCCGTACTGCCCCAAACCCTAAGGTTCAAAGGGCAGTTCAAGACGGTCACATAATCGAGTTAAGGTTTGTTGTCTTCTAGAGGGACCACCACAAAAAGACTTGCACGTACCTCCAAAGTATTTAAACCCCGTGAATAGTGAGCAAATAATAATCGTTCAAACACTTCAATACTTTCTAATTTACCCGGAATAACAACGAAATGAAAATTCCGATCGAATCTACGAGTCCAAAACCATCTCCAGAAAATACAGTACTATATTCAGATTAAACATACCTAAAACACTGTACAAGAAGTTATAAGAATTACAGTATAAATTTGATGCATTGATACCTCTTTACGGCCGCGGAGCCGCGGCCTAAGCCAGGAATTGCCGCGGTTCCGCGGCGGTTTATAGGGTTCAGGGCTTCGAATTTCACTGTTATTCTTAGAATTTCCTGCTATATTTTTTAAGTATTTTTAATTCTGAAAAATGTCAGATTTTAAAATTTGTCCAGAGAGGGTCTTAAAATGTCGTATTTTTGTCCAATCGGGATTTTTACTTCGTAAAAGCGTCGCCTAATATTCTAGGTCGGCTCTGATACCAATGTTAGGTTTGCCTAGCACCCTATGTAGAGTTTTGAAGCATCACATGTCTCAAAGTTTAAATTTTTATGGTGCTAAACAAGCATACAAAGGAATCGATCCTAGAAAATTAGGGTTTCGAATTTAAAGCCAATAAAAACTAGGGTTTCGAGACTACAACCTTTGTAGCTCCCTTTCGCTAGACTCTTTGGCCTCTTGGGTGTTGGAAGAAGGTCCTCTTGAAGTCTTCTCTATAAGTGCACGGAGGCGCCCCGGCCGTCAATCCGACGGCCAAATGCGGAAGCGGTGATAAACTTTAAATTTTACTTGAACTGGCAAACCGCCGCGCACTAATACCCGGATCGAACCATTAACTAGTCCTAGCTAACTACAAGATGGGGAAGAGAGATATGCCGACTGATCCAAGTCCTCCGGTCTTCTCGTCGTCGTCCCGATCTCCTGCGGAAGCTCCGGTCTCCACCTCGTCGCCGGAAGTGCACCACATCGCCTACTTCTTTTACGGGCTCCCACCTCAATGCCGAGGCAACTCGGGCACGAAGCTGGCTAGTCGACGTGCCCAAGATTTGCTGTAGAATGTGTAGTGTTCAAGTCTCATTTTGGGGTTATGGATGTTGCCTTTTGAAAGGGTGGAGGAATTGATTTTTGAGATGAACTAGAGAGCTTTTCTTAGCACCCTTAGAAAGCCAAAATGCCACACATGAAAAATGAAATCCTCCCCTCTCCAATAGTGGCCGGCCCCCTTGAGTGATTGGAGAGAGAGAGCAAAAACAAGGGGGTGGGTGGAAAGCAAGTGATGATGAGAAAATCAAATGATCACCACAAAACCCAACACTCCAAAGCAACCATCATCTATCCACAAGTCAAACCATGATGACAAGAAGAAGTCAAGAAGTCAAGGTCAAAGAATGGCTATCATGATACAACAAAATGCAAAGAACCCCTCCACAAATACTTATTTGCAACAATGCAAATAAGCCCTCCTCCACCAATTTTCGGCCAATGAACGAAACAAAGGAAATTGGCCGAAACGGAAAACAAACTGGCAACTCCAGAAAACTGGTCCCGTAATAAATTACAGGAAAACCCCGATACTGTGCATACACACCCGCATTTCTATTCCGACCGAAATACAAATGCAATGAGACAAAATTCATACTGTACTATACTAGGATCCGGCTTATACCAAAGCCGGCTAGTAATATCCGTTCGATCCTGATCCGTGCAATACCGCACGTATCTGATCGAACCCTGCCATATATCCATATGGCCTGTAGTACAAACTGTCCAATCCTGATCCGTGCAATACCGCACGTATCTGATCGGACCTTGCCATATCTCCATACGGCCTCTACAACTTTTCGCCCGAAAGCTGAGTAACTGAATGTGGGGGACTCTAAAGACTCGTCAACACCTTGGTTGTGGATTTAACCACTGGCACGTCAGAGGTATAAGCCAATACGTAACGGGCTACCAGGTATTGACTAAAAGGGACGTCTGTGAGCGAACTCAGCCTGACAACCCTACTGAGCCTGTTAGTGACAATATCCGTACAGTCCGGTCCGTTCGTCTATGAGAATCGCATGGCGGGCCTAAGGGGTTGGTAAAAGTCAGACCCCCAAAAGCGGTACAAGTCGTGTCGGAGTGTAGCCCAGAACACCCTGAGATACTACTGGAATACCTACCAGTAAATCTCCTTGCCTCGGCCGAGGGCTTCGTGTAATGGCTCTCCTAGACACAGCACGACCTCACCCCCAATACCGGGAGAGACGAACCCCTGAAGATACGCTCACTGCCTCCATGTGGCTCGGGACTGTACCCAACTAAAACCTGTTTGCACGACTCCTTTGAGCCGTGGTAGGGTAGTAATCAAAGTACAGTGGGAACTCACACAAGACAAATGACGATCCCCAGGTCGATGAACTAACCTGTACACATGTCACCAGGGAACTGCCATCTGACGTCTGGTATATGACCAACTAGCATGTTCTCGGCGAGTCCTGTCCGGTGTACTCATAACCCAATGAGCACCTGTATACATCTTAGGTGATCCAACTGACACCAGTGGCTTGTGAGACCGGCTACCGCCCCTCGTCGGGGTCTCGACTGTATACACTAGTCTACTCTGGAGTATCGATGCCCTGTCTCGAAACTCACACGACTAGGGACCATTTAAGGATATGCTTATAGACCCCCAGCTCCCACTTATATGATCGCCCTCATACTGCTGGTGGTCAAGCAAGAATCCTAGGGGCTCTATCAACGTGTAATGGCGACCTGTAAGGTCACCTAAAGCAGTACACGATGATAAAGATAAACCAGATAGCATACTATCATCTTGAGTAAGACTGTCCTACCGGGATAGGTCCTCCATCAATCATTGCAACCACGTGCCTGTGATCCAATAATTGACTCTGAGGGCACTATCTCCAAAAATCTCCCACTTGCACTCAAGGCTAATTATTGCGATGTCGCATACTCACAGCCCGTGTGATACCGAACACCCAACTCCTCTACCAGTCAGTCTCACAAAGCTAGTTTGCGAAACTATTGCGTTCGAGGAATAGCCTCAGTGAGTGGATCCGCCTTGATGTTTCTTTCTATGTCTCTCTATATCTCATGTTCGCGGATAAAGCCATCTCCCGAAATGAGCAATACCTGTCTTAGAATATGTCTGGATGTTTGATGGGACTTAGCTCATAAATGAACTCCAAATCCAAACTTCTTAGACTGTATCGTCAACTGAACTTAATCAGTATCCTGCGCCATGCCACCCTCAGTATTGCCTTGGACCACCTATCCAAAATACTGCCCCTCGTCAGAAGGAAAACTATAACTCTGACAACCTTCTTGTCGTCCAGGTCACCTTGGAAGCCTGGAATGATAACTGTCTCCCGAATGAGGCTGTCGTTATCATATCCCTAGAACATCCACTTATGTTCTAAAACTGCTTCTGACTGTTTCTCCAGGATTGGATCAATATCAACTTATTGCATCTAGTGCAAGAACAACATCTGGTGTGGTACTTGACATCTCATGATTGACTCAATTGCCTGAGCAAGTGATCTGCCAATCATGCACACCCCTCTCCATTTTAGTCTATAAGACACCTTTAGAGAGGGTGACTCCATTACGTGCAGGTATACTACCGTGCCAGGAGTTGTCCATCCTAAATACTCTTAGAATGCTGTCTAAGTACCCTGATTGGGAAACCACCCAAATCTAGATCTAAAACCATAGATCTAGTAACCAGTATGTCTGATATAAAATCCATTTCCTTTGTGGAGAAACCACTGTGTGACGACCAAAGTATAACCGATTGTAGTATAGGAGTTTCTTTTCCTACTCTGTGTATGTCATCCAAATACCAGGATATCACACCCTACTACCTTCTCAACAGATCCATCCCCTATTCTGATGAAGTCAAACCTATGACTGTCACATCAGAAATAGATGATCTTTCTCCGCTATATTTTCTTTAGTTCATAAATAGACATAAGCTACTTGTCCACCAATGCTTCCGCTTCTCCCACTGACTACGACAACCCTATGGCAGAGTCATATAGACGTACACTTCTGAAGAGAGTTCAGAACGACGCTATACTCATCCTCCCGCCGGGTCTCGCAGCCTGGAACAACAGCAATAGTAAACCTGGGTAAACAAGAACTTCCCTGTCACCGTCCTTGAGGCTACCGGAGTACCTCTCGGGTGCCTGAAGTTACCCACCTTATCTGCGGAGTGGCCAATGGAATGTCAATCCGGATTGAATCTTTAGGTTCCTTATCAAATCTTCAGTAATCGTTTGTGGTTCTGGAATCACTTCCAGTTCTACCATACTCCCACTACTGTTTTCTGAAAAAAAAAAGAAAAAAAATCCATTTTTAATAAAACTGTGGCGAGTCTAGAACAATATTTCTATTGATCTGCCAGATGGTAGAAAGTCAACCCTCGTCATAGCCTGGGTCAACCCACAAACAGCCATTACAGAAACGTGCCTTGAGTTGTCCAGTGTCTGGTTTTAATCATAAGCCGGACAACTCCCCGTACCTTAACATCGTTAAGATACGAACTGTTCTATATCCCATATAGGACCAGAGGCACTGATTTAATCGAACCAGATTCAAATCATGCAGCTGTCTCCAGTGCATGTCAACTAAATGGAAGGAGGCCGATCAGCGTTACTCAACTTAGGAATACTTCCAATTATGAGTAACCTGAAAGAGAAGCAAGTTCTCTTAACCATTACTATCAACAGAATACCATACACAAGTATCTACATCTTCGATCACTTTGAAGAATCCCGATACTTGCTACACCTGGTTCTCTACTCTATTCAAATACCTATAACTTCTCAAAATTCGGACCCTGTGTTTCTACGAAACACCTGTCTAAAAACTAGAGAAGTCATAAGTAAACCGAATATAGTACGAGGACCAAAACCCTCTGTCCTGATGGACCCTGGACAACATACAATACTCTGTATAAGTCCCTTGAGTCTGAAAACTCATTCACTGTGTGTCGTAGGTTGAAAACTGTACTTATGGTTAAGAAGAATTACACCGCTGTTTAATGCTCCTTACCTAACCATCCACTGATATAGGTAAATGTCATCGACATAATTTCAAAAAGGCATATCTCACTCTATGAAAATAGACGTACAGATATATCAATTTGAAATTGGTGCATGACAGCGGATATTCAAAACCAAATACTTGCCGACTGGCAAACAACCCAGGTGACTTCCTCAAATATCACCGATTACAACGAATCCCGATATAATGAGGATGATCACCTAATTCCCAATAACCTACTCCCACTCATCATCTGTAAAACCATACAGATGTGAGAATCATACCTGGTAAATACATACCCTGGAGTAAGGACTAATTGGGAAATCAGTTTTCCTTTAACAGTACACAGCGAAGCTGAAACATTGAAATGTTTCGATGGGGTATCCTGGTATTCCTAGTAATGCCTCTTCCAGATTCACGACTGTAACCGTATAATTCTTTGCCACCTCTCCAAATCCCTTCATATGTCTTTAGTCATTACCTTCTGCACACCCCTTTAGGCCAAATGGTTTTCTTCCTTCCCTACCGTTCGGCAACAGCCTATGGTTTGGAAGAAGACTATCCAATAAGCATAATGGGTGTACTGTCCTAATCCTAGGAGCACTCGCAATGCGAGAGAAGGTGAAGATAAAAGACAACCGAATAAAGCTTATTCCTATTTCTCCGGAACCAGAATCCATCCCCGAACTGGAACAAGTTCCTTTCGAGTTCGTATATAACCATACGATGGAGTATCCAATAAACTGTGGATCTTCGTAGTGATACGGAGTGTCCTGGAGAAATACAAAGGTGATTTAGGATTGGCGAAGGAATACTTGGTTTTTTCGTGAATATCTGTTGCAATTTACTTTGCCCTCTTGCTAATCCCTTGCTTTGTCTTAACTTAATACCTTCTGTACACCATCGTTAGGCTAATTGGTTTTCTTCATTCCCTACCGGTCGGCACCTGCCTATGGTTTGGAAGAAGACTATCCAATTTGCGTAATAGGTGTACTATCTCCTAAACCAAGGAGTACTCACAAGCTGAGAGAAGGTAAAAGGAAAAGACAACTGAATAATCCTATCCGTTTTCTCCAGAACCGGAAACCATCCTCGAATAAATTCCTTCGAGTTCGTATCTTACCATACGATGGTTTTGTCCAATGGAAGTGGACGTTCGTAGTAATACGGGGTATCCTGGAGAAAAGGGTAAAAGTAGGAGTGGCAATGAGGTCTGCAACTCAGACAATCCAAAAGCCAGTGTTAAGAAGGTTCGGTTAACTTGGTCTCTGAGTCATAGTCTTAGGGTCGGGTCAATGGTCGCTGCCAAAGAGAGAGAGAAAAGAAACACACAGCGTGCACTCTAACCTAGATCAGAATGGTTACCAATTTATCTAATCTGGAAACCTCCCACTGTCATCTCAAATTCTCCTCCAAACCTGAAAGAAGAATTAGTCGGGATCACCCGAGGAGTAAACTAACTCATCAGTGGGAATCGGGATCCAACTATCATCGCATGACAACGTGACGGAATCCGCTCACGGTATCACACTCCAGAAGGTATGCGCATATCTGGCAAGTTTCAGTTCTTTTGAAACTCCCGATGTGATTTCTGCCCCATGCTCTTATGACCTTGGCGTGAGGTCAAAATATCATAAGTCACATGTCAAGTTCTACCCGTCATTATCCAGGTTAATTTGAATCCACCCGTACATACCCTTGACGTAGGCCAAAATAGTAGTACGACTGTCCCAAACCAACGCATCTATCTATGCAACAGATAAATACCCGGCAGCTACCAAACACTATGCCTTGGCGTGAGGTCAAAATACATAGCTTGAATACTACCGAATATTTAACTGAAATGACGGAGGGCTACGAATGGTTTCTGGCAAAATCCTTTAACGTAATGAACTTGATATCGTTGAAGGAACGGATAGCTTTTTGAAAATATAGTAACGAAAACCGTTGCTAAAGAGGTCACTCCCGGTGAAGGGATCTCGGCTCTTTCCCCGTAGAATGAGGTGCAGGATATTCCAACTGAATACCACGGTGCAAAGCAAAAGTAATCGGCTATAGTGAAGTTAATGCCCTGACGCAAACTTTCTGTCCAAGGGGTCACTCCCGATGAAGGGATCTCGGCCCTTGCCTCGTCGACTGAGGAGCAGGATATTCCAACTGAATACCACGATGCAAAACAAAAGTGAACGTCCTTGCAATAACAGCTTTTTTTTGAAAAGTGTTCCAACAACATCAGATTAGGTTTGTTTTTAACTTGCATTGATCCGAATCAACGCAGTCCCATTAATTGATCACACCACAAAGAACGAAAATAATATGACGTACGTATACGCCATCCGCATTCGCCACTGGGTCCCGTCATTACCCGTTAGGTTAGCTAACTAACGACAGAGCGAGGACTGGACTAGCGCGGATGCAAAACATATACAACATCTACTAATATATATACCAATATATTATATTCGCTCAAGGCGTGATAAAATGCAACATCACAGAAATGTACAGCATCACAGAATAAAACAGATATCTGGGATCCCCGGGTTTCACAGAGCCGTTGAAACCCGACGTTCTCCTAGTCGTGTGGATAGCCTGTGCAATGAAAACCTAGACCCCTACGGGCGCGGCAAGTTACCCGCCAAAACCTGAAGCGAGGCAGCCCCCTTCAGCACCGTGAATGGACCACCCAGCACTTCACGGAATCCGGTAACTTGGGCACCCCTCCTGGGTCAACCTGTATCCCCTACGAGTGCGGCGAATAGCCCGCCAATCCTAGAGTGAAGCCCCCTCCGTCTCAATGCCATGAGATGCGGGCTTGTTGCCTTCTAGAATCCGGCCATCCGTGCACCCCTCGGCGGGGTAATCCTAGTACAGAAAGTAAAATATACATACAACGGTACATCGACCGCAACCAGGTCATGCCCCAAAAGAATAATACAATCAGGCAGTGACGGCAGTCCACATGTCGGACGCTCGCCCCGCAATATCAAATGTACATAATACAACCACAACTGTACTAGCATTGTATCCAGGCTATCCCCCACGACCGATCCGCAACATCACAGCAAAAACAGAACATCAACGTGAAAGTCACGTTCGCAAATCCGTCTAACCGGGCTATAGCAGTTAGACAGGATTTACCGATCAAGTGACATTCACGGTCGCAGATATAATGTAAATACTGTGAAATAATGTGTTTAAAATATCCGATCAGTCAAATTTTAACAAGTGGGCCCCAAAGCATTACTGTAGCAGATCAAGAAATTCTGGGCCCAATGTTATTATTCCAAAAACCCAATTTTCACCCCAGAAAGATACTGTAGAAATTTGGTGCAAGGAACCCAACAGTGTGCGGCGGAACCGCGGCCCAAAGGGGTGTTTTGCCGCGGTTCCGCGCTCCAACGGTGGACTTAGTGCATCGAATTTTCACAGAATTCTTATGTTTTATAGTAGATCACTTTTCTGTAACCTGAAAAAATTTTCGACACCAAAAATTTTCAACAGAAAACTGATGTGAACTAAAATGCAGATTTTGGAATTTTGGTCGATCGGAAATGTAAACACATTGCACAAAGCTAGACTAGGTTAATGGCATGGCTCTGATACCACTATAAGTGCACGGAGGCGCCCCGGCCGTCAATCCGACGGCCAAATGCGGAAGCGGTGATAAACTTTAAATTTTACTTGAACTGGCAAACCGCCGCGCACTAATACCCGGATCGAACCATTAACTAGTCCTAGCTAACTACAAGATGGGGAAGAGAGATATACCGACTGATCCAAGTCCTCCGGTCTTCTCGTCGTCGTCCCGATCTCCTGCGGAAGCTCCGGTCTCCACCTCGTCGCCGGAAGTGCACCACATCGCCTACTTCTTTTACGGGCTCCCACCTCAATGCCGAGGCAACTCGGGCATGAAGCTGGCTAGTCGACGTGCCCAAGATTTGCTGTAGAATGTGTAGTGTTCAAGTCTCATTTTGGGGTTGTGGATGTTGCCTTTTGAAAGAGTGGAGGAATTGATTTTTGAGATGAACTAGAGAGCTTTTCTTAGCACCCTTAGAAAGCCAAAATGCCACACATGAAAAATGAAATCCTCCCCTCTCCAATAGTGGCGGGCCCCCTTGAGTGATTGGAGAGAGAGAGCAAAAACAAGAGGGTGGGTGGAAAGAAAGTGATGATGAGAAAATCAAATGATCACCACAAAACCCAACACTCCAAAGCAACCATCATCTATCCACAAGTCAAACCATGATGACAAGAAGAAGTCAAGAAGTCAAGGTCAAAGAATGGCTATCATGATACAACAAAATGCAAAGAACCCCTCCACAAATACTTATTTGCAACAATGCAAATAAGCCCTCCTCCACCAATTTTCGGCCAATGAACGAAACAAAGGAAATTGGCCGAAACGGAAAACAAACTGGCAACTCCAGAAAACTGGTCCCGTAATAAATTACAGGAAAACCCCGATACTGTGCATACACACCCGCATTTCTATTCCGACCGAAATACAAATGCAATGAGACAAAATTCACACTGTACTATACTAGGATCCGGCTTATACCAAAGCCGGCTAGTAATATCCGTTCGATCCTGATCCGTGCAATACCGCACGTATCTGATCGAACCCTGCCATATATCCATACGGCCTGTAGTACAAACTGTCCAATCCTGATCCGTGCAATACCGCACGTATCTGATCGGACCTTGCCATATCTCCATACGGCCTCTACAACTTTTCGCCCGAAAGCTGAGTAACTGAATGTGGGGGACTCTAAAGACTCGTCAACACCTTGGTTGTGGATTTAACCACTGGCACGTCAGAGGTATAAGCCAATACGTAACGGGCTACCAGGTATTGACTAAAAGGGATGTCTGTGAGCGAACTCAGCCTGACAACCCTACTGAGCCTGTCAGTGACAATATCCGTACAGTCCGGTCCGTTCGTCTATGAGAATCGCATGGCGGGCCTAGGGGGTAGGTAAAAGTCAGACCCCCAAAAGCGGTACAAGTCGTGTCGGAGTGTAGCCCAGAACACCCTGAGATACTACTGGAATACCTACCAGTAAATCTCCTTGCCTCGGCCGAGGGCTTCGTGTAATGGCTCTCCTAGACACAGCACGACCTCACCCCCAATACCGGGAGAGACGAACCCCTGAAGATACGCTCACTGCCTCCATGTGGCTCGGGACTGTACCCAACTAAAACCTGTTTGCACGACTCCTTTGAGCCGTGGTAGGGTAGTAATCAAAGTACAGTGGGAACTCACACAAGACAAATGACGATCCCCGGGTCGATGAACTAACCTGTACACATGTCACCAGGGAACTTCCATCTGACGTCTGGTATATGACCAACTAGCATGTTCTCGGCGAGTCCTGTCCGGTGTACTCATAACCCAATGAGCACCTGTATACATCTTAGGTGATCCAACTGACACCAGTGGCTTGTGAGACCGGCCATCGCCCCTCGTCGGGGTCTCGATTGTATACACTAGTCTACTCTGGAGTATCGATGCCCTGTCTCGAAACTCACACGACTAGGGACCATTTAAGGATATGCTTATAGACCCCCAGCTCCCACTTATATGATCGCCTTCATACTGCTGGTGGTCAAGAAAGAATCCTAGGGGCTCTATCAACGTGTAATGGCGACCTGTAAGGTCACCTAAAGCAGTACACGATGATAAAGATAAACCAGATAGCATACTATCATCTTGAGTAAGACTGTCCTACCGGGATAGGTCCTCCATCAATCATTGCAACCACGTGCCTGTGATCCAATAATTGACTCTGAGGGCACTATCTCCAACATTCTCGCGTCCACGACGATCCACCCGGAGTTCCTTGTCCAAGCTCGCAACTTCGATTATCAAGATGAGAAACGAAGAGAACACTCTAAACAAGTTGGCTAAACTCGTGTAGAATGATGTTGTGGTTAAGATTATCACTTCAAAAACCATTCTTTATGTGTGTTTTACTCACTAGAAGAAACTACAGAGCAAATGGTGAAGGAGGAAGAAGATGGTAGCTTTCTTTTAACAAGAGTAAAATGATCACCATTGAAAAGAAATGAAATATATCTATATATTTTATTTCTTCTCACTACTAACCATGGTTAAATCTTTGAGTTATTATTTAATTAGGGTTTAAAACATATAAGGAAAGTTTAATCCAAGGTTAAGGGTAGGTGAGAATGGTTAGGTTAAAGAAGAGTGTAGAAACAACTCAAGATTATCCTTTCCTTTTCTATTTTGTTTTAAACATAAAATTAAATAATAATCCATATATTTATCCATGGTGTGAGTCTTATATTGCCACCATTTCCATGTGTAAACTACCATGATAGATGGGTGTATGTATGTATATATGTATGCACATCCATATGTGCATGAAACTAGAAAGAAAGAAATAAACACATACATGCATGCATACATCCATCATATTCAAGAAAGGTTTTAAGTGAGAAAACTAATGGTTAAATGGTAAATCAACACTTGATTTATCAATCCGGCCATATCACATATGACCCCACCAAAAGCAAGCCGCCCAATCAATGTTTGGTATCCTATACGCGCATTTTAATCGTGTCCATGCGCATATCGCATACGCGCACCACAACGTTTCGCCTGGACTGGGTAACTCCTTTGTGGGACTCTAAGACTCGTCAATACGCCGGCAGAGGGTGATGATCATATCAAGCACCCCCAAGCCGCAAGCGGTCAGCTAAACGTAACGGCCACCCGGGTATTGAGCGATCAGAAGAAAACAAGCGCACCTGCTACAACTCCCGTCGAGCCAACCGGCAACACTACCGTACAGTCCGGTCTCTTCGTCAGATATGCTGCATATCGAGCCTAGGGATGGTCACGTCGACCCTAATAACTCAATAAGTCGTGCCGGTGAATGGTCTATAACAGATCGAGAAACTACTGATAACACTTATCAGCAAATCTCAGCAGCCCTAGCCAGGGACTTACTGATATAACCAGTCGGGCACAGCACAGCATCAACTCCCAATACCGGGAGAGACGAAACCCCTCCTATCGCTCATTTCCTTCGTGTGTCTCGGGACTGTACCCAATGGCCACCTGTTTGCACGACTCAGTAGAGCCGTGGTAGGGTGGCAATCAAAGTACAGTGGGAGAACACACAAGACTCTATGACGATCTCGGGTCTACAGACTAACCTGTATCAGTGTCACCTGAGAACTGCTATCCGACGATAGATATAATTCCATATAGGAGTTTTCGGTGAGTCCGTCCAGTGTACCCAGTCACCACTGAGTACCCGTATATGATCTTGATGTCAAACATCTATGAATGTGGGAACATTCATCGCCCATCGTATGGGCCTAGTATCATATACGCTAGTCCATTCTGGTATATCAATGCCCCGTCTCGATATACCTACGACTAGGGACTTTTCAGGATATGCTTATAGACTACAGATGTCCCACTAGTATGATCTCCATCATAATCAGAGTAGTCAAGCCGATATCCTCTGGGCTTCATCAGCATGTATGAATGAATAAAAGCATGATCAAATCAACATGTCAGATAAAGAAGAACCAGATAGCATACTATCATGTCGAGCAAGAATGCATACTGAATATTTATATACATGTATAGATACATCCACTATCATATAATGGCCTCTAGGGCATACATATATCCAACAAATAGAATACATCATGATTGAGACAACTGTTTTCTTTATTTAATGAGATTCATGTATGTGTATAAATCGAATATCATCAATGAAATCAACAGAGAAATCGGTGTCAAGTATCGACACAAAACATGAATCACAATATCTCAGGCTCCGGCTATCCGGACTGGCCTGTATCATCAAATCTCAATATCCCAATACCTTGGGCTCCGTCAGTCCGGATCGGCCCATATGATCAATCACACGACCAAGAACGGTATCCTCCGGATATCCGCCGCGCCAAACAATCACCGGTAGGCAGTCTGCCCCTGCCGGGCTCATCGTCGACAACTCGAGCTTCTTGCCCCGGGGTACCGTACCGGGTCCACCATCTACCCACAGACGGTTCATCCAACTCCTCGAATCGGATCTCGAAAACCATCTTAGAACCGAGAAAACATCATGGTGGACAATACTCATCATATCAAGGAAAACCGCATTTATCTCTTTAAAACAAATCATCAGTTTATAAAAGTTTTACATGCAGTTTCCAAATCCAGAAATCTCAAGAATGATCCGAAATCATCAAATTACAATGTCATTAAACAGTGAAAACCAGCACAAATCTCCATAATACTGCATAACCAATGAATATATGAATGCATCTGATATCATGCATTGAATGCAATAGTTAAACTAGCATATGAAAGCTATAACATATTGCAACTATGAGCTAGCAAGCTATGTCAATGAAATAGTATTCTCTAAAGTGTACGTGACATGGCAATTACCGATGATGATGTGTGTGAGCCGGCAAGCAGGTGTACGTGGAACATACGCATCATCGGTAATGGTGCTGGTGTCCTGACAGCAGGGTTTCATAATAATTACAGATAACATATGTACAAGCATGCAATGCGATGAAACATCATGAATATACAGAAAGTGATATAGTAACAGCAACACTGAAAAATAAACCAACCCAATATACGAGTCATACAGTTTGGTATTTAAAAAACTCACAATTCTCCACTTTTGAAAACTAGAATGACTCGAGCCCAGTCCAAAGGGTAAGGAAGTCCAACTAAGTCCGGGTCGATCTATATATAAACCTAGTAGTTGGTGATCTTGCCACAATAGTATTACGTACGATACAATATATATATATATATATACATATATATGACATCCTCGGGTCAAGAGTGCGGATCTAACATCATAACTTTATCTCGTACGGTAAATCTATCATACGGCATCCCAAATCTGAGTACGGGTCAAATACCATATTTATCTCATTACTCATCTGGTATCCTTATCATCATATGTCATGAACTGCGGTACAGATCTAAGCCTAGTACAAACTGATACCATCAACAAATATATGTGCGTGTGTCTGAAATATATCGCCTAAAGATCCGCTATAATCTCCTGTCGTATCTCATAGTACGAACCAAACACATCACTGATCTCACGGCATCATGCCCAATCACATCGACTCATCTCCAAGTACCATATACTATCCTCAACATCCGTGTATACGTGTATGTATATATATATATATATATATATATAAGCACCAACACATCCACCTATATATATATATACATATATATATATATATATAACGTATACTCCAAAAACCATATCCCGTGTATGCATGTGTATATGTGTGTCAACCTTACTCAAGGGTTCGCGATTAAGAAGCTAACTATACCACTTTCGTCAAATCTCGCTAACACTAACCCATGATCTCCTAAAGCTTATCTTTCTATGGTTCATATCTCACCATAACACAAATATGTATAACTATATCACATCACATCATATTTTATGAAAATGCGGGGGTGCTATACGCCATCCACCCGACTTCCCCCGTAGATATATATCTACTCACCTTGATCTTCGCTTGCCGATGCCGATGTCACCACACGCTTGCTTGTCGTCTTGAAGTCCTCGTGAGGGTACCTACAAATCATAACACATCGTACCGCATTAAAATCCGACTCATGACCAAAACGAAACACGAATCTCACATTGGTCAAACCTATGGTGCGCTCAAGCAAAAGAACCAAATAACCCTCGATATCGGCGTACCAACGCCGATTGATCGAGAAAAACCCAAACGTACCCATTTGCACATTCACAAAACACTAATTATAATATGAAATAGATTGTAATTCACCAAAACCTCAAGCTCACTTTAAAAGCTGTTTTTCCGAAAACCTAGTAAGCAAACTTTTCCATTTTAGTACAGAACTAAATGTTTTAACGATTTTAGTGGCTACAATGCTCACTAAATATCTTAACTAAGCCACCCAAACCATTACTATATTTTTAATCCACTTATTTTCAAAATTCTAAAAATCTAGTTTACAAAATATATGATTTGGACAATTCTTAAAATAGCAATTGGCAAACTAGAAACTAGCTTACATTTTACATGTCTTAAAATATCAAACTACACATTAAATTGTTAATGATGTGATGAAAACCTTAACCCTATTTTAATCTCATATTTTGAATAAATTTCAAAAACCTAGTTTGCTAAAAATCCAATTTTAACAATTTACAAGCAACAATTAGTAAACTAGCAACTAGATTACATTTTGCATGTCTTGATATGTGAGACTACACATCAAAACCATAATCCAATTAGAAAAACCCTAACTTGATCTCAACCCTATTCTAGGAATTTCCAAGTATTAAATTAAAACCTAATAATGCATCTAATTAGCTTATATTGAAGTATTATAGCAACAATTAAACAATTTGGTTAGGATTTATACCTCACAACCCATAAATCTAGCTTGCTACATGCCATCCCAAAATGCTCTCTTGCTCCCAAAATCCATGCTTGAATGGCCAAGGAACAAGGGTTAAAGGTTTGATTATGAGTTAATGGAAATTTGTGTGGATTTTGATGGAATTTTGGGAGATTTTTGAAGTGAGAAGTAATGGAGAAAGAGGAGGGCGGTAGCAGAAATGAGCTCGGTCAGGATAGGAGAGGGGGAAAGGTGGGTGAGGTGGTGTTTGTAAAGTCAAAGAAATACCCCATACTTCATTGTTCAACTCCATACTTTAATTCTTTATTTTTTTCTTCTTTCATTTCATTCACACTTTGGAGTGTGAGGTTTTGGGGCAGCTTTGGGCTACTGGTCGGCCAGAAGAGAGGGGAGAGAGAGAGTGTGGTGGGTGTGGCTGAGTGTGTAGATGTTTTCCTAAGTCAACATAACCCATTTCTCAAGTTAACAAAGCCTAAGTTCATTTCTTTATTAAACTCCTCTTTAATTTTCTTTCCTTGCAAACAAAAGAGAAAAAGAAACATGTTACAAACTTGATTTAAAGTTGTCATGATACAATGCAACTTGTATTAACCCATTCCAATTTGTAATTATCCCTAATTAAATGTATTAGTGACGGCTTAAAATAATATTAGAATAATTAATGTCGGAAAAATTTTCAGTCAACTAGAAATTTTGCAAGTGACTCAATAAATACCAAATACTAGCAATAACATAGCTAGAATAGGTATATTTGATTTTATGATGGAAGATAATTATATCTTTATTTTTATGGAAAACACCATTTATTTTACCGATTCTCCGACATTTCACCTAAACGATTTTCAAAACGTTACATTTTTCTCTCCTGATATTGGGAGTTGATGTTGTGCTATGCGCGATTGGTTTTGACTCGAAGTCCCTGGCCAGGGCTGATGAGATTTATTGATAAGTGTTATTAGTAGTTTTTCGACCGGTCATAGTCCATATCGGCATGACTTATTAAGTTATTAGGACTCGATGATTCCATTCAAAGACTTGATATGCAGTATATCAGACGAAGAGACCGAACTGTACGGTAAGTGTTACCAATGGCTTTGCGGGAGCTTTGACAAGTTCGCTTGTTGTTCTTCTGTTCGCTCAATACCCGGGTGGCCGTTACGTTTAGCTGGCCGCTTGCGGCTTGTGGGTGTTTTGATATGATCATCGCCTACTGCCGTCGTATTGACGAGTCTTAGAGTCCCACACAGGATTTTTCTAGCTCAGGCGAAACGATGTGGTGTGCATATGAGATATGCGCGGGAGCTCGATTAAATGCAAATATGAGATACCGTATTTTAATCGGACGTTTACTAATGGTTGGGTCGTATTTGATATGACCGATTTATTAAATCAGGTGTTGATTTAATATTGACTTTTAACTCACTTTTAATTAAACATTTTCTTTTGGATGTATGCATATATGTTTATACATACACATGATGATGTGCATGCACACATACATACATACATATGTGTCATGGTTGATGATACATAGAAGATGGCAATGCAAGACTCACATGGTTGATAAATATCTAGATTTTTGTTAATGAATTAAAGAAAATGGAAATTAGCTAAATGACTCATTGTTTCCACATACTTCTTCTTTGACCATTGACTTTAACCATGATTATATTTCCTTTGTTCTTTAACCCATCTATAAAATATCTAGATATTTAGTTAACTATGGTTATATTTGAGAGTGTCTCATATATATTCTTTTCTTTTTCATTTTGGATTAAGTATTTCATAATATTGACAAAAGCTTTTCCATCTTGTTCTTCCTCTTTCTTCAAGCTCTCTTGAGTTTTGTTTTGGGTGAGGAATATAAAAAGAAAGGGTTTTTAAGTGAGTTTACAAACTACATAACCATTCTACACTACCCTAACCCTTTAGTGTAGAGTGTTTGCTCCACTTCATCTTGATTTCGTGAGGCAAAGAGCTTGACCTAGGAATCTCCGGGTGGATCATCGTAGACGACGAAGGACCTTGAGCGGAGTTGATCCAAGCTTCGAGCAAAGCCTAGGAGTCCTAAAGACCGAAGGAGTTGGCTACAAAGGTTGTATTTCGTTTTTCTTTAGCTTAGACTTCACATATTGATGCTATTACCCTAATCTCTAGTTACGATTCGTAGTTCGTTTGTAATAGCCCTCTAGAAATTAGAAAGTTCATTACTTTATGTTGTTGCAACCTAACTAGTGGCGCTACTACACACCAACATGGTATCAGAGCCTAACTAGAGATTTAGGGTAAACTAGACGACATTTAAAAACTCAATCGAACATAAAAAAAAATGTGATTTTTACATGGTTGCTGGAAATTTTTCAAAAGTTGGAATTTTTGGGATTAAAAATATCCAGAAAATAGTGCAGGGTTTTGTGTGGATCCCCAAGAAAAACGAACGCTTAACTCGACACAATGACCGCAGAACCGCGGCCAAACAGTGGTATTTGCGGCGGTTCCGCGGCACCGTTGGTGAGGCTTGGACCGTGCTTTCTTGTGTTGATCCGTAGGTACTGTATGGGCTTTCTGGGAATTTTTTAATGCAGGTTCAAGTGTTGAGATCTATTACAACAGTGGGTATGTTGATGTGTTGATTGATATATTTTAACGTCGTCTATGCTTTTCAATTGTTGATGTGATATCATGTATAGGATCGTCGTGATGGAATGGCCGGGGGTTTTATGTGTTACGAGAGTTTCTCTTTTCATTCATGTAAAATTAATTGTAAATAATATTCTTTTATTGGGGCACTACCGGGTTAAGGATGATGTCTCCATTGATGTATATTTTACTTTTCCGCATTAGGATAGACCCAAGGAGGGGAGCACGAGTGACCGGGTTCTGGAGTTCAGTGGAAGGACATCTCGAGGGGTCGAGACCGGGTCTCCTAAACTCCAGAATTGGAAGGGTCACTTGTCTCTCTCGTAGGGGTCTAAGGGTGTAGGCTTGGCTATTCATAACGACCGTGGAATCCGTATTTTCTATCGTAGGCTAAATATAAAATACGGAGTTCCAAGTATATCCTATATTTTCATATATCTGTTTCTGCTGTTGAATATTCTGTGATGTGATTACTTGATATCTGAGACGAATGAAATATTGTTGTTATATATGTGATATGTAATAAATGTCTATTTTTCGCTTCTGTGATGGCTTAGGAACTTAAATGATGGGAATACATTAATGAGATTAATGTAAAGAAAAAGAAACCTAAAGATGTTGTAGAATCGGATTTGAAATCCACTCGACTCTTTTATGAAAAAGCAAGTTTCAAAATATGCGGAGCTTAAGCCACTCCTTTTCTAAACTATTTAGTTTCTACAACGAGATCAAGTTCAAAGCGTTAAAGGTTTTCATAAAAACTATTCGCAACCCTCCGTCATTTTAAGAAGCAGAGTACTTAGTATTCGTGCTACGTATATTGATTATAGTCAAGGCGTAGTGTACGGTAGCTAAGTGATGTCTTCATATAAAGCATATGATGCGATAAGTTAGGACATTCATATGATTGTGTTGATCATAGTCAAGGGTCATATGGGTGGGTCTAGTTAAATCACAAAATGACGAGTAGAACTTGACTAGTGCTTATGATGTGTTGACCATAGCCAAGGTCATAAGCAGCTAGGGGTAAAAATCATATCGGGAGTTTCAAGAGTTGAAATTTGCACTGAGATTGCATACCATCTATATGATAGTTGTGTAGGTCGACGTTAGACACCCCAGATGATGCGGGGAGGCAGAATAGGTAAAACAATCATTTTGTTTAAGTTAACATCGACTAACTTTACGGATCTTTGCTAAAACCTAACTAACAACTACCTAGAAGTGATTAGCTACTATGATAGATGATTATACCTAAGGATTCAAGTCCTTCTTGTTCTTGTAGTTCACTTCCTCGTCGGCCTCCTCGATGTGAGAGAAGATCCACCCGAGAGCTCCTTCTCCAAGTTTTAACCTCTCACTTGAGGTAACTATGTGGCTATGAGTGCCAATCAAAGTAACCTAGAGGATATAGAAGATGATTAGGGATCTATTAGTTTTGCTAACCCTTGGGATCTCAACATATGAGAGGATTAGGGTTAGGGTTGAAGAGAGAGAGCTTGAGGAGAGAGAATGTGTAAGTGAGAGTGTATAAATATCTTAAGTCATTTGGATAAATAATGAAGCATCAAAATATCTAGAAATAATATCTCAAAATATCAACCATGCTTCATT
The DNA here is from genome assembly GCA_030015575.1 of Agapanthus africanus. Taxonomy (NCBI): domain Eukaryota; kingdom Viridiplantae; phylum Streptophyta; class Magnoliopsida; order Asparagales; family Amaryllidaceae; genus Agapanthus; species Agapanthus africanus. The sequence continues at coordinate 314,275,069 of CM057337.1, forward strand.
AATTACTTTGAGGTGAATCGCCCCATGACTCATGATGTAATTAATGCAAATCACACGTCATCTCCTCTACCTCATTAAGCTTAATTCATAAATGAATTAAAGCATAATGAGTCACCTTTCTTCTAGAAGCTTCTCGAGTAATTACGAGAACACCCCTCTTATCCGTGAAAACACGGAAAAACTGAGACTGTATAAATCCAATAATCCAATACTAGAACCTGGCTTAAACTAAAGCTTCTAGTAAAAACTGTCCGAACATCGTACATGCATAAATGCACGTATGTGTCCGAACCCTGTTGTAAAACCATACGACCTCTATATCGTTTTGCCTTAAGCAGGGAAACTCTCTGTGTGGGACTCTAAAGACTCAACACTACGCTGGCAGTGGGTTTAACCACAGGCCGCAAGCAGTACTAGCTGTATGTAACGGTCCCCAGGTAGATGTCGATAAGAAGGCCGATAAGGAAACCTATCCGAACTCCTACTGAGCCTGATATGACAATCTCCATACAGTCCGGTCTGTTCTTCTAGGACTATCGCATATCATGCCTAAGGGGCGAAAAGCGTCAGTCCCTAAAAGCTGTATAAATCGTGTTAGAGTGAAGCCCATTACACCTTGAGAAGCTACTGGAAATCCTATCCGTAAATCTCGTTTGCCCTGGCCAGGGACTTTGCGTAATGGCTCTCCAAACACAGCGCGATATCAACTCCCAATATCGGGAGAAACGAATCCTATCTAACCGCCACTGCCTCCAAGTGCTTCGGGACTGCACCCAACTGCTACCTGTTTGCACAAATCCTTTGAGCCGTGGTAGGGTAGCAATCTAAGAACAGTGGGAACACACTCGAGACGAAGCAGCAGTGTCAATTCTACGGACTATGCTGTACTCATGTCTTCTGGGAACTGTTAACTGATGACGGGTATAATACCAACCAACAGTTCCCTGTGAGTCATGTCCGGTGTATCCGTAACCCAACGAGCACCTGTATACTATCTCCAGTACAACGTACTAATGGCTGTGGGACAGACCATTTCCCCTGCTGGGATGAAAATCGTACACACTAGTCTACTCCGGAGTATCGATGCCCTATCTCGATAATCCTACGACTAGGGACCTGAAAAAGGATGTGCTTGTAGACTACCCAGCCTCCACTAGTATGATTGCCATCACAACGCTGGTGGTCAAGCAAGATCCTAAGGGCCCTATCAATATGTATTCGCGATATGCTAACATATACATATATTAAGATAGACCTAAACCAAGTAGCATACTACTATGTTGAGCGAGACTGTTAATATAACTGTGAATATCCCAAGCTTCCATTAAGTAATATACAAACTAGTATGATACAATAATGGTCCCCAGGGCATATACACTAACAATCTCCCACTTGCACTAGGGCCATGTACTGGCATATCGAAGACCTATCATCTCGAGTAGCCTCTCGAACTGAATCTGAGGTAAGGCCTTTGTGAATGGATCTGCAGTGTTCTCCTTGTAGGGTTCCTAGGCATCCTAATGAAGTCTCACAAGGCATCAACCATGCCAATTTCAAAAATAATGGGTGCCGAGAAACCCTAACACGGATCGTGTACTAGAAGTTTAGGCGAAACGGTAAACTAGTTAACATTTTAACTAAAGGTTAGATTCTACAACCTTTGTAGATCCGGATTTCCACCTCCTTAGCTCCACGTGGTCATGCCCTCGCTGTCCATCATGAATCCTCGACTCATTCTTCGGCTTCATCGGAGAAACGGGCGAGCTAGGTCGTCGGCTTCGTGTCAAAGACGATCTACGTCGAGGTTGCACTAGTTCAAGCTCCGACTTCAACAAGTAGTGAAACTTGTGAAGAAAACACCCAAAACCACTTGGCAAGAGGTAGAGGATGAAGAAATAGGAGGTGGGTTCACTTTAGATTTGGATTTCTATCACTAGATCTCAAGTTGCCATTGATGGCATCAAGGTTTCTCACTTGAAGAAGAAGAAGGAGATGATGATAGAATTATGATAAGTTGTGTAAAATGAATAATAATCACAATACTTATCATAATCTAACCATGGTCAAGTGTAGAGAATGGACCATGGTTAGTGGGAATGGTTAGGGTTTAGAATGAAGACAAAAGGTATCAAAAGTCAAAGCTTCATGAAGCTTCAACATGCTTCATGAAGAATGAAACCCTTTTTATTTTTGTTTTGATTTATCCACTTAAATAAATAAAGAATGTATTAAATAAATAAGTGAATAAATCATAAACCCTAACCACTCTCATAACCATGGTTCAATTCTTTTACACAAAGCCAAGACAACATGCATCATCAAACATGATACAAATATGTGCACAAAAGTATATCACATATACAATGTGTAAATCAAGTGAGAAAAATCCGTTTAAAGTGAACCAATACTAGTTGATGCAAAGTAATATATCAAATATATAATTATACATTAAATCATTAAATCAACACTTGATTCAATGATCCGGTCATGTCGCACACGACCGACTAGTATTCAATGTATCGGCTTATCGAATCGATCTTCGATTCGATAACTAGGTTATATCGCATACAACCACTCGAAACATTAATCGCGAGAATCAAATACGGTATCACATAGACGCATTATTCTCGGTCCCGCATATATCTCATATGCGCTCCTATTTCGTTTCGCTTGAACCAGGAAACCTCTGTGTAGGACTCTAAAGACTCGTCAATACGCCGGTAGCAGATGATGATCATATCATGCACCCACAAGCCGCAAGCGGTCGTCTAAACGTAACGGCCACCCGGGTATTGAGCGATCAGAAGATCGACGAGCTAGCCCGCTCACACTCCTGGGAATCCGACCAGTAACACTTACCGTACAGTCCGGTCTCTTCGTCTGATATGTCGCATATAAAGTCTAGGGGTGGTAAACGTCAGACCCCAATAACCCGATAAGTCGTGCCGATATGAGGCTCGTAATGGGTCGAGAAACTACTGGTAACACTTACCAGCAAATCTCTGATCAGCCCTGGCCAGGGACTTCCCTGTTACGGCCAATCGAGCACAGCGCATCATCAACCCCCAATACCGGGAGAGACGAAACCCCTCCTATCGCTCATTGCCTCCATGTGACTCGGGACTGTACCCAAAGACCACCGTTTTGCACGCCCTCATGGACGTGGTAAGGTGGAGATCAAAGCACAGTGGGAATCACACAAGACTCTATGACGATCTCGGGTCTACAGACTAACCTGTACAAGTGTCACCTGAGAACTGCCATCTGACGTGAGGTATAATACCATCTGGGAGTTCTCGGCGAGTCCGTCCAGTGTACCCAGTCTCCACTGAGCACCCGTATACCATCTCTGATGTCAAACACCAATGGATGTGGGATCATCCATCGCCCATCACATGGGTCGAGAAGCGTACACGCTAGTCTACACTGGTATATCGATGCCCCGTCTCGATACACCCACGACTAGGGACCTTGAAGGATGTACTTATGGACTACCATGTCCCCACTAGTATGATCTGCATCATAGTCCAGGTAGTCAAGTACACATCCTAAGGGCTTTACCAACATGTAACTATAAGACAGTATAAAGAGACTAGTGTACATGTTAAGATAAAGAGCAACCAGATAGCATACTATCATATCGAGCAAGAAAGTCATCTCTATATATGTCCAAGCATCCAATATAATATACATCATCTGTACAATACTGGCCTCTATGGCATACATACTACTAACAATCTCCCACTTGCACTAGGGCCAGCTGCTGTAGTATCGCATACCGAGCATCCCGAAGAGTCTCTCAAACTGTATCTGGGGAATGGCCTTCGTGAGTGGATCCGCCGTGTTGTCCTTCGTGTCAACTCTCCTGTCCTCGATCTCCCGGCGATCAACTATCTCCCGGATCAGGTGATGCCGCCTCAGAATATGCCTGGATCGCTGATGGGACCTGGGTTCCTTGGCCAAAGCCACCGCTCCATTGTTATCGCAATACAAAGGTATTGGACGCTCAATGGATGGAACCACTCCAAGTTCAGTAATGAACTTCTTGATCCAAACAGCTTCTTTAGCTGCATCGTTGGCAGCGATGTATTCAGCCTCCATCGTCGAGTCTGCCACGGTTTCCTGCTTGGAACTCTTCCAGCTAACCGCCCCTCCGTAAAGGGTAAAGACAAAGCCCGACTGCGACTTAGAGTCGTCCTTATCACTCTGGAAGCTCGAATTGGTAAAGGACTCCACTTGGAGCTCTCCGTTACCATACACCAAGAACATATCTCTAGTCCTTCGCAAGTACTTGAGAATGCTCTTCACAGCTGTCCAGTGACTCTCTCCAGGATCAGCTTGATACCTGCTCACTACACTTAGTGAGTATGCTACATCGGGTCTGGTACATAGCATCGCATACATGATAGAGCCTACTGCCGAAGCATAGGGTATCCCTTGCATGCGAGCTCTCTCCAAATCAGTCTTGGGAGACATCTCTTTGGAGAGAGTGACTCCAGAGATCGTGGGCAAGTTCCCATGCTTGGACTCTTCCATACTAAACCTCTTTAGTATGGTGTCAATGTACCTGGATTGGGACAATCCCAAAATATGTTTGGATCTATCTCTATAGATCCTGATTCCCAATATGTAGGAGGCATCACCAAGATCTTTCATTGAGAATCTCTGTGATAAGAAGAGCTTGACCGATTGCAGCATAGGAATATCATTTCCTATCAAGAGTATGTCGTCCACGTACAATACGAGGAAGACAACCTTACTCCCTGCCACCTTCTTGTAAATACAAGGTTCATCTGGGTTTTTGACGAAATCAAACTCTTTGATAACGACGTCAAAGCAGATGTTCCAACTCCGCGATGCTTGCTTTAATCCATAAATGGATTTAAGCAGCTTGCACACCTTCCCGCTGCTCCCACTATCTACGAAGCCCTCTGGCTGAGTCATGTACACGCACTCTTCTAAATCACCATTTAGAAAGGCGGTCTTAACATCCATTTGCCAGATTTCGTAGTCATGATATGCAGCGATGGCAAGCATGATCCGGATGGATTTAAGCATAGCCACTGGAGAAAAGGTTTCATCATAGTCCACACCTGGTCTTTGACGAAAACCTTTTGCTACAAGTCTAGCTTTGAAAGTCTCCACTTTTCCATCTACACCAAGTTTCTTCTTAAAGATCCACTTGCTCCCAATGGGTTTTACCCCTTCAGGAGCAACTTCCAAAGTCCATACTTTGTTGGTGTACATGGATTCCATCTCGGACCGCATTGCATCCAGCCATTTCACTGAGTCCCTACTCGTGATGGCCTGCTCGAAGCTAGTTGGGTCATCATCCTCCATGATGCAATCCTCGCTCCCACCATCCATGAGAAAACCATAGTATCTCTCAGGTTGGCGAGGAACCCTACTAGATCGGCGGAGAGGCTGGGGTTCATTGGGAGCTACTGAATCCTCTTGTTCCACTAAATCTTCAGTTTGAGTTTGTGTATCTGGAACCTCTTCCAGCTCTACCACTTTGCCACTATTTTCTTTTTCAAGAAATTCCTTTTCTAAAAAGGTGGCATGTTGAGCAACAAACACTTTTTGTTCCTCACTGTGGTAGAAAAAATATCCATATGAGATCTTTGGATATCCCACAAACTTGCAAAGAACTGACCGTGCCTCGAGCTTGTCCGGATTTTGTCTTTTGACCTAAGCTGGACAACCCCATATTTTAACTCGTTTAAAATATGGTCTCTTCCCACTCCATATCTCATATGGTGTGGTAGGTACAGATTTAGATGGAACTTGATTCAATAGGTTTGCTGCTGTCTCCAGCGCATATCCCCAAAAGGAAATAGGTAACTCAGCTGTGCTCATCATAGAGCGCACCATATCTAATAGGGTACGGTTCCTCCGTTCTGATACACCGTTGTGCTGTGGTGTATATGGAGGAGTCAGCTGAGAGAGAATCCCATTCACTTTTAGGAAGTCCAGGAATTCTCCGCTTAAGTATTCACCTCCTCGATCAGATCGAAGGATTTTAATACTTTTTCCGGTTTGGTTCTCGACTTCTTGTTTATATTCTCTAAATTTCTCAAAAGCTTCTGATTTGTGTTTCATCAGGAACACATATCCGAATCTAGAGAGATCGTCAGTGAATGTAATGAAGTACGAAGAACCATCCCTGGCATGTGTAGACATGGGACCGCATACATCACTATGTATCAGTCCCAAGAGTTCGGTAACTCTTTCTCCGTGTCCCGTAAACGGAGTTTTGGTCATCTTGCCTTTGAGACATGACTGGCAAGTGTCATAAGATGAAAATTTAAACGGATTTAAATATCCATCCTTATGCAACTTAGCTAGTCGTGTCGCATTGATGTGACCCAGTCTACAATGCCACAAGAAGGATTCGTTCAGTTCTGAACTCTTCCTCTTGTGTGTGTTTGTTATGCTCAGAACTGTTGATTGATTTAGAACATAAATGCCATTGCACAGCATGCCTGATCCAACCAACTTTTGGTTATGGAAAATGTTCATAACATTGTCCTGTAATACAAAATTATATCCCTCTTTACTCAGTAAAGAAACCGATATAATGTTGCATATCAGGTTCGGCATGTAATAGCATTCGTTCAGAACCAATGTATTACCAGTTGGTAATTCAAGGTGATATTCCCCGACAGTCTTGGCTGCAACAATTGCACCATTTCCGACTCTAATGTCTTTATCACCCTCTCCAAGTTCTCTACCTTTCCTAAGCCCATGTAACTGATTACATATATGGGATCCTGACCCGGTATCTAATACCCAGGACGTAGAGCAAATGGAGAAACAGTTCTCTGTAACGAACACACCCGAAGAAAATGCATCAACATGTACTTTCCTCATCCGGGTGGCATGGGAATCCTGGTATTCCCCTATGTCCTGTTCATTCCTACAACTCTTATAAGAAAGAACGGAACCAACGTTCCCCAGCACAGTATAATATGCGGGTTCGGTCAATACATCCATATTATTATCTTGATTAAGGCATGAAGTGGTCGCTATCTGGAGAGAGAGAGAAGAAAACACTTTAGCGTATGCTCGTGCAAGATCAGATTGGTTATTATCTTATCTAATCAGGATGGCTCCCACTGGTTTTTATCAAATCTTCCTTCAAACCCTAAAAGGAAAGACTAGCCGGGATTAATTACACACTACAAGTTCGTCAATCTTTCAGCCAGGCCAGTGTCGGTACTTTGAGGGAGGTCCCCCGTGCTTTCGCACGAACCTAATTAATGTAAACCTCGTTTTCCCAGAGGCGTAACCTCGTTGACACCTTTCTAGACACCTACTTGATCAGCTAATTGCAATGTGTAAAACTCTCCCAGGAGTAACTCTTACTCGCAGTGGGTATCGGGATCCAACTATCTCATAGAAGGTATGCAATCTCATTGCAAATTTCAACACTTGAAACTCCCGATAATCTTTTGCCCCATACGATCTCTGACCTTGACAAGGTCAACAAACCATAGACCGTAAGTCAAGTTCAACCCGTCATTTCTTGATTGAATTAAACCCACCCGCACGACCCTTGACAAGGTCAACAAGGCCGTACGACTACCCTAACTCAATCTGCATCATATGCATAAGCAGATAAATACTGGTTAGCTACCGCACACTGCGCCTTGACAAGGTCAACAAACGCAGCACGAATACTAAACAGGACTTATCTGAAATGACGGAGGGCTACGACAGGTTTTTCTGAAAACCTATTGCGTAATGAACTTGATATCGTTGTAGAATCAAATGAAGTTTTAAAATGGAGTGATTTTGAGGCTTTTTTCTAGTTTTGCTAAAGGGGTCACTCCCGGTGAAGGGATCGTCGGCCCTTTCCTCGTCGAATGAGGTGCGGGACATATCTCATATATCATTGTGCAAAGCAGAAACTATAGAAGCAATCAAAAACAAACCGAGTGTGTAGCATCTGCCAGTTATTGCTAAAGGAGTCACTCCCGGTGAAGGGATCTCGGTCCTTTCCTCATCGAATAAGGTGCAGGGCATATCACATATACCGCTATGCAAAGCAAGAACTGTAGCTACCTGTTTTATTTAAAATCTGATTCTACAACATCTTAGGTTTCTTTTCTTTCATTAATCACATTAATGAAGTCCCATCATTTAAATACCTAAACATCACAGATAGATATGATGTACACTTATGCCATCCGCATTCGCCTCGATGTCCCCTCGTGCACCGTTAGGTTAGGTAACTAACGACAGAGCAGGGCAGGGCTAGCGCGGGTGTAAAACATAAGTAACGTCTATATAATATATCATATATACTATATACTATATCCATCACAGAACATCTCATGATCACATCACAGATATCGCAGCAGAAGAAACATATGAAACATTGGATATACTAGGACGTCCGTGTTTTCAATACGAGCCAGTATAAAACACGGATTCCACGGTCGTGATGAATAGCCAATCCCACACCCCTAGACCCCTACGAGAGCGGCAAGCAACCCTGCCAATTCTAGGGTTAGGAGACCCGGACTCGACTCCTCGAGTTGGTCTCCCACTGGACCCCAGAACCCGGTTACTTGTGCTCCCCTCCTTGGGTCTATCCTAATGCGGAAAAGTAAATAATATACAAAAGGTGACAACTTCCGCTACCTGGAAGTGCCCCAAATAAAAGAATATTACATACAAGTTTTTACATGAATGAAAATGAAAAACAGTCATCTCACATAAAAACCCCCGGCTATTCGAACACGACGATCCAATATAACATATCCAGCAACACATAACATCACATGTCATCAACGTAAGTAAGTATGCATACCCCAATTGTCGTTGACGTATAGCAACGAAACCGGCGATATGAACATACTACACTTACGGTCACAGAAAAGAAAGTGTAAAACTACAACAATTGGAATCCTCAACCTCTTTAGACATCGCATGCCTAACAGATATAAATCCCGCATTTTAGTCTCATTATCGAAAACTCTTTTCAATATCATATGGGACTAAATTGCTAGATTTATAACTTTCATTCAGTTATCTCATAACTACTTGTGAATTCCAATTATTGTATCACATTCCAGATAAACAGAAAATGTTAAACTTTCCGATCGAGCAGTCGAATACCCAAGTTTTCCCGATACAACTCAACACATGAAATAAGTCTAACAACATTCAGTTCGTGCCTCAGTACCGACGGTCCAGCCATAGAAGGGTCAAGCCAACGCCTCACATGTGGCACGCCGTACTGCCCCAAACCCGAAGGTTCAAAGGGCAGTTCAAGACGGTCACATAATCGAGTTAAGGTTTGTTGTCTTCTAGAGGGTCCATCGCGTTACTTGCACTACTTAGAACGTCGTTAAACTACGGAAAAATCCAACATTTGGAAATTTCCCGACAGGGGAAAAGTTGGGTATTTATATCCGGTCGAACTTTTTAACATGTTCTATAAATTATCCGGAAATACACAAAGACGAAATTTGATACCCCGATCGAAACACCGAATCCCCAAAGCAACCCCAGAAAATTCAACTCTTGAATAATTATTAAAAATACCCAGGAAAATCACCACTGGAAACTAAGGATTACTGTGTAAAATTCTTTAAATAATTAGGCCGTACGACCGCGGATCCGCCGCATGAGCCATGCTCATGCCGCGGATCCGCGCTAGCTTAGTGGAATTGTAAGTCCACGTTGCGACCCCCGGTTCTTACGGGGAGGCGGAAACGGTATATAAAAATCAAATTTTGGCGCATGGGGCAACATGGACTAAACAAAGTCGGGATCTTTTCCTAAACTAAAACTAGAAAACTTGCTAAAGAGAGTTAGCTACTCGGAAAGATGGTTATACCTAAACTTGAACTCCTTCTTCTTCAAACTTTGTAGAGGTTGATGGTTCTTTCCTCGTCGCCTTCTTCCATCGAAGATGGATCCACCTGAGGGTTCAACCTTCGGGCTCTTCCTCGAACTTTGAGTGAACTAGGATCTCCGGCTTGCTAAACCATGAACCCTAGAGAGAGTAGAGAGTATCTATGGGGTGCTTTCTTTTTCAAGGTGAGGGATTCTCAACACATGAGAAGGAATCACCTTGAGCTTGAGGAAGAAGAAGATGAAATGAGGAGAGAGAATGATTATGATAGAATGAGCTCTTTTCTTTTGCAACCATAACTAAAAGAAAAGGAATTATCTAATTAATAATAATAAATCAAAAATGAAATAGTTGATGGTTGTATTTGGAATGACCACTATCATAACTTGCAATAAATGAGTGTAAGCAAGAATCAAGGAGTATCCTTGCAAAGCATGATGGTGGTCAACATTCAACCATGGTCAACAAGTCAACCATGGTCAACAAGTCAACAAAATCAACCATAAAAATATTTCATTTAATTACTATTATTAATTGATATTTCATAAATCTATTAGGGTTTGGAAAATGACGACTGTCAACTGTGCATACGCACCCGTTCCGAAACCCTAAAGAAATACCTCATCCTCCGCCTCAAGCAACTGTGCATACACACCTGCATTCTCGTTCCGAGGAACAAGAATACCGAGATATAAAAGCAACCCCAAAACGTATACCAGTATCTGGCTCAAACCAGAGCCAGCCAGTAATATCCGTCCGGACTCCAAACGTGCACAAGTGCGCGGATGAGAACGAACCCTGTCGCAAAACCATGCGACCTCTACTCTGTTTTGCCCAGAGGCGAATACCCTCTGTATGGGACTCTAAAGACTCGACACTACGCTGGCAGTGGGTTTAACCACAGACCGCAAGCGGCACTAGCTGTGCGTAACGGTCCCCAGGTAGATGCCGACAAGAAGGCTGACGAGGTGAACCCCATCTGAACTCCTACTGAGTCTGAATGTGACATTCTCCGTACAGTCCGGTCTGTTCGTCTGATACATCGCATGTCGGGCCTAGGGGGCGGTAAAGCGTCAGTCCCCCAATAGCGGTACAAGTCATGTCGGAGTGAAGCCCAAAACACCCTGAGATAACACTGGAAGCCTACCAGTATATCTCGCTTGCCCTGGCCAGGGACTACTCGTGTAATGGCTCTCCTAGACACAGCACGATGTCAACCCCCAATACCGGGAGAGATGAATCCTGTCTAACCGTCACTGCCTCCAAGTGCTTCGGGACTGCACCCAACCACTACCTGTTTGCACGACTCCTTTGAGCCGTGGTAGGGTAGTGATCAAAGTGCAGTGGGAACACACTCGAGGCGAAGTGCCAGTATCAAGTCAGCGGACTAAGCTGTACTCATGTCACCTGGGAACTGATAACTGACGATAGGTATAATACCAACCTGTCAGTTCCCGACGAGTCCTGTCCAGTGTACTCGTAACCTAACGAGCACCCGTATACTATCTCCAGTACGACGTACTGATGGCTGTGGGACAGACCATCTCCCACACTGGGATGAGAAGCGCATACGCTAGTCTACTCCGGAGTATCGATGCCCTGTCTCGATAGTCCTGCGACTAGGGACCTGTATAAGGATGTGCTTATAGATTACCCAGCCCCCACTAGTGTGACTGCCATCACAACGCTGGTAATCAAGCAAAGATCCTAAGGGCTCCACTAATGCGTATAGGTGATATCGCAAAATAAACACATGTACACATTGAAGTAGAAACAAACCAAGTAGCATACTACTATATTGAGCAAGATTGTTTATACAAGGTGAATATCCCAAGCTTCCATTAAGTAATATACAAACTAGTATGATACAGTAATGGCCTCTAGGGCATATACACTAACAATCTCCCACTTGCACTAAGGCCATGTACTGGCGTATCGAAGACCTATCATCTCGATCAGCCGCTCGAACTGAGTCTGGGGTAGGGCCTTGGTGAATAGATCTGCAGTGTTTTCTTCTGAAGCAACCCTCCGAACCTCGATCTCCTTGCGATCCACGATCTCCCTGATCAGGTGATACCGCCTCAAGATGTGCCTGGATCTCTGATGGGACCTGGGTTCCTTCGCTAAAGCTATAGCCCCGTTGTTGTCGCAATACAGAGGTATTGGGTCAACAATGGACGGAACCACCTGAAGTTCTTTCAAGAACTTCCTTATCCAGACAGCTTCTTTTGCGGCATCAGATGCAGCGATGTATTCCGCTTCCATCGTCGAGTCTGCAACGGTTTCCTGTTTGGAACTCTTCCAACACACCGCCCCTCCATTGAGGGTAAAGACAAAACCCGACATGGACTTGGAATCATCCTTGTCACTCTGGAAGCTGGAGTCAGCAAAGGCCTCGATCTGGAGGTCTTTTCCGCCATACACCAAGAACATCTCCTTAGTCCTCCTTAGGTACTTGAGAATGTTCTTTACTGCTATCCAGTGTTTCTCCCCAGGGTTTGACTGATACCGGCTTACTACACTCAGTGCATAAGCTACATCCGGTCTGGTGCACAACATCGCATACATTATAGAGCCTACCGCAGAAGCGTAGGGTATAATAGACATGCGATCCCTCTCCAAATCAGTCTTGGGAGACATCTCTTTAGAGAGGGTGATCCCGTGACAAGCCGGTAGGTTACCGCGCTTGGAATCTTCCATACTGAATCTCTTCAGTATAGTGTCGATGTACCTGGACTGTGAAAGTCCTAATATCCTCTTGGATTTATCACGATGGATCCGGATCCCCAGGATGTAAGAGGCATCACCCAGGTCTTTCATGGAGAACCTGTGTGACAAGAATCCCTTGACAGATTGTAGCATAGGAATGTCATTTCCTATTAAGAGAATGTCATCCACGTATAAAACGAGGAATACTACAGTTCTCGCTACAAATCTACAATAGATGCATGGTTCATCTGGATTTTTGATAAAGCCAAATTCCTTGACCGTTTCATCAAAACAGATGTTCCAACTCCGCGATGCCTGCTTTAGTCCATAGATGGACTTAAGCAACTTGCACACCTTTCCGCTGCTCCCACTCTGAATGAAACCCTCTGGCTGATCCATATAGACACACTCCTCTAAATTTCCATTTAGAAAAGCGGTTTTTACGTCCATCTGCCAAATCTCATAATCGTGGAAGGCAGCAATGGAAAGAAGGATCCGAATGGATTTCAGCATAGCCACTGGAGAAAAGGTTTCGTCATAGTCCAAGCCAGGTCTTTGACGGAAGCCCTTTGCTACAAGTCTAGCTTTATAGGTCTCAACCTGTCCATCTACACCAATCTTCCTTTTGAAGATCCACTTGCATCCTACGGGTTTTACCCCGTCTGGAGCAATGTCCAACGTCCATACTTTGTTCGTGTACATGGACTCCATTTCGGTCCGCATTTCATCCAGCCATTTTACCGAGTCAACGCTCTGAACGGCCTGTTGGAAGCTAGTAGGCTCATCATAATCTATGATGCAATCCTCTCTATCCCCGTCTATGAGAAAACCATAGTATCTCTCGGGCGGATAAGACTGCCTACTACTCCTGCGGAGCGGCGTAGGAATGTCCTGTTCTTTTGAACCCTCTGGTTCCACTAAGCTTTCAGTAATAGTCTGAGGTTCTGGAATTTCATCCAGTTCTACTGCGCTCCCACTTATCTGATTTTCCAAAAACTCAGTTTCCAAGAAGTGGGCATGACGAGAAACAAGGGCTTTTTGCTCCTCTGCGTAATAAAATAGATACCCCTTGGAGTTCTTTGGGTATCCCACAAACTTGCACTGTACTGAGCATGCCTCGAGCTTGTCCGCATGCTGCTTTTTTACAAAAGCCGGACATCCCCATGTCTTAAAGGATTTAAGACAGGGTTTCTTCCCACTCCACATCTGATATGGTGTGGTAGGCACAGTCTTAGTAGGAACTTGGTTCAAGAGATGTGCAGCTGTTTCTAGTGCATATCCCCAGAAAGATCGCGGTAACTCAGCCTTACTCATCATGGAACGAACCATATCCAATAGGGTTCGATTCCTCCTTTCCGATACACCGTTATGTTGCGGAGTGTATGGAGGAGTACGCTGAGAGAGAATTCCATTCTCTTTTAAATAGTCCAGGAACTCGGCACTCAAGTATTCACCACCTCGATCCGATCTTAGAATCTTAATACTTTTGCCTGTTTGTTTTTCAACTTCATTCTTGTAATCCCGAAATTTCTCAAAGGCCTCGGATTTGTGCTTCATTAAGAAGACATGTCCATACCTAGAGAAATCGTCTGTGAAAGTAATGAAGTATGAATAACCGCTTCGCGCATGTGTAGACATTGGACCACACACGTCACTGTGTATGAGTCCCAAGAGCTCGCTCGCTCTTTCTCCGTGTCCAGTAAACGGAGTCTTTGTCATCTTTTCCATGAGACAAGATTCACAAGTGGCATAAGACTGATACTCGAACGGATCCAAGTATCCTTCTTTATGTAACTTAGTCAACCGTGTCTCATTGATGTGACCCAGTCTACAATGCCATAAGAAAGCCTGATTGATATCTGGAGACTTTCTTTTGTGTGTATTCTGGATATTGAAAATCTTTGGTTGGTTTAATACGTATATACCATTGCTCAGTGTACCTGACCCAATCAGAACTTGATTAAGGTGAATGTTTACAACATTACTTACAAACGCAAATTCATAACCTTCTTTAGAAACCAAAGATACAGAAATGATATTACAAGTTGCGTTGGGTACAAAAAAGCAATTACGCAAAACCAAAACATGTCCATCTGACATTCCCAGGTGATAGTCCCCCACGGCTTTAGCATCCATGCTAACTCCGTTCGCAACTCTGAGGGTCATGTCACCTGCCTTCAAAAACCTACGGTTTCTCAATGCCTGCAAAGAATTACAGATATGAGATCCTGATCCGGTATCCAATACCCAGGAAGTAGAGTTTATAGAAAGACAGTTCTCAATAACATACACACCTGAAGCTGAAGCTGCAACCTGCTTCAGTTCCTGTGTCCTGGCCTTCCAAGCCCTGCAATCTTTCTTCCAGTGTCCACTCTTGTGATAATAGAAGCATTCCTCTTTACCCACAAGCTTCCCCGCTATCTTTGTTGCCTTTTCCTTTCCCTTCGTACCCACTTTACTAACACCGCCTCTTGGTTTGGCGGGGGCTTTCTTCCTCTTTCCCTTGGCTTTCGCCTTGGACCTAGAGGAAGAAGATCCTCCTACAAACAAAGCGGGTGTTTCCCTACCCTTCTGTAGGGTGCCCTCTGCGCTCCTCAGCATGTTGAGGAGTTCTGAAAGTTCAACTTCCTTTTCTTGTAAGTTGAAGTTCAGTATAAACTGGGCGTAAGTGGATGGAAGGGACTGGAGAATTAAATCCGTATAGAGTTCACTGTCCAACGTGGTCCCAAGTTCCGCGAGCTCCTCAGTGTAGCCAATCATCTTAAGCACGTGGTCCGCTACCGATGATCCGACGGCCAACTTTGTCGAAAATAACTTCTTCGACACTTCGTATCTTGCGATACGAGACTGCTCTCCATACAGTTCTTTTGTATGGAGAAATATGGACTCCAAGTCCATATTCTCGTGCCTCCTCTGGTGATCGTTGTCCATAGGCTAGCACGAGGCACCTGGCCTTCGCGCAATCAATCTCCCAAGTCTTACGGATTTCCTTATCCGCGACGCTGGAGGTGGGACCTAGGACGGGGGGAGCTTTGGTGGTAAGAAGATACCCCAGCTTGTCGTAAGTGATTGCCATTTTGACATTCCTGAGCCAATCTTTGTAGTTTGGCCCTGTCAGTATGTTTTTATCTAGAAGTAACTTAAGTCCAGTCATTTCGATTTGGTCGCTGCAGGGGGAGAGAAGAAACACTTAGCACGATGCTCTTGCAAGTTTAGAATGGTTTTTAATTTGTCTAAACAGGATGGCTCCCACTGTCTCTCGAATCCCTCCTCAAACCACAAAGGAAGAATTAGCCGGGATCAATCCCACCGCACAATACTTGCTTAACCGTTCAGCCAGGCCAGTGTCGGTACTTCAAGGGAGGTTTTCCAACGGTTTCGCGAAGTTCCTTAATTTAAGAACCTCTTTTCCCTAGGGGCGTAGCCCCGCTAACACCTTTCTAGGCACCTACTAGGTTTATAGCATTGATCGTTTAGTGAGAAATTTCCCGAGGAGTAGCATATACTCACAGTAGGATCGGGATCCAAATATCATCGTGTGACGAAACTGAAGGAATCCTACCAGAATCATCACACTCCAAATGGTATGCAAATCTAGCAAGTTTCAGTACTTATGAAACTCCCGATGTGGATTTTTTTGCCCCATGCTCTTATGACCTTGACTAAGGCCAACAAATCATAAGTCACATGTCAAGTTCTACCCGTCGTTATCCAGGTTAATTTGAACCCACCCGTATATACCTTTGACTATGGCCAACAAGGCAATACGACTGTCCCAAACCAACGCATTCTATCTATGCAACATATGAATACCCACCAGCTACCAAACACTGTGCCTTGACTAAGGCCAACAAACGCCAGCTTGAATACTGTTGAATATTCATATGAAACGACGGTGGGCTACGGATGGTTTTGGCGAAACCGTGAACGTAGTGAACTTGATATAATCGATGGAATGAGATAGCTTTTAAAAGGAGTGGCTCAAGCTCCGCATTTAAAAGTTAGTTTTGAAAAGAACCGAGTGGTTTTTCGAAAGTGTTCCAACGACTTTTAGTTTGGTTTATTATCTTGCATTAGTTCTTTTAATGCGTGATATTCTTGCATTAGTTCTTTTAATGCGTCCCATCATTTAATCCTACCATTGCAGAAAACAACCAAAATATGACGTACGCTTATGCCATTCGCATTCGCCACGGGGTCCCGTCATCACCCGTTAGGTTACTTAACTAACGACAGAGCGGGGGCTGGGCTAGCGCGGCTGTAAAACATAAGCAACGCCTAAATATAAAGCAATGATAGACATTACAGATCACAGATGAATACATTGAATATACTAGCAATCCGCAATCCTTTCGAGCCTGCAACGAAAAGCGGATTACACGGTCGCGGTGAATAGCAAATACCCCACCCAAGACCCCTACGGGTGCGGCAAACTACCCGCCAAGAACCCGGTAGTTTGTGCACCCCTCCATGGGTCTATCCTAGGAGCAAAAACAGTAAAAAGAATTATACAATGACGGCTACAACCCCGACCCAGTTGTGCGGCCATACAAATAATATTATTACATCAATTTACATTTACAAATGAATGAAAGAAAAACAAAAGCTCATCTCACATCCACCCCGGCTATTCACCCGCGACAGTCCAACACATTCATATACACATTCCAATATCAAACACAGATCACAGAGATGTATAACCCCGACTAATCGACTTATAGCGATTAGCCGACGTTCAATACATGCAAACATCACAGATATAACCATCATAGTCAAAGTGCAGTGAAGTTCGGAAAAAAAATACGGAATTATAGGACCCCAAAAGCAAATTTCTGTTCTGGAAAATCTGGGCACATATAATATATTTTAAAAATCCCAAAACCAACACAGAGACACACTGCACGAAACCCGATCACCAGAAGACCCTAAACGGCGGCGGATCCGCGGCGCTAAGAATAGGTGAGGCCGCGGATCCGCGGCGGTTTGAAGGAATTAGGGGATCGTGTTTCTTGGGTGTTCACACAAAACCCTGAGCCGAATTTAGGTGTATAACAAATCTTGTTTTGACCAGAAAAATTTTTAACAGAAACTAGGGTTTTTGCAAAGTTTGGTTTTTGGATTTTTCGGTTCCGAACTTCGTTACACTTCACTACCAAGCTAGTTTAAGTTTAGTTAGGCTCTGATACCACTGTAAGTCCACATTGCGACCCCCGGTTCTTACGGGGAGGCGGAAACGGTATAAAAATCAAATTTTGGCGCATGGGGCAACATGGACTAAACAAAGTCGGGATCTTTTCCTAAACTAAAACTAGCAAACTTGCTAAAGAGAGTTAGCTACTCGGAAAGATGGTTATACCTAAACTTGAACTCCTTATTCTTCAAACTTTGTAGAGGTTGATGGTTCTTTCCTCGTCGCCTTCTTCCGTCGAAGATGGATCCACCTGAGGGTTCAACCTTCAGGCTCTTCCTCGAACTTTGAGTGAACTAGGATCTCCGGCTTGCTAAACCATGAACCCTAGAAAGAGTAGAGAGTATCTATGGGATGCTTTCTTTTTCAAGGTGAGGGATTCTCAACACATGAGAAGGAATCACCTTGAGCTTGAGGAAGAAGAAGATGAAATGAGTAGAGAGAATGATTATGATAGAATGAGCTCTTTTCTTTTGCAACCATAACTAAAAGAAAAGGAATTATCTAATTAATAATAATAAATCAAAAATGAAATAGTTGATGGTTGTATTTGGAATGACCACTATCATAACTTGTAATAAATGAGTGTAAGCAAGAATCAAGGAGTATCCTTGCAAAGCATGATGGTGGTCAACATTCCACCATGGTCAACAAGTCAACCATGGTCAACAAGTCAACAAAATCAACCATAACAATATTTCATTTAATTACTATTATTAATTGATATTTCATAAATCTATTAGGGTTTGGAAAATGACGACTGTCAACTGTGCATACGCACCCGTTCCGAAACCCTAAAGAAATACCTCATCCTCCGCCTCAAGCAACTGTGCATACACACCTGCATTCTCGTTCCGAGGAACAAGAATACCGAGATATAAAAGCAACCCCAAAACGTATACCAGTATCTGGCTCAAACCAGAGCCAGCCAGTAATATCCGTCCGGACTCCAAACGTGCACAAGTGCGCGGATGAGAACGAACCCTGTCGCAAAACCATGCGACCTCTACTCTGTTTTGCCCAGAGGCGAATACCCTTTGTGTGGGACTCTAAAGACTCGACACTATGCTGGCAGTGGGTTTAACCACAGACCGCAAGCGGCACTAGCTGTGCGTAACGGTCCCCAGGTAGATGCCGACAAGAAGGCTGACGAGGTGAACCCCATCTGAACTCCTACTGAGTCTGAATGTGACATTCTCCGTACAGTCCGGTCTGTTCGTCTGATACATCGCATGTCGGGCCTAGGGGGCGGTAAAGCGTCAGTCCCCCAATAGCGGTACAAGTCGTGTCGGAGTGAAGCCCAAAACACCCTGAGATAACACTGGAAGCCTACCAGTATATCTCGCTTGCCCTGGCCAGGGACTACTCGTGTAATGGCTCTCCTAGACACAGCGCGATGTCAACCCCCAATACCGGGAGAGACGAATCCTGTCTAACCGTCACTGCCTCCAAGTGCTTCGGGACTGCACCCAACCACTACCTATTTGCACGACTCCTTTGAGCCGTGGTAGGGTAGTGATCAAAGTGCAGTGGGAACACACTCGAGGCGAAGTGCCAGTGTCAAGTCAGCGGACTAAGCTGTACTCATGTCACCTGGGAACTGATAACTGACGATAGGTATAATACCAACCTGTCAGTTCCCGACGAGTCCTGTCCAGTGTACTCGTAACCTAACGAGCACCCGTATACTATCTCCAGTACGACGTACTGATGGCTGTGGGACAGACCATCTCCCACACTGGGATGAGAAGCGCATACGCTAGTCTACTCCGAAGTATCGATGCCCTGTCTCGATAGTCCTGCGACTAGGGACCTGTATAAGGATGTGCTTATAGATTACCCAGCCCCCACTAGTGTGACTGCCATCACAACGCTGGTAATCAAGCAAAGATCCTAAGGGCTCCACTAATGCGTATAGGTGATATCGCAAAATAAACACATGTACACATTGAAGTAGAAACAAACCAAGTAGCATACTACTATATTGAGCAAGATTGTTTATACAAGGTGAATATCCCAAGCTTCCATTAAGTAATATACAAACTAGTATGATACAGTAATGGCCTCTAGGGCATATACACTAACAGGAATTACGCTCACGAATTTCACAGTAAACCTTATAATTTCCTGCTTATTTTTCTGCATATTTTTAGTATTGAAAAATTCCAGATTTTAGAAAATGTACAGAGAGCATGTTTGGTTTAGGGTTTCGGGTTCGTTCGGGCTTCAAATCGCGTCTAGACTTCGCCTAAGGCTCTAGCTAGGCTCTGATACCACTGTAGGGTTCCTAGGCATCCTAATGAAGTCTCACAAGGCATCAACCATGCCAATTTCAAAAATAATGGGTGCCGAGAAACCCTAACACGGATCGTGTACTAGAAGTTTAGGCGAAACGGTAAACTAGTTAACATTTTAACTAAAGGTTAGATTCTACAACCTTTGTAGATCCGGATTTCCACCTCCTTAGCTCCACGTGGTCATTCCCTCGCTGTCCATCATGAATCCTCGACTCATTCGTCGGCTTCATCGGAGAAACGGGCGAGCTAGGTCGTCGGCTTCGTGTCAAAGACGATCTACGTCGAGGTTGCACTAGTTCAAGCTCCGACTTCAACAAGTAGTGAAACTTGTGAAGAAAACACCCAAAACCACTTGGCAAGAGGTAGAGGATGAAGAAATAGGAGGTGGGTTCACTTTAGATTTGGATTTCTATCACTAGATCTCAAGTTGCCATTGATGGCATGAAGGTTTCTCACTTGAAGAAGAAGAAGGAGATGATGATAGAATTATGATAAGTTGTGTAAAATGAATAATAATCACAATACTTATCATAATCTAACCATGGTCAAGTGTAGAGAATGGACCATGGTTAGTGGGAATGGTTAGGGTGTAGAATGAAGACAAAAGGTATCAAAAGTCAAAGCTTCATGAAGCTTCAACATGCTTCATGAAGAATGAAACCCTTTTTATTTTTGTTTTGATTTATCCACTTAAATAAATAAAGAATGTATTAAATAAATAAGTGAATAAATCATAAACCCTAACCACTCTCATAACCATGGTTCAATTCTTTTACACAAAGCCAAGACAACATGCATCATCAAACATGATACAAATATGTGCACAAAAGTATATCACATATACAATGTGTAAATCAAGTGAGAAAAATCCGTTTAAAGTGAACTAATACTAGTTGATGCAAAGTAATATATCAAATATATAATTATACATTAAATCATTAAATCAACACTTGATTCAATGATCCGGTCATGTCGCACACGACCGACTAGTATTCAATGTATCGGCTTATCAAATCGATCTTCGATTCGATAACTAGGTTATATCGCATACAACCACTCGAAACATTAATCGCGAGAATCAAATACGGTATCACATACACGCATTATTCTCGGTCCCGCACATATCTCATATGCGCTCCTATTTCGTTTCGCTTGAACCAGGAAACCTCTGTGTAGGACTCTAAAGACTCGTCAATACACCGGTAGCAGATGATGATCATATCATGCACCCACAAGCCGCAAGCGGTCTGCTAAACGTAACGGCCACCCGGGTATTGAGCGATCAGAAGATCGATGAGCTAGCCCGCTCACACTCCTGCGAATCCGACCAGTAACACTTACCGTACAGTCCGGTCTCTTCGTCTGATATGTCGTATATAAAGTCTAGGGGTGGTAAACGTCAGACCCCAATAACCCGATAAGTCGTGCCGATATGAGGCTCGTAACGGGTCGAGAAACTACTGGTAACACTTACCAGCAAATCTCTGATCAGCCCTGGCCAGGGACTTCCCTGTTACGGCCAATCGAGCACAGCGCATCATCAACCCCCAATACCGGGAGAGACGAAACCCCTCCTATCGCTCATTGCCTCCATGTGACTCGGGACTGTACCCAAAGACCACCGTTTTGCACACCCTCATGGACGTGGTAAGGTGGAGATCAAAGCACAGTGGGAATCACACAAGACTCTATGACGATCTCGGGTCTACAGACTAACCTGTACAAGTGTCACCTGAGAACTGCCATCTGACGTGAGGTATAATACCATCTGGGAGTTCTCGGCGAGTCCGTCCAGTGTACCCAGTCTCCACTGAGCACCCGTATACCATCTCTGATGTCAAACACCAATGGATGTGGGATCATCCATCGCCCATCACATGGGTCGAGAAGCGTACACGCTAGTCTACACTGGTATATCGATGCCCCGTCTCGATACACCCACGACTAGGGACCTTGAAGGATGTACTTATGGACTACCATGTCCCCACTAGTATGATCTGCATCATAGTCCAGGTAGTCAAGTACACATCCTAAGGGCTTTACCAACATGTAACTATAAGACAGTATAAAGAGATTAGTGTACATGTTAAGATAAAGAGCAACCAGATAGCATACTATCATATCGAGCAAGAAAGTCATCTCTATATATGTCCAAGCATCCAATATAATATACATCATCTGTACAATACTGGCCTCTAGGGCATACATACAACTAACACTCCTCTGTAGCAAGTCTCGGGACCTTAATCTCCTGGCGATCTATGATCTCTCTGATCACATGATACTCGCCTTAAGATGTGTCTGGACTTCTGATAGGACCTGGGTTCCTTTGCTAAAGTTATAGCCCCGTTATTGTCACAATACAGAGGTATTAGATCAACAATGGATGGAACCACCTGAAGTTCTGTTAGGAACTTCTTCATCCAGACTGCTTCTTTTGTGGCATCGCAAGCAGCGATATACTCCGCTTCCATCGTCGAGTCAGCAACGGTGTCCTGCTTTGAACTCTTCCAGCACACCGCCCCTCCATTGAGGGTAAAGACATAACCTGACATGGACGTGGAGTCATCCTTGTTACTCTGGAAGCTGGAATCAGCAAAAGCCTCGATCTGGAGGTCTTTTCCGCCGTAAACCAAGAACATATCCTTAGTCCTTCTCAGGTACTTGAGAATGTTCTTTACTGATATCCAGTGCTTCTCCCCTGGGTTTGACTGATACCGGCATACCATGCTCAGTACGTAAGCTACATCTGGTCTGGTGCACAACATCGTATACATTATAGAGCCTACCGCAGAAGCGTAGGGTATAACTGACATGCGATCCCTTTCCAAATCAGTCTTGGGAGACATCTCTTTGGATAGGGTGATTCCATGACAAGTCGGTAAATTACCGCGCTTAGAATCTTCCATACTGAATTTTTTCAGTATAGTGTTGATATACCTGGACTGCGAAAGTCCCAACATCCTCTTAGATCTATCACGATAGATCTGGATCCCCAGAATGTAAGAAGCATCACCCAGGTCTTTCATGGAGAACCTGTGTGACAAGAATCCTTTGACAGATTGTAGCATAGCAATGTCATTTCCTATCAATATAATGTCATCTACGTACAAGACGAGGAATACGACAGTTCGTGCTACAATATTACTATATATACATGGTTCATGTGGATTTTTGATAAAGTCATATTCTTTGACCGTTTCATCAAAACAGATGTTCCAACTCCGCGACGTCTGCTTTAGTCCATAAATGGACTTAAGCAACTTGCACACTTTCCCGCTGCTCCCACTCTGATTGAAACCTTCTGGCTGATCCATATAGACGCACTCTTCTAAATTACCATTTAGAAAAGCCATCTTTACGTCCATCTGCCATATCTCATAATCATGGAAGGCGGAAATGGCAAGAAGGATCCTAATGGATTTGAGCATAGCCACTGGAGAAAAAGTTTCGTCATAGTCCAAACCAGGTCTTTGACGAAAACCCTTTGCAATAAGTCTAGCCTTATAGGTTTCCATCTGTCCATCTACACCAATCTTTTTCTTGAAGATCCACTTGCATCCTATGGGTTTTACCCCATGTGGAGCAAAGTCCAAAGTCCATACTTTGTTGGTGTACATGGACTCCATCTCGGTCCGCATTGCATCCAGCCATCTTACTGAGTCGCCTCTCTAGATGGCTTGCTGGAAGCTAGTAGGTTCATCATTATCAATGACGCAAACCTCTCTGTCCCTGTCTATGAGAAAACCGTAGTATCTCTCAGGCGGATGAGACGGCCTACTACTCCTGCGGAGGGGTGCGGGAATGTCCTGTTCTTCAGCACCAGTTTGTGGTTCTGGAATTTCTTCCAGTTCTATTGCGCTCCCACTTGTTTCCTTTTCTAAAAACTGCTGTTCTAGAAAATGGGCATTACGAGAAACAAAAACCATTTGTTCCTCTGCGTAATAGAAAAAATACCCCTTGGAGTTCTTTGGATATCCCACAAACTTACACTGTGCTGATCGTGCCTCGAGTTTGTCGGCATGCCGCTTTTTAACAAAAGCTGGACATCCCCCTATCTTCAGATACTGAAGATATGGTTTCTTCCCACGCCACGTCTGATATGGTGTAGTAGGCACAGTCTTGGTAGGAACCCTGTTCAAAAGATATGCAGCTGATTCTAGCGCATAACCCCAGAAAGATCGCGGTAACTCAGCATTACTCATCATGGAACGTACCATATCCAATAGGGTTCGGTTCCGTCTTTCCGATACATCGTTATGTTTTGGAGTGTATGGAGGAGTAAGTTGAGAGAGAATTCCTTTCTCTATTAGGTAACCCAGGAACTCGTCACTTAAGTATTCACCACCTCGATCAGATCTCAGTGTCTTGATACGTTTGCCGGTTTGGTTTTCTACTTCATTCTTATATTCTTGGAATTTCTCAAAGGCCTCGGATTTTTGTTTCATTAAGAAAATGAATCCATACCTAGAGCAATCATCCGTAAAAGTAATGAAATATGAAAAACCGCCTCTTGCATGTATAGACATTGGATCACATACATCGCTGCGTATGAGTCCTAAGAGCTCGCTCGCTCGCTCTTACTCCATATCCAGTAAATGGAGTCATTGTCATCTTTCCTTTGAGACATGATTGACAAGTGGCATAAGATTGATATTCGAACGGATCCAAATATCCTTCTCTATGTAACTTAGTTAACCTTGTCTCATTGATGTGACCTACTTTACAATGCCATAAGAAAGCCTTATTTATATCTGGAGACTTTCTTTTTAGTGTGTTCTGGACATTGAAAATCTGTAATTGGTTTAACACGTATATACCGTTATCTAGTGTACTGGACCCAATCAAACCATGATTAAGGTGAATGTTAATAACATCGCTTACAAATATGAAATCATAATCTTCTTTTGATAACAATGATACTGATATGATATTACAAGTTAAACTAGGTACACAAAAACAGTTGCGCAAAACCAAAATATGTCCACTTGTCAATCCAAGGTGATAATCCCCTATGGACACAGCACCCACGCTAGCTCCGTTAGCAACCTGGAGGGTCATATCACCAACCTTCAGCACTCTACGGTTTCTCAGTGCCTGCAATGAATTGCATATATGAGATCCCGATCCGGTATCCAATACCCAGGAAGTAGAGTTGATTGACAGACAATTTTCAATTACAAACACACCTGAGGCCGAAGCTACAACTTGCCTCGGGTCCTGGTTCTTGGCAATCCAAGCTTTGCAATCTTTCTTCCAATGGCCTTTCCTACGACAGTGGAAGCACTCGTCCTTTGCCACTACTGGCACCGCAACCTTTGCCTTTCCCTTGGCTTCCACCTTACCAACACCACCTCTCGGTTTGGTAGCGTCCTTCTTCTTCTTTCCTTTGGCCCTTGCCTTGGACCTGGAAGAGGAAGCACCACGAACAAACATAGTGGGTGTTTCCCCTGCTTTCTGCAAGGTGCCCTCTGCACTCCTCAACATGTTAAGGAGTTCTGGAAGCTCAACTTCCTTACCTTGAATGTTGAAATTCAAGATAAATTGGGCGTAGGTGGAAGGAAGGGACTGAAGAACCAAGTCTGTATATAGCTCGTTCTCTAATGTCGTCCCGAGGTCCGGGAGATCTTCTTTATAGCCAATCATCTTAAGGACATGTTCTCCTACAGATGACCCGACGGCCAGCCTCGACTGAAACAAGTTCTTCGAGGTCTCGTATCTAGCTATACGAGATTGCTCTCCATACAAATCCTTGGTGTGGAGAAATATGGATTCAAGATCTATATTCTCGTGCCTCCTCTGATGTTCATTATTCATAGAGGCAAGCACGATGCATTTGGCCTTCGCGCAATCAATCTCCCAGGTCTTGCGGATTTCCTTATCCGCGACACTGGATTCTGGACCAGGGACAGCAGGTTCCTTAGTAGTAAGGACATAGCCCAATTTGTCATAAGTAATAGCCATCTTAACATTCCAGAACCAATCTTTATAGGTTGGCCCTGTCAAAATATTTTTATCTAATAGTAACTTAAGGCCTGTCATGTTCTTGGTCGCTGCAATGAGAGAGAGAGGGAACACTTTAGCATGATGCTCTTGCAAGTTTAGAGTGGTTTTTTGTTTATCTAAACATGATGGCTCCCACTGTTTCTCGATTCCTTCCTCAAACCAAAAAGGAAGAACTAGTCAGGACTATTCTCACCGTACAATACTTGCTTAACCGTTCAGCCAGGTTGGTGTCGGTACTTCGAGGGAGTTTTTACGACTCTTTCGCGATGTTCCTTAATTAAATAACCACGTTTCTCTGGAGGCATAGCCCCGCTGACACCTTTCTCGACACCTACTTGGTTTATAGCATTGATCGTTAAGTGACGAATCTCCGGATGAATAGCGGATACTCACAGTAGGATCGGGATCCAAATATCATCGTGTGATAAAGCTGAAGGAATCCTACCAAAATTATCACACTCCAAATGGTATGCAACTCTTAGCAAATTTCAGTTTCTTTAGAAATTCCCCATATCAATTTCTGCCCCATGCTCTTATGACCTTGGCGTTGGTCAAAATGTCATAAGTCACATGTCAAGTTCTACCCATCATTATCTTATTAATTTGAACCCATCCGTATATACCCCTGACGTTGGCCAAATGATAATACGACTGTCCCAAACTAACTCATCTCTCTATGCAACAAATGAATACCCAGCAGCTACCAAACACTATGCCTTGGCGTTGGTCAAAATACATAGCTTGAATACTACTGAATACCCAAATGAAATGACGGAGGGCTACGAATGTTTTTGGCGAAACCGTGAACGTAGTGAACTTGATATGATCGAAGGAACCTGATAGCCTTTAAAAGGAGTGGTTTAAGCTCCGCAATTTAAAAAATATCTTCTGTTTTAAAATAACCGAGTGGATTCTTTTAAACTGTTCTAACGATTCAACTTTGGTTTATTTTCTTTGCATTAATATAATGCGTCCCATCAATTAACCTATCATTGCAAAAAACAACGAAAATACAACGTCCTCTTTTGCCATCCGCATTCTCCACTGGGCTCCGTCATTCACCCGTTAGGTTACTTAACTAATGACAGAGCTGGGGCTGGGCTAGCGCAGGTGCATAAGTAACGCCTAATAGATATCATATATAGATATTGTACATTTGTCAAACGCAATAATAGGCATTCCAGATCACAAATGAACATATTGGATTTTCTACTAATCCGCATTCCTTTTGAGTCTGCAAAGAAAGACGGATTACACAGTCGCGATGAATAGCCAAACCCCACCCTAGACCCCAACGGGTACGGCAAACTACCCGCCAAGTACCCGAAGTGAAGCGGTCTCCCTCAACGACGTGAGTAGGCCACTAAACACTTCAAAGTACCTGGTAGTTTGTGTACCCTACCTTGGGTCTATCCGAGGAGCAGAAAACAGTAAATGAAATAATGCAACGGTGGCTACAACCTCAACCCGGATGTGCCCCGCAAAAGAATATTACAAAAAATTACAATTTACATTTGAATGAAAAAAACACTCGTCTCACATCCCCGGCTATCCATTCACGACAATCCAACAAGTCCATATTCACAAACCAGTAAAAAACCATTACAGAAATGTGCAACCCCATACTAACCGACATACTTGCAGTTAGGGGAGGTTTACGAACACATTAAACTAAACACAGATATAATCAAGTTAGCCAAATATCTTAGAATTTTGATCAAGCAAACACAAATGAATCTACTCCAAAAAATTCTCTGTGCACATAAAACCTGAGCAGAAACAAAACATCCCAGAAAACACAAAATCAACACAGAAGAATAACTGAGCAAATTTGGGTTGACTCGGAGTCAAATCGGCCATGGATCCGTGGCGGATCGCTTGGATCGGCGGTGGTTCCGCGGCGCTATGTTCGAGGAACAGCCCCAAATTTCTTGACAATTCTTAAAATTCCCTGCTTGTATTTTTAAGGGTCCCTGAAAAATTTTTAGACCCCGTTTTAAAATCGGCAGAAACATGGTGAAAATGATGTTTTTTCGGGTTCGTTTTGCGATCGAATTTCTAACGACTTTGCTAACATGTTAGTTATACTTTAGTTAGGCTCTGATACCACTGTAAGTCGACGTTATACACCCCACATGATGCGGGGAGGCGGAATAGCTAAAACAATCATTTTGTTTAAGTTAACATCGACTAACTTTACGGATCTTTGCTAAACCTTAACTAACAACTATCTAAAAGTGATTAGCTGCTATGATAGATGATTATACCTAAGGATTCAAGTCCTTCTTATTCTTGTAGTTCACTTCCTCGTTGGCCTCCTTGATGTGATAGAAGATCCACCCGAGAGCTCCTTCTCTAAGCTTTAACCTCTCACTTGAGGTAACTAGGTGGCTGATTTGTCTCAAAAATATCTTGTAACCGCAATCAAGAACGGCGTCGCATGTAGCTAGCCGGTGAGTATGGGTCGGTCCACAGGGATGTTGTGAATTTCCTAATTGTTCTTACGAGCTAATTCCGATGGTTGTCGGATTGATTGATTAAATCTAAAAACTAAATCTATCTATACTAAGATTATCTTGATCTAAATCTTGCTAGGGTTAGGTCTAGGGTAGGTTTGGAGATGTAAATAAATCTCACCGCTTTCTATACCCAAATTAGGATCTATGAGGTGTTATGGTAATTATTAATAAAGGGGATTAGATCCATTCGGGAAGATGTTTCTTCCTCTAGGTTCTTGTTCTTCCTTTATCAATCCTTACCCAAACCTCCATGGAAAACACGCGCAACCGGGCCTTTATACTACAGTATCACCGCTACCTCGTGGGATAGGGTGCCGTAGGGAGCGGTTTGTGCATGTATGTATGGAGTCCTATTGATTAAATGTGATGGGCAAGAAAGGGATGAGAGATCTCATCTCCCAAAAGCCTTCCTCAAAGCTAACCCTAACAGGCGAAGAGACTACTCGCTCATTAGGGAATTGAAGAACATTCTATCTATCTAACTAGGGCAAGGAATTAAATCTAAACTAGGGCAATTTAAATTAAAGCTACTTACTTTACAGATGGCTCTTTCCAAACATTTACACAGGGTTGTCAGATCTGAATTGATGAAATGAAAAGAGGCATCGATGCTCTCCAAAAAGATTTCTGAATTTTATTAATGAAAGGAGGTATAACCTAATACAAGAATTAGAGTTCCTATTTATAGAGGATAGGAACCCTAGGGTTACAATTGACTCGCAGATCTGCTTTTACAAAAATACCCCCTAAGAAAAAGACCAAGTCAATGATCCGCAGCGCACTGAAATTTTTCCCACCGACACGGGCATTAGACAGCCGCGGTTCCGCGGCCAAAAGCAAGCTTTGGCCACAGTTCCGCGGCCAAAGAGTGGTCTTGATGCTTCGGTTTTTCTTTGCTACTCCTGGTTGACTTTTTATTCTTGTTTCTATGGTTCTTTTCTCAGGTTGGCTTCTAGGTTTCTTCCAGATCTTTCCAGTGAACATTGTAGTGGACTTTTGCCGTTGCTTCGTGACGAAGTCTTGAACCTTGCACTGCCTTGTACTTTGTGAACTGATCTTATTGTAGGCTTTATCAAGATTCTCTGTTTGTTGGTCGAAGTCTCACTTTTGACTCGTCTTTTGTCTTTTTCACTATTTTTATTCCAAGAACCTGTAACCTGTAACTATGTAGCAGACATGGGTCAAAAGCACCTGTTTATTTGTAAAATGACTTGGACTGTGGAATATAATAATGGAATATTATGATATGAATAGTGTCTATGAGTGCTAATCAAAGTAACCTAAAGGATATAGAAGAGGATTAGGGATCTATTAGTCTTGCTAACCCTTGGGATCTCAACACATAAGAGGATTAGGGTTAAGGCTGAAGAGAGAGAGCTTGAGGAGAGAGAATGTGTAAGTGAGAAAGTATAAATATCTTAAGCCATTTGGATAAATAATGAAGCATCAAAATATCTAGAAATAATATCTCAAAATATCAACCATGCTTCATTAATTACTTTGAGGTGAATCACCTCATGACTCATGATGTAATTAATGCAAATCCCACATCATCTCCTCCACCTCATTAAGCTTAATTCATAAATGAATTAAAGCATAATGAGTCACCTTTCTTCTAGAAGCTTCTCGAGTAATTACGAGAACGCCCCTCCTATCCGTGAAAACACGGAAAAACTGAGACTGTATAAATCCAATAATCTAATACTAGAACCTGGCTTAAACTAAAGCCCGCTAGAAAAAACTGTCCGAACATCATACGTGCATAAATGCACGTATGTGTCCGAACCCTGTCGTAAAACCATACGACTTCTATATCGTTTCGCCTGAAGCAGGGAAACTCTCTGTGTGGGACTCTAAAGACTCGAGACTACGCTGGCAGTGGGTTTAACCACAGGCCGCAAGCGGTACTAGCTGTACGTAACGGTCCCCAGGTAGATGTCGATAAGAAGGCCGATGAGGAAACCCATCCGAACTCCTACTGAGCCTGATGTGACAATCTCCGTACAGTCCGGTCCGTTCGTCTAAGACTATCGCATATCGTGCCTAGGGGGTGGCAAGCGTCTGTCCCCTAAAAGCTGTATAAGTCATGTCGGAGTGAAGCCCATTACACCTTGAGAAGATACTGGAAATCCTACCAGTAAATCTCGTTTGCCCTGGCCAGGGACTTTGCGTAATGGCTTTCCAAACACAGCGCGATATCAACTCCCAATACCGGGAGAGACGAATTCTATCTAACTGCCACTGCCTCCAAGTGCTTCGGGACTGCACCCAACTGCTACCTGTTTGCACGACTCCTTTGAGCCGTGGTTGGGTAGCAATCTAAGAACAGTGGGAACACACTCGAGATGAAGCAGCAGTGTCAAGTCTGTGGGCTATGCTATACTCATGTCACCTGGGAACTGTTAACTGACGACGGGTATAATACCAACCAACAGTTCCGTGCGAGTCCTGTCCGGTGTACCCGTAACCCAACGAGCACCTGTATACTATCTCCAGTACAACGTACTAATGGCTATGGGACAGACCATTTCCCCTACTGGGATAAGAAGCGTACACACTAGTCTACTCCGGAGTATCGATTCCTTGTCTCGATAATGCTACGACTAGGGACCTGAAAAAGGATGTGCTTGTAGACTACCCAGCCCACACTAGTGTGACTGCTATCACAACGCTGGTAGTCAAGCAAGATCCTAAGGGCTCTATCAATATGTATTCGCGATATGCTAAATATACACATATTAAGATAGACCTAAACCAAGTAGCATACTACTATGTTGAGCGAGACTATTAATATAACTGTGAATATCCTAAGCTTCCATTAGGTAATATACAAACTAGTATGATACAATAATGGCCCCTAGGGTATATACACTAACAAGTTGGATCCCGATCCCACTGTGAGTAAGAGTTACTCCCAGGAGAGTTTTACACTTTACAATTAGCTAATCCAGTAGGTGTCAAGAAAGGTGTTAACGGGATTTGACCTCCGGGAAAAACGAGGTTTATTTTAATTAGGTCCGTGCGCAAGCACGGGGAACCTCCCTCAAAGTACCAAAACTGGCCTGGCTGACCGGTTAGCGAAACTGTAGAATGTAATTAATCTTGGCTAGTTTTCTTTTCAGGTTTGAAAGAAAAATTGATAAAAGCAGTGGGAGACATCGATTAGATAAGATAATAACTAATCTGATCTTTGCAAGAGCATTTCGCTGAGTGTATTCTTTTCTCTCTTCTAATAGCAGATACCGATGACGGGACTAAAACTTCTGTTAGAGAAAAACAAACTGACTGGACCGAATTATATTGAATGGCTGAGGAACCTGAACATTGCACTCTCATATGATAAAGTATCATATGTCCTCACTACCAAAGCCCTACCCACCCCAGGTCCTGAGTAATCTATTTCGGATAAGGAGATCCGAAAAACATGGGATATTGATTGTAACACGGCTAAATGCCTCGCGCTAGCTTCTATGGATAATGTACATCAGAAGCAACACGAGAAGATGGATGTTTAATCTATTTTTCTTCATACAAAGGAGTTGTATGGAGAGCAATCTCGGGCTTTACGCTACGAGCCATCTAGAAAGCTGTTTCAGATGCGGATGGCTTCTGGTACATCAGTAGGAGAACGTGTCTTGAAGATGATTGGTCTTATAGAAGAACTTGAGGACCTAGGATGGACTATGGAAAACGAGCAATATATTGATATTGTTCTACAGTCTCTCCCCTCTTCCTTTGCTCCATTCATAGTAAATTTTAATATGAATGATTTTGAGAAATCACTGCCTGAACTTCTCAATATGTTGAGAAGTGCAGAAGGAATGCTTAAAATAGCGAAAACTCCTGCTCTGCTTGCTAGGCCATTTTCCCCTTCAGTCCCAAAAGCCAAGGCCGAGGGAAAGAAGAAGAAGAAACCCACTAAGCCGAGAGGTGGAGTTGTAAAGGCGAAGGGGAAAGACAAGTCTGGGGCCGTGGGAAGTGGAAAAGGAGAATGTTTTTACTGCCACAAGTCGGGATACTGGAAACGCAATTGTGCTTTGTACATTGCAGATCTCAAGAAGAAGAATCTTGTTGATGCTTCCGCTTCAGGTGTGTTTGTAACTGAAAACTGTTTTTCTATAAACTCTACATCTTGGGTATTAGATACCGGTTCTGGTTCTCACATCTGCAATTGTGTGCAGGGATTGAGAAACAGTAGCGTTTTGAAGACTGGGGACCATACTCTTCGGGTTGGAAATAGTTCCAATATACATGCTGTATCCGTAGGAGAGTATCATCCGGGGTTGCTTTCAGGATGTATTTTGGTTTTGAACCCTTATTATTATGTACCTAGTATGCTATATAATATAATATCCGTTTATTTGTTAGACAATGAAGGATATCATTTTGTGTTGCAGAATAATGTTATGAACATTAACTTGAATCAACAGTTGATTAGGTATGGTACATTGAATAACGGTATTTACGTTCAAAACCAACACACAGTTTTCAACATACAACATACACATAAAAGAATGATTTCAGATATAAATGAATCCTTTCTTTGGCATTGTAGACTTGGTCATATTAATGAAACAAGACTAAACAAGTTACATAAAGATGGATATTTGAATCCTTTTGAATATAAATTTTATGCGACTTGCCAGTACTGTATCAAAGGTAAAAAGACCAAAACACCGTTTATTGGACACGGAGAGAGAGCTACAGAACTCTTAGGCCTCATACATAGTGATGTATGCAGACCAATGTCAGCACATACAAGAGGCGGTTTTTCATACTTCATCACTTTTACTGATGATTTCTCAAGATTCGGACACGTGTTTTTATTGAAGCATAAATCCGAAGCTTTCGAGAAATTCAAGGAGTACAAACTTGAAGTAGAAAAACAAACTAGCTCGAGTATCAAGAAACTTCGATCAGATCGAGGTGGAGAGTATTTAAGCACTGAGTTTTCAGACTTCTTAAACGAGAATGGGATTCTCTCTCAGCTCACTCCTCCTTACACACCACAGCACAACGGTGTGTCAGAACGGAGGAATCATACCCTATTAGATATGGTACGGTCCATGATGAGTGATGCTGAGTTACCGCTTTTCTTTTGGGGACATGCATTAGAGACAACAATTTCTCTATTGAACAGGGTTCCAACCAAGACCGTGTTTACCACTACATATGAGATGTGGTGTGGGAAGAGACCATCTCTTAAAAAAGTTAGGATATGGGGTTGTCCGGCTTTTGTCAAAAAGCAGAATCCGGATAAACTCGAGACACGATCGGTCATGTGTAATTTTGTGGGATATCCAAAACATTCATACGGATATCTATTCTACCACAAGGAGGAACAAAAGGTGTTTCTTTCTCAACATGCCACATTTTTAAAACATGAAATTTTTACAAATAGTACTGATGGCAATGCGGTAGAACTAGAAGAGGTTCTAGAGACACAAATTACTCATGATGAATTGGTTGAACCTAATGTTGCAGTAGAACATCAAGAACCTTAGCCGTTCTGAAGATCTAGTAGAAATTCTCTCCCACCGGAGAGATACTATGGGTTTCAGCAAGCTATCACAAGTGGTGACTCAGTGAAGTGGCTGGATGCCATGAGATCCGAAATGGAGTCCATGTACACCAGCAAAGTATGGACTTTGGACGTTGCACCTCCTGGGATAAAACCCGTAGGTTGCAATTAGATCTTTAAAAGAAAGATTGGTGTAGATGGACAGGTGGAGACCTTTAAAACAAGGCCTGTAGCGAAAGGTTTTCGTCAAAGACCAAGATTGGACTATGATGAAACTTTCTCTCCAGTAGCAATGCTTAAATCCATCCAGATACTACTTGAAATTTCTGCTCACTACGACTATGAAATCTGGCAGATGGACGTTAAAACTGCATTTCTAAATGGTGATTTAGAAGAATGCGTTTTTATGGAACAGCCAGAGGGCTTCATTGACAGTGGGAGCAGTGAAAAGGCATGTAGGTTGCTTAAATCCATTTATGGATTAAAGCAGGCATCTCGGAGCTAGAACATCTGCTTTGATGATACAATCTAAGAGTTTGATTTTATCAAAAATATTGATGAACCATGTATTTATAAGAAGATTGTAGGGAGTACTGTCACTTTCCTTGTATTGTACGTAGATGACATTCTTTTAATAGGAAATGATATTCCTATGCTACAATCGGTCAAATCATTCTTATCACAAAGGTTCTCCATGAAGGACCTGGGTGATGCCTCGTGCATTTTGGGTATAAGGATCTATAGAGATAGATCTAAGAGATTATTGGGATTGTCCCAATCAAAGTACATTGATACCATCCTAAAAAGGTTTAGTATGGAAGATTCCAAGTGTGGTGCCTTGCCCGCTTGCCATGGAATCACTCTCTCCAAGGACTTCTATCCGAAGACTAATGAAGAGAGAGCTCGCATGAGCATTATACCCTACGCGTCAGCCGTAGGATCTATAATGTATGCGATGATATGTACTCGCCCTGATGTAGCTTATGCACTTACTGTAGTAAGAAGGTATCAATCCAACCCAAGGGAGCTATACTGGATAGCTGTTAAGAACATTCTTAAGTACTTACGAAGAACTAAAGAATTGTTCTTAGTGTATAGTAATGGGGATCTCCAAATGGAGGCCTTTACCGATTCCAACTTCCAAAGTGATAAGGATGACATTAAATCTATCTCAGGGTTTGTATTTACCCTCAATGGAGGGGCGGTGTGTTGGAAGAGTTCCAAACAGGATACCGTTGCAGACTCCACAATGGAAGCTGAGTATATTGCTGCAAATGATGCTGCCAAGGAAGCCGTCTGGATAAGGAAGTTCGTTGCGGAACTAGGAGTAGTTCCAACCATTATCGATCCAATACAAGTGTATTGTGATAATAATGGAGCAATAGCGTTGGCCAAAGAACCCAGATCCCATCAGAAGTCCAGACACATCCTCAAGCGATATCATTTGATCCAGGAGATTGTTGATCGCCAAGAGATCGAGATTAGGAGAGTATATACAAAGAATAACACCGCGGATCCACTCACCAAGGCACTTCTACAGCCGCAACATGAGCAACTATTTGAGATGTTGGGTATGAGATACGCCAATAATTGGCCTTAGTGCAAGTGGGAGATTGTAGGATATATGTATGCCCTAGAGGACATTATGTGTATAATGGATGCTTGGACACATGTATATATATATATATATAACTTTCTTGCTCGATAAGATAGTATGCTATCTGGTGGTACTTTATCTTGACATGTTTACTTGATACTGTTCATTTTGATAAAGCCCTCAGGATATCGGCTTGACTTCCATGGCTATGACGGAGATCATACTAGTGGGGCATGTGTGGCCTATAAGCATATCCTTAAATATTCCTAGTCGAGAGTATATCGAGACAGGGCATCGATATTCTAGAGTAGACTAGCGTATACGTTTCTTGACCCATATGATGGGCGATGGATGACCCCATATCCATTGGAGTTGTGACATCAAAGATTGTATACGGGTGCTCAGTTGTCACGTCCCGAAAGTACGGAACATGACCGGCACTTAAACTACGAAACGTCTCGAGGCGTACGTAATCTAACTAAGCCGAAAACCCAGAAATCCAAACCAAGAAAAGTAGTAGAGTGAAGAAAAAACCAATTTAAATCAAGTAGTTTTATTAGCATAAGCCGAATTATGCGTTTTTGAAAACATCAAATATTTCTTGAAAATTTTGGCAGAGTCTCCTTTGTAAATACTGGCCCCCAAACGGGATACAGCATGAATAGTATACGAAATCAATAAAAGGCATCCCCAAGCGGGAGCTAGCTCTTCATGAATCGACGGTCACAACCACATAAGTAATATAATATACAACGCCAAGGGCGAGGATCAAAACTCAAAAGGAAACTCAAAACCACAGGAAATCCACAGAAATATAACGTGCGACTCTAAGGTCGAAAGAATAACATCACTGGTCTCTATCTCAAAATAAATACATGTTTGGTTGATGGAATTTACTAGATACAACTGAATAATATTATACAAAGTAATATGATGGGATCGATACCAATAAACCCACCTACTAGCAAGTCACCCGAAAGAAGCAGTGCCAGCAAAGCCGTAATGAATCCTGTACGGCAAAAACTGCAAGAAACTGTGGCACAACGGGGGTGAGTTGCCAACTCGTGAGTAGAAAAACATCTACGAACAGAAATCGCAAGAACAACGCAATCCTAGGTCAACGATCATAATATATCCTCAAATATATAACATGCAGCTTATAACAATGTCTAGGGTAAATATCTAACCCGAGTGTAATCCCATGTGCCTGTGTCAGTGCCTCAGGTAGCAATATATCATATGGATGATGTATGAATGCATGAAACAGAATGCATGTACTGATGAAAACTGCTGTCATAAATTAGTGAGATTTCTATATCTTTTTAAAAACGAGGTATCATAAATGAAATCAGCATAAACAGTGCCTAGCATCGACACAAAACAAGTATCCAAATCTCTCGATATCTCTGTGTCGCAATCTCTATACCTCAATATCTCAAAATCT
Organism: Agapanthus africanus; assembly: GCA_030015575.1. Taxonomy (NCBI): domain Eukaryota; kingdom Viridiplantae; phylum Streptophyta; class Magnoliopsida; order Asparagales; family Amaryllidaceae; genus Agapanthus; species Agapanthus africanus. The sequence continues at coordinate 314,312,218 of CM057337.1, forward strand.
CTGTATGTCAATCTCACTATCTAGGGCGCCGTCAGTCCAGACCGGCCCCTACCATCAATCTCAAGACCATGACGGTATCCTCCTAATATCCGACGCGTCGGGTAAAATCACCGGTAGGTAGTGCTCCCCTGCCAGACTCACATCGTCATCATCACGCGCTTCTTGCCCCGGGGTACCTTACCGGGTCCACCATGTACCCGAAACGGTTCATCCGTCTCCTCGAATCGGGTCTCGAAATCCATCATCAAACTCATGGTGGACGACTCATACATCATGGGAAAACCGCGCTTTTCATTTAAAAAGAGAGAGAAGTTTGTATAAGTTTTGCGGTTTTCCCCCAAATCCAGAAAATCTCATGGAAATCCGAATCCAAAACCTCAATAGCACTTAAAATAGTGAATATATGCATGAGAATCCATGAATGCGTCATAACAATGAATAACAGTATGCATGAAATAGCAGGTAATAACTACAATGTCTAAACTAGTATATAAGGCAAGTACACTAATATCATGTCTAAACTATTAGCTAACAGGCTATGTCAATGTAATAGTATTTTCTAAGTGTACGTGACATGGCAATTACCGATGAAGATGTGTGTGAGCCGGCAAGTAAGTGTACGTGGTACATACGCATCATCGGTAATGGTGATGGTGTCCTAACAGCATGATATCAATAATGAAATATGAATTACAATAAGTATGCGATGCGGAGCAACAGTAATAATATGCGGGAGCTGAATACTAGACACAACGATAACTAAACTGCATTACCCTAATATAAGTCCTACAATAGTGCCTTTTCAAATAACACGAATCATGGTGTTTTGAAAATAAGGGCTACGGTGTTTTTAAGAAAAAACACGTCTTTTGAAATATCCGTAGAATCCCTTGACCTGCCTTTTAAAATACCCACGATTCGTTAGTTTTGAAATAGGTAGGAGTCTAATCTAGTCTAACAACTACACTAAACTATATGGCTGAACTAACAAGCTGAACTACAGGTAAGGAAACCGCCTAACATCTGAGTCGATACGTATACATACCTGTATATATATATTAGTCGGTGATCCCGCATCAATAATATCATATCCGATACCATATCTATAATCAGACATCCCAAGTCAAGAGTGCGGATCAATCATCAATATATAGCTCGTACGTAAATCCGTCGTACGGCATCCCCAAATCTGGGTACGGGTCAATATCATACTCATCACACTGTTCATCTGGTATCCTCTTTATCAAGATCATCATCTGGGGTACTGACCTACGTCTAGTACACTACTAATATCACTATTCACATGGCATTTTCATCCAAAGATCCGCTATAACATCAGGACGTATCTCAAGTACGAATCCTGTCATATCACCGATCTCACGGCCTCAACTCAAATCTCATCGACTCATCTCAATCCCAAGTATCATCCGCAAATCCAGTATGTGAACACCTAGTCACATACCCAGGTGAACACATAAACACATCTTCCCATATACGCACAGGTAATAACATAGATGTATGCATGTGTGTGTGTGTGTGAGGGTGTAACAACTACTCTAGGGTTTCGCAACTAACACTAAACTAATCCATGAACACCTAGAATCTACCTTTATCAAGTCTCATATCAACATAAAATATATAATCAAAATATATGTGTGTATACGTATTCGTATACATCACCACGAACTGCGGGGGTGCTATACGTCATCCACCCGACTTCTCCCCGTAGATATAAATCTACTCACCTGGTCCTTGCTCGCCAGTGCCGATGTCGCCACGCGCTTGCTTATCGTCTCGAAGTCCACATGGGGTACCTACATATCATAACGCACCGTATCGCATTAAAACCAAATTCGAAATCGAAACGGCATACGAAAATCAAATCGGCACGCATATCACGCATATGTCAAAACCTATCGCCTACGCATGCAAGAATAGCCAAACCAACTCTCGATATCGATGTACAAATGTCAAACCATCGAGAAAAATCCAAACACTCTCATTTGCGCATTCACGAACACTAATTATAATATAAAATAGGTTAAAATTCACAAAAACCCCAAATTCACCTTAAAAGTCATTTTTCCGAAAATCTAGCAAGCAAAAATTACCCGTTTTAGTACAAAACTCGACGTTTAAACAAATCTAGCGGCCATAATACTTATTAAATATCTTAAATAAGTCATAAAAACAATTTCCATAATTTAATCCCAATAAATTTCATTAACCCCAAAATTCTAGTTTACAATATACCCAAATTTTAACAATTTTATAGCAAAAATGCACAAACAACAATTTAGCTTGGATTTTCATGAACTAAAAGCATTAAAGCACTCAATATAATATTTATGATGACATGAAACCTTAATTTGAATTTTATCTCACAAGAATATAATTATTTTAAAAACCTAGTTTACAATTTATATAAATATCACAATTTAAATCAACAAAAAGCAAATTAGCAACTTAATTTGATTTAGCAAAATATTAATATGGCAAATACCTCCCACAACCATAGTCTCACAACACAAAACCCTAACTAGATTTTTCACAAATCCTAATCTAAACCTTCTCTTGCAAACCTACAACTTTCAATTAAACCGAAATTAAGTACCTAACAAGCTTCAATAAGGAATTTAAACCAAAAAGAACAATGGGTCAAAAGTTATACCTCACAACCATGAATCAAACTACAAATCTAGATCTCCAATTAGGAATCCTTGCACCAAGATCCATGCTAAAGAAGATGAGGGAAAATGGGTAGGAATCGGATTTGGATTTCGGTGGGGTTTTACTTGATTTTTTGACAATTTTTTTGATGGAAAAGAGAGGAGAAGAGGGAAGGGGGCTGCTGTTTTGAGGCCAGAAAATTCGGCCAGAATTGTGGGGAGGGGTGAGGGAGGAGAGAGAGTGAGGTAGAGAAAGTGCGGGAAAGACAAAGTCCACCCTTTTACTTTTATCACTTTCTTTTCTTTTCTTTTCTTTTCTATTCAAAAGGAGATGATTGGAGAGAGAAAAAGAGGGAGGGGCTGTCAAAGTGGGGCCGGCCATATGGGGAGGGGGAGAGAGGGTGAGGTGTGGGTGTGTGGGTTAGGAAAAAAGATAAATGTATTACCCCAATTCCCATTAACACTAATTTCACCGAAAAAGCCTTTTTCTTCGATATTTTCTAAACCGTTTTGGAAAACCATTTCATTTCAAAAACCACATGATAAAATTTTTTTTAATTTGTTATGATGCAAAAAATTTGTTTCAACTCATTCCAATTTGTAATTTCCCTAATTAAATGTATTAGTGACGACTTAAAATAATATTAAAATAATTAATTTCGGAAAAAATTTCAGAAAATTTGAAATTTCACCAGTGGCTCAATAAACACCAATTAATAGCAATTACATATCTAGAATATGTATATTTAATTTTATAATAAAGATATTTGTATTTTGACTTTTTACGGAAAACCCCCTTATTTTACCGATTTTTCAAAATTTCACCGAAACGATTTTCAAAATGTTACAATCTTCCCCCCTTAAAGAAATTCGGTCCCCAAATTTAAATTAAAACTCCCCCCCAAATACTAAAACATCTAAGCAAAACCATCAAGTCGTCGGGGCTCCGAAATCGTAAATATATAAAACAAATCGTAGCGCAGCACATGCGCATGAAAAATGAGCATATAACTCAAAATCAAAACTCCGTCAAGCATCCCGCAATCATCGGAGTCATGGTAAAGACACAAATGTCAAATCCAAAACAAAACCAATATGATATAACTCGAAACTATACACGTAAATATCAAATCTATATATGAAAATATCTGAAGGGAATGCATGCCAAATTTCTTAAAGTCGCTGTGCAATGCGCATAACACTGCACAGTGGCGGACGTCTATCATAAGAAAATAATCATATACATATATACCTTTTGTTTGAACTGTACGTTCCGCCATTTTGGGAAACAATTTGGAAGGGTTTTCTTGTTTTAAACGTTTCGTGTCATATCAGACACGTAGCTAAATACTGAGACTATAGCTCACTTTTTGGAATTCCCTTCGATAGCTATCAATGCATGCAAAATACATTCAGGTACTGTCCTCTGACTAGTCCTGCTCAGTATGAAAACACATAGCAAATATCATAAAACGTGCTGCTCTATAAGAAATCAATCCCAAAATATGCATATGAATACTACGTGTGTCTGGTGCGCACAGAAATCAAAATCCATATATGTGCCAACATGTGCACAGAAAGAAGATCTAAGTGCATCGGGTGTGCACGAAACATCTGTCATAGGCAACGTGGGTGCATTTGACATGCACGAAGAATCTCGATTTAGTGCATCTGGTGTGCACCAAAATCGCACCTCAAAACATGTGCCCAACATGTGCGAAAATCCAAATCAGGTGCATCCATCGTGCACGAAATCATGAAATCTAATATTAAGCGCCGAATATGCGCAAAATCCAATCAGGTGCACAAGGTGCACAAAACAAATATCGAACATCACAATCGAAATCGAAGTCCAGTGCATCTAAATGCACAACATACGTAACACTGCACTGTAAGCATATATGAACTATACCGAGTGCAAAAACCAAATCGTGTGCGTACATACGCACAAAATCAACTCAACTGTATGAAACCCATAAATTCATAAACATGCGAAACTAAGGCACGAAAATGATATCAAGTGCAACAATTGTGCAAAAATCGTAAATACTCAGTAGGTGCAACCATGGTACATGAAAACAAATATCATGAAACTCAATCATCAAAATTAGTCATGCGAATAGATCGTCCAAAATACCGAAATCAAATATGGCGGAATAGTCCCGCTCAAGCACATCCTCCAAGAATCTCTGGCCAACTGTCGTGGTCACTCATAGCATGTCTCGTCGATGATCCTGAACTCTGGCCTGCCGGTGTGCATAACATGACCACTCCTGGGTCCAAGTCTTCTCGTAATTTATTCCAGAAAGGTCCTATCGAGATCTCTCCCAAATCTCGTCTCTGCCGAACTCTCCGGAAGTCATCGTCCCTTACTAGATCTGTTCTCGTTCCGGAACGGCTGCATACTCATCGCGACTCCTTCTGGAAGGTATATCCAAGTACAATGCCTCGGCATGCGTATCGCATCTCTGATCTCGGGGGAGTGGAACGTCATCTTATCCAGATCTTGTACGGACCTCTTTACTCCACTTTCTTTAATGTCGACTGCTTCGGACTCATCTCGTCGTGGCTGCATGGACGGAGCTCCTACGGCTATCCTCGTATCTGGAGTCTCCTAAGAAATGCATCTCACCACCTGGCATCCGAATGAAGTCGAACCATTCGATCGATTCGTCAAAACCTCATAATCCCCCAAGAGCTCAACATCTTGGGTACAGTTCAACAGTATCGAGTACGTACCACAGCATCGATGGTCCAGCCGTAGAAGGGCAAACCCAAGCCTTACTAATGGCGCCGCGGAACTTCCGCAAACCCTAAGGTTCAAAGGCTTTCACACGGTCATTAAGTCGAGTTAGGGTTTCATTCTTCTAGAGGGTCCATAGAATTGCCTGCATGCCTTTCCAAATACTTTAAACTTGGAATAATAGGTTGCTGACATTCGATCGTCTCTGTCAACTCTCAACGTCTCCATGTGAAGTCGTCTCTAGCTGGAATCAATCTATCTGATGACCTCGCATCGGGGTAGGCGAACGAACCACCTGTCCTAGTCATTCATCCTCGGATGACTAGCGACCTTCTATCATCTATTAGTACAACCCGTCCTGCAATAGCTCCAACATCTGGGGCGATATCTCGTCGTTCGCAACAATGACTGGCTCACTCTTCTGCACGCTGAACAGTGCCACGATCATCATGAATAAGAAATAAACCAACGGTCATCAAAAATCTGGTTGGCCTCTGTCATTGGCTCAATCCTCTGGGGCTGATCTGCAAGTCTGAGTAATCTCATACAGCAATCCACCCAACGCTCGTGGCGCGAAAACACAATAAAAAGACACATCTCCGCAATCGTGTGTCGCCGGAATTACGCCCTGGTCAGTCCTCGTTCGTGACGAGCTCATGCTGACCGCAACTCTAGCCATAGCTCTCCCTGCCCGTAATCGTGGCAGCAAACCATAACTGGTACCGATGAGACTAAATCAGGAATGAATATAATACTGAACAAAGAAATGTACATCCTAAGGCTTCTTAAGTTGAGTAGCGTATCGTAAGTATGCCGCGGAACATACCCATGGTACGTCACTCTACTTTAGTCACCTATTCCATCAACCAAGGGTCATCCTACGCTCCGAAAGTAAAACCTAACGCTCTGATACCAACTTTGTCACGTCCCGAAAGTACGGAACATGACCGGCACTTAAACTACGAAACGTCTCGAGGCGTACGTAATCTAACTAAGCCGAAAACCTAGAAATCCAAACCAAGAAAAGTAGTAGAGTGAAGAAAAAACCAATTTAAATCAAGTAGTTTTATTAGCATAATCTGAATTATGCGTTTCTAAAAACATCAAATATTTCTTGAAAATTTTGGCAGAGTCTCCTTTCTAAATACTGGCCCCCAAACGGGATACAACATGAATAGTACACGAAATCAATAAAAGGCATCCCCAAGCGGAAGCTAGCGCTTCGTGAATCGACAGTCACAACCACACAAGTAATATAATATACAACGCCAAGGGCGAGGATCAAAACTCAAAAGGAAACTCAAAACCACAAGAAATCCACAGAAATATAACGCGCGACTCTAAGGTCGAAAGAATAACATCACTGGTCTCTATCTCAAAATAAATACATGTTTGGTTGATGGAATTTACTAGATACAACTGAATAATATTATACAAAGTAATATGATGGGATCGATACCAATAAACCCTCCTACTAGCAAGTCACCCGAAAGAAGCAGTGCCAGCAAAGCCGTAATGAATCCTTTACGGCAAAACCTGCAAGAAACTGTGGCACAACGGGGGTGAGTTGCAAACTCGTGAGTAGAAAAACATCTACGAACAGAAATCGCATGAACAACGCAATCCTAGGTCAACGATCATAATATATCCTCAAATATATAACATGCAGCCTATAACAATGGTTAGGGTAAATATCTAACCCGAGTGTAATCCCATGTGCCTGTGTCAGTGCCTCAGGTAGCAATATATCATATGGATGATGTATGAATGCATGAAACAGAATGCATGTACTGATGAAAACTGCTGTCATAAATTAGTGAGATTTCTGTATCTTTTTAAAAACGAGGTATCATAAATGAAATCAGCATAAACAGTGCCTAGCATCGACACAAAACAAGTATCCAAATCTCTCGATATCTCTGTGTCGCAATCTCTGTACCTCAATATCTCAAAATCTCTGTATGTCAATCTCACTATCTAGGGCGCCGTCAGTCCAGACCGGCCCCTACCATCAATCTCAAGACCACGACGGTATCCTCTGGATATCCGACGCGTCGGGTAAAATCACTGGTAGGTAGTGCTCCCCTGCCAGCCTCACATCGTCATCATCACGCGCTTCTTGCCCCGGGGTACCTTACCGGGTCCACCATGTCATCCGTCTCCTCGAATCGGGTCACGAAATCCATCAGCAAACTCATGGTGGACGACTCATACATCATGGGAAAACCGCGCTTTTCATTTAAAAAGAGAGAGAAGAAGTTTGTATAAGTTTTGCGGTTTCCCCCAAATCCAGAAAATCTCATGGAAATCCGAATCCAAACCCTCAATAGCACTTAAAATAGTGAATATATGCATGAGAATCCATGAATGCGGCATAACAATGAATAACAGTATGCATGAAGTAGCAGGTAATAACTACAATGTCTAAACTAGTATATAAGGCAAGTACACTAATATCATGTCTAAACTATTAGCTAACAGGCTATGTCAATGTAATAGTATTTTCTAAGTGTACGTGACATGGCAATTACCGATGAAGATGTGTGTGAGCCGGCAAGTAAGTGTACGTGGTACATACGCATCATCGGTAATGGTGATGGTGTCCTAACAGCATGATATCAATAATGAAATATGAATTACAATAAGTATGCGATACGGAGCAACAGCAATAATATGCGGGAGCTGAATACTAAACACAATGATAACTAAACTGCATTACCCTAATATAAGTCCTACAATAGTGCTTTTTCAGATAACACGAATCACGGTGTTTTGAAAATAAGGGCTACGGTGTTTTTAAGAAAAAACACTTCTTTTGAAATATCCGTAGAATCCCTTGACCTGTCTTTTAAAATACCCACGATTCGTTAGTTTTGAATTAGGTAGGAGTCTAATCTAGTCTAACAACTACACTAAACTATACGGCTGAACTAACAAGCTGAACTACAGGTAAGGAAACCGCCTAACATCTGAGTCGATGCGTATACATACCTGTATATATATTAGTCGGTGATCCCGCATCAATAATATCATATCCGATACCATATCTATAATCAGACATTCCAAGTCAAGAGTGCGGATCAATCATCAATATATAGCTCGTACGTAAGTCCGTCGTACGGCATCCCCAAATCTGGGTACGGGACAATATCATACTCATCACACTGTTCATCCGGTATCCTCTTTATCAAGATCATCATCTGGGGTACTGACCTACGTTTAGTACACTACTAATATCACTATTCACATGGCATTGTCATCCAAAGATCCGCTATAACATCAGGACGTATCTCAAGTACGAATCCTGCCATATCACCGATCTTACGGCCTCAACTCAAATCTCATCGACTCATCTCAATCCCAAGTATCATCCGCAAATCCAGTATGTGAACACCTAGTCCCATACCCAGGTGAACACATAAACACATCTTCCCATATACGCACAGGTAATAACATAGATGTATGCATGTGTGTGTGTGCGTGTGTGGGTGTAACAACTACTCTAGGGTTTCGCAACTAACACTAAACTAATCCATGAACACCTAGAATCTACCTTTATCAAGTCTCATATCAACATAAAATATATAATCAAAATATATGTGTGTATACGTATTCGTATACATCACCATGAACTGCGGGGGTGCTATACGCCATCCACCCGACTTCTCCTCGTAGATATAAATCTACTCACCTGGTTTTTGTTTGCCGGTGCCGATGTCGCTACGCGCTTTCTTGTCGTATCGAAGTCCACATGGGGTACCTACATATCATAACGCACCGTATCGCATTAAAACCAAATTCGAAATCGAAACGGCATAAGAAAATCAAATCGGCACGCATATCACGCATAGGTCAAAACCTATCGCCTACGCATGCAAGAATAGCCAAACCAACTCTCGATATCGATGTACAAATGTCAAACCATCGAGAAAAACCCAAACACTCTCATTTGCGCATTCACGAACACTAATTATAATATAAAATAGGTTAAAATTCACAAAAACCCCAAATTCACCTTAAAAGCCATTTTTCCGAAAATCTAGCAAGCAAAAATTTCCCGTTTTAGTACAAAACTCGATGTTTAAACAAATCTGTCGGCCATAATACTTATTAAATATCTTAAATAAGTCATAAAAACAATTTTCATAATTTAATCCCAATAAATTTCATTAACCCCAAAATTCTAGTTTACAATATACCCAAATTTTAACAATTTTATAGCAAAAATGCACAAACAACAATTTAGCTTGGATTTTCATGAACTAAAAGCATTAAACCACTCAATATAATATTTATAATGACATGAAATCTTAATTTGAATTTTATCTCACAAGAATATAATTATTTTAAAAACCTAGTTTACAATTTATATAAATATCACAATTTAAATCAACAAAAAGCAAATTAGCAACTTAATTTGATTTAGCAAAATATTAATATGGCAAATACCTTCCACAACCATAGTCTCACAACACAAAACCCTAACTAGATTTTTCAAAAATCCTAATCTAAATCTTCTCTTGCAAACCTACAACTTTCAACTAAACCGAAATTAAGTACCTAACAAGCTTCAATAAGGAATTTAAACCAAAAAGAACAATGGGTCAAAAGTTATACCTCACAATCATGAATCAAACTACAAATCTAGACCTCCAATTTGGAATCCTTGCACCAAGATCCATGCTAAAGAAGATGAGGGAAAATGGGTAGGAATCGGATTTGGATTTCGATGGGGTTTTACTTGATTTTTTGACAATTTTTTTGATGGAAAAGAGAGGAGAAGAGGGAAGGGGGGCTGCTGTTTTGAGGCCAGAAAATTCGGCCAGAATTGTGGGGAGGGGTGAGGGAGGAGAGAGAGTGAGAAAGAGAAAGTGGGGGAAAGTCAAAGTCCACCCTTTTACTTTTATCACTTTCTTTTCTTTTCTTTTCTTTTCTTTTCTATTCAAAAGGAGGTGATTGGAGAGAGAAAAAGAGGGAGGGGCTGTCAAAGTGGGGCCGGCCACATGGGGAGGGGGAGAGAGGGTGAGGTGTGGGTGTGTGGGTTAGGAAAAAAGATAAATGTATTACCCCAATTCCCATTAACACTAATTTCACCGAAAAAAGCCTTTTTCTTCGATATTTTCTAAACCGTTTTGGCAAACCATTTCATTTCAAAAACCATATGATAAAATTTTGTTTAATTTGTTATGATGCACAAAATTTTTTTCAACTCATTCCAATTTGTAATTTCCCTAATTAAATGTATTAGTGACGACTTAAAATAATATTAAAATAATTAATTTCGGAAAAATTTTCAGAAAATTTGAAATTTCATCAGTGGCTCAATAAACACCAATTAATAGCAATTACATAGCTAGAATATGTATATTTAATTTTATAATAAAGATATTTGTATTTTGACTTTTTACGGAAACCCCCCTTATTTTACCGATTTTCCGAAATTTCACCGAAACGATTTTCAAAACGTTACATCAGTGGAGACTGGGTACACTGAACGGACTCATCGAGAACAACTATATGGTATTATGTCTATCGTCGGATAGAAGTTCTCAGGTGACACAGGTACAGGATAGTCTGTAGATCAGAGATCGTCATAGAGTCTTGTGTGTTCTCCCACTATACTTTGATTTCCACCCTACCACGGCTCTACTGAGTCGTGGAAACAGGTGGCTTTTGGGTACAGTCCTGAGACACATGGAGACAATGAGCGATAGGAGGGGTTTCATCTCTCCCGATATTGGGAGTTGATGTTATGCTATGCGCGATTGGTTTTGACTCGAAGTCCCTGGCCAGGGCTGATTAGATTTACTGATAAGTGTTATCAGTAGTTTCTCGACCGGTCATAGTCCATATCTGCATGACTTATTAAGTTATTAGGTCTCGACGATTCCATCCCTAGACTTGATATGCAGCATATCAGATGAAGAGACCAGACTGTACGGTGTTACCAATGGCTTTGCGGAAGCTTTGACATGTTCGCTTGTTGTTCTTCTGTCCCTCAATACCCGGGTGGCCGTTACGTTTAGCTGACCGCTTGCGGCCTGTGGGTGTTTTGATATGATCATCGCCTATTGCCGGCGTATTGACAAGTTTTAGAGTCCTACACAGGATATTTCTAGCTCAGGCGAAACGATGTGGTGTGCATATGAGATATGCGCGGGAGCTCGATTAAATGCGAATATGAGATACCGTATTTTAATCGAGCGTTTACTAATTGTTGGGTCGTATTTGATATGACCGATTTATTAAATCAAGTGTTGATTTAATATTGACTTTTAACTCACTTTTAATTAAACATTTTCTTTTGGATGTATGCATATATGTTTATACATACACATGATGATGTGCATGCACACATACATACATACATATGTGTCATGGTTGATGATACATAAAAGATGGCAATGCAAGACTCACATGGTTGATAAATATCTAGATTTTTGTTAATGAATTAAAGAAAATGGAAATTAGCTAAATGACTCATTGTTTCCACATACTTCTTCTTTGACCTTTGACTTTAACCATGGTTATATTTCCTTTGTTCTTTAACCCAACTACAAAATATCTAGATATTTAGTTAACTATAGTTATATTTGAGAGTGTATCATATATATTCTTTTCTTTTTCATTTTGGATTAAGTTTTTCATAATAGTGACAAAAGCTCTGCCATCTTCTTCTTTCTCCTTCTTCAAGCTCTCTTGAGTTTTGTTTTGAGTGAGGAACTTTAAAAGAAAGGGTTTTTAAGTGAGTTTACAAACTACATAACCATTCTACACTACCCTAGCCCTTTAGTGTAGAGTGTTTGCTCCACTTCATTTTGATTTAGTGAGGCAAAGATCTTGACCTGGAATCTTCGAGTGGATCATCGTAGACGACGAAGGACCTTGAGCGGAGTTGATCCAAGCTTCGAGCAAAGCCATAGGAGTCCTAAAGACCGAAGGAGTTGGCTATAAAGGTTGTATTTCCTTTTCCTTTAGCTTAGACTTCACATATTGATACTATTACCCTAATCTCTAGTTATGATTCATAGTTCGTTTGTAATAGCTCTCTAGAAATTAGAAAGTTCATTATTTTATGTTGTTGCAACCTAACTAGAGGCGCTACTACACACCAACAAGGTACTGACACGAGCACTCGAGTCGTGACACTACTGTGAGGGAATGATCACCTATTCCGAGTTGTCTACCTTTCTTGAGCCCATGTAACATATTACAAATATGGGATCCGGATCCGGTATCTAATACCCAGGACATAGAACAAACTGAGAAACAATTCTCTGTAACGAACACACCCGAAGAAGATGTATCAACAAGTTCATTCTTCGTTCGGGTTGGATGGGAATCCTGGTATTCCCTTATTTCCTGCTCAGACTTATAACAATTATAATGTAGAGCGGAACCAACGTTCCCCAACTCAGTATAATAAGCGGATTCGGTCAATACATCTATATTATTATCTTGATTAAGGCATGTCATAGTCGCTACCTGGAGAGAGAGAGAAGAAAACACTTTAGCGTATGCTCTCGCAAGATTAGATTAGTTATTATTTTATCTAATAAAGATGGATCCCACCATTTTTATCAAATCTTTCTTCAAACCCTAAAGTTAAGAATAGCCGGGATTAACTAAACCCTACAAGTTTGCCAATCGTTCGGCCAGGCAGGTATTGGTACTCCGAGGGAGTCTCCCCATGCTTTCTCATGGAACTAATTAAATAATATAGTTTCCGTAGGGGCATAACCCCGTTAACACTTTTCTTAGACACCTACTAGATCAGCTAATTGCAAAGTGCAGAAATCTCCCAGGAGTAACTCTTACTCGCAGTGGGTATCGGGTTCCAACTATCTCATAGAAGGTATGCAATCTCATTGCAAATTTCAACACTTGAAATTCCCAATATCTTTTACCCCAAGCGATTTATGACCTTGACAAGGTTAACAAACCATAAACCAGATGTTAAGTTCAAGCCGTTCATTTCCTGATTGAATTAAACCCACCCACACGACACTTGACAAGGTCAACAAGGCCGTACGACTACTTTAATCCAATCGCATCATATGGTTATAGATAAGCACTAATTAGCTACCGCACACTACGCCTTGACAAGGTCAACAAACGCAGCACGAATACTAAATAGTCCTTATCTGAATTGATGGAGGGCAATGACAGGTTTTTAAGAAAACCTTTTGCGTAATGAACTTGATATTATTGTAGAACCGAAGGATTTGAAAAGGAGTGGTTTAATCTCCGCTTTTTAAAATCGAATAGTTTTCAAAACAAACCGAGCGGGTTGTAGCATTTTCTAGCTTTTGCTAAAGAGTTCATCCCCGGTGAAAGGATCTCGGCTCTTTTCTTATCGAATGAGGTGCTGGACATTCATAAAAAATACCGCTATGCAAAGCAATAACTAGAGCTACCTTTTGAAAATTTGATTCTACAACATTTTTAGGTTACTTTCCTTTTCATTAATCTCATTAATGATGTCCCATCATTTATGTTTCCTAAACATCACAGATAAAAAACGAAATAGAACGTACGCTTATGCCATACACATTCGTCATGGGGTCCCGTCATGCACCGTTAGGTTACTTAACTAACGGCAGAGTGGGGGCAGGACTAGCGCGGGTGCAAAACATAAGCAACGTTTATTGTATATCATATATATAATATAAAGCATTCGTCTCACACAGTTATATGATCTCATCATAAATCATTGCAGGAAAAGCAACATATGAAATATTGGATATATTAGGAGGTCCGTGTTTTAAATTAAGCCAGTAATGAAAACACGGATTTCACGATCGTGATGAATAGCTAAAACCCACATCCCTAGACCCCTATGAGAGCGACAAGCAACCCTACCAATTCTAATGATAGGAGATCCGGTCTCGACTCCTCGAGATGGTCTCCCACTGGACTATAGAACCCGGTTACTTATGCTCCCCGCCTTGGGTCAATCCTAATGCGGAAAAGTAAATAATATACATCAATAGTGACATCATCCTCAACCCGGAAGTTTCCCAATAAAAGAATATTATATACAATTTTACATGAATGAAAATAGAAAAACTCCCATCTCACGCAAAAACCCCCGTCTATTCAACCACGACGATCCAATATAACATATCACAGCAACACATAACATCACATGTCTTTAACGGAAGTAAATATACATATTCCAATTGTCGTTGATGTATAGCAACGAAACCGGCGATACACCACATATTACACTTACGGTCGTAGAAAAGAAAACGAAAACTACAATAATTAGAATCTGCAACACCTTAGACATCATAAACCCGGAATATCTTATACTCCAAATTTCATGCCTAAACTATAAACCTTGCATTTTAGTCTCAAATTGAAAACACTTTTCAATAACTTAGTTGAGTAATTCAACAAGATTCCTGAGTACCTGATCGAATGCTCATCGGGAACTTTAGTAGATTGCCGCACCATCGATGCCGTCAATGAAGTGCACTTAGGCGGAACACCGTGGCCGCGAGCACCCGAGTGGATACTTTTGGCATCGGGGTTCTCCTATAGTCACTTGATCGGGGCTATAGGGAATGGCTATCTAGTAGTGTTACCCGGCGAATGTTCGCGTACTATATGAGATTGCGACGGAGTTTTGATCCGAATCGAAACTCCGTTGCAATCTATCAAAAAAGACTATTGCTAAATTTACAGGACAGTAACTAGTTTTCACAAAACTAATTATTGTGGATTCTAAATATTGTATCACATATCAATATTAAACCCGAAACGATATTAAAATACGACTACGAAACACTCCGAATTGCCACAACAGAAAGATAATCACATGCAATCTTGGCAAAAACAAACAGTACCATAAACACAAACCCCAAAGACTGAACACCACAAAAAAATTCGAGACCAAAAGCTTCAACAAAACCGGCCAGGGCAGTTTAAACATGATTTTCGCCGGCCAATTTTGTGATTCCTGATCTCATTTTTCTACAGTGTTATATCTATATAATAGAAAGCACTTTGCAACTGTTTAAAATATTTTTAGAGGATCAGGAAAATTCGACAGAAACTAAGGTTTTGTTTCGACTGTTTTGGAGTTGTTTCGGTTTCGTAATTCAACTAATATCGTCTAATTCTCTCTCTTTGGCTCTGATACCATGTTGGTCAGGCAGCGACCCCATCCAATGGGGTTGCTGTGGCACCTACAGGTCCTTCAGCAGCTACTTTTTATGCATGCCCCCTCGCGAGGACTACAACCCGCCGGAATACCTTCCGGTCTCGGGACATCCTGGGGGTAAGAGCCTATGCATCGCCAGACTGTCACACAGTGGGAACCCCCATAGGTCGGCATCTAATGACTAGTGTTAGTTATATGTATGCCCTAGAGGCCATTACTGTACAAGAGATGTATATTGTAGTGGATGCTTAGACATATATAGGGAGGACTTTCTTGCTCGACATGATAGTATGCTATCTGGTTACTCTTTATTTTAACATGTACACTGATTTTCTCTCTATTACATGTTGGTAAAGCCCTTATAATGTGTACTTGACTACCTGGATTATGATGCGGATCATACTAGTAGGACAATGGTAGTCTGTGAGGGACAACTATCCAAACTCCAGCACTAGAACTTCTTATTGCTCCCTCCTTCTACCATCGTCAATCCTCTAGTACATCCTTTAATGTCCCTAGTCGTGGGTGTATCGAGACGGGGCATCGATATACCAGAGTAGACTAGCATGTAGCTTCTCGACCCATGTAGATGGGTGATGGATGATCCCATATCCATTGGTGTTTGACATCAGAGATGATATACGGGTGCTCAGTGGAGACTGGGTATACTGGACGGACTCGCCGAGAACTCCAAGATGGTATTATACCTCACGTCAGATGGTAGTTCTCTGGTGACACTAGTACAGGTTAGTCTGTTGACCCGAGATGGTCATAGAGTCTTGTGTGATTCCCACTGTGCTTTGATTTCCACCTTACCACGTTCAAGAGAGCATGCAAAACGGTGGTTTTTGGGTACAGTCCCGAGTCACATGAAGACAATGAGCGATAGGAGGGGATTCGTCTCTCCCGGTATTGGGGGTTGATGTTGCGCTCTGCACGATTGGCTATAACATGAAGTCCCTGGCCAGGGCTGTTTCAGAGATTTACTGGTAAGTGTCACTAGTAGTTTCTCGACCCGTTATGAGCCTCATATCGGTACGACTTATCAAGTTACTGGGGTCTGACGTTTACCACCCCTAGACGAGATATGCAACATATCAGACGAAGAGACCGGACTGTACGGTAGTGTTACTAATTGGATTCGCAGGAGTATGAGCAGGCTTGCTTGTTGATCTTCTGATCGCTCAATACCCGGGTGGCCGTTATGTTTAGCAGACTGTTTGCGGCTTGTGGGTGTTTGATATGATCATCACTTACTGCCGGCGTATTGACGAGTCTTTAGAGTCCAACACAGAGGTTTCCTGGTTCATGCGAAATGGAGTAGGAGCACATATATGATATGTGCGGAACCGAGATTAATGCGCGTATGTGATACCGTATTCTATTCTCTTAATTTGTAACATAGGTCGGTTATATGTGATATAACCGGTTTATCGGATGAAGTGTTTATTCGATAATTTGTTACATTTGATATTAGTCGGTTATATGAGATATAGCCGGATTATTAAATAAACTGTTGATTTAATAATTTAATGTATAATTATATATTTGATATATTAAGTTACATTAAATAATACTTGCTCACTCATGATTTCTTTTTCTCACTTGAATGTGCATTATGTATATATGTGATATATATTTGTGTACATGTTTTGTGTCATGCTAGATGACACATGTGACTTGGGTGCATGAGACTCACACCATGCTAGATTAATGAAGGTTTTTATTTATTTTAAGTTAAAAAAAATTAGGTGGAAATTGGATTTATGGGTGAAGCTTGGAGAAGCTTGTGGAACCATTGACCAAGTCCACTAATTTTGTCATACTTAAGATATTTATTAACCCAACCATTAAATTAGCCATGGTTAAGTCTCTACATGGGTTACTATGTGATATTAACTCACCCATGGTTCACATTCTTCACTTGGTTAATTCCATGAGAGCATTCTTCATCTTCTTCCTCAAGCTCACTAGCTTTTGTGAAGTGATGAAAACATTGTGAGAAAAATAAAACTAAAGAGAGCTCATTTCCTACTTCATCATCCTATACTACTTTCCATTTAGTTTAGGGTGTTTGCTTCACTAATTTCACAATTAGTGAAGAGGTAGCATGTGCTTGAGTCTTCTCGACGTAGATCATCTTCGGCCTCGAAGACTTCGAGAAAGCTTGTTCATTTCTCCGGGAGAACCCTTTCTAGAGTTTAGGAGATCACAACTCGTAGCGAAAGGACTACTACACGGAGCTTTTGAAGTGAAGGACCGGTCTACAAAGGATGTATTCTTGTTCACTTCTTGTGTAATGTAGTTTACAATGTTTTGTTACCCTAGTTTTCTAGTTAGATTCCTTGGTTGTTTGCTTAGCACCCCCTAAAATTTTTGTTGTGGCATGTTTGATGCTTGCAAACCCTAGGCTTGGTGCTAAGGAAACCATACAACTAGTAGCTCTGATACCATGTTGGAGTTTCTTAGTACCACCACTAGGTTTTAGCAAGCATCAAGTATGCAATTTTAAAAAAAATCTAGAGTGCTAAAAAACACAAACCTAGAATCGAACTAGAGAATTAGGGTTTCTAATGCATGTAAACAACTTTACACTAAGTGAACAAGGAATACAATCTTTGTAGACCGATCTTTCACTTCTAAAGCTCCAAGTAGTGCTCCCTAGAACTCTTCTTAAGCTCCACATGGTGAAAGGAACAAGCTTGCTTAACGATTTTCGACGCCGAAGATGATCTACCTTGAGAAATCTCTAACTCAAGCTACCTCTTCACTAATTGAGGAATTAGTGAAGCAAACAAGCTATACTAAATGGCTAGTTTGGTATAGATTGATGAAGTAGGAATTTTGCTCACTTTAGAATTGTTTTTCTCTCTTTCTTTCTTCACTTCATCAAAAGCTAAAAAAGAAAAATGAGATGAAGAAGATGATCTAGTGATGAATCATGGTGAAAGAATATCTCAATAGATATTTGTAGAGATTTAACCATGGCTAAAGATAATGGTTGAGTTAATAAATATCTAGAGTAAAACAAAATTAGTGGACTATGACAAGGCTTCCTCATGCTTCCACAAGCATTTTTAGCCATGCTAATTTCCACCTAGTTTTGATTTTTCTCTTAATAATTAATCACCCAAATTATCTTTAATTTGGTGTGAGTCTCATACACCCATGTCCAATGTATCATCTAGCATGACACAATAGTAAATACGTTAATATATATCTCATATATATTTATATGTATTTGTAGAAAAGAAATTCTTAAATGAGCTAATATTAGTTAATATATATTAATATATCAAACATATAATTATATATTAAATTATTAAATCAACACTTGATTTAATAATCCGGCTATATCACATACAACCGACTAATATCATTTATATGTATATCAAATATACATACAACAAATTATTGAATCAACTCTTGATTCAATAATTCGGTTATATCACATATAACCTATATCGCGAGATTAGAATACTGTATCACATACACGTATTAATCTCGGTCCCGCACATATCATATATGTGCCCTACTTCATTTCGCTTGAGGTAGAAAACCTCTGTGTAGAACTCTAAAGACTCGTCAATACGCCAGCAATAGGTAATGATCATATTAGTCACCCACAAGCCGTCACCGGTACTAGCTAGACGTAACGGCTACCCAGGTATTGAGCGATCAGAAGATCAACAAGCAAGTTTGTCCAAACTTCCATGAATCCTGTAAGTAACATTACCGTACAGTCTAGACTTTTGGTCTGATATGTCGCATATCGAGTCTTGGGGTGGTAAACGTCAGACCCCAATAACTTGATAAGTCATGTCGATGTGAGGCTCATAGCAATTTGAGAACCTACTGATATTGTTAGTTATATGTATGCCCTAGAGGCCATTAATGTACATATAATGTATACTGTAGTGGATGCTTGGACATATATAGGGAGGACTTTCTTGATCGACATGATAGTATGCTATCTGGTTGCTCTTTGTCTTAACATGTTGACTTGTATACGTGATACTGTCTTGCTCTCACATGTTGACAAAGCCCTTAGGATCTATACTTGACTACCAGGACTATGGTGGAGATCATACTAATGGGGCCAGGGGTAGTCCATAAGTACACCCTATAATTGTTCCTAGTCGAGGGAGTATCGAGACATGGCATCGATGCTCCAGAGTAGACTAGCGTATACGCTTCTTGACCCATATGATGGGCGATGGATGATCCTATATCCATTAGTATTTGACATCAGAGATGGTATACGGGTGTTCAGTGGAGACTGGGTACACTGAACGGACTCGCCGAGAACTCCTAGATGGTATTATACCTATCGTCAGATAGCAGTTCTCTGGCGACACTGGTACAGATTAGTCTGTCGACCCGAGATCTTCATAGAGTCTTGTGTGATTCCCACTGTGCTTTGATCCACCTTACTACGGCTCTACTGAGTCGTGCAAAACTGTGGTTTTTAGGTACAGTCCTGAGTCTCGTGGAGGCAATGAGCGATAAGAGGGGATTCGTCTCTCCCGGTATTGGGAGTTGATGTTGCGCTATGCTCGATTGGCCATAACAGGAAACCCCTGGCCAGGGTTGCTGAGATCTACTGGTAAGTGTTATCAGTAGTTTCTCGAACCATTATGATCCTTTCATCGGCATGACTTATCAGGCTATTAGGGTCTGACGTTATTCCACCCCCAGGTTATGATATGCGACATATCAGACGAAAAGACCGGATTGTACGGTAGTGTTACTGATTGGATTCGCAGAAGTTTGAGCAGGCTTGCTTGTTGATCTTCTGATCGCTCAATACTCGGGTGGCCGTTATGTTTAGCAGACCGCTTGCGGCTTGTGGGTGTTTGATATGATCATCACCTATTGCCGGTGTATTGACGAGCCTTTAGAGTCCAACACAGAGGTTTCCTTGTTCATGCGAAATGGAGTAGGAGCACATATATGATATGTGCGGGACCGAGATTAATGCGCGTATGTGATACCGCATTCCATTCTTGCGATTTGTGACATCGGTCGGTTATATGTGATATAGCTGGGTTATCGAATCAAGTGTTGATTCGATAAGATGTTACATATGATATTAGTCGATTGTATGTGATATAGCCGGATTATTAAATCAAGATTTGATTTGATAATTTAATGTATAATTATATATGTGACATATTAATGTACATTAACTAATATTTGCTCACTATGTATTCTTTTTCTCACTTGTGTGCATATAGTATTTATATGATATATATTAATGTACATTATATTGTGTCATGCTTCATGATACATGTTACATGGGTGTATGAGACTTACACTATAGTTAGGATAATTCTAGGGTTTTTATTTATCAAAGTAATTCTAAAAATGGTGGATTTTGTCATGGTAGAAGCTTTGAGAAAGCTTTTAGATAACCATCGACCAAGTCCACTCTTTTTGTTTTGCTATAGATATTTATTAATTCAACCTTTATCCTTACCCTAGTTAAGTCTCTACATGAGTTAGTGCATGATACTAACTCATCCATGGTTATATTTTCAATTCACGAGTTCATTCTCTCGACTTGATTTTTCTTCACTTGATCATCTTCTTCTTCATTGAAAAAGCTCACTAGCTTTTTCTAGGGTGAGAAAATATTGTGAGAATAAGAAAACTAAAGAGAGCCAATTTCCTACATCATCATCCTCTACTATTATGCATTTTGTTTACGGTGTTTGCTTCACTAAACCCTAATTTAGTGAAGAGGGAGCATGAGCTTGAGTCTCCTCGACGTAGATCATCTTCGGCCTCGGAGACTTCGAGCAAGTTTGCATCTTTCACCTTGTGGAGCCTCTCAAGAGTTCGGGAGATCACAACTTGCAGTGAAGGGACTTCTACACGGAGCATTTAAAGTGAAGGATCGGTCTACAAAGGTTGTATAGCAACGAAACCGGCAATACACCACATATTACACTTACGGTCGCAGAAAAGAAAACGAAAACTACAATAATTAGAATCCGCAACACCTTAGACATCATAAACCCGGAATATCTCATACTCCGAATTTCATGCCTAAACTATAAACTTTGCATTTTAGTCTCAAATTGAAAACTCTTTTCAATAACTTGTTGAGTAATTCAACAAGATTCCTGACTACCTGATCGAATGCTCGTCGGGAACTTTAGTAGATTGCCGCACACTCGATGCCGTCAATGAAGTGCACTTAGGCGGAACACCGTGGCCGCGAGCACCCGAGTGGATACTTTTGACAACGGGGTTCTCTTATAGTCACTTGGTCGGGGCTATAGGAAATGGCTATCTAGTAGTGTTACCGGGCGAATGTTCGCGTACTATATGAGATTGCGATGGAGTTTTGATCCGAATCGAAACCCCGTTGCAATCTTTCAAACGAGACTAAATTGCTAAATTTACAGGACAGTAACTAGTTTTCACAAAACTAAATATTGGGGATTCTAAATATTGTATCACATATCAATATTAAACCCGAAACGATGTTAAAATACGACTACGAAACACTCCGAATTGCCACAAGAGAAAGATAACATCACATGCAATCTTGGCAAAAACAATCAGTACCAAAAACACCAAATCCCAGAGACTGAACACCACAAAAAAATTTGAGACCAAAAGCTTCAACAAAACCGGCCAGGGTGGTTTAAACATGATTTTCGCCGGCCGATTTTATGATTCCTGATCTCTTTTTTCTACAGTGTTCTATCTATATCATAGAAAGTACTCTGCAACTGTATAAAATATTTCTAGAGGATCAGGAAAATTCGATAGAAACTAAGGTTCGTTTCGACTGTTTCGGAGTTGTTTCGGTTTCGTAATTCACCTAACTGTTAGTTATGTATATACCCTAGAGGCCATTGTTGTACATATGATGTATATTATAATGGATGCTTGGATATATATAGAGAGGACTTCCTTGCTCGTCATGATAGTATGCTATTTGGTTTCACTTTATCTTAACATGTTGACTTATATTAGTTTACTATCTTACTCTCACATGTTGATAAAGCCCTTAGGATATGTACTCGACTACTAGGACTATGATGAGATCATACTAGTGGGGCCAGGGTAGTCGATGAGTACATCCTATAACTGTTCCTAGTCGAGCGTGTATCGAGACAGGGCATCGATACACCAGAGTAGACTAGCGTATACGCATCTTGACCCATATGATGGGCGATGGATGATCCCATATCCATCGGTGTTTGACATCAAGGATGGTGCACGGGTGCTCAGTGGAGACTGGGTACACTGGACGGACTCTCCGAGAACTCCCAGATGGTATTATACCTCACGTCAGATGGCAGTTCTCAGGTGACACTGGTACAGGGTAGTCTGTAGACCCGAGATCGTCATGAGTCTTGTGTGATTCCCACTGTGCTTTGATTCCCACCTTACCACGTCCAAGAGGGCATGCAAAACGGTGGATTTTGGGTGCAGTCCCGAATCACATGGAGGCAATGAGCGATAGGAGGGGATTCGTCTCTCCCGGTATAGGGAGTTGATGTTGTGCTGTGTTCAATTGGCTATAACTGGAAGTCCCTGGCGAGGGCTGATATAGAGATTTACTGGTAAGTGTTATCAGTAGTTTCTCGACCCGTTATGAGCCTCATATCGACACGACTTATCGGTTACTGGGGTCTGACGTATACCACCCCTAGAGTAGATATGCAACATATCAGACGAAGAGACCGGACTGTACGGGAGTGTTACTGTTTGGATTCACAGGAGAATGTACAGGCTTGCTTGTTGATCTTCTGATCGCTCAATACCTGGGTGGCTGTCATGTTTAGCTGACCGCTTGCAGCTTGTGGGCGTTTGATATGATCATCACCTACTGCCGGCGTATTGACAATTCTTTATAGTCCTACACAGAAGTTTCTTGAGTCGGGAAAAACGGAGTAGGGGCACATATGTGATATGTGCAGGACCGAGGATAATACGATATGAGATACCGTATTATATTCTCGCGATATTTTGATATAAGCCGGGTCATCGGATCAAGTGTTGATTCGATGAATCGGTACATGATATATTAGTCGGTTTTATTTGATATAGCCAGATTGTCGGATCAAGTGTTGATTCGATAATTTAATGTATAATTATATATGTGATATATTACATTACATTATCTAATATTGGCTCGCTTTATTGATTCATTTTCTCACCGGATAATACATTGATATATATGCGATATATGTTAATTATATTATTTTCTTTTGTTACAAAATATATTATATATGTGATATAAATATTGTAACATGTTATAATTGCTAATGCAACATGATTAGTGGAGATTAAACATGGTTAGGGTTTAATTTGGGTTGGTTCTTTCATGAACCTTCTAGAAGGTTTTCATTTGTTTTGAGCTAAGATATTATGGTTGATATTTTAGTGACTCATTCTTTAACCCAACCCAAACCTTTAACTCTAGTTAACTCTCTACAATGGTTAGCCTTCTCATTATCAACCATGGTTGCATTTGTAATTATCACTTCAATTTCATTATTCATCACAAAAGGAATTTCCTTCTTCTTCTTCTTGCTTGAGCTTTGAAAAAGCTTTCTAGGTTTTCTTTAGGTGATGAATTAAAGTGAGAATTTGATAATAAAAGAGAGCATAAATCCTACTTCATCATCCTCATCTAATCGAGCCAATTAGATTAGGGTGTTCACCTCATTAGTGAGAAAAAAGGTTGAGTTAAAGAAACTTCGATGTAGATCATCGGAGAAAACGAAGACTATAAGCTAGCATGAATCATTCGGGTTGTGGAGCCTCTCTTGAGTCCGGGAGATCATGGATCGCGGTGAATGTACTTCTACTCGGAGCTTTTGAAGTAAAGGAGCGGACTACAAAGGTTGTAATCCCTCACTCTAAGTTGTAACGATGTTTACTTGCATGTGAAACCCTGATTATCTAGCAAGGATCCCGGCTTTGGGTTATTCGGCACGTCTAAAATTTTATTCGGGCATGGTTGATGCCTTTTAGACCCTTGTATGTGTGCCTAGGAATCCTACAGTGGTATCAGAGCCTAGCTAGAGCATTAGGCGATGTGTATACGAAGATAAAACTCCGATCGAACCCCGAAACATCGAACATGACCCCTTCTCTTGAAATTTTGTAAAAATATGATTTTTTCTGTATTAAAAATACTCAAAAAAATCAGTAGGGAATTCTAAGAGTTACTGTGAAAAACGACACCCAAATTCTACTAAAGCGCCGCGGAACTGCGGCAGAACCATGCTTTGCGCGGCGGTTCTACGGCGGCATTGTAGAATTAGGGTTAGCTTTTTAGCACAGTACATCCGTAGGTACTTGTACATGATTCTGGGTATTTTTAATCTTATTCAAGTGTTGAGTGTTCTGGGGATTATTTTCAATTCATTGATTCGATCGGAAAGTTTAATTTCGTTCTGTTTTCCGGATAATTTAGAAACTATTAAAATGTTCGAACGGATATCATTAACTCACTTTTTCCCGACCCGAAAAACTTTCAAGTGTTGAATTTTTCTTGAGTTTAAATCTTTCGGAAAAATATGCAAGTAACGCGGTGGACCCTCTAGAAGAACACAAACCTTAACTCGATTATGTGGCCATCTGAACAGCCTCTAAACCTTAAGGTTTGGGGCAGTACGGCGTTGCCACATGTGAGGCGTTGGCTTGACCCTTCTACGGCTGGACCATTGGTACTTTGACATATTCTGGGAATTTTTGAACTACGCTCAAGTGTTGAGCCATTTAGGAAATCTTGGGTATTTGATTATTCGATCGGAAAGTTTAAAACTGTCTATTTACCTAGAATGTGATACAATATGTGGAATTCATATAGTTAGGCATGAAATGCGAAGTATGTGATATTTCGGATTTACGATGTCTAAAGAGATTATGGATTCCAAATGTTGTAGTTTTTCAATTTCTTTTCTGTGACCGTAAGTGTAGTATGTAGTTGTATTGCCGGTTTTCGTTGCTATACATCAACGACGATCGGTGTATGCATACTTACTTACGTTGATGATATGAGGTATTATGTGTTGCTGTGATATGTTATATTGGATCGTCGTGTTCTGAATAACCGGGGGTTTTTTGTGAGATGAGGGTTTTTATTTTCATTCATGTAAAATTCATTTGTATGTAATATTCTTTTATTAGGGCACTTCCGGGATGAGGTTGATGTCACCAGTGTATATTATTTACTTTTCCGCATTAGGTAGACCCAAGGAGGGGAGCACAAGTAACCGGGTTCTAGGGTCCAGTGGGAGGCCATCTCGGGGAGTCGAGACCGGGTCTCCTAACCCTAGAATTGGCAATGTTGCTTGCCGCTCTCGTATGGGTCTAGGGATGTGGGTTTGGCTATTCATCGCGACCGTGGAATCCGTGTTTTATACAGGTTCGTATTAAAACACGGACATCCTAGTATATCCAATATTTCATATGTTATCTTCTGCTGCAATGTTCTGTGATGAGATCATATTACTGCCTGAGACGAATGCTTATACTATATATATATATATATATTACTGCTTTCGTTTTTACTGTGATGCTTAGGATGTAGGGTTCCTAGGCACTCTCAAGAGGTCTCACAAGGCATCAACCATACCAATTTCAAAAATTATGGTGCCGAGAAACCCTAATGTAAGGATCGTTGGCTAGAAATCTAGGCGAAAAAGAAACTAGTTAACACTTAACTACAAGAATACGGAAATACAACCTTTGTAGATCCGGTTCTCCACCTCCATAGCTCCGCAACGAAGTATCCTCGCTGTCCATATCGAGATCCGGGCTCTTGCGTCGGCTTCATCGGAGAAGAAGCGGGCTAGGTCATCGACGACGTGCCGAAGATGATCTACGTCGAAGCATTACTAGATCAAGCTCCACCTTCACCAAGCCATGAAAACTTATGAAGGAAACACACTCTACTACTTGGCAAGAGGTAGAGGATGAAGAAATAGGAAGTGGGTAAACTTTAGAATTGGTTTTCTCACTCTAATTCATCAATCACCATTGATGAAGCATGCTTATCTTCTTGTGAAGAAGAAGAAGAAGAAGATGATAAAGAATGATTATTATCATAAGAATTATTTAAAATGAAAAGAATAATCCATTCTTATCATAAGTGAACCATGGTTAGTTGTAGAGAGTGAACTAGGGTTAGTGGAGTGGTTAGGGTTAAGCATGAGACAAAATGGTGACAAAGTCAAAGTGTTCATGAAACTTCATGAACAAAACAAAAATTGCCACCATTTTCTCATTTGCTTATTCTTTTTCCAAAAAGAAAAAGATTAATATATAAATAAGGAAACCAAAAACCCTAATCATCCACTTAACTATAGTTTGATACTTTACACTTAACCAAAAAGCATGTATCATCAAACATGATACAATCAAGTGCACAAAATCATATCGCATATGGAATGCGCACACCCGAGTGAGAAAATCCATTCAAAGTGAACCGATACTAGTTAATGCAAAGTAATATATCAAATATATAATTATGCATTAAATCACTAAATGAACACTTGATTCAATGATCCGGTCATGTCGCACATAACCGACTGGTATCATCAGTAACAACTTATCGAATCAACACTTGATCCGATAATCCGGCTATATCGCATATAACCGATCAATGTCACATCGCGAGAATGAAATACGGTATCACATACATGCATCATTCTCGGTCCCGCACATATCTCATATGCGCTCCTATTTCGTTTCGCTTGAGCCAGGAAACCTCTGTGTAGGACTCTAAAGACTCGTCAATACGCCGGCAGTGGATGATGATCATATCAAACATCCACAAGCCGCAAGCGGTCTGCTAAACGTAACGTCCACCCGGGTATTGAGCGATCTGAAGATCGACGAGCAAGCCCGCTCACACTCCAGTGAATCCAACCAGTAACACTACCGTACAGTCCGGTCTGATCGTCTGATATGTCGCATATCTCGCCTAGGGGTGGTTAACGTCAGACCCCAATAGCTCGATAAGTCGTGTCGATATGAGGTCTATAACACTTCGAGAAACTACTGGTAACACTTACCAGTAAATCTCAGCAACCCTGGCCAGGGATTTCCTGTTATAGCCAATCGAACACAGCGCAACATCAACTCCCTATACCGGGAGAGACGAATCCCCTCCTATCGCTCATTGCCTCCATGTGACTCGGGACTGTACCCAAAAACCACCGTTTTGCACGCCCTCTTGGACGTGGTAAGATGGAAATCAAAGCATAGTGGGAACCACACAAGACTCTATGACGATCTCGGATCAACAAACTACTCTGTACCAGTGTCACCAGAGAACTGCCATCTGACGTGAGGTATAATACCATCTG
Source organism: Agapanthus africanus (assembly GCA_030015575.1). Taxonomy (NCBI): domain Eukaryota; kingdom Viridiplantae; phylum Streptophyta; class Magnoliopsida; order Asparagales; family Amaryllidaceae; genus Agapanthus; species Agapanthus africanus. The sequence continues at coordinate 314,340,142 of CM057337.1, forward strand.
GGAGTTCTCGGCGAGTCTGTCCAGTGTACCCAGTCTCTACTGAGCACCCGTATATCATCTCTGATGTCAAACATCGATGGATATGGGATCATCCATCGCCCATCTGTATGGGTCGAGAAGGTATACGCTAGTCTACTCTGGTATATCGATGCCCCGTCTCGATACACCCACGACTAGGGACTTTGAAGGATGTATTTATGGACTACCATGTCCCCACTAGTATGATCCGCATCACAGTCCAGGTAGTCAAGTATACATCCTAAGGGCTTTACCAACATGTAACAGAGAGACAATCAGTATACACGTTAAGGTAAAGAGCAACCAGATAGCATACTATCATGTCGAGCAAGAAAGTCCTCCCTATATATGTCCCAGCATCCACTACAATATACATCCAATGTACAGTAATGGCCTCTAGGGCATACATATAGCTAACAATCTCCCACTTGCACTAGGGCCATCTGTAGCAGTGGTTGTAGTATCTCATACTCAACCATCCCATAAAAGTCTCTCTCTGGGAAAAGGCCTTTCGTGAGTGGATCCGCTGTGTTTTTCCTCTGAGTCTACTCTCCTAACCTCGATCCCTTGGAGATCAACCATCTCCATGATCAGGTGATACTGCCTTAGAATATGTCTGGATTACTGATGGGACGGACGTTCCTTGGCATAAGCCACAACTCCATTGTCACACAATGGGAGGAACATAGTTCATCTCATGAACCAATATACACCCAAACAGCCTCTTTGGTAGCATCTTTAGTAGCGATGTATCCTGCCTTTATCGTCTAGTATGCCACGGTATCTAGCTTGGAACTCTTCCAACATACCGTCCCTTTACTGAGGGTAAAGACAATGCCTGCGACTGACATTCAGTCGTCTTTATCACCCTGGAACCCTTCCAGTGATTCTCCCCAGGATCGGTTGATACCGTCTCACTACAACTAGTGAGAGTCCTAACATCCAATTAGATCTATCTCATAGATCCAAAACCCAGGATTTAGGAGGTATCACTTTTATCCTATATGGAGAATCTTTGTGATAAACGGAGATTGATCGAGCGTAGCATAAGAAACTCCTTTCTTATCAAGAGTATGTCATCCACGTACTCTACGAGGATCACCACCATACTCCCTACTACCTTTTTGTTTATACAAGGTTCATCTACCATTTTGATGATGCCAAACTCTTTGACTAATCCATCAAAACAGATGTTCCAACTCCGCGATGCCTGCTTTAATCCTATAAAGTATCTTGCACACGTTTCCGCTGCTCTCACTGTCTACGAAGCCCTCTGGCTGTGTACTTATAGACGCTCTCTTCTAAATCATCATTTAGAAAAGCAGTCAAGACACCCAACCACCAGATATCGCAGTCATGGTATGTAGCCGTGACAAGTAGGATCTGGATGGACTTAAGCATAGCTACTTGAAAAGGTTTCATCATTATCCACACCTGGTCAATGATGCAAACTTTTAACAAGTCTAGCTTTGAAAGTCTCAACTTTTCCATGTATACTAAGTAATCTTCTCAAGATATACCTGCTCCTGATGGGGATTTAACCCTTCAGATATTGCAACCAAAGTCCATAGTTTGTTGGTGTATAAGGATTCCATCTCAGATCGCTAAGCATCCAGTATTCTTATAGAGTCCCACTCCTGATGGCCAGCTCGAAGCTAGTTGGGTCATCATCTCATGATGCAATCCCCGCTCCCACTGTCATAGAGAAACTGAAGTATCTCTCAGGTGGGTGAGGAACCCTACTAGATCGGCGGAGAGGTTGAGGTTCATTGGTATCTACTAAATCCTCTGGTTGTACCAAATCATCTGCTGTAGTTTGTATAGCAGGAACATTTCTAGTTCTACATAACAGACCTTGCCTCGAGCTTGTCCGGATTTTGCTTTTAGACATAGGCCGGACAACCCCAAATCTTAACTAGCTTAAGACATGGGCTCTTCCCTTTCCATATCACATATGAAGTGGTAGGCAACTGATTTGATTTGAACCCTATTTAATAGGTATGCAACTTCTCAAGTGCATAACTCCCTAAAGGAATTAGGTAACTCAGTAGTACTCATCATAGAGCACACCTTATCACATAGGGTGTGATTGCTCCGCCCCGATATACCATCGTACTATGGTGTATACGGAGGAGTAATGCTGAGAGAGAATCTCATTCTCCTTTAGAATAGACCAGGATTTCCGTGCTCAAGTATTCTCCTCCTCGATCACATCAAAGGACATAATACTTATATCCGTATATTGGTTCTCTACTTCTAACTTATATTCCGTGAATATCTCAAAAGGTTCGGACTTCTGTTTCAACAAGAACATATGTCTGAATCTAAAGAGATCATCAGAGAACGTAATGAAGTATAAAGAACCAGTCTTGGCATGTGTAGACAAGGGACCTACATACATCAACATGTATCATCCCAAGAGTTTACTAACTCTTTCTCTGTTACCAATAAACAGAGCTGTGGTCATCTTATCTTTGTGACATGACTGGCGAGTTTCACAAGATGTAAATTCAAACTGATTTAAATATGCATCTATTGTTGGAGATAGTGCCCTCAGAGTCAATTATTAGGTCACAGGTACGTGATTGTAATGATTGAGGGAGGACCTATCCCGGTAGGACAGTCTTACTCGAGATGATAGTATGCTATCTGGTTTACCTTTATCATCGTGTACTGCTTTAGGTGACCTGAGACGTCGCTATTACACGTTGATAGAGCCCCTAGGATTCTTGCTTGACCACCAGCAGTATGAGGGCGATCATATAAGTGGGAGCTGGGGGTCTACAAGCATATCCTTAAAAGGTCCCTAGTCGTGGGAGTTTCAAGACCGGGCATCGATACTCCATTAGTAGACTAGTGTATACAGTCGAGACCCCGACGAGGGGCGGTGGCCGGTCTCACAAGCCACTGGTGTCAGTTGGATCACCTAAGATGTATACAGGTGCTCATTGGGTTATGAGTACACCGGACAGGACTCGCCGGGAACATGCTAGTTGGTCATATACCAGACGTCAGATGGCAGTTCCCTGGTGACATGTGTGCAGGTTAGTTCATCGACCTGGGGATCGTCATTTGTCTCGTATGAGTTCCCACTGTACTTTGATTACTACCCTACCACGGCTCAAAGGAGTCGTGCAAACAGGTTTTAGTTGGGTACAGTCCCGAGCCACATGGAGGCAGTGAGCGTATCTTCAGGGGTTCGTCTCTCCCGGTATTGGGGGTGAGGTCGTGCTGTGTATAGGAGAGCCATTACACGAAGTCCTTGGCCAAGGCAAGGAGATTTACTGGTAGGTATTCCAGTAGTATCTCAGGGTGTTCTGGGCTACACTCCGACACGACTTGTACCGCTTTTGGGGGTCTGACTTTTACCAACCCCCTTGGCCCGCCATGCGATACTCATAGACGAACGGACCGGACTGCACGGATATTGTCACTGACAGGCTCAGTAGGGTTGTCAGGATGAGTTCGCTCATCGACGTCCCTTTTGGTCAATAGCTGGTGGCCCGTCACGTATTGGCTTATACCTCTGACGTGCTAGTGGTTAAATCCACAGCCATAGTATTGACGAGTCTTTAGAGTCCACCACACTTTCAGTTACTCAGGCTTTCGGGCGAAACGCTGTAGATGCCGTATGGAGATATGGCAGGGTTCGATCAGATACGTGCGGTATTGCACGGATCATGATCGGACGGTTTTTACTAGCCGGCTTTGGCTTAAGCCGGATCTTAGTATTTGATTGTGTAGTTTTGTCTCATTGCATTTTGTATTTCGGTCGAAATACAGATGCGGGTGTGTATGCACAGTATCGGGGTTTTTCCTGTAATTTATTACAGGACCAGTTTTATGGAGTTGCCAGTTTGCTTTCCGTTTCGGCCGATTTCCATTGTTCCGTTCATTGGCCGAAGTTTGGTGGAGGAGGGCTTATTTGCATTGTTGCAAATAAGTATTTGTGGAGGGGGCTTTTGCTTTTTGTTGCATCATGATGAGAGCTCCATACCTTGACCTTTTTGACTTGACTACTTCATGATGGCTTGACCATTGTAGGTTATGATTGGCTTTGAGAGGGTATGGGTTTTTGATTTTGTGTTGGCAATTGGATTTGGCCGGCCACTGTTTTGGGCATGGAGTGAGTTTTTAATTTGAGTGGATTAATTCTTTTCATGCATTTTAGTGGACCCCCCCAACATGTTTGTGCTGGAGATTTGTTGGTTGTGATGAGGATTTAATTTGCTTTGGAAATGAATGAGTTTTCATGGGCTCATTTTCTTTTCACAGCAAGTGAGAGAGAGCTTGCTTCTTTTTTTTTTTATTTTCCAGTGAGCTTTCTCAGTAGTGGCCGAGCTCAATCTTTGATGGAGGCTCCATTTTCATTTCCTTTGCATGCTCAATTTCTCCATCATGGCAACTCCTCATAAACCCCAAAGAGACCCGCTTGCTACACTATTCTACAGCAAATCTTGGACGCGTCGGGCAGCCAACTTCGCGCCCGAGTTGCCTCGGTATAGAGGCGGGAGCCCGTAAAAGACGCAGGCAATGTGGTGCCCTTCCGGCGAGGAAGCGACGACCGGAGTTTCCGCAGGAGATCGGGACGACGACGAGAAGACCGGAGGACTCGGATCACTCGGTATATCTCTATTCCCTTTCTTGTAGTTAGCTAGGACTAGTTAATGGTTCGATCCGGGTTATAGTGCGAGGTGGTGCCGGTTTGCTAAGTCCGCAAAATTTAAGTTTATCACCGCTTCCGCTTTTGGCCGTCGAGTTGACGGCCGGGGCGCCGCCGTGCACTTACAGTGGTATCAGAGCCTCCCCATTAACTTAGTCTAGCTTGGTGTAATGTGTTTTTCAGTTCCGATCGATAAAATGTTCCAAAACCCATATTGTCTTCACATCAGTTTTCTGTCAGAATTTTTCAGTCTCCAAAAATTTTTCAGGTTGCAGAAAATTGATGTACTGGAAATTGTAAGGCCACTGTAGAAATTCGACTGAGTGATGCCATAGTTGGAGCGCGGAACCGTGGCCAAACCCCCCTTTGGGCCGCGGTTCCGCCGCACTATAATGAGCTCACTGTGTCAATTTTCTCCAGTGGGCTTCTGGGCTGTTTTTAGGGGTTTTCGAATAATAACATTGGGCCCAGAATTTTTTTAACTGCTACAGTATTGCTTTGGGGCCCACTTGTTAAAATTTTGATTGATCGGATATTTTAAACACATTTTTCACAGTATTTACATTTTATCTGCGACCGTGAATGTCACTCAATCGGTAAATCCGGTCTAACTGCTATAGCCCGGTTAGACGGATTTGCGAACGTGACTTTCACGTTGATGTTTTGTTTTTGCTGTGATGTTGCGGATCGGTCGTGGGGGATAGCCTGGATGCAATGCTAGTACAGTTTTGTTGTATTATGTACATTTGATATTGCGGGGTGAGCGTCCGACATGTGGACTGTCGTCACTGCCTGTTTGTATTATTATTTTGGGGCACGACCTGGTTGCGGTCGATGTACCCGTTGTATGTATATTTTACTTTCTGTACTAGGATTGCCCCGCGGAGGGGTGCACGGATAGCCGGGTTCTGGAGGGCAACAAGCCCGCATCTCATGGCATTGAGACGGAGGGGGCTTCACTCTAGGATTGGCGGGCTATTCGCCGTACTCGTAGGGGGTACAGGTTGACCCAGGAGGGGTGCCCAAGTTACCGGATTCCGTGAAGTGCTGGGTGGTCCATTCACGTTGCTGAAGGGGGCTGCCTCGCTTCAGGTTTTGGCGGGTAACTTGCCGCGCCCGTAGGGGTCTAGGATTTCATTGCACAGGCTATCCACACGACCAGGGGAACGTCGGGTTTCAGCGGCTCTGTGAAACCCGGGGATCCCAGATATCTGTATTGTTTCTGTGATGCTGTTCATTCTCTGTGATGTTGCATTTTATTCACGCCTTGAGCGAAATATAATATATTGGTATATATATATTAGTAGATGTAGTATATGTTTTGCATCCGCGCTAGTCCAGTCCCCGCTCTGTCGTTAGTAAGCTAACCTAACGGGTAATGACGGGACCCAGTGGCGAATGCGGATGGCATATACGTACATCAGTATATTTTCGTTCTTTTTGGTGTGATCAATTGATGGGACTACATTGATTCGGATCAATGCAAGTTAAAACAAACCTAATCTGATGTTGTTGGAACACTTTTCAAAAAGCTGTTATTGCAAGGACGTTCACTTTTGTTTTGCATCGAGATATTCAGTTGGAATATCCTGCTCCTCAGTCGACGAGGCAAGGGCCGAGATCCCTTCACCGGGAGTGACCCCTTGGACAAAAAGTTTGCGTCAGGGCATTAACTTCACTATAGCCGATTACTTTTGCTTTGCATCGCGGTATTCAGTTGGAATATCCTGCACCTCATTCTACGGGGAAAGAGCCGAGATCCCTTCACCGGGAGTGACCTCTTTAGCGAAGGTTTTCGTCACTATATTTTAAAAAGCTATCCGTTCCTTCGACGATATCAAGTTCATTACGTTAAAGGTTTTCGCCAGAAACCATTCGTAGCCCTCCGTCGTTTCATATGGGTGGTCAATAGTATTCAAGCTGTGTATGTTGGCCAAAGTCAAGGCACAGTGATTGGTAGCTATTGGGGTATTCATATGCAGCATAGATAGATGCGTTGGTTTGAGACAGTCGTACTGCCATTTTGGCCAAAGTCAAGGGTATGTACGGGTGGATTCAAATTAACCTGGAGAATGACGGGTAGAACTTGACATGTGACTTATGATATGTTGGCCAAAGTCAATGTCATAAGAGCATGGGGCAGAAATCACATCGGGAGTTTCAAAAGTACTGAAACTTGCCAGATATGCGCATACCTTCTGGAGTGTGATACCGTGAGCGGATTCCATCACGTTGTCATGCGATGAGAGTTGGATCCCGATTCCCACTGATGAGTTAGTTTACTCCTCGGGTGATCCCGACTAATTCTTCTTTCAGGTTTGGAGGAGAATTTGACGGTACAGTGGGAGGTTTCCAGATTAGATAAATTGGTAACCATTCTGATCTAGGTTAGAGTGCACGCTGAGTGTTTCTTTTCTCTCTCTCTTTGGCAGCGACCATTGACCCGACCCTATGACAATGACTCAGTGACCAAGTTGACCGAACCTTCTTAACACTGGCTTTTGGATTGTCAGAGTTGCAAACCTCATTGCCACTCCTACTTTTACCCTTTTCTCCAGGACACCCCGTATTGCTACGAACGTCCACTTCCATTGGACAAAACCATCGTATGGTTAGATACGAACTCGAAAGAATTTATTCGAGGATGGTTTCCGGTTCTGGAGAAAACGGATAGGATTATTCAGTTGTCTTTTCCTTTTACCCTCTCTCAGGTTACAAGTACTCCTTGGTTTAGGGGTAGTACACCTATTACGCAAATTGGATTGTCTTTTTCCAAACCTTAGGCTGGTGCCGACCGGTAGGGAATGAAGAAAACCAATTAGCATAACGATGGTGTGCAGAAGGTATTAGGTTCAGACAAAGCAAGGGATTAGTAAGAGGGCAAAGTAAATTGCGACAGATATTCACGACCAAACCAAATATTTCGTTACCACTCCCACGTCACCTTTGTATTTCTCCAGGACACTCCGTATCACTACGAAGATCCACAGTTTATTTGGATACTCCATCGTATGGTTATATACGAACTCGAATGGAACTGGTTCTAGTTCGGGGATGGATTCTGGTTCAGGAGAAATAGGAATAAGGTTTATTCGGGTGTCTTTTATCTTCACCTTCTCTCGCATTGCGAGTGTTCCTAGGATTAGGACAGTACACCCATTATGCTTATTGGATAGTCTTCTTCCAAACCATAGGCTGGTGCCGAACGGTAGGGAAGGAAGAAAACCATTTGGCCTAAAGGGGTGTGCAGAAGGTAATGACTAAAGACATATGAAGGGATGTGGAGAGATGGCAATGAATTATACGGTTGTAGTTATGAATCTGGATAATGGAAGAGGCATTACTATGAATACCGGGATACCCCACGAAACATTTCAATGTTTCAGTTTCACTGTGCACAGTTAAAGGAAAACTGATTTCCCGATTAGATACTTACTCCAGGGTATGTATTTACCAGGTACGATTCTCACATCTGTATGGTTTTACAGATGATGAGTGGGAGTAAGTTATTGGGAATTGGGTGATCATCCTCATTATATCGGGATTCGTTGTAATCGGTGATATTTGAGGAAATCACCTGGGCTGTTTGCCAGTCGGCAAATATTTGGTTTTGAATATCCGCAGTTATGCACCAATTTCAAATTGATATATCTGTACGTCTATCTTCATAGAGTGAGATATACCTTTTTGAAATTATGTCTGTGACATCTACCTATATCAGTGGATGGTTAGGTAAGGAGCATTAAACAGCGGTGTAATTCTTCTTAACCATAAGTACAGTTTTCAACCTACGACACACAGTGAATGAGTTATCAGACTCAAGGGACTTGTACAGAGTATTGTATGTTGTCCAGGGTCCATCAGGACAGAGGGGTTGGTCCTCGTACTATATTCGGTTTACTTATGACTTCTCTAGTTTTTAGACAGGTGTTTCGTGGAAACACAGGGTCCGAATTTTGAGAAGTTATAGGTATTTGAATAGAGTAGAGAACCAGGTATAGCAAGTATCGGGATTCTTCAAAGAGATCGAAGATGTAGATGCTTGTGTATTGTATTCAGTTGATAGTGATGATAAAGAGATCTTGCTTCTTTTTCAGGTTACTCATAATTGGAAGCATTCCTAAGTTGAGTAACGCTGATCGGCCTCCTTCCATTTAGTTGACATGCGCTGGAGACAGCTGCATGATTTGAATCTGGTTCAATTGAATCAGTGCCTCTGGTCCTATATGGGATATAGAACAGTTCGTATCTTAACGATGTTAAGGTACGGGGAGTTGTCCGGTTTATGATTAAAACCAGACACGGGACAACTCAAGGCATGTTTCTGTAATGGCTGTTTGTGGGTTGACCCAGGCTATGACGAGGGTTGATTTTCTACCATCTGGATGAACAATAGCAATATTGTTCTAGACTCGCCACAGTTTTAAATAAAATGGACTTTTTCAGAAAACAGTAGTGGGAGTATGGTAGAACTGGAAGTGACTCCAGAACCACAAACGATTGCTGAAGATTTGATAAGGAACCTAAAGATTCAATCTGGATTGACATTCCATTGGCCACTCCGCAGATAAGGTGGGTAACTTCAGGCACCCGAGAGGTACTCCGGTAGCCTCAAGGACGGTGACAGGGAGGTTCTTGTTTACCCACACTTGCCATTGCTGCTGTTCCAGGTTGCGAGACCCGGCAGGAGGATGAGTATAGCGTCGTTCTGAACTGGCTTCAGAAGTGTACGTGTATATGACTCTGCCAGAGGGTTGTCGTAGTCAGTGGGAGCAGCGGAAGCATTGGTGGACAGGTAGCTTATGTCTATTTATAGACTAAAGCAGATGTAGCGGAGATAGATCATCTATTTCTGACGTGACAGTCATGGGTTTGACTTCATCAGAATAGGGGATGGATCTGTTGAGAAGGTAGTAGGGTGTGATGTCCTGGTATCTGGATGACATACACAGAATAGGAAAAGAAACTCCTATACTACAATCGGTTATACTTTGGTCGTCACACAGTGGTTTCTCCACAAAGGAAATGGATTTTATATCTGACATACTGGTTACTGGATCTATGGTTTTAGATCTAGATTTGGGTGGTTTCCCAATCAGGGTACTTGACAGCATTCTAAGAGTATTTAGGATGGACGACTCCTGGCATGGTAGTGTACCTGCAGGTAATGGAGTCACCCTCTCCAAAGGTGTCTTACAGACTATAGGGGAGAGGGACGTGCATGATTGGCAGATCACTTGCTTAGGCAATTGAGTCAATCATGAGATGTCAAGTACCACACCAGATGTTGTTCTTGCACTAGATGCAATAAGTTGACATTAATCCAATCCTGGAGAAACGGTCGGAAGCAGTTTTAGAACATAAGTAGATGTTCTAGGGATATGATAACGACAGCCTTATTCAGGAGACAGTTATCATTCCAGGCTTCCAAGGCGACTTGGAAGACAAGGAGGTTGTCAGAGTTATAGTTTTCCCTCTCACGAGGGGCAGTATTTTGGACAGGTGATCCAAGGCAATACTGAGGGAGGCATGGCGCAGGATACTGATTAAGTTCAGTTGACGATACAGTCTAAGAAGTTTGGATTTGGAGTTCATTTATGAGCTATGTCCCATCAGACATCCAGACATATTCTGAGACAGGTATTGCTCTTTTCGGGAGATGGCTTTCTCCGCGAACTTGAGATATAGAGAGACATAGAAAGAAACAACTAAGCGGATCCACTCACTGAGGCTATTCCTCGAACGCAATAGTTCCGCAAACGAGCTTTGTGAGACTGACTAGTAGAGGAGTTGGATGTTCGGTATCACACGGGCTGTGAGTATGCGACATCGCAATAATTAGCCTTGAGTGCAAGTGGGAGATTGTTGGAGATAGTGCCCTCAGAGTCAATTATTAGGTCACAGGTACGTGATTGTAATGATTGAGGGAGGACCTATCCCGGTAGGACAGTCTTACTCGAGATGATAGTATGCTATCTGGTTTACCTTTATCATCGTGTACTGCTTTAGGTGACCTGAGACGTCGCTATTACACGTTGATAGAGCCCCTAGGATTCTTGCTTGACCACCAGCAGTATGAGGGCGATCATATAAGTGGGAGCTGGGGGTCTACAAGCATATCCTTAAAAGGTCCCTAGTCGTGGGAGTTTCGAGACCGGGCATCGATACTCCATTAGTAGACTAGTGTATACAGTCGAGACCCCGACGAGGGGCGGTGGCCGGTCTCACAAGCCACTGGTGTCAGTTGGATCACCTAAGATGTATACAGGTGCTCATTGGGTTATGAGTACACCGGACAGGACTCGCCGGGAACATGCTAGTTGGTCATATACCAGACGTCAGATGGCAGTTCCCTGGTGACATGTGTGCAGGTTAGTTCATCGACCTGGGGATCGTCATTTGTCTCGTGTGAGTTCCCACTGTACTTTGATTACTACCCTACCACGGCTCAAAGGAGTCGTGCAAACAGGTTTTAGTTGGGTACAGTCCCGAGCAACATGGAGGCAGTGAGCGTATCTTCAGGGGTTCGTCTCTCCCGGTATTGGGGGTGAGGTCGTGCTGTGTCTAGGAGAGCCATTACATGAAGTCCTTGGCCAAGGCAAGGAGATTTACTGGTAGGTATTCCAGTAGTATCTCAGGGTGTTCTGGGCTACACTCCGACACGACTTGTACCGCTTTTGGGGGTCTGACTTTTACCAACCCCCCAGGCCCGCCATGCGATACTCATAGACGAACGGACCGGACTGCACGGATATTGTCACTGACAGGCTCAGTAGGGTTGTCAGGATGAGTTCGCTCATCGACGTCCCTTTTGGTCAATAGCTGGTGGCCCGTCACGTATTGGCTTATATCTCTGACGTGCTAGTGGTTAAATCCACAGCCATAGTATTGACGAGTCTTTAGAGTCCACCACACTTTCAGTTACTCAGGCTTTCGGGCGAAACGCTGTAGATGCCGTATGGAGATATGGCAGGGTTCGATCAGATACGTGCGGTATTGCACGGATCATGATCGGACGGTTTTTACTAGCCGGCTTTGGCTTAAGCCGGATCTTAGTATTTGATTGTGTAGTTTTGTCTCATTGCATTTTGTATTTCGGTCGAAATACAGATGCGGGTGTGTATGCACAGTATCGGGGTTTTTCCTGTAATTTATTACGGGACCAGTTTTATGGAGTTGCCAGTTTGCTTTCTGTTTCGGCCGATTTCCATTGTTCCGTTCATTGGCCGAAGTTTGGTAGAGGAGGGCTTATTTGCATTGTTGCAAATAAGTATTTGTGGAGGGGGCTTTTGCTTTTTGTTGCATCATGATGAGAGCTCCATACCTTGACCTTTTTGACTTGACTACTTCATGATGGCTTGACCATTGTAGGTTATGATTGGCTTTGAGAGGGTATGGGTTTTTGATTTTGTGTTGGCAATTGGATTTGGCCGGCCACTGTTTTGGGCATGGAGTGAGTTTTTAATTTGAGTGGATTAATTCTTTTCATGCATTTTAGTGGACCCCCCCCACATGTTTGTGCTGGAGATTTGTTGGTTGTGATGAAGATTTAATTTGCTTTGGAAATGAATGAGTTTTCATGGGCTCATTTTCTTTTCACAGCAAGTGAGAGAGAGCTTGCTTCTTTTTTTTTTTTTTTTTCCAGTGAGCTTTCTCAGTAGTGGCCGAGCTCAATCTTTGATGGAGGCTCCATTTTCATTTCCTTTGCATGCTCAATTTCTCCATCATGGCAACTCCTCATAAACCCCAAAGAGACCCGCTTGCTACACTATTCTACAGCAAATCTTAGACGCGTCGGGCAGCCAACTTCGCGCCCGAGTTGCCTCGGTATAGAGGCGGGAGCCCGTAAAAGACGCAGGCAATGTGGTGCCCTTCCGGCGAGGAGGCGACGACCGGAGTTTCCGCAGGAGATCGGGACGACGACGAGAAGACCGGAGGACTCGGATCACTCGGTATATCTCTATTCCCTTTCTTGTAGTTAGCTAGGACTAGTTAATGGTTCGATCCGGGTTATAGTGCGAGGTGGTGCCGGTTTGCTAAGTCCGCAAAATTTAAGTTTATCACCGCTTCCGCTTTTGGCCGTCGAGTTGACGGCCGGGGCGCCGCCATGCACTTACATCTATATGTAACTCTAGCTAGTCGGGTCACATTGATATGACTTAGTCTACAATGCCTCAAGAAGGATTCGTTCATTTCTGAACTCTTCCTCTTGTGTGTGTTCCGTATACTAAGAACTGTAGTTTGATTTAGAACGTCAATGCTTTTAGATAACGTGCCTGAACCGATCAACTTTTGATATAGAAAATGTTCAAAACATTATCCAACAATACAAAATTTTATCGTTTCTTTACTAATAAAGAGACTGATATGATTTTGTATATCAGGTTCGGTATCTAATAACATTCGTTCAGAATCAATGTATTGGTAATACAGGGTGACAGTGACCAACAGACTTGGCTGCAACACTTGCCCCGTTTTCTGCCTCATGAAACTTATCACCCGTTCTCAGTTCTCTACCTGTCTGTAGCCCTATGTAACAGATTACATATCTGGGATCCTGATCTGGTATCACATACCCAGGACGTAAAGGATACTGAGAAACAGTTCTGTATAATGAACACACCCGAAGATGATGCATCATCATGCACTCTCTTCGTTTGGGCGGCACGGGAAATCTGGTATTCCCCTAATTCCTGCTCTGTCTTATAACAATTATAAGTTGAAGCGGGACCAACGTTCCCCAGCTCAGTATAACAAGCGGGTTCGGTCAATAATCCGTATTATTATCTTGATTAAGGCGTAATATGGTCGCTACCTGGAGAGAGAGAGAAGAAAACACTCAGCGTGCGCTCTTTCAAGAATAGATTGGTTATTATTTTATCTAATCAGGATGGCTCCCACTGCTTTTTATCAAATCTTCCTTCAAACCTTAAAAGGAAAGACTAGCCGGGATTAATTACACACTACAAGTTCGCCAATCTTTCAGCCAGGCCAGTATCGGTACTTTGAGGGAGGTCCCCCGTGCTTTCGCACGAACCTAATTAATGTAAACCTCGTTTTCCCAGAGGCGTAACCTCGTTGACACCTTTCTAGACACCTACTTGATCGGCTAATTGTAATGTATAAAACTCTCCCAGGTGTAACTCTTACTCGCAGCGGGTATCGGGATCCAACTATCTCATAGAAGGTATGCAATCTCATTGCAAATTTCAACACTTGAAATTCCCGATAATATTTTGCCCCTAGCTCGCTATGACCTTGACGGAGGCCAAACAACCCATAGTCCGCTAGTCAAGTTCAACCCGTCATTTCCTGATTGAATTAAACCCACCCGCACGACCCTTGACGGAGGCCAAACAACGCCGTACGAATACCCTAATCCAATCGCATCATATGCTAGCAGATAAGCACTAGTTAGCTACCGTACACTACGCCTTGACGGAGGCCAAACAACCGCAGCACGAATACTAACTAGTACGTATCTGAAATGACGGAGGGCTACGACAGGTTTTTCTGAAAACCTATTGCGTAATGAACTTGATATCGTTGTAGGATCGAATGATTTTAAAATGGAGTGCTTTTGAGGCTTTTCTAGTTTTGCTAAAGGAGTCACTCCCGGTGAAGGGATCGTCGGTCCTTTCCTCGTCGAATGAGGTGCGGGATACATCATATATATCACTGTGCAAAGCAAAAACTCTTAAAAGCAATCAAAAGACAAACCGAGTGTGTAGCATCTGCCAGTTATTGCTAAAGGAGTCACTCCCGGTGAAGGGATCTCGGTCCTTTCCTTATCGAATAAGGTGCAGGATATATCACATATACCGCTGTGCAAAGCAAGAACTGTAGCTACCTGTTTTATTTTGAAATTCGATTCTACAACATCTTAGGTTTCAGTTATTTCATTAATCTCATTAATGAAGTCCCATCATTTAAGTACCTAAACATCACATATAAATACGACGTACACTTATGCCATCCGCATTCGCCTCGATGTCCCCTCGTGCACCGTTAGGTTAGGTAACTAACTGCAGAGCAGGGCAGGGCTAGCGCGGGTGTAAAACATAAGTAACGTCTATATAATATATCATATATACTATATAGTGTATCTATCACAGAACATCACATGATCACATCACAGATATCGCAGCAGAAGAAACATATGAAATATTGGATATACTAGGACGTCCGTGTTTTCAATACGAGCCAGTATAAAACACGGATTCCACGGTCGTGATGAATAGCCAAACCCACACCCCTAGACCCCTACGAGAGCGGCAAGCAACCCTACCAATTCTGGAGTTAGGAGACCCGGACCCGACTCCTCGAGTTGGTCTCCCACTGGACTCCAGAACCCGGTTACTTGTGCCCTCCTCCTTGGGTCTATCCTAGTGCGGAAAAGTAAATAATATACAAAAGGTGACTACTTCCGCAACCTGGAAGTGCCCCAATAAAAGAATATTACATACAAGTTTTTACATGAATGAAAATGAAAAACACTCATCTCACATAAAAAACCCCGGCTATTCAAACATGACGATCCAATATAACATATCCAGCAACACATAACATCACATATCATCAACGTAAGTAAATATGTCCATCCCAATTGTCGTTGACATATAGCAACGAAACCGGCGATATCACATATTACACTTACGGTCACAGAAAAGAAAGTGTAAAACTACAACAGTTGGAATCCGCAATCTGCATAGACATCGCATGCCTAATCAAATGAATACCTTAGACATCACATGCCTAACAATTATAAACCCCGCATTTTAGTCTCAAAATCGAAAACACTTTTTAATATCAAGTCGGGTAATTCAACAAGATTCCCGACATCCTGATCGAATGCTCGTCGCAAACTTCAGTAGGCGGCCGCACCCCCGATACCGTCGACGAAGTGCACCAAGGCGGAACACCGCTACCGCGAGCACCCGGACGGATGCTTTCGGCGACGAGGTTCTCCTACAGTCACTTGGTCGGGGCTATGGGGTGAGGCTGTCTATTAAGTTTACCCGGCGAGTATCCGCGTACGCTACGTGATTGCGACGGACTTTTGATCACATCAAAATTCCGTGGCAACCGATCAATTGAGACTAAACTGCTATGTTTATAACATTCATTCAGTTATCTCATAACTTATTGTGAATTCCAATTATTGTATCACATTCCAGATAAATAGAAAATGTTAAACTTTCCGATCGAACAATCGAACACCCAAGTTTTCCCGATACAGCTCAACACATGAAATAAGTCTAACAACATTCAGTTCGTGCCTCAGTACCAACGGTCCAGCCGTAGAAGGGTCAAGCCAACGCCTCACATGTGGCACGCCGTACTGCCCCAAACCCTAAGGTTCAAAGGGCAGTTCTAGACGGTCACATAATCGAGTTAAGGTTTGTTGTCTTCTAGAGGGACCATCGCATTACTTGCACTACTTAGAACGTCGTTAAACCACGGAAAAATCCAACACTTGGAAATTTCCCGACAGGGGAAAAATTGGGTATTTATATCCGGTCGAACTTTTTAACATATTCTAAAATTTATCCGGAAATACACAAAGACTAAATTTGATACCCCGATCGAAACACCGAATCCCCAAAACAACTCCAGAAAATTCAACTCTGTAGTCAGATTTAAAATATCCCAGGAAAACCAACACAGAAAAATACGAATTACTGTGCAAACTTCAAGTGCTGATGTGACAAGGAGACCGCGGAACCGCCGCACAAGCCAAGCTTGTGCCGCGGTTCCGCCGCGTATTGGTGGAATCACGTTCTCGAATTTCACAGTAATTCATAGAAAAGCCTGCTGATTTTTCTGCATATTTTTATTTTCGAAAAATCCCATATTTTAGAAAAAGGACAGAGAGCATTTTCCGGGTTGGGTTTTCGGTTCGTTCGGACTTCAAATTCCGTCTAGACTTCGCCTAAGGCTCTAGCTAGGCTCTGATACCACTGTAGGGTTCCTAGGCACTTTCAAGAGGTCTCACAAGGCATCAACTATGCCAATTTCAAAAATTATGGTGCCGAGAAACCCTAGTGTACGGATCGTTGGCTAGAAATCTAGGCGAAAAAGAAACTAGTTAACACTTAACTACAAGAATACGGAAATACAACCTTTGTAGATCCGGTTCTCCACCTCCATAGCTCCGCAACGAAGTATCCTCGCTGTCCATATCGAGATCCGGGCTCTTGCGTCGGCTTCATCGGAGAAGAAGCGGGCTAGGTCATCAACGACGTGCCGAAGATGATCTACGTCGAAGCATCACTAGATCAAGCTCCACCTTCACCAAGCCATGAAAACTTATGAAGGAAACACACTCTACTACTTGGCAAGAGGTAGAGGATGAAGAAATAGGAAGTGGGTAAACTTTAGAATTGGATTTCTCACTCTAATTCATCAATCACCATTGATGAAGCATGCTTATCTTCTTGTGAAGAAGAAGAAGAAGATGATAAAGAATGATTATTATCATAAGAATTATTTAAAATGAAAAGAATAATCCATTCTTATCATAAGTGAACCATGGTTAGTTGTAGAGAGTGAACTAGGGTTAGTGGAGTGGTTAGGGTTAAGCATGAGACAAAATGGTGACAAAGTCAAAGTGTTCATGAAACTTCATGAACAAAACAAAAATTGCCACCATTTTCTCATTTGCTTATTCTTTTTCCAAAAAGAAAAAGATTAATATATAAATAAGGAAACCAAAAACCCTAATCATCCACTTAACTATAGTTTGATACTTTACACTTAACCAAAAAGCATGTATCATCAAACATGATACAATCAAGTGCACAAAATCATATCGCATATGGAATGCGCACACTCGAGTGAGAAAATCCATTCAAAGTGAACCGATACTAGTTAATGCAAAGTAATATATAAAATATATAATTATGCATTAAATCACTAAATCAACACTTGATTCAATGATCCGTTCATGTCGCACATAACCGACTGGTATCATCAGTAACAACTTATCGAATCAACACTTGATCCGATAACCCGGCTATATCGCATATAACCGATCAATGTCACATCGCGAGAATGAAATACGGTATCATATACACGCATCATTCTCGGTCCCGCACATATCTCATATGCGCTCCTATTTCGTTTCGCTTGAGCCAGGAAACCTCTGTGTAGGACTCTAAAGACTCGTCAATACGCCGGCAGCGGATGATGATCATATCAAACATCCACAAGCCGCAAGCGGTCTGCTAAACGTAACGGCCACCCGGGTATTGAGCGATCTGAAGATCGACGAGCAAGCCCGCTCACACTCCAGTGAATCCAACCAGTAACACTACCGTACAGTCCGGTCTGATCGTCTGATATGTCGCATATCTCGCCTAGGGGTGGTTAACGTCAGACCCCAATAGCTCGATAAGTCGTGTCGATATGAGGTCTATAGCACTTCGAGAAACTACTGGTAACACTTACCAGTAAATCTCAGCAACCCTGGCCAGGGATTTCCTATTATAGCCAATCGAACACAGCGCAACATCAACTCCCTATACCGGGAGAGACGAATCCCCTCCTATCGCTCATTGCCTCCATGTGACTCGGGACTGTACCCAAAAACCACCGTTTTGCACGCCCTCTTGGACGTGGTAAGATAGAAATCAAAGCACAGTGGGAACCACACAAGACTCTATGACGATCTCGGGTCAACAGACTACTCTGTACCAGTGTCACCAGAGAACTGCCATCTGACGTGAGGTATAATACCATCTGGGAGTTCTCGGCGAGTCCGTCCAGTGTACCCAGTCTCGACTGAGCACCCGTATATCATCTCTGATGTCAAAACACCGATGGATATGGGATCATCCATCGCCCATCTGTATGGGTCGAGAAGGTATACGCTAGTCTACTCTGGTATATCGATGCCCCGTCTCGATACACCCACGACTAGGGACTTTGAAGGATGTACTTATGGACTACCATGTCCCCACTAGTATGATCCGCATCACAGTCCAGGTAGTTAAGTATACATCCTTAGGGCTTTACCAACATGTAACAGAGAGACAATCAGTATACACGTTAAGGTAAAGAGCAACCAGATAGCATACTATCATGTCGAGCAAGAAAGTCCTCCCTATATATGTCCCAGCATCCACTACAATATACATCCAATGTACAGTAATGGCCTCTAGGGCATACATATAACTAACATAGGAAGCATAAGCTGTTGGGATATATTAAAGAGATTAATAAAAAGAAAAGAAACCTAAAAGATGTTGTAGAATCAAAAACTTTATAAAAAGGGTAGCTACAGTTTTTCTTTGCATAGCGATATATATGATATACCTGCATCTTATTCGATGAGGAAAGAGCCGAGATCCCTTCACCGGGAGTGACCACTTTAGCTAAACTGGCAGATGCTATAAACTCGCGGTTTAGTTTTTGACAGCTTATATAGTTTTTTCTTTGCACAGCGGTATATATGATATACCCTGCACCTTATTCGATGAGGAAAGAGCCGAGATCCCTTCACCGGGAGTGAGCTCTTTAGCGAAACTAGAAAAGCCTCAAAAACACTCCTTTTTCAAAACCACTTGATTCTACGACGATATCAAGTTCATTACGCACATGGTTTTCTTCAAAACCTGCGAAGCCCTCCGTCATTTCAGATAAGTACTACTTAGTATTCGTGCTGCGGTAGTTTGGCCTCCGTCAAGGCATAGTGTACGGTAGCTAACTAGTGCTTATCTGCTAGCATACGATGCGATTGGATTAGGGTATTCGTACGGCGTAGTTTGGCCTTCGTCAAGGGTCGTACGGATAGGTTTAATTCAATCAAGAAATGAACGGGTTAAACTTGACTAGCGCCCTATGGGTAGTTTGGCCTCCGTCAAGGTCATGGGACGCTAGGGGTAAAAGTTTTATTGGGAATTTCAAGTGTTGAAATTTGCAATGAGATTGCATACCTCCTGTGAGATAGTTGGATCCCGATACCCACTGTGAGTGAGAGTTACTCCTGGGAGAGTTTTACACAGGACAATTAGCCGATCAAGTAGGTGTCTGGAAAGATGTTAACGGGGTTATGCCTCTGGGAAAATGATGTTTATTTTAATTAGGTCCATGCGAGAGTACGAGGAACCTCCCTCAAGTACTGACACTGATCTGGCTGAAAGATTGACGAAATTGTAGGGTGTAATTAATCCCGGCTAATCTTACCTTTTAGGGTTTGAAGGAAGATTTGATAAAAACAGTGGGAGACATCCTGATTAGATAAGATAATAACCAATCTAATCTTGCAAGAGCATACGCTAAAGTGTTTTTTTCTCTCTCTCTCTCCAGGTAGCGACCATGTCAGGCCATAATCGAGATAATAATATAGATGTATTGACTGAACCCGCTTATTATTCTGAGCAAGGGAACGTTGGTCCCGTTCATTCTTATAAGAGTTATAAGACTGAACAGGGAATAGGAGAATATCTGGATTCTCACGCCGCCCAAACGGAGAACATGCATGTTGATGCACCTTCTTCGTGTGTGTTAGTTATTGAGAACTGTTTCTCAGTTCACCCTACGTCCTGGGTATTAGATACCGGATCGGGATCCCACATATGTAAATTGTTACATGGGCTACGTAAAGGTAGAGAACTGGGAAAAGGTGATCATTCCGTTCAAGTAGGGAATGGTGCAAGTATTGCAGCCAAAGCAGTTGGCGAATAACACCTTGTATTACCAAGTAGTAATACACTGATTCTGAATGAGTGCTATTATATACCGAACATGATGTGCAACATTATATCAGTTTCTTTATTAAGTAAAGAAGAATATAATTTTGTAGTACAGGATAATGTTATGAATATCTTCCTAGATCAAAAGTTGATTGGATCAGGCTTGTTATATAATGGCATATTCATTCTCAATCAAAATACAGTCCTTAATATACAAAACACACACAAGAGGAAGAGTTCAGAAATGAACGAATCCTACTTATGGCATTGTAGACTTGGTCATATCAATGCGACACAGCTAGCTAAGTTACATAAGGATGGATGTTTGAATTCGTTCGAATTATCATCTTATGATACTTGCCATTCATGTCTCAAAGAAAAAATGACCAAAACTCCGTTTAGTGGACACGGAGAAAGAGTTACGGAACTCTTAGGACTGGTACATAGTGATGTATGCGGTCCCATGTCTACACACGCCAGGAACGGTTCATCCTACTTCATTACATTCACTGACAATCTCTCTAGATACGGACATGTGTTCCTGATGAAACACAAGTCTGAAGCTTTTGAGAAATTCAGAGAATATAAGCACGAAGTAGAGAACCAAACGGGAAAAAGTACTAAGATCCTTCGATCTGATCGAGGAGGAGAAGAGTTAAGCAATGAGTTCCTAGATTATCTAAAAGAGAATGGGGTTCTCTCTCAGCTTACTCCTCCTTATACACCACAGCACAACTGTGTATCGGAGAGGAAGAATCGCACCCTATTAGATATGGTGCGCTCTATGATGAGTGATGCTGAGTTACTTATTTCCTTCTGGGGACATGCACTGGAGACAGCTGCATACCTATTGAATAGAGTTCCAACCAAATCAGTGCCTACCACTCCATTGAGATATGGAATGGAAAGAGACCATGTGTTAATTTTATTCAGATATGGGGTTGTCCGGCCTATGTAAAAACACAAAATCCGGACAAGCTCGAGGCAAGGTCTGTCTTATGTAAGTTTATTGGATATCCCAAACATTCGTGAGGGTATATCTTCTACCACTCCGAGGAACAAAAGGTGTTTGTTTCTCGATATGCCACCTTTTTAGAAAAGGGGTTTCTTATGAAAGAAATTAGTGGCAATGAGGTAGAACTGGAAGAAGTTCCATCAACACAAGCTACGACAGATGATTTTGTAGAACTAGAGGATTCAGTAGTACCCGACGAACCCCAGCCTCTCCGCCGATCTGGCAGGGTTTCTCACCCGCCTGAGAGATACTACGGTTTTCTCATTGATGGTGGGAGCGAGGATTGCATCATAGAAGATGATGACCCGACTAGTTTCGAGCAGGCCATCACGAGTGGTGACTCTATGAAATGGCTGGATGCAATGCGATCTGAGATGGAATCCATGTACACCAACAAAGTATGGACTTTGGAAAATGCTCCTGAAGGGGTAAAACCCATTGGGAGCAAGTGGATCATTAAAAAGAAAATTGGTGTAGATGGAAAAGTTGAGACTTTCAAAGCTAGACTTGTTGCAAAGGGTTTTCATCAACGACCAGGTGTGGATTATGACGAAACCTTTTCTCCAGTGGCTATGCTTAAGTCCATCCGGATCTTACTTGCCATTGCTACATACCTTGACTACGAAATCTGGCAAATGGATGTTAAGACCGCCTTTCTAAACGGTGATTTAGAAGAGTGCGTGTACATAACTCAGCCAGAGGGCTTCGTAGATAGTGGGAGCAGCGGAAATGTGTGCAAACTACTTAAATCCATCTATGGGTTAAACCAAGCAACGCAGAGTTGGAACATCTGCTTTGATGTTGTAGTCAAAGAGTTTGACTTCATCAAAAACGTAGATGAACCTTGTATCGATAAGAAAGTTGCAGAGTAAGGTTATCTTTATCGTATTGTACGTCGATGACATACTCTTGATAGGAAATGATGTTCCTATGCTGCAATCAGTCAAGCTCTTCTTATCACAAAGATTCTCAATAAAAGATCTAGGTGATGCCTCCTGCATATTGGGAATCATGATCCAGAGAGATAGATCTAAACGGATACTGGGATTGTCCCAATCCAGGTACATTGACACCATACTAAAGAGGTTTAGTATGGAAGAATCCAAGCATAGGAACCAACCCACGATCTCTGGACTCACTCTTTCTAAAGAGATGTCTCCCAAGACTGATTTGGAGAGAGCTCGCATGCAAGGGATACCCTATGCTTCGGCAGTAGGCTCTATCATGTATGTGATGCTATGTACCAGACCCGATGTAGCATACTCACTAAGTGTAGTGAGTCGGTATCAAGCAGATCCTGGAGAGAGTCACTGGACAGCTGCGAAGAACATTCTCAAGTACTAAAGAGATGTTCTTGGTGTATGGTAACGGAGAAATCCAGGCGGAGTCCTTTACCGATTCCATCTTCCAACGTGATAAGGATGACTCTAAGTCGCACTCGGGATTTGTCTTTACCCTCAATGGAGGGGCGGTATGTTGGAAGAGTTCCAAACAGGATACCGTTGTAGACTCGACGATGGAGTCTGAATACATCGTTGCCAACGATGCTGCCAAAGATGCTGTCTGGATAAAGAAGTTCATTACTGAACTTGGTGTGGTTCCGTCCATTGTGCATCTAATACCTTTGTATTGCGATAACAATGGAGCTGTGGCTTTGGCCAAGGAACCCAGGTCCCATTAAAAGTCCAGACATATTCTGAGGCGGTATCACCTGATCAGGGAGATAGTTGATCGCCAGGAGATCGAGGTCAGGAGAGTAGATATGAAGGACAACACTGCGGATCCACTCATGAAGGCCATTCCCTAGATACAGTTTGAGAGTTTATTCGGAAAGCTAGGTATGAGATACTACAACAGCTGGTCTTAGTGAAAGTAGGAGATTGTTAGTTATGTATAAACCCTAGAGGCCATTGTTATACATATGATGTATATTATAATGGATGCTTGGATATATATAGAGAGGACTTTCTTGCTCGTCATGATAGTATGCTATTTGGTTTCACTTTATCTTAACATGTTGACTTATATTAGTTTACTGTCTTACTCTCACATGTTGATAAAGCCCTTAGGATATGTACTTGACTACTGGGACTATGTTGAAATCATACTAGTAGGGCCAGGGTAGTCGATGAGTACATCCTATAACTGTTCCTAGTCGAGGGTGTATCGAGACAGGGCATTGATACACCAGAGTAGACTAGCGTACACATATCTTGACCCATATGATGGGCGATGGATGATCCCATATCCATCGGTGTTTGACATCAAGGATGGTGCACGGGTGCTCAGTGGAGACTGGGTACACTGGACGGACTCGCCGAGAACTCCCAGATGGTATTATACCTCACGTCAGATGGCAGTTCTCAGGTGACACTGGTACAGGGTAGTCTGTAGACCCGAGATCGTCATAGAGTCTTGTGTGATTCCCACTGTGCTTTGATTCCCACCTTACCATGTCCAAGAGGGCGTGCAAAACGGTGGCTTTTGGGTGCAGTCCCGAATCACATGGAGGCAATGAGCGATAGGAGGGGATTCGTCTCTCCCGGTATAGGGAGTTGATGTTGTGCTGTGTTCGAATTGCTATAACTGGAAGTCCCTGGCCAGGGCTGATATAGAGATTTACTGGTAAGTGTTATCAGTAGTTTCTCGACCCGTGATGAGCCTCATATCGACACAACTTATCGGTTACTGGGGTCTGACGTATACCACCCCTAGAGTAGATATGCAACATATCAGACGAAGAGACCGGACTGTACGGGAGTGTTACTGTTTGGATTCACAGGAGAATGTACAGGCTTGCTTGTTGATCTTCTGATCGCTCAATACCTGGGTGGCTGTTACGTTTAGCTGACCGCTTGCAGCTTGTGGGAGTTTGATATGATCATCACCTACTGCCGGCGTATTGACGATTCTTTAGAGTCATACACAGAGGTTTCTTGACTCAGGCAAAATGGAGTAGGGGCACATATGTGATATGTGCAGGACTGAGGATAATAAAATATGAGATACCATATTATATTCTCACGATATTTTGATATGAGCCGGGTCATCGGATCAAGTGTTGATTCGATGAATCGGCATATGATATATTTGTCGGTTATATTCAATATAGCCGGATTGTCGGATCAAGTGTTGATTCGATAATTTAATGTATAATTATATGTGTGATATATTACATTACATTATCTAATATGGGCTCGCTTTATTGATTCATTTTCTCACCGGATAATACATTGATATATATGCGATATATGTTAATTGTATTATTTTCTTTTGTTACAAAATATATTATATATGTGATATATAATATTGTAACATATTATAATTACTAATGCAACAAGATTAGTGGAGATTGAACATGGTTAGGGTTTGATTTGGGTTAGTTCTTTCATGAACCTTCTAGAAGGTTTTCTTTTGTTTTGAGCTAAGATATTATGGTTGATATTTTAGTGACTCATTCTTTAACCCAACCCAAACCCGTAACCCTAGTTAACTCGCTACAATGGTTAGCCTTCTTATTATCAACCCTGGTTGCATTTGTAATTATCACTTCAATTTCATTATTCATCACAAAAGGAATTTCCTTCTTCTTCTTCTTGCTTGAGCTTTGAAAAAGCTTTCTAGGTTTTCTTTTGGTGATGAATTAAAGTGAGAATTTGATAATAAAAGAGAGCATAAATCCTACTTCATCATCCTCATCTAATCTTTCTAATTAGATTAGGGTGTTCACCTCATTAGTGGGACAAAGCTTGAGTTAAAGAAACTTCGAGGTAGATCATCGGAGAAAAGGAAGACTACAAGCTAGCATGAATCATTCAGGTTGTGGAACCTCTCTTGAGTCCGGGAGATCATGGATCGCGGCGAAGAGTCTTCTACTCGGAGCTTATGAAGCAAAGGAGCGGACTACAAAAGTTGTAATCCCTCACTCTTAGTTGTAAAGATGTTTACTTGCATGTGAAACCCTAATTATCTAGCTAAGATCCCGGCTTTGGGTTGTTCGGCACGTCTAAAATTTTATTCGGGCATGGTTGATGCTTTTTAGACCCTTGTATGAGTGCCTAGGAACCTTACACTAACATCATCTAATTCTCTCGCTTTGGCTCTGATACCATGTTGGTCAGGCAGCGACCCCATCCAATGGAGTTTCCGTGGCACCTACAGGTCCCTCAGGAGCTACTTTTTACGCATACCCCCTCGCGAGGACTACAACCCACCGGAATACCTTCCGGTCTCGGGACATCCTTGGGGTAAGAGCCTATGCTTCGTCACACTATGACATAGTAAGAACCCCTCATAGGTCGACATCTAATGACTAGTGTTAGTTATATGTATGCCCTAGAGGCCATTACTGTACATGCGATGTATATTGTAGTGGATGCTTAGACATATATAGGGACTTTCTTGCTTGACATGATAGTATGCTATCTGGTTACTCTTTACCTTAGCATGTACACTGATTGTCTCTCTGTTACATGTTGGTAAAGCCTTTAGGATGTTTACTTGATTACCTGGATTATGATGCGGATCATACTAGTGGGACAATGGTAGTCTGTGAGTACATCTTTTAATGTCCCTAGTCGTGGGTGTATCGAGATGGGGCATCGATATACCAGAGTAGACTAGCATGTAGCTTCTCGACCCATGTAGATGGGCGATGGATGATCCCATATCCATTGGTGTTTGACATCAGAGATGATATACGGGTGGTCAGTAGAGACTGTGTATACTGGACGGACTCACCGAGAACTCCCAGTTGGTATTATACCTCACATCAGATTGCAGTTCTCTGGTGACACTGGTACAGGTTAGTCTGTCGACCCGAGATTGTTATAGAGTCTTGTGTGATTCCCACTGTGCTTTGTGTAAGTCCATGCTACCTCTCCCGGTACTTACGGGCTTGCGGAATTTGGTGAAAAACGATTTTCTTAGAGGTGGTAACATGGACTCAAAACCCGGATCTTTGTTAAACTACTAACTAACAACCTAACAAGAGTTTACCTACTCGGTTAGGGGGCTATACCTTTCTTCAACTCCTTCGTCTTCAACTCGTCCCGGAGTTCGTATCGGCCTCACCTCGTCGTCTCCTTGCGTCGAAGATGGATCCACCCAAAAGCTTCTACCTTTGGCTTGTTCTTCGGACTTTGAAGAAACTAGATCACTTGGCTTGCTAGGCCTTGTGAGCTAGAATGAGTAGAGAAGAGTATGTTGGGATTTTGTTCTATGGTTCTTGCTTCTCAACACATGAGACAAGTGAACCATAGACTAAAAAAGAGAGAGCAAGAGGAAGAGGGTGAGAGCAAGAGCATGAGAGCTCCAAAACAAGAGAGAGAAAGGTCAAGCAAGAATGAGCCTCTCTTTTGTCTTTCACCCTCTCATAATCCAAAAACATCATTAGCCATAATGTCAACCAAGTATCATGTGATGGTTCATATCATGACAAAGGCAATATCATTTCCATGCACTCATTTTGCAAACTACAACAAGCAAGCAAAAGTCTTTGCATGAAAATGACAACCATTGTGATGATGATGGTCAACTAGTCCAACCTAGTCAACCGATCAACAAAGTCAACAAGTCAACAAAGTCAACCCTCCAACAACCATGTCACTATAATACTTAATTAATATTATTGCTAAATATATATATATATATATATCATATTCTCATTAGGGTTGAGCAAAAAGTTAATAGTCAACAGTCAACGGTCAACAACCCTAATGAGAATCCTCTGCCTCTGTCTCTCCGTCAACTGTGCATACACACCCGCATCCGCGTTCCAAGGAACACGAATGCATACTGGATAAATCCAATCCCAAAAGGTACACTAGGATCTGGCTTAAACCAAAGCCCGCTAGTGTGAACTGTCCGGACACTGTACGTGCACAAGTGCACGGATGCGACCGAACCCTGTCGCAAAACCATGCGACCTGTCGCAAAACCATGCGACCTCTACTCTTTTGCCTAAAGGCGAATAGCTTTCTGTGTGGGACTGTAAAGACTCGACACTACGCTGGCAGTGGGTTTAACCACAGACCGCAAGCGGCACTAGCTGTGCGTAACGGTCCCCAAGTAGATGCCGACAAGAAGGCTGACGAGGCGAAACCCATCTGAACTCCTACTGAGCCTGAATGTGACATTCTCCGTACAGTCCGGTCTGTTCGTCTGATACATCGCATGTAAGTGCACGGCGGCGCCCCGGCCGTCAATCCGACGCCGGAATGCGGAAGCGGTGAAAAACTTTAATTTTGCGGACTTAGCAAACCGGCACCACCGCGCACTAAACACCCGGATTGTAACCATTAACAAGTCTAAGCTAACTAGAAGATGGGTTAGAGATATACCGACGATCCAAGTCCTCCGGTCTTCTCGTCATGGTCCCGATCTCCTGCGGAATAGTCCCGTCTCCTCCTCGTCGCCGGAAGTGCACCACATCGCTTACTTTGTTTACGGGCTCCCACCTCAATGCCGAGGCAACTCGGGCACGAAGCCGGCTACTCGACGTGCCCAAGATTCGCTGTAGAATGTGTAATAGAACTTGTGTCTCATTTGGGGTTCATGGAGGTGCCTTTTGGTGGAGGGATGATACAAGGATTATGTGGAGGAACTTGTAGGCTTTTGGAGCATGAAATGAACAAGATTTCCACCCTCAAAAAACTTGGACAGCCCTTCCAAGGGGAAGGCCGGCCATGACATCAAAGAGAGGAGAGAATGAGAGTGTCATATGCAAGATAATGAGAGAGCCATCCAATAATACCAAAGGGAGAGAGAGAGAAGACTATCATGCAAAAAGGAAATGATCACCAAATCAAAACCCACACTCAACCACCTACCACCAACCTCATCATCAACAACCATGATGATATACAAAGTCAAGCAATCATGAGTTTTTGAAGTCAAATGATGGGACAAGTATCATGACATGATAATATGCAAAGACCCCCTCCACAAATGCTTATTTGCAACAATGCAAATAAGCCCTCCTCCACCAATCTTCGGCCAATGAACGGAACAAAGGAAATTGGCCGAAACGGAAAGCAAACTGGCAACTTCAAAAACTAGTCCCGTAATAAATTACAGGAAAACCCCGATACTGTGCATACACACCCGCATTTGTATTCCGACCGAAATACAAATGCAATGAGACAAAATCTACACTGTACTATACTAGGATCCGGCTTAAACCAAAGCCGGCTAGTAATATCTGTTCGATCCTGATCCGTGCAATACCGCACGTATCTGATCGAACCCTGCCATATACCAATACGGCCTATAGTACAAACTGTCCGATCCTGATCCGTGCAATACCGCACGTATCTGATCGGACCTTGCCATATCTCCATACGGCCTCTACAACCTTTCGCCCGAAAGCTGAGTAACTGAAATGTGGGGGACTCTAAAGACTCATCAACACCTTGGTTGTGGATTTAACCACTAGCACGTTAGAGGTATAAGCCAATACGTAACGGGCCACCAGGTACTGACTAAAAGGGACGTCGATGAGCGAACTCAGCCTGACTCCCTACTGAGCCTGTCAGTGACAATATCCGTGCAGTCCGGTCCATTCGTCTATGAGTATCGCATGGCGGGCCTAGGGGGTTGGTAAAAGTCAGACCCCCAAAAGTGGTACAAGTCGTGTCGGAGTGTAGCCCAGAACACCCTGAGATACTACTGGAATACCTACCAGTAAATCTCCTTGCCTTAGCCAAGGACTTTGTGTAATGGCTCTCCTAGACACAGCACGACCTCACCCCCAATACCGGGAGAGACGAACCCCTGAAGATACGCTCACTGCCTCCATGTGGCTCGGGACTGTACCCAAATAAAACCTGTTTGCACGACTCCTTTGAGCCGTGGTAGGGTAGTAATCAAAGTACAGTGGGAACTCACACGAGACAAATGACGATCCCCAGGTCGATGAACTAACCTGCACACATGTCACCAGGGAACTGCCATCTGACGTCTGGTATATGACCAACTAGCAGGTTCCCGGCGAGTCCTGTCCGGTGTACTCATAACCCAATGAGCACCTGTATACATCTTAGGTGATCCAACTGACACCAGTGGCTTGTGAGACCGGCCACCGCCCCTCGTCGGGGTCTCGACTGTATACACTAGTCTACTAAGGAGAATCGATGCCCTGTCTCGAAACTCTCACGACTAGGGACCTTTTAAGGATATGCTTATAGACCCCCAGCTCCCACTTATATGATCGCCCTCATACTGCTGGTGGTCAAGCAAGAATCCTAGGGGCTCTATCAACGTGTAATAGCGACGTGTCATGTCACTTAAAACAGTACACGATGATAAAGGTAAACCAGATAGCATACTATCATCTCGAGTAAGACTGTCCTACCGGGATAGGTCCTCCCTCAATCATTACAATCACGTACCTGTGACCTAATAATTGACTCTGAGGGCACTATCTCCAACAATCTCCCACTTGCACTCAAGGCTAATTATTGCGATGTCGCATACTCACAGCCCGTGTGATACCGAACATCCAACTCCTCTACTAGTCAGTCTCACAAAGCTCGTTTGCGGAACTATTGCGTTCGAGGAATAGCCTCAGTGAGTGGATCCGCTTAGTTGTTTCTTTCTATGTCTCTCTATATCTCAAGTTCGCGGAGAAAGCCATCTCCCGAAAAGAGCAATACCTGTCTCAGAATATGTCTGGATGTCTGATGGGACCTAGCTCATAAATGAACTTCAAATCCAAACTTCTTAGACTGTATCGTCAACTGAACTTAATCAGTATCCTGCGCGCCATGCCTCCCTCAGTATTACCTTGGACCACCTGTCCAAAATACTGCCCCTCATCAGAAGGAAAACTATAACTCTGACAACCTCCTTGTCGTCCATGTCACCTTGGAAGCCTGGAATGATAACTGTCTCCTGAATGAGGCTGTCGTTATCATCTCCCTAGAACATCCACTTATGTTCTAAAACTGCTTCCGACTGTTTCTCCAGGATTGGATTAATGTCAACTTATTGCATCTAGTGCAAGAACAACATCTGGTGTGGTACTTGACATCTCACGATTGACTCAATTGCCTAAGCAAGTGATCTGCCAATCATGCACATCCCTCTCTACTTTAGTTTATAAGACACCTTTAGAGAGGGTGACTCCATCACCTGCAGGTACACTACCGTGCCAGGAGTCGTCCATTCTAAATACTCTTAGAATGTTGTCAAAGTACCCTGATTGGGAAACCACCCAAATCTAGATCTAAAACCATAGATCCAGTAACCAGTATGTCTGATATAAAATCCATTTCCTTTGTGGAGAAACAACTGTGTGACGACCAAAGTATAACCGATCGTAGTGTAGGAGTTTCTTTTCCTACTCTGTGTATATCATCCAAATACCAGGATATCACACCCTACTACCTTCTCAACAGATCCATCCCCTATTCTGATGAAGTCAAACCCATGACTGTCACGTCAGAAATAGATGATCTATCTCCGCTACATCTGCTCTAGTCTATAAATAGACATAAGCAACCTGTCCACCAATGCTTCCGCTGCTCCCACTGACTATGACAACCCTCTGGCAGAGTCATATAGACGTACACTTCTAAAACTGGTTTAGAACGACGCTATACTCATCCTCCCGCCGGGTCTCGTAACCTGGAACAACAGCAATGGCAATTGTGGGTAAACAAGAACTTCCCTGTCACCGTCCTTGAGGCTACCGTAGTGCCTCTCGGGTGCCTGAAGTTACCCACCTTATCTGCGGAGTGGCCAATGGAATGTCAATCCACATTGAATATTTAGGTTCCTTATCAAATCTTCAGTAATCGTTTATGGTTCTGGAATCACTTCCAGTTCTACCATACTCCCACTACTGTTTTCTGAAAAAATCCATTTTTAATAAAACTGTGGCGAGTCTAGAACAATATCGCTATTGTTCATCCAGATGGTAGAAAATCAACCCTCGTCATAGCCTGGGTCAACCCACAAACAGCCATTACAGAAACGTGCCTTGAGTTGTCCAGTGTCTGGTTTTAATCATAAACCGGACAACTCCCCGTACCTTAACATCGTTAAGATATGAACTGTTCTATATCCAATATAGAAACAGAGGCACTGATTTAATTGAACCAGATTCAAATCATGCAGCTGTCCCCAGCGCATGTCAACTAAATGGAAGGAGGCCCATCAGCGTTACTCAACTTAGGAATACTTCCAATTATGAGTAACCTGAAAGAGAAGCAAGATCTCTTTATCATTACTATCATCTGAATACCATACACAAGTATCTACATCTTCGATCTCTTTGAAGAATCCCGATACTTGCTATACCTGGTTCTCTACTCTATTCAAATACCTATAACTTCTCAAAATTGGACCCTGTGTTTCCGCGAAACACCTGTCTAAAAACTAGAGAAGTCATAAGTAAACCGAATATAGTACGAGGACCAACCCCTCTGTCCTGATGGACCCTGGACAACATACAATCCTTTGTATAAGTCCCTTGAGTCTGATAACTCATTCACTGTGTGTCGTAGGTTGAAAACTGTACTTATGGTTAAGAAGAATTACACCGCTGTTTAATGCTCCTTACCTAACCATCCACTGATATAGGTAAATGTCGTAGACATAATTTCAAAAAGGTACATCTCACTCTATGAAAATAGACGTACAGATATATCAATTTGAAATTGGTGCATAACTGCGGATATTCAAAACCAAATATTTGCCAACCGGCAAACAGCCCAGGTGATTTCCTCAAATATCACCGATTACAACGAATCCCGATATAATGAGGATAATCACCTAATTCCCAATAACTTACTCCCACTCATCATCTGTAAAACTATACAGATGTGAGAATCGTATCTGGTAAATACATACCCTGGAGTAAGTATCTAATCGGGAAATCAGTTTTCTATTAACAGTACACAGTGAAACTGAAACATTGAAATGTTTCGATGGGGTATCCTGGTATTCCTAGTAATGCCTCTTCCAGATTCACGATTGTAACCGTATAATTCTTTGCCACCTCTCCAAATCCCTTCATATGTCTTTAGTCTTTACCTTCTGTACACCCCTTTAGGCCAAATGGTTTTCTTCATTCCCTACCGTTCGGCACCAGCCTATGGTTTGGAAGAAGACTATCCAATAAGCATAATGGGTGTAATGTCCCAATCCTAGGAACACTCGCAATGCGAGAGAAGGTGAAGATAAAAGACACCTGAATAAATCTTATTCCTATTTCTCCTGAACCAGAATCCATCCCCGAACTGGAACAAGTTCCTTTCGAGTTCGTATATAACCATACGATGGAGTATCCAAATAAACTGTGGATCTTCGTAGTGATACGGAGTGTCCTGGAGAAATACAAAGGTGATGTGGGAGTGGTAACGAAATACCTGGTTTGGTCGTGAATATCTGTTGCAATTTACTTTGCCCTCTTACTAATCCCTTGCTTTGTCTTAACTTAATACCTTCTGCACACCATTGTTATGCTAATTGGTTTTCTTCATTCCCCACCGGTCAGCACCAGCCTAAGGTTTGGAAGAAGACAATCCAATTTGCGTAATAGGTGTACTACCCCTAAACCAAGGAGTACTCGTAACCTGAGAGAGGGTAAAAAGCAAAGACAACTGAATAATCCTATCCGTTTTCTCCAGAACCTGAAACCATCCTCGAATAAATTCTTTCGAGTTCGTATCTAACCATACGATGGTTTTGTCCAATGGAAGTGGACGTTCGTAGCAATACGGGGTGTCCTGGAGAAAAGGGTAAAAGTAGGAGTGGCAATGAGGTTTGCAACTCAGACAATTCAAAAGCCAGTGTTAAGAAGGTTCGGTCAACTTGGTCACTGAGTCATTGTCTTAGGGTCGGGTCGATGGTCGCTGCCAAAGAGAGAGAGAAAAGAAACACTCAGCGTGCACTCTAACCTAGATCAGAATGGTCACCAATTTATCTAATCTGGAATCCTCCCACTGTACCTCAAATTCTCCTCCAAACCTGAAAGAAGAATTAGTCGGGGTCACCCGAGGAGTAAACTAACTCATCAGTGGGAATCGGGATCCAACTATCATCGCATGATAACGTGACGGAATCCGCTCACGGTATCACACTCCAGAAGGTATGCGCATATCTGGCAAGTTTTAGTTCTTTTGAAACTCCCGATGTGATTTTTGCCCCATGCACTTATGACCTTGGCGTGAGGTCAAAATATCATAAGTCACATGTCAAGTTCTGCCCGTCATTATCGAGGTTAATTTGAACCCACCCGTACATACCCTTGACGTAGGCCAAAATAGTAGTACGACTGTCCCAAACCAACGCATCTATCTATGCAACAGATAAATACCCGGCAGCTACCAATCACTATGCCTTGGCGTGAGGTCAAAATACATAGCTTGAATACTACCGAATATTTAACTGAAATGATGGAGGGCTACGAATGGTTTCTGGCGAAAACCTTTAACGTAATGAACTTGATATCGTCGAAGGAACGGATAGCTTTTAAAAATATAGTGACGAAAACCGTTGCTAAAGAGGTCACTCCCTGTGAAGGGAACTCGGCTCTTTCCCCGTAGAATGGGGTGCAGGATATTCCAAATGAATACCGCGATGCAAAGCAAAAGTAATCGGCTATAGTGAAGTCAATGCCCTGACGCAAACTTCTGTCCAAGGGGTCACTCCCGGTGAAGGGATCTCGGCCCTTGCCTCGTCGACTGAGGAGCAGGATATTCCAATGAATACCACGATGCAAAACAAAAGTAAACGTCCTTGCAATAACAGCTTTTTGAAAAGTGTTCCAACAACATCAGATTAGGTTTGTTTTAACTTGCATTGATCCGAATCAATGCAGTCCCATCAATTGATCACACCAAAAAGAACGAAAATATACTGATGTACGTATATGCCATCCGCATTCGCCACTGGGTCCCGTCATTACCCGTTAGGTTAGCTTACTAACGACAGAGCGGGGACTGGACTAGCGCGGATGCAAAACATATACAACATCTACTAATATATATACCAATATATTATATTCGCTCAAGGCGTGAATAAAATGCAACATCACAGAAATGTACAGCATCACAGAAACAATACAGATATCTGGGATCCCCGGGTTTCACAGAGCCACTGCTGAAACCCGACGTTCCCCTGGTCGTGTGGATAGCCTGTGCAATGTAATCCTAGACCCCTACGGGCGCGGCAAGTCACCCGCCAAAGCCTGAAGCGAGGCAGCCCCCTTCAGCGCCGTGAATGGACCACCCAGCACTTCACGGAATCCGATAACTTGGGCACCCCTCCTGGGTCAACCTGTACCCCCTACGAGTGCGGCGAATAGCCCGCCAATCCTAGAGTGAAGCCCCCTCCGTCTCAATGCCATGAGATGCGGGCTTGTTGCCCTCCAGAACCCGGCTATCCGTGCACCCCTCCGCGGGGCAATCCTAGTACAGAAAGTAAAATATACATACAACGGGTACATCGACCGCAACCAGGTCGTGCCCCAAAATAATAATACAAACAGGCAGTGACGGCAGTCCACATGTCGGACGCTCGCCCCGCAAAATCAAATGTACATAATACCACCACAACTGTACTAGCATTGCATCCAGGCTATCCCTACGACCGATCCGCAACAACACAGCAAATACATAGAACATCAACGTGAAAGTCACGTTCGCAAATCCGTCTAACCGGGCTATAGCAGTTAGACAGGATTTACCGATCGAGTGACATTCACGGTCGCAGATATAATGTAAATACTGTGAAAAATGTGTTTAAAATTTTCCGATTGACCAAAAATTAACAAGTGGGCCCCCAATCAAAACTGTAGCACTCACAGAAAACCTGGGCCCAATTTTAATATTCCAAAACCCATATTTTAAGCCCAGAAAGCCTCTGAAAAAAAATGGTGCAGTGATGTCTACAGTGCGCGGCGGAAGGGCGGCGGAATGGGGGTTTGTGCGGCGCTTCCGCGCTCTGACTGTGGAATCACTTCATCGAAATTTTACAGAGTTCTTAGATTTTCTAGTACATCAATATTTTACAACCTGAAAAATTTTTAGAGACCAAAAATTTTCAACAGAAACTGATGCGAAGGTAAAATGCAGTTTTGGAACTTTTTGATCGATCGGAAATGCAAACACATTAAACCAAGCTAGACTAAGTTAATGGCGAGGCTCTGATACCACTGTAAGTGCACGGCGGCGCCCCGGCCGTCAATCCGACGCCGGAATGCGGAAGCGGTGAAAAACTTTAATTTTGCGGACTTAGCAAACCGGCACCACCGCGCACTAAACACCCGGATCGTAACCATTAACAAGTCTAAGCTAACTAGAAGATGGGTTAGAGATATACCGACGATCCAAGTCCTCCGGTCTTCTCGTCATGGTCCCGATCTCCTGCGGAATAGTCCCGTCTCCTCCTCGTCGCCGGAAGTGCACCACATCGCTTACTTTGTTTACGGGCTCCCACCTCAATGCCGAGGCAACTCGGGCACGAAGCCGGCTACTCGACGTGCCCAAGATTCGCTGTAGAATGCGTAGTAGAACTTGTGTCTCATTTAGGGTTCATGGAGGTGCCTTTTGGTGGAGGGATGATACAAGGATTATGTGGAGGAACTTGTAGGCTTTTGGAGCATGAAATGAACAAGATTTCCACCCTCAAAAAACTTGGACAGCCCTTCCAAGGGGAAGGCCGGCCATGACATCAAAGAGAGGAGAGAATGAGAGTGTCATATGCAAGATAATGAGAGAGCCATCCAATAATACCAAAGGGAGAGAGAGAGAAGACTATCATGCAAAAAGGAAATGATCACCAAATCAAAACCCACACTCAACCACCTACCACCAACCTCATCATCAACAACCATGATGATATACAAAGTCAAGCAATCATGAGTTTTTGAAGTCAAATGATGGGACAAGTATCATGACATGATAATATGCAAAGACCCCCTCCACAAATGCTTATTTGCAACAATGCAAATAAGCCCTCCTCCACCAATCTTCGGCCAATGACCGGAACAAAGGAAATTGGCCGAAACGGAAAGCAAACTGGCAACTTCAAAAACTAGTCCCGTAATAAATTACAGGAAAACCCCGATACTGTGCATACACACCCGCATTTGTATTCCGACCGAAATACAAATGAAATGAGACAAAATCTACACTGTACTATACTAGGATCCGGCTTAAACCAAAGCCGGCTAGTAATATCTGTTCGATCCTGATCCGTGCAATACCGCACGTATCTGATCGAACCCTGCCATATACCAATACGGCCTATAGTACAAACTGTCCGATCCTGATCCGTGCAATACCGCACGTATCTGATCGGACCTTGCCATATCTCCATACGGCCTCTACAACCTTTCGCCCGAAAGCTGAGTAACTAAAATGTGGGGGACTCTAAAGACTCATCAACACCTTGGTTGTGGATTTAACCACTAGCACGTTAGAGGTATAAGCCAATACGTAACGGGCCACCAGGTACTGACTAAAAGGGACGTCTGTGAGCGAACTCAGCCTGACTCCCTACTGAGCCTGTCAGTGACAATATCCGTGCAGTCCGGTCCGTTCGTCTATGAGTATCGCATGGCGGGCCTAGGGGGTTGGTAAAAGTCAGACCCCCAAAAGCGGTACAAGTCGTGTCGGAGTGTAGCCCAGAACACCCTGAGATACTACTGGAATACCTACCAGTAAATCTCCTTGCCTTGGCCAAGGACTTTGTGTAATGGCTCTCCTAGACACAGCACGACCTCACCCCCAATACCGGGAGAGACGAACCCCTGAAGATACGCTCACTGCCTCCATGTGGCTCGGGACTGTACCCAAATAAAACCTGTTTGCACGACTCCTTTGAGCCGTGGTAGGGTAGTAATCAAAGTACAGTGGGAACTCACACGAGACAAATGACGATCCCCAGGTCGATGAACTAACCTGCACACATGTCACCAGGGAACTGCCATCTGACGTCTGGTATATGACCAACTAGCAGGTTCCCGGCGAGTCCTGTCCGGTGTACTCATAATCCAATGAGCACCTGTATACATCTTAGGTGATCCAACTGACACCAGTGGCTTGTGAGACCGGCCACCGCCCCTCGTCGGGGTCTCGACTGTATACACTAGTCTACTAAGGAGAATCGATGCCCTGTCTCGAAACTCTCACGACTAGGGACCTTTTAAGGATATGCTTATAGACCCCCAGCTCCCACTTATATGATCGCCCTCATACTGCTGGTGGTCAAGCAAGAATCCTAGGGGCTCTATCAACGTGTAATAGCGACGTGTCAGGTCACTTAAAACAGTACACGATGATAAAGGTAAACCAGATAGCATACTATCATCTCGAGTAAGACTGTCCTACCGGGATAGGTCCTCCCTCAATCATTACAATCACGTACCTGTGACCTAATAATTGACTCTGAGGGCACTATCTCCAACATCGCATGGCGGGCCTAGGGGGCGGTAAACCTCAGTCCCCCAATAGCGGTACAAGTCGTGTCGGAGTAAAGCCCAAAACACCCTGAGATAACACTGGAAGCCTACCAGTATATCTCGTTTGTCCTGGCCAGGGACTACTCATGTAATGGCTCTCCTAGACACAGCGCGATGTCAACCCCCAATACCGGGAGAGACGGATCCTGTCTAACCGTCACTGCCTCTAAGTGCTTCGGGACTGCACCCAACTACCACCTGTTTGCATGACTCCTTTGAGCCGTGGTAGGGTAGTAATCAAAGTACAGTGGGAACACACTCGAGGCGAAGTGACAGTGTCAAGTCAGCGGACTAAGCTGTACTCATGTCACATGGGAACTAATAACTGACGATAGGCATAATACCAACTAGTCAGTTCCCGACGAGTCCTGTCCAGTGTACTCGTAACCCAATGAGCACCCGCATACTATCTCAAGTACGACGTACCGACGGCTGTGGGACAGACCGTCTCCCACACTGGGATGAGAAGCGCATGCGCTAGTCTACTCCGGAGTATCGATGCCCTGTCTCGATAGTCCTGCGACTAGGGACCTGCATAAGGATGTGCTTATAGATTACCCAGCCCCACTAGTGTGACTGCCATCACAACGCTTGTAATCAAGCAAAGATCCTAAGGGCTCCACTAATGTATATAGGCGATATACTAAAATAAACACATGTACACATTGAAGTAGAAACAAACCAAGTAGCATACTACCATTTTGAGCAAGATTGTCAATACAAGGTGAATATCCCAAGCTTCCATAAAGTAATATACATACTAGTATGATACAGTAATGGCCTCTAGGGCATATACACTAACAATCTCCCACTTGCACTAAGGCCATGTACTGTCGTATCGAAGACCTATCATCTCGATCAGCCGCTCGAACTGAGTCTGGGGTAAGGCCTTCGTGAGTGGATCAGCAGTGTTATCTTCCGTATTTACTCTCTTCACCTCGATCTCCTGGCGATCAACGATCTCCCTGATCAGGTGGTACCGCCTCAAAATATGCCTGGACTTCTGATGG
This sequence comes from Agapanthus africanus, assembly GCA_030015575.1. Classification (NCBI taxonomy): domain Eukaryota; kingdom Viridiplantae; phylum Streptophyta; class Magnoliopsida; order Asparagales; family Amaryllidaceae; genus Agapanthus; species Agapanthus africanus. The sequence continues at coordinate 314,379,014 of CM057337.1, forward strand.
GACCTGGGTTCCTTCGCTAAAGCTATAGCGCCGTTGTTGTCACAATACAGTGGTATTGGATCAACACTGGTAGGAACCACCTGAAGTTCCGTGAGGAACTTCTTCATCCAGACAGCTTCCTTTGTGGCATCGCAAGCAGCTATGTACTCCGCTTCCATAGTTGAGTCAGCAACGGTTTCCTGCTTGGAACTCTTCCAGCAAACCGCCCCTCCATTGAGGGTAAAGACATAACCCGACATGGACTTGGAGTCATCCTTATCACTCTGGAAGCTGGAGTCAGCAAAGGCCTCAATCTGGAAGTCTTTTCCGCCATACACTAAGAACATCTCCTTATTCCTTCTCAGGTACTTGAAAATGTTCTTTACTGCTATCCAGTGTTTCTCCCCTGGGTTCGACTGATACCGGCTTACAACGCTCAATGCGTATGCTACATCTGGTCTGGTACATAACATCGCATACATAATAGAGCCTACCGCAGATGCGTAGGGTATTGATGACATGCGAGCCCTATCCAAATCAGTCTTAGGAGACATCTCTTTGGAGAGGGTGATTCCGTGACAAGCCGGTAGATTACCGCGCTTGGAATCTTCCATACTGAATCGTTTCAGTATGGTGTCGATGTACCTTGACTGTGAAAGTCCCAACATCCTCTTAGATCCATCACGATAGATCTGGATCCCCAGAATGTAGTTGGCATCGCCCAGGTCCTTCATGGAGAACCTCTGTGACAAGAATCCTTTGACTGACTGTAGCATAGGAATATCATTTCCTATTAGGAGAATGTCATCGACGTACAAGACGAGGAATACCACATTTCTCCCTACAATCTTACTGTAAATGCATGGTTCATCTGGGTTTTTGACAAAGTCGAATTCTTTGACAGTATCATCAAAGCAGATGTTCCAACTCCGCGATGCCTGCTTAAGTCCATAGATGGACTTGAGCAACTTGCACACTTTACCGCTGCTCCCACTCTGAATGAATCCCTCTGGCTGATCCATATAGACGCACACTTCCAAATTTCCATTTAGAAAAGTCGTCTTTACGTCCATCTGCCAGATCTCATAATCGTGGAAGGCAGAAATGGCAAGAAGGATCCGAATGGATTTAAGCATGGCTACCGAAGAAAAGGTCTCGTCATAGTCCAAACCAGGTCTTTGACGAAAACCCTTTGCAACGAGCCTAGCTTTATAGGTTTCAACCTGCCCATCTACACCAATCTTCTTTCTGAAGATCCATTTGCAGCCTACGGGTTTTACCCCTTCTGGAGCAAAGTCCAAAGTCCAAACTTTGTTGGTGTACATGGACTCCATCTCGGTCCGCATTGTATCCAGCCATTTTACCGAGTCACCGCTCTGAATGGCTTGCTGGAAGCTAGTAGGCTCACCATAATCCATGGTGCAATCCTCTCTATCCCCGTCTATGAGAAAACCGTAGTATCTCTCGGGCGGATGAGACTGCCTACTACTCTTGCGGAGTGGCGCAGGAATGTCCGGTTCTCCTGAAACTACTGGCTCTTCCAAGCTTTCAGTAATAGCTTGTGGTTCTGGAATTTCTTCCAGTTCTATTGCGCTCCCACTTTTTCCTTTTTCTAAAAACTGATGTTCCAGAAAGTGGGCATGACGAGAAACAAAAACCTTTTGTTCCTCTGCGTAATAGAAAAAATACCCCCTGGAGTTCTTTGGGTATCTCACAAACTTACACAGTACTGAGCGTGCCTCGAGTTTGTCCGCATGCTGTTTTTTAACAAAAGCTGGACATCCCCATGTCTTTAGGTACTTAAGACAGGGTTTCTGCCCACTCCACATTTGATATGGGGTGGTAGGCACAGTCTTGGTTGGAGCCTTGTTCAAGAGATATGCAGCTGTTTCTAGTGCATAACCCCAGAAAGATCGCGGTAACTCAGCCTTACTCATCATGGAACGAACCATATCCAATAGGGTCCGATTCCGCCTTTCCGATACACCGTTGTGTTGTGGTGTGTATGGAGGAGTAAGTTGAGAGAGAATTCCATTCTCTTTTAAGTAGTCCAGAAACTCGGCACTCAAGTATTCTCCACCTCGATCCGATCTTAGAATCTTCATACTTTTGCCGGTTTGTTTTTCAACTTCATTCTTGTATTCTTGAAATTTCCCAAAGGCCTCGGATTTGTGCTTCATTAAGAAGACATGTCCATACCTAGAGAAATCATCTGTGAAAGTAATGAAGTATGAATAACCACTTCGCGCATGTGTAGACATTGGACCACACACATCACTGTGTATGAGTCCCAAGAGCTCGCTCGCTCTTACTCCGTGTCCAGTGAACGGAGTCTTTGTCATCTTTCCCATGAGACAAGATTCACAAGTGGCATAAGACTGGTACTCGAACGGATCCAAGTATCCTTCTTTATGTAACTTAGTCAACCGTGTCTCATTGATGTGACCCAGTCTACAATGCCATAAGAAAGCCTGATTTAATTCTGGAGACTTTCTTTTAAGTGTGTTCTGGACACTGAATATCTGAGCTTGATTCAATACGTATATACCGTTATTTAATGTACCTGACCCAATCAGTACTTGATTTAGGTGGATGTTTACTACATCGCTTACAAAAGCAAAATCATATCCTTCCTTAGAAAGTAAGGATACAGATATGATATTACAAGTCGCACCTGGTACATACAAACAGTTACGCAGAATCAATATCTGCCCAGTTGTCAGTCCTAGGTGATATTCCCCTACGGATACAGCATCCATGCTCATTCCGTTAGCAACCCTGAGAGTCATATCACCTTTCCTGATAACCCTACGGTTTCTCAGAGCCTGTAACGAATTACAGATATGAGATCCTGATCCGGTATCCAATACCCAGGAAGTAAGGTTAACTGACAAACAGTTCTCTATTACAAACACACTCGAAGCCGAAACCACAACATGCTTCGAATTCTGGCTACTGGCTTTGCAAGCCCTGCAATCTTTCTGCCATTGTTCATTCTCGTTACAATAGGAACGTCCCTCTTTTACTATATCCAGTCCTGAAACTTTTGCCCTTGCTTTTCCTTTTTCTTCCCTGGTTTCTTTCAGGGTATAAGCAGGGGGCAGGGACTGTAGAATTAAGTCAGTACTTGACCCATTCTTCAACGTGGTCTCCAGGTCCGTGAGCTCAAAATAGCTGGTCTCTGTAAGGACGTTGTCCCTTACAGATGACCCGACAGCCAACCTCGCTTTAAGCAATTCGTTCGAGGTCTCATATCTTGCGATACGAGATTGCTCTCCATATAAATCTTTGTTATGGAGGAAGATAGAAACTGAGTCCATCTTCTCGTGCTTCCCCTGGTTTGTACCATCAACTGAGGCTAACACGAGGCACTTGGCTTTCGCACAATCCTTTTCCGATGTCCTTTGGATGTAAACATCCGTGACAGGGGAAACTGGACCTGAGACAGCAGGGGTTTGATTAGTTAAGAGGTGTCCCAGCTTGTCATGGGTAATGGACATCTGGAGAGACCTTTGCCAGTCATAACAGTCAGGTTCAGTCATATTTTTATCTAGATGTAACCTAGGTGCGGTCACTTGGTCGCTGCAAATAAGAGAGAGAGAAGAAAACACTCAGCTTGATGCTCTTGCAAGTTTAGAGTGGTTTTTAATTTGTCTAAACAGGATGGCTCCCACTGTCTCTCGAATCCCTCCTCTAAACCAAAAAGGAAGAATTAGTCGGGATCAATCTTACCGTACAATACTTGCTTAACCGTTCAGCCAGGCTAGTGTCGGTACTTCGAGGGAGGTTTTCCAACGCTTTCGCGAAGTTCCTTAATTCAAGAACCTCTTTTCCCTGGGGGCGTAGCCCCGCTAACACCTTTCTAGACACCTACTTGGTTTATAGTATTGATCGTTAAGTGAGAAATTTCCCGAGGAGTAGCATATACTCACAGTAGGATCGGGATCCAAATATCATCGCGTGACGAAACTGAAGGAATCCTACCAGAATCATCACACTCCAAATGGTATGCAACACTAGCAAGTTTCAGTTCTTATGAAACTCCCGATGTGGATTTTTGCCCCATGCTCTTATGACCTTGACGAAGGCCAAAATATCATAAGTCACATGTCAAGTTCTACCAGTCATTATCCAGGTTAATTTGAACCCACCCGTACATACCCTTGACGAAGGCCAAAATGGTAGTACGACTGTCCCAAACCAACGCATCTATCTATGCTACATATAAACATTCAGCAGCTACCAATCACTATGCCTTGGCGAAGGTCAAAATACATAGCTTGAATACTACTGAATATTTAACTGAAACGACGGTGGGCTACGAATGGTTTTGGCGAAACCGTGAACGTAGTGAACTTGATATAATCGATGGAACCATGATAGCTTTTAAAAGGAGTGGCTCAAACTCCGCATTTAAAAGTTGGTTTTGAAAAGAACCGAGTGGTTTTTCGAAAGTGTTCCAACGATTTTAACTTGGTTTATTTTCTTGCATTAGTTCTTTTAATGCGTGATATTCTTGCATTAGTTCTTTTAATGCGTCCCATCATTTAATCCTACCATTGCAGAAAACAACCAAAATATGACGTACGCTTATGCCATTCGCATTCGCTACGGGGCCCCGTCATTACCCGTTAGGTTACTTAACTAACGACATAGCGGGGGCTGGGCTAGCGCGGCTGTAAAACATAAGCAACGCCTAAATAATATCATATATAGATATATACTGCAATGAAAGCCATTTCAGATCACAGATGAATACATTGGATATACTAGGAATCCGCAATTCGTACGAGCCTGTAACGAAAAGCAAATTACACGGTCGCGGTGAATAGCCAATACCCCACCCAAGACCCCTACGGGTGCGGCAAACTACCCACCAAGTACCTAAAGCGAAGCAACATCTCTCAACCCCGTGAGTAGGCCACTCGGCACTTCGTCATACCCGGTAGTTTGTGCACCCCCTCCATGGGTCTATCCTTGGAGCAAAAACAGTAAAAAGAAATTATACAATGACGGCTACAACCCCGACCCGGTTGTGCGGCCATACAAATAATTATTACATCAATTTACAAATTTACATGAATTGAAAGAAAAGAAAACTCTCGTCTCACAACCCCCGGCTATTCACCCGCGAAAATCCAACATATTCATATATACATTCCAGCAACATTACAGATCACAGATTTGTATAACCCCCACTAATCGACATATAGCGATTAGTAGACGTTCAATACAAATATCACATCACAGAAAAACCCGTCAGCTTAAGTCTTTTAGAAGTTCGATCAAAAATACGGATTTTCAGGACCCCAAAAATAAAATTTTTGTTCTGGAAAATCTGGGCAGAAAATATATATTCCAAAAATCCTAAAATACCCCCATAAGCACACTGTAGCAAAGAACAACCAGAGAGGAGCCAAGACGGCCGCGTTTCCGTGGCGTAATGATGAGATCAGGGGACCGTCTTTCTACAGTGCACTCTAAAAACCCTGAGTCGATTTTTGATGCATGATTTATTATTTTTACAGAACATAAAAAATAGACAGCAAGTATGAAATCGGGGTTAGTTTTGCGACTTTTTCTTTGATCGATCTTCTAGCTACTTTGCTAACATGTTAGATAGAGTTTAACTAGGCTCCGATACCACTGTAAGTCCATGCTACCTCTCCCGGTACTTACGGGCTTGCGGAATTTGGTGAAAAACGATTTTCTTAGAGGTGGTAACATGGACTCAAAACCCGGATCTTTGTTAAACTACTAACTAACAACCTAACAAGAGTTTACCTACTCGGTTAGGGGGCTATACCTTTCTTGAACTCCTTTGTCTTCAACTCGTCCCGGAGTTCGGATCGGCCTCACCTCGTCGTCTCCTTGCGTCGAAGATGGATCCACCCGAAAGCTTCTACCTTTGGCTTGTTCTTCGGACTTTGAAGAAACTAGATCACTTGGCTTGCTAGGCCTTGTGAGCTAGAATGAGTAGAGAAGAGTATGTTGGGATTTTGTTCTATGGTTCTTGCTTCTCAACACATGAGACAAGTGAACCATAGACTAAAAAAGAGAGAGCAAGAGGAAGAGGGTGAGAGCAAGAGCATGAGAGCTCCAAAACAAGAGAGAGAAAGGTCAAGCAAGAATGAGCCTCTCTTTTGTCTTTCACCCTCTCATAATCCAAAAACATCATTAGCCATAATGTCAACCAAGTATTATGTGATGGTTCATATCATGACAAAGGCAATATCATTTCCATGCACTCATTTTGCAAACTACAACAAGCAAGCAAAAGTCTTTGCATGAAAATGACAACCATTGTGATGATGATGGTCAACTAGTCCAACCTATTCAACCGGTCAACAAAGTCAACAAGTCAACAAAGTCAACCCTCCAACAACCATGTCACTATAATACTTAATTAATATTATTGCTAAATATATATATATATATCATATTCTCATTAGGGTTGAGCAAAAAGTCAATAGTCAACAGTCAACGGTCAACAACCCTAATGAGAATCCTCTGCCTCTGTCTCTCCATCAACTGTGCATACACACCCGCATCCGCGTTCCGAGGAACACGAATGCATACTGGATAAATCGAATCCAAAAAGGTACACTAGGATCTGGCTTAAACCAAAGCCCGCTAGTGTGAACTGACCGGACACTGTACGTGCACAAGTGCATGGATGCGACCGAACCCTGTCGCAAAACCATGTGACCTGTCGCAAAACCATGCGACCTCTACTATTTTGCCTAAAGGCGAATAGCTTTCTGTGTGGGACTGTAAAGACTCGACACTACGCTGGCAGTGGGTTTAACCACAGACCGCAAGCGGCACTAGCTGTGCGTAACGGTCCCCAGGTAGATGCCGACAAGAAGACTGACGAGGTGAAACCCATCTGAACTCCTACTGAGCCTGAATGTGACATTCTCCGTACAGTCCGGTCTGTTCGTCTGATACATCGCATGGCGGGCCTAGGGGGCGGTAAACGTCAGTCCCCCAGTAGCGGTACAAGTCGTGTCGGAGTGAAGCCCAAAACACCCTGAGATAACACTGGAAGCCTACCAGTATATCTCGTTTGCCCTGGCCAGGGACTACTCGTGTAATGGCTCTCCTAGACATAGCGCGATGTCAACCCCCAATACCGGGAGAGAGGAATCCTGTCTAACCGTCACTGCCTCCAAGTGCTTCGGGACTACACCCAACTACCACCTGTTTGCACGACTCTTTTGAGCCGTGGTAGGGTAGTAATCAAAGTACAGTGGGAACACACTCGAGGCGAAGTGACAGTGTCAAGTCAGCGGACTAAGCTGTACTCATGTCACCTGGGAACTGATAACTGATGATAGGCATAATACCAACTAGTCAGTTCCCGACGAGTCCTGTCCAGTGTACTCGTAACCAAACGAGCACCCACATACTATCTCAAGTACGACGTACCGACGGCTGTGGGACAGACCGTCTCCCATACTGGGATGAGAAGCGCATGCGCTAGTCTACTCCGGAGTATCGATGCCCTGTCTCGATAGTCCTGCGACTAGGGACCTGCATAAGGATGTGCTTATAGATTACCCAGCCCCACTAGTGTGACTGCCATCACAACGCTTGTAATCAAGCAAAGATCCTAAGGGCTCCACTAATGTGTATAGGCGATATACTAAAATAAACACATGTACACATTGAAGTAGAAACAAACCAAGTAGCATACTACCATTTTGAGCAAGATTGTCAATACAAGGTGAATATCCCAAGCTTCCATTAAGTAATATACATACTAGTATGATACAGTAATGGCCTCTAGGGCATATACACTAACAATTTGATTTCCACCTTACCACGTTCAAGAGAGCATGCAAAACGGTGGTTTTTGGGTACAGTCCTGAGTCACATGGATGCAATGAGAGATAGGAGGGGATTCATCTCTCCCGGTATGTTAGTTATATGTATGCCCTAGAGGCCATTACTGTACATAAGATGTATATTGTAATGGATGCTTGGACATATATAGGAAGTGTAAGTCCATGCTACCTCTCCCGGTACTTTCGGGAATGCGGAATTTGGTAAAAAACGATTTTCTTAAAGATGGTAACATGGACCTATAACCCGGATCTTGGTTAAACATCTATCTAACATCCTAACTAAGAGATTCTAGCTACTCGGTTAGGGGGTTATACCTAGCTTGTCTTGAACTCCTTCTCTTCAAGCTCCGATGGTGGTCCGATGGCTCCTTCTCGTCGTCTCCGTACGCCGAAGATAGATCCACTTGAAAGCTCCAACCTTTAGCTCCTTCTTCGTTCTTTGAAGAAACTAGTTCACTTGGTTTGCTAAACCTAGTGAACTAGAATGAGTAGAGAGGAAATAGAATGGGATTTTATCTATGGTTCTTGATTCTCAACTCATGAGACAAGAGAACCATAGATCAAGAGAGGGAGCAAGAGGTTGAGGGTGAGAGCAAGAGGAGAGCTCAAGAACAAGAGAGAGAATGAGCAAGAAAGAATGAGCAAGTATTTTGTCTCTCACCCTCTCATAATCCAAAGCAATGATAACTCATCATATTAACAAAAGTCTTATGTGATGGTTTGAAGCAACCACAACCATATCATTTCATGCACTCATTTTACACAAATGAGCAAGTAAACAAAAGTCTTTGCCATGAAATGATGGCTATGGTTATCATGATGGTCAACTAGTCAAGCCTAGTCAACCGGTCAACAAGTCAACAAAAGTCAACAAAGTCAACAAGTCAACAAAAGTCAACAAGTCAACAACCATATCACCATAATACTTAATTAATATAATAGTTAATCACATATCATATTCTCATTAGGGTTGAGCATAAAGTCAAATAGTCAACGGTCAACTGTCAACAACCCTAATGAGAATCCGCTGCCTCTGCCTCCCTGTCAACTGTGCATACACACCCGCAACCGCGTTCCGAGGAACACGAATGCAAACTGGATAAATCCAATCCCATAAGGTACACTAGGATCTGGCTTAAACCAAAGCCCGCTAGTGTAAACTGTCCGGACACTGTACGCGCACAAGTGCACGGATGTGACCGAACCCTGTCGTAAAACCATGCGACCTGTCGCAATACCATGCGACCTCTACTCTTTTGCCTAAAGGCGAAAAGCTTTCTGTGTGGGACTCTAAAGACTCGACACTACGCTGGCAGTGGGTTTAACCACAGACCGCAAGCGGCACTAGCTGTGCGTAACGGTCCCCAGGTAATGCCGACAAGAAGACCGACGAGGCGAAACCCATCTGAACTCCTACTGAGCCTGAGTGTGACATTCTCCGTACAGTCCGGTCTGTTCGTCTGATACATCGCATGGCGGGCCTAGGGGGTGGTATACGTCAGTCCCCCAATAGCGGTACAAGTCATGCCGGAGCGAAGCCCAAAACACCCTGAGATAACACTGGAAACCTACCAGTATATCTCGTTTGCCCTGGCCAGGGACTACTCGTGTAATGGCTCTCCTAGACACAGCGCGATGTCAACCCCCAATACCGGGAGAGACGAATCCTGTCTAACCGTCACTGCCTCCAAGTGCTTCGGGACTGCACCCAACCACTACCTGTTTGCACGACTCCTTTGAGCCGTGGTAGGGTAGTGATCAAAGTACAGTGGGAACACACTCGAGGCGGAATGACAGTGTCAAGTCAGCGGACTAAGCTGTACTCATGTCACCTGGGAACTGATAACTGACGATAGGTATAATACCAACTAGTCAGTTCCCGACGAGTCCTGTCCAGTGTACCCGTAACCTAACGAGCACCCGCATACTATCTCAAGTACGACGTACTGACGGCTGTGGGACAGACCATCTCCCACACTGGGATGAGAAGCGCATGCGCTGGTCTACTCCGGAGTATCGATGCCCTGTCTCGATAGTCCTGCGACCAGGGACCTGCATAAGGATGTGCTTATAGATTACCCAGCCCCACTAGTGTGACGGCCATCACATCGCTGGTAATCAAGCAAAGATCCTAAGGGCTCTACTAATGTGTATAGGCGATATACAAAAATAAACACATGTACACATTGAAGTAGAAACAAACCAAGTAGCATACTACTATTTTGAGCAAGATTGTATATACAAGGTGAATATCCCAAGCATCCATTAAGTAATATACAAACCAGTATGATACAGTAATGGCCTCTAGGGCATATACACTAACAATCTCCCACTTGCACTAAGGCCATGTACTGGCGTATCGAAGACCTATCATCTCGATCAGCCGCTCGAACTGAGTCTGGGGCAGGGCCTTGGTGAATGGATCTGCAGTGTTATCTTCTGAAGCGACTCTCCGAACCTCGATCTCCTGGCGATCTACGATCTCCCTGATCAGGTGATACCGCCTCAAGATTTGCCTGGATCTCTGATGGGACCTGGGTTCCTTCGCTAAAGCTATAGCCCCGTTGTTGACACAATACAGAGGTATTGGATCAACAATGGACGGAACCACCTGAAGTTCTTTCAAGAACTTCCTCATCCAGACAGCTTCTTTTGCGGCATCAGATGCAGCGATGTATTCCGCTTCCATCGTCGAGTCTGCAACGGTTTCCTGTTTGGAACTCTTCCAACACACCGCCCCTCCATTGAGGGTAAAGACAAAACCCGACATGGACTTGGAATCATCCTTGTCACTCTGGAAGCTGGAGTCAGCAAAGGCCTCGATCTGGAGGTCTTTTCCGCCATACACCAAGAACATCTCCTTAGTCCTTCTTAGGTAGTTGAGAATGTTCTTTACCGCTATCCAGTGTTTCTCCCCAGGGTTTGACTGATACCGGCTTACCACACTCAGTGCATAAGCTACATCCGGTCTGGTACACAACATCGCATACATTATAGAGCCTACCGCAGAAGCGTAGGGTATAATAGACATGCGATCCCTCTCCAAATCAGTCTTGGGAGACATCTCTTTAGAGGGGGTGATCCCGTGACAAGCCGGTAGGTTACCTCGCTTGGAATCTTCCATACTGAATCTCTTCAGTATGGTGTCGATGTACCTGGACTGTGAAAGTCCTAATATCCTCTTGGATCTGTCACGGTAGATCCGGATACCCAGAATGTACGAGGCATCACCCAGGTCTTTCATGGAGAACCTGTGTGACAAGAATCCCTTGACAGATTGTAGCATAGGAATGTCGTTTCCTATTAAGAGAATGCCATCCACGTATAAAACGAGGAATACTACAGTTCTCGCTACAAATCTACTATAGATGCATGGTTCATCTGGATTTTTGATAAAGCCAAATTCTTTGACCGTCTCATCAAAGCAGATGTTCCAACTCCGCGACGCCTGCTTTAGTCCATAGATGGACTTAAGCAACTTGCACACCTTTCCGCTGCTCCCACTTTGAATGAAACCCTCTGGCTGGTTCATATAGACACACTCCTCTAAATTTCCATTTAGAAAAGCTGTCTTTACGTCCATTTGCCAGATCTCATAATCGTGGAAGGCAGCAATGGCAAGAAGGATCCGAATGGATTTCAGCATGGCTACTGGAGAAAAGGTTTCGTCGTAGTCCAAGCCAGGTCTTTGACGAAAACCCTTTGCTACCAGCCTAGCTTTATAGGTCTCAACCTGTCCATCTACACCAATCTTCCTTTTGAAGATCCACTTGCATCCTACGGGTTTTACCCCGTCTGGAGCAATGTCCAACGTCCATACCTTGTTGGTGTACATGGACTCCATTTCGGTCCGCATTGCATCCAGCCATTTCACTGAGTCAACGCTCTGAACGGCCTGCTGGAAGCTAGTAGGCTCATCATAATCTATGATGCAATCCTCTCTATCCCCGTCTATGAGAAAACCGTAGTATCTCTCGGGCGGATGAGTCTGCCTACTACTCCTGCGGAGCGGCGTAGGAATGTTCTGTTCTGTTGAACCCTCTGGTTCCACTAAGCTTTCAGTAACAGTCTGTGGTTCTGGAACTTCTTCCAGTTCTATTGTGCTCCCACTTATCTGGTTTTCCAAAAACTCAGTTTCCAAGAAGTAGGCATGACGAGAAACAAGGACTTTTTGTTCCTCTTCACAGTAGAAGAAATATCCCTTGGAATTCTTTGGATATCCCACAAACTTGTACTGTACCGAGCGTGCCTCGAGCTTGTCCGCATGCTGCTTTTTGACAAAAGCTGGACATCCCCATGTCTTAATGTGCTTAAGATAGGGTCTCTTCCCACACCACATCTCATATGGTGTAGTAGGTACGGTCTTAGTAGGAACTCGGTTCAAAAGGTATGCGGCTGATTCTAGCACATATCCCCAGAATGATCGCGGTAACTCAGCGTTACTCATCATGGACCGCACCATATCCAATAGGGTGCGGTTCCGTCTCTCCGATACACCGTTATGTTGCGGGGTGTATGGAGGAGTAAGCTGAGAGAGAATTCCGTTCTCTTTTAAATAGTCCAGGAACTCGGCACTTAAGTATTCTCCACCTCGATCCGATCTTAGAATCTTAATACTTTTGCCGGTCTGTTTCTCTACTTCATTCTTATACTCCTGGAATTTTCCAAAGGCCTCGGACTTATGTTTCATCAAGAAGACATAACCGTACCTTGAGAAGTCATCCGTAAAAGTAATGAAGTAAGAATGTCCGCTTCGGGCATGTGTAGACATTGGACCGCACACGTCACTGTGTACGAGTCCCAAGAGCTCGCTCGCTCTTACTCCTTGTCCAGTAAACGGAGTCTTTGTCATCTTTCCTTTGAGACAAGATTGACAAGTGGCATACGATTGATATTCGAACGCATTCAAATATCCTTCTGTATGCAACTTATTCAACCTTCTCTCATTGATGTGACCCAATCTACAATGCCATAAGAAAGTCTGATTCATTTCCGGAGACTTTCTTTTGTGTGTATTCTGGACGTTGAAAATCTGTGGTTGGTTTAGCACTTATATACCATTACTCAATGTACCTGACCCAATCAAAACTTGATTAAGGTGAATGTTTACAACATTACTTACAAACGCAAATTCATAACCTTCTTTAGAAACTAAAGATACAGAAATGATATTACAAGTTGCGTTGGGTACAAAAAAGCAATTACGCAAAACCAAAACATGTCCATCTGACATTCCCAGGTGATAGTCCCCCACGGCTTTAGCATCCATGCTAGCTCCGTTCGCAACTTTGAGGGTCATGTCACCTGCCTTCAAAACCCTACGGTTTCTCAACGCCTGCAAAGAATTACAGATATGAGATCCTGATCCGGTATCCAATACCCAGGAAGTAGAGTTTATTGAAAGACAATTTTCAATAACATACACACCTGAAGCTGAAGCTGCAACCTGCTTCAATTCCTGTGTTCTGGTCTTCCAGGCCCTGCAATCATTCTTCCAGTGTCCTTTCTTATGACAATAGAAGCATTCTTCCTTGTCCACAAGCTTCCCCGCTATCTTTGTTGCTTTTGCTTTTCCCTTCGTATCCACTTTACTAACACCGCCCCTTGGTTTGGCGGGGGCCTTCTTCTTCTTTCCCTTGGCTTTCGCCTTGGACCTAGAAGAAGATGATCCTCCTACAAACAAAGTGGATGTATCCCTACCTTTCTGTAGGGTGCCCTCTGCGCTCCTCAGCATGTTGAGGAGCTCTGAAAGTTCAACCTCTTTTTCTTGTAGGTTGAAGTTCAGTATGAACTGGGCGTAAGTGGAAGGAAGGGACTGGAGAACTATATCCGTATATAACTCACTCTCCAATGTGATCCCTAGGTCAGCGAGCTCCTCAATGTAGCCGATCATCTTTAGCACGTGCTCGGCTACTGATGATCCGACGGCCATTCTTGTCGAAAATAACTTTTTCGACGCTTCGTATCTTGCGATACGAGATTGCTCTCCATACAGTTCTTTTGTATGAAGCAATATGGATTCCATGTCCATATTCTCATGCCTCCTCTGATGTTCGTTGTCCATCGAGGCAAGCAGGAGGCATTTGGCCTTCGCGCTATCAATCTCCCAAGTCTTGCGGATTTCCTTATCCGCGACGCTGGAAGTTGGACCAGGGACAGGGGGAGCTTTGGTGGTAAGAAGATACCCCAGCTTGTCATAAGTGATTGCTATCTTGACATTCATGAGCCAATCTTTGTAGTTTGGCCCTGTCAGTTTGTTTTTATCTAGGAGTAACTTAAGTCCAGTCATGTTGATTTGGTCGCTGCAATTAGGAGAGAGAAGAAGAAACACTCAGCATGATGCTCTTGCAAGTTTAGAGTGGTTTTTAGTTTGTCTAAACAGGATGGCTCCTACTGTTTCTTGAATCCCTCCTCAAACCATAAAGGAAGAATTAGCCGGGATCAATCCCACCGCACAATACTTGCTTAACCGTTCAGCCAGGCCGGTGTCGGTACTTCGAGGGAGGTTTTCCAACGCTTTCGCGAAGTTCCTTAATTAAAGAACCTCTTTTCCCTGGGGGCATAGCCCCGCTAACACCTTTCTAGGCACCTACTAGGTTTATAGCATTGATCGATTAGTGAGAAATTTCCCGAGGAGTAGCATATACTCACAGTAGGATCGGGATCCAAATATCATTGCGTGACGAAACTGAAGGAATCCTACCAGAATCATCACACTCCAAATGGTATGCAAATCTAGCAAGTTTCAGTACTTATGAAACTCCCGATGTGGATTTTTGCCCCATGCTCTTATGACCTTGACTTTGGCCAACAAATCATAAGTCACATGTCAAGTTCTGCCCGTCGTTCTCCAGGTTAATTTGAATCCACCCGCACCTACCCTTGACTTTGGCCAACAAGGCAGTACGACTGTTCCAAACCAACGCATCTATCTATGCTGCACATGAATACCCAATAGCTACCAATCACTGTGCCTTGACTTTGGCCAACAAACACAGCTTGAATACTATTGACTATTCATGTGAAACGACGGAGGGCTACGGATGGTTTTGGCAAAACCGTGAACGTAGTGAACTTGATTTGGTCGATGGAACGAGATAGCTTTTAAAAGGAGTGGCTCAAGCTCCGCATTTAAAAGTTGTTTTGAAAAGAACCGAGTGGTTTTTCGAAAGTGTTCCAACGACTTTAACTTGGTTTATTATCTTGCATTAGTTCTTTTAATGCGTGATATTCTTGCATTAGTTCTTTTAATGCGTCCCATCATTTAATCCTACCATTGCAGAAAACAACCAAAATATGACGTACGCTTATGCCATTCGCATTCGCCACGGGGCCCCGTCATTACCCGTTAGGTTACTTAACTAACGACAGAGCGGGGGCTGGGCTAGCGCGTCTGTAAAACATAAGCAACGCCTAAATAATATCATATATAGATATACTGCAATGATAAACATTTCAGATCACAGATAAATACTTTGAATATACTAGCGATCTGTAATTTGTACGAGCCTGTAACAAAAACAGATAACACGGTCGCGGTGAATAGCCAATACCCCACCCAAGACCCCTACGGGTGCGGCAAACTACCCGCCAAGTACCCGAAGCGTAGTAACCTCCCTCATCTCCATGAGTAGGCCACTCGACACTTCGGCATACCCGGTAGTTTGTGCACCCCCTCCATGGGTCTATCCTAGGAGCAAAAACAGTAAAAAGAAATTATACAATGACGGCTACAACCCCGACCCGGTTGTGCGGCCATACAAATAATTATTACATCAATTTACAAATTTACAAGAATTGAAAGAAAAGAAAACTCTCGTCTGACAACCCCCGGCTATTCACCCGCGACAATCCAACATATTTATATACACATTCCAGCACATTACAGATCACAGATTTGTATAACCCCCACTAATCGATATATAGCGATTAGTAGACGTTCAATACAAATATCACATTACAGAAAACCCGTTAGCTCAAGTCTTTTAGAAGTTCGATCAAAAATACGGATTTTCGGGACCCCAAAATAAAATTTTCGTTCTGGAAAATCTGGGTTGAAAATATATATTCTAAAAATCCCAAAATACCCCAATGACCAAACTGCAGAAAAGAAAACCGTTGAACGAGTCAACTCGGCCGCGTTTCCGCGTCGGGAGCGTGCTCCCGCCGCGGAAGCGCGGCGCTTTGATCGTTTCAGCGGCCCAAATTTTTGCAGTATCTTTAAAAAAGCCTGAGTCGATTTTTGGTGTTTTTCAAAAAAGTTTTCCAGCACTTTTAAAATCGACAGAAAGTTTAAAAATCCGGGGTTCGTTTCGGGACTTTTTCGTTGATCGATCTTCTAGTTACTTGCTAACATGTTAGATAGAGTTTAATTAGGCTCTGATACCACTGTAAGTCCATGCTACCTCTCCCGGTACTTTCGGGAATGCGGAATTTGGTAAAAAACGATTTTCTTAAAGATGGTAACATGGACCTATAACCCGGATCTTGGTTAAACATCTATCTAACATCCTAACTAAGAGATTCTAGCTACTCGGTTAGGGGGTTATACCTAGCTTGTCTTGAACTCCTTCTCTTCAAGCTCCGATGGTGGTCCGATGGCTCCTTCTCGTCGTCTCCGTACGCCGAAGATAGATCCACTTGAAAGCTCCAACCTTTAGCTCCTTCTTCGTTCTTTGAAGAAACTAGTTCACTTGGTTTGCTAAACCTAGTGAACTAGAATGAGTAGAGAGGAAATAGAATGGGATTTTATCTATGGTTCTTGATTCTCAACTCATGAGACAAGAGAACCATAGATCAAGAGAGGGAGCAAGAGGTTGAGGGTGAGAGCAAGAGGAGAGCTCAAGAACAAGAGAGAGAATGAGCAAGAAAGAATGAGCAAGTATTTTGTCTCTCACCCTCTCATAATCCAAAGCAATGATAACTCATCATATTAACAAAAGTCTTATGTGATGGTTTGAAGCAACCACAACCATATCATTTCATGCACTCATTTTACACAAATGAGCAAGTAAACAAAAGTCTTTGCCATGAAATGATGGCTATGGTTATCATGATGGTCAACTAGTCAAGCCTAGTCAACCGGTCAACAAGTCAACAAAAGTCAACAAAGTCAACAAGTCAACAAAAGTCAACAAGTCAACAACCATATCACCATAATACTTAATTAATATAATAGTTAATCACATATCATATTCTCATTAGGGTTGAGCATAAAGTCAAATAGTCAACGGTCAACTGTCAACAACCCTAATGAGAATCCGCTGCCTCTGCCTCCCTGTCAACTGTGCATACACACCCGCAACCGCGTTCCGAGGAACACGAATGCAAACTGGATAAATCCAATCCCATAAGGTACACTAGGATCTGGCTTAAACCAAAGCCCGGTAGTGTAAACTGTCCGGACACTGTACGCGCACAAGTGCACGGATGTGACCGAACCCTGTCGTAAAACCATGCGACCTGTCGTAATACCATGCGACCTCTACTCTTTTGCCTAAAGGCGAAAAGCTTTCTGTGTGGGACTCTAAAGACTCGACACTACGCCGGCAGTGGGTTTAACCACAGACCGCAAGCGGCACTAGCTGTGCGTAACGGTCCCCAGGTAATGCCGACAAGAAGACCGACGAGGCGAAACCCATCTGAACTCCTACTGAGCCTGAGTGTGACATTCTCCGTACAGTCCGGTCTGTTCGTCTGATACATCGCATGGCGGGCCTAGGGGGTGGTATACGTCAGTCCCCCAATAGCGGTACAAGTCGTGCCGGAGCGAAGCCCAAAACACCCTGAGATAACACTGGAAACCTACCAGTATATCTCGTTTGCCCTGGCCAGGGACTACTCGTGTAATGGCTCTCCTAGACACAGCGCGATGTCAACCCCCAATACCGGGAGAGACGAATCCTGTCTAACCGTCACTGCCTCCAAGTGCTTCGGGACTGCACCCAACCACTACCTGTTTGCACGACTCCTTTGAGCCGTGGTAGGGTAGTGATCAAAGTACAGTGGGAACACACTCGAGGCGGAATGACAGTGTCAAGTCAGCGGACTAAGCTGTACTCATGTCACCTGGGAACTGATAACTGACGATAGGTATAATACCAACTAGTCAGTTCCCGACGAGTCCTGTCCAGTGTACCCGTAACCTAACGAGCACCCGCATACTATCTCAAGTACGACGTACTAACGGCTGTGGGACAGACCATCTCCCACACTGGGATGAGAAGCGCATGCGCTGGTCTACTCTGGAGTATCGATGCCCTGTCTCGATAGTCCTGCGACCAGGGACCTGCATAAGGATGTGCTTATAGATTACCCAGCCCCACTAGTATGACGGCCATCACATCGCTGATAATCAAGCAAAGATCCTAAGGGCTCTACTAATGTGTATAGGCGATATACAAAAATAAACACATGTACACATTGAAGTAGAAACAAACCAAGTAGCATACTACTATTTTGAGCAAGATTGTATATACAAGGTGAATATCCCAAGCATCCATTAAGTAATATACAAACCAGTATGATACAGTAATGGCCTCTAGGGCATATACACTAACAGGAAGGACTTTCTTGCTCGACATGATAGTATGCTATCTGGTTGTACTTTATCTTAACATGTACTCTGATTGTCTCTATATTACATATTGATAAAGCCCATAGGATATGTACTCGACTACTGGGACTATGATGAGATCATACTAGTGGGGTCACAGTAGTCAACGAGTACATCCTATAACTGTTCCTAGTCGAGGGTGTATCGAGACAGGGCATCGATGCACCAGAGTAGACTAGCGTATACGCATCTTGACCCATATGATGGGTGATGGATGATCCCATATCCATTGGTGTTTGACATCAAGGATGGTGTACGAGTGCTCAGTGGAGACTGGGTACACTGGACGGATTCGCCGAGAACTCCCAGATGGTATTATACCTCACGTCAAATGGCAGTTCTCCGGTGTCACTGGTACAGAGTAGTCTGTTGACCCGAGATCGTCATAGAGTCTTGTGTGATTCCTACTGTGCTTTGATTTCCATCATACCACGTCCAAGAGGGCGTGCAAAAAGGTGGCTTTTGGGTACAGTCCCGAATCACATGGAGGCAATGAGCGATAGGAGGGGATTCGTCTCTCCCGGTATAGGGAGTTGATGTTGTGCTGTGTTCGATTGGCCATAACCGGAAATCCCTGGCTAGGGTTGCTGAGATTTACTGGTAAGTGTTATCAGTAGTTTCTCGAACTATTATAGACCTCATATCGACACGACTTATCGAGCTACTGGGGTCTGACGTCTACCACCCCTAGACGAGATATGCGACATATCAGACGACGAGACCGGACTGTACGGGAGTGTTACTGATTGGATTCACAGGAGAATGTACAGGCTTGCTTGTTGATCTTCTAAGCGCTCAATACCTGGGTGGCTGTTACGTTTTGCTGACCGCTTGCAGATTGTGGGTGTTTGATATGATCATCACCTACTGCCGGCGTATTGATGATTCTTTAGAGTCCTACACAGAGGTTTCTTGGCTCAGGCAAAACGAAGTAGGAGCACATATGTGATATATGCGGGACCGAGGATAATGCGATATGTGATACCGTATTGGATTCTCGCGATATGAGATATTGGCCGGGTATATGTGATATAGCCGGGTCATCGTATTAGTCGGTTATATGTGATATAGCCGGATTGTCGGATCAAGTGTTGATTCGATAATTTAATGTATAATAATATATATGATATATTAAATTACATTAACTAATATTAGCTCACTAAAAGATTCTTTTTCTCACTCGGGTAATACATTGATATATATGCGATATATGGTAATTGTATTATTTCCTTTTGTTACAAAATATATTGTATATGTGATATATAATATTGTAACATGATATGATAACTAATGCAACATGTTTAGTAGAGATTAAACAAGATTAGGGTTTGATTTGGGTTAATAGATGATTCTAGAAGGTTTAGTTTTGTTTTGTGAAAGATATTTTGTTATGACTCATTCCTTGACCTAACCCAAAACCTAACCCTAGTTAATTCTCTACATGGGTTTAATTGACCATGGTTGCATTAATCATCATATTTATCCTTTCATTATTCATCACAAAAGGTTTCATGTTGAATGTTCATCTTCTTCCTTCTTTCTTTCATAGAAAAAGCTTTCTAGCTTTTTCAAGGTGATGAAAAATGAGTGAGTAAATGAAAATAAAAGAGAGCAAAAATCCTACTTCATCATCCTCATCTACCCTTGCCATTTAGATGAGGGTGTTCACATCATTTTATGAGTGTTAGCTTGTGTTAATGAAACTTCAAGGTAGATCATCAATGTTATCGAAGATCGGAAGCAAGACTGCATCTTTCCCTTCGTGGAACCTCTCGAGAGTCCGGAACACGATGATCGCAGTGAAAGGACCTCAACACGGAGCTTATGAAGTGAAGGACCGGATCTACAAAGGTTGTAATCCCTCTCACTTAGTGTTAATGTGTTTAACATGCTAGTTTTCGCGTAAACTCTAGTATAAAGATCTTGTTACGGGTTGTTCGGCACGGCTAAAATTTTAATCGGGCATGGTTGATGCCTTGTAGAACCTTGTGAGCGTGCCTAGCAACCCTACAGTGGTATCAGAGCCATGCTAGAGCTTTAGGCAAAGTCTGAGCGAAATTTAAAGTCCGATCGAACCCCGAAACCCTAATTTGAACCCTTCTCTGGACATTTTCTTAAAATGTGATTTTTTATGAATTAAAAATTCTCATAAAATAGAGCTGGAATAACTAAGAATTACTGTGAAGTACGGTCCATTAACTCAATTATATGACCGCGGAACCGCGGCCAAACCAAGGGTTTGGCCGAGGTTCCGCGGCCAAAATTTTGAATTAGTCTCTGGAACTTCATATATTTATTCTTAGGTCCTTTCTTGTCATTTTTTTCTAGGAATTTTTTAATTCCACTCAAGTGTTGAGTTTTCTTGGGTTGTATTGGGGACTCGTTGATTCGATCGGATAATTTAACTTCGTTTAGTTTTGTCCGGGTAATTTTTAGAAACTGTTAAAAAGTTCGAACGGATATCAATAACTCACTTTTTCCCCTGTCGGAAAATTTTCAAAAGTTGGATTTTTTCCCGTGTTTGAAACTTTCATAAAGTCATGCAAGTAACGCGGTGGACCCTCTAGAAGATAACAAACCTTAACTCGATTATGTGACCGTCTTGAACTGCCTATAAACCTTAAGGTTTAGGGCAGTACGGCGTGCCACATGTGAGGCGTTGGCTTGACCCTTCTACGGCTGGACTATTGTGTTAGTTATATGTATGCCCTAGAGGCCATTACTGTACATTGGATGTATATTGTAGTGGATGCTGGGACATATATAGGTAGGACTTTCTTGCTCGACATGATAGTACGCTATCTGGTTGCTCTTTATCTTAACATGTATACTTTCTGTCTCTCTGTTACATGTTGATAAAGCCCTTAGGATGTGTACTCGACTTCCAGGACTGTGATGCAGATCATACTAGTGGGGCCTGGGTAGTCAATGAGTACATCCTTCAATCTTCCTAGTCGTGGGAATATCGAGACGGGGCATCAATATTCCAGAGTAGACTAGCGTATATCTTCTCGACCCAAGTGATGCGCGATGGATGATCCCATATCCATTGGTGTTTGACATCAGAGATGGTATGCGGGTGCTCAGTGGAGACTGGGTACACTGAACGGACTCGCCGAGAACTCCCAGATGGTATTATACCCCACGTCAGATGGAAGTTCTCTGGTGACACTGGTAAAGCTTAGTCTGTTGACCCAAGATCGTCATAGAGTCTTGTGTGTCTACCACTGTGCTTTGATTTCCACCCTACCACGGCTCTACTGAGTCGTGGAAACTGGTGGTTTTTGGGTACAGTCCCGATTCACATGGAGGCAATGAGCGATAGGAGGGGATTCGTCTATCCCGGTATTGGGGGTTAATGTTGCGCTATGCTCGACTGGCCATAACAGGAAATCCCTGGCCAGGGTTGCAGTGATATACTGGTAAGAGTTATCAGTAGTTTCACGAATGTTATAGACCTCAAGTCGGCATGACTTATTGAGCTACTGAGGTCTGACGTTTACCACCCCTAGGCGAGATATGCGACATATCAGACGAACAGACCGAACTGTACGGTAAGTGTTACTGGTTGGATTCACAGGAGTGTGAGCGGGCATGCTCGTCGATCTTCTTATCGCTCAATACCCGGGTGGCCGTTACGTTTAGCAGACCGCTTGCGGCTTGTGGGTGTTTGATATGATCATCACCTGCTGCCGGCGTATTGACGAGTCTTTAGAGTCCTACACAGAGGTTTCCTGGCTCAAGCGAAACGAAATAGGAGCGCATATGAGATATGTGCGGGACCGAGAATAATGCGTGTACGTGATACCGTATTCTATTCTCGCGATGAATGTATCAATTGGTTGTATGCGATATAACCTAGTTATCGAATCAAGGATTGATTCGATAAGCCGATACATTGAATATTAGTCGGTCATATGCGATATGACCGGGTCGTTAAATCAAGTGTTGATTTAATGATTTAATGCATAATTATATATTTGATATATTACTTTGCATTAACTAGTATTGGTTCACTTTAATTGGATTTTCTCACTTAATGCACATTGTATATGTGATATATTTTTGTGCACAAGATTGTATCATGTTTGATGATACATGCTAACTTGGGTTTATGTAAAGAATTAAACCATGGTTAGTTAATGGTTAGGGTTTCATTTGATTTACTTATTTAATTATTTATTTATTTTGGAAAAGATAAAGAGAAAATGGTGGCTTTCTTTGTTTGTTGTTGAAGCTTCATGAAGCTTTGACTAAGTGACCATTTTGTCTCATGCTTAACCCTAACCATTCAAACTAACCATAGTCTATTCTCTACACCTAACCATGGTTGGTATATGATAAGTATTCATATTATTTTCTTTTTGAAAAATAATCATCATATTTTTTTTCTTCATCTTCTTCTTCTTCAACAAAGGAAGAAAGCTTGCCTCCATCAATGGCAACTTGAGAAAAAGAGTGAGAAATCCAATTCTAAAGTGAACCCACCTCATATTTCTTCATCCTCTACCTCTTGCCAAGTAGTATAGGGTGTTTTCTTCACAAGTTTCATGACTTGGAGAAGTTGGAGTTTGATCTTGAGTTGCCTCGATGTAGATCATCTTCGGCATCAAAGTCGACGACCTAGCCCGCCCATTTCTCCGATGAAGCTGATGCTAGAGTCATGGATTCGATTTGGACAGCGGAGGGACGTCATCACGGAGCCTAGGAGGTGGAGGACCGGATCTACAAAGGTTGTAGCTTCTTTCCTTTAAGTTAAAGTTGTTTACTTCCTTCGCATCACCTATAAATCTAGTTAACGATCCGTATTAGGGTTTGTAGGCACATGGAAAATTTTGAATTAGCCATGTTTGATCACTTGCGAGACCTCATTAGTGTGCCTAGGAACCCTACAGTGGTATCAGAGCCTAGCTAGAGCCTTAGGCGATGCGTAGACGGAGTTTGAAGTCCGATCGAACCGAAACCCTAACTCCAAAATGCTCTCTGGACATTTTTCAAAAACTGGGTTTTTCCCAGATTAAAAATATTCAGAAAACTCAGCAGGAATATTTAGGAGTTACTGTAAAATTCGAGAGGCTGATTCCATCAAACCGCCGCGGTTCCACAGCACGAGCATGGCTCGTGCGGCGGTTCCGCGGCCTTACGGTCTCATCTCCCGTTATTTTTGGCACAGTAATTTCTATATTTGGGTGCTGTATTTTCTGGAAATTTTTAAATCTTACTCAAGAGTTGAGTTTTCTGGGTTGTATTGGGGACTCGATGTTTCGATCGGATTGTCTAATTTTGTCAGTGTGCTTTTCCGGATAATTTTAGAATATGTTAAAAAGTTCGACCGGATATAAATACCCACTTTTTCTCCTGCCGGGAAATTTCCAATTGTTGGACTTTTCCATAGTTTAATGACGTTCTAAGTAGTGCAAGTAATGCGATGGTCCCTCTAGAAGACAACAAATCTTAACTCGATTATGTGAACGTCTTGAACTGCCCTTTGAACCTTAGGGTTTGGGGCAGTACGGCGTGCCACATGTGAGGCGTTGGCTTGACCCTTCTACGGCTGGACCGTTGGTACTGAGGCACGAACTGAATGTTTTAAGACTTATTTCATGTGTTGAGCTGTATCGGGAAAACTTGGGTGTTCGATTGTTCGATCGAAAAGTTTAACATTTTCTATTTATCCGGAATGTGATACAATATTTGGAATTCACAAGTAGTTATGAGATAACTGAATGAATGTTATAAACATAGCAGTTTAGTCTCACTTGATCGGTTGCCATGGAATTTTGATGTGATCAAAAGTCCGTCGCAATCAAGTAGCGTACGCGGATACTCGCCGGGTAAACTTAATAGACAGCCTCGCCCCATAGCCCCGACCAAGTGACTGTAGGAGAACCCCGTCGCTGAAAGCATCCGTTCGGGTGCTCGCGGCAGCGGTGTTCCGCCTTGATGCACTTTGTCGACGGCGTCGGGGGTGCGGCCGTCCACTAAAGTTTGCGACGAGCATTCGATCAGGATGTCGGGAATCTTGTTGAATTACCCGACTTGATATTGAAAAGAGTTTTCGATAATGTGACTAAAATGCGGGGTTTATAATTGTTAGGCATGCGATGTCTAAGGAATTCATTTGATTAGGCATGCGATGTCTAAAGAGGCTGCGGATTCCAACTGTTGTAGTTTTACACTTTCTTTTATATGACCGTAAGTGTAATATGTCATATCGCCGGTTTCGTTGCTATATGTCAACGACGATTGGGATACGCATGTTTACTTACGTTGATGACATGTGTTGTTATGTGTTGCTGGATATGTTATATTGGATCGTCGTGTTCGAATAGCCGGGGTTTTTTTATGTGAGATGAGTGTTTTTCATTTTCATTCATGTAAAAACTTGTATGTAATATTCTTTTATTGGGGCACTTCCAGGTTGCGGATGATGTCACCATTTGTATATTATTTACTTTTCCGCATTAGGATAGACCCAAGGAGGGGAGCACAAGTAACCGGGTTCGAGGGTCCAGTGGGAGACAAACTCGAGGAGTTGAGTCCGGGTCTCCTAACCCTAGAATTGGTAGGGCTGCTTGCCGCTCTCGTAGGGGTCTAGGGGTGTGGGATTGGCTATTCATCACGACCGTGGAATCCGTGTTTTATACTGGCTCGTATTGAAAACACGGACGTCCTAGTATATCCAATGTTTCATATGATACTTTCTGCTGCGTTATCTGTGATGTGATCATGTGATTTGTTCAGATAGATATATTATATAGCATATATGATATATTATATAGACGTTGCTTATGTTTTACACCCGCGCTAGCCCTGCCTCGTTTTGGCGTTAGTTACCTAACCTAACGGTGCAGACGGGACATCTAGGCGAATGCGGATGGCATAAGCGTACGTTATATTTATCTGTGATGTTTAGGTGGACTTAAATGATGGGATGTTCATTAATGAGATTAATAAAAGAAAATAAACCAAATTGATATTGTGGAATCGAATTTCAAAATAAAAACAGGTAGCTACAGTTCTTGCTTTGCATAGCGGTGTTCCTTGTAGAACATCCTGCACCTTATTCGATAAGGAAAGACCGAGATCCCTTCACCGGGAGTGACTCCTTTAGCAATAACTGGCAGATGCTACACACTCGGTTTGTATTTTGATTGCTTCTATAGTTTCTGCTTTGCACAGTGATATATATGATATATCCCGCACCTCATTCGACGAGGAAAGGGCCGACGATCCCTTCACCGGGAGTGACCCCTTTAGCAAAACTAGAAAAGCCTCAAAAACATTCCATTTAAAAACCATTTGATTCCGCAACGAGATCAAGTTCAAAGCGTTAAAGGTTTTCTTAAAAACCATTCGCAACCCTCCGTCATTTTAGGAAGTAGAGTACTTAGTATTCGTGCTATGTTTGTCGACCATAGCCGAGGCGCAGTGTGCGGTAGCTAAGTGATGTCTTCCTACACAGCATATGATGCGATTAGTTAGGACAGTCATATGGCTTTGTTGACCTTAGCCAAGGGTCATGTGGGTGGGTCTAATTAATCACGAAATGACGGGTAGAACTTGACTAGTACCTATGATTTATTGACCTTAGCCAAGGTCATAGGTGCTAGGGGTAAAAATCCTTATCGGGAGTTTCAAGTGTTGAAATTTGCAATGAGATTGCATACCTTCTATGTGATAGTTGGATCCCGATACCCACTGCGAGTAATTGTTACTCCTGGGAGAGTTTTGCACTTTACAATTAGCCGATCAAGTAGGTGTCTAGAAAGGTGTCAACGGGGTTACGCCTCTGGGAAAACGAGGTTTACTGTAATTAGGTCCGTGCGAAAGCACGGGGAACCTCCCTCAAAGTACCGACACTGGCCTGGCTGAAAGATTGGCGAACTTGTAGAGTGTAATTAATCCCGGCTAGTCTTTCCTTTTAAGGTTTGAAGGAAAATTTGATAAAAACAGTGGGAGCCATCCTGATTAGATAAAATATATAACCAATCTAATCTTGCAAGAGCACACGCAGAGTGTTTTCTTTTCTCTCTCTCCAGGTAGCGACCATATCACGCCTTAATCAAGATAATAATATGGATGTATTGACCGAACCCGCTTGTTATACTGAGCAGGGGAACGTTCGTCCCGCTCCAACTTATAATTGTTATAAGACAGAGCAGGAAATATGGGACCAGAATTCCTATGCCGCCCAAACGAAGAAAGTGCATGAGATGCATCTCCTTCGGGTTTGTTCATTATAAAGAACTGTTTCTCAGTATCCTCTGCATTCTAGGTATTTGATACTGGATCAGGATCCCAGATATGTAATCTGTTATATAGGGCTACAAAAGGGTAGAAAACTGAGAATGGGTGATAAGTTTCATGAGACAGAAAACGGGGCAAGTGTTGCAGCCAAGTCTGTTGGTCACTGTCACCCTGTATTACCAGTACATTAATTCTGAACAAATGCTATTAGATACCGAACCTGATATACAAAATCATATCAGTCTCTTTATTAGTAAAGAAGGATATAATTTTGTATTGATGGATAATGTTTTGAACATTTCCTATTTCAAAAGTTGATCAGTTCAGGCACGTTATCTAAAAGCATTGACGTTCTAAATCAAACTACAGTTCCTAGTATACAGAACACACACAAGAGGAAGAGTTCAGAAATGAACAAATCCTTCTTAAGGTATTGTAGACTAGGTCATATCAATGCGACCCGATTAGCTGAAGTTACATTTTAGATGCATATTTAAATCAGTTTGAATTTACATCTTGTGAAACTTGTCAGTCATGTCATAAAGATTAAATGACCACAGCTCTGTTTATTGGAAACAGAGAAAGAGTTAATGAACTCTTGGGACTGATACATGATGATGTATGTAAGGTCTCATGTCTACACATGCCAGGACCGGTTCTTTGTACTTCATTATATTCTCTGATAATCTCTCAAGATTCAGACATATGTTCCTGTTGAAACATAGTCCCGATGTTTTAGAGATATTCACAGAATATAAGTTAGAAGTAGAGAACCAATACAGGTATAAGTATTATGTCCTATGATAAGATCAGGGAGGAGAATACTTGTGCATGGCATTCCTGGACTATTCTAAAGGAGAATAAGATTCTATCTCAGTATTACTCCTCTGAATACACCACAGCACAACGGTGTATCGGGGCGGAGCAATCACACAATATTAGATATGGTGTGCTCTATGATGAGTATTACTGAGTTACCTATTTCCTTTTGGGGTTGTGCACTTATGAAGTTGCATACCTATTGAATAGGGTTCGATTCAAATCAGTGCCTACCACTCCATATAAGATATGGTATGGGAAGAGCCTATCTCTTAAGTAAGTTAAGATTTGGGATTGTCCGGCCTGTGTCAAAAGCAAAATTCGGACAAAATCGAGGCAAGGTCAGTTCTGTAGAACTGGAAAGGTTCCAGCTATGCAAAACTGCAGCTGATGATTTGACAGAACCAAAGGATTCAATAGTTTCCGACGAATCTCAGCCTCTCCGCCGATTTGGTAGGGTTTCTCATCCGCCTGAGAGATACTTCGGTTTCTCGATGACAGTGGGAGCGAGGATTGAATCATGAGATGATGACCCAACTGGATTCAAGCAGGCCATCGAGAGTAGGGACTCTGTAAGAATGGCTGGATGCTTAGCGATCTGAGATGGAATCCTTATACACCAACAAAGTATGGACTTTGGGTGCTATATTTGAAGGGTTAATCCCCATCAGGAGCAAGTATATCTTGAGAAGATTACTTGGTGTAGATGGAAAAGTTGAGACTTTCAAAGCTAGACTTGTTAAAGGTTTTCTTCATTGACCAGGTGTGGATAATGATGAAACCTTTTCTAGGGACTATGCTTAAGTCCATCCAGATCCT
This sequence comes from Agapanthus africanus, assembly GCA_030015575.1. Classification (NCBI taxonomy): domain Eukaryota; kingdom Viridiplantae; phylum Streptophyta; class Magnoliopsida; order Asparagales; family Amaryllidaceae; genus Agapanthus; species Agapanthus africanus. Next base: position 314,407,346 of record CM057337.1, read on the forward strand.
ACTTGCCATTGCTACATACAATGACTACGATATCTGGTGGTTGGGTGCCATGACTACTTTTCTAAATAATGATTTAGAAGAGAACGTCTTTAAGAACACAACCAGAGGGCTTCGTAAACAGTGGGAGCAGCGGAAACGTGTGCAAGTTGCTTTACATAATAAAGCAAGCATCGCGGAGTTGGAACGTCTGTTTTGATGTGATAGTCGAAGTGTTTGACTTCATCAAAATGGTAGATGAACCTTGTATATACAAAACGGTAATAGAGAGTAAGGTGGCCATCCTCGTATTGCACGTGGACAACATACTCTTGATAGGAAAGGAGTTTCCTATACTACGCTCGGTCAATCTCCGCTTATCACAAAGATTCTCCAATAGGATCAAAGTGATACCTCCTAAATCCTGAGTTTTCATCTATGAGATAGATGTAATTGTGTAACACCTTGGATTTCCGTTTGATTGCCTTTCGTGATAATTAGTGATCGTATGTGTTAGTATAAGTATGTGTTTATTGGATTATTAGTTAGTTAGTAGTGTTAGCATCATTTTCCTTGTGTAGTGTACACTTGCACACTTTGACATTTTTGAGACTTAGGGTTTTGGTTGCATGTAACCATTTTTCTTGTGTTGCATGGTTGTTATTTTTCCCCACCCATTTTTTTTCTATCAAGTCAAACCCTTTTTTTATAATTCAACTTCTTTTTTAAATAGAAATGGGAGGTATGGTGGTTAGGTGAGCACTTTTGACTTGGTTGACCCTTGTTTTCTCTCTCACTTCATTTTCTTTCCCCTCATTTTCTGAATTCAGCAGAGAAAGCAGCAGCAACATTAGTGTTTTCTTCATCCCCTCTTCTCTTTTCACTTCCCAATTGATTCATGCTTAAACCCTACACAAATCAACATGTTTCCTTCACAAAACCTTAGTAAAAAGTGAGTTCTTGTGGTGTTTGAGGTAGATCTGCACACTTGAGGGGGGAGGCTGAAACCCTTGGTGTCTCTAAGGTCATTTGGAGGTATAAATCTCAATCCTAGCACCCAATTTTCATAACTTGCATGTTTAGTTTAGAAATATCATATTTTTAGGCCTTTTTAGTGCTATTGAAAGGGGTTTAGTGTTAATATGTTAAATTTGTGTTGTTGTGGCTTGATTAGCTTGTTAATAAGTTATTAGTGTGGGATTAAACCTAGGTTTGTTTCAGATTTCATCAAAATACCATAAAGTCCCATTTTTGTGCAAAATGTATAATTTGAACTTATAAAGGCACTGTAGGAAATCTGCTACTACCCGAGACTTTTCAGTAGAAATCTAGATATTACTGCAGCATGTATGGGGAGAATTGAGTGCACCAACCAAACCTGGGAACCCAATTCCCAAGTCTGGCCGCCAATTATTGCATTCTGGCCGCAAATTGCGGCCAGATAGGGAAGATTTGGGTTGGGGTTTGGGGTGTGGGTCTCTGCTTGTATGTGGGTTATTTTGGTATATTTAGTTTTGCAATATCTTTCCTGTATCAAAATCTGGGGTAGAATACCTATTTTCCCGTATTTTCAAACTTTCGCGACACGCGTGATACGTGTGTGTGGGTTTTGGGTTTCTGCGTATCGCGACGCGTCGGAGTGATTTCAGACACGTAACCACACGTTTTAGCGTATCGCACACACGCGCGCTTGGTTCGCGACACGAGTTACTGGTTCGGCTTAAATGTCGCGTTTCTGTGATTTCAAGCTTACGTGTGATATATTGTGTAATTATAGGTTCGCAGGCGAGTACAGCGGACGCCGCGCAGGAGGGGAAACAGGATGTTGGCTATACCTAGTGGGAGGCTACGGTGAGTAGATTTCACATCTACGGGGATATCGCCCGCATGGCGTTCTACGTCAGGGCTGATAGGACCTTATAGCGTTCCTTATATATATATTGCATGTTCATGGTTACTAGCTAGTGCATTGCATACCTACTACACACATCACATTAGATCATTGCATTGTAGCTTATCTATATATGACATGACTTGATACTCATATTTGATACCTATATCACATTGGATCATTGCATTGTAGCTTATCTATATGTGACATAACTTGATACTCATACTTGATGCACATATCACATCACAATTACTTGTATTATTGGTTGAGATTTCATGTGATTTCTGGATTTGGGAACCGTGGCCTTTTCAAATAAGTAATCATTTAAAAACCCGGTTCCCTTGATATGATATTTTGGGGCGCCGCCCCGTGTTTTCTCGGTGCTAGAGGATGTACTGAGAGAGGGCTGACCCGGAATGACGGATGCCCGATGGATTGATATAGGGCTGACCCGGAATGACGGATGCCCGATGTATTGAGAGAGGGATGACCCGGACTGACAAATTCCCGATATATACTTTGATATAGGGCTGACCCGGAATGACGGATGCTCGATGGATTGATATAGGGCTGACCCGGAATGACGGATGCCCGACGTATTGAGAGAGGGATGACCCGGACTGACGGATTCCCGATATATACCTTGAGAGAGGGCTGACCCGGATTGACGGATGCCCGATACAGGATGTTTTGCGTGTCGATGCTAGACACGAGTATTTATGATATTTGGGTGCCGATGTTGGGCACTCGGGATTCTCAGGGATATACAGGATATGAGGGCCTATGGAGTACCGACGTTTGGGATGTTGGAATTTGTGGTGCATACATACATATGTAGTCCACCTTGATACTTCATGTAGATACTATATTCCCATGCTCAGCATTTATTATCACATCTCATCCTGTAGTTATATCACCTGATAGAGGACTTGCATTATTATTATGCATACTGCTTACCTCGCATTGATATCATCTGCTGGCATTTGTTAGAGTAGCGTAGTACGTGCATGCTCGCGATTACCTTTATATGTTATCTCTATTCACGAGTTGGCAACTCACCCCCGTTGTGCCACAGTGTTTGCAGGTTGCCCTTCGGAGTAGTCGCGGCAGGCTGTTTGCATCTTTTGGCACAGATACCCCCATAGCTGGTGTACTAGCTCTTTTGCTGATAGGTGGGTTTTGCGCGGTATCTGTTTATCTTTCTGTATGTACATTGTTGTATCTAGTATTCTCCATCTACCATGTATGTATTTGACTTAGAAACAGTGTGAGGACGATGTTGTATTATCTTGTATTCTGGTGTCGAGCTCGTTGTGAGCCGGCTGTACTTGCAGTTTATTCTATCTGTGATGTTCCCACTTGTGGATCTTGATCTTCGCTACGGCGTCGTATATTGTTTTCTTGGAGATTGTTTACTTAGTTTTCTTATCATGTTAGTAAATGCTTTCCTTTAAAACTTATAACACTCTATACTTTCACTGGTTTGATTTCTGGGTTTTCGGTTCACTTAGTCGCGTGGCGTCTATAGACGTTACGTGGTTAAGTGCCGGTCACGGGCCAAACTTTGGGTCGTGACAAAGTTGGTATCAGAGCGTAAGTTTTACCTTTCGGAGTGTAGGACGACCCTGGTATGATGGAGTAGGTAGCTGCGGCAGGGTAGCGTAGCATGTGTATGTTCCGCGGCATACTCACGACACGGTACTCCTCCTACGCGACCTTAGGACTTGTTGATTTAAAATTCCTCTTTGAGTATATACATTCTTGCGATTCGATTTCCGTATCCTTATCGAATCCTGTTGTTTGCTGATAACCAATATGCCGCCAAGGACTACGAGGGCACAGAGAGCGGCCGCGAGGGCCGATGTTCGAGTTGATTCATCTGAGACAAGGACTAATTCGAGTAGTACTCCTGTTGCACCAGGACAGATTGTTTCCCCTACGGCAGCTCAGGTCGCTAGACTAGTGGTAGAGATGCAGGGCCTTTGCCAGGCGATGAGCTCATTGATAGAGGTCGTTCGAGCGCAGCGACAGATGGTTGCCACCCCTGTTACCCAGTTGTTCCTGGCGATCATCATGCAGTATTCCGTCCCCTACATAGCACCGGTGGAGGCAGCTCCCGTGTACGAGACACGTCTTCCAGAGACTGTGAGAATTCCGGAACAGTTGAGGAATCATACTGGTATACCAGCCCAGAGCAGAGGCTTAGGACGAGGACAGTCGTTTGGCTTCCATCCCCAGGCAGGACGGCATTCAGCGCGTAGGTGTTTACGATGCGGAAGCCTTCAACACCTCATCAGGCAGTGTTTCTTCACAGCACGTCAGGGTCGTGTTCTGAGGCGTCGTGGACGCGAAGGGTTTACACAGAGGGGTTAGGCTAGTAGAGAAGGAGTTCGGTCAGTCGCAAATGAAGGACAGGCCCAAGTTTTCGCTTCGACTCATCGGGACGCGCGGGTGTCCGATGCTGCGGTTTCAGGTACTCTTTCAGTTTGTCCTTTGTTGCACACGTATTGTTTGATCGGGATCCTTGTGCTCATATGTTTCCACGTACCCGTATGTATCCACACACCTTGTGCTGAGTTTGAGTAGAGAGTCCGGTTTGCTTGGTCAACCGCTAGTTGTGACTACTCCTGCGGGAGAGTCGTTTGTAATTAGGCACGTGTTCCGATCCTGTACCGTCCGTATCGGCGAGAGAGAGTTGCCGGTCGTTTCGATCCTTCATGAGATGTTGGACTTCGACGTTCTTTTGGACATGGATTTAGTTAGCCACGTGCTATGCTTCTGTTGACTGCCGCGAGAAGACAGTTCGATTTTGTTTTCCCGGCAAGTCGGTTGTTGTTGTGTTGGGGGACCGTAGTGCCACCCCTCACGGTGTGAATTCTTCTGTTCGCGCTGGACAGCTTTTGCGGAAGGGATGTCAGGGATTTCTCGCATATGTTTGCGATACTAGGGCTATAGAGGTTCTTTTGGATCAGGTTCCGGTTGGTAGCGAGTTTCCTGATGTGTTCCCTGACGAGCTTCCTGGACGACCGCCCGAGCGTGATAATTCTTTCTGCATTGATTTGGTTCCTGGTACGGGACCTATTTCGGTACCGCTTTATTGGATGGCCCCGGCGGAACTTAGAGAGTTGAAGGGTCAGTTGTAGGATACTTCTCGAGGATCGATTTACGATCGGGCTATCATCAGCTGCGGGTTCGACAGGAGGACATTCCCCGGACAGCCTTCCGTACGCGCTACGGCCATTATGAGTTTTGGTGATGTCGTTCGGACTCACCAACACGCCAACAGCATTTATGGATTTGGTGAACCGTATTTCCGGCCGTATCTTGATCTGTTCGTTATGGTGGTTATTGACGATATCTTGGTGTATTCTCGGAGTAGAGAGGAGCACGAACAGCACCTGCGGATCACACTGCAGACCTTGAGGGAGCATCAGCTTTTCGCTAAATTCTCCAATTTTGCCTTCTGGCTAGATAGTGTGGACATCTTGGGGCACGTGATTACACGAGATGGTATATGGTTGACCCGAGGAAGGTTGAGGCAGTTCGGAGTTGGTCTAGACCCACGTCAGTGACGGAGATTCGCAGCTTTCTAGGGCTGGCAGGCTATTACCGGCGATTCGTGCAGGACTTCTCTAGCTTTGCTACACCTTTGACCGGGTTGACCGGGAGGGAGTTCGCTTCAATTGGACGGAGGAGTGTGAGCACAGTTTCCAGCAGCTACGGGCTCTACTGACTACGACACCAGTGTTATCATTGCCTTCGGGATCAGACGGATTTGTGGCCTACTGCGATGCTTCACGAGTAGGGTCGGGGTGCGTTTTGATGCAGCATGACAGGGGGATTGCGTATGCTTCACGGCAATTAAAGAGACATGAGCAGAATTACCCTACTCATGATCTGGAGATGGCTGCAGTGGTCTTTGCACTCAAGATCTGGCGACATTATCTGTATGGAGAGTCGTGCCAGATATTCACCGACCACAAGAGCTTAAAGTACAGATTTCAGTAGCGAGACCTGAACCTTAGACAGCGCCGATGGATGGAGTTAGTGAAGGACTACGATTGTGAGGTCTTGTATCACCCGGCAGGACTAACGTTGTGGCTGATGCTTGAGCAGGAGGCCCGGGGGTAGTCTATCCTGTTTGAGTACAGTACAGAGGCAGTCGTCGGCAGATTGGCAGATCTTATGCGACAGCCGGGTGCAGTTCGAGTTTACGCCGACCGGAGGACAGATTGCGCATGTTCATGCACGCCCACAGTTGCTTGACTGTATACAAGAGGCACAGCACAGCGATGACCGCTGTTCAGAGATCAGGACACAGATGGGACATGGCAGATTTTCCGAGTTCGTGATCGATGATCAGGGGATACTACGAGTTGGAGCTAGACTGTGCGTACCAGATGCAGAGGGATTGCGACGCGAGATTCTTGAGGAGGCACATCGATCGGTAAATAGCGTCCATCCCGGTTCCACCAAGATGTATCATGAGATGAGAGATGTTTACTGGTGGGACGGAATGAAGAGGGACATTGCAGATTTTGTATCGAGATGCCCGACTTGTCAGCAAGTCAAGACTAAGCACCCGAGGCCGCGGGAGAGCTACAGCCGTTACCCATTCCGGAGTGGAAATGGGAACAGATTTCGATGGATTTCGTGGTGGTTCTGCCCAGGACTAGTCGGGAGTATGACCCCATCTGGGTGATCGTGGATCGTTTGACGGAAGCGGCTCACTTCCTACCGGCGAAGACGCCTTCCGGTTTTGCCCAGTATGCCAGATTTACATTGATGAGATTGTACGACTGCACAGAGTTCCGACATGCATTGTGTCCGATAGGGGCACCCAGTTTATCAGCCGGCTATGGCAGAGGCTTCAGGAGGCTTTGGGCACTCGTTTGAGTTTCAGCACAGCGTTCCATCCGCAGACCGATGGACAGTCAGAGCGGACTATTCCGACTCTCGAGGACATGCTCGGAGCATGCGTTTTAGACTTCGGAGGTAGCTGGGATCACCATTTGCCCTTAGTAGAGTTCTCCTACAACAACAGCTACCAGGAGACCATTCAGATGGCACCGTTTGAGGCTCTTTATGGGAGGAGATGCAGATCACCCACCTGTTGGACGGAGCTCAGTGAGAGCAGTATCTTAGGGCCACAGGTTGGGGAGGAGACAACAGCGAAGGTCCAGTTGATTCGCGATAGGACGAGAGCAGCCAGAGTAGGCAGAGATCTTATGCGGACCGTCGTCAGCGCAGGCTTAAGTTTTCTGTTTAGGTGATCATGTTTTCTTGAGGGTCTCCCCAGTGAAGGGTGTGATGAGGTTTGGGAAGGAGGGGAAGCTCAGTCCCAGATATGTGGGCCCCATTGGAGATCCTTGAGCGAATTGGTGCAGTAGCGTATCGATTAGCCCTTCCGCCCAGTTTTCCAGACGTGCATCCCGTATTTCATGTTTCGATGCTCCGCAGATATCTTCATGATCCTTCACATGCGATTCAGCACCCGACGATCCAGCTTGAGCGCGACCTTTCTTATGCGGAGCAGCCGACGATGATCTTAGATCGACAAGTGAAGGGATTGAGGTCGAAAGGAATACCGTCCGTCAAGATATTTTGACGTGGCCAGAGCGGCGAGGAAGTCACTTGAGAGACCGAAAGCGAGATGATGAAGAGGTATCCCCACCTTTTTGAAGGTGCGTATAGTTAGATTTTTAAATTCGGGGACCGAATTTCTTTAAGGGGGGTAGATTGTAACACCTTAGATTTCCGTTTGATTGCCTTTCGTGATAATTAGTGATCGTATGTGTTAGTATAAGTATGTGTTTATTGGATTATTAGTTAGTTAGTAGTGTTAGCATCATTTTCCTTGTGTAGTGTACACTTGCACACTTTGACATTTTTGAGACTTAGGGTTTTGGTTGCATGTAACCATTTTTCTTGTGTTGCATGGTTGTTATTTTTCCCCACCCATTTTTTTTCTATCAAGTCAAACCCCTTTTTTATAATTCAACTTCTTTTTTAAATAGAAATGGGAGGTATGGTGGTTAGGTGAGCACTTTTGACTTGGTTGACCCTTGTTTTCTCTCTCACTTCATTTTCTTTCCCCTCATTTTCTGAATTCAGCAGAGAAAGCAGCAGCAACATTAGTGTTTTCTTCATCCCCTCTTCTCTTTTCACTTCCTAATTGATTCATGCTTAAACCCTACACAAATCAACATGTTTCCTTCACAAAACCTTAGTAAAAAGTGAGTTCTTGTGGTGTTTGAGGTAGATCTGCACACTTGAGGGGGGAGGCTGAAACCCTTGGTGTCTCTAAGGTCATTTGGAGGTATAAATCTCAATCCTAGCACCCAATTTTCATAACTTGCATGTTTAGTTTAGAAATATCATATTTTTAGGCCTTTTTAGTGCTATTGAAAGGGGTTTAGTGTTAATATGTTAAATTTGTGTTGTTGTGGCTTGATTAGCTTGTTAATAAGTTATTAGTTTGGGATTAAACCTAGGTTTGTTTCAGATTTCATCAAAATACCATAAAGTCCCATTTTTGTGCAAAATGTATAATTTGAACTGATAAAGGCACTGTAGGAAATCTGTTACTACCCGAGACTTTTCAGTAGAAATCTAGATATTACTACAGCATGTATGGGGAGAATTGAGTGCACCAACCAAACCTGGGAACCCAATTCCCAAGTCTGGCCGCCAATTATTGCATTCTGGCCGCAAATTGCGGCCAGATAGGGAAGATTTGGGTTGGGGTTTGGGGTGTGGGTCTCTGCTTGTATGTGGGTTATTTTGGTATATTTAGTTTTGCAATATCTTTCCTGTATCAAAATCTGGGGTAGAATACCTATTTTCCCGTATTTTCAAACTTTCGCGACACGCGTGATACGTGTGTGTGGGTTTTGGGTTTCTGCGTATCGCGACGCGTCGGAGTGATTTCAGACACGTAACCACACGTTTTAGCGTATCGCACACACGCGCGCTTGGTTCGCGACACGAGTTACTGGTTCGGCTTAAATGTCGCGTTTCTGTGATTTCAAGCTTACGTGTGATATATTGTGTAATTATAGGTTCGCAGGCGAGTACAGCGGACGCCGCGCAGGAGGGGAAACAGGTTGTTGGCTATACCTAGTGGGAGGCTACGGTGAGTAGATTTCACATCTACGGGGATATCGCCCGCATGACGTTCTACGTCAGGGCTGATAGGACCTTATAGCGTTCCTTATATATATATTGCATGTTCATGGTTACTAGCTAGTGCATTGCATACCTACTACACACATCACATTGGATCATTGCATTGTAGCTTATCTATATGTGACATGACTTGATACTCATATTTGATACCTATATCACATTGGATCATTGCATTGTAGCTTATCTATATATGACATAACTTGATACTCATACTTGATGCACATATCACATCACAATTACTTGTATTATTGGTTGAGATTTCATGTGATTTCTGGATTTGGGAACCGTGGCCTTTTCAAATAAGTAATCATTTAAAACCCGGTTCCCTTGATATGATATTTTGGGGCGCCGCCCCGTGTTTTCTCGGTGCTAGAGGATGTACTGAGAGAGGGTTGACCCGGAATGACGGATGCCCGATGGATTGATATAGGGCTGACCCGGAATGACGGATGCCCGATGTATTGAGAGAGGGATGACCCGGACTGACGGATTCCCGATATATACTTTGATATAGGGCTGACCCGGAATGACGGATGCTCGATGGATTGATATAGGGCTGACCCGGAATGACGGATGCCAGACATATTGAGAGAGGGATGACCCGGACTGACGGATTCCCGATATATACCTTGAGAGAGGGCTGACCCGGATTGACGGATGCTCGATAAAGGATGTTTTGCGTGTCGATGCTAGACACGAGTATTTATGATATTTGGGTGCCGATGTTGGGCACTCGGGATTCTCAGGGATATACAGGATATGAGGGCCTATGGAGTACCGGCATTTGGGATATTGGAATTTGTGGTGCATACATACATATGTAGTCCACCTTGATACTTCATGTAGATACTATATTCCCATGCTCAGCATTTATTATCACATCTCATCCTGTAGTTATATCACCTGATAGAGGACTTGCATTATTATTATGCATACTGCTTACCTCGCATTGATATCATCTGCTGGCATTTGTTAGAGTAGCGTAGTACGTGCATGCTCGCGATTACCTTTATATGTTATCTCTATTCACGAGTTGGCAACTCAACCCCGTTGTGCCACAGTGTTTGCAGGTTGCCCTTCGGAGTAGTCGCGGCAGGCTGTTTGCATCTTTTGGCACAGATACCCCCATAGCTGGTGTACTAGCTCTTTTGCTGATAGGTGGGTTTTGCGCAGTATCTGTTTATCTTTCTGTATGTACATTGTTGTATCTAGTATTCTCCATCTACCATGTATGTATTTGACTTAGAAACAGTGTGAGGACGATGTTGTATTATCTTGTATTCTGGTGTCGAGCTCGTTGTGAGCCGGCTGTACTTGCAGTTTATTCTATCTGTGATGTTCCCACTTGTGGATCTTGATCTTCGCTACGGCGTCGTATATTGTTTTCTTGGAGATTGTTTACTTAGTTTTCTTATCATGTTAGTAAATGCTTTCCTTTAAAACTTATAACACTCTATACTTTCACTGGTTTGATTTCTGGGTTTTCGGCTCACTTAGTCGCATGGCGTCTGTAGACGTTACGTGGTTAAGTGCCGGTCACGGGCCAAACTTTGGGTCGTGACAAATTGGATGCTAGGATTCTCACTAGATGTAGTGAGATGGTATCAATCGATCCTGGGGAGAATCACTGGAAGGGTTCCACGGTGATAAAGACGACTGAATGTCAGTCACAGGCATTGTCTTTACTCTCAGTAAAGGGACGGTATGTTGGAAGATTTCCAAGCTAGATACCGTGCCAAGCTAGACGATAAAGGCTGGCAACATCGCTATTAAAGATACTACCAAAGAGGCAGTTTGGGTGTATATTGGTTCATAAGATGAACTAGGTTCCTACCATTGTATAACAATGGAAGTGTGGCTTTGGCCCAGGAACCCCGGTCCCATCAACGTCCCAGACATATTCTGAGGCAGCATCACCTGATCATGGTGATAGATGATCTCCAGGGTGATCGAGGTTAGGAGAGTAGACTTAGAGGACAACACGGCGGATCCACTCACAAAGGCCTTTTCCCAAAGAGAGACTTTTACGGGATGGTTAAGTATGTGATACTGCAACCACTGCTACAGATGGCCCTAGTGCAAGTGGGAGATTGTTAGTTATATGTATGCCCTAGAGGCCATTACTGTACATTGGATGTATATTGTAGTGGATGCTGGTACATATATAGGTAGGACTTTCTTGCTCGATATGATAGTACGCTATCTGGTTGCTCTTTATCTTAACATGTATACTTTCTGTCTCTCTGTTACATGTTGATAAAGACCTTAGGATGTGTACTCGACTTCCAGGACTGTGATGCAGATCATACTAGTGGGGCCTGGGTAGTCCATGAGTACATCCTTCAATGTTCCTAGTCGTGGGAATATCGAGACGGGGCATCGATATTCCAGAGTAGACTAGCGTATATCTTCTCGACCCACGTGATGGGCGATGGATGATCCCATATCCATTGGTGTTTGACATCAGAGATGGTATGCGGGTGCTCAGTGGAGACTGGGTACACTGAACGGACTCGCCGAGAACTCCCAGATGGTATTATATCTCACGTCAGATGGCAGTTCTCTGGTGACACTAGTATAGCTTAGTCTGTTGACCCGAGATCGTCATAGAGTCTTGTGTGTCTCCCACTGTGCTTTGATTTCCACCCTACCACGGCTCTACTGAGTCGTGCAAACAGGTGGTTTTTGGGTACAGTCCCGATTCACATGGAGGCAATGAGCGATAGGAGGGGATTCGTCACTCCCGGTATTGGGGGTTGATGTTGCGCTATGCTCGACTTGCCATAACAGGAAATCCCTGGCCAGGGTTGCAGTGATATACTGGTAAGAGTTATCAGTAGTTTCACGAATGTTATGGACCTCAAGTCGGCTTGACTTATCGAGCTACTGGGGTCTGACGTTTACCACCCCTAGGCGAGATATGCGACATATCAGACGAACAGACCGGACTGTACGGCAAGTGTTACTGGTTGGATTCACAGGAGTGTGAGCGGGCTTGCTCGTTGATCTTCTGATCGCTCAATACCCGGGTGGCCGTTACGTTTAGCAGACCGCTTGCGGCTTGTGGGTGTTTGATATGATCATCACCTGCTGCCTGCGTATTGACGAGTCTTTAGAGTCCTACACAGAGGTTTCCTGGCTCAAGCGAAACGAAATAGGAGCGCATATGAGATATGTGCGGGACCGAGAATAATGCGTGTACGTGATACCGTATTCTATTCTCGTGATGAATGTATCGATTGGTTGTATGCGATATAACCTAGTTATCGAATCAAGGATTGATTCGATAAGCCGATACATTGAATATTAGTCGGTCATATGCGATATGACCGGGTCGTTAAATCAAGTGTTGATTTAATGATTTAATGCATAATTATATATTTGATATATTACTTTGCATTAACTAGTATTGGTTCGCTTTAATTGGATTTTCTCATTTAATGCACATTGTATATGTGATATATTTTTGTGCACAAGATTGTATCATGTTTGATGATACATGCTAACTTGGGTTTGTGTAAAGAATTAAACCATGGTTAGTTAATGGTTAGGGTTTCATTTGATTTACTTATTTATTTATTTATTTATTTTGGAAAAGATAAAGAGAAAATGGTGGCTTTCTTTGTTTGTTGTTCAAGCTTCATGAAGCTTTGACTAAGTGACCATTTTGTCTCATGCTTAACCCTAACCATTCAAACTAACTATAGTCTATTCTCTACACCTGACCATGGTTGGTATATGATAAGTATTCATATTATTTTCTTTTTGAAAAATAATCATCATATTTTTTTTCTTCATCTTCTTCTTCTTCAACAAAGGAAGAAAGCTTGCCTCCATCAATGGCAACTTGAGAAAAAGAGTGAGAAATCCAATTCTAAAGTGAACCCACCTCCTATTTCTTCATCCTATACCTTTTGCCAAGTAGTATAGGGTGTTTTCTTCACAAGTTTCATGACTTGGAGAAGTTGGAGTTTGATCTTGAGTTGCCTCGACGTAGATCATCTTCGGCATCGAAGTCTACGACCTAGCCCGCCCATTTCTCCGATGAAGCCGATGCTAGAGTCATGGATTCGATTTGGACAGCGGAGGGGCGTCATCACGGAGCCTAGAAGGTGGAGGACCGGATCTACAAAGGTTGTAGCTTCTTTCCTTTAAGTTAAAGTTGTTTACTTCCTTCGCATCACCTATAAATCTAGTTAACGATCTGTATTAGGGTTTGTAGGCACATGGAAAATTTTGAATTAGCCATGTTTGATCAGTTACGAGACCTCATTAGTGTGCCTAGGAACCCTACACATTGGTACTGTGGCATGTGATGGATGTTTTTAAACTGATTTCAAGTGTTGAGATATATTGGGGAAAACTTGGGTGTTTGATTATTCGATCGGAATGCTTAACACTGTCTATTTATCTGGAATGTGATAGAATATTTGGAATCCACATGTAGTTATGAGATAACTAATTTGAATGTTATAAATATACCGGTTTAGTCTCAGATGATCGGTTGCCACGGAATTTTGATGTGATCAAAAGTCCGTCGCAATCACGTAGCGTACGCGGATACTCGCCGGGTAAAATTAATAGACAGCCACGCCCCAAAGCCCCGATCAAGTGACTGTAGGAGAACCCCGTCGCCAAAAGCATCTGTTCGGGTGCTTGCGGCAGCGGTGTTCCGCCTTAGTGCACTTCGTCGATGACATCGGGGGGTGCGGCTGTCTACTAAAGTTTGCGACGAGCATTCGATCAGGACGTCGGGAATCTTGTTGAATTGCCCAACTTGATATTGAAAAGAGTTTTCGATAATGAGACTAAAATGCGGGGTTTATAATTGTTAGGCATGCGATGTCTAAGGAATTCATATAGTTAGGTATGCGATGTCTAAGGAGGTTGCGGATTCCAACTGTTGTAGTTTTACACTTTCTTTTCTGTGACCGTAAGCGTAGTATGTGGTGTATCGCCGGCTTCGTTGCTATACATCAACGACAATCGGGATACGCATACTTGCTTACGTTGATGATATGAGATATTATGTGTTACTGTGATATGTTATATTGGATCGTCGCGTTTTGAAAAGCCTGAGGTTTTATGTGAGATAAGATTTTTTCTTTTTCATTCATGTAAAATTCATTTGTATGTAATATTCTTTTATTGGGGCACTTCCAGGCTGAGGATGATGTCACCGTTGTATATTATTTACTCTTCCGCATTAGGTAGACCCAAGGCGGGGAGCACAAGTAACCGGGTTCTAGGGTCCAGTGGGAGGCCATCTCGAGGAGTCGAGACCGGGTCTCCTAACCCTAGAATTGGCAGTGTTGCTTGCCGCTCTCGTAGGGGTCTAAGGATGTGGGTTTGGCTATTCATCGCGACCGTGGAATCCGTGTTTTATACCGGCTCGTACTATAACACGGATGTTTTAGTATATCCAATATTTCATATATGTTCTTCTGCTGCAATGTTCTGTGATGAGATCATATTACTGCCTGCGACGAATGTTTATATTATATATATGAGATATATGTTATATTGCAGATTTCGTTTCAAAAGATATGCTTGTGAAGCATAATAAAATGGGACTTCATTAATGAGATTAATGAAATAAAAGAAATCTAAGATGTTGTAGAAACTTGTTTAAAAACTGGTAGCTCTAGTTCTTGCTTTGCATAGCGGTGTTCCTTGTAGAACATCTAGCACCTTATTCGATAAGGAAAGAGCCGAGATCCCTTCACCGGGAGTGACCTCTTTAGTGAAACTAGCAAATGCTAAAAACTCGGTTTGTCTTTTGATTGCTTCTATAGTTCTTGCTTTGCACTGTGATATATATGATATATCCTGCACCTTATTCGATGAGGAAAGAGCCGACGATCCCTTCACCGGGAGTGACCTCTTTAGCAAAACTAGAAAAACCTCAAAAACACTCCATTTAAAATCACTCGATTCTACAACGATATCAAGTTCTTTACGCTCATGGTTTTCATAAAAACCTGCGTAGCCCTCCGTCATTTCAGATAAGTACTACTTAGTATTCATGCTGCGGTAGTTTGGCATGCGTCGAGGCATAGTGTACGGTAGCTAACTAGTGCTTATCTGCTAGCATACGATGCGATTGAATTAGGGTATTCGTACGGCGTTGTTTGGCATGCGTCAAGGGTCGTGCGGGTGGGTTTAATTCAATCAAGAAATGTACGGGTTGAACTTGACTAGCGGACTATGGGTTGTTTGGCATGTATCAAGGTCATAGCACGCTAGGGGTAAAATATTATTGGGAATTTCAAGTGTTGAAATTTGCAATGAGATTGCATACCTTCTATGAGATAGTTGGATCCCGATACCCGCTACGAGTAAGAGTTACTCCCGGGAGAGTTTTACACATTACAATTAGCCAATCAAGTAGGTGTCTAGAAAGATGTAAACGGGGTTACGCCCCTGAGAAAACGAGGTTTACTTTAATTAGGTCCGGGCGAAAGCATGGGGAACCTCCCTCAAAGTACCGATACTGGCCTGGCTGAAAGATTGACGAACTTGTAGGGTATAATTAATCCCTGCTAGTCTTTCCTTTTAGGGTTTGAAGGATGATTTGATTAAAACAGTGGGAGACATTCTGATTAGATATATTAGATAACCAATCTAATCTTGCAGGAGCATACGCTGAGTGTTTTCTTCTCTCTCTCTCCTGGTAGCGACCATATCACGCCTTAATCAAGATAATAATACGGATATATTGACCGAACCCGCTTGTTATACTGAGCTGGGGAACGTTGGTCCTGTTGCAACTTATAAATGTTATAAGACAGAGCAGGAAATTGGGGAATACCAGATTTCCCATACCGCCCAAACGAAGAAAGTGCATGCTGATGCATCTTCTTCGGGTGTGTTCATTACAGAGAATTGTTTCTCAGTATCCTTTACGTCCTGGGTATTTAATACCGGATCAGGATCCCACATATGTAATTTGTTACATGGGCTACGGATTGGTAGAGAACTGAGAACGGGTGATAAGTTTCATGAGATAGAAACGGTGCAAGTGTTGCAGCCAAGTCTGTTGGTCACTATCACCCTGTATTACCAGAATACATTGATTCTGAACCAATGTTATTAGATACCGAACCTGATATACAATATCATATCACTCTCTTTATTAGTAAAGAAGGATATAATTTTGTATTGTTGGATAATGTTTTGAACATTTCCTATATCAAGAGTTGATCGGTTCAGGCACGTTATCTAAAAGCATTGACGTTTTAAATCTAACTACAGTTCTTAGTATACAGAACACATACAAGAGGAATAGTTCAGAAATGAACGAATCCTTCTTGAGGTATTGTAGACTAGGTCATATCAATGCGACCCGACTAGCCAAGTTATATTTAGATGCATATTTAAATTAGTTTGAATTTACATCTTATGAAACTTGCCGGTCATGTCACAAAGATAAGATGACCATAACTCATTTTGTTGGAAACAGAGAAAGAGTTAGTGAACTCTTGGGATTGATACATGCTGATGTATGAAGGTCCCCTGTCTACACATGCCAAGACCAGTTCTTTGTACTTCATTAGATTCACTGATTATCTTTCAAGATCCGGACATATGTTCCTGTTGAAACACAAGTCTGGAACTTTTGAGAAATCCAAAAACGGGTATAAGTATTATGTCCTTTGATGAGATCAAGGAGGAGAATACTTGAGCACGGAAATCCTGGACTATTCTAAAGGAGAATGAGATTCTCTCTCAGTATTACTCCTCCGTATACACCATAGCACGATGGTATATCGGGGCGGAGCAATAACACCCTATGTGATATGGTGTGCTCTATGATGAGTACTACTGAGTTTCCTATTTCCTTTTGGGAGTTATGCATTTGAGAAGCTGCATACCTATTGAATAGGGTTCAAATCAAATCAGTTGCCTACCACTTCATATGTGATATGGAAAGGGAAGAGCCCATATCTTAAGTTTGTTAAGATTTGGGGTTGTCCGGCCTATGTCTAAAAGAAAAATTCGGACAAGCTCGAGGCAAGGTCAACTCTGTAAAACTGGAAGTAGTTCCAGCTATAGAAACTGCAGCTGAAGATTTGGTAGAACCAAAGGATTCAGTAGTTTCCAACGAACCTCAGCCTCTCCGCCGATCTAGTAGGGTTCTTCACCCACCAGAGAGATACTTCGGTTTCTCTATGACAGTGGGAGCGAGGATTGCATATTGAGATGATGACCCAACTAGTTTCGAGCTGGCCATCAGGAGTGGGACTCTGTAAGAATGGCTGGATGCTTAGCGATCTGAGATGGAATCCTTAAACACCAACAAAGTATGGACTTTGGTTGCTTTATCTGAAGGGTTAAATCCCCATCAGGAGCAAGTATATCTTGAGAAGATTACTTGGTGTACATAGAAAAGTTGAGACTTTCAAAGCTATGCTTAAGTCCATCCAGATCCTACTTGCCACGGCTACATACCATGACTACGATATCTGGTTGTTGGGTGTCATGACAGCTTTTCTAAATGATGTTTTAGAAGAGAGCGTCTATAAGTACACAGCCAGAGGGCTTCGTAGACAGTGGGAGTAGCGGATACGTGTTCAAGATGCTTTATATGATGAAGAAGGCATCGCGGAGTTGGAACATCTGTTTTGATGTGGTAGACAAAGAGTTTGACTTCATCAAAAGGGTAGATGAACCTTGTATATACAAAAAGGTAGTAGAGAGTATGGTGATGATTCTCGTAGAGTACGTGGATGACATACTTTTGATAGGGAAGGAGTTTCCTATGCTACGCTCGGTCAATCTCCGCTTATCACAAGGATTCTCCATATAGGATCAAATCGATACCTACTAAATCCTGGGTTTTCGTTTTATGAGATGGATCTAATTGGATGTTAGGATACTCACTAGTTGTAGTGAGATGGTATCAACCGATCCTTGGGAGAATCACTTGAAAGGTTCCAGGGTGATAAGGACGACTGAATGTCAGTCGCAGGCATTGTCTTTACCCTCAGTGGAGGGACGGTATGTTGGAAGAGTTCCAAGCTAGATACCGTGACTTACTAGACGATTAAAGGCAAGATACATCATTACCAAGGATGCTACCAAAGAGGCAGTCTGGATATATAAGTTTATAAGATGAACTTCGTTCCTTCCATTGTGTGACAATGGAGATGTAGCTTTAGCCAGGGAACCTCCGTCCCATCAGAAATCCAGATATAATTCTTAGGCAGTATCACCTGATCATGGAGATGGTTGATCTCCAGGGAGATCGAGGTTAGGAGAGTAGATACAGAGGACAACAGCGCGGATCCACTCACAAATGCCTTTTTCCCAGTAGAGACTTTTATAGGATGGTTGAGTATGAAATACTTCAACCACAGCTAATTGTTGGGTATGTGATACAACAACAGATGGCCCTAGTGCAAGTGGGAGATTGTTAGTTATATGTATGCCCTAGAGGCCATTACTGTACATACGATGTATATTGTAATGGATGCTTGGACATATATAGGGAGGTCTTTCTTGCTTGACAGGATAGTATGCTATCTGGTTGTACTTTATCTTAACATGTACTCTGATTGTCTCTATATTACATGTTGATAAAGCCCTTGGGATATGTACTCGACTACTGGGACTATGATGAGATTATACTAGTGTGGCCACGGTAGTCGACGAGTACATCCTATAACTGTTCCTAGTCGAGGGTGTATCGAGACAGGGCATCGATGCACCAGAGTAAACTAGCGTATACGCATCTTGACCCATATGATGGGCGATGGATGATCCCATATCCATTGGTGTTTGACATCAAGGATGGTGTACGGGTGCTCAGTGGAGACTGGGTACACTGGACGGACTCGCCGAGAACTCCCAGATGGTATTATACCTCACGTCAGATGGCAGTTCTCCGGTGATACTGGTACAGAGTAGTCTGTTGACCCGAGATCGTCATAGAGTCTTGTATGATTCCCACTGTGCTTTGATTCCCATCATACCGCGTCCAAGAGGGCATGCAAAAAGGTGGCTTTTGGGTACAGTCCCGAATCACATGGAGGCAATGAGCGATAGGAGGGGATTCATCTCTCCCGGTATAGGGAGTTGATGTTGTGCTGTGTTCGATTGGCTATAACCGGAAATCCCTGGCCAGGGTTGCTGAGATTTACTGGTAAGTGTTATCAGTAGTTTCTCGAACTGTTATAGATCTCATATCGACACGACTTATCGAGCTACCGGGGTCTGACGTCTATCACTCCTAGGCGAGATATGCGACATATCAGACGACGAGACCGGACTGTACGGGAGTGTTACTGATTGGATTCACAGGAGAATGTACAGGCTTGCTTGTTGATCTTCTGAGTGCTCAATACCTTGGGGGCTGTTACGTTTAGCAGACCGCTTGCAGCTTGTGGGTGTTTGATATGATCATCACCTACTGCCAGCATATTGACGATTCTTTAGAGTCTTACACAGAGGTTTCTTGGCTCAGGCAAAACGAAATAGGAGCACATATATGATATGTGCGGGACCGAGGATAATGCGATATGTGATACCGTATTGGATTCTCGCGATATGAGATATCGGCCGGGTATATGTGATATAGCCGGGTCATCGTATTAGTCGGTTATATGTGATATAGCCGGATTGTCGGATCAAGTGTTGATCCGATAATTTAATGTATAATAATATATATGATATATTAAATTACATTAACTAATATTAGCTCACTAAAAGATTCTTTTTCTCACTCGGGTAATACATTGATATATATGCGATATATGTTAATTGTATTATTTTCTTTTGTTACAAAATATATTGTATATGTGATATATAATATTGTAACATGATATGATAACTAATGCAACATGTTTAGTAGAGATTAAACAAGATTAGGGTTTGATTTGGGTTAATGCTTTCTAGATGATTCTAGAAGGTTTAGTTTTGTTTTGTGAAAGATATTTTGTTATGACTCATTTCTTGACCTAACCCAAACCAAAACCCTAGTTAATTCTCTACATGGGTTTAGTTGACCATGGTTGCATTAATCATCATATTTATCCTTTCATTATTCATCACAAAAGGTTTCATGTTGATTGTTCATCTTCTTCCTTCTTTCTTTCATAAAAAAATCTTTCTAGCTTTTTCAAGGTGATGAAAAATGAGTGAGTAAATGAAAATAAAAGAGAGAAAAATTCCTACTTCATCATCCTCATCTACCCTTGCCATTTAGATGAGGGTGTTCACATCATTTTATGAGTGTTAGCTTGTGTTAATGAAACTTCAAGGTAGATCATCTATGTTATCGAAGATTGGAAGCAAGACTGCATCTTTCTCTTCGTGGAACCTTTCGAAAGTCCGGAACACGATGATCGCAGCGAAAGGACCTCAACACGGAGCTTATGAAGTGAAGGACCGGATCTACAAAGGTTGTAATCCCTCTCACTTAGTGTTAAAGTGTTTAACATGCTAGTTTTCGCATAAACTCTAGTATAAAGATCTTGTTACGGGTTGTTCGGCACAGCTAAAATTTTAATCGGGCAAGGTTGATGCCTTGTAGAACCTTGTGAGTGCGCCTAGCAACCCTACACGGTATTGGGGGTTGATGTTGCGCTGTGCAAGATTGGCTATAACAGGAAGTCCCTGGCCAGGGCTGTTTCAGAGATTTACTGGTAAGTGTTACCAGTAGTTTCTCGACCCGTTATGCGCCTCATATCGGCACGACTTATCGAGTTACTGGGGTCTGACGTTTACCATCCCTAGACGAGATATGCGACATATCAGACGAAAAGACCGGACTGTACGGTAGTGTTACTAATTGGATTCGCAGGAGTATGAGCAGGCTTGCTTGTTGATCTTCTGGTCGCTCAATACCCGGGTGGCCGTTACGTTTAGCAGACCGCTTGCGACTTATGGGTGTTGATCATCACCTACTGCCAGCGTATTGACGAGTCTTTAGAGTCCTACACAGATGTTTCCTGGTTCATGCTAAACGGAGTAGAAGCACATATGTGATATGTGCGGGACCGAGATTAATGCGTATATGTGATACTGTATTCTATTTTCGCGATTTATAACATAGGTCGGTTATATGTGATATAGCCAGGTTATCGGATCAAGTGTTGATTCGATAATGTGTTACATTTGATATTAGACGGTTATATGAGATATATCCGCAGTATTAAATCAAGTGTTGATTTAATAATTTAATGTATAATTATATATTTAATATATTAAGTTACATTAACTAATACTTGCTCACTCATGATTTCTTTTTTCACTTGAATGTGCATTATGTATATATGTGATATATATTTGTGTACATGTTTTGTGTCATGCTAGATGACACATGTGACTTAGGTGCATGAGACTCACACCATGCTAGATTAATGAAGGGTGTTATTTATTTTAAGTTAAACAAAATTAGGTGGAAATTGGATTGATGGTTGAAGCTTGGAGAAGCTTGTGGAACCATTGACCAAGTCCACTAATTTTGTCATACTTGTTAGTTATATGTATGCCCTAGAGGCCATTACTGTACATAGGATGTATATTGTAGTGGATGCTGGGACATATATAGGGAGGACTTTCTTGCTCGACATTATAGTATGCTATCTGGTTGAACTTTACCTTAACGTGTATACTGATTGTCTCTCTGTTACATGTTGGTAAAGCCCTTAGGATGTGTGCTTGACTACCTGGACTATGATGCGGATCATACTAGTGGGGACATGGTAGTCCATAAGTACATCCTTCAAAGTCCCTAGTCGAGGGTGTATCGAGACGGGGCATCGATATACCAGAGTAGACTAGCGTATACCTTCTCGACCCATACAGATGGGCGATGGATGATCCCATATCCATTGGTGTTTGACATCAGAGATGATATACGGGTGCTCAGTAGAGACTGGGTACACTGGACGGACTCGCCGAGAACTCCCAGATGGTATTATACCTCACGTCAGATGGCAGTTCTCTGGTGACACTGGTACAGAGTAGTCTGTTGACCCGAGATCGTCATAGAGTCTTGTGTGGTTCCCACTGTGCTTTGATTTCCATCTTACCACGTCCAAGAGGGCGTGCAAAACGGTGGTTTTTGGGTACAGTCCCGAGTCACATGGAGGCAATGAGCGATAGGAGGGGATTCGTCTCTCCCGGTATAGGGGGTTGATGTTGCGCTGTGTTCGATTGGCTATAACAGGAAATCCCTGGCCAGGGTTGTTGAGATTTATTGGTAAGTGTTACCAGTAGTTTCTCGAAGTGTTATAGACCTCATATCGACACGACTTATCGAGCTATTGGGGTCTGACGTTTACCACCCCTAGGCGAGATATGCGACATATCAGACGATCAGACCGGACTGTACGGTAGTGTTACTGGTTGGATTCACTGGAGTGTGAGCGGGCTTGCTCGTCGATCTTCAGATCGCTCAATACCCGGGTGGTCGTTACGTTTAGCAGACCGCTTGCGGCTTGTGGGTGTTTGATATGATCATCACCTGCTGCCGGCGTATTGACGAGTCTTTAGAGTCCTACACAGAGGTTTCCTGGCTCAAGCGAAACGAAATAGGAGCGCATATGAGATATGTGCGGGACCGAGAATAATGCGTGTATGTGATACCGTATTTCATTCTCGCGATGAATGTATCGAATGGTTATATGCGATATAACCTAGTTATCGATTCAAGCGTTGAATCGATAAGCCGATACATTGAATACTAGTCGGTTGTGTGCGACATGACCGGATCATTGAATCAAGTGTTGATTTAATGATTTAATGCATAATTATATATTTGATATATTACTTTGCATTAACTAGTATTGCTTCACTTTAAATGGATTTTCTCACTTGGATTGTGAATATTGTATATGTGATATACATTTGTACATTTGATTGTATCATGTTTGATGATACATAATAGTTTGGTGTATGGATTAAACCATGGTTGGTCAATGGTTAGGGTTTCTTTTGCTTCATTTATTCATTTATTTATCCATTTTGTTTATTTTAGCAAAAGAAAATAATGAAGGGATAATGGTGGCTTTCTTTGTTTGTTTATGAACCTTCATGAAGGTTTGACCTAAGTAACCATTTTGTCTTCATGTCTTAACCCAACCATTCACTAACCCTTGTTAATTCTCTACACCTAACTATGGTTTGATTATGATAAGGATGATTATTCTTTTCTATTCTTGAATAATCATCATAACTTATCAACTTCTTCCTCTTCTTCTTCTTCATGAAGAAGCTTACTTCATCAATGGTGATTGATGAAAACAAGTGAGAAATCCAATTCTAAAGTCTACCCACTTCCTATTTCTTCATCCTCTACCTCTTGCCAAGTAGTAGAGTGTGTTTTCTTCACAAGTTTCTTGACTTGGTGAAGTGAGAGCTTGATCTAGCGATGCTTCGACGTAGATCATCTTCGGCATGGACATCGACGACCTAGCTCGCCTATTCTCCGATGAAGCCGACGCTAGAGCCCGGAATTTGTTTTGGACAGCGAGAGGACTTCATTGCGGAGCTATGGAGGTGGAGCACCGGATCTACAAAGGTTGTATTTCCGTATTCTCTTAGTTAAGTGTTAACTAGTTTCCTTTTCGCCTAGAAATCTAGCCAACGATCCGTTCTAGAGTTTCTCGGCACCGTTAAAATTTGAAATTGGCATGGTTGATGCCTTGTGAGACCTCATTAGGGTGCCTAGGAACCCTACAGTGGTATCAGAGCCTAGCTAGAGCCTTAGGCGAATTCTATACGCAATTTGAAGTCCGAACGAACCGAAACCCCAAAATTTCCATGCTCTCTGTCCTTTTTTCAAAAACGTGGTTTTTTCAACATTAAAAATGCTTAAAAAATTTAGCAGGGAAATATAAGAATTACGGCGCAAAAAGTTTCTGATGAACAGTACAACTTGCGGCGGAACCGCGGCAGAAGCTTGGCTTATGCGGCGGTTCCGCGGCAGAAAGGTGACATCATCAATTCCTGTTTGCACAGTAACTCCTATTTTATTATGCTGGATTTTCTGGGAATTTTTAATATTTATTCAAGAGTTGAATTTTCTGGGGTTGTTTTGGGGATTCGGTGTTTCGATCAGAGTATCAGATTTTGTCTATGTGGCTTTCCGGATAAATTTTAGAATATGTTAAAAAGTTCGACCGGATATAAATACCCAATTTTTCCCCTGTCGGGAAATTTCCAAGTGTTGGATTTTTCCGTAGTTTAACGACGTTCTAAGTAGTGCAAGTAACGCGATGGACCCTCTAGAAGACAACAAACCTTAACTCGATTATGTGACCGTCTTGAACTGCCCTTTGAACCTTCGGGTTTGGGGCAGTACGGCGTGCCACATGTGAGGCGTTGGCTTGACCTTTCTACGGCTGGACCGTCGGTACTCAAGCACGAACTGAATGTTGTTAGACTTATTTCATGTGTTGATCTGTATCGGGAAAACTTGGGTGTTCGAATGTTCAATCGGAAAGTTTAACATTTTCTAATTATCCGGAATGTGATACAATAATTGGAATTCACAAATAGTTATGAGATAACGGAATGAATATTATAAACATAGCAGTTTAGTCTCACTTGATCGGTTGCCACGGAATTTTGATGTGATCAAAAGTCCGTCGCAATCACGTAGCGTACGCGGATACTCGCCGATAAACTTAATAGACGGCCTCACTCCATAGCCCCGACCAAGTGACTGTAGGAGAACCCCGTCGCCGAAAGCATCCGTTCGGGTGCTCGCGGTGGCGGTGTTCCGCCTTGGTGCACTTCGTCGACGGTGTCGGGGGTGCGGCCGCCTACTGAAGTTTGCGACGAGCATTCGATCAGGATGTCGGGAATATTGTTGAATTGCCCGACTTGATATTGAAAAGAGTTTTCGATTTTGAGACTAAAATGCGGGGTTTATAATTGTTAGGCATGCGATGTCTAAGTAATTCATTTGGTCAGGCATGCGATGTCTGAGGAGGTTGCGGATTCCAACTGTTGTAGTTTTACACTTTCTTTTCTGTGACCGTAAGTGTAATATGTGATATCGCCGGTTTCGTTGCTATATGTCAACGACAATTGGGATGGCATATTTACTTACGTTGATGACATGTGATGTTATGTGTTGCTGGATATGTTATATTGGATCGTCGTGTTTGAATAGCCGGGGGTTTTTATGTGAGATGAGTGTTTTTCATTTTCATTCATTTAAAAACCAGTATGTAATATTCTTTTATTGGGGCACTTCCAGGTTGCGGAAGTTGTCACCGTTGTTGTATATTATTTACTTTTCCGCACTAGGATAGACCCAAGGAGGAGGGCACAAGTAACCGGGTTCTGGAGTCCAGTGGGAGACCAACTCGAGGAGTCGAGTCCGGGTCTCCTAACTCTAGAATTGGTAGGGTTGCTTGCCGCTCTCGTAGGGGTCTAGGGGTGTGGGTTTGGCTATTCATCACGACCGTGGAATCCGTGTTTTATACTGGCTCGTATTGAAAACACGGACGTCCTAGTATATCCAATATTTCATATGACTCTTCTGCTGCGATATCTGTAATGTGATCATGTGATGTTCTGTGATAGATACAGTATATAGTATATATGATATATTATATAGGCGTTACTTATGTTTTACACCCGCGCTAGCCCTGCCCCGCTCTGCCGTTAGTTACCTAACCTAACGGTGCACGAGGGGACATCGAGGCGAATGCGGATGGCATAAGTGTACGTCGTATTTATCTGTGATGTTTAGGTACATAATTGATGGGACTTCATTAATGAGATTAATGAAATAAAAGAAACCTAAGATGTTGTAGAATCGAATTTCAAAATAAAACAGGTAGCTACAGTTCTTGCTTTGCACAGCGGTATATGTGATATATCCTGCACCTTATTCGATGAGGAAAGGACCGAGATCCCTTCACCGGGAGTGACTCCTTTAGCAATAACTGGCAGATGCTACACACTCGGTTTGTCTTTTGATTGCTTTTAAGAGTTCTGCTTTGCACAGTGATATATATGATATATCCCGCACCTCATTCGACGAGGAAAGGACCGACGATCCCTTCACCGGGAGTGACTCCTTTAGCAAAACTAGAAAAGCCTCAAAAGCACTCCATTTTAAAATTATTTGATTCTACAACGATATCAAGTTCATTACGCAATAGGTTTTCAGAAAAACCTGTCGTAGCCCTCCGTCATTTCAGATAAGTTGTATATAGTATTCGTGCTGCATTTGTTGGCTTTCGTCAAGGTGCAGTGTGCGGTAGCTATATGCTGCTTATCTGCCAGCATACGATGCGATTGGATTAGGGCAGTCGTGCGGCTTTGTTGGCTTTCATCAAGGGTCGTGCGGGTGGGTTTAATTCGATCAAGAAATGTACGGGTTGAACTTGACTAGCGGGCTATGGTTTGTTGGCTTTCGTCAAGGTCATAGCACGTTAGGGGCAAAATATTATCGGGAATTTCAAGTGTTGAGATTTGCAATGAGATTGCATACCTTCTATGAGATAGTTGGATCCCGATACCCGCTGAGAGTAAGTGTTACTCCTGGAAGAGTTTTATACATTACAATTAGCCGATCAAGTAGGTGTCTAGAAAGGTGTCAACGAGGTTACGCCTCTGGGAAAACGAGGTTTACATTAATTAGGTTCGTGCGAAAGCACCGGGGACCTCCCTCAAAGAACCGACACTGGCCTGGCTGAAAGATTGGCGAACTTGTAGTGTGTAATTAATCCCGGCTAGTCTTTCCTTTTAGGGTTTGAAGGAAGATTTGATAAAAAGCAGTGGGAGCCATCCTGATTAGATAAAATAATAACCAATCTATTCTTGACAGAGCGCACGCTGAGTGTTTTCTTCTCTCTCTCTCTCCAGGTAGCGACCATATCACGCCTTAATCAAGATAATAAAACGGAATATTGACCGAACCCGCTTGTTATACTGAGCTGGGGAACGTTGGTCCCGCTCCAACTTATAATTGTTATAAGATAGAGCAGGAAATTGGGGATTACCAGAATTCCCGTGCCGCCTAAACGAAGAGAGTGCATGTTGATGCATCATCTTCGGGTGTGTTCATTACAAAGAACTGTTTCTCTGTATCCTCTACGTCCTGGGTATGTGATACCAGATCAGGATCCCAGACATGTAATCTGTTACATAGGGCTACAGATAGGTAGAGAACTGAGAACGGGTGATAAGTTTCATGAGGCAGAAAATGGGGCAAGAGTTGCAGCCAAGTCTGTCGGTCACTGTCACCCTGTATTACAATACATTGATTCTGAACAAATGTTATTAGATACCGAACCTGATATACAAAATCATATCAGTCTCTTTATTAGTAAAGAAACGATAAAATTTTGTATTGTTGGATAATGTTTTGAACATTTCCTATATCAAAAGTTGATCGGTTCAGGCACGTTATCTAAAAGCATTGATGTTCTAAATCAAACTACAGTTCTTAGTATATGGAACACACAAAAGAGGAAGAGTTCAGAAATGAACGAATCCTTCTTGAGGCATTGTAGACTAGGTTATATCAATGCGATCCGACTGGCTGAAGTTACATATTAGATGCATATTTAAATCAGTTTGAATTTACATCTTATGAAACTTGCCAGTCATGTCACAGAGATAAGATGACCATAGCTCCGTTTACTGGAAACAGAGAAAGAGTTAGTAAACTCTTGGGATGATACATGTTGATGTATGTAGGTCCCCTGTCTACACATGCCAAGACTGGTTCCTTGTACTTCATTACATTCTCTGATGATCTTTCGAGATTCAGACCTATGTTCCTGTTGAAACATGAGTCCGAACCTTTTGAGATATTCACAGAATATAAGTTAGAAGTAGAGAACCGATACGGGTATAAGTATTATGTCCTTTGATGAGATCAAGGAGGAGAATACTTGAGCACGGAATTCCTGGACTATTTTAAAGGAGAATGAGATTCTCTCTCAGCATTACTCCTCCAAATACACCATAGCACGATGGTATATCGGGGCGGAGCAATCACACCCTATATGATAAGGTGTGCTCTATGATGAGTACTACTGAGTTACCTTTTTCCTTTTTGGGAGTTATGCGCTTGAGAAGCTGCATACCTATTGAATAAGGTTCGAATCAAATCAGTTGCCTACCACTCCATATGAGATATGATATGGAAAGAGCCCATGTCTTAAGCTAGTTAAGATTTGGGGTTATCCGGCCTATGTCTAAAAGCAAAATCCGGACAAGCTCGAGGCAAGGTCTGTAATGTAGAACTGGAAAGGTTCCAGCTATACAAACTGCTGCTGATGATTTGAAAGAACCAAAGGATTCAATAGTTACCAACGAACCTCAGCCTCTCCGCCGATCTAGTAGGGTTCCTCACCCACCTGAGAGATACTTCGGTTTCTCTATGACAGTGGGAGCGAGGAATGCATCATGAGATGATGACCCAACTAGTTTCGAGCTGGCCATCTGGAGTGGGACTCTGTAAGAATGGCTGGATGCTTAGCGATCTGAGATGGAATCCATGTACACCAACAAAGTATGGACTTTGGTTGCTATATCTGAAGGGTTAAATCCCCATCAGAAGCAAGTATATCTTGAGAAGATTAGTTGGTGTAGATGGAAAAGTTGAGACTTTCAAAGCTAGACTTGTTAAAGGTTTTCGTCATCAACCAGGCGTGGATAATGATGAAACCTTTTCAAGTATCTATGCTTAAGTCCATCCAGATCCTACTTACCACGGCTACATACCATGACTACGATATCTGGTGGTTGGGTGTCATGACTGTTTTTCTAAATGATATTTTGGAAGAGAGCGTCTATAAGTACACAGCCAGAGGGCTTCGTAGACAGTGGGAGCAGCGGAAACGTGTGCAAGATGCTTTATAGGATAAAGCAGGCATCGCGGAGATGGAACATCTGTTTTGATGGATTAGTCAAACAGTTTGACATCATCAAAATGGTAGATGAACCTTGTATATACAAAAAGGTAGTAGGGAGTATGGTGATGATCCTCGTAGAGTACGTGGATGACATACTCCTGATAGGGAAGGAGTTTCCTATGCTACGCTCGATCAATCTCCGCATATCACAATGATTCTCCACATAGGATCATGATGATACCTGCTAAATCCTGAGTTTTGGATCTATGAGATAGATCTAAATGGATGTTAGGATACTCACTAGATGTAGTGAGATGGTATCAGTTGATCCTGGGGAGAATCACTGGAAGGGTTCCAGGGTGATAAAGACGACTGAATGTCAGTCGCAGGCATTGTCTTTACCCTCAGTAAAGGGACGGTATGTTGGAAGAGTTCCAAACTAGATACCGTGACATACTAGACGATAAAGGCAGGATACATCGCTACTTAAGATGCTACCAAAGAGGATGTTTGGGTGTATATTAGTTCATGAGATGAACTACGTTCCTACCATTGTGAGACAATGGAGTTGTGGCTTATGCCAAGGAACGCCGGTCCCATCAGTGATCCAGACATATTCTAAGGCAGTGTCACCTGATCATGGAGATGGATGATCTCCAGGGTGATCGAGGTTTGGAGAGTAGATTCAGAGGACAACACAGCGGACCCACTGACAAATGCCTGTTCCCAGAGAGAGACTTTTATGGGATGGTTGAGTATGAGATACTACAACCACTGCTACAGATGGCCCTAGTGCAAGTGGGAGATTGTTAGTTATATGTATGCCCTAGAGGCCATTACTGTATATAGGATGTATATTGTAGTGGATGCTGGGACATATATAGGGAGGACATTCTTGCTCGACATGATAGTATGCTATCTGGTTGAACTTTACCTTAACGTGTATACTGATTGTCTCTCTGTTACATGTTGGTAAAGCCCTTAGGATGTGTGCTTGACTACCTGGACTATGATGCGGATCATACTAGTGGGGACATGGTAGTCCATAAGTACATCCTTCAAAGTCCCTAGTCGAGGGTGTATCGAGACGGGGCATCGATATACCAGAGTAGACTAGCGTATACCTTCTCGACCCATACAGATGGGCGATGGATGATCCCATATCCATTGGTGTTTGACATCAGAGATGATATACGGGTGCTCAGTAGAGACTGGGTATACTGGCCGGACTCGCCGAGAACTCCCAGATGGTATTATACCTCACGTCAGATGGCAGTTCTCTGGTGACACTGGTACAGAGTAGTCTGTTGACCCGAGATCGTCATAGAGTCTTGTGTGGTTCCC
Source organism: Agapanthus africanus (assembly GCA_030015575.1). Lineage (NCBI taxonomy): Eukaryota > Viridiplantae > Streptophyta > Magnoliopsida > Asparagales > Amaryllidaceae > Agapanthus > Agapanthus africanus. The sequence continues at coordinate 314,437,577 of CM057337.1, forward strand.
ACTGTGCTTTTATTTCCATCTTACCACGTCCAAGAGGGCGTGCAAAACGGTGGTTTTTGGGTACAGTCCCGAGTCACATGGAGGCAATGAGCGATAGGAGGGGATTCGTCTCTCCCGGTATAGGGGGTTGATGTTGCGCTGTGTTCGATTGGCTATAACAGGAAATCCCTGGCCAGGGTTGTTGAGATTTACTGGTAAGTGTTACCAGTAGTTTCTCGAAGTGTTATAGACCTCATATCGACACGACTTATCGAGCTATTGGGGTCTGATGTTTACCACCCCTAGGCGAGATATGCGACATATCAGACGATCAGACCGGACTGTACGGTAGTGTTACTGGTTGGATTCACTGGAGTGTGAGCGGGCTTGCTCGTCGATCTTCAGATCGCTCAATACCCGGGTGGCCGTTACGTTTAGCAGACCGCTTGCGGCTTGTGGGTGTTTGATATGATCATCACCTGCTGCCGGCGTATTGACGAGTCTTTAGAGTCCTACACAGAGGTTTCCTGGCTCAAGCGAAACGAAATAGGAGCGCATATAAGATATGTGCGGGACCGAGAATAATGCGTGTATGTGATACCGTATTTCATTCTCGCGATGAATGTATCGAATGGTTATATGCGATATAACCTAGTTATCGATTCAAGCGTTGAATCGATAAGCCGATACATTGAATACTAGTCGGTTGTGTGCGACATGACCGGATCATTGAATCAAGTGTTGATTTAATGATTTAATGCATAATTATATATTTGATATATTACTTTGTATTAACTAGTATTGGTTCACTTTAAATGGATTTTCTTACTTGGATTGTGCACATTGTATATGTGATATACATTTGTACATTTGATTGTATCATGTTTGATGATACATGATAGTTTGGTGTATGGATTAAACCATGGTTGGTCAATGGTTAGGGTTTCTTTTGCTTCATTTATTCATTTATTTATCCATTTTGTTTATTTTAGCAAAAGAAAATAATGAAGAGATAATGGTGGCTTTCTTCGTTTGTTTATGAACCTTCATGAAGGTTTGACCTAAGTAACCATTTTGTCTTCATGTCTTAACCCAACCATTCACTAACCCTTGTTAATTCTCTACACCTAACTATGGTTTGATTATGATAAGGATGATTATTCTTTTCTATTCTTGAATAATCATCATAACTTATCATCTTCTTCCTCTTCTTCTTCTTCATGAAGAAGCTTACTTCATCAATGGTGATTGATGAAAACAAGTGAGAAATCCAATTCTAAAGTCTACCCACTTCCTATTTCTTCATCCTCTACCTCTTGCCAAGTAGTAGAGTGTGTTTTCTTCACAAGTTTCTTGACTTGGTGAAGTGAGAGCTTGATCTAGCGATGCTTCGACGTAGATCATCTTCGGCATGGACATCGACGACCTAGCTCGCCTATTCTCCGATGAAGCCGACGCTAGAGCCCGGAATTTGTTTTGGACAGCGAGAGGACTTCATTGCGGAGCTATGGAGGTGGAGCACCGGATCTACAAAGGTTGTATTTCCGTATTCTCTTAGTTAAGTGTTAACTAGTTTCCTTTTCGCCTAGAAATCTAGCCAACGATCCGTTCTAGAGTTTCTCGGCACCGTTAAAATTTGAAATTGGCATGGTTGATGCCTTGTGAGACCTCATTAGGGTGCCTAGGAACCCTACAATACTTATGATATTTATTAACCCAACCATTAAATTAGCCATGGTTAAGTCTCTACATGAGTCAATATGTTATATTAACTCACCCATGGTTTACATTCTTCACTTGGTTAATTCCATGAGAGCATTCTTCATCTTCTTCCTCAAGCTCACTAGCTTTTGTGAAGTGATGAAAATATTGTGAGAAAAATAAAACAAAAGAGAGCCCATTTCCTGCTTCATCATCCTCTACTACTTGTATTTTGTTTAGGGTGTTTGCATCACTAATTTCACAATTAGTGAAGAGGTAGCATGTGCTTGAGTCTCCTCGACGTAGATCATCTTCGGCCTCGAAGACTTCGAGCAAGCTTGTTCATTTCTCCGGGAGAACCCTTTCTAGAGTTCGGGAGATCATAACTCGTAATGAAGGATCTACTACATGGAGCTTTTGAAGTGAAGGACCGGTCTATAGAGGTTGTATTCTCGTTCACTTCTTGTGTAATGTAGATTACAATGCTTTGTTACCCTAGTTTTCTAGTTAGATTCCTTGGTTGTTTTCATTGCACCCCTAAAATTTTTGTTGTGGCATGTTTGATGCTTGCAAACCCTAGGCTTGGTGATAAGGAAACTCTACAGTTGTATCAGAGACAAACTAGAAACCGAAACAAATCCGAAAAACGATTTCTGAAACCCTGCAGTTTTTGCTCTCTGTTGAAATTTTGGAGGCCTGTAAAAATTTTTCAAACAACTGCAGAAGCATGTATATGATACAAGAAGTGCACAGAAGAAATTTGAGAGCAAATTCTCGGATTTGACCCGAGCACCTTACCCTCATGGCCGGCCAGTTTGGCTTGGTTTTGGCTCGAATTTGTTATGTGCTCTGGTCTGTAGATTGTGGGGTTTCAGGTATTGTTTGTTTAGTCCAAAATTGCATGTGATGTAAATTTTGATATAGGACTAAAACAGTGTGTTTCGTAGTCATATAATATAACATTGTAATGGTAACTTATGCTATGTTTAACAGTTCGAACGAACTTCAAACATCACCCTATGACCCCCTCTGAAATTTTCCAAGAGTTGGAATTTTCGAAGTTGAAGTATATTTAATGGTCGTGCAAGTAATTTTATGGACCCTCTAGAAGAACAAGAACCTTAACTCGATTCTATGCCCACGGAAAAGAGAACGAGCCTTAGGGTTTGCCGTAGTTCTGCGGTGCCATAGGTGAGACATTGGTTGACCCTTCTACGGCTGGTCCATAGGTACTGTGGCATGTTTTGGGTATTTTAACTTTGCTTAAGTTTTGAGTTTTATGGGAGTTGTGGGGATTTATTGATTCGATTGAAATGTTAAGATCGTCTAGTTGATTGTGGTACAATATTTGGAATCCACAATAATTAGTTATGAGATAACTAGTTTGAATTTTATAAATCTAGCACTTTAGTCTCAGTTGATCGGTTGCCACGGAATTTTGATATGGATCAAAAGTCCGTCGCAATCACATAGCGTACACAGATACTCCCCGGGTAACCTTACTAGATAGCCATGCCCCATAACTGTAAGTCCACGTTACCCGTCCCGGTTCTTACGGGGATGCGGAAACGGTAAAAAACGATTTTTATGGTAAAGGTAACAAGGACTAGAAAATAGGATCTTTGCTAAACAAAAACCTAGCAAACAAACTAGAAGTTTAACTACTATGTTAGAGGGTTATACCTAGGTCTTGAACTCCTTCTCTTCTTGCTCCTTGGAGTGGTTGGATCGGCTCCACCTCGTAGTCCCCTTGTTGTCGAAGAAGGATCCATCCGAAAGCCTCTACCTTGAGCTTCTACCTCAACCGAAAGGAAACTAAAGTGCTTGGCTTGCTAGATCTTGTACACTAGAGTGAGTAGAGAAGAGTTTTGAGGGTTTTATCTCAATGGCTCATGTTTCTCAACTCATGAGACATGAGAGCCTTAAGAGAGAGGAAGAGGGGGAGCTTGGATGAGAGAGAATGAGAATGATAGAATGAGCTTGACTTTTTACAACCATGCTCACAAAAGAGAAAATAATCATGATAATAATAATAATTAAGTATATGTGATGGTTCATATCAATGGCCATTATCATTTCATGCATTTAATGCATTTTGTAAAGCACAACAAGTAAACAAAAGTCATAGCCATGAAATGATGACGGTCAACAAGTCCAAAATAGTCAACCGGTCAACAAAGTCAACAAGTCAACAAAAGTCAAACTTTCAACTCAACCATGGCACAATAATAATTAATTAATAATATTATTAATCATATTTCTTATTCTTATTAGGGTTTAGAAAAAGTCAACAGTCAACAACCCTAATGAGAATCCTCTGCCTCTGCCTCCGTCAACTGTGCATACACACCCGCATCCGTGTTCTGAGGAACACGAATACAATGAGATAAAACCAATCCCCAAAACATATACTAGGATCTGGCTTAAACCAAAGCCCGCTAGTAATAACTGCCCGGACACCAAACGTGCACAAGTGCGCGGATGCGAACGAACCCTGTCGCAAAACCATGCGACCTCTACTCTGTTTTGCCCAAAGGCGAGTAGCTCTCTGTGTGGGACTCTAAATACTCGACACTACGCTGGCAGTGGGTTTAACCACAGGCCGCAAGTATACTAGCTGTACGTAACGGTCCCCAGGTAGATGCCGATAAGAAGACTGATGAGGTGAACCCATCCGAACTCCTACTGAGCCTGAATGTGACAATCTCCGTACAGTCCGGTCTGTTCGTCTGAGAATATCGCATGGCGGGCCTAGGGTGGTAAACGTCAGTCCCCTAATAGCGGTACAAGTCGTGTCGGGGTGTAGCCTAGAACACCCTGAGACAACACTGGATAACCTGCCAGTATATCTCGCTTGCCCTAGCCAGGGACGACTATGTGTAATGGCTCTCGTTGACACAGCGCGATATCAACCCCCAATACCGGGAGAGACGAATCCTGTCTAACCGTCACTGCCTCCAAGTGCTTCGGGACTGCACCCAACTGCTACCTGTTTGCACGACTCTTTTGAGCCATGGTAGGATAGCAATCCATGAACAGTGGGAACACACTCGAGGCGAAGTGACAGTATCAAGTCAGCGGACTAAGCTGTACTCATGTCACCTGGGAACTGATAACTGACGATAGGTATGGTACCAACTAATAGTTCCCGACGAGTCCTGTCTAGTGTACTCGTAACCTAACGAGCACCCGCATACTATCTCAAGTACGATGTACTAACGGATGTGGGATAGACCATCTCCTCTGCTGGGATGAGAAGCGCATACGCTAGTCTACTCCGGAGTATCGACACCCCGTCTCGATAATCCAACGACTAGGGACATGTATAAGGATGTGCTTGTAGATTATCCAGCCCCCACTAGTGTGACTGCCATCACAACGCTGGTAATCAAGCAAAGATCCTAAGGGCTCCACTAATGTGTATAGGCGATATGCTAAAAGAAACACATGCACACATTAAAGTAGAAACAAACCAAGTAGCATACTACCATTTCGAGCAAGATTGTCTATACAACTGTGAATATCCCAAGCTTCCATCAAGTAATATACAAACTAGTATGATACAGTAATGGCCTCTAGGGCATATACACTAACAATCTCCCACTTGCACTAAGGCCATGTACTGGCGTATCGAAGACCTATCATCTCGATCAGCCGCTCGAACAGAGTGTTTGGTATGGCCTTCGTGAATGGATCTGCAGTGTTATTCTCCGAATTTACTCTCTTCACCTCGATCTCCCGACGATCTACGATCTCCCTGATCAGGTGGTACCGCCTCAAAATGTGCCTGGACTTCTGATGGGACCTGGGTTCCTTCGCTAAAGCTATAGCGCCGTTTTTGTCATAATACAGCGGTATTGGATCAACAATGGCAGGAACCACATGAAGTTCCGTGAGGAACTTCTTCATCCAGACAGCTTCCTTTGCGGCATCGCAAGCAGCTATGTACTTCGCTTCCATAGTTGAGTCAGCAACGGTTTCCTGCTTGGAACTCTTCCAGCAAACCGCCCCTCCATTGAGGGTAAAGACATAACCCGATATGTACTTGGAGTCATCCTTGTCACTATGGAAGCTGGAGTCAGCAAAGGCCTCGATCTGGAGATCTTTTCCGCCATACACCAAGAACATCTCCTTAGTCCTTCTCAGGTAGTTGAGAATGTTTTTTACTGCAATCCAGTGTTTCTCCCCTAGGTCCGACTGATACTGGCTTACAACGCTCAATGCGTATGCTATATCTGGTCTGGTACACAACATCGCATACATTATAGAGCCTACCGCAGATGCGTAGGGTATAGATGACATGCGAGCCCTTTCCAAATCTGTCTTGGGAGACATCTCTTTGGAGAGGGTGATTCCGTGACAAGCCGGTAGATTGCCGCGCTTTGAATCTTCCATACTGAATCGTTTCAGTATGGTGTCGATGTACCTGGACTGCAAAAGTCCCAACATCCTCTTAGATCTATCACGATAGATCTGGATCCCCAGAATGTAGTTAGCATCACCTAGGTCCTTCATGGAGAATCTCTGTGAGAAGAATCCTTTGACTGACTGTAGCGTAGGAATATCATTTCATTTTAGGAGAATGTCATCCACGTACAAGACGAGGAATACCACAGTTCTCCCTACAATCTTACTGTAAATGCATGGTTCATCTGAGTTTTTGATAAAGTCGAATTCTTTGACAGTATCATCAAAGCAGATGTTCCAACTCCGCGATGCCTGCTTCAGTCCATAGATGGACTTAAGCAACTTGCACACTTTACCGCTGCTCCCACTCTGAATGAATCCCTCCGGCTGATCCATATAGACGCACTCTTCCAAATTTCCATTTAGGAAAGCCTTCTTTACGTCCATCTGCCAGATCTCATAATCGTGGAAGGCATCAATAGCAAGAAGGATCCGAATGGATTTGAGCATAGCCACTGGAGAAAAAGTCTCGTCATAGTCCAAACCAGGACTTTGACGAAAACCCTTTGCAACAAGTCTAGCTTTATAGGTTTCAACCTGCCCATCTATACCAATCTTCTTTCTGAAGATCCATTTGCAGCCTACGAGTTTTACCCCTTCTGGAGAAAAGTCCAAAGTCCAAACTTTGTTGGTGTACATGGACTCCATTTCGGTCCGCATTGCATCCGGCCATTTTACTGAGTCACCGCTCTTAATGGCTTACTGGAAGCTAGTAGGCTCATCATAATCAATAGTGCAATCCTCTCTATCCCCGTCTATGAGAAAACCGTAGTATCTCTCGGGCGGATGAGACTGCCTACTACTCCTGCGGAGTGGCGCTGGGATGTCCGGTTCTCCTGAAACTTCTGGTTCTTCCAAGCTTTCAGTAATAGCTTGTGGTTCTGGAATTTCTTCCAGTTCTATTGCGCTCCCACTTATCTGACTTTCTAAAAATTCAGTTTCCAAGAAGTGGGCATGCTGAGAAACAAAAACCTTTTGTTCCTCTGCGGAATAGAAAAGATACCCCCTGTAGTTCTTGGGGTATCCCACAAACTTACACAGTACTGAGCGTGCCTCGCGCTTGTCCGCATGCTGCTTCTTTACAAAAGCTGGACATCCCCATGTCTTAAGATACTTAAGACAGGGTTTCTTCCCACTCCACATCTGATATGGGGTGGTAGGCACAGTCTTGGTTGGAGCCTTGTTCAAAAGATATGCAGCTGTTTCTAATGCATAACACCAGAAAGATCGCGGTAACTCAGCCTTACTCATCATGGAACGAACCATATCCAATAGAGTTCGATTCCGTCTCTCCGATATACCGTTGTGTTGTGGTGTGTATGGAGGAGTAAGCTGAGAGAGAATTCCATTCTCTTTTAAGTAGCCCAGAAACTCGGCACTCAAGTATTCACTGTTAGGTTTACCTAGCACCTCATGAAGGGTTTGGAAGCATCACATGTACCAAAGATTAAATTTTTAGGGTGCTAAGTAAGCATACAAAGAATCATTCCTAGAAAATTAGGGTTTCAAAAACAACACATCATCACAAGTAGGTAAAGCTAGGGTTTTGAGAGTACAACCTTTGTAGCTCCCTACGCTAGACTTCGTGGCTACTTGGGGTTTGGAAAAGGTCCACTTGAACTCCTCTAGGTCCACGATGATCCACCCGGAGTCCGCTTTGTACAAGCTTGCAACTTCACAAGATCAAGAAAGAAAATGGAAGCTAGCACTCTCCACTAATGGGCAAGACTAGTGTAGAATGGTGTTGTGGTTCTTTTTCTCACGTCAAAATCCTATCTTGTTGAGTATTTTGCTTACTAGAGAGATCTAGAGAGCAAAGGAGCAAGGAAGAAGAAGATGATGGCTTTTGAAGAAGAAGAAAATATATGATCTCATATGAAAAAAATAGAAAATATATGTATATATATTTTCCACTTCTCATCTCAAACCATGGTTAAACAATAAAGATATTATTGAATTTGAGTTAAAACACAAAAGGAAAGATAATCCATGGTTAAATGGTGGGTGAGCATGGTTAGGTCAAAGAAGAGTGTAGAAAGTAAACCATAAATTATCCTTTTCTTTTCTTTTGTTTTTAACACAAATACAATATATATCCATATATATAAAACCATGGTGTGAGTCTTATATTGCCACCATTTTCTATGTATATACAACCATGATGGATGATGTATGTATGTATGTGTGCATGCACATCCATATGTGCATGAATCAAGAAGGAATGCATACATGCATGCATACATCCAAAAATACAAGAAATGATTTCTAGTGAGAATCTAATGGTTAAATGATAAATCAACACTTGATTTATCAATCCGGCCATATCACATACGACCCAACCAAAAGCAAGCCGCCCGATTAATATACGGTATCTTATACGCGCATTTTAACCGGGTCCATGCGCATATCGCATACGCGCACTACAACGTTTCGCCTGGACTAGGTAACTGTAACGTCTTCAAAATAATAAAATATGATTTTTGGGAAATTTTATAATTTAATATTATTTTAATGAATATTTTTATATTCTGGTATAATTAAATACAGATAAATGGGGAAAAATTATGGAAAATTCTAAAATAAGGTATTTTAAGGAATTGCCTCGTTTTCTGTGCATGCCCCCATTTCCTCTAGTTTTGACCCTGAGTATGTCTAGTTTTGACTGATTCCATCTAGGGTGAAATCTGGGTTGATTTTCCTATGTTGGTGTATAATTTGGGACTTGTTTTAGCATGGATTTTGGTATTTGGTGATTCATTCCTGTCGGGTGGCGTTTGGACGTCAACGACAAGTGGATTTTGATTGTGTTTACATGCGAGTCGATAGGTTTTTACCTATGCGGGTAGCGTGTGCTATTTTGGTTTCCGATGTGATTTTCATGTGCTTTAGCATTGTGATATACTTGTAGGTACCCCGCGTGATGTTGAGGCAAAGGAGGTGAAGATAGCGACATCGGCTTTGGCACACGAGAAGCAAGGTAAGTAGATTTATATCTACGGGGAGAAGTCGGGTGGATGGCGTATAGCACCCCCGCAGTCCGTGGTGATGTATACGAATACGTATACACACGAATATTTATTATGTGTTGTTTAGGGTTATTGATGGTAATAATGATATTTTGATGATAAGAATATATTGGTTTAGTATAGTGCGAACCCTAGAGTAGTGGTTGCACTCACACATACATTTACACACATACTTGCATTCATTCTTTCATTTATTAGAGTGCATATGATGGTGCGTATATCTACACATGGGTATGGGACTATGTGTTTATATACGGGATTTGAGGATGATACGTGGTTTGAGATGATACTTGATGTGAGGCCGTGAGATCGGCGATGTGACATAGCTTGTCTTCGAGGTGCGATATGATAGTTTTAGCGGGCCTTTGGACATGTGCTTTACCCGCATTCATATTTTTATAGATGGTATCGATTTGTACTAGACTTAGAGTAGTACCCCAGATTATGCGATCTGATGATAGTGATACCTGATATGTGATGAGGTACTGTGATATTGACCCCTACCCAGCTATTGGGATGCCGTACGACGATCTACCGTACGAGCCGATATTGATGATAGATCCGCACTCATGACTCGAGGATATCTTACGATATGTTATTGAGGCGGGATCACCGACTATCATATCTATATATATTGACTCAGATTAGGTGGTTTCTTACCCCTCCTGTCTAGATTACTTAGTAGACATTAGACTGGACTGAGTCATACCTATTTCAAACTAACGAATCGGGGATATTTTAAAGATAGGCAGAAGGGTCATACGGATATTTTCAAATGATGTATCTTTCTTAAAACACCGTAGCCCTTGTTTTTCCAAAAGCCCTGATTCGTCTTATTTCAAATGGCACCCCTGCATGACTTGTACAGATTGGTGTAGATTCTTTACTTTTGCGTTGATTATTCGATTCCGCATATTCATGCTATTTGCATTGCATCGCTTGTACTGTGGTTATATTTCAGTCATGCTGCTAGGACACCAGCACCATTATCGATGATGCATATGTTCCACGTACACTTGTTGCCGGCTCACACACTCATCATCGATAATTGCCATGTCACTACACTGTAGTACTATTGCATTCAGTATATGATCCTTGCATGACATGATGATATGCATACCTTCCTTTACATGTCACATACTTCATGCTTTTGATTATACGCATTGAGATATGTTGTTTCTATGATATTTCTGGATTTGGGAACCGAGAGTGTTTCAAAAGAGAATATGTCATTGCTTTAAAAACCCGGTTACCCTTGATATGATATTTCAGTGCGTCCACCATGTGTTTTCTCGGTGCTGAGAGCGACATGTGAAACCCGAATCGAGGAGTGGATGAGCCGATTGCGGGTACATGGTGGACCCGGTATGGTTCCCCTCGGCAAGATGATCGATGAGCTTTGCCGATTGAGCCTGGAGGCGGGCGAGTACCTACCGGTGATTGGTTGGACCTGGCGGTTATCCGGAGGATACTGACCAGAGTCGATGGATAGATTTGGGCGTCCTGCCGGGGCCGAGGGCCGATACCGCGGACAGAGCCCGCGGGCCGATCCGGACTGACGGAGCCCGATATATGAGGATTTATGTGCCGATGCTGGGCACAGTTTTCATGATGTTTTCGAGTGCCGATGCTGGGCACTCCGGTTCCATGATTTTGACGTGTCGCGAGGGACACGGGTGGGTTATATCCTCATATTTCCATGCACAGGTTTCATGATATTTACTCGCATGATGGTTATTGTCATTGCGTGACGAGTGGACGGGATCCACGTGTGTGCAGATTTGATTACATTGATCATACCTCATATTCATGACATGCTATTACCTGAGGCACTAGCACGAGCACTTGGCATTACACTCATGTAGAGATTACATTGCCAGTTTAGCATGCTTCAGCTTTATTCATATTGAGGTTTATTTATATCTGATCGTATTGACCTAGGATGGGTCATGCATTCGATCTCTGCTTGTAGATATCTTTCTATTCACGAGTTGGCAACTCACCCCCGTTGTGCCCCAGTCCTTGCAGGTTTTTGCCGTACAGATTCCATAGCGGCATTTCTGGCACACTGCTTCCTATGGGTGACTTGCTTGGTTAGGTGGGTTCTTTTGTATCAGAACCGCTATTGTATTTGTATTATTCATTGTATCTAGAATTTCCATCAACCAAAACTTGTTTATTGTTTCAGACTTAGAAAACAGTGTTGTTTTATTTCGACCTTAGAGTCGCGCTAGTAGTATTGCGGTTTTCTGGCTGTTTTGAGTTCTTTTTGGATTTGATCCTCGCCTTTGGCGTTGTATATTTTTATTACTTGCGTGGTTGTGACCGTCGATTGACGAAGGGCTAGCTCCCGCTTGGGGATGCCTTTTATCATTTCATATATATTATTCTTGTTGTACCCCGTTCGGGGCCAGTTTTTACAAAGGAAACTCTGCCGAAATTTTCAGGAAAGGTTACACATTTTAAAAAAATGCATATTCGGCTTAGTTATTTAAAAACTTTGATTTCCTTACTTTTCAAAAACAGTTTTCCTTATTTACTCTTTAAATGGTTTTAGATTGCTGGGCTTTTGGCTTACTTGGATCAGATGGGGTCCTATAGGCTTCATATGGTTCAAGGGCCAGTCACGTGCTCTTTCGGGTCGTGACAGTAACTGCTTTGTGGGACTCTAAGACTCGTCAATACGCCGGCAGTGTGTGATGATCATATCAAGCACCCCTAAGCCACAAGCGGTCAGCTAAACATAACGGCCACCCGGGTATTGAGCGATCAGAAGAGAATAAGCGAACCTGCTACAACTCCCGTCGAGCCAACCGGCAACATTATCGTGCAGTCCGGTCTCTTCGTCAGATATGCTGCATATCGAGCCTAGGGATGGTAAATGTCAGACCCCAATAACCGATAATTCATGCCGATGTGAGGCCCATAACGGGTCGAGAAACTACTGGTAACACTTACCAGTAAATCTCAAAAACAGCCCTGACGAGGGACTTCCCTGTTATGGCCAATCGAGCACAGCGCAACATCAACCCCCAATACCGGGAGAGACGAAACCCCTTCTATCGCTCACTGCCTCCATGTGACTCGGGACTGTACCCAAAAACCACCGTTTTGCATGCCCTCATGGACGTGGTAAGGTGGGAATCAAAGCACGGTGGGAATCACATAAGACTCTATGACGATCTCGGGTCTACAGACTAACCTGCACAAGTGTCACCAGAGAACTGCGATCTGACGTGTGGTATAATACCATCTGGGAGTTCTCGGCGAGTCCGTCCAGTGTACCCAGTCTCTACTGAGCACCCGTATATCATCTCTGATGTCAAACATCAATGGATATGGGATCATCCATCGCCCATCTCATGGGTCGAGAAGCGTATACGCTAGTCTACACTGGTATATCGATGCCCCATCTCGATATACCCACGACTAAGGACCTTGAAGGATGTACTTATGGACTACCATGTCCCCACTAGTATGATCCGCATCATAGTCCAGGTAGTCAAGTACACATCCTAAGGGCTTTACCAACATGTAACTATAAGACAGTATAAAGAGACAAGTATACATGTTAAGATAAAGAGCAACCAGATAGCATACTATTATATCGAGCAAGAAAGTCATCTCTATATATGTCCAAGCATCCAATATAATATACATCATCTGTACAATACTGGCCTCTAAGGCATACATACAACTAACAATCTCCCACTTGCACTAGGGCCAACTGCTGTAGTATCGCATACCGAGCATCCCGAAGAGTCTCTCAAACTGTATCTGGGGAATGGCCTTCGTGAGTGGATCCGCTGTGTTGTTCTTCGTGTCAACCTTCCTGACCTCGATCTCCCGGCGATCAACTATCTCCCGGATCAGGTGATACCGCCTCAGAATATGCCTGGATCGCTGATGGGACCTGGGTTCCTTGGCCAAAGCCACCGCTCCATTGTTATCGCAATACAAAGGTATTGGATTCTCATTGGATGGAACCACTCCAAGTTCAGTAATGAACTTCTTGATCCAGACAGCCTCTTTGGCAGCATCGTTGGCAGTGATGTATTTAGCCTCCATCGTCGAGTCTGCCACGGTTTCCTGCTTGGAACTCTTCCAGCTAACCGCCCCTCCATAAAGGTAAAGACAAATCCCGACTGCGACTTAGAGTCGTCCTTATCACTCTGGAAGCTCGAATCGATAAAGGACTCCACTTGGAGTTCTCCGTTACCATACACTAAGAGCATCTCTTTAGTCCTTCGTAAGTACTTGAGAATGCTCTTCACAGCTGTCCAGTGACTCTCTCCAGGATCAGCTTGATACCTGCTCACTATACTTAGTGAGTATGCTACATCGGGTCTGGTACATAGCATCGCGTACATGATAGAGCCAACAGCCGAAGCATAGGGTATCCCTTGCATGCGAGCTCTCTCCAAATCAGTTTTGGGAGACATCTCTTTGGAGAGAGTGACTCCAGAGATCATGGGTAAGTTCCCACGCTTGGATTCTTCCATACTAAACCTCTTTAGTATGGTGTCAATGTACCTGGACTGGGACAATCCCAATATCCTTTTAGATCTATCTCTATAGATCCTGATTCCCAATATGCAGGAGGCATCACCTAGATCTTTCATTGAGAATCTTTGTGATAAGAAGAGCTTGACCTATTGCAGCATAGGAATGTCATTTCCTATCAAGAGTATGTCGTCAACGTACAATACGAGGAAGACAACCTTACTCTCTGCCACCTTCTTGTACATACAAGGTTCATCTATGTTTTTGACGAAATCAAACTCTTTGATAACGACGTCAAAGCAGATGTTCCAACTCAGCGATGCTTGCTTTAATCTATAAATGGATTTAAGCAGCTTGCACACCTTCCCGCTGCTCCCACTATCTACGAAGCCCTCTGGCTGAGTCATGTACACGCACTCTTCTAAATCACCGTTTAGAAAGGCGGTCTTAACATCCATTTGCCAGATTTCGTAATCATGATATGCAGCGATGGCAAGCATGATCCAGATGGATTTAAGCATAGCCACTGGAGAAAAAGTTTCGTCATAGTCCACACCTGGTCTTTGACGAAAACCCTTTGCAACAAGTCTAGCTTTGAAAGTCTCCACTTTCCCATCAACACCAAGTTTTTTCTTGAAGATCCACTTGCTCCCAATGGGTTTTACCCCTTCAGGAGCTACTTCCAAAGTCCATACTTTATTGGTGTACATGGATTCCATCTCAGATCTCATTGCATCCAGCCATTTCACAGAGTCACCACTCATGATGGCCTGCTCGAAACTAGTTGGGTCATCATCTTCCATGATGCAATTCTCGCTTCCACCATCAATGAGAAAACCGTAGTATCTCTCAGGCGGATGAGAAACCCTGCTAGATCGGCGGAGAGGCTATCCTCTGGTTCTACCAAATCATCTGTTGTAGTTTGTTCTGCTGGAACTTCTTCCAGTTCTACCTCAATGCCACTAATCTGTTTCATAAGAAAACCTTTTTCTAAGAAAGTGGCATGTCGAGAAACAAACACCTTTTGTTCCTCAGAGTGGTAGAAGATATACCCTCGTGAATGTTTGGGATATCCAACAAACTTACATAGAACAGACCTTGCCTCGAGCTTGTCCGGATTTTGAGTTTTAACATAGGCCGGACAACCCCATATCTGAATAAAATTAAGACATGGTCTCTTACCATTCCATATCTCATATGGAGTGGTAGGCACTGATTTGGTTGGAACTCTATTCAATAGGTATGCAGCTGTCTCCAGTGCATATCCCCAGAAGGAAATAGGTAACTCAGCTGTACTCATCATAGAGCGCACCATATCTAATAGGGTGCGATTCCTCCGCTCCGATACACCGTTGTGCTGTGGTGTATATGGAGGAGTAAGCTGAGAGAGAATCCCATTCTCTTTTAGATAATCTAGGAATTCTTTGCTTAAGTATTCTCCTCCTCGATCTGATAGAAGGATCTTAATACTTTTGCCCGTTTGGTTCTCTACTTCGTGCTTATATTCTCTGAATTTCTCAAAAGCTTCAGACTTGTGTTTCATTAGGAAACATATCCGAATCTTGAGAGATCGTCAGTGAATGTAATGAAGTAGGAAGAACCGTTCCTGGCATGCGTAGACATGGGACCACATACATCACTATGTACCAGTCCTAAGAGTTCCGTAACTCTTTCTCCGTGTCCACTAAACGGAGCTTTGGTCATTTTTCCTTTGAGACATGAATGGCAAGTATCATAAGATAATAATTCGAACGAATTCAAATATCCATCTTTATGTAACTTAGCCAGTAGTGTCGTATTGATATGACCAAGTCTACAATGCCACAAGAAGGATTCGTTCATTTCTAAACTTTTCCTCTTGTGTGTGTTTTGTATATTGAGGACTGTATTTTGATTTAGAATGAATATGCCATTATGTAACGAGCCTGATGCAATCAACTTTTGATCTAGAAATATGTTCATAACATTATCCTTTACGAAAAAATTATATCCTTCTTTACTTAATAAAGAAACTGATATAATGTTGCACATCATGTTCGGTATATAATAGCACTCATTTAGAATCAGTGTATCACCACTTGGTAATACTAGGTGATATTCGCCAATTGCTTTGGCTGCAATATTTGCCCCATTTCCTACTTGAACGGAATGATCACCTTTTCCCAGTTCTCCACCTTTCCGTACCCCATGTAACAATTTACATATGTGGGATCCTGATCCGGTATCTAATACCCAGGACGTAGGGTGAACTGAGAAACAGTTCTCAATAACTAACACACCTGAAGAAGATGCATCAACATGCATGTTCTTTTGGGCGGCTTAAGAATCCAGATATTCTCCTATTCTCTGTTCAGTCTTATAACTCTTATAAGAAAGAATGGGTCCAACGTTCCCCTGCTCAGTATAATAAGCGGGTTCAGTCAATACATCCATATTATTATCTTGATTATGGCCTGACATGGTCGCTACCTAGAGAGAGAGAGAAGAAAACACTTTAGCGTATGCTCTTGCAAGATTAGATTGGTTATTATCTTATCTAATCAGGATGGCTCCCACTGTTTTTATCAAATCTTCCTTCAAACCCTAAAAGGAAAGACTAGCCGGGATTAATCTGTAGGGTTCCTAGGCACACTCATGAGGTTCTACAACTGATCAAACATGCCAAAATCAAAATTTTCATGTGCCTAAGAATCCTATGCAAGATCGTTAACTAGAGATTAGGAGAAAAGCAAACAAGCAAATTACATTGCTACTAAGTGAAAGGGATTACAACATTTGTAGATCCGGTTCTCCACTTCTTTAGCTCCTTGATGATGTCCCTCCGCTGCGATCATCGTGATCCCGGACTCTAGCAATGGTTTCGTCGGAGAAACGAGCGGGCTAAGTCGTTGACTTCGATGCCGAAGATGATCTACGTCGAGGCGACTCAAACTCAAGCTCCATCTTCACTTGGTCATGAACCTTATGAAGAAAACACCCTATACAACATGGCAAGTGGTAGAGGATGAAGAAATAGGAAGTGGGTTCACTTTGGATTTAGATTTCTCACTTGGATTCTTCACTTGAAATTTTCTAGCTAGCTTTCTTCACTTGAAGAAGAAGATGAAGAAGAAAGAAAAGAATAATAAGAATAATCTCAAATGAATAATCAAGTGAAGACTTATCATGTTGCAACTATGGGTGATTAAACTCTTGTAGAGATTAAACCATAGTTTAGGTAAATGATTAGGTCAAAGGAAAAAACAAAATGGTTACCCTTTTTCAAAGATGCTTGAAGCAACATGAAGCTTCTAGCATAAAAACAAAGAAAGCAACCATTCTATTTTACCAAAATAAATAAAATAAATAAATAAATAAGGCAAAACCCTAACCATTAACCTAAATATGGTTTAAAGCAAACACACACCCAAGTTTGCATGTATCATCAAACATGATACCAACTAGTACACAAAAATATATCATATATACAATGTGCACATCAAGTGAGAAAATCAATCTTAAGTGAACCAATACTAGTTAATGTAAAGCAATATATCAAATATATAATTATACATTAAATCATTAAATCAACAGTTGATTTAATGATTCGGTCATACTGCATATAACCGACTAATATCAAGTGTATCAATATATCGAATCAATATTTGATTCAGTAACCCGGCTATATCTTATATAACAGTCCGATGATACGAATCGCGAGAATAGAATTCAGTATCACATACTGGTATTATTCTCGATCCCGCACATATCTCATATGCGCTCCTATTTCGTTTCGCTTGAGCCAGGAAACCTCTGTGTAGGACTCTAAAGACTCGTCAATATGCTGGCAGCAGGTGATGATCATATCAAACACCCACAAGCCGCAAGCGGTCTGCTAAACGTAACGGCCACCCGGGTATTGAGCGATCAGAAGATCAACGAGCAAGCCCGCTCACACTCCTGTGAATCTAACCAGTAACACTTACCATACAGTCCGGCCTGATCGTCTGATATGTCGCATATCTTGCCTAGGGGTGGTAAACGTCAGACCCCAGTAGCTCGATAAGTCGTGTCGATATGAGGTCTATAACAGTTCGAGAAACTACTGGTAACACTTACCAGTAAATCGCAGCAACCCTGGCCAGAGATTTCCGGTTATAGCCAATTGAACACAGCACAACATCAACTCCCTATACTGAGAGAGACGAATCCCCTCCTATCGCTCATTGCCTCCATATGAATCAGGACTGCACCCAAAAACCACCGTTTTGCACGCCCTCTTGGACGTGGTAAGGTGGAAATCAAAGCACAGTGGGAATCACACAAGACTCTATGACGATCTCGGGTCTACAGACTAACCAGTACCAGTGTCACCAGAGAACTGCCATCTGATGTAAGGTATAATACCATCTGGGAGTTCTCGGCGAGTCCGTCCAGTGTACCCAGTCTCCACTGAGCACCCGTATATCATCTCTGATGTCAAACACCAATGGATATGGGATCATCCATCGCCCATCTGTATGGGTCGAGAAGGTATACGCTAGTCTACTCTGGTATATCGATGCCCCGTCTCGATACACCCACAACTAGGGACCTTGAAGGATGTACTTATGGACTACCATGTCCCCACTAGTATGATCCGCATCATAGTCCAGGTAGTCAAGTACACATCCTAAGGGCTTTACCAACATGCAACAAAGAGACAATCAATGTAGACGTTAAGGTAAAGAGCAACCAGATAGCATACTATCAAGTCGAGCAAGAAAGTCCTCCCTATATATGTCCAAGCATCCACTATAATATACATCCAATGTATAGCAATGGCCTCTAAGGCATACATATAACTAACAATCTCCCACTTGCACTAGGGCCATCTGATAGCAGTGGTTGTAGTATCTCATACTCAACCATCCCATAAAAGTCTCTCTCTAGGAAAAGGCCTTTGTGAGTAGATCCGCCGTGTTGTCCTCTGAGTCTACTCTCATAACCTCGATCTCCTTGGAGATCAACCATCTCCATGATCAGGTGATGCTGCCTCAGAATATGTCTGGGTCACTGATGGGACCAGGGTTCCTGGGCCAAAGCCACACTTCCATTGTCACACAATGGTAGGAACTTAGTTCATCTCATGAACTACTATACACCCAGACAACCTCTTTGGCGGCATCTTAAGTAGCGATGTATCCAGCCTTTATCGTCTAGTATGCCATGGTATCTAGCTTGGAACTCTTCCAACATACCCTCCCATTACTGAGGGTAAAGACAATGCCTGTGACTGACATTCAGTCGTCCTTATCACCCTGGACCCTTTCCAGTGATTCTCCCCAGGATCGATTGATACCAACTCACTACATCTAGTGAGTATCCTGACATCCAATTTGATCTATCTCATAGATCCAAAACCTAGGATTTAGTAGGTATCACTTTGATCCTATATGGAGAATCATTGTGATAAGCGGAGATTGACTGAGCGTAGCATAGGAAACTCCTTCCCCAATCAAGAGTATGTCATCCACGTACTCTACGAGGATTACCACTATACTCCCTACTACATTTTTGTATATAAAAGGTTCATCTACCATTTTGATGATGTCAAACTCTTTGACTAACACATCAAAACAGACGTTCCAACTCCGCGATGCCTGCTTTATCATATAAAATATCTTGCACACGTTTCTGCTGCTCCCACTGTCTACTAAGCCCTCTTGTTGTGCACTTATAGACGCTCTCTTCTAAAACATCATTTAGAAAAGCTGTCATGACACCCAACCACCCGATATCGTAGTCATGGTATGTAGCAATGGCAAGTAGGATCAGGATGGACTTAAGCATAGTCCCTAGAAAAGGTTTCATCATTATCCACGCCTGGTCGATGACGAAAACCTTTAACAAGTCTAGTTTTGAAAGTCTCAACTTTTCCATCTACACCAAGTAATCTTCTCAAGATATACTTGCTCCTTATGGGGATTTAACCCTTCAGATATAGCAACCAAAGTCCATACTTTGTTGGTGTATATGGATTCCATCTCAGATCGCTAAGCATCCAACCATTCTTACAGAGTCCCTACTCTCGATGGCCTGCTCGAAACTAGTTAGGTCATCATCTCATGATGCATTCCTCGCTCCCACTGTCATCGAGAAATCGAAGTATCTCTCAGGCAGATGAGGAACCCTACCAGATCGGCGAAGAGGCTGAGGTTCGTCGGGAACTATTGAATCCTTTGGTTCTGTCAAATCATCAGCTGCAGTTTGTATAGCTGGAACCTTTCAAGTTCTACATAACAGTCCTTGCCTCGAGCTTGGCCGGATTTTTCTTTTAGACATAGGCCGGACAACCCCCAAATCTTAACTTGCTTAAGAGATGGGCTCTTCCCAAACCATATCTTATATGGAGTGGTAGGCAGTGATCTGATTCGAACCGTAATTTAATAGGTATGCAGCTTCTTAAGTGCATAACCCCAAAAGGAAATAGGTAACTCAGCAGTACTCATCATAGAGCACACCATATCTAATATGGTGCGATTGCTCCGCCCCAATACACCTTTGTGCTGTGGTATATTCAGAGGAGTAACACCGAGAGAGAATATCATTCTCCTTTAGAATAGTCTAGGAATTCTATGGACAAGTATTCTGCTCCCTGATCTCATTATAGGACATAATACTTATACCCGGTTTTTGGTTCTCTACTTCTAACTTATATTCTGTTATTATCTCAAAAAGTTTCGGACTTGTGTTTCAACAGGAACATATGTCTGAATCTTGAAAGATCATCAGAGAATGTAATGAAGTACAAAGGACCGGTCTTGGCATGTGTAGACAGGGGACCTTCATACATCAGTATGTATTAATCCCAAGAGTTTAATAACTCTTTCTCTGTTTCCAATAAACGGAGCTGCGGTCATCTTATCTTGTGACATGACTGGCAAGTTTCATAAGATGTAAATTCAAACTGATTTAAATATGCATCTAAAATGTAACTTAAGCTAGTCTGGTCACATTGATATGACCTAGTCCACAATACCTTAAGAAGGATCCGTTCATTTCTGAACTCTTCCTCTTGTGTGTGTTCTGTATACTAAGAACTGTAGTTTGATTTAGAACATCAATGCTTTTAGATAACGTGCCTGAACCGATCAACTTTTGATATAGGAAATGTTCAAAACATTATCCAACAATACAAAATTATATCCTTTCTTTAATGATAAAGAGACTGATATGATTTTGTATATCAGGTTCGGTATCTAATAACATTCGTTCAGAATCAATGTATTCTGGTAATACAGGGTGACAGTGACCAATAGACTTGGCTGCAACACTTGCACCGTTTTCTGTCTCATGAAACTTATCACCCGTTCTCAGTTCTCTACCTTTCTGTAGCCCATGTAACGGATTACATTAGCGGGATCCTGATCCGGTATCTAATACCTAGGACGTAGAGGACATTGAGAAACAGTTCTTTATAACTAACACACCCGAAGGAGATGCATCATATGCACTTTCTTCGTTTTGGCGGCATAGGAATTCTGGTATTCCCCTATTTCTTGCTCTGTCTTATAACAATTATAAGTCGGAGCGGGACCAACGTTCCCCAGCTCTGTATAACAAGCGGGTTCGGTCAATTCATCCGTATTATTATCTTGATTAAGGCGTGATATGGTCTCTACCTGGAGAGACAGAGAGAAGAAAACACTCAGCGTGCGCTCTTGCAAGAATAGATTGGTTATTATTTTATTTAATCAGGATGGCTCCCACTGTTTTTATCAAATCTTCCTTCAAACCCTAAAAGGAAAGACTAGCCGGGATTAATTACACGCCACAAGTTCGCCAATCTTTCAGCCAGGCCAGTGTCGGTACTTTGAGGGAGGTCCCCCGTGCTTTCGCACGAACCTAATTAATGTAAACCTCGTTTTCCCAGAGGCGTAACCTCGTTAACACCTTTCTAGACACCTACTTGATCGGCTAATTGTAATGTGTAAAACTCTCCCAGGAGTAACACTTACTCACAGCGGGTATCGGGATCCAACTATCTCATAGAAGGTATGCAATCTCATTGCAAATTTCAACACTTAAAATTCCCGATAATTTTGCCCCTAACGTGCTATGACCTTGACGAAAGCCAACAAATCATAGCCCGCTAGTCAAGTTCAACCCGTACATTTCTTGACTGAATTAAACCCACCCGCACGACCCTTGACGGAGGTCAACAAGGTCGCATGACTACCCTAATCCAATCTGCATCATATGCATAAGCAGATAATTACTAGTTAGCTACCGCACACTACGCCTTGACGGAGGTCAATAAACGTAGCACGAATACTAAGTAGGACTTATCTGAAATGACGGAGGGCTACGACAGGTTTTTCTGAAAACCTATTGCGTAATAAACTTGATATCGTTGTAGAATCAAATGATTTTAAAATGGAGTATTTTTTAGGCTTTTCTAGTTTTGCTAAAGGGGTCACTCCCGGTGAAGGGATCGTCGGCCCTTTCCTCGTCGAATGAGGTGCGGGATATATCATATATATCACTGTGCAAAGCAGAAACTATAGAAGTAATTAAAAGACAAACCGAGTGTTTAGCATCTGCCAGTTATTGCTAAAGGGGTAACTCCCGGTGAAGGGATCTCGGCCCTTTCCTCATCGAATAAGGTGCAGGATGTTCTACAAGGAACACCGCGATGCAAAGCAAGAACTGTAGCTACCTGTTTTTGAAAATTCGATTCCACAACATCTTAGGTTTTTTTTTCTTTCATTAATCACATTAATGAAGTCCCATCATTTAAGTCCACCTAAACTTCACAGATAAATATAACGTACGCTTATGCCATCCGCATTCGCCTCGATGTCCCGTCTGCACCGTTAGGTTAGGTAACTAACACCAGAGCGAGGCAGGGCTAGCACGGGTGTAAAACATAAGCAACGTCTTTATAATATATCATATATACTATATATCTATTTGAACAAATCACATGATCACATCACAGATAACGCCGCAGAAAATATCATAAGAAATATTGGATATACTAGGACGTCCATGTTTTATTTTGAGCCTGTATTAAACACGGATTCCACGGTCGTGATGAATAGCCAATCCCACACCCCTAGACCCCTACGAGAACGGAAAGCAACCCTACCAATTCCAGGGTTAGGAGACCCGGACTCGACTCCTCGAGATGGTCTCCCACTGGACCCTAGAACCCGGTTACTTGTGCTCCCTTCCTTGGGTCTATCCTAATGCAGAAAAGTAAATAATATACAAATGATGACATCATCCGCAACCTGGAAGTGCCCCAATAAAAGAATATTACATACAAGTTTTTACATGAATGAAAATGAAAAACACTCAACTCACATAAAAAAAACCCGGCTATTCAAACACGACGATCCAATATAACATATCCAGCAACACATAACATCACATGTCATCAACGTAAATAAATATGCCCATACCAATTGTCGTTGACATATAGCAACGAAACCGGCGATATCACATATTACACTTACGGTCACAGAAAAGAAAGTGTAAAACTACAACAGTTGGAATCCGCAACCTCTTTAGACATCGCATGCCTAATCAAAAGAATTTCTTAGACATCACATGCCTAACAATTATAAACCCCGCATTTTAGTCTCATTTATCGAAAAATCTTTTCAATATGAAGTCGGGCAATCCAACAAGATTCTCGGCATCCTGACCAAATGCTCGTCGCAAACTTTAGTAGACTGCCGCACCCTTAATATCGTCGACGAAGTGCACTAAGGCGGAACACCGCTGCCGCGAGCAACCGAACGGATGCTTTCGGCGACGGGGTTCTCCTACAGTCACTTGGTCGGGGCTAAGGGGTGTAGCTGTCTATTAAGTTTACCCGGCGAGTATCCGCGTACGCTACGTGATTGCGACGGACTTTTGATCTCATCAAAATTCCGTGGCAGCCGATCATTTGAGACAAAAGTGCTATGTTCATAACATTCATATAAGTTATCTCATAACAAGTTGTGAATTCCAAATATTGTATCACATTTCAGATAAATAGAAAATGTTAAACTTTTCGATTGAACAATCAAACACCCATGTTTTCCCGAAACAGCTCAACACTTGAAATAAGTTTAAAAACATTCAATTCATGCCACAGTACCAACGGTCCAGCCGTAGAAGGGTCAAGCCAACGCCTCACATGTGGCACGCCGTACTGCCCAAATCCTAAGGTTCAAAGGGCAGCTCAAGACGGTCACATAATCGAGTTAAGGTTTGTTGTCTTCTAGAGGGTCCATCGCGTTACTTGGACTACTTAGAACGTTCTTAAACCATGGAAAAATCCAACACCTGGAAATTTCCCGGCAGGGGAAAAATTGGGTTTTTATATCCGGTCGAACTTTTTAACATGTTCTAAAATACCCGGAAAAACACACAGACGAAGTTAAACTTCCCGATCGAAACATCGAGTCCCCAATACAACCCAGAAAACTCAACTCTTGAGCAAACATTAAAAATTCCCAGAAAATACAGCACTTACTGAGAGAGATTACTGTGCAAACAGAAAAAGAGGAAGTGACCGAACGGCCGGGGAACCGCCGCACAAGCCATGCTCATGCCGCGGTTCCGCGGTGCTATAGTCGACTTAGACGCACGTGCAGCACAGTAACCCCTCAAAAATCCTGCTGAATTTTTTGGATATTTTTTATTTGGAAAAATGCACAGTTTCAGAAAATGAACAGAAAGGGGTGAAATTTAGGGTTTCGGGGTTCGATCGGGTTTCTAACATCGTCTACACATCGCCTAAAGCTCTAGCTAGGCTCTGATACCACTGTAGGGTTCCTAGGCACACTCATGAGGTTCTACAACTGATCAACCATGCCAAAATCAAAATTTTCATGTGCCTAAGAATCCTATGCAAGATCGTTAACTAGAGATTAGGCGAAAAGCAAACAAGCAAACTACTTTGCTACTAAGTGAAAGGGATTACAACCTTTGTAGATCCGGTCCTCCACTTCTTTAGCTCCGTGATGACGTCCCTCCGCTGCGATCATCGGGATCCCGGACTCTAGCGATGGTTTCGTCGGAGAAACGAGCGGGCAAGGTCGTTGACTTCGATGCCGAAGATGATCTACGTCGAGGCGACTCAAACTCAAGCTCCATCTTCACTTGGTCATGAACCTTGTAAAGAAAACACACTATACAACATGGCAATTGGTAGAGGATGAAGAAATAGGAAGTGGGTTCACTTTGGTTTTGGATTTCTCACTTGGATTCTTCACTTGAAATTTTCTAGCTAGCTTTCTTCACTTGAAGAAGAAGATGAAGAAGAAAGAAAAGAATAATAAGAATAATCTCAAATGAATAATCAAGTGAAGACTTATCATGTTGCAACTATGGGTGAGTAAACTCTTGTAGAGATTAAACCATAGTTTAGGTAAATGGTTAGGTCAAAGGAAAAAACAAAATGGTTACCCTTTTCATTGATGCTTGAAGCAACATGAAGCTTCTAGCATAAAAACAAAGAAAGCAACCATTCTATTTTACCAAAATAAATAAAATTAATAAATAAATAAGGCAAAACCCTAACCATTAACCTAAACATGGTTTAAAGCAAACACACACCCAAGTTTGCATGTATCATCAAACATGATACCAACTAGTGCACAAAAATATATCATATATACAATGTGCATATCAAGTAAGAAAATCAATCTTAAGTGAACTAATACTAGTTAATGTAAAGCAATATATCTAATATATAATTATACATTAAATCATTAAATCAACAGTTGATTTAATGATTCGGTCATACTGCATATAACCGACTAATATCAAGTGTATCAATATATCGAATCAACATTTGATTCGGTAACCCGGCTATATCTTATATGACCGTCCGATGATACGAATTGCGAGAATAGAATTCAGTATCACATACTGGTATTATTGTAGGTCCCGTACATATCTCATATGCGCTCCTATTTCGTTTCGCTTGAGCCAGGAAACCTCTGTGTAGGACTCTAAAGACTCGTCAATACGCCGGCAGCAGGTGATGATCATATCAAACACCCACAAGCCGCAAGCGGTCTGCTAAATGTAACGGCCACCCGGGTATTGAGCGATCAGAAGATCAACGAGCAAGCCCGCTCACACTCCTGTGAATCCAACCAGAAACACTTACCGTACAGTCCGGTCTGATCGTCTGATATGTCGCATATCTCGCTTAGGGGTGGTAAACGTCAGACCCCAGTAGCTCGATAAGTCGTGTCGATATGAGGTCTATAACAGTTCGAGAAACTACTGGTAACACTTACCAGTAAATCTCAGCAACCCTGGCCAGGGATTTCCGGTTATAGCCAATCGAACACAGCACAACATCAACTCCCTATACCGGGAGAGACGAATCCCCTCCTATCGCTCATTGCCTCCCTGTGAATCGGGACTGTACCCAAAAACCACCGGTTTTCACGCCCTCTTGGACGTGGTAAGGTGGAAATCAAAGCACAGTGGGAACACACAAGACTCTATGACGATCTCGGATCTACAGATTAACCTGTACCAGTGTCACCGGAGAACTGCCATCTGACGTACGGTATAATACCATCTAGGAGTTCTCGGCGAGTCCGTCCAGTGTACTCAGTCTCCACTGAGCACCCGTATATCATCTCTGATGTCAAACACCAATGGATATGGGATCATCCATCACCCATCTGTATGGGTCGAGAAGGTATACGCTAGTCTACTCTGGTATATCGATGCCCCGTCTCGATACACCCACGACTAGGGACCTTGAAGGATGTACTTATGGACTACCATGTCCCCACTAGTATGATCCGCATCATAGTCCAGGTAGTCAAGTACACATCCTAAGGGCTTTACCAACATGTAACAGAGAGACAATCAGTCTACACGTTAAGGTAAAGAGCAACCAGATAGCATACTATCATGTCTAGAAAGAAAGTCCTCCCTATATATGTCCATCCTATGTATAGCAATTGTAAGTCCATGCTACCTCTCCCGGTACTTTCGGGAAAGAGGAATTTGGTAAAAACAATTTTACGGAGGTGGTAACATGGACCTATAACCCGGATCTTGGTTAAACATTTATCTAACACCTAACAATGAGTTTAGCTACTCGGTTAGGGGGTTATACCTTGCTTGTCTTGAACTCCTTCGTCTTCAAAACTCCGATGGTGGTCCGATGGCTTCTTCTCGTCGTCTCCGTACGCCGAAGATAGATCCACCTGAAAGCTCTAACCTTTAGCTCCTTCTTCGTTCTTTGAAGAAACTAGTTCACTTGGTTTGCTAAACCTAGTGAACTAGAATGAGTAGAGAAGAAATAGAATGGGATTTTATCTATGGTTCTTGATTCTCAACTCATGAGACAAGAGAACCATAGAATCA
This sequence comes from Agapanthus africanus, assembly GCA_030015575.1. Lineage (NCBI taxonomy): Eukaryota > Viridiplantae > Streptophyta > Magnoliopsida > Asparagales > Amaryllidaceae > Agapanthus > Agapanthus africanus. Next base: position 314,464,612 of record CM057337.1, read on the forward strand.
AGAGAGGGAGGAAGAGGTTGAGGGTGAGAGCAAGAGGAGAGCTCAAGAACAAGAGAGAGAGTGAGCAAGAAAGAATGAGGCTCTCTTTTGTCTTTCACCCTCTCAAAATCCAAAGTGATCATAACTCATCATATCAAAAAAAGTCTTATGTGATGGTTGAAGCAACCATAACCATATCATTTCATGCACTCATTTTACACAAATGAGCAAGTAAACAAAAGTCTTTGCCATGAAATGATGTCTATGGTTATCATGATGGTCAACTAGTCAAGCCTAGTCAACCGGTCAACAAAGTCAACAAGTCAACAAAAGTCAACAAGTCAACAAAGTCAACAAAAGTTAACAACCATGTCACCATAATACTTAATTAATATAATAGTTAATCACATATCAAATTCTCATTAGGGTTGAGCAAAAAGTCAAATAGTCAACGGTCAACTGTCAACAACCCTAATGAGAATCCGCTGCCTCTGCCTCCCTGTCAACTGTGCATACACACCCGCATCCGCGTTCCGAGGAACACGAATGCAAACTGGATAAATCCAATCCCATAAGGTACACTAGGATCTGGCTTAAACCAAAGCCCGCTAGTGTAAACTGTCCGGACACTGTACGCGCACAAGTGCACGGATGTGACCGAACCCTGTCGCAAAACCATGCGACCTGTCGCAATACCATGCGACCTCTACTCTTTTGCCTAAAGGCGAAAAGCTTTCTGTGTGGGACTCTAAAGACTCGACACTACGCTGGCAGTGGGTTTAACCACAGACCGGAAGCGGCACTAGCTGTGCGTAACGGTCCCCAGGTAATGCCGACAAGAAGACCGACGAGGCGAAACCCATCTGAACTCCTACTGAGCCTGAGTATGACATTCTCCGTACAGTCCGGTCTGTTTGTCTGATACATCGCATGGCGGGCCTAGGGGGCGGTAAACGTCAGTCCCCCAATAGCGGTACAAGTCGTGCCGGAGCGAAGCCCAAAACACCCTGAGATAACACTGGAAACCTACCAGTATATCTCGTTTGCCCTGGCCAGGGACTACTCGTGTAATGGCTCTCCTAGACACAGCGCGATGTCAACCCCCAATACCGGGAGAGACGAATCCTGTCTAACCGTCACTGCCTCCAAGTGCTTCGGGACTGCACCCAACCACTACCTGTTTGCACGACTCCTTTGAGCCGTGGTAGGGTAGCGATCAAAGTACAGTGGGAACACACTCGAGGCGAAGTGACAGTGTCAAGTCAGCGGACTAAGCTGTACTCATGTCACCTGGGAACTGATAACTGACGATAGGTATAATACCAACTATTCAGTTCCCGATGAGTCCTGTCCAGTGTACCCGTAACCTAACGAGCACCCGCATACTATCTCAAGTACGACGTACTGACGGCTGTGGGACAGACCGTCTCCCATACTGGGATGAGAAGCGCATGCGCTGGTCTACTCCGGAGTATCGATGCCCTGTCTCGATAGTCCTGCGACCAGGGACCTGCATAAGGATGTGCTTATAGATTACCCAGCCCCACTAGTGTGACGGCCATCACATCGCTGGTAATCAAGCAAAGATCCTAAGGGCTCTACTAATGTGTATAGGCGATATACAAAAATAAACACATGTACACATTGAAGTAGAAACAAACCAAGTAGCATACTACTATTTTGAGCAAGATTGTATATACAAGGTGAATATCCCAAGCTTCCATTAAGTAATATACAAACCAGTATGATACAGTAATGGCCTCTAGGGCATATACACTAACAATCTCCCACTTGCACTAAGGCCATGTACTGGCGTATCGAAGACCTATCATCTCGATCAGCCGCTCGAACTGAGTCTGGGGCAGGGCCTTGGTGAATGGATCTGCAGTGTTATCTTCTGAAGCGACTCTCCGAACCTCGATCTCCTGGCGATCTACGATCTCCCTGATCAGGTGATACCGCCTTAAGATGTGCCTGGATTTCTGATGGGACCTTGGTTCCTTCGCTAAAGCTATAGCCCCGTTGTTGTCGCAATACAGAGGTATTGGATCAACAATGGACGGAACCACCTGAAGTTCTTTCAAGAACTTCCTCATCCAGACAGCTTCTTTTGCGGCATCAGATGCAGCGATGTATTCCGCTTCCATCGTCGAGTCTGCAACGGTTTCTTGTTTGGAACTCTTCCAACACACCGCCCCTCCATTGAGGGTAAAGACAAAACCCGACATGGACTTGGTATCATCCTTGTCACTCTGGAAGCTGGAGTCAGCAAAGGCCTCGATCTGGAGGTCTTTTTCGCCATACACCAAGAACATCTCCTTAGTCCTTCTCAGGTACTTGAGAATGTTCTTTACCGCTATCCAGTGTTTCTCCCCAGGGTTTGACTGATACCGGCTTACCACACTCAGTGCATAAGCTACATCCGGTCTGGTACACAACATCGCATACATTATAGAGCCTACCGCAGAAGCGTAGGTTATAATAGACATGCGATCCCTCTCCAAATCAGTCTTGGGAGACATCTCTTTAGAGAGGGTGATCCCGTGACAAGCCGGTAGGTTACCGCGCTTGGAATCTTCCATACTGAATCTCTTCAGTATGGTGTCGATGTACCTGGACTGTGAAAGTCCTAATATCCTCTTGGATCTGTCACGGTAGATCCGGATACCCAGAATGTACGAGGCATCACCCAGGTCTTTCATGGAGAACCTGTGTGACAAGAACCCCTTGACAGATTGTAGCATAGGAATGTCATTTCCTATTAAGAGAATGTCATCCACGTACAAAACGAGGAATACTACAGTTCTCGCTACAAATCTACTATAGATGCATGGTTCATCTGGATTTTTGATAAAGCCAAATTCTTTGACCGTCTCATCAAAGCAGATGTTCCAACTCCGCGATGCCTACTTTAGTCCATAGATGGACTTAAGCAACTTGCACACCTTTCCGCTGCTCCCACTCTGAATGAAACCCTCTGGCTGGTCCATATAGACACACTCCTCTAAATTTCCATTTAGAAAAGCGGTCTTTACGTCCATTTGCCAGATCTCATAATCGTGGAAGGCAGCAATGGCAAGAAGGATCCGAATGGATTTCAGCATGGCTACTGGAGAAAAGGTTTCGTCATAGTCCAAGCCAGGTCTTTGACGAAAACCCTTTGCTACCAGCCTAGCTTTATAGGTCTCAACCTGTCCATCTACACCAATCTTCCTTTTGAAGATCCACTTGCATCCTACGGGTTTTACCCCGCCTGGAGCAATGTCCAACGTCCATACCTTGTTGGTGTACATGGACTCCATTTCGGTCCGCATTGCATCCAGCCATTTCACTGAGTCAACGTTCTGAACGGCCTGCTGGAAGCTAGTAGGCTCATCATAATCTATGATGCAATCCTCTCTATCCCCGTCTATGAGAAAACCGTAGTATCTCTCGGGCGGATGAGTCTGCCTACTACTCCTGCGGAGCGGCGTAGGAATGTCCTGTTCTTCCGAACCCTATGGTTCCACTAAAATTTCAGTAATAGTCCGTGGTTCTGGAATTTCTTCCAGTTCTACTGCGCTCCCACTTATTTCCTTTTCTATGAACTGGTGTTCTAGAAAGTGGGCATGACGAGAAATAAGAACTTTTTGTTCCTCTTCGCAGTAGAAGAAATATCCCTTGGAATTCTTTGGATATCCCACAAACTTGCACAGTACTGAGCGTGCCTCGAGCTTGTCCGCATGCTGCTTTTTGACAAAAGCTGGACTTCCCCATGTCTTAATGTGATTAAGATGGGGTCTTTTCCCACACCACATCTCAAATGGCATAGTAGGCACAGTCTTAGTGGGAACTCGGTTCAAAAGGTATGCGGATGATTCTAGCGCATATCCCCAGAATGATCGCGGCAACTCAGCGTTACTCATCATGGACCGTACCATATCCAATAGGGTGCGGTTCCGTCTCTCCGATACACCGTTATGTTGCGGGGTGTATGGAGGAGTAAGCTGAGAGAGAATTCCGTTCTCTTTTAAATAGTCCAGGAACTCGGCACTTAAGTATTCTCCACCTCGATCCGATCTTAGAATCTTAATACTTTTGCCGGTCTGTTTCTCTACTTCATTCTTATACTCCTGGAATTTTCCAAAGGCCTCGGACTTATGTTTCATTAAGAAGACATAACCGTACCTTGAGAAGTCATCCGTAAAAGTAATGAAGTAAGAATGTCCGCTTCGGGCATGTGTAGACATTGGACCGCACATGTCACTGTGTACGAGTCCCAAGAGCTCGCTCGCTCTTACTCCATGTCCAGTAAACGGAGTCTTTGTCATCTTTCCTTTGAGACAGGATTGACAAGTGGCATACGACTGATATTCGAACGCATTCAAATACCCTTCTGTATGTAACTTCGTCAACCTTCTCTCATTGATGTGACCCAATCTACAATGCCATAAGAAAGTCTGATTTATTTCTGGAGACTTTCTTTTGTGTGTATTCTGGACATTAAAAATCTGTGGTTGGTTTAACACGTATATACCATTACTCAATGTACCTGACCCAATCAAAACTTGATTAAGGTGAATGTTTACAACATTACTTACAAACGCAAATTCATAACCTTCTTTAGAAACTAAAGATACAGAAATGATATTACAAGTTGCGTTGGGTACAAAAAAGCAATTACGCAAAACCAAAACATGTCCATCTGACATTCCCAGGTGATAGTCCCCCACGGCTTTAGCATCCATGCTAGCTCCGTTCGCAACTCTGAGGGTCATGTCACCTGCTTTCAAAACACTACGGTTTCTCAACGCCTGCAAAGAATTACAGATATGAGATCCTGATCCGGTATCCAATACCCAGGAAGTAGAGTTTATTGAAAGACAGTTTTCAATAACATACACACCTGAAGCTGAAGCTGCAACCTGCTTCAATTCCTGTGTTCTGGCCTTCCAGGCCCTGCAATCATTCTTCCAGTGTCCTTTCTTATGACAATAGAAGCATTCTTCCTTATCCACAAGCTTCCCCGCTATCCTTGTTGCTTTACCTTTTCCCTTCGTATCCACTTTACTAACACCGCCCCTTGGTTTGGCGGGGGCCTTCTTCTTCTTTCCCTTGGCTTTCGCCTTGGACCTAGAAGAAGATGATCCTCCTACAAACAAAGTGGATGTTTCCCTACCTTTCTGTAGGGTGCCCTCTGCGCTCCTCAGCATGTTGAGGAGCTCTGAAAGTTCAACCTCTTTTTCTTGTAAGTTGAAGTTCAGTATAAACTGGGCGTAAGTGGAAGGAAGGGACTGGAGAACTATATCCGTATATAGCTCACTCTCCAATGTGATCCCTAGGTCAGCGAGCTCCTCAATGTAGCCGATCATCTTTAGCACGTGCTCGGCTACTGATGATCCGACGGCCATTCTTGTCGAAAATAACTTTTTCGACGCTTCGTATCTTGCGATACGAGATTGCTCTCCATACAGTTCTTTTGTATGAAGCAATATGGACTCCATGTCCATATTCTCATGCCTCCTCTGATGTTCGTTGTCCATCGAGGCAAACAGGAGGCATTTGGCCTTCACGCTATCAATCTCCCAAGTCTTGCGGATTTCCTTATCCGCGACACTGGAAGTTGGACCAGGGACAGGGGGAGCTTTGGTGGTAAGAAGATACCCCAGCTTGTCGTAAGTGATTGCAATCTTGACATTCCTGAGCCAATCTTTGTAGTTTGGCCCTGTCAGTTTGTTTTTATCTAGGAGTAACTTAAGTCCAGTCATGTCGATTTGGTCGCTGCAATTAGGAGAGAGAAGAAGAAACACTCAGCATGATGCTCTTGCAAGTTTAGAGTGGTTTTTAGTTTGTCTAAACAGGATGGCTCCCACTGTTTCTCGAATCCCTCCTCAAACCATAAAGGAAGAATTAGCCGGGATCAATCCCACCGCACAATACTTGCTTAACCGTTCAGCCAGGCCGGTGTCGGTACTTCGAGGGAGGTTTTCCAACGCTTTCACGAAGTTCCTTAATTAGAGAACCTCTTTTCCCTGGGGGCGTAGCCCCGCTAACACCTTTCTAGGCACCTACTAGGTTTATAGCATTGATCGTTTAGTGTGAAATTTCCCGAGGAGTAGCATATACTCACAGTAGGATCGGGATCCAAATATCATTGCGTGACGAAACTGAAGGAATCCTACCAGAATCATCACACTCCAAATGGTATGCAAATCTAGCAAGTTTCAGTACTTATGAAACTCCCGATGTGGATTTCTGCCCCATGCTCTTATGACCTTGACTTTGGCCAAAATATCATAAGTCACATGTCAAGTTCTACCCGTCATTATCCATGTTAATTTGGATCCATCCATACCTACCCTTGACTTTGGCCAAAATGGCAGTACGACTGTCCCAAACCAACGCATCTATCTATGCTACACATGAACACCCAATAGCTACCAATCACTGTGCCTTGACTTTGGCCAACATACACAGCTTGAATACTATTGACTATTCATGTGAAACGACGGAGGGCTACGGATGGTTTTGGCAAAAACCGTGAACGTAGTGAACTTGATATAGTCGATGGAACGAGATAGCTTTTAAAAGGAGTGGCTCAAGCTCCGTATTTAAAAATTGTTTTTTTGAAAAGAACCGAGTGGTTTTTCGAAAGTGTTCCAACGACTTTAACTTGGTTTATTATCTTGCATTAGTTCTTTTAATGCGTGATATTCTTGCATTAGTTCTTTTAATGCGTCCCATCATTTAATCCTACCATTGCAGAAAACAACCAAAATATGACGTACGCTTATGCCATTCGCATTCGCCACAGGGCCCCGTCATTACCCGTTAGGTTACTTAACTAACGACAGAGCGGGGGCTGGGTTAGCGCGTCTGTAAAACATAAGCAACGCCTAAATAATATCATATATAGATATACTGCAATGATAAACATTTCAGATCACAGATGAATACATTGGATATACTAGGAATCTGTAATTCGCACGAGCCTGTAACGAAAGAAAAATTACACGGTCGCGGTGAATAGCCAAAACCCCACCCAAGACCCCTACGAGTGCGGCAAACTACCCGCCAAGTACCCGAAGCGTAGTAACCTCCCTCATCTCCTATGAGTAGGCCACTCGACACTTCGGCATACCCGGTAGTTTGTGCACCCCCTCCATGGGTCTATCCTAGGAGCAAAAACAGTAAAAAGAAATTATACAATGACGGCTACAACCCCGACCCGGTTGTGCGGCCATACAAATAATTATTACATCAATTTACAAATTTACATGAATTGAAAGAAAAGAAAACTCTCGTCTCACAACCCCCGGCTATTCACCCGCGACAATCCAACATATTCATATACACATTCCAGCACATTACAGATCACAGATTTGTATAACCCCCACTAATCGACATATAGCGATTAGTGGACGTTCAATACAAATATCACATTACAGAAAACCCGTTAGCTCAAGTCTTTTAGAAGTTCGATCAAAAATACGGATTTTCGGGACCCCAAAATAAAATTTTCGTTCAGGAAAATCTGGGTTGAAAATATATATACTAAAAATCCCAAAATACCCCAATTAGCAAACTGCAAAAAAGAAAACCCATGACCGAGTCAACTAGGCCGCGGATCCGCGGCGGGAGCGTGCTCCCGCCGCGGAACCGCGGCGCTTTGATCGAGTCATGGGCCCAAATTTTTGCAGTTTCTTTAAAAAAGCCTGAGTCAATTTTTGGTGTATTTTAAAAAAGTTTTCCAGCACTTTTAAAATCGACAGAAAGTTTAAAATTCCGGGGTTCGTTTCGGGACTTTTGCGTTGATCGATCTTCTAGATACTTGCTAACATGTTAGATAGAGTTTAACTAGGCTCTGATACCACTGTAAGTCCATGCTACCTCTCCCGGTACTTTCGGGAAAGCAGAATTTGGTAAAAAACAATTTTACGGAGGTGGTAACATGGACCTATAACCCGGATCTTGGTTAAACATCTATCTAACACCTAACAATGAGTTTAGCTACTCGGTTAGGGGGTTATACCTTGCTTGTCTTGAACTCCTTCGTCTTCAAAACTCCGATGGTGGTCCGATGGCTTCTTCTCGTCGTCTCCGTACGCCGAAGATAGATCCACCTGAAAGCTCCAACCTTTAGCTCCTTCTTCGTTCTTTGAAGAAACTAGTTCACTTGGTTTGCTAAACCTAGTGAACTAGAATGAGTAGAGAAGAAATAGAATGGGATTTTATCTATGGTTCTTGATTCTCAACTCATGAGACAAGAGAACCATAGAATCAAGAGAGGGAGGAAGAGGTTGAGGGTGAGAGCAAGAGGAGAGCTCAAGAACAAGAGAGAGAGTGAGCAAGAAAGAATGAGGCTCTCTTTTGTCTTTCACCCTCTCATAATCCAAAGTGATCATAACTCATCATATCAAAAAAAGTCTTATGTGATGGTTGAAGCAACCATAACCATATCATTTCATGCACTCATTTTACACAAATGAGCAAGTAAACAAAAGTCTTTGCCATGAAATGATGTCTATGGTTATCATGATGGTCAACTAGTCAAGCCTAGTCAATCGGTCAACAAAGTCAACAAGTCAACAAAAGTCAACAAGTCAACAAAGTCAACAAAAGTTAACAACCATGTCACCATAATACTTAATTAATATAATAGTTAATCACATATCAAATTCTCATTAGGGTTGAGCAAAAAGTCAAATAGTCAACGGTCAACTGTCAACAACCCTAATGAGAATCCGCTGCCTCTGCCTCCCTGTCAACTGTGCATACACACCCGCATCCGCGTTCCGGGGAACACGAATGCAAACTGGATAAATCCAATCCCATAAGGTACACTAGGATCTGGCTTAAACCAAAGCCCGCTAGTGTAAACTGTCCGGACACTGTACGCGCACAAGTGCACGGATGTGACCGAACCCTGTCGCAAAACCATGCGACCTGTCGCAATACCATGCGACCTCTACTCTTTTGCCTAAAGGCGAAAAGCTTTCTGTGTGGGACTCTAAAGACTCGACACTACGCTGGCAGTGGGTTTAACCACAGACCGCAAGCGGCACTAGCTGTGCGTAACGGTCCCCAGGTAATGCCGACAAGAAGACCGACGAGGCGAAACCCATCTGAACTCCTACTGAGCCTGAGTGTGACATTCTCCGTACAGTCCGGTCTGTTTGTCTGATACATCGCATGGCGGGCCTAAGGGGCGGTAAACGTCAGTCCCCCAATAGCGGTACAAGTCGTGCCGGAGCGAAGCCCAAAACACCCTGAGATAACACTGGAAACCTACCAGTATATCTCGTTTGCCCTGGCCAGGGACTACTCGTGTAATGGCTCTCCTAGACACAGCGCGATGTCAACCCCCAATACCGGGAGAGACGAATCCTGTCTAACCGTCACTGCCTCCAAATGCTTCGGGACTGCACCCAACCACTACCTGTTTGCACGACTCCTTTGAGCCGTGGTAGGGTAGCGATCAAAGTACAGTGGGAACACACTCGAGGCGAAGTGACAGTGTCAAGTCAGCGGACTAAGCTGTACTCATGTCACCTGGGAACTGATAACTGACGATAGGTATAATACCAACTAGTCAGTTCCCGATGAGTCCTGTCAGTGTACCCGTAACCTAACGAGCACCCGCATACTATCTCAAGTACGACGTACTGACGGCTGTGGGACAGACCGTCTCCCATACTGGGATGAGAAGTGCATGCGCTGGTCTACTCCGGAGTATCGATGCCCTGTCTCGATAGTCCTGCGACCAGGGACCTGCATAAGGATGTGCTTATAGATTACCCAGCCCCACTAGTGTGACGGCCATCACATCGCTGGTAATCAAGCAAAGATCCTAAGGGCTCTACTAATGTGTATAGGCGATATACAAAAATAAACACATGTACACATTGAAGTAGAAACAAACCAAGTAGCATACTACTATTTTGAGCAAGATTGTATATACAAGGTGAATATCCCAAGCTTCCATTAAGTAATATACAAACCAGTATGATACAGTAATGGCCTCTAGGGCATATACACTAACAGCAATGGCCTCTAGGGCATACATATAACTAACATAATTACACCCTACAATTTCACCAATCTTTCAGCCAGGCCAGTGTCGGTACTTTGAGGGAGGTTCCCCGTGCTTTCGCACGGACCTAATTAAAGTAAATCTCGTTTTCCCAGAGGCGTAACCCCGTTGACACCTTTCTAGACACCTACTTGATCGGCTAATTGTTCTGTGTAAAACTCTCCCAGGAGTAACAATTACTCGCAGTGGGTATCGGGATCCAACTATCTCATAGAAGGTATGCAATCTCATTGCAAATTTCAACACTTGAAATTCCCGATAATGCTTTTGCCCCTAGCGTCCCATGACCTTGACGGAGGCCAAACTACCCATAGGGCGCTAGTCAAGTTCAACCCTTATTTCTTGATTTAATTAAACCCATCCGTACGATCCTTGACGGAGGCAAAAATACGCCGTACGAATACCCTAATCCAATCGCATCATATGCTAGCAGATAAGCACTAGTTAGCTACCATACACTACACCTTGACGGAGGCCAAACTACCGCAGCATGAATACTGAGTAGTACTTATCTGAAATGACGGAGGGCTACGCAGTTTTTTTCAGAAAAACCATGAGCGTAATGAACTTGATATCGTTGTAGAATCATGTGAAATTTTGAAATGGAGTGTTTTTTGAGGCTTTCATCAGTTTTGCTAAAGAGGTCACTCCCGGTGAAGGGATCTCGGCTCTTTCCCCATCGAATAAGGTGCTGGGTATATCATATATACCACTATGCAAAGCAAAACTCTAAAAGCAATCAAAAGACAAACCGAGTTTTGTAGCATCTGCCAGTTTCGCTAAAGAGGTCACTCCCGATGAAGGGATCTCGGCTCTTTCCCCATCGAATAAGGTGCAGGGTATATCATATATACCACTATGCAAAGCAAAACTGTAGCTACCCTTTTTTATAAAAAAATTGATTCTGCAACATCTTTTAGGTTTCTTTTCTTTCATTAATCACATTAATGAAGTCCCATCATTTAAGTCACCTAAACATCACAGATAAATACGATGTACACTTATGCCATCCGCATTCGCCTCGATGTCCCCTCGTGCACTGTTAGGTTAGGTAACTAACGGCAGAGCAGGGCAGGGCTAGCGCGGGTGTAAAACATAAGTAACGTCTATATAATATATCATATATACTATATATATAGTATCTGTCACAGCACATCACATGATCACATCACAGATATCGCAGCAGAAGAAATATATGAAATATTGGATATACTAGGACGTCCGTGTTTTATTTTGAGCCTCTATAAAACACGGATTCCACGGTCGCGACGAATAGCCAAACCCACACCCCTAGACCCCTACGAGAGCGGCAAGCAACCCTACCAATTCTAGAGTTAGGAGACCCGGACTCGACTCCTCGAATTGGTCTCCTACTGGACCCTAGAACCCGATTACTTGTGCTCCCCTCCTTCGGTCTATCATAGTGCGGAAAAGTAAATAATATACAAATGGTGACATCAACCTCATCCCGGAAGTTCCCCAATAAAAGAATATTACATACTTTTAATTTTACATGAATGACAATAAAAACACTCATCTCACACAAAACCCCCGGCTATTCAGAACGCGACGATCCAATATAACATATCCAGCAACACAGAACATCACATGTCATCAACGTAAGTAAATATGCGCATCCCAATTGTCGTTGACATATAGCAACGAAACCGGCGATATCACATATTACACTTACGGTCGCAGAAAAGAAAGTGTAAAACTGCAATATTTGGAATCCACATTCTCTTTAGACATCGTAAATGCGAAATATCACATACTTCGTATTTCATGCCTAACTATATGAATTCCACATATTGCATCACATTCCACATAAATAGACAGTATTGAAGTTTTTGAACGAATGATCAAATACCTAAAATTCCCTAAAGCTCAACACTTGAGCGGAGTTCAAAAACCCGGAGTGTGTCATAGTAGTAGCTGTCTAGCCGTAGAAGGGTCAAGCCAACGCCTCACATGTGGCACGCCGTACTGCCTCAAACCCTAAGGTTCAAAAGGCAGTTCAAGATGGTCACATAATCGAGTTAAGGTTTGTTGTCTTCTAGAGGGTCCACACCACAAAACTTGCACGTATTTCCGAAAGATTTAAACCCCGTGAAAAGTGAGCAAATGATACTCGTTCGAACAATTCAATACTTTCTAATTTTCCCGGAAAAGACACGAAATCAAAATTTCGATCGAATCACCGACTCCAAAACAATCTCCAGAACATATAGCACTAAATTCAGATTAAAAATAGCCCAAAAAATATACAAGTAGACAAAATAATTTCTGTACAAAAACGACACAATAATTCATCCGTACGGCTGCGGAACCGCGGCCCAAGCAGGCTCTTGCCGTGGTTCCGCGGTGTAAAGTACTGTTCATGGCATCGTTTTTTACATTTGTGCTTAGATTTCCCTGCTGAAATTTTTAAGGATTTTTAATACTGAAAAATCACAGTTTCAAAAAATTGTCCAGAGAGTGTGCCGAAAATCCATATTTTCGTTCGATCGGAGTTTTAACTTCGTTAAAGTGTCACCTAAAGTTCTAGGTCGGCTCTGATACCAATATTAGGTTTACCTAGCACCTCATGAAGGGTTTGGAAGCATCACATGTACCAAAGATTAAATTTTTAGGGTGCTAAGTAAGCATACAAAGAATCATTCCTAGAAAAATTAGGGTTTCAAGAACAACACATCATCACAAGTAGGTAAAGCTAGGGTTTTGTGAGTACAACCTTTGTAGCTCCCGATGCTAGACTCCTTGACTACTTGGGGTTTGGAAAAGGTCCACTTGAACTCCTCTACGTCCACGATGATCCACCCGGAGTCCGTTTTGTCCAAGCTTGCAACTTCACAAGATCAAGAAAGAAAATGGAAGCTAACACTTTCCACTAATGGGAAAGACTAGTGTAGAATGGTGTTGTGGTTCTTTTTCTCACTTCAAAATCCTATCTTGTTGAGTATTTTGCTTACTAGAGAGATCTAGAGAGAAAAGGAGCAAAGAAGAAGAAGATGATGGCTTTTGAAGAAGAAGAGAATATATGATCTCATATGAAAAAATAGAAAATATATGTATATATATTTTCCACTTCTCATCTCAAACCATGGTTAAACAATAAAGATATTATTGAATTTGAGTTAAAACACAAAAGGAAAGTTAATCCATGGTTAAATGGTGGGTGAGCATGGTTAGGTCAAAGAAGAGTGTAGAAAGTAAACCATGAATTATCCTTTTCTTTTCTTTTGTTTTTAACACAGATACAATATATATCCATATATATAAAACCATGGTGTGAGTGTTATATTGCCACCATTTTCTATGTATATACAACCATGAAAGATGATGTATGTATGTATGTGTGCATGCACATCCATATGTGCATGAATCAAGAAGGAATGCATACATGCATGCATACATCCAAAAATATAAGAAAGGATTTCTAGTGAGAATCTAATGATTAAATGATAAATCAACACTTGATTTATCAATCCGGCCATATCACATACGACCGAACCAAAAGCAAGCCACCCGATTAATATACGGTATCTTATACGCGCATTTTAAACGGGTCCATGCGCATATCGCATACGCGCACCACAACGTTTCGCCTGGACTAGGTAACTCCTTTGTAGGACTCTAAGACTCATCAATACGCTGGCAGTGGGTGATGATCATATCAAGCACCCCCAAGCCGCAAGCGGTCAGCTAAACGTAGGGTATTGAGCGATCAGAAGAGAACAAGCGAACCTGCTACAACTCCCGTTGAGCCAACCGGCAACACTACCGTGCAGTCCGGTCTCTTCGTCAGATATGCTGCATATCGAGCCTAGGGATGGTAAACGTCAGACCCCAATAACCGATAAGTCGTGCCGATGTGAGGCCCATAACGGGTCGAGAAACTACTTGTAACACTTACCAGTAAATCTCTGAAACAGCCCTGGCCAGGGACTTCCCTGTTACGGCCAATCGAGCACAGCGTAACATCAACCAGACGAAACCCCTCCTATCGCTCATTGCCTCCATGTGACTCGGGACTGTACCCAAAAACCACCATTTTGCACGCCCTCATGGACGTGGTAAGGTGGAAATCAAAGCACAGTGGGAATCACACAAGACTCTATAACGATCTCGGGTCTACAGACTAACCTACACAAGTGTCACCAGAGAACTGCCATCTGACGTGAGGTATAATACCATCTGGGAGTTCTCGGCGAGTCTGTCCAGTGTACCCAGTCTCTACTGAGCACCCGTATACCATCTCTGATGTCAAACATCAATGGATATGGGATCATCCATCGCCCATCTCATGGGTCGAGAAGCGTATACGCTAGTCTACACTGGTATATCGATGCCCCGTCTCAATACACCCACGACTAGGGACCTTGAAGGATGTACTTATGGACTACCATGTCCCCACTAGTATGATCCGCATCATAGTCCAGGTAGTCAAGTACACATCCTAAGGGCTTTACCAACATGTAACTATAAGACAGTGTAAAGAGACAAGTATACATGTTAAGATAAAGAGCAACCAGATAGCATACTATCATATCGAGCAAGAAAGTCATCTCTATATATGTCCAAGCATCCAATATAATATACATCATCTGTACAATACTGGCCTCTAGGGCATACATACAACTAACATTCACCACCTCGATCAGATCTTAGTGTTTTGATACTTTTGCCTGTTTGTTTTTCAACTTCATTCTTATATTCCCGAAATTTCTCAAAGGCCTCAGATTTATGCTTCATCAGGAAGACATGTCCATACCTAGAGAAATCATTCGTAAAAGTAATGAAGTATGAATAACCACTTTGCGCATGTATAGACATTGGACCACACACGTCACTGTGTATGAGTCCCAAGAGCTCGCTCGCTCTTACTCCGTGTCCAGTGAATGGAGTCTTTATCATCTTTTCCATGAGACAAGATTCACAAGTAGCATAAGACTGATACTCGAACGGATTCATGTATCCCTCTTTATGTAACTTTGTTAACCGTGTCTCATTAATGTGACCCGGTCTACAATGCCATAAGAAAGCCTGATTTGTTTCCGCAGACTTTCTTTTAAGTGTGTTCTGGACACGGAAAATCTGAGCTTGATTCAGTATGTATATCCCGTTTTCTAATGTACTTGACCCAATCAGAGCTTGATTTAGGTGGATATGGGCCACATCGCTTACAAAAGTAAAATCATGTCCTTCCTTAGAAAGTAAGGATACGGATATGATATTACAAGTTGCACTAGGTACATACAAATAGTTACGCAGAATCAATATTTGCCCAATTGTCAGTCCAAGATGATATTCCCCTACGGATTCAGCGTCCATTCTCATTCCGTTGGCAACCCTGAGAGTCATATCACCTATCCTGATAACCCTACGGTTTCTCAGAGCCTGTAATGAAGTACAGATGTGAGATCCTGATCCGGTATCCAATACCTAGAAGTAGGGTTAACTGACATACAGTTTTCTACTACGAACACACCCGAAGCCGAAGCCACAATATGCTTCGAATCCTGGCTACTGGCATTGCTAGCCCTACAATCCTTCTGCCAATGTTCATTTCCGTAACAATACGAACGTCCCTCCTTTACTACATTCAGTCTCAAAACTTTTGCCCTTCCCTTTCCTTCTACTACCCTGGTTTCCTTCAGGGTATAAGTAGAGGGCAGAGATTGTAGAATCAAGTCAGTATTTGACCCGTTCTCCAACGTGGTCTTCAGGTCCGTGAGCTCATCAAAATAGCTGGTCTCTGTAAGGACGTTGCCCCCTACAGATGACCCGATAGCCAACCTCGCTTGAAGCAATTCGTTCGAGGTCTCATATCTTGCGATACGAGATTGCTCTCCATATAAATCTTTGTTATGGAGGAAGATAGAAACTAAGTCCATCTTCTCGTGCTGCCTCTGGTATGTACCATCAATTGAGGCCAACACGAGGCACTTGGCATTCGCACAGTATTTTTCCGATGTCTTGCGGATATCAATATCCGTAACAGGGGAAACTGGTCCTGAGACAGCAGGGGTTTGATTAGTTAAGAGGTGTCCCAGCTCGTTATGGGCAATGGACATCTGGACAGACCTTTGCCAGTCATAACAGTCAGATTCAGTCATTTTATTATCTAGATGTAACCTATGTGTGGTCACTGGGTCGCTGCAATTAAGAGAGAGAGAAGAAAACACTCAGCATGATGCTCTTGCAAGTTTAGATTGGTTTTTAATTTATCTAAACAGGATGGCTCCCACTGTTTCTCGAATCCTTCCTCAAACCAAAAAGGGAGAATTAGTCGGGATCAATCTCACCGTACAATACTTGCTTAACCGTTCAGCCAGGCCAGTGTTAGTACTTCGAGAGAGATTTTCCAACGCTTTCGCAAAGTTCCTTAATTAAATAATCTCTTTTCCCTATGGGTGTAGCCCCACTAACACCTTTGTAGACACCTACTTGGTTTATAGCATTGATCGTTAAGTGAGAAAGTTTCCGAGGAGTAGCATATACTCACAGTAGGACCGGGATCCAAATATCATCGTGTGATAAAACTGAAGGAATCCTACCAGAATCATCACACTCCAAATGGTATGCAGCGCTAGCAAGTTTTAGTTTCTTTAGAAACTCCCGATGTGGATTTTTGCCCCATGCTCTTATGACCTTGACGAAGGTCAACAAATCATAAGTCACATGTCAAGTTCTACCCGTCATTGTCCAGGTTAATTTGAACCCACCCGTATATACCCTTGACGAAGGTCAACAAGGTAATACGACTGTCCCAAACCAACGCATCTATCTATGCTACATATGAACACCCAACAGCTACCAATCACTATGCCTTGAAGAAGGTCAACAAACATAGCTTGAATACTATTGAATATTCATATGAAATGACGGAGGACTACGAATGGTTTTGGCGAAACCGTGAACGTAGTGAACTTGATATAATAGAAGGAACCTTGATAGCTTTTAAAAAGAGTGGTTTAAGCTCCGCATTTAAAAGTTGTTTTGAAAAGAAACCGAGTGGTTTTGAAATTGTTCCAACGACTTTAACTTTGGTTTATTTTCTTGCATTAATTTAATGCGTCCCATCATTTAATCCTACCATTGCAGAAAACAACGAAAATATGACGTACGCTTATGCCATCCGCATTCGCCACGGGGCCTCGTCATTACCCGTTTGGTTACTTAACTAACGACAGAGCGGGGCATGGACTAGCGCGGATGCAAAACATAAGCAACGCCTACTAGATATCATATATAGATATATACATTTGTCAGATGCAATGATAGCCATTCCAGATCGCAGATGAACACATTGGATATACTAGGAATCCGCGTTTCGTTCGAGCATGCAACGAAAAGCGGATTACACGGTCGCGATGAATAGCCAAAACCCCACCCTAGACCCCTACAGGTGCGGCAAACTACCCGCCAAATACCCGAAGTGAAGCAACCTCCCTCAACAACGTGAGTAGGCCACTCGGCACTTCGAGGTACCCGGTAGTTTGTGCACCCCACCTTGGGTCTATCATAGGAGCAAAAACAGTAAAAGAAATAATATACAATGGCGGCTACAACCTCATCCCGGATGTGCGGCCTTAAAAATAATATTACATCAATTATATATTACATCAAACGAAAAGTAAAGAAAGCTCTCATCTCACAACCCCCCGGCTATTCATCCGCGACAATCCAACGAGTTCATATACAAAAACCATCAACATTACAGATCACAGATATGTATAACCCCCACTAATCGACGTATAGCGATTAGCAGACGTTCAATACATATATCACATCACAGATATAACCCATTAGCTAAACTCTACAGAACTTCAATCAAAAATACGGATTTGTAACTACCCCAAACACAACTTTGTTCTCTGGAAAATCTGGGCAGAAACAAAATATTCTAAAAATCCCAAAACAGAACACTGAGAATACTGCAGCAAAAACGATTCACGACCGAGTCAACTCAGCCGCGGATCCGAGGCAAGAAGCTTGTTCTCGCCGCGGTTCCGCGGTGCGTTGACCGAGTCAGTGACTCGTTTTTCCTGTGTCTTCCTGCAAAACCTTGAGCCGATTTTCAGTGTATGTGGAATCATTTTTTGAACAGTTTAAAAATCAGCAGAAAGTTCAGATCTTAGACACGTTTTGTAATTTTTTCTCCGATCGAAATTCTAAATACTTTGCTAACTTGCTAGTTGTTGTTTAGCTAGGCTCTGATACCACTGTAAGTCCACGTTACCCGTCCTGGTTCTTACGGGGATGCGGAAACGGTAAAAAACGATTTTTATGGTAAAGGTAACATGGACTAGAAAATAGGATCTTTAATAAACAAGAACCTAGCAAACTAACTAGAAGTTTAACTACTATGTTAGAGGTATATACCTAGGTCTTGAACTCCTTCTCTTCTTGCTCCTTGGAGTGGTTGGATCGGCTCCACCTCGTAGTCCCTTTGTTGTCGAAGAAAGATCCACCCGAAAGCCCCTACCTTGAGCTTCTACCTCAACCGAGAGGAAACTAAAGTGCTTGGCTTGCTAGACCTTGTACTCTAGAGTGAGTAGAGAAGAGTTTTCAGAGTTTTATCTCAATGGCTCATGTTTCTCAACTCATGAGACATGAGAGCCTTGAGAGAGAGGAAGAGGGAGAGCTTGGATGAGAGAGAATGAGAATGGTAGAATGAGCTTGACTTTTTACAACCATGCTCACAAAAGAGAAAATAATCATGATAATAATAATAATTAAGTATATGTGATGGTTCATATCAATGGCCATTATCATTTCATGCATTTTGTAAAGCACAACAAGTAAACAAAAGTCATAGCCATGAAATGATGATGGTCAACAAGTCCAAAATAGTCAACCGGTCAACATAGTCAACAAGTCAACAAAAGTCAAACTTTCAACTCAACCATGGCACAATAATACTTAATTAATATTATTATTAATCATATTTCTTATTCTCATTAGGGTTTAGAAAAAGTCAACAGTCAACAACCCTAATGAGAATCCTCTGCCTCCGTCAACTGTGCATACACACCCGCATCCGTGTTCCGAGGAACACGAATACAACGAGATAAAACCAATCCCCAAAACATATACTAGGATCTGGTTTAAACCAAAGCCCGCTAGTAATAACTGCCCGGACACCAAACGTGCACAAGTACGCGGATGCGAACGAACCCTGTCGCAAAACCATGCGACCTCTACTCTGTTTTGCCCAAAGGCGAATAGCTTTCTGTGTGGGACTCTAAAGACTCGACACTATGCTGGCAGTGGTTTTAACCAAAGGCCGCAAGCGGTACTAGCTGTACGTAACGGTCCCCAGGTAGATGCCAATAAGATGACTGATGAGGTGAACCCATCCGAACTCCTACTGAGCCTGAATGTGCCAATCTCCGTACAATCCGGTCTGTTCGTCTGAGAATATCGCATGGCGGGCCTAGGGGGTGGTAAACGTCAGTCCCCTAATAGCAGTACAAGTCGTGTTGGAGTGTAGCCCAGAACACCCTGAGACAACACTGGATAACCTACCAGTATATCTCGCTTGCCTTGGCCAGGGACGACTATGTGTAATGCCTCTCCTAGACACAGCGCGATATCGACCCCCAATACCGAGAGAGACGAATCATGTATAACCGTCACTACCTCCAAGTGCTTCGGGACTGTACCCAACTGCTACCTGTTTGCACGACTCTTTTGAGCCGTGGTAGGGTAGCAATCTAAGAACAGTGGGAACACACTCGAGGCGAAGTGACAGTGTCAAGTCAGCGGACTAAGCTGTACTCAAGTCACCTGGGAACTGATAACTGACGATAGGTATAGTACCAACCAACAGTTCCTGACGAGTCCTGTCCAGTGTACTCGTAACCTAACGAGCACCCGCATACTATCTCAAGTACGACGTACTGACGGCTGTAGGACAGACCATCTCCCCTACTGGGATGAGAAGCGCATACGCTAGTCTACTCCGGAGTATCGATGCCCTGTCTCGATAATCCAATGACTAGGGACATGTATAAGGATGTGCTTGTAGATTACCCAGCCCCCACTAGTGTGACTGCCATCACAACGCTGGTAATCAAGCAATGATGCTAAGGGCTCCACTATTACGTATAGGCGATATGCTAAAAGAAACACATGCACACATTAAAGTAGAAACAAACCAAGTAGCGTACTACCATTTCAAGCAAGATTGTCTATACAACTGTGAATATCCCAAGCTTCCATCAAGTAATATACAAACTAGTATGATACAGTAATGGCCTCTAGGGCATATACACTAACAATTGCCCCGACCAAGTGACTGTAGGAGAACCCCGTTGCCAAAAGCATCCATCTGGGTGCTCACGGTCGCGGTGTTCTGCCTTAGTGCACTTCGTTGACGGCACCGGGGGTGTGTCCGTCTACTAAAGTTTCCGATGAGCGTTCGATCAGGATGTCGGGAATCTTGTTGAATTACCCGACTGGTTATTGAAAAGTGTTTTCAATATCGAGACTAGAATGTGGGGTTTATAATTGTTAGGCATGTGATGTCTAAGGAATTCGAATAGTGAGACATGAAATTCAAAGTATGTGATACATTGGATTTACGATATCTAAGGTAGTTGCGGATTCCAAATATTGTAGTTTTTCACTTTCTTTTCTGCGACCGTAAGTGTAATATGTAGGGTATCGCCGGTTTCATTGCAATATGTCAACGACAATTGGGATACGCATATTTACTTATGTTGATGACATATGATGTTATGTGTTGTTGTTGATATGTTATATTGGATCGTCGTGTTTGAATAGCCGGGTTTTTTTTATGTGAGATGAGAGTTTTTCATTTTCATTTATGTAAAAGCTTGTATGTAATATTCTTTTATTGGGGAACTTCTGGGTTGAGGAAGATGTCACCGTTGATGTATATTATTACTTTTTCGCATTAGGATAGACCAAAGGCGGGGAGCACAAGTAACCGGGTTCTAGGGTCCAGTGGGAGAGCATCTCGAGGAATCGAGACCGGGTCTCCTAACTCTAGAATTGGTAGGGTAGTTTGCCGCTCTCGTAAGGGTCTAGGGATGTGGGTTTGGCTATTCATCGCGACCGTGGAATCCGTGTTTCATACAGGCTTAATATAAAACCCGGAAATCCTAGTATATTCAATATTTCATATGTTATTTTCTGCTGTGATATTCTGTGATGTGATCACTATATATGATGAGATAGATACTATATATATAGTATATGTAATATATTATATAGACGTAGCTTATGTTTTACACCCGCGCTAGCCCTGCCCCGCTCTGCCGTTAGTTACCTAACCTAATGGTGCATGACGGAACATCGAGGCGAATGTGGATGGCATAAGCGTATCTTGTATTTATCTGTGATGTTTAGGTAACTTACATGATGGGACATTCATTAATGAGATTAATAAAAGAAAATAAACCTAAAGATATCGTAGAAACTTTTTTTAAAAACTGGTAGCTCTAGTTCTTGCTTTGCATAGAGGTATTCCTTGTAGAATATCATCACCTTATTCGTTAATGAAAGAGCCGAGATCCCTTCACCGGGAGTGACTTCTTTAGCAATAACTGGCAGATGCTATAACCATCGGTTTGTTTATTGATTGCTTCTATAGTTTTGCTTTGTATAGTGGTATTTATGAAATATCCTGCACCTTATTCGATAAGGAAAAAGCCGAGATCCCTTCACCAGGAGTGACCTCTTTAGCAAAACTAGTAAAAGCCTAAAAAACACTCCTTTTTAAAATTACTAGATTCTACAACGATATCAAGTTCATTACGCAAAGGGTTTTCTTAAAAACCTATCGTAGCCCTCCATCATTTCAGATAAGTACTACTTAGTATTCGTGCTACGGTAGTTTGGCCTCTGTCAAGGCATAGTGTGCGGTAGCTAACTAGTGCTTATCTGTAGCATGAGATGCGATTGGATTAGGGTATTCGTACGGCGTAGTTTGGCCTCAGTCAAGGGTTGTGCGGGTGGTCTAATTCAATCAAGAAATGAACGTGTTGAACTTGACTAGCAACCTATGGGTAGTTTGGCCTCCGTCAAGGTCATACGATGCTAGGGGCAAAATTATCTAGAATTTCAAGTGTTGAAATTTGCAATGAGATTGCGTACCTTCTATGAGATAGTTGGACCCCGATACCCACTGCGAGTAAGAGTTACTTCTGGGAGAGTTTTATACATTACAATTAGCCGATCAAGTAGGTGTCTAGAAAGGTGTCAATGGGGTTACGCCCCTGGGAAAATGAGGTTTATTTTAATTAGGTCCATGCGAAAGCACGGGGAACTTCCTTCAAAGTACCGGCACTGGCCTGGCTGAAAGATTGGCGAACTTGTAGGGTGTAATTAATCCCGGCAAGTCTTTCCTTTTAGGGTTTGAAGGAAGATTTGATAAAAACAGTGAGAGCCATCCTGATTAGACAAAATAATAATCAATCTGATCTTGCAAGAGCATACGCTGACTGTTTTCTTCTCTCTCTCTCTAGGTAGCGACCATGTCACGCCTTAATCAAAGATAATAATTCGGATTTATTGACCGAACCCGCTTGTTATACTGAGCTAGGAGAACGTTGGCCCCACTCCAACTTATAATTGTTATAAGACCGAGCAGGAAATAGAGGAATACCAGGATTCCCATGTCGCCCAAACGAAGAAAGTGCATATTGATGCATCTTCTTCGAGTGTGTTCATTACCAAGAACTGTTTCTCAGTATCCTCTACGTCCTTGGTATGAGATACCGGATCAGGATCACATATATGTAATATGTTATATGGGTTACAGATAGGTAGAGAACTGAGAATAGGTGATAAGTTTCAAGAGTTGGAAACGGTGCAATTGTTGCAGCCAAGGTGTTGGCAGTTATCACCCTGTATTACCAAATACATTGATTCTGAACGAATGTTATTAGATACCGAACCTGATATGCAATATTATATCAGTCTCTTTATTTACTAAAGAAGGATATAATTTTGTATTGTTGGATAATGTTTTGAACATTTCCTATATCAAGAGTTGATCGGTTCAGGCACGTTATCTAAAAACATAGACGTTCTAAATCAAACTACAGTTCTCAACGTACAGAACACACACAAGAGGAAGAGTTCAGAAATGAACGAATCTTTCTTGAGGCAATGTAGACTAGGTCATATCAATGCAACCCGACTAGCTAAGTTACATTAAGATGCATATTTAAATCAGTTTGAATCTGCATCTGTGAAACTTGCCAGTCGTGTCACAAAGATAAAATGACCACAGCTCCGTTTACTGGAAATAGAGAAAGAGTTAGTGAACTCTTAGGGTTGATACACGATGATGTATGTAAGGTCCCCAGTCTACACATGCCACGACCGGTTCTTTGTACTTCATTACATTCACTGATGATCTCTTAAGATTCGGGCATATGTTCCCGTTGAAACACAAGTCTGAAGCTTTTGAGAAATTCAATGAATATAAGTTAGAAGTAGAAAACCAAAACGGGTATAAGTATTATGTCCTTTGATGTGATCAGGGAGGAGAATACTTGAGCACAGAATTCTTGGACTATTCTAAATGAGAATGAGATTCTCTCTCGACATTACTTCTCCGCATACACCACAGCACAACGGTGTATTGGGGCGGAGCAATCGCACCCTATTAGATATGGTGCGCTCTATGATGAGTACTACTGAGTTGCTTATTTCCTTTTAGGGGTTATGCACTTAAGAAGCTGCATACCTATTGAATTGGGTTGCAAACTAATCAGGTGCCTACCACTCCATATGAGATATGGTATGGGAAGAGCCCATGTTTTAAGTAAGTTAAGATTTGGGGTTGTCCGGCCTATGTCTAAAAGCAAAATCTCGACAAGCTCGAGGCAAGGCCAGTTCTATGGAAGTTTGTTGGATATCCCAAGTATTCGCAAGGTATATCTTCTACCACACCGATGAACAAAAGGTGTTTTATTTCTCGGCATGCCACCTTTTTTAGAAAAGGAATTTCTTTGGAAGAAATCTGTGGTCATGAGGTAGAACTGGAAGGAATTCTAGCCATACAAACTACAGCTGATGATTTGATACAACTGGAGGATTCAATGGCTCCCGACGAACCTCAGCCTCTCCGCCAATCTGGTAGGGTTCCTCATCCGCCTGAGAGATACTTCGGTTTTCTTAATAACAGTGGGAGCGAGGATTGCATCATGAGATGATGACCCAACTAGTTTCGAGCAGGCCATCAAGAGTGGGGACTCTATAAGAATGGCTGGATGCTAAGTGATCTGAGATGGAATCTACGTACACCAACAAAGTATGGACTTTGGTTACTTTATCTGAATGGTTAAATCCCCATCAGTAGCAAGTATATCTTGAGAAGATTACTTGGTTTAGATGGAAAAGTTGAGACTTTCAAAGCTAGACTTGTTGCAAAAGGTTCTCGTCATCGACCAGGTAAATGATGAAACCTTTTCTGCAGTGGCTATGCTTAAGTCCATCCAGATCCTACTTGCCATTGCAACATACCATGACTACGATATCTGGTGGTTGGGTGTCTTGACTGCTTTTCTAAATATTGATTTAGAAGAAAGCGTCTATAAGTACTAGCCAGAGGGCTTCGTAGACAGTGGGAGCAGCGAAAACGTATGCAAGTTGCTTTACAGGTTAAAGCAGGCATCGCAGAGTTGGAACATCTGTTTTGATGTGATAGTCCAAGCGTTTGACTTCATCAAAATGGTAGATGAACCTTGTATATACAAAAAGGTAGTAGAGAGTATGGTGGTATTCCTCGTATTGTACGTGAATGACATACTCTTAATAGGGAAGGAGTTTCCTATGCTACACCCGGTCAATCTCCTCTTATCACATTAATTCTCCATATAGGATCAAGGTGATACCTACCAAATCCTGGGTTTTGGATCTATGAGATAGATCTAAGTGGATGTTAGGATTCTCACTAGGTGCAGTGAGATGGTATCAATAGATACTGGGGAGAATCACTGGATAGGTTCCAGGGTGGTAAGGTCGACTGAATGTCAGTCACATGCATTGTCTTTACCCTCAGTAAAGGGACGGTATGTTGGAAGAGTTCCAAGATAGATACCGTGACAAACTAGATGATAAAAGCTCGGTACATCGCTACCAACGATACTACCAAAGAGGCAGTCTGGGTGTATATAAGTTCATGAGATGAACTTCGTTCCGACCATTGTGTGACAATGGAGTTGTGGCTTATGTCTAGGAACCCCCATCCCATCAGTGATCCAGACATATTCTAAGGCAGTATCACCTGATCATAGAGATGGTTGATTTCTAGGGGATCAAGGTTAGGAGAGTATACTTTGAGGTTAACACGGCAGATCCACTCACAAAGGCCTTTTCCCAGAGAGAGACTTTTATGGGATGGTTGAGTATGAGATACTATAGCCAATGCTATATGATGGCCCTAGTGCAAGTGGGAGATTGTTAGTTATATGTATGCCCTAGAGGTCATTACTGTACATGAGATGTATATTGTAGTGGATGATTGGACATATATAGGGAGGACTTTCTTGCTCGACATGATAGTATGCTATCTGGTTACTCTTTATCTTAACATGTACACTGATTGCGTAACGTTTTGAAAACTCGTTTAGGATTTTTTATTGTGCTAATTAGCGTTAATGCGTGACTTTCGTAAAAACCTCGTTGATAATTATTTTCACGCCAATTAGTATAAATCTATTCTTAAGTGGTGAATTAGGCACTTACATATATAATTGTGTTTTATTAGACAACATTTAATTTATTGTTACATTAACCATCTAATTTACTTAATTGCTAGTTATTAAACTAAATAGCTTAATAATGCTCAAATCTAGTATTACCCTAGGTTAATGTGTGTTCTTGCAACTATGACAACTTGTGGGATATTGTAACATGTTATCATCTTAATTTTTCACATGGTTCTTTAATTTCTTTTTTAATTAAACCAAAACATTTAATAAATGAGAAAAGAAATGGATAATGGGAGGTATGGGAACACTATTTGAGGCATGGGCTTTGACTTTTGAAAAAAAAACACTCACACACACACACACACACACTCTCCCCCTCACTTTCCCTCCTTGCTCTCTCTTGGCTAGAGCAGCAGCCCCCTCCCCCTCATCTTCTCCTTCTTCTTCTCTCAATAAAATTTGTGAATCCAAGTATCCATTTCAACCCAAATTCAAATCTCTAGCAAGTATCATCACTACCTTCCCTTCTCAACTCAAGTATGGTTCATGGCCAAGACTCTTAGGTGCTAGCTCTTTTGATCGCCTACTTAGATCATCTGGAGGTATAAACCAAAATCCTATACTTCTTTGCAAAACTTTTAGCTCCTTAAGCTTAAAATTAGTGTTTAAGTAGTGATTTGTGCTAACCTTGTGTTTTATGTGGAGGTTTGGGTAAAATTGGATTTTTATGGCTGGTGTAGTGTAATTAAGTGATGTTAGTGTTTAATAATCCAAGTCGTATCACAAGATTTCACTAAGATACCTTAATGTCGCAAATTAGAATTTTAATTATGTTTTAAAATCAAGTTTTAGGCTACGAGATATCTTCTATATCTGTGGTAATTTTCTGGGTTAGCAAACATATACAGAATATTGTACAGGGTATCTAGAGTGTTGTGTTGAGATTCGAGCCCGTTTTACCCACGTAGACCCGGCGACCCCCCATTTTTTCCGAGCTCGCCGGCCCCCTGTGTGAATTTGGGGTTTGTTCTTTGCATGGGAGTGCCTGCAGGTGTTTCTTGGTGTTTGGGGTTTCTAGTTTTGTTAGTTTTTGCTTCAGGTGAAGTCTGGGACCTTTTTCCCTATTATTAGTGTAGTGGGACTTACGCGACACGTACACTCCGAGTCTGGGTTTAGTGGTTGCTGTATACGACAGCCAGTCTTGGTAGTTCTGGGTTTATCACACACGTCTAGTATTTCGAGTGCACACGCGTTTGCTTACGACGCTAGTTTTCTCGTATGGTTTTGGTATCGTGTTTTGAAGGTATTATCCTTATGTGTGTTGTTTTGTGTAAATTTTAGGATCGATCACGGAGACATCGGATGCGGCGCGGAAGGGAAAAGCGGTGATTCGACCTGGCTAGCCGAGACTTTCCGGAGAGTAGATGTATACATCTACGGGGAAATCGTTTGAGTGGCGCAAGGCGCCCGATAGTTTAAAAACCTCTAGTAGTACTGGCATTTATGCGTGTAGTTCCTAGTTATTTATCTCGCTGCATTGCATGATCCTCTATATATATATATGTGTGAATTCATCTCATAGGACACTTGCACCATTACCATGAACTTATGCAGCACGAGCACTATTCATGCGGACACATACGCCTTGGTAATTGCTATGCCACAAACACTAGCTAACTTGTTTAAACCAGCATCTAAAACAATTTCACCATATATGACGTGTAAAGTTGTACTAATGCATTTAAATTCCTCACGATGAACAAGTAGGATTGCCAGTCATATGCATGTACCTCAGTGCATCATCGTCCATGCATAGTCTTTTAGTCATATATTGCAGTTCACATTGTTGAGACCATAGGCATTCCTTATCGCTGACATGTGTACTTATGGTGATTTTTCTTGAGGATTTCAGCACTTGAGATTTATGAGATTTTGGGAAAAACCGCAAGGATTTAATAAACCTGATATTCATTTTAAATATAGCTAGTTTCGGTTTTCTCATGTTATGATACATGTGTCGTCCGCCATGGATTTTCTGTTAGTTTTCGAGACCCGTTTCGAGGAGTAGGATGAACCGTCTTGGGTATATGGTGGGCCCGGTAAGGTACCCCGGGGCAAGAAGTTCGAGTTGTAGATGATGAGCCTGGCAGGGACAGACTACCTACCGGTGATTGTTGGCGCGGCGGATATCCAGAGGATACCGACCGTGGTCGTGAGACTTTTAGATACCGATACTTTGAGTCATTGAGATATTCATTTAAGGTGTCGATGCTTGACACGGATTTCTGTTGATTTCATTGATATTTCTTCAGATATTTCACAGGAGTTTTTCTATGATGAAATTAATGATTTTATCATATCAAACATACTCTAATCTCGTGTTAAATTGCATTCATGTTGCATACATGCTAGTACATAATGCCATATCAGTATGGTAGAGTTGTGACACTTTTGCGGACATGCTTACGATAGCCTTTATAGATGTTACTTATTACTCACGAGTTGGCAACTCACCCCCGTTGTGCCACAGCCTTTTTGCAGGTCCGATCCATCAGCATTGTAGCGGCGGACGCACTTCCTCCTTTCTCTCCTTTTGCTTGGATTTGAGGCTTTTTCTCGTAGGTGGGTTGTGAGATTATTTTGTTTCCACCTTGTATATTCATTGTATCTAGTGTACTCCATCTACTTTATCTGCCACTTGTACTGATGTATTGTGACCAAGAGATGAGACGGTGAGATTTGTGTACATATATGTTTTTTCTCTGGGTCGAGCTCACTTGAGCCGACGTGATGCTTACTTGTGCCTTTATTATGCTTATTTTTTCACAGTAATGATTTATATTGCGTATGACTTTGAGTCCTCCTTAGGCAATGAGCTAGCTCGCGATTGGGGATGCCTTATTTCATGTTATATGTATATTCCTGTTTTGTACCCATTTTTAGGACCAGTTTTTACAAAGGAGACTCTGCCGAAATTTTCGGGAAAAAAATGTGACTTTGCTTTTAAAAGATTGATGCGACTTATATTGGTTTTTGCTTCACTCAACTGCTTAAATGGGTTTTGATTTCTAGGCTTTGGCTTACTAAGATTATGTACGCCTCGAGACGTTTCGTAATTTAAGTGCCAGTCACGTTCCGTACCTTTCGGGTCGTGAAAAAGTTGGTATCAGAGCCTTAGGTTTTACCTTTCTGAGTGTAGGATGACCCTTGGTAGATAGAGTAAGTGACTTAAGCAGGGTAACGTAGCGTGTGTATGTCCGCGGCATACTTGCGATACGGGACTCCGCCTAAGTGACTTTAGGATATACTTGCTTGAAATTCCTTCTTCAATTCCGTGTATCCTATGATTCTATTGCACTGTTCTTATTATCATGTTTCCTGTACCGGCCACTATGCCGTCGAAGACCACGAGGGCGCAGAGGGCTACCGCTAGGGATGAGATTTGCGCAGGCTCATCTGAGGCGAGGGTCGATCTAGACGGCACGCCTACCCCTCAGGGACATATTGATCCACCTTCCCCAAGCCGCATGGATAGGCTAGAGTCATGTATGCAGGAGCTACGTCAGATGATGGGATCCTTAGTCGAGGCCAGTCGTGCATAGAGATCTGAGGACGTACCTACCCCTACACAGACTACGATTGTATCTGCTGCCCAGACAGTTGCTTCTACTACTACTGTAGCTATTCCCGTATCACTACAGGAGTTCATGAGGCTGAGAAATCCAGTCTTCACCGGCACAGATGCAGCGGAGGATCTGCAGACATTCCTCAACAGATTGGTTAGGATTTGCCGTTTGCTCAGATGTTCTGACGATAGATGGGTGGAGCTAGTGAGTTTTCGTCTGGAGGGCCTTGCTTAGACGTGGTGTGAGTCGGTTGAGAGGGGTCAAGCTGCAGGCCTACCTCCTATAGCTTGGGATGAGTTCACAGCAGTATTTCTAGCCCGTTTCCTTCCATAGAGCGTTCGTGATGCTCGAGCCCGTAGTTTTGAGGATTTGCACAAGACTCCAGGGATGACAGTGTCTGAGTATGATATCCAGTTTACTCAGTTGTCCCGATATGCTCCTTACTTGGTAGATACTGAAGAGAAGAGGATAAAGAGGTTTATGCATGGACTTGACACACAGTTATTTCTTGCCATCGGCGCCCAGTACTTCGACACTTATGCAGCTGCTATGGACACGACTTTACGGTTGGAGGAGCGCATTTCAGAGACTTCGGTCATTTCTGGGCAGAAGAGGATTCGTACCTGTTAGTTGTATGTATGCCCTAGAGGCCAGTATTGTACAGATGATGTATATTATATTGGATGCTTGGACATATATAGAGATGACTTTCTTGCTCGATATGATAGTATGCTATCTGGTTGCTCTTTATCTTAACATGTACACTTGTCTCTTTATACTGTCTTATAGTTACATGTTGGTAAAGCCCTTAGGATATGTACTTGACTACCTGGACTATGATGCATATCATACTAGTGGGGACATGGTTGTCCATAAGTACATCCTTCAAGGTCCCTAGTCGTGGGTGTATCGAGACGGGGCATCGATATACCAGTCTAGACTAGCGTATACGCTTCTCGACCCATGAGATGGGCGATGGATGATCCCATATCCATTGGTGTTTGACATCAGAGATGGTGTACGGGTGCTCAGTGGAGACTGGGTACACTGGACGGACTCGCCGAGAACTCCCAGATGGTATTATACCTCACATCAGATGGCAGTTCTCAGGTGACACTTGTACAGGTTAGTCTGTAGACCCGAGATCGTCATAGAGTCTTGTGTGATTCCCACTGTGCTTTGATCTCCACCTTACCACGTCCATGAGGGCATGCAAAACGGTGGTCTTTGGGTACAGTCCCGAGTCACATGGAGGCAATGAGCGATAGGAGGGGTTTCGTATCTCCCGGTATTGGGAGTTGATGTTGCGCTGTGCTCGATTGGCCGTAGCAGGGAAGTCCCTGGCCAGGGCTGATCAAAGATTTGCTGGTAAGTGTTACCAGTAGTTTCTCGACCCGTTATGAGCCTCACATCGGCACGACTTATCGGTTATTGGGGTCTGACGTATACCACCCCTAGACTTGATATGCGACATATCAGACGAAGAGACCGGACTGTACGGTAAGTGTTACTGGTCGGATTCGCAGGAGTGTGAGCGGGCTAGCTCGTCGATCTTCTGATCGCTCAATACCCGGATGGCCGTTACGTTTAGCAGACCGCTTGCGGCTTGTGGGTGTTTGATATGATCATCATCTGCTACCGGCGTATTGACGAGTCTTTAGAGTCCTACACAGAGGTTTCCTGGCTCAAGTGAAACGAAATAGGAGCGCATATGAGATATGTGCAGGACCGAGAATAATGCGTGTATGTGATACCGTATTCCATTCTCGCGATATATGTATCGAATGGTTATATTCGATATAACCTAGTTATCGAATCGAAGATCGATTCGATAAGCCGATACATTGGATACTAGTCGGTCATGTGCGACATGACCGGATCATTGAATCAAGTGTTGATTTAATGATTTAATGTATAATTATATATTTGATATATTACTTTGCATTAACTAGTATTGGTTCACTTTAAACGGATTTTTCTCACTTGGATTGCACATTGTATATGTGATATACTTTTGTGCACTTTTTTTGTATCATGTTTGATGGTACTTGATCATATGGTTAAGTGAATAGAATTAAACCATGGTTATTATGTTAATTAGGGTTTTGCATATTTATTTATTCATTTATTTGTTTATTCATTTATTTGGATAAGTTTAAAGAGAATGGTGGCTTTCTTTTGTCATTAGTTGAAGCTTCATGAAGCTTTGACTTCTTTAACCATTCTTGTCTTCTTGCTTAACCCTAACCCACTTAATTCACCATGGTTTATTCTCTACACTTAACCCTAGTTTAAGTTATGATAAGTATTGG
Source organism: Agapanthus africanus (assembly GCA_030015575.1). Taxonomy (NCBI): domain Eukaryota; kingdom Viridiplantae; phylum Streptophyta; class Magnoliopsida; order Asparagales; family Amaryllidaceae; genus Agapanthus; species Agapanthus africanus. The sequence continues at coordinate 314,496,299 of CM057337.1, forward strand.
TTTTCTATTTCTTTTTTAAAAAAAACTTATCATAACCATCTTCATCTTCTTCTTCTTCAAGCTTGCTACTTAAATGGCAACTTGAGATCTAGTGAGAGAAATCCAAATCTAAAGTGAACCCACCTCCTATTTCTTCATCCTCTACCTCTTGCCAAGTGGTTTTGGGTGTTTTCTTCACAAGTTTCACTACTTTGTGAAGTCGGAGCTTGAGCTTGAGCAACCTCGACGTAGATCGTCTTTGACACGAAGCCGACGACCTATTCCGCACGTTTCTCCGATGAAGCCGTCACGAGAGTCCAAGGTTCAAGATGGACAGCGAGAGGACGCCCTCGTGGAGCTAAGGAAGTGGAAATCCGGATCTACAAAGGTTGTAGCATCTAACTTCTAGTTAAATAGTTAACTAGTTTCTTGTTTCGCCTAAACAACTAGTCTAAGATCCGTAGTCTAGGGTTTCTCGGCACCATTTTTTTAAATTGGCATGTTCGATGCCTTGTGAGACCTCACTAGGGTGCCTAGGAACCTTTCACTGGTATCAGAGCCTAGCTAGAGCCTTAGGCGAAGTCTAGACGGAGTTTGAAGTCCGAACGAACCCGAAACCATAATTCCAAAGTGCTCTCTGGAAAATTTCTGAAATTTTGGATTTTTGTCAATTAAAAATATGCAGAAAATCATGCAGGGTCTTATATGAAATACTGTGAAATTCGAGGGCCTGATTCAACTTTTCCACCGCGGAACCGCGGCATGAGCTATGCACACGCGGCGGTTCCGCGGCCGTACTGTCCCCTTATCTGGTTATTTTTTCACGGTAATTCATGAATTCAGATATTATATTTTCTGGGTATTTTTATTGTGACTCTACAGAAGAGTATTTTGGGGTTGCTTTGGGGATTCAATTATTCGTTCGGGTTATCAGATTTTGTTTATGTAGATTTCCGGATAACTTTAGAATATGTTAAAAAGTTCGACCGGATATAAATACCCAATTTTTCCCCTGTCGGGAAATTTCCAAGTGTTGGATTTTTCCGTAGTTTAACGACGTTCTAAGTAGTGCAAGTAACGCGATGGACCCTCTAGAAGACAACAAACCTTAACTCGATTATGTGACCGTCTTGAACTGCCCTTTGAACCTTCGGGTTTGGGGCAGTACGGCGTGCCACATGTGAGGCGTTGGCTTGACCCTTCTACGGCTGGACCGTCGGTACTGAGGCACGAACTGAATGTTGTTAGACTTATTTCATATGTTAAGCTGTATCGGGAAAACTTGGGTATTCGACTGTTCGATCGGAAAGTTTAACATTTTCTGTTTATCTGGAATGTGATACAATAATTGGAATTCACAAACAGTTATGTGATAACTGAATGAATATTATAAATTTAGCATTTTAGTCCCATATGATATTGAAAAGAGTTTTCGATAATGAGACTAAAATGCGGGATTTATATCTGTTAGGCATGTGATGTCTAAGTATTTCATTTGATTAGGCATGCAATGTCTGAAGAAGTTGCGGATTCCAATTGTTGTAGTTTTACACTTTCTTTTCTGTGACCGTAAGTGTAGTATGTTCATATCGCCGGTTTCGTTGCTATACGTCAACGACAATTGGGGTATGCATACTTACTTACGTTGATGACATGTGATGTTATGTGTTGCTGGATATGTTATATTGGATCGTCGTGTTTGAATAGCAGGGGGTTTTTATGTGAGATGAGTGTTTTTCATCTTCATTCATGTAAAAACTTGTATGTAATATTCTTTTATTTGGGGCACTTCCAGGTAGCGGAAGTTGTCACCCTTTGTATATTATTTACTTTTCCGCATTAGGATAGACCCAAGGAGGGGAGCACAAGTAACCGGGTTCTGGGGTCCAGTGGGAGACCAACTCGAGGAGTCGAGTCCGGGTCTTCTAACCCTAGAATTGGCAGGGTTGCTTGCCGCTCTCGTAGGGGTCTAGGGGTGTGGGATTGGCTATTCATCACGACCATGGAATCCGTGTTTTATACTGGCTCGTATTGAAAACACGGACGTCCTAGTATATCCAATATTTCATATGTTTATTCTGCTGCGATATCTGTGTTGTGACTCTGTGATGGATATAGTATATAGTATATATGATATATTATATAGACGTTACTTATGTTTTACACCCGTGCTAGCCCTGCCCTGCTCTGTCGTTAGTTACCTAACCTAACGGTGCACGAGGGGACATCGAGGCGAATGCGGATGGCATAAGTGTACGTCATATCTATCTGTGATGTTTAGGTATTTAAATGATGGGACTTCATTAATGTGATTAATGAAAGATAAGAAACCTAAGATGTTGTGGAATCGAATTTTAAATTAAAACAGGTAGCTACAGTTCTTGCTTTGCATAGTGGTATATATGATATACCCTGCACCTTATTCGATGAGGAAAGGACCGAGATCCCTTCACCGGGAGTGACTCCTTTAGCAATAACTTGCAGATGCTACACACTCGGTTTGCTTTTGACTGCTTTTGGGTTTTTGCTTTGCACAGTGATATATATGATATATCCCGCACCTCATTCGACGAGGAAAGGGCCGACGATCCCTTCACCGGGAGTGACCCCTTTAGCAAAACTAGAAAAGCCTCAAAATCACTCCATTTCAAAACTTCATTTGATTCTACAACGATATCAAGTTCATTACGCAATAGGTTTTCAGAAAAACCTGTCGTAGCCCTCCGTCATTTCAGATAAGTCCTGTTTAGTATTCGTGCTGCGTTTGTTGACCTTGTCAAGGCGCAGTGTGCGGTAGCTAACCAGTATTTATCTGCTTATGCATATGATACAGATTGAGTTAGGGTAGTCGTACGGCCTTGTTGACCTTGTCAAGGGTCGTGCGGGTGGGTTTAATTCAATCAAGAAATGACGGGTTGAACTTGACTTACGGTCTATGGTTTGTTGACCTTGTCAAGGTCATAGATCGTTTGGGGCAAAAGATTATCGGGAATTTTAAGTGTTGAAATTTGCAATGAGATTGCATACCTTCTATGAGATAGTTGGATCCCGATACCCACTACGAGTAAGAGTTACTCCTGGGAGAGTTTTACACACTACAATTAGCCGATCAAGTAGGTGTCTAGAAAGGTGTCAACGGGGTTACGCCTCTGGGAAAACGAGGTTTACATTAATTAGGTTCGTGCGAAAGCACGGGGGACCTCCCTCAAAGTACCGACACTGGCCTGGCTGAAAGATCGACGAAGTTATAGGGTGTAATTAATCCCGGCTAGTCTTTCCTTTTAGGGTTTGAAGGAAGATTTGATAAAAAGCAGTGGGAGCCATCCTGATTAGATAAGATAATAACCAATCTGATCTTGCACGAGCTTACGCTAAAGTGTTTTCTTCTCTCTCTCTCCAGGTAGCGACCATTTCATGCCTTAATCAAGATAATAATATGGATGTATTGACCGAACCCGCATGTTATACTGTGCTGGGGAACGTTGATTCCGTTCTTTCTTATAAGAGTTATAGGAATGAACAGGATATAGGGGAATACTAGGATTCCCATGCCACCCGAATGAAGAAAGTACATGTTGATGCATTTTCTTCGGGTGTGTTCGTTACTGAGAACTGTTTCTCCATTTGCTCTACGTCCTGGGTATTAGATACCGGGTCAGGATCCCATATATGTAATCAGTTACATGGGCTTAGGAAAGGTAGAGAACTTGGAGAAGGTGATAAAGACATTAGAGTTGGAAATGGTGCAATTGTTGCTGCTAAGACTGTCGGGGAATATCACCTTGTATTACCAACTGGTAATACATTGGTTCTGAACGAATGCTATTACATGCCGAACCTGATATACAACATTATATCGGTTTCTTTATTAAGTAAAGAGGGATATAATTTTGTATTACAGGACAATGTTATGAACGTTTTCCGTAACCAAAAGTTGGTTGGATCAGGCACGCTGTGCAATGGCATTTATGTTCTAAATCAATCAACAGTTCTGAGCATAACTAACACACACAAGAGGAAGAGTTCAGAACTGAATGAATCCTTCTTGTGGCATTGTAGACTGGGTCACATCAATGCGACACGACTAGCTAAGTTACATAAAGATGGATATTTAAATCCGTTTGAATTTTCATCTTATGACACTTGCCAGTCATGTCTCAAAGGCAAGATGACCAAAACTCCGTTTACGGGACACGGAGAAAGAGTTACCGAACTCTTGGGACTTATACATAGTGATGTATGCGGTCCCATGTCTACACATGCCAGGGATGGTTCTTCATACTTCATTACATTCACTGACGATCTCTCTAGATTCGGATATGTGTTCCTGATGAAACACAAATCAGAAGCTTTTGAGAAATTTAGAGAATATAAACAAGAAGTTGAGAACCAAACCGGAAAAAGTATTAAAATCCTACGATCTGATCGAGGAGGAGAATACTTAAGCAGAGAATTCCTGGACTTCCTAAAAGAGAATGGGATTCTCTCTCAGCTGACTCCTCCATATACACCACAGCACAACGGTGTATCAGAACGGAGGAACCGCACCCTATTAGATATGGTGCGCTCTATGATGAGCACAGCTGAGTTACCTATTTCCTTTTGGGGATATGCGCTGGAGACAGCGGCATACCTATTGAATCAAGTTCCATCTAAATCTGTACCTACCACACCATATGAGATATGGAGTGGGAAGAGACCATATTTTAAACGAGTTAAAATATGGGGTTGTCCAGCTTATGTCAAAAGACAAAATCCGGACAAGCTCGAGGCACGATCAGTTCTTTGCAAGTTTGTGGGATATCCAAAGAACTCCTATGGGTATTTTTTCTACCACAGTGAGAAACAAAAAGTGTTTGTTGCTCAACATGCCACCTTTTTAGAAAAGGAATTCCTTGAAAAAGAAATTAGTGGCAAAGTGGTAGAGCTGGAAGAGGTTCCAGATACACAAACTCAAACTGAAGATTTAGTGGAACAAGAGGATTCAGTAGCTCCCAATGAACCCCAGCCTCTCCGCCGATCTAGTAGGGTTCCTCACCAACCTGAGAGATACTACGGTTTTCTCATGGATGGTGGGAGCGAGGATTGCATCATGGAGGATGATGACCCAACTAGCTTCGAGCAGGCCATCACGAGTAGGGACTCAGTGAAATGGCTGGATGCTATGCGGTCCGAGATGGAATCCATGTACACCAACAAAGTATGGACTTTGGACGTTGCTCCTGAAGGAGTAAAACCCATTGGGAGCAAGTGGATCTTCAAGAAGAAACTTGGTGTAGATGGGAAAGTGGAGACTTTCAAAGCTAGACTTGTAGCAAAGGGTTTTCGTCAAAGACCAGGTGTGGACTATGACGAGACCTTTTCTCCAGTGGCTATGCTTAAATCCATCCGGATCATGCTTGCCATCGCTGCATATCATGATTACGAAATCTGGCAAATGGATGTTAAGACCGCCTTTCTAAACGGTGATTTAGAAGAGTGCGTGTACATGACTCAGCCAGAGGGCTTCGTAGACAGTGGGAGCAGCGGGAAGGTGTGCAAGCTGCTTAAATCCATTTATGGATTAAAGCAAGCATCGCGAAGTTGGAACATCTGTTTTGACGTCGTTATCAAAGAGTTTGATTTCGTCAAAAATCCAGATGAACCTTGTATCTACAAGAAGGTGGCAGAGAGTAAGGTTGTCTTCCTCGTATTGTACGTGGACGACATACTCTTGATAGGAAATGATATTCCTATGCTGCAATCGGTCAAGCTCTTCTTATCACAAAGATTCTCAATGAAAGATTTTGGTGATGCCTCCTGCATATTAGGAATCAGGATCTATAGAGATAGATCCAAACGGATACTGGGATTGTCCCAATTCAGGTACATTGACACCGTACTAAAGAGGTTTAGTATGGAAGAATCCAAGCGTGGGAACTTGCCCACGATCTCTGGACTCACTCTCTCCAAAGAGATGTCTCCCAAGACTGATTTGGAGAGAGCTCACATGCAAGGGATACCCTATGCTTCGGCAGTAGGCTCTATCATGTATGCGATGCTATGTACCAGACCCGATGTTGCATACTCACTAAGTGTAGTGAGTCGGTATCAAGCAGATCCTGGAGAGAGTCACTGGACAGCTGTGAAGAACATTCTCAAGTACTTGCGAAGGACTAGAGATATGTTTTTGGTGTATGGTAACGGAGAACTCCAAGTGGAGTCCTTTACCGATTCGAGCTTCCAGAGTGATAAGGACGACTCTAAGTTGCAGTCGGGCTTTGTCTTTACCTTTTACGGAGGGGCGGTTAGCTGGAAGAGTTCCAAGCAGGAAACCGTGGCAGACTCGACGATGGAGGCTGAATACATCGCTGCCAACGATGCTGCTAAAGAAGCTGTCTGGATCAAGAAGTTCATTTCTGAACTTGGAGTGGTTCCATCCATCGAGCATCCAATACCTTTGTATTGCGATAACAACGGAGCGGTGGCTTTGGCCAAGGAACCCAGGTCCCATCAGCGATCCAGGCATATTCTGAGGCGGTATCACCAGATCCAGGAGATAGTTGATCGCCGGGAGATCGAGGTCAGGAGAGTTGACACGAAGAACAACACGGCGGATCCACTCACGAAGGCCATTCCCCAGATACAGTTTGAGAGACTCTTCGGGATGCTCGGTATGCGATACTACAGCAGCTGGCCCTAGTGCAAGTGGGAGATTGTTAGTTGTATGTATGCCCTAGAGGCCAGTATTGTACAGATGATGTATATTATATTGGATGCTTGGACATATATAGAGATGACTTTCTTGCTCGATATGATAGTATGCTATCTGGTTGCTCTTTATCTTAACATGTACACTTGTCTCTTTATACTGTCTTATAGTTACATGTTGGTAAAGCCCTTAGGATATGTACTTGACTACCTGGACTATGATGCAGATCATACTAGTGGGGACATGGTAGTCCATAAGTACATCCTTCAAGGTCCCTAGTCGTGGGTGTATCGAGACGGGGCATCGATATACCAGTCTAGACTAGCGTATACGCTTCTCGACCCATGAGATGGGCGATGGATGATCCCATATCCATTGGTGTTTGACATCAGAGATGGTGTACGGGTGCTCAGTGGAGACTGGGTACACTGGACGGACTCGCCGAGAACTCCCAGATGGTATTATACCTCACGTCAGATGGCAGTTCTCAGGTGACACTTGTACAGGTTAGTCTGTAGACCCGAGATCGTCATAGAGTCTTGTGTGATTCCCACTGTGCTTTGATCTCCACCTTACCACGTCCATGAGGGCGTGCAAAACGGTGGTCTTTGGGTATAGTCCCGAGTCACATGGAGGCAATGAGCGATAGGAGGGGTTTCGTCTCTCCCGGTATTGGGAGTTGATGTTGCGCTGTGCTAGATTGGCCGTAGCAGGGAAGTCCCTGGCCAGGGCTGATCAGAGATTTGCTGGTAAGTGTTACCAGTAGTTTCTCGACCCGTTATGAGCCTCACATCGGCACGACTTATCGGTTATTGGGGTCTGACGTATACCACCCCTAGACTTGATATGCGACATATCAGACGAAGTGACCGGACTGTACGGTAAGTGTTACTGGTCGGATTCGCAGGAGTGTGAGCGGGCTAGCTCGTCGATCTTTTGATCGCTCAATACCCGGGTGGCCGTTACGTTTAGCAGACCGCTTGCGGCTTGTGGGTGTTTGATATGATCATCATCTGCTACCGGCGTATTGACGAGTCTTTAGAGTCCTACACAGAGGTTTCCTGGCTCATGCGAAACGAAATAGGAGCGCATATGAGATATGTGCAGGACCGAGAATAATTCGTGTATGTGATACCGTATTCCATTCTCGCGATATATGTATCGAATGGTTATATTCGATATAACCTAGTTATCGAATCGAAGATCGATTCGATAAGCCGATACATTGGATACTAGTCGGTTATGTGCGACATGACCGGATCATTGAATCAAGTGTTGATTTAATGATTTAATGTATAATTATATATTTGATATATTACTTTGCATTAACTAGTATTGGTTCACTTTAAACGGATTTTTCTCACTTGGATTGCACATTGTATATGTGATATACTTTTGTGCACTTTTTTTGTATCATGTTTGATGGTACTTGATCATATGGTTAAGTGAATAGAATTAAACCATGGTTATTCTGATAATTAGGGTTTTGCATATTTATTTATTCATTTATTTGTTTATTCATTTATTTGGATAAGTTTAAAGAGAATGGTGGCTTTCTTTTGTCATTAGTTGAAGCTTCATGAAGCTTTGACTTCTTTAACCATTCTTGTCTTCTTGCTTAACCCTAACCCATTTAATTCACCATGGTTTATTCTCTACACTTAACCCTAGTTTAAGTTATGATAAGTATTGGTTTTCTATTTCTTTTTAAAAAAAACTTATCATAACCATCTTCATCTTCTTCTTCTTCAAGCTTGCTACTTTAATGGCTAATTGAGATCTAGTGAGAGAAATCCAAATCTAAAGTGAACCCACCTCCTATTTCTTCATCCTCTACCTCTTGCCAAGTGGTTTTGGGTGTTTTCTTCACAAGTTTCACTACTTTGTGAAGTCGGAGCTTGAGATTGAGCAACCTCGACGTAGATCGTCTTTGACACCAAGCCGACGACCTATTCCGCACGTTTCTCCGATGAAGCCGTCACGAGAGTCCAAGGTTCAAGATGGACAGCTAGAGGATGCCCTCGTGGAGCTAAGGAAGTGGAAATCCGGATCTACAAAGGTTGTAGCATCTAACTTCTAGTTAAATAGTTAACTAGTTTCTTGTTTCGCCTAAACATCTAGTCTAAGATCCGTAGTCTAGGGTTTCTCGGCACCATTTTTTTAAATTGGCATGTTCGATGCCTTGTGAGACCTCACTAGGGTGCCTAGGAACCTTTCAGTACCGATATGCCAGCTCAGAGGTATCATGACAGATTCTTTCCGGGGGATGGTGGCGGCAGAGGAGTTAGATGGGGTCAGTTATTTAGTTCTTATCCGCAGGGCCAGCAAGCATCGCCAGGATGTTTACGGTGCGGGAGTCCGTACCATCGTATCAGAGACTGTATGGTGAGACGACAAGGCACGGCGACAGTTCCACACGTGACCTTACTACCTTCACCACCTCCTTAGAGAGCTCTACTTCCTACCCCGGTGATGCTCTATGCCAGTTAGACGCCCCCAGAGGCCGTGGACGCGGCGGTGTAGGGTTCCTAGGCACTCTCAAGAGGTCTCACAAGGCATCAACCATGCCAATTTCAAAAATTACGGTGCCAAGAAACCCGACTACGGATCGTTGGCTAGAAGTTTAGGCGATAACAAAAACTAGTTAACAACTTAACTAAATGGTAAACGGAAATACAACCTTTGTAGATCCGGTTCTCCACCTCCATGGCTCCGCGATGATGTCTCCTCGCTGTACAAATCGGATCTTGGGCTCTAGCGTCGGCTTCATCGGAGAAAAAGCGGGCTAGGTCATCGACGACGATGCCGAAGATGATCTACGTCGAGGCATCGCTAGATCAAGCTCCAACTTCACCAAGTCATGAAACTTGTGAAGAAAACACACTCTACTACTTGGCAAGAGGTAGAGGATGAAGAAATAGGAAGTGGGTTCACTTTAGAATTGGATTTCTCACTCTTTTCATCAAGTTGCCATTGATGAGGCAAGCTTTTTCTTCAAGAAGAAGATGAAGAAGAAGAAGATAATATTATGATAAGTTATTAAAATGAAAAGGAAAATCAATACTTATCATAATACTAACCTTAGTTTAGTGTAGAGAATAGACCATGGTTAGATATGATGGTTAGGGTTAAGCAAGAGACAAGAATGGTGGACTAGGTCAAAGATTCATGAAGCTTCAACTAAACTACAAAAGAAGCCACCATTCTTTCTCTTTATGCTTATCATTTTCAAAATGAATAACTAAATAAGATAAATGAAAAAGAAAACAAAACCCTAACCATTCATATAACCATGGTTTAGTCTTTACACAAACCCAAGTTAGCATGCATCATCAAACATGATACAAACTTGTGTACAAATGTATATCACATATACAATGTGCACAAAAAGTGAGAAAATCCATTTAAAATGAACCAATACTAGTTAATGCAAAGTAATATATCAAATATATAATTATGCATTAAATCATTAAATCAACACTTGATTTAACGATCCGGTCATATCGCATATAACCGACTAATATACAATGTATCGGCTTATCGAATCATTCCTCGATTCGATAACTAGGTTATATCGCATACAACCATTCGATACAATCATCGCGAGAATAGAATACGGTATCACATACACGCATTATTCTCGGTCCCGCACATATCTCATTTGCGCTCCTATTTCGTTTCGCTTGAGCCAGGAAACCTCTGTGTAGGACTCTAAAGACTCGTCAATACGCCGGCAGCAGGTGATGATCATATCAAACACCCACAAGCCGTAAGCGGTCTGCTAAACGTAACGGCCACCCGGGTATTGAGCGATCAGAAGATCAACGAGCAAGCCCGCTCACACTCCAGTGAATCCAACCAGTAACACTACCGTACAGTCCGGTCTGATCGTCTGATATGTCGCATATCTCGCCTAGGGGTGGTAAACGTCAGACCCCAATAGCTCGATAAGTCGTGTCGATATGAGGTCTATAACAGTTCGAGAAACTACTGGTAACACCTACCAGTAAATCTCAGCAACCCTGGCCAGGGATTTCCGGTTATAGCCAATCGAACACAGCGCAACATCAACTCCCTATACCGGGAGAGACGAATCCCCTCCTATCGCTCATTGCCTCCATGTGATTCGGGACTGTACCCAAAAACCACCGTTTTGCAAGCCCTCTTGGACGTGGTAAGATGGAAATCAAAGCACAGTGGGAACCACACAAGACTCTATGACGATCTCGGGTCAACAGACTACTCTGTACGAGCTGATCACCTGAGAACTGCCATCTGACGTAAGGTATAATACCATTTGGGAGTTCTCGGCGAGTCCGTCCAGTGTACCCAGTCTCTACTGAGCACCCGTATATCATCTCTGATGTCAAACACCAATGGATATGGGATCATCCATCGCCTATCTGTATGGGTCGAGAAGGTATACGCTAGTCTACTCTGGTATATCGATGCCCCGTCTCGATACACCCACGACTAGGGACCTTGAAGGACGTACTTATAGAGTACCATGTCCCCACTAGTATGATCCGCATCATAGTCTAGGTAGTCAAGTACACATCCTAAGGGCTTTACCAACATGTAACAGAGAGACAATCAGTATACACGTTAAGGTAAAGAGTAACCAGATAGCATACTATCATGTCGAGCAAGAAAGTCCTCCCTATATATGTCCAAGCATCCACTACAATATACATCCAATGTACAGTAATGGCCTCTAGGGCATACATATAACTAACAGGCGGTCCTGTTCGGAGAGGACGAGGAGGCAGAGGCCGCGGTAGAGGACAGCCAGCTATTGGTGGGGGACAGGCCCGAGTGTTCGCTTTGACTCCGCAGGATACGCAGGCATCCAATGCCGTTGTGACAGGTACCTTACCAGTATGTTCTTTCGACGTGCTGGTATTATTCGACCCAGGTTCCACACATTTGTATGTATCTACATACTTTGCACCGATTTTAGGCCGTGAGTCATCGTCGTTAGATCAGCCGCTTGTTGTTATTACTCCGGTAGGCAAGTCGTTTGTCGCTCGTTTTGTGTTTCGATTGTTATCCATTCGTATCGAGGAGAGGGATTCATCGGTTGATTTGATTCACCTCGATATGTTGGACTTTGATGTTCTTCTGGGTATGGACAGGCTAGCTACCTGTTATGCATCTGTGGACTGCCGTGAGAAGGCAGTCAGATTTAGTTTTCCGGGAGAGCCAATTCTTGTTATTCAGGGAGACCGTAGCGTCACCCTTCCAAGCTTGATTTCGTCTCTTCGTGCTGATCAGCTCTTGAGGAAAGGATGTCAGGGATTCTTGGCGTATGTCTGTGATACTAGAGCTGCAGAGGTTCCGTTGGACCAGGTCCCGATTGTGTGTGAGTTTCCTGATTTCTTCCCTGACGAGCTGCCTGGTTTACCGCTAGAGCGCGATGTTGTGTTCTGCATCGACTTGATCCCCGGCACGGGGCCTGTTTCCATACCGCCCAATCGGATGGCCCCGGTGGAGCTTAGAGAGCTGAAGGAGCAGTTGCTGGATTTGCTAGATAAAGGGCTTATTCGACCGAGTGTATCTCCGTGGAGTGCTCCTGTTTTGTTCGTTAAGAAGAAGGACGGCAGTATGCGCCTATGTATCGATTATTATCAGTTGAACCGGGTCATAGTGCGAAACAAATATCCCTTGCCTCATATTGATGATTTGTTCGACCAGCTTCAGGGCGCGGGGCATTTCTCGAAGGTTGATTTGCGTTCAGGCTACCATCAGTTGCGGGTTTGGCTGGATGATATTTCGAAGACGGCTTTTCGCACGCGTTACAGACACTACGAGTTTTTGGTGATGTCGTTCGGACTCACCAATTCCCCAGCAGCATTTATGGACTTGATGAACCGTATTTTCAGGCCGTATCTTGATCAGTTCATCATCGTTTTCATTGATGACATCATAGTGTATTCCCGGAGCCGAGAGGAGCACGAGCAGCACTTGCGGATCATACTGCAGGCTTTGAGAGAGCACCGGCTATTCGCGAAATTTTCCAAGTGCGCATTCTGGCTTGACAGCGTTGATTTCTTGGGTCACGTGGTTACGAGTGATGGTATACGTGTGGACCCAAAGAAGATCGAGGCCGTTCAGCATTGGCCCAGATCAGCATCAGTTACAGAGATCCGCAGCTTCCTAGGCCTGGCCGGCTACTATCGACGTTTTGTTCAGGACTTCTCCGGTATCGCTGCACCGTTGACCGGGTTGACCCGGAAGGGAATTCCTTTTGATTGGACCGAGGCGTGCAAGTATAGATTCCAGCAGTTGAAGACTCGTTTGACTACGACGCCAGTGTTAACATTGCCTTCAGGATCGGGCGGATTTATGGTTTATTATGATGCTTCTCGAGAAGGGCTAGGTTGTGTATTGATGCAGCACGATAGGGTCGTCGCTTATGCTTCTCGGCAGCTAAAGAAACACCAGCAGAACTATCTTACTCATGATTTGGAGATGGTGGCGGTGGTGTTTGCACTGAAGATCTGGAGACATTGCCTATACGGAGAGTCGTGCCAGATATTCACGGACCACAAGAGTTTGAAGTATATATTTCAGCAGCGAGACCTGAATCTGAGACAGCGCCGTTGGATGGAGCTAGTAAAGGATTACGATTACGAGATCCTTTACCATCCAGGAAAGGCAAACGTTGTGGCGGATGCTTTGAGTCGGAGGCCCGGAAGTAGTTTATCTTGTTTGAGCGCAGTACAGAGGCAGTTATCGGCAGATTGGCAGATTCTATGCGACAGCCGAGTACAGTTCGAGTTTACTCCGACCGGGAGACAGCTTGCGAATGTTCGTGCACGTCCACAGTTGCTTGACCGCATCCATGAGGCATAGTACAGTGATGACCGTTGTTCGGAGATCATGGCGCAGGTTAGACAGAGCAGAGATTCCGAGTTCGTGATCGATGATCAGGGGATACTACGATTTGGGACTAGACCGTGCGTACCAGATTCTGAGGGACTGAGGCATGAGATTCTTGAGGAGGCGCATAGATCGGCATACAGTGTTCATCCAGGTTCCACCAAGATGTACCATGATTTGAAAGACGTTTACTAGTGGGAAGGGATGAAGAGAGACGTCGCCGACTTCGTGTCGAGATGAATGACTTGTCAGCAAGTCAAGGCCGAGCACCAGAGGCCAGCGGAAGAGTTGCAGCCTTTGCCCATTCCCGAGTGGAAATGGGAGCAGATTTCTATGGACTTCGTTGTGGGTCTACCCAGGACCAGTCGAGGGTATGACTCTATTTGGGTGATCGTGGATAGATTGACAAAAGCGGCTCACTTTCTGCCAGTGAAGACCACTTTTGGATTTGCTCAGTATACCCAGTTATACATTGATGAGATTGTGCGATTGCATGGCGTCCTGACGTGTATTTTGTCCGACCGAGGCACCCAGTTCACCAGCCGACTATGTCAGAGACTTCAGGAGGCTTTGGACATTCGATTGAGTTTCAGCACAGTATTCCATCCGCAGACAGACGGCCAGTCATAGCGGGGTATTCAGACTCTTGAGGACATGCTCCGAGCGTGCGTTCTTGATTTCGGGGGTAGCTGGGATCAGCATTTACCTTTGATAGATTTCTCCTACAACAACAGCTTCCAGGAGACACTTCAGATGGCACCTTTCGAGGCTCTATATAGAAGGAGATGTCGATCGCCTGTCTGTTAGACAGAGCTCAGCGAGAGCAGTATTTTGGGGCCGCAAATCGTACAGGAGACGACCGCAAAGATCCAGTTGATTCGTGATAGGATGAAAACGGCCCAGAGCAGGCAGAGATCTTATGCCGACCTGCATCGGCCCAGACTTGAGTTTGCTGTGGGCGATCATGTTTTCATGAGGTTCTCCCCAATGAAGGGTGTAATGATAATTGGGAGAAAAGGGAAACTTAGTCCAAGATTTGTGGGCCCCTTCGAGATCCTCGAGCGTGTTGGTGCAGTTGCGTATTGTTTGGCTCTTCCGCCCAGTTTCCCTGATGTTCACCCCGTATTCCACGTATCGATGCTCCGCAAGTACCGTCATGACCCTTCTCATGCCATTCAGCACCTGACGATCCAGCTGGAGCACGACCTTTCTTTTACGGAGCAGCCGGTGATCATCCTGGATCGGCAGGTGAAGAAATTGAGATCAAAGGTTATACCGTCCGTTAAGGTCCTTTGGCGTGGCCAGAGCAGCGAGGAGGTCACCTGGGAGACCGAGGACGAGATGAGGAAGAATTATCCCCATCTATTCGAAGATACGCGTAGCTAAATTATTTTTTAAATTCGGGGAACGAATTTCTTTAAGGGGGGAAGATTGTAACGTTTTGAAAACTCGATTAAGATTTTTTATGCTAATTAGCGTTAATGCGTGACTTTCGTAAAAACCTCGTTGATAATTATTTTCACGTCAATTAGTATAGATCTATTCTTAAGTGGTGAATTAGGCACTTACATATATAACTGTGTTTTATTAGACAACATTTAATTTATTGTCACATTAACCATCTAATTTACTTAATTGCTAGTTATTAAACTAAATGGCTTAATAATGCTCAAATCTAGTGTTACCCTAGATTAATGTGTGTTCTTGCAACTATGGCAACTTGTAGGATATTGTAACATGTTATCATCTTAATTTTTTCTCATGGTTCTCTAATTTCTTTTTTAATTAAACCAAAACATTTAAGAAATGAGAAAAGAAATGGATAATGGGAGGTATGAGGGACACTATTTAAGGCTTGGGCTTTGACTTTTGAAAAAAAACACACTCACACTCTCTCTCTCTCTCTCTCTCTCTCCACCTCACTTTCCCTCTCTCTCTCGGCCAGAGCAGCAGCCTCCTCCCCCTCATCTTCTCCTTCTTCTTCTCTCAATAAAATTTGTGAATCCAAGTCTCCATTTCAAGCCAAATTCAAATCTCTAGCAAGTATCATCACCACCTTCCTTTCTCAACTCAAGTATGGTTCATGGCCAAGACTCTTAGGTGCTAGCTCTTTGGATCACCTACTTAGATCATCTTGAAGTATAAACCAAAATCATATACTTCTTTGCAAAACTTTTAGTTCCTTATGCTTAAAATTAGTGTTTAAGTAGTGATTTGTGCTAACCTTGTGTTATATGTGGAGTTTTGGGTAAAATATGATTGTTATGGCTTGTGTAGTGTAATTAAGTGCTGTTAGTGTTTAATAATCCAAGTCGTATAACAAGATTTCACTAAGACACCTTAATGTCACAAATTAGAATTTTAATTACGTTTTAAGATCAATTTTTAGGATACGAGATATCTGCTATATCTGTGGTTATTTTCTGGGTTAGAAAACATATACAGAATATTGTACAGGGTATCTAGAGTGTTGTGTTGAGATTCGAGCCCATTTTACCCTCGTAGATCCGGTGACCCCCCCATGTTTTCCGAGCTCGCTAGCCCCCTATGGGAATTTGCGGTTTGTTCTTTGCATGGGGGTGCCTGCAGGTGTTTCTTGGTGTTTGGTGTTGCTAGTTTTGTTAGTTTTTGCTTCAGGTGAAATCTGGGACCTTTTTCCCTATTATTAGTGTAGTGGAACTTATGCGACACATACACTCCGAGTCTGGGTTTAGTGGTTGCTGTATACGACAGCCAATCTGGGTAGTTCTAGGTTTATCACACACGTCTAGGATTTCAAGTGCACACGCGTTAGCTTACGATGCTAGTTTTCTCGTATTGTTTTGGTATTGTGTTTTGAAGGATATTATCCTTATGTGTGTTGCTTTGTATAAATTTTAGGATTGGTCGTGGAGACATCAGACGCGGCGTGGAAGGGAAAAGCGGTGATTTGACCTGGCTAGCAGAGACTTTCCGGTGAGTAGATGTACACATCTATGGGGAAATCGTTTGGGTGGCGCAAGGCGCCCGATTGTTTAAAAACCTCTAGTAGTACTGGCATTTATGCATGTAGTTCCTAGTTATTTATCTCGCTGCATTGCATGATCCTCTATATGTAAGTCCACGTTACCTCTCCCGGTTCTTTCGGGCTTGCGGAAACGGTGAAAAACGATTTTTAGGGTTATGGTAACATGGACTATAGAACATGGATCTTTGCTAAACTACACACTAGCAACTAACAAGAGCTTTACCTACTCGATTTGGGGGTTATACCTCAACTTGAACTCCTTCTCTTCGAATCCTTGTGGTGGTCGGATGGTTCTCTCCTCGTCGCCTTCTCTTGCCGAAGATGGATCCACCTGAGGGTCTCTACCTTGAGCTCCTTCTTCGAACTTGAGGAAACTAAAGTGTTCGGCTTGCTAGACCTTCAACCTTAGGATGAGTAGAGAGTGGCTTTGGTGTTTTATCTCAAAGGAAATGGTTCTTAACTCATAAGAAGAATTTTCCTTGAGCTAGAGGAAGAGGAAGAGGAAGAGGAAAAGATGAGAGAGAATAAGAATGAGAGAATGAGAAAGTTTTTGCAACCATATAAAATATATGTGAATTAATCAATTAACAAAATTAATCAAAATGAAAAAGGTGATGGTATGTTGAAATGACCATTATCATTTCACATTAAATGAGTTTTGCAAATATCAATGAGCATCTTTGCTTGAAATGATGATGGTCAACTTTTCAACCTTGGTCAACAAGTCAACCTTGGTCAATAAGTCAACAACCCTAACCATAACTCAATTTCCTTTAATTAATATTATTAATTGATATTTCATATATTCATTAGGGTTTGGTAAACGACAACCGCCAACTGTGCATACACACTCGTACCAAAACCCTAATGAGAATCCTCTTCCTCTGCCTCAGTCAACTGAGCATACACACCCGCATTCGTGTTTTGAGGAACACGAATACAATAAGATAAAACTACCCCCAAAGCATATACTAGGATCTGGCTCAAACCAGAGCCCGCTAGAAATGACTGTCCGGACACCAAACGTCCACAAGTGCGCGGATGTGAACGAACCCTGTCGCAAAACCATGCGACCTCTACTCTGTTTTGCCCAAAGGCGAATAACCCTCTGTGTGGGACTCTAAAGACTCGACACTACGCTGGCAGTGGGTTTAACCACAGATCGCAAGCGGCACTAGCTGTACGTAACGGCCCCCAGGTAGATGCCGATAAGAAGACTGATGAGGCGAACCAATCCGCACTCCTACTGAGCCTGTCTGTGACAATCTGCGTACAGTCCGATCTGTTCGTCTGAGAATATCGCATGGCTGGCCTAGGGGGTGGTAAACGTCAGTCCCCTAATAGCGGTACAAGTCGTGTCGGAGTGTAGCCCAGAACACCCTGAGATAACACTGGAAACCTACCAGTGTATCTCGGTTGCCCTGGCCAGGGACGACTATGTGTAATGGCTCTCCTAGACACAGCGCGATATCAACTCCCAATACCGGGAGAGACGAATCCTATCTAACCGTCACTGCCTCCATGTACTTCGGGACTGCACCCAACTACTACCTGTTTGCACGAGTCCTTTGAGCCGTGGTAGGGTAGTAATCAAAGTATAGTGGGAACACACTCGAGGCGAAGTGACAGTGTCAAGTCAACGGACTATGGTGTACTCATGTCACCTGGGAACTGATAACTGACGATAGGTATAGTACCAACCAACAGTTCCCGACGAGTCCTGTCCAGTGTACTCGTAACCTGACGAGCACCCGCGTACAATCTCAAGTACGACGTACTGACGGCTGTGGGACAGACCGTCTCCCGTGCTGGGATGAGAAGCGCATACGCTAGTCTACTCCGGAGTATCGATGCCCTGTCTCGATAGTCCTACGACTAGGGACCTGCATAAGGATGTGCTTGTGGATTACCCAGCCCCCTCGAGTGTGACTGCCATCACAACGCTGGTAATCAAGCAAAGATCCTAAGGGCTCCACTAATGTGTATAGACGATATGTTAAAAGAAACACATGTACACACATTGAAGTAGAAACAAACCAAGTAGCATACTACTATTTTGAGCAAGATTGTGTATACAATGGTGAATATCCCAAGCTTCCATTAAGTAATATACAAACTAGTATGATACAGTAATGACCTCTAGGGCATATACACTAACAATCTCCCACTTGCACTAAGGCCATGTACTGGCGTATCGAAGACCTATCATTTCGATCAGCCGCTCGAACTGAGTCTGGGGCAAGGCTTTCGTGAATAGATCTGCCGTGTTATCTTCTGATGCAACCCTCCGAACCTCGATCTCCTGGTGATCCATGATCTCCCTGATCAGGTGATACCGCCTTAAGATGTGTCTGGATTTTTGATGGGACCTGGGTTCCTTCGCTAAAGCTATAGCTCCATTGTTGTCGCAATACAGAGGTTTTGGATCAACAATGGACGGAACCACTTGAAGTTCTTTCAAATACTTCCTCATCCAGACGGCTTCTTTTGCGGCATCAGATGCAGCGATATATTCCGCTTCCATTGTCGAGTCAGCAACGGTTTCCTGTTTGGAACTCTTCCAACACACTGCCCCTCCATTGAGGGTAAAGACAAAACCCGACATGGACTTGGAATCATCCTTGTCACTCTGGAAGCTAGAGTCAGCAAAGGCCTCAATCTGGAGGTCTTTTCCGCCATACACCAAGAACATCTCCTTAGTCCTTCTCAAGTACTTGAGAATGTTCTTTACCGCTATCCAGTGCTTCTTCCCAGGGTTTGAATGATACCGGCTTACCACACTCAGTGCATAAGCTACATCTGGTCTGGTACACAACATCGCATACAATATAGAGCCTACCGCAGAAGCGTAGGGTATAACAGACATGCGATCCCTTTCCAAATCAGTCTTGGGAGACATCTCTTTGGAGAGGGTGATCCCGTGACAAGCCGGTAGATTACCGCGCTTGGAATCTTCCATACTGAATCTTTTCAGTATGGTGTCGATGTACCTGGACTGTGAAATTCCTAATATCCTCTTGGATCTATCACGATGGATCCGGATCCCCAGAATGTAAGAGGCATCACCCAGGTCTTTCATGGAGAACCTGTGTGACAAGAATCCTTTGACAGATTGTAGCATAGGAATGCCATTTCCTATCAAGAGAATGTCATCCACGTATAAAACGAGGAATGCGACTGTTCGTGCTACAAATCTACTATAGATTCATGGTTCATCTGGATTTTTGATAAAGCCAAATTCTTTGACCGTCTCATCAAAACAGATGTTCCAACTCCGCAATGCCTGCTTTAGTCCATAAATGGACTTAAGCAACTTGCACACCTTTCCGCTGCTCCCACTCTGAATGAAACCCTCTGGCTGGTCCATATAGACACACTCCTCTAAATTTCCATTTAGAAAAGCGGTCTTTACGTCCATCTGCCAAATTTCATAATCGAGGAAGGCAGCAATGGCAAGAAGGATCCGAATGGATTTCAGCATAGCCACTGGAGAAAAGGTTTCGTCATAGTCCAAACAGGTCTTTGACGAAAACCCTTTGCAACAAGTCTAGCTTTATAGGTCTCAACCTGTCCATCTACACCAATCTTCCTCTTGAAGATCCACTTGCATCCTACGGGTTTTACCCCATCTGGAGCAACGTCCAAAGTCCATACTTTTTTGGTGTACATGGACTCCATTTCGGTCCGCATTGCATCCAGCCATTTTACCGAGTCAACGCTCTGAATGGCCTGCTGGAAGGTAGTCGGCTCATAATAACCAATGATGCAATCCTCTCTATCCCCGTCTATGAGAAAACCGTAGTATCTCTCGGGCGGATGAGATTGCCTACTACTCCTGCGGAGCGGTGCAGGAATGTCCTGTTCTTTCAAACCTTCTGGTTCTACTAAGCTTTCAGTAATAGTCTGTGGTTCTGGAATTTCTTCCAGTTCTATTGCACTCCCACTAATTTCCTTTTCTAAGAACTGGTGTTCTAGAAAGTGGGCATTACGAGAAACAAAGACCTTCTGTTCTTCTGCGTAATAGAAAAGATACCTCTTGTAGTTCTTTGGGTACCCCACAAATTTGCACAGTACTGAACATGCCTCGAGTTTGTTCGCATGCTGCTTTTTGACAAAAGCTGGACATCCCCAAATCTTCAGATATTGAAAATAGGGTTTCTTCCCACTCCATAACTCATATGGTATGGTAGGCACGTTCTTAGTTGGAACTCGGTTCAAAAGTTATGCAGCTGATTCTAGCGCATATCCCCAGAATGATCGCGGCAACTCAGTGTTACTCATCATGGAACGTACCATATCCAATAGGGTTCAGTTTCGTCTCTCCAATACACCGTTATGTTGTGGAGTGTATGGAGGAGTAAGCTGAGAGAGAATTCCATTCTCTTTTAAGTAATCCAGGAACTCGGCACTTAAGTATTCACCACCTCGATCAGATCTTAGTGTCTTGATACTTTTGCCTGTTTGTTTTTCTACTTCATTCTTGTATTCCTGTAACTTTTCAAAGGCTTCAGATTTATGCTTCATTAAGAAGACATGTCCGAACCTTGAAAAATCATCCGTAAAAGTAATGAAGTAAGAATAACCGCTTCGCGCATGTGTAGACATTGGACCGCACACATCGCTGTGTACGAGCCCCAAGAGCTCGCTCGCTCTTACTCCGTGTCCAGTGAACGGAGTCTTTGTCATCTTTCCTTTGAGACAGGATTGACAAGTTGCATATGAATGATATTCGAACGGATCCAAATATCCTTCTGTATGTAATTTCGTCAACCTTCTCTCATTGATGTTATCCAGTCTACAATGCCATAAGAAAGCATGATTGATTTCTGGAGACTTTCTTTTGTGTGTATTCTGGACATTGAAAATCTGTGGTTGGTTTAATATATATATACCATTGTTTAATGTACCCGACCCAATCAAAACTTGATTAAGGTGAATGTTCACAACATTACTTACAAATGCAAATTCATAACCTTCTTTAGATAATAAAGATACAGATATGATATTACAGGTTGCATTGGTTACAAAATAACAATTACGCAAAACCAAAACATGTCCATCTGACATTCCCAGGTGATAGTCCCCCACGGACTCAGCATCCATGCCAGCTCCGTTTGCAACTCTGAGGGTCATATCACCTGCCTTCAAAACCCTACGCCTTCTCAGTGCCTGCAAAGAATTACAGATATGAGATCCTGATCCGGTATCCAATACCCAGGATGTAGAGTTTATTGATAGACAGTTTTCAATAACATACACACCTAAAGCCGAAGCCGCAACTTGCTTCAGATCCCGGTTTCTGGCCTTCCAAGCCCTGCAATCCTTTTTCCAGTGTCCACTCTTATGACAGTAAAAGCATTCTTCCTTTCCCAAAAGCTTTCCGGCTACCTTTGTTGCCTTTGTCTTTCCCTTCGTATCCATATTACTAACACCGCCCCTTGGTTTGGCGGGGGCTTTCTTCTTCTTTCCTTTGGCTTTCGCCTTGGATTTAGAAGAAGAAGATCCTCCTACAAACAAAGTGGATGTTTCCCTACCTTCCTTTAGGGTGCCCTCTGCACTCCTCAACATGTTGAGGAGCTCCGGAAGTTCAACTTATTTTCCTTGCAAGTTGAAGTTCAGGATAAACTGGGCGTAAGTGGAAGGAAGGGATTGGAAAATCAAGTCCGTATAGAGCTCGTTCTCTAACGTGGTCCAAAGGTCCGCGAGCTCTTTAATGAAGCCAATCATCTTAAGCACGTGTTCCGCTACCGATGATCCGATGGCCAATCTCGTCGAAAACAACTTTTTTGAGACTTCGTATCTGGCGATACGGGATTGCTCTCCATACAGTTCTTTTGTATGAAGAAATATGGATTCCAGGTCCATATTCTCGTGCCTCCTCTGATGTTCATTGTCCATAGAGGCAAGCACGAGGCACTTGGCCTTCGCGCAGTCGATCTCCCATGTCTTATGGATTTCTATATCCGCGACGCTGGAGGTGGGACCTGGGACAAGGGGAGCTTTGGTGGTAAGGTGATACCCCAACTTGTCGTAAGTGATTGCCATTTTGACATTCCTAAGCCAATCTTTGTAGTTTGGCCCTGTCAGTATATTTTTATCTAGTAATAACTTAAGTCCAGTCATGTCGATTGGTCGCTGCAATTATGAGAGAGAGAAGAAACACTTTAGCATGATGCTCTTGCAAGTTTAGAGTGGTTTTTAGTTTGTCTAAACAAGATGGCTCCCACTGTCTCTCGAATCCCTCCTCAAACCATAAAGGAAGAATTAGTCGGGATCAATCTCACCGTACAATACTTGCTTGACCGTTCAGCCAGGCCAGTGTCGGTACTTCGAGGGAGGTTTTCCAACGCTTTCGCGAAGTTCCTTAATTAAATAACCTCTTTTCCCTGGGGGCGTAGCCCCGCTAACACCTTTCTAGACACCTACTAGGTTTATAACATTGATCGTTAAGAGAGAAATTTCCCGAGGAGTAGCATATACTCACAGTAGGATCGGGATCCAAATATCATCGCGTGACAAAACTGAAGGAATCCTACCAGAATCATCACACTCCAAATGGTATGCAGCGCTAGCAAGTTTCAGTTTCTTTTAAAACTCCCGATGTGGATTTTTGCCCCTTGCCTTTATGACCTTGGCGTAGGTCAAAATGTCATAAGTCACATGTCAAGTTCTACCCATCATTATCCAGGTTAATTTGAACCCACCCATACCTACCCTTGACGTAGGCCAAAATGGCAGTACGACTGTCTCAAACCAACGCATTCTATCTATGCAACAGATAAATATCCGGCAGCTACCAATCACTATGCCTCGGCGTAAGGTCAAAATACATAGCTTGAATACTACCGAATATTTAACTGAAATGATAGAGGGATACGAATGATTTTGGCGAAATCGTGAACGTAGTGAACTTGATATAATCGATGGAACGAGATAGCTTTTAAAAGGAGTGGTTTAAGCTTCGCATTTAAAAGTTGGTTTTTGAAAAGAACCGAGTGGTTTTGAAAGTGTTTCAACGACTTTTACTTGGTTTATTTTCTTGCATTAATTTTAATGCGTCCCATCATTTAATCCTACCATTGCAGAAAACAACGAAAATATGACGTACGCTTATGCCATCCGCATTCGCCACGGGGTCCCGTCATCACCCGTTAGGTTACTTAACTAACGACAGAGCGGGGGCTGGACTAGCGTGGATGCAAAACATAAGCAACGCCTAAATAGATATCATATATAGATATATACACATTCGTTAGATGCAATGATAGCCATTCCAGATCACAGATGAATATATTGGATATACTAGGAATCCGCATTCCGTTCGAGCCTGTAACGAAAAGCGGATTACACGGTCGCGATGAATAGCCAATACCCCACCCTAGAACCCTACGGGTGCGGCAAACTACCCACCAAGTACCCGAAGCGAAGCAACCTCCCTCAACGACGTGAGTAGGCCACTCGGCACTTTGAGAAACCCGGTAGTTTGTGCACCCCACCTTGGGTCTATCCTAGAAGCAAAAAAAGTAAAAAGAAATTATACAATGGCGGCTACAACCTCATCCCGGATGTGCGGCCATACAAATAATATTACATCAAATTTACATATTACATGAATTGAAAGATAAAGAAAAAACTCTCATCTCACAACCCCCCGGCTATTCATCCGCGACAATCCAACGAATTCATATACACATACCATCAACATTACAGATCACAGATATGTATAACCCCCACTAATCGACGTATAGCGATTAGCAGACGTTCAATACATATATAACATTACAGATACAACCCATTAGCCAAAGTCTACAGAAAATCGATCAAAATACGGATTTGTAACCACCCGAAAAATAAATTTGTTCTCTGGAAATTCTGGGCAGAAACAAACCATCCTAAAAATCACAAAACACCAACACAACAACACTGCAGGAGAAACGATCCACGGCCGAGTCAACTCGGCCGCGGATCCGCGGCAGGAGCAAGCTCATGCCGCAAATCCGCGGTGAGTTGGTCGACTCACTGGATCGTTTTTCTTGCCTGTTCTGTAAAAACCCTGAGCCGATTTTTAGTACATGATTTATTATTTTTTGAGCAGAAATAAAAATCGTCAGAAAGTTGATATTTTTAACTTGTTTTGCGGTTTTTTGTCTGATCGAAATTCTAGATACTTTGCTAACATGCTAGGGTGTGTTTAGCTAGGCTCTGATACCACTGTAAGTCCACGTTATCTCTCCCGGTTCTTTCGGGCTTGCGGAAACGGTGAAAAACGATTTTTTGGGCTATGGTAACATGGACTATAAAACACGGATCTTTGCTAAACTACACACTAGCAACTAACAAGAGATTTACCTACTCGGTTAGGGGGTTATACCTTAACTTGAACTCCTTCTCTTGTACTCCTTGTGGTGGTTGGATGGTTCTCTCCTCGTCGCCTTCTCTTGCCAAAGATGGATCCACCTGAGGGTCTCTATCTTGAGCTCCTTCCTCGAACTTGAGGAAACTAAAGTGTTCGGCTTGCTAGACCTTCAACCTTAGGATGAGTAGAGAGTGGCTTTGTTTTATTTCAAAGGAAATGGTTCTCAACTCATGAGAAGAATTTTCCTTGAGCTAGAGGAAGAGGAAAAGATGAGAGAGAATGAGAATGAGAGAATGAGAGAGTTTTTGCAACCATATAAAATATATGTGAATTAATCAATTAACAAAATTAATCAAAATGAAAAAGGTGATGGTATGTTGAAATGACCATTATCATTTCATATTAAATGAGTTTTGCAAAGATCAATGGGCATCTTTGCTTGAAATGATGATGGTCAACTTTTCAACCTTGGTCAACAAGTCAACAACCCTAACCATAACTCAATTTCCTTTAATTAATATTATTAATTGATATTTAACATATTCATTAGGGTTTGGTAAACGACAACCGTCAACTGTGCATACACACCCGTACCAAAACCCTAATGAGAATCCTCTTCCTCTGCCTCAGTCAACTGTGCATACACACCCGCATTCGTGTTCCGAGGAACACGAATACAATGAGATAAAACTAACCCCAAAGCATATACTAGGATCTGGCTCAAACCAGAGCCCGCTAGTAATGACTATCCGGACACCAAACGTGCACAAGTGCGCGGATGTGAATGAACCCTGTCGCAAAACCATGCGACCTCTACTCTGTTTTGCCCAAAGGCGAATAACCCTCTGTGTGGGACTCTAAAGACTCGACACTACACTGGCAGTGGGTTTAACCACAGACCGTAAGCGGCACTAGCTGTACGTAACGGTCCCCAGGTAGATGACGATAAGAAGATTAATGAGGCGAACCCATACGAACTCCTACTGAGCCAGTCTGTGACAATCTGCGTACAGTCCGGTCTGTTCATCTGAGAATATCGCATGGCGGTCCTAGGGGGTAGTAAACGTCAGTCCCCTATTAGCGGTACAAGTCGTGTCGGAGTGTAGCCCAGAACACCCTGAGATAACACTGGAAACCTACCAGTGTATCTCGCTTTCCCTGGCCAGGGACGACTATATGTAATGGCTCTCCTAGACACAGCGCGATATCAACTCCCAATACCGGGAGAGACGAATCCTATCTAACCGTCACTGCCTCTAAGTGCTTCGGGACTGCACCCAACTACTACCTATTTGCATGACTCCTTTGAGCCGTGGTAGGGTAGTAATCAAAGTACAATGGGAACACACTCGAGGAGAAGTGACAGTGTCAAGTCAGCGGACTAAGCTGTACTCATGACACCTGGGAACTGATTACTGATGATAGGTATAGTATCAACCAACAGTTCCCGACGAGTCCTGTCCAGTGTACTCGTAACCTAATGAGCACCTGCATACTATCTCAAGTACGACGTACTAACGGCTGTGGGACAGACCATCTCCCGTGCTGGGATGAGAAGCACACACGCTAGTCTACTCCGGAGTATCGATGCCTTGTCTCGATAGTCCTACGACTAGGGACCTGCATAAGGATGTGCTTATGGATTACCCAGTCCCCACGAGTGTGACTGCCATCACAACGCTGGTAATCAAGCAAAGATCCTAAGGACTCCACTAATGTGTATAGGCGATATGTTAAAAGAAACACATGTACACACATTGAAGTAGAAACAAACCAAGTAGCATACTACTATTTTGAGCAAGATTGTGTATACAATGGTGAATATCCCAAGCTTCCATTAAGTAATATACAAACTAGTATGATACAGTAATGGCCTCTAGGGCATATACACTAACACGATATATATATGTGCGAATTCATCTCATAGGACACTTGCACCATTACCATGGACTTATGCAGCACGAGCACTATTCATGCGGATGCACACGCCTTGGTAATTGCTATGCCACAAACACTAGATTACTTGTTTAAACCAGCATCAAGAAGAATTTCACCATATATGATGTGTAAACCTGTACTAATGCATTTAAATTCCTCATGATGAACAAGTAGGATTTCTAGTCATATGCATGTACCTCACTGCATCATCGTTCATGGATAGTCTTTTAGTCATATATTGCAGTTCGCATTGTTGATATATCGCTGACATGTGTACTTATGGTGATTTTTCTTGAGGATATCAGCACTTGAGATTTATGAGATTTTGGGGAAAACCGCAAGGATTTAATAAACCAGATATTCATTTTAAATATAGCAAGTTGTGGTTTTCTCGTGTTATGATACATGTGTCATCCACCATGGATTTTCTGTTAGTTTTCGAGACCCGTTTCGAGGAGTAAGATGAACCATCTTAGGTATATGGTGGGCCCGGTAAGGTACCCCGGGGAAAGAAGTTCGAGTTGTAGACGATGAGCCTGGCAGGGGCAAACTACCTACCGGTGATTGTAGGCGCAGCGGATGTCCAGAGGATACCGACCAAGGTCGTGAGACTTTGAGATACCGATACTTTGAGGCATTGACATATTCATTTGAGGTGTCGATGCTTGAAACGGATTTCTGTTGATTTTATTGATATTTCTTCAGATATTTCACAGGAGTTTTTCTAAGATGAAATTAATGATTTTCTCATATCGAACATACTCAGATCTCGTGTTAAATTGCATTCATGTTGCATACATGTTAGTACATCATGCCATATCAGTATTGTTGAGTTGTGACACTTTTGCAGACATGCTTACGATAGCCTTTATAGATGTTACTTATTACTCATGAATTGGCAACTCACCCCCGTTATGCCACGGCCTTTTTGCAGGTCCGATCCGTCAGCACTGTAGCGGCGGACGCACTTCTTCCTTTTGCTCCTTTTGCTTGGATTTGAGGCTTTTGCTCGTAGGTGGGTTGTGAGATTATTTTGTTTCCACCTAGTATATTCATTGTATCTAGTGTACTCCATCTACTTTATCTGCCACTTGTACTGATGTATTAGGATCTAGAGACGAGACAGTGAGATTTGTGTACATATATGTTATTTCTCTGGGTCGAGCTCACTTGAGCCGACATGATGCTTACTTGTGCTTTTATTATGCTTATTTTTGCACAGTAATGATTTATATTGTGTGTGACTTTGAGTTCGCCTTGGGCGAAGAGCTAGCTCGCGCTTGGGGATGCCTTATTTCATGTTATATGTATATTCCTATTTTGTACCCGTTTTTGGGACCAGTTTTTACAAAGGAGGGTCTGCCGAAATTTTCGGAAAAAAAATGCGACGTTGCTTTTGAAAGATTGATGCGACTTATATTGATTTTTCCTTCACTCAACTGCTTAAATGGGTTTTGATTTCTAAGCTTTGGCTTACTTAGATTACGTACGCCTCGAGACGTTTCGTAATTTAAGTTCCAGTCACGTTCCGTACCTTTCGGGTCGTGACAAATTGTCTCTTTGTTACATGTTGGTAAAGCCCTTAGGATGTGTACTTGACTACCTGGATTATGATGCGGTTCATACTAGTGGGATAATGGTAGTCTGTGAGTACATCCTTTAATGTCCCTAGTCATGGGTGTATCGAGACAGAGCATCGATATACCAGAGTAGACTAGCGTGTAGCTTCTCGACCCATGTAGATAGGCGATGGATGATCCCATATCCATTGGTGTTTGACATCAGAGATGATATATAGGTGTTCAGTGGAGACTGGGTATATTGGACGGACTCGCCGAGAACTCCCAGATGGTATTATACCTCACGTTAGATCGCAGTTCTCTGGTGACACTGGTACAGGTTAGTCTGTCGACCTGAGATCATCATAGAGTCTTATGTGATTCCCACTGTGCTTTGATTTCCACCTTACCACATTCAAGGGAGCATGCAAAACGGTGGTTTTTGGGTACAGTCTCGAGTCACATGGAGGCAATGAGCGATAGGAGGGGAATCGTCTCTCCCGGTATTGGGGGTTGATGTTGCGCTGTGCATGATTGGCTATAACAGGAAGTCCCTGGCCAGGGCTGTTTCAGAGATTTACTGGTAGGTGATACTAGTAGTTTCTCGACCCGTTATCAGCCTCATATCGGCACGACTTATCGAGTTACTGGGGTCTGACGTTTACCACCCCTAGACGAGATATGCGACATATCAGACGAAGAGACCGGACTGTAGGGTAGTGTTACTAATTGGATTCGCAGGAGTATGAGTGGGCTTGCTTGTTGATCTTCTGATCGCTCAATACCCGGGTGGCCGTTACGTTTACCAGACCGCTTGCGGCTTGTGGGTGTTTGATATGATCATCACCTACTGCCGGCGTATTGACGAGTCTTTAGAGTCCTACACAGAGATTTCCTGGTTCATGCGAAACGGAGTAGGAGCACATATGTGATATGTGCGGAACCGAGATTAATGCGCGTATGTAATACCGTATTCTATTCTCACGATTTGTAACATATGTCGGTTGTATGTGATATAGCCGGATTATCGGATGAAGTGTTGATTCTATAATTTGTTACATTTGGTATTAGTCGGTTATATGAGATATAGTCGGATTATCAAATCAACCGTTGATTTAATAATTTAATGTATAATTATATATTTGATATATTAAGTTACATTAAATAATACTTGCTCACTCATGATTTCTTTTTCTCACTTGTATGTGCATTATGTATATATGTGATATATATTTGTGTACATGTTTTGTGTCATGCTAGATGACACTTGTGACTTGGGTGCATGAGACTCACACCATGCTAGATTAATGAAGGTTTTTATTTATTTTAAGTTAAAAAAAATTAGGTGGAAATTGGATTGATGGTTAAAGCTTGGAGAAGCATGTGGAACCATTGACCAAGTCCACTAATTTTTTCATACTTAAGATATTTATTAATCCAACCATTAAATTAGCCATGGTTAAGTCTCTACATGGGTTACTATGTGATATTAACTCACCCATGGTTCACATTCTTCACTTGGTTAATTCCATGGGAGCATTCTTCATCTTCTTCTTCAAGCTCACTAGCTTTTGTGAAGTGATGAAAACATTGTGAGAAAAATAAAACTAAAGAGAGCCCATTTCCTACTTCATCATCCTCTACTACTTGCCATTTAGTTTAGAATGTTTGCTTCACTAATTTCACAATTAGTAAAGAGGTAGCATGTGCTTGAGTCTTCTCGACGTAGATCATCTTCGGCCTCGAAAACTTCGAGCAAGCTTGTTCATTTCTCCGGGAGAACCCTTTCTAGAGTTTAGAAGATCATAACTCGTAGTGAAGGGACTACTACACGGTGCTTTTGAAGTGAAAGACCGGTCTAAAAAGGTTGTATTCTCGTTCACTTCTTGTGTAATGTAGTTTACAATGTTTTGTTACCCTAGTTTTCTAGTTAGATTCCTTGGTTGTTGTCTTAGCACCCCATAAAATTTTTGTTGTGGCAAGTTTGATGCTTGCAAACCCTAGGCTTGGTGCTAAGGAAACCGTACAACTAGTAGCTCTGATACCATGTTGGAGTTTCTTAGTACCACCACTAGGTTTTAGCAAGCATCAAGTATGCAATTTTTAAAAAAATCTAGAGTGCTAAAAAACCCAAACCTAGAATCGAACTAGAGAATTAGGGTTTCTAATGCATGTAAACAACTTTACACTAAGTGAATAAGGAATACAACCTTTGTAGACCGATCTTTCACTTCTAAAGCTCCAAGTAGTGCTCCCTAGAACTTTTCTTAGGCTCCACTTGGTGAAAGGTACAAGCTTGCTTAAGGATTTTCGAGGCCGAAGATGATCTACCTTGAGGAATCTCTAACTCTAGCTACCTCTTCACTAATTGAGGAATTAGTGAAGCAAACAACCTATATTAAATGGCTAGTTTGGTATAGATTGATGAAGTAGGAATTTTGCTCACTTTAGAATTATTTCTCTCTCTTTCTTTCTTCACTTCATCAAAAGCTAGAAAAGAAAAATGAGATGAAGTAGATGATCTAGTGATGAATCATGGTAAAAGAATATCTCAAATGATATTTGTAGAGACTTAACCATGGCTAAAGATAATGGTTGAGTTAATAAATATCTAGAGTAAAACAAAATTAGTAGAGTAAGACAAGGATTCTACATGCTTCCACAAGCATTTTTAGCCATGCTAATTTCCACCAAATTTTGGATTTTCTCTTAATAATTAATCACCCAAATTATCTTTAATTTGGTGTGAGTCTCATACACCCATGTCCAATGTATCATCTAGCATGACACAATAGTAAATACATTAATATATATCTTATATATATTTATATGTATTTGCAGAAAAGAATTTCTTAAATGAGCTAATATTAGTTAATATATATTAATATATCAAACATATAATTATATATTAAATTATTAAATCAACACTTGATTTAATAATCCGGCTATATCACATACAACCGACTAATATCATTTATATGTATATCAAATATACATACAACAAATTAGTGAATCAACTCTTGATTCAATAATTCGGTTATATCACATATAACCTATATCGCGAGATTAGAATTCTGTATCACATACACGTATTAATCTCGGTCCCGCACATATCATATATGTGCCCTACTTTGTTTCGCTTGAGCTAGAAAACCTCTGTGTAGGACTCTAAAGACTCGTCAATACGCCAGCAGTAGGTAATGATCATATTAGTCACCCACAAGCCGTCACCGGTACTAGCTAGATGTAACGGCTACTCAGGTATTGAGCGATCAGAAGATCAACAAGCAAGCTTGTCCAGACTTCCATGAATCCTGTAAGTAACACTACCGTACAGTCTAGTCTCTTTGTCTGATATGTCGCATATCGAGTCTTAGGGTGGTAAATGTCAGACCCTAATAACTTGATAAGTCATGCTGATGTGAGGCTCATAACAATTCGAGAACCTACTGATATTGTTAGTTATATATATGCCCTAGAGGCCATTACTGTACACATGATGTATATTATAGTGAATGCTTGGACATATGTAGGGAGGACTTTCTTGCTCGACATGATAGTATGCTATCTGGTTGCTTTTTGTCTTAACATGTTGACTTGTATACATGATACTGTCTTGCTCTCACATATTGACAAAGCCCTTAGGATGTGTACTTGACTACCAGGACTATAATGGAGATCATACTAGTGGGGCTAGGGGTAGTCCACAAGTACACCATATAATTGTTCCTAGTCGAGGGAGTATCGAGACAGGGTATCGATGCTCCAGAGTAGACTAGCGTATACGCTTCTTAACCCATATGATGGGCGATGGATGATCCTATATCCATTGGTGTTTGACATCAGAGATGGTATACGGGTGCTCAATGGAGATTGGGTACACTGAACGGACTCGCCGAGAACACCTAGATGGTATTTTACCTATCGTTAGATAGCAGTTCTCTGGTGACACTGGTACAAATTAGTCTGTCGACCCGTGATCGTCATAGTGTCTTGTGTGATTCCCACTGTGCTTTGATTTCCACCTTACCATGGCTCTACTGAGTCATGCAAAACTTTGGTTTTTTGGTACAGTCCCGAGTCGCATGGAGGCAATGAGCAATAAGAGGGGATTCGTCTCTCCCGGTATTGGGAGTTGATGTTGTGCTATGCTCGATTGGCCTTAACAGGAAATCCCAGGACAGGGTTGCTGAGATCTACTGGTAAGTGTTATCAGTAGTATCTCGAACCGTTATGGTCCTTTCATCGGCATGACTTATCAGGCTATTGGGGTCTGACTTTATTCCACCCCAGGTTATGATATGCGACATATTAGACGAAAAGTCCGGACTGTACGGTAGTGTTACTGATTGGATTCATAGGAGTTTGAGCAGGCTTGCTTGTTGATCTTCTGATCGCTCAATACCCGGGTGGACGTTATGTTTAGCAGACCGCTTGCGACTTGTGAGTGTTTGATATGATCAT
Source organism: Agapanthus africanus (assembly GCA_030015575.1). Lineage (NCBI taxonomy): Eukaryota > Viridiplantae > Streptophyta > Magnoliopsida > Asparagales > Amaryllidaceae > Agapanthus > Agapanthus africanus. The sequence goes on from CM057337.1 coordinate 314,529,175, forward strand.
CACCTACTGCCGGCGTATTGACGAGTCTTTAGAGTCCTACACAGAGTTTTCTTGGTTCATACGAAACGGAGTAGGAGCACATATGTGATATGTGCGGGACTGATATTAATGCGCGTATGTGATACCGCATTCCATTCTTGCGATTTGTGACATCGGTCGGTTATATGTGATATAGCTGGGTTATCGGATCAAGTGTTGATTCGATAAGATGTTACATATGATATTAGTCGGTTGTATGTTGATTGATATGAAAAAGTGTGTTTATAGTTAACCGCAATCAATAATGGTGTCGCTTGTAGCAAGACCGAGATCAGTACGGGTCGTCCTCTGGGAAATGTTGAATCTTTTACTCTTACTTTAGATGTGTTGAAAAAGAGAGAAGGGATAAAGAATTTTGTGGAAAAGTTTCTAGATCTACGTTAAGCACAAATGCAAAAATATAGATCTAAATTATTTTAGAGATGTAGTTAATATAATAAGGGGGCTTGTAGGGTTCGTTAGGATTTAGTAGTTATGGACGATTAATTAAAAGTTACCATTTTTATCCTTTAATAGATTTAAAACTAGAACGACGGTGATGCGTGTAGATTAGAGTTTCTGGAGGGAAAAGGAATCCCACTCTTAACCCTTATCTCGACACGGAACTCCGTTCACATCTAGCCTTTACCAAAACAATCATTAATCTAATCTCTAATCGCGGTCGGAACTAACAAAGAATTGTTAGCGCGCCCGATTAGGATGTTAATGATTCTTTTGATAAAGTTCATAAACTTTATAGGGCTTAAAAAGGGTTTAGGGATGTTCATCATCCATTAGCCTACCCTAATCCTACGAACCCTAACAAGCGGAGAATTACTCGCGCATGTTGGGAGAAAAAGAGATGGAAAGAAATTGCATAATTAAACTACGAAGAAATAGAATAAGAAAAAGAAAGCTACCTTTATTAATCAACAATATTCATTACACTTGAATCCTTGGAAAATGATTACAATTTCTAGTTGCTTCTCAATCTCTTTTAAGGAGGTAGACGAACAGTTGATGACCAGCCTGGATGCGTGAGCCGTTTTGGACTTCGTGATCGCGTCGGCTTGATAATTTTTCCAAGAGGCTCTCGGTCCCTATTTATAGTCCAAAGCCAGAAACCTTTGCTTCCAAATTTAGAAGTTAACAGAAAAGATTATCCCCAAAAATTCTCAGCCTCTATCTCCACAATCATGCCGTGGATCCGCGGCCCAAGGGGGGTAAGGCCGCGGATCCGCGGCCATTGGTCAAGATCTCTTGATCAAAATTTTAGGGCTTCATCTGTGTGACATTTGGCTATCCTTGGAACCTTTGTAACATGGAAATCTTCTCGTGGTTGTTTCCAGACTTGGTCTCCAAGTTTTGCTTTCTTAATTAGGCAAGTTTTCTTCAACAACTTGATTTCTAAGTCTTGGAAAATTCTGCACAACTTGGAAAAATTCTGCACAACAACTTAAATAATATTTAGTAGACTTTGTTCTACTAGGATTTGGTCAATGATATTATTTGCATACAATTTCCTACCAAATTCTAATTATAATATATCAACACATGGAAAATAGTATTTTTACACATAAACCCTCATATGTATGATATATTACAATAAAGACCTTTTTAAATATGGAAATGGTAGGAAAAATATTATAACAAATGTGCAGTTTTATCAACTGAACAAATACCCCATTTGATTGATGTGAAAAAGTGTGTTTGTAGTTAACCGCAATCAATAACGGTGTCGCTTGTAGTTAGACCGAGATGAGTACGGGTCGTCCACTGGGAAACGTTGAATCTTTTACTCTTATTTTAGATGTGTTGAAAAAGAGAGAAGGGATAAAGAATTTTGTGGAAAAGTTTCTAGATCTACGTTAAGCACAAATGCAAAAATATAGATCTAAATTATTTTAGAGATGTAGTTAATATAATAAGGGGGCTTGTAGGGTTCGTTAGGATTTAGTAGTTATGGACGATTAATTAAAAGTTACCCTTTTTATACTTTAATAGATTTAAAACTAGAACGACGGTGATGCATGTAGATTAGGGTTTCTGGAGGGAAAAGGAATCTCACTCTTAACCCTTATCTCGACACGGAACTCCGTTCATATCTAGCCTTTACCAAAACAATCATTAATCTAATCTCTAACCGCGGTCGGAACTAACAAAGAATTGTTAGCGTGCCCGATTAGGATGTTAATGATTCTTTTGATAAAGTTCATAAACTTTATAGGACTTAAAAAGGGTTTAGGGATGTTCATCATCCATTAGCCTACCCTAATCCTACGAACCCTAACAAGCGGAGAATTACTTGCGCATGTTGGGAGAAAAATAGATGGAAAGAAATTGCATAATTAAACTACGAAAAAATAGAATAAGAAAAAGAAAGCTACCTTTATTAATCAACAATATTCATTACACTTGAATCCTTAGAAAATGATTACAATTTCTAGTTGCTTCTCGATCTTTTCTAAGGAGGTAGACAAACAGTTGATGACCAGCCTGGATGCGTGAACCGTCTTGGACTTCGTGATCGCGTCGGCTTGATAATTTTTCCAAGAGGCTCTCGGTCCCTATTTATAGTCCAAAGCCAGAAACCTTTGCTTCCAAATTTAGAAGTTAACAGAAAAGATTATCCCCAAAAATTCTCAGCCTCTATCTCCACAATCATGCCGCGTATTCGCGGCCCAAGGGGGGGTAAGGCCGCGGATCCGCGGCCATTGGTCAAGATCTCTTGATCAAAATTTTAGGGCTTCATCTGTGTGACATTTGGCTATCCTTGGAATCTTTGTAACATGGAAATCTTCTCGTGGTTGTTGCCAGACTTGGTCTCCAAGTTTTGCTTTCTTAATTAGGCAAGTTTTCTTCAACAACTTGATTTCCTTGATTTTAGTCTTGGAAAATTCTGCACAACTTGGAAAAATTCTGCACAACAACTTAAATAATATTTAGTAGACTTTAATCTACTAGGATTTGGTCAATGATATTATTTGCATACAATTTCCTACCAAATTCTAATTATAATATATCAACACATGGAAAATAGTATTTTTACACATAAACCCTCATATGTATGATATATTATAATAAAGACCTTTTTTAATATGGAAATGGTAGTAAAAAAGTAATAACAAATATGCAGTTTTATCAACTGAACAAATACCCCCAAACTTATCTTTGATCGTCCCGAGCAAACTAGTTTATTCAAGAGAAGGAAAAAAAAGAAAGGAGAAAACTAAGCACACTTTCGTAGGCAAACACGATTGCACTGAGCACGTGCAACAAGCCGTTAAACCTCTTGGTGTCCCTAGTAGGAGGAGTGTTGTCTTCTGAGGGTTTTCAGCGGATTACACCCACAAAATCCAATAACAAAAGAGAGATGGTGAAATTTACATATAAAGATAAGAACCATAAAAAAAAAGACTTTGAAAATAAGAGTTTCCAACTATACTAGATTTTCAGTTGTCATGAGCCCTATCTTAATAGTCTTGAAAAAATGTTAGAAATCACATCATCTCTCAATAAAACTTCGTCTTTATTCTTCATTCCTACCTTTCATCCAAACATTGATTATATAAACCTACGTGTGTGTAATGGACATTCCTACACTCGGAGAATTCAATTCAAGCTATCATACTCTTGTTCATCTACCTCAGTAATTTTTAACTTGATGAATATTTATGGATTTTCTCACACATTTTCATGCGACCGTTAATACTTCTTGAGGTACTAACCGACCGATTACTTATGTGCTTGTTGATTAGGTGATAATATTTTCCTCGTCTTGCACCACCTAAGGCTTAGCAGTCACTCCCAGACCAGTTGTCCTTAGGGCACTAGGTGAAGAGGCACCCTCGCTATATTTTTTTATTGCTGCCTTGGCGATAACAAAACCAGTGTTCATTTTTTTTTTCAACATTTTCTTCATTTTTTTTCTCACCATTTTCTTCATTTTTTTTCATTTCCTTCATACTTTGGCTTTTAGACAAGAGCATTTCAAGGTATCCTCTACTATCCCGAGTTTCAAGACGTGTGGAAGTGCATATAGTAGGGTATCAACATTCAAATGTTTGGCTTCCAGAATAGAAACTATTTTTCAGACTTATTTTTATTCTCAGATTAGTGACTTCCTTCATCTTACTAACCCTTGGAATAACAGCTCATAACTACTTATTACTAGTTCGTTTAAGGAAACTTCTAATTTTCTTGGTTTTCTTAAACTATTCCTATCTTTTGGATGTAATTTTTTTACTTTCTACTCTTTTGTTATAAAAAAAAAATTTTAATGCCCAGTGTCAAAGATAATTCAGTGAATATAAACCTCCCCCCCCCCCCCCCAAACCTGTTTTCAGCAGTGTCCTCACTGATGTAGCCTTTTGAGAACATGGACCTGTATACTAGGGGAGAGACACAAGGGGTAAAATAATAATAGTTAAATGAAAATTACCCCCAAACTTGTTCTTTGGCACGCACAGATATTCAATTAAATCCATTTTTTTTACTCACCTCCATTCTTAAAATGAGAAAATGTTACAAAAACTTGGAAGTGAGGCGGAGGAAATTTATTTTTGATAAAGTGGCTCCTGTAAAAACCGGAGCTCCTCCGCGGGGTCAGCAGAAAAATACGGTTTTAATATATGCCCATTTACTTTAAAAATTGAACCGTTTTTCAAGTTTTCAACTTCAACTGCCCCGTGCGGGTGTACATACCGCACCACAAAAGGTCATTTCCGACGAGATTTAAGCTTACCTGGATGAAGATGGAGACGGGAATCGTAAAGAAGGACTTGTTGCCCCGATGTGAAGGTTTTTCTAAAAATATTTTTATCGTGGAACACTTTAGTCCTGTTCTTTACTATCACCGCATTATCGTAAGCTTCATCGCGGAGTTCGCTTAGCTCATTCAATTGCAGCTTCCGATAGCTGCCTGCATGATCAAGATCAAAATTTAGCTCTTTAATAGCCCGCATTGCTTTATGTTCGATCTCGACAGGAAGGTGACATGCCTTCCCAAACACAAGGCGGTATGGAGACATACCAAGATCGGTCTTATAAGCGGTGCGGAATGCCCAAAGAGCATCCGTCAATTTGGTTGACCAATCCTTACGGTTCTTAGAAACCGTCTTCTCCAAGATTTGTTTGATCTGCCTATTTGAGATCTTAGCCTGCCCGCTCGTTTGGGGATGATAAGGCGTAGAAAGCTTGTGAGTGATTGAATATTTTCGCATCAATGTCTCGAAAGACCGATTACAGAAATGTGTCCCGTTGTCGCTAATTATAGCGCGAGGGTGTCCGAATCGCGAAAATATATTTTCTTTAAGGAACTTAATGACAACATTGTTGTCATTAGTGCGACACGGTATAGCTTCCACCCATTTCGAGACATAATCAACCGCTAACAAGATATATAAATTCCTAAAGGAGTTGGGAAAAGGGCCCATAAAATCAATACCCCAAACATCAAATATTTCCACAACCAATATAGGTTGGAGCGGCATCTCGTTCCTTCATGAAATCCGGCCCAAATGCTGACATCGCGGACAAGTTTTGCAATGTTCAAATGCATCTTTAAATAATGTTGGCCAATAAAAGCCACATTGCAAAACTTTCTCCGCCGTTTTTCGAGGTCCAAAATGACCGCCGCATGTCTGATCATGACAAAATGATAACACACTCTTGAATTCATCGTTAGGGACACACCTGCGAATGATTTGATCGGAACAATACTTAAATAGATAAGGTTCATCCCAGTAAAAATATTTTACTTGGGATAGAAATCGAAGTTTTTCTTGTTTCGACCAATCACTAGGAATAAGTCCCGTCACAAGATAGTTTACAATATCCACGAACCAAGGTTCGTAGGATACAGTCAAGAGATGTTCGTCAGGAAATGAGTCATTTATTGGCACGGTCAAAGTTGGCGAAGAAGTGATGCGTGAAAGATGGTCGGCTACAACGTTTTCATATCCACTCTTGTCTCGGATGACAAGATCAAATTCTTGTAACAATAGGATCCAACGTATTAGCCTGGCCTTTGCATCCTTCTTCGATAAAAGATGTCGTAGCGCGGAGTGATCTGTGTAAACCACAATAGGCGAGCCAATCAAGTAGGGCCTGAATTTCTCTAATGCAAATACAACTGCCAAGAGTTCTTTCTCGGTAGTTGTGTAATTTATTTGTGCATCATTCAAGGTCCTACTTGCATAGAAAATTACATGTGGCATCTTATCAATATGCTGTCCGAAGACAGCACCAATAGCAAAATCTGATGCATCACACATAAGCTCGAACGGGTGGTTCCAATCTGGAGGTGATAGAATGGGGGCTGTAGTGAGTGATTCTTTAAGCGATTCAAAAGCAGCCTCACAATCCGTATCGAAGTGAAACGTAGTGTCCTTGGCCAATAGAAGTGTTAAGGGTCTAGCAATTTTGCTAAAGTCCTTAATAAATCTCCTATAAAATCCTGCATGACCAAGGAAAGATCGTATATCTTTGACGCAAATGGAACGAGGGAGGTTTTGAATGACATCTATTTTAGCTTTGTCAACCTCAATTTCTTTTCGTGAAATTATATGTCCAAGTACAATACCTTCTTAGACCATAAAATGGCATTTTTCCCAATTCAAAGTCAAGTTCTTATCCTTACAGCGGGTAAGAACCGCGTCAAGATTACGAAGGCAGTCCTCAAAGGAGTCCCCAAAAATGGAGAAATCGTCCGTAAAAATTCCTAGAAAATTTTACACCATATCTGAAAATATCCCCATCATGCACCGCTGAAATGTAGCAGGAGCGTTGTATAACCCAAAGGGCATGCGTCTATAAGCAAAAGTTCCGAAAGGACAAGTAAAAATGGTTTTATCTTGATCCATTTCGGCGATGGGGACCTGGTTATAGCCAGAGTATCCGTCTAAGAAACAGTAGTTTTCGTGTCCCGCTAATCGTTCCAACATCTGGTCAATGAAAGGTAGAGGGAAGTGATCTTTCCTCGTCGCGGCATTGAGTTTCCTGTAATCAATACATACGCGCCACCCAGTTTGGGTGCGTGTTTGGATTAACTCATTAGCCTCATTAGTGATGATCGTGATGCCAGACTTTTTAGGGACCACATGAATTGGACTTACCCATTGGCTATCAGATATGGGGTAAAATATTCCACTATCAAGGCACTTGACGATATCTTTCTTTACCGCCTCCTTCATAACGGGATTTAACCGTCTTTGTGGGTCTCGGGTTGGTTTGGCTTCATCCATCAAATGTATGTAATGTTCAAAAAGTAAGGGACTAATCTCTTCGATGTCGGCCATTGTCCAACCAAATACTTGCCGATTCGATCTCGACACTGCCAAAAGTGCGTTCTCTTGCTCTAAGGCTAGAGAAGCGGATATAATCACTGGCAAAGTCTCATTCTCTCCTAAATATGCATACACTACTACAAAGGAGGGTTGCCCCTACGGATATATCCGTAGGTGCAACTCACTGCCCCTACGGTTATATACGTAGGGGCGAAAAAATACCCCGTAGGTGCAAAGGCCGCAGGTGCAAGTCGAGGCCCTGAACTTATCCCTACGGTTAAATTCTTGCCCCTACGGATATGTATGTAGGTCCAGTTTCCCCTACGGATTTAGCCGTAGGGTATAAGATTTTATATTATTTACGGTTTATTTTAATAAATTACTTGGACCTACGGCTATAGCCGTAGGGGCATGTACTACCCCCTACGGCTATAGCCGTAGGTACTTTTCCGTAGGGGCACATATTCAGGATTCCTGATATGTGCCCCTACGGATAACGCCGTAGGGGAATGTCAGTGGCCCCTACGGATATCTCCGTAGGGGGATTCCCAAACACCTGGCACTGACATCTGGGGGAAATATCAGTTACTGCTGATATTTAGCCCCTACGGATATATCCGTAGGCTTAACGTGTAGGCCTACGGATTAATCCGTAGGTACATATTGTCTGAAATTTTTTTTTAAAAATGTCCTGCTTGATTTTTTCCCGCCCTGTGCACAATAATGTATACATCAATCAAATCATATATTGCAGTATTCATAATCACATCTCACGCATATATATAATATACAAAAGAAACACAAAAACTGAATATGATATAAATACAAACCAATATGAATATCGTTTCAAAATGTAGTACAATGTGTATGATATAAATAAATACATGTTTCAAAAAAAAAGAACCAAAAATCTACCCTAGCTCGGTCCAGCTCGGTCCTGCTCCTCGGTCAATAAACTCTGCAATTCGTCGCGAGCGGGAGTCTGAGTGGGCGGTGGAGCTACAGGAGCTGTCTGCGGAACCGCAGCCGAAGGAGATGCGTGTGGAGGCTCGGCCGATCTACCCTATCGCGTCTGGATATAACTTGTGTAAGAAGCGTGTAAGAACTGTTTATTATTCGAATTCGTATCATTATTAAGTTATTTCGAAACCCTGTTTGGATATCTAGTTTGGAAAAGCGTTGTTTATTTCAATTACATATGTATGTATGATTAATAAAACATAAGTCTACAACCAAATAAGCTCAGGCTATGTACTGATATTGGATATGTTGATATCTATAATATGACATTATATTTTACTATTAAGTAGTATACATACCAGCATCCCATTCAACTCCTGAACGGTGGCCTTCAAGCTCTCCTGTTCCTGCTGGATACGTCGCTAACTGGAGACGGAGGAAGTAGCCACCGGGGTGGAGTCCAACCTCATATGGGCCCTGCTAGAGCCCAGTCCTCGGCCTATCTCCAAACCTCCGTGGTGCCGTCCGTGTGCGGCGTCCAGGACTGGGGTCAGCAGCCTCGAATGTTGCCTTCCCCCTAGCAACTGTCAGAACATTATATTTAGCACATACTGGTCTATAAAATTGACAAGAAATACCAAAATCAACAAATTCAAAGCCTTACCTACAGAGATAGAAGATGTGCTCCTCTGGTATCTGCATGTATCAAAATTTGAATAATATTAATTAATTTCAGTACATACATACTAACAAGGTAAACTCGCATATAGCGCTGCTTACACATATGACAGGGAGTGAACAAGCTCTTGTAGATCATCAGGCGCAAATCTAATCTCATCAAGCAGCCCATGATAATGAGTTGGACGACTAAGAGCAAAAGAAATGTGTGTATATTTATGATATAGCATTCTAAATCAATATACTTGCCCTATATAATATATAAACATACCTGGAGGAACGGGAGTGACCTCTGTCCCTGATATGGACGCATCACCAACAACTAGACAATCAAACATTGACAATATAAGTAATTTTGACATAAACATGCATGGATATCTATAATATTACATTCAAAATGGATATTAGAGAGCGCACCTGCAGTGAGAAGTGGTAAAAGTATCACCCAACTAGGGTGTAATTTACAGAATCAGTTGAGACTCTTAAAAGTCATAGAAGAACCCGACCTGCACAAATCTGATGTATGCTTTCCATTGGACACTAAGAAGTCTCTAATGGGAAAAGCCTATGTGAAAGCCATCATTAGTTCATATCAGAAGATTGATGCTGAAACAGAGAACGAGAAATGTCATTTTTTTCTTCTTCCGCCACATTACTGTCTTCTCCTTCTGCCACATTACTGTCTTCTCCTTCTTATGATGTTCGCGTGCAAATTCAATGACTATATTGAGAATATGGATTAATAGTGGGTAGGAAAAGTATTTCTCAAATGGCTTTTGCGTCTTAAAACCATAAACTACTAAGTAATGGCATACATAATTTTTTTAGTATAAAAGTTGTTATTTTAAGTGCGCGTGCAAATTCAATGAAAGTTAGATTTGAGGATACCCATGTATGAGTTGTATTCTATATATGTGTGTTTCGATTTATGATTTCGCTTAAGTGTAGGGTTGTTTTTACTTAAAGAAGTATCACCATCTACTATATATAAAAAAATATAGCATACTAGGATTAGTATTCAAATCCCAGTCCAGATTGGTATTCAAAATTTATTTAATTAGTTTGTGATCCACATCATTTGATTCGTTGCGGCATCAATGTAGGCACAAATATCGGCGACGAGGAACTCGACGAGGAAGAACGAGGGCGGTGGCGGGCTGAGAACGGAGGGCGCGCGGTGGCGACGAAGAGAAAATTGGAGACGCGAGAACGAGAGAAAATTTTGGGAACGAGAGGGAAAGATATCGAGGCGTATATTGGTATCGATGGGAATATGAAGGTTTCATATTATCATCGAGTATCATATATTGGTTTTAACCTGAATATCTTGAGTCGCTCTCTAATTATGCGTTTGTTGTGCATTCGTGTTGTATGTGTAACATGATTTTAAACCATTGAGATCAAGATTGATAGAACTGATCATCCTACATTGCAATAGCATTCATCGACCAAAAATAGATTGCGGTCTGGATATGGCATATTGGCAGATGTTACCTATATGCATAAATCTTATGTCTAATGACCATAAGATTGTCGGAGACAGTTTTGATGTTTTGTGGGTTTGGTTTTATACTTGGGACAATCCAATGTTGACACACACACATAAATAACAAATTAAAGTAAACTAACTAAGAGGCATGTTTGAGTTTTATACTGGGATCACAAATAGCATGATGGCTGCAAACAGGTTGCTTGAATACTTGCAGACAATCCAATGTTGCCTCGCCATTTCTATAAATTTTAAACTCCCTGGAAAATTATCATCACTCAGGATTACTTTAGGGCCAGTTTGGCTGCTTCTTGCTTGTGATTCAACATTCAGCTTTTTGTTGATTTGGAACTCAGAGAGTGTTGCAAAACAAATCCAAAACTAAATAAACCTCAAACTAGCTACAGAGAAGGCAAACAGCAAACCCCATGAAGTTTGGCTTTCAAGGGTTTTCCCACTAAAATACACTTAGATGTAGCACTTTAAGGAAGCTTGCAGCAATATAAAAACTTTTAGGTAGTTTAGTGAAAAACTGCAGTGCTTCAAGATTGTTTAAGTTTTATGTGTGCTTAAGCTGTCATACAGAAATTATCGTTGCAAAAATGTTCGCAACCCTAGCTTTTCCAGCAACGATACTGGAATACGAGCCTCAGATATGCCAGCTTAGGAATCAAAATAAGAAAGAGATTTGGGGTTATCCTAAGTCCAAAGTCAAACGGGCTCGAGAAATATATAAACCCAAAAAAATGACTGCATAAAGATCTCATAAAGATGAAAAGGATGTTATGCAAGCTCTGAACAAATCTTGAACGGAACTTTCACAAGAATTTACAATACCCGACCAGAATCCAATCCTGAGTTTGATGAAGCTTCAGGCCTTCAGCTTCCCCACAGAAAATAGTTAGGGCAAACTCTTTGCAAAACCATAGCTTTCATGCAGAGATGACGCTCAGAACATGCCAGCTTCCAAACACATTGAATAATACATAATCTCCCATACTCTCTCTCTCTCAATCAGACAGTTTATATTTGGATTTGAATTTAGGAAAAGAAATAAGATGGCTACAAACCAGCTTGCCTCGCCAATCTCATAACTATAAAGCTCATAAAAGTGGAAGCTTGAGGGCAAGCCATCATCGCCTCCATTCAATTGAAGCCAAATCATCCACAAAAAATAGAAATAAATATAATAATTGATCGATAGGCAAAATTGCAAGAAACCTATTCAGATTTTTGCATGAAAAAATAAGAGATGTAAATTAAGTAAAAGATTACCAAATGAAATTATCCCATCACTTGAACCCCCTCTCAAGACATTTTAGCAAAAATTCCCCCAGTAATTTTCTTCGGTTTAACCGTTTTATATCATAGAAGAAAGATAAATTTCAAATGTATATACATGCATACACACACACATCATATACACAGTTTTTGAATGTTGCCAGAATTTCAACGGTAATTATAGATTTTTCCAAACTCTGAAGGCTTCACAAAAATTTTAAATACAGATAATAATATGATTGAAGAGATCAATCACCAATTTTTTAATGAGGATCAACTGAAACCCCAAACAGAGCAAGCAAATTACAAAGATCCCAAAACCCCGCGTGGCCCAGCCCCAGCCCCAGCCCCCAGCCCCAGCCCAACCCTAACCCCAGCGTGGCCAGCTAAACCCCAACACCAACCCTAAGGCAAACCCTAACCCCAGCCCCACCCCAGCAGCAGCCGAACCCCAACCCTAACCCTACCCTGACCCCGACCCCGACCGCGACCGCGACCAGCTAAACCCCAACACCAACCCTAAGGCAAACCCTAACCCCAGCCCCACCCCAGCAGCAGCCGAACCCCAACCCTAACCCTACCCTGACCCCGACCGCGACCGCGACCGCGACCCCTGCCCAACCCTAACTCGCGCGCAACCCCAGACCCAGCCATGAACCCTAAGCCCAAAATAATCCAAAAATTCTTTAATTTACCTCGAGATTTACTCACCTGAACGGCTGCTGCTGGGGCTGGGGCGACGACCTGAACCGCGGTGGCGACGAGAACTGCGGTGGCGACGAACCGGCGGTGGCGACGAGGAGAACGACGGTGGCGACGACGGCGTGGCGATTTGGGGATTTTTCTCGCGCCAGATCGAGAGAGAGAGAGAAAGTGAGCGTAGGCGATCGGTCTGGGGTCTTAATAAATCGATATTTACTTGTCCCTACGGATATACCCGTAGGTCCTTTGTTTGCGCCACCGTAGGGGCAAATACCAAATTAAGAATTAATTTTTTAATTCTTGAACGTCAGTGCCCGTAGGGGCAACCCTTTAGCCCTACGGAGTAATCCGTAGGGCCAAGTAAAATCTGCCCCAACGGATAATTCCATCCGTAGGGGCAACCCCCTATTTTACTAGTGATATTTAAGATGAGAAGGTAGCGGTTTGAGATCAAGAATTGGCGGAGAGACAATAGAAGGTGGGGTAAGGGAATGATATTCGAACTCCCTAAGAGGTTCAAAACTTGCATAAGATATTGACTCGGAAAGTGCTGCTGACTTTTGCAACGAGTCAACGGGTTCAATCTTAAGGTCGGACTCATTGAACATATCCTCACTGTGAAGTGGTGCAAGATCAAATGATGTCTCATTAGTGTTGTCGAGAACATCAAAGCAAAGTTCCTCATCCATGCAGCTTTCGGTAGCTATCTTGTGGATGGAACAAACATCCAGCAATTGAGCAGAAGGTTCTGATGGCTGACTTCCTAGCTTGTAAATATTAAGCTCAATTGTCATTTTCCCGAAGGATAAGTTCATAGAACTGTTACGACAATTAATTACAGCGTTAGAAGTTGCTAGGAAGGGTCGACCAAGTATCACTGGGATTTGATTGGGTGGGTTTGCCACAGGTTGTGTATCTAAAACAATAAAGTCCACGGGAAATATGAATTCCCCGACTTTAATTAACACATCCTCTAGTTCGCCCCGAGGTTTGGAGATCGATCGGTCTGCCATCTGGAGAGTATAATGGGCGGGTTTTAATTCTCCTATTCCTAACTGCTCGTATACTGAATAAGGAAGCAAGTTAACGCTAGAGCCTAGATCGAGTAAAGCACGATTGATATTTTTACCCCCAATAGAAATAGAGATTGTAGGACAACCGGGGTCCTTACGTTTCTTTGGTATTTGTTGGGTAAAAGCTGTGCTAACATTACTCGTCATAAAAATCTTCTTAGGCACTTGAGTTTTTCTCTTCCTAGTGCACAAGTCTTTAAAGATTCTTGTATAAGATGGGACTTGTTGAATAGCATCTAGGAGAGGAATATTCACGCTAACTTGCTTAAACATTTCCACAATCTTCTCCATTTGCCGGTTAGGTCGGTTGGCCCTTAATCTGTTAGGAAATGGAGCTCGATCAATAAGTTTTGGGTCCAACGTTTGTGGAGAAGACTGTGGGGACGGATTCGATCCCAGAATTGGAGTGGGAATCGACTTAGATAGATTTGGTGAAATGTTCGAGCCTTGGGGAAAATGGAGAATAGGCACGGATGAAGGTGGGAGACTAGATGAATTAGGGGAAGAAGAAGAAGCTGGGGTATCAATGGTGCCACTCACATCAAATTGCTCACCCACTCGGTTATTCAGCACTCTTCCCGATCTCAACGTAGTAATGGCATTCACATTATGATTTTGTGAATGGCCTGGATTTGGTAGGGGTTGAGATGGGAGTTTCCCTTTCTCTCTTGCACTTATTGCGGCGTTTAACTGTGCGAGTTGGTTTTCTATTGATTTAATACTCTCACCATGGGAGGTGGAGTCTTTCTTTATGGTATCAATAGAAGACTTCATCTCAGCCGACAATTGCATGGAATGTTTCATGAACAAATCCAAAGTTTGTGTAAGTGAAGAGTTGTCTGTACCGGCCACTTGTGGTGTAGAAGTGTTGGCCGGATTTTGGAAATTTTCTGACTGAAAGGGGGGCTGATTATGTGGTTGTGGCTGCTGTGGAGGAGGTCTTTGATAATTGCTTTGTTGGTTTTGATTCCAAGCAAAGTTAGGATGATTCCTCCATCCTTGATTGTACGTGGAAGAATAAGGATCGTTTCTAGGTCGCTGCTGAAAAGCAGCATTAGCTTGAAACGATGCATTCATAGGACATTCGTCCGTTAAATGTGAAGGATCCGACCAGCAACCACAGACGGTCTTAGGAAGCGTGACCTGATTTAGAGAGAATGATGAGAATTTGTTCTCAATAGCGTCGAGTTTCTCTTGTATCGCTGCCATTTCGGCTTTTACTGCGATAAAAACATCGAGCTAGTGAATACCTCCCTTAGTTGAAAGTGGTCTTACGCTTTCCCACTGCAAAGTGTTTTCTGCGAGATCCTCCAGATATTTCCATACTTCACCGTCATCTTTAGACATGAAATTGCATTGACACATTGTTTCAAGTATCTGCTTTGTCGCTGGATTAATGCCCTCATATATAATCCGACATAAATCCCATCTTCGTATTCAATGATGAGGACATTGGACAAGCAGATCCTTAAAACGTTCAAAGCACTTCCAAAATGGTTCATTGGGAAGCTGGGTGAACTGGTTGATCTCGCTTCTTATATGGGCAGTCTTATGGTTTGGGTAAAACTTCTTAAGAAATGCTATGACGAATTCATCCCAATTAGTGATAGAGTGTGCGGCAGTATTATAAAGCCATTTTTCTGCCAAATCGCACAGTGTGAATGGGAGAAGACGCAAGCGCATAGCATCGACAGTCAACTGTGAAGTACCCATCATTGCGCATACGTTCTCGAATTTGGTGATGAAAACGTACGCGTCTTCCGACTCAAGCCCGTGAAATTTGGGCAGCAGATTGATGTAGTGGGGTTTAATCTCGAAATTATCCCCGTTAGTTGGTGGAATGGATAGACAAGTAGGAAGGGGACCACGGATAGGATAGCATCTCTCTTGGAGAGAGATGCGTGGTGGATTCTGCGCACCTACGGGCAGTGGCAGCGTGGTGTTATAATCTGATGGAGTGCCGTCCATCTCGGTCGTGATGTGTGGTGGGGGAAAAGAAGATGAAGAAGTACCGACTTCGGCGTCGATAGAAGGAACGCGGACAAGACGGGTACTAGGATCCCGTGTCCAGCCGAGCATGCACTAAGCGGGTTTAGTGCAAGTGGCAGCGTGTGTGTGATTTAAAATTGGTCTGTTTTGAAAATGTGGGACTCAAGACAAATCACTCTAAAATGCACAAGCAACCCTAGAACTAAGGTTACCTAGGTCCAGTCTCTAGACCGCTCCTAGACTTCCAAAGGACAAGCCGCAGGATCAATCCTCTACCGCCTCTGTACTACCCTTGTAGCCAGATAAGTGCCAGGTAAGTGGGAAGGAACCACAGTAGTGGGCCTAATTAAAAACCACTAGCCGTAGTCATACTTTCCTAGACACTACAAAAGTAATGCGGATAAGCGATAGATTACCCATGACCTTCCTCTGTCCTTATTGAGCACGACAGTCCTTGGAGTCTGGTCTAGATATTTTTTAAATTAATGAAGGGTTGATCTAGATGCTCGGTTTATGATTTGTGGGGCTTAGGAAGGGTGATGAAATCCCCAACTAATCTTGATTTGGTCTTTGCCCCTTAAAGTCCGTATTAAAATATGCAAAACAAAAAAAATCACAAAACTTTTGCAAAAAGATTTTTGAGCGGCGCTATTTTGCAAAGAATCCTGCAGAAAATAGATTTTATTGGATTTGAGAGGAGAGAGAAGGAGTTGAAAAAGATACCAGAGAAGTGTGAACCCTAAATCCCTTAGTTAAGCCGCGTTTCCGCCGCCTAAAGTCCCTTCTTGCCGCGGTTCCGCCGCGCGGTAGAGGGATCAGGTGATGAAAAAAATTTCTTTGGCCTCCTGTACTCCTCTGGATCTCGATGAATGCCTCTGTCTTCTGTTTTCCTCAGTTCCGTGACTCCAGATCTCCTTGCAAAATTCATGCACAAATCGTTAAATATGCAATTTGCAGTTTTGTGTTAATAATTATATGAATCGTCTAAGAATTCAACACAAATAGTAAGAATAAAAAATTACGCACGTATCCCCGGCAACGGCGCCATTTGATTGATGTGAAAAAGTGTGTTTGTAGTTAACTGCAATCAATAACGGTGTCGCTTGTAACTAGACCGAGATGAGTACGGGTCGTTCTCTGGGAAACGTTGAATCTTTTACTCTTACTTTAGATGTGTTGAAAAAGAGAGAAGGGATAAAGAATTTTGTGGAAAAGTTTCTAGATCTACGTTAAGCACAAATGCAAAAATATAGATCTAAATTATTTTAGAGATGTAGTTAATATAATAAGGGGGCTTGTAGGGTTCGTTAGGATTTAGTAGTTATGGACGATTAATTAAAAGTTACCCTTTTTATCCTTCAATAGATTTAAAACTAGAACGACGGTGATGCGTATAGATTAGGGTTTCTGGAGGGAAAAGGAATCCTACTCTTAACCCTTATCTCGACACGGAACTCCGTTCATATCTAGCCTTTACCAAAACAATCATTAATCTAATCTCTAATCGCGGTCGGAACTAACAAAGAATTGTTAGCGCGCCTGATTAGGATGTTAATGATTCTTTTGATAAAGTTCATAAACTTTATAGGACTTAAAAAGGGTTTAGGGATGTTCATCATCCATTAGCCTACCCTAATCCTATGAACCCTAACAAGCGGAGAATTACTCGCGCATGTTAGGAGAAAAAGAGATGGAAAGAAATTGCATAATTAAACTAAGAAGAAATAGAATAAGAAAAAGAAAGCTACCTTTATTAATCAACAATATTCATTACTTTTGAATCCTTAGAAAATGATTACAATTTCTACTTGCTTCTCGATCTCTTCTAAGGAGGTAGACGAACAGTTGATGACCAGCCTGGATGCGTGAGCCGTCTTGGACTTCGTGATCGCGTCGGCTTGATAATTTTTCCAAGAGGCTCTCGGTTCCTATTTATAGTCCAAAGCCAGAAACCTTTGCTTCCAAATTTAGAAGTTAACAGAAAAGATTATCCCCAAAAATTCTCAGTCTCTATCTCCACAATCATGCCGCGGATCCGCGGCCCAAAGGGGGTAAGGCCGCGGATCCGCGGCCATTGGTCAAGATCTCTTGATCAAAATTTTAGGGCTTCATCTGTATGACATTTGGCTATCCTTAGAACGTTTGTAACATGGAAATCTTCTTCTGGTTGTTGCTAGACTTGATCTCCAAGTTTTGCTTTCTTAATTAGGCAAGTTTTCTTCAACAACTTGATTTCCTTGATTTTAGTCTTGGAAAATTCTGCACAACTTGGAAAAATTCTGCACGATAACTTAAATAATATTTAGCAGACTTTGTTCTACTAGGATTTGGTCAATGATATTATTTGCATACAATTTCCTACCAAATTCTAATTATAATATATCAACACATGGAAAAAATTATTTTTACACATAAACCCTCATATGTATGATATATTATAATAAAGACCTTTTTTAATATGGAAATGGTAGGAAAAATGTAATAACAAATGTGCAGTTTTATCAAGTGAACATATGTGATATAGCCGGATTATTAAATCAAGAGTTGATTTGATAATTTAATGTATAATTATCTATGTTATATATTAATTTACATTAACTAATATTTGCTCACTAAGTATTCTTTTTCTCACTTGTGTGCATATAGTATGTGATATATATTAATGTACATTTTATTGTGTCATGCTTGATGATACATGTTACATGGATGTATGAGACTTACACTATAGTTAGGATAATCTTAGGGTTTTTATTTTCAATGTAATTCTAAAATTGGTGGATTTTGTCATGGTAGAAGCTTTGAGAAAGCTTTTGGATAACCATTGACCAAGTCCACTCCTTTTGTTTTGCTATATATATATTTATTAACCTAACCTTTATCCTTACCCTAGTTAAGTCTCTACATGAGTTAGTGCATGATACTAACTCACCCATGGTTTATATTCTCACCTCACGAGTTCATTCTCTTGACTTGATTTTTCTTCACTTAATCATCTTCTTCTTCATTGAAAAAGCTCACTAGCTTTTTCTAAGGTGGGAAAATATTCTGAGAATAAGAAAACTAAAGAGAGCCCATTTCCTACTTCATCATCCTCTACTATTATCCATTTTGTTTAGGGTGTTTGCTTCACTAAACCCTAATTTAGTGAAGAGGTAGCATGAGCTTGAATCTCCTCGATGTAGATCATCTTCGGCCTGGGAGACTTCGAGCAAGTTTGCATCTTTCACCTTGTGGAGCCTCTCAAGAGTTCGGGAGATCACAACTTGCAGCGAAGGGACTTCTACACGGTGCATTTGAAGTGAAGGACCAGTCTACAATAGTTGTATTTCTTATTCACTTAGACTTGCAAAGTTGTTTGCATGATATTTTGTTTAAATCTCTAGTTAAGATTCTTGGTTAGGGTTGTTTAGAACGGCAAATTTTTGAAAACGGCATGGACGATGCCTCCCGAAACCTTGCTGTCTTGCTAAGTAACCCTACAGTGGTATCAGATCCAAGCTAGAGATTTAAACGATATTTGTTAGATTACGAAACCGAAACAACTCCGAAACTTGAAACAATATCACCTAGTTTCTGTCAAATTTTTAAAGGGCTCTAAAATTTTTTTAAACAACTGCAGAATGTTGAATGAGATATAACATGAACACCATGAAAATTTGAGGCATTTTTTAGCTAAAGTGGCTGGCCACATATGGTGAATTTCCGAGCTCGCCGGCCCAATTTTGGAGTTTTGGCTTCAAATTTTCAGGGTTTTCCAGTGTCTGGGTTTTGGTGTTTCAGGTTTTGTTTGTTTTTGCTAATTTTTCATGTGATGTTAATTTTCTGCAAATGCAACTCGGAATGTTTCATAGTCGTAATTCTAACATGTATTCGAGTTATTTAGACGATATTAAAAAGTTTGAACGGATATCAATAACCTAATTTTTCCCCGCTGGAAATTTTCGAAGTGTTGGATTTTTTCCAAGTTTAAAATTTTCAGAAAATCATGCAAGCGATTCTGTGAACTGTCTAGAAGAATGATACCCAAACTCGACTTTTTGGATCGCGGAACCGCGGTGATACCCTATGGTTTGCCACAGTTCCGTGGTGACATGAGTGAGGCATGGGTCGGCCCTTCTACGGATGGTTCATAGGAGCAGTGGCATTTTCTGGGTAATTTTTGAGCTCCGTTCAAGTGTTGAGTTTTTCGGGAAACTTTGGGTGTTTGCTTATTCGATCGAAAAGTTTAACTTCGTCTAGCTATCTTTGATTGTGATACAATATTTAGAATCCACAATTAGTTATGAGATAACTAGTTTGAATTTTATAAATCTAGCAGTTTAGTCTCATTTGATCGGTTGCCACGGGATTTTGATGTGATCAAAAGTCCGTCGCAATCACGTAGCGTACGCGGATACTCGCCGGGTAACCTTACTAGATAGCCACGCCCCATAGCCCCGACCAAGTGACTGTAGGAGAACTCCGTCGCCAAATGCATCCGTTCGGGTTCTCACGGCAGCGGTGTTCCGCCTTCGTGCACTTCGTCGACGGTATCGGGAGGTGTGGCCGTCTACTAATGTTTCCGACGAGCATTCGATCAGTTTATCGGGAATCTTGTTGATTTACCCGACATGTTATTGAAAAGTGTTTTCAATATCGAGACTAAAATGCGGAGTTTATAATTGTTAGGCATGTGATGTCTAAGGAATTCATTTGGTTAGGAATGAAATCCAATGTATGTGATACATTGGGTTTATGATGTCTAAGGTGGTTGCAGATTCCAACTGTTGTAGTTTTTCACTTTCTTTTCTGCGACCGTAAGTGTAATATGTGGTGTATCGCTGGTTTCGGTGCTATATGTCAACGACAACTGGGATATGCATATTTACTTACGTTGATGACATGTGATGTTATGTGTTGCTATGATATGTTATATTGGATCGTCGTGTTTTGAATAGCCGGTTTTTTTATGTGAGATGAGAGTTTTTCATTTTCATTCATGTAAAAACTTGTATGTAATATTCTTTTATTGGGGCACTTCCGGGTTGAGGATGATGTCACCATTGATGTATATTATTTACTTTTCCGCATTAGGATAGACCCAAGAAGGAGAGCACAAGTAGCCGGGTTCTAGGGTCCTGTGAGAGAGTTGCTTGCCGAGACCGGGTCTCCTAACTCTAGAATTGGTAGGGTTGCTTGCCGCTCTCGTAGGTGTCTAGGGATGTAGGTTTGGCTATTCATTGCGACCGTGGAATCCGTGTTTTATACTGGCTTAATTTAAAACTCGGAATTCCTGGTATATCCAATATTTCATATGTGTTCTTCTGCTGCTGATATTTTGTGATGTGATCACTTTATATATTCTGAAACGAATGCTTATATGTTATATAATTAATATTGATGCTTTCATTTCTTATGTGATGCTTGGAAAGCAAAATTTTATGGGACTTCATTAATGAGATAAAATAAACCTAAAGATGTTGCAGAATCTTGTTTTAAAACTGGTAGCTCTAGTTCTTGCTTTGCATACCGGTATTTCTTATAGAATATCCAGCACCTTATTCGATAAGGAAAGAGCCGAAATCCCTTCACCGGGAGTGACCTATTTAGCGAAACTAGCAAATGCTACAACCCACTCGGTTTGTCTTTTGATTGCTTCTATAGATTTTGCTTTGCATAGTGATATTTGTGAAATATCCTGCAACTCATTCTATGAGGAAAGAGCCGAGATCCCTTCACCGGGAGTGACCTCTTTAGCAAAACTAGTAAAAGCCAAAAAAACACTCCTTTTAAAATTCATTCGATTCTACAACGATATCAAGTTCATTAAGCATTAAAGGTTTTCACAAAAACCATCCACAGACCCTCCGTCATTTTAGGAAGTAGAGTGCTTAGTGTACGGTAGCTAAGTTATGTCTTCCTACACAGCAATGATGCAATTAGTTAGGACAATCATATGATTATGTCGACTATAGCCGAGGGTCATATGGGTGGGTCTAATTAATCACGAAATGACGGGTAGAACTTGACTAGTACTTATGATATGTTGACCATAGCCAAGGTCATAGGTGCTAGGGGTAAAAATCATTATCGGGAGTTTCAAGTGTTGAAATGTGCAATGAGATTGCATACCTTCTATGAGATAGTTGGATCCTGATACCCGCTGCGAGTAATTGTTACTCATGGGAGAGTTTTGCACTTTACAATTAGCCGATCAAGTAGGTGTCTAGAAAGATGTCAACAGGGTTACGCCCCTGGGAAAATGAGGTTTATTTTAATTAGGTCCATGCGAAAGCACGGGGAACCTCCCTCAAAAGTACTGACACTTGCCTGGCTGAAAGATTGGCGAACTTGTACGGTGTAATTAATCCCGGCTAGTCCTTCCTTTTAAGGTTTGAAGGAAGATTTGATAAAAACAGTGGGAGCCATCCTGATTAGATAAAATATATAACCAATCTAATCCTGCAAGAGCGCACGCAGAGTGTTTTCTTCTCTCTCTCTCTCCTGGTAGCCACCATGTCACGCCTTATTCAAGATAATAATATGGATGCATTGACCGAACATGCTTATTATACTGTGCTAGGGAACGTTGGTTCCGCTTTATCTTATAACTGTTATAAGTCCGAGCACGAAATAAGGGAATATCAGGATTCTCATGCCACCCAATCGAAGAAAGGGCATATTGATGCATCTTCTTCGGGTGTGTTCATTACCTAGAACTGTTTCTGAGTATCCTTTACGTCCTGGGTATGTGACACCGGATCAGGATCCTCCATATGGAACATGTTACTGTTAGTTATATGTATGCCCTAGAGGCCATTACTGTACATTGGATGTACATTGTAGTGGATGCTGGGACATATATAGGGAGGACTTTCTTGCTCGACATGATAGTATGCTATCTGGTTGCTCTTTACCTTAACGTGTACACAGATTGTCTCTCTATTACATGTTGGTAAAGCCCTTAGGATGTGTACTTGACTACCTGGACTATGATGCGGATCATACTAGTGGGGACATGGTAGTCCATAAGTACATCCTTGAAAGTCCCTAGTCGTGGGTGTATCGAGATGGGGCATCGATATACCAGAGTAGACTAGCGTGTACCTTCTCGACCCATACAGATGGGCGATGGATGATCCCATATCCATTGGTGTTTGACATCAGAGATGATATACGGGTGCTCAGTAGAGACTGGGTACACTGGACGGACTCGCCGAGAACTCCCAGATGGTATTATACCTCACGTCAGATGGCAGTTCTCTGGTGACACTGGTACAGAGTAGTCTGTTGACCCGAGATCGTCATAGAGTCTTGTGTGGTTCCCACTGTGCTTTGATTTCCATCTTACCACGTCCAAGAGGGCGTGCAAAACGGTGGTTTTTGGGTACAGTCCCGAGTCACATGGAGGCAATGAGCGATAGGAGGGGATTCGTCTCTCCCGGTATAGGGGGTTGATGTTGCGCTGTGTTCGATTGGCTATAACAGGAAATCCCTGGCCAGGGTTGCTGAGATTTACTGGTAAGTGTTACCAGTAGTTTCTCGAATTGTTATAGACCTCATATCGACACGACTTATCGAGCTATTGGGGTCTGACGTTTACCACCCCTAGGCGAGATATGCGACATATCAGACGATCAGACCGGACTGTACGGTAGTGTTACTGGTTGGATTCACAGGAGTATGAGCGGGCTTGCTCGTCGATCTTCTGATCGCTCAATACCCGGGTGGCCGTTACGTTTAGCAGACCGCTTGCGGCTTGTGGGTGCTTGATATGATCATCACCTGCTGCCGGCGTATTGACGAGTCTTTAGAGTCCTACACAGAGGTTTCCTGGCTCAAGCGAAACGAAATAGGAGCGCATATGAGATATGTGCGGGACCGAGAATAATACGTGTATGTGATACCGTATTCTATTCTCGCGATGAATGTATCGAATGGTTGTATGCGATATAACCTAGTTATCGAATCAAGGATTGATTCGATAAGCCGATACATTGGATACTAGTCGGTTATATGCGATATGACCGGATCGTTAAATCAAGTGTTGATTTAATGATTTAATGTATAATTATATATATTTGATATATTACTTTGCATTAACTAGTATCGGTTCACTTTAAATGGATTTTCTCGCTCGTGATGTGCGCATTGCATATGCGATATGATTTTGTGCACTTGCTTGTATCATGTTTGATGATACATCCCTTTTGGTTAAGTGTAAAGAATTAAACCTTGGTTAATGAAATGGTTAGGGTTTACTTTTTCCTTATTCATTTTATTCATTTATTTATTCTTTTGGAAAAAGAAAAGCAAATGAGAAAATGGTGGCATGTTTTGTTTTATTCATGAAGTTTCATGAACACTTTGACTTTGTAACCATTTTGTCTCATGCTTAAACCTAACCATTCCACTTAACCCTAATTAATTCTCTACACCTAACCATGGTTCTATTATGATAAGAATTCATTATTCTTTTCATTTTTAGAATTAACTTATCATATCATTTCTTCTTCTTCTTCCTTGAACTCAAGAAGAAAACCTTGACTTCATCAATGGTGGATTGATGAAATGAGTGAGAAATCCAATTCTAAAGTCTACCCACTTCCTATTTCTTCATCCTCTACCTCTTGCCAAGTAGTAGAGTGTGTTTCCTTCACAAGTATTCATGGCTTGGTGAAGGTGGAGCTCGATCTAGTGATGCTTCGACGTAGATCATCTTCGGCACGTCGTCGACGACCTAGCCCGTCCATTCTCCGATGAAGCCGACGCTAGAGCCCGGATTTTGATTCGGACAGCGGAGAGGACTTCATCATGGAGCCGTGGAGGTGGAGGACCGGATCTACAAAGGTTGTATTTCCGTATTCTTGTAGTTAAGTGTTAACTAGTTTGTTTTTCGCCTAGAAATCTAGCCAACGATCCGTAGTCTAGGGTTTCTCGGCACCGTAATTTTTGAATTTGGCATGGTTGATGCCTTGTGAGACCTCCTTGGGGTGCCTAGGAACCCTACAGTGGTATCAGAGCCTAGCTAGAGCCTTAGGCGAAGTCTAGACGGAGTTTGAAGTCCGATCGACCCGAAACCCCAACTCAAAACTTGCTCTCTGTACTTTTTCTGAAATCGTGGATTTTTCGAAATTAAAAATATGCAGAAATTCAAGCAGGTTTTTTGTAGGAATTACTGTAAATTTCGTGGACCTAATTCATCTAAACCGCCACGGTTCCGCGGCATGAGCATGGCTCATGCGGCGGATCCGCGGCCGTACGGTCGATTGACAAAGGAAAAGTTTCACAGTAATTCCTCCATAGTTGTGCTGTATTTTCTGGGATATTTTAATATTTATTATACAGTTGAGTATTCTGGGGTTGTTTTGGGGATTCGGTGTTTCGATCGGAGTATCAGATTTTGTCTATGTGGCTTTCCGGATAAATTATAGAATATGTTAAAAAGTTCGACCGGATATAAATACCCAATTTTTCCCCTGTCGGGAAATTTCCAAGTGTTGGATTTTTCCGTAGTTTAACGACGTTCTAAGTAGTGCAAGTAACGCGATGGTCCCTCTAGAAGACAACAAACCTTAACTCGATTATGTGACCGTCTTGAACTGCCCTTTGAACCTTCGGGTTTGGGGCAGTACGACGTGCCACATGTGAGGCGTTGGCTTGACCCTTCTACGGCTGGACCGTTGGTACTGAGGCACGAACTGAATGTTTTTAGACTTGTTTCATGTGTTGATCTGTATTGGGAAAACTTGGGTGTTCGAATGTTCAATCGGAAAGTTTAACATTTTCTGTTTATCCGGAATGTGATACAACAATTGGAATTCACAAAAGCTATGTGATAACTGAATGAATGTTATAAACATAGCAGTTTAGTCTCACTTGATCGGTTGCCACGGAATTTTGATGTGATCAAAAGTCCGTCGCAATCACGTAGCGTACGCGGATACTCGCCGGGTAAACTTAATAGACAGCCTCACTCCATAGCCCCGACCAAGTGACTGTAGGAGAACCCCGTCGCCGAAAGCATCCGTTCGGGTGCTCGCGGCAGCGGTGTTCCGCCTTAGTGCACTTAGTCGACGGCGTTAGGGGTGCGGCTGCCTACTGAAGTTTGCGACGAGCATTCGATCAGGATGTCGGGAATCTTGTTGAATTGCCCGACTTGATATTGAAAAGTGTTTTCGATAATGAGACTAAAATGCGGGGTTTATAATTGTTAAGCATGCGATGTCTAAGTAATTCATTTGGTCAGGCATGCGATGTCTGAGGTGATTGCGGATTCCAACTGTTGTAGTTTTACACTTTCTTTTCTGTGACCGTAAGTGTAATATGTGATATCGCCGGTTTCGTTGCTATATGTCAACGACAATTGGGATGCGCATATTTACTTACGTTGATGACATGTGATGTTATGTGTTGCTGGATATGTTATATTGGATCGTCGTGTTTGAATAGCCGGGGGTTTTTATGTGAGATGAGTGTTTTTCATTTTCATTCATGTAAAAACTTGTATGTAATATTCTTTTATTGGGGCACTTCCAGGTTGCGGAAGATGTCACCGTTTGTATATTATTTACTTTTCTGCACTAGGATAGACCCAAGGAGGAGGGCACAAGTAACCGGGTTCTGGAGTCCAGTGGGAGACCAACTCGAGAAGTCGAGTCCAGGTCTCCTAACTCTAGAATTGGTAGGGTTGCTTGCCGCTCTCGTAGGGGTCTTGGGGTGTGGGTTTGGCTATTCATCACGACCGTGGAATCCGTGTTTTATACTGGCTCGTATTGAAAACACGGACGTCCTAGTATATCCAATATTTCATATGATTCTTCTGCTGCGATATCTGTGATGTGATCATGTGATGTTCTGTGATAGATACTTTATATAGCATATATGATATATTATATAGGCGTTACTTATGTTTTACACCCGCGCTAGCCCTGCCCCGCTCTGCCGTTAGTTACCTAACCTAACGGTGCACGAGGGGACATCGAGGCGAATGCGGATGGCATAAGTGTACGTCGTATTTATCTGTGATGTTTAGGTAACTTAAATGATGGGACTTCATTAATGAGATTAATGAAATAAAAGAAACCTAAGATGTTGTAGAATCGAATTTCAAAATAAAACAGGTAGCTACAGTTCTTGCTTTGCACAGAGGTATATATGATATATCCTGCACCTTATTCGATGAGGAAAGGACCGAGATCCCTTCACCGGGAGTGACTCCTTTAGCAATAACTGGCAGATGCTACACACTCGGTTTGTCTTTTGATTGCTTTTAAGAGTTTTTGCTTTGCACAGCGATATATGTGATATATCCCGCACCTCATTCGACGAGGAAAGGACCGACGATCCCTTCACCGGGAGTGACTCCTTTAGCAAAACTAGAAAAGCCTAAAAAACACTCCATTTTAAAATCATTTGATTCTACGACGATATCAAGTTCATTACGCAATAGGTTTTCAGAAAAACCTGTCGTAGCCCTCCGTCATTTCAGATATGTACTAGTTAGTATTCGTGCTGCGGTAGTTTGGCATTCGTCAAGGCGTAGTGTACGGTAGCTAACTAGTATTTATCTTCTTGAGCATATGATGCGATTGGATTAGGGTATTCGTACGACGTTGTTTGGCATTCGTCAAGGGTCGTGCGGGTGGGTTTAATTCAATCAAGAAATGTACGGGTTGAACTTGACTAGTGGACTATGGGTTGTTTGGCATTCGTCAAGGTCATAGAACACTAGGGGCAAAATATTATCGGGAATTTCAAGTGTTGAAATTTGCAATGAGATTGCATACCTTCTATGAGATAGTTGGATCCCGATACCCGCTGCGAGTAAGTGTTACTCCTGGGAGAGTTTTATACATTAAAATTAGCCGATCAAGTAGGTGTCTAGAAAGGTGTCAACGGGGTTACGCCTCTGGGAAAACGAGGTTTACATTAATTAGGTTCGTGCGAAAGCACGGGGGACCTCCCTCAAAGTACCGACACTGGCCTGGCTGAAAGATTGACGAACTTGTAGTGTGTAATTAATCCCGGCTAGTCTTTCCTTTTAGGGTTTGAAGGAAGATTTGATAAAAAGGAGTGGGAGCCATCCTGATTAGATAAAATAATAACCAATCTATTCTTGAAAGAGCGCACACTGAGTGTTTTCTTCTCTCTCTCTCCAGGTAGCGACCATATCACGCCTTAATCAAGATAATAATACGGATCATTGACCGAACCCGCTTGTTATACTGAGCTGGGGAACGTTGGTCCCGCTCCACCTTATAATTGTTATAAGACAGAGCAGGAAATTGGGGATTACCAGAATTCCCGTGCCGCCCAAACGAGGAGAGTGCATGATGATGCATCATCTTCGGGTATGTTCATTACAGAGAACTGTTTCTCAGTAACCTTTACGTCCTGGGTATGTGATACCAGATCAGGATCCCAGATATGTAATATGTTACATAGGGCTACAGAAAGGTAAAGAACTGAGAACGGGTGATAAGTTTCATGAGACAGAAAACGGGGCATGTGTTGCAGCCAAGTCTGTTGGTCACTGTCACCCTGTATTATCAGTACATTGATTCTGAACAAATGCTATTAGATACCGAACCTGATATACAAAATCATATCAGTCTCTTTATCAGTAAAGAAATGATAAAATTTTGTATAGTTGGATAATGTTTTGAACATTTCCTATATCAAAAGTTGATCGGTTCAGGCACGTTATCTAAAAGCGTTGATGTTCTAAATCAAACCACAGTTCTTTAGTATACGGAACACACACAAGAGGAAGAGTTCAGAAATGAACGAATCCTTCTTGAGGCATTGTAGACTAGGTCATATCAATGCGACCCGACTAGCTAGAGTTTCATTTAGATGCATATTTAAATCAGTTTAAATTTACATCTTGTGAAACTCGCCAGTCATGTCACAAAGATAAGATGACCACAGCTCTGTTTATTGGAAACAGAGAAAGAGTTAGTAAACTCTTGGGATGATACATATTGATGTATGTAAGGTCCCCTGTCTACACATGCCAGGACTGGTTCTTTGTACTTCATTACATTCTCTGATAATCTCTCAATATTCAGACATATGTTCCTGTTGAAACATGAGTCCGAGCCTTTTGAGATATTCACAGAATATAAGTTAGAAGTAGATAACCAATATACGGGTATAAGTATTATGTCCATTGATGTGATCAAGGAGGAGAATACTTGTGCATAGAATTTCTGGACTATTCTAAAGGAGAATGAGATTCTCTCTCAGCATTACTCCTCCGTATACACCATTGCACGATGGTATGTCGGGACGGAGCAGATACACCCTATTTGATATGGTGTGCTCTATGATGAGTACTACTGAGTTACCTTTTTCCTTTTTGGGAGTTATGCACTTGAGAAGCTGCATACCTATTGAATAGGGTTCAAATCAAATCAGTTGCCTACCACTTCATATTTGATATGATAAGGGAAGAACCCATATCTTAAGTTGGTTAAGATTTGGGGTTGTCCGGGCTATGTCTAAAAGCATAATCCGGACAAGCTCGAGGCAAGGTCAGTTATGTAGAACTGGAAAGGTTCCAGCTATACAAACTACAGCAGATGATTTGATAGAACTAAAACGATTCAGTAGATACCAACGAACCTCAGCCTCTCCGCCGATCTAGTAGGGATCCTCACCCACCTAAGAGATACTTCTGTTTCTCTATGACAGTGGGAGCGAGGATTGCATCATGAGATGATGACCCAACTTGTTTCGAGCTGGCCATCAAGAGTAAGACTCTGTAAGAATGGCTGGATGCTTAGTGATCTGAGATGGAATCCTTATACACCAACAAAGTATGGACTTTAGTTGCTATATCTGAAGGGTTAAACCCCCATCAGGAGCAAGTATATCTTGAGAAGATTACTTGGTGTAGATGGAAAAGTTGAGACTTTCAAAGCTTGACTTGTTAAAGGTTTTCATCATCGACCAGGCGTGGATTATGATGAAACCTTTTCTAAGGATCTATGCTTAAGTCCATCCAGATCCTACTTACCTCGGCTACATACCATGACTACAATATCTGGTGGTTGGGTGTCTTGACTGCTTTTCTAAATGATGATTTGGAAGAGAGCGTCTATAAGTACACAGCCAGAGGGCTTCATAGACAGTGGGAGGAGCGGAAACGTGTGCAAGATGTTTTATAGGATAAAGCAGGCATCGTGGAGTTGGAACATCTGTTTTGATGATGTAGTCAAAGATTATGACTTCATCAAAATGGTAAATGAACCTTGTATATATAAAAAGGTAGTAGGGAGTATGGTGGTGATCCTCGTAGAGTACGTGGATGACATACTCTTGATAGGGAAGGAGTTTCCTATGCTACGCTCAGTCAATCTCCGTTTATCATAATGATTCTCCATATAGGATAAAAGTGATACCTCCTAAATCCTAGGTTTTGGATCTATGAGATAGATCTAATTGGATGTTAGGATTCTCACTAGTTGTAGTGAGATGGTATCAATCGATCCTGGGGAGAATCACTGGAAGGGTTCCAGGGTGATGAGGACGACTGAATGTCAGTCACAGGCATTGTCTTTACCCTTGGTAAAGGGACGGTATGTTGGAAGAGTTCCAAGCTAGATACCGTGGCATACTAGACGATAAAGGCAGGATACATCGCTACTAAAGATGCTACCAAAGAGGCAGTCTGGGTGTATATTGGTTCATGAGATGAACTACGTTCCAACCATTGTGAGACAATGGAGTTGTGGCTTATGCCAAAGAACGCCGGTCCCATCAGTGATCCAGACATATTCTAAGGCAGTGTCACCTGATCATGGAGATGGTTGATCTCCAGGGTGATCGAGGATTGGAGAGTAGACTCAGAGGACAACACAGCGGATCCACTCACAAAGGCTTGTTCCCAGAGAGAGACTTTTATGGGATGGTTGAGTATGAGATACTACAACCACTGCTACAGATGGCCCTAGTGCAAGTGGGAGATTGTTAGTTATATGTATGCCCTAGAGGCCATTACTATACATTAGATGTACATTGTAGTGGATGCTGGGACATATATAGGGAGGACTTTCTTGCTCGACATGATAGTATGCTATCTGGTTGCTCTTTACCTTAACGTGTACACAGATTGTCTCTCTATTACATGTTGGTAAAGCCCTTAGGATGTGTACTTGACTACCTGAACTATGATGCAGATCATACTAGTAGGGACATGGTAGTCCATAAGTACATCCTTGAAAGTCCCTAGTCGTGGGTGTATCGAGATGGGGCATCGATATACCAGAGTAGACTAGCGTGTACCTTCTCGACCCATACAGAAGGGCGATGGATGATCCCATATCCATTGGTGTTTGACATCAGAGATGATATACGGGTGCTCAGTAGAGACTGGGTACACTGGACGGACTCGCCGAGAACTCCCAGATGGTATTATACCTCACGTCAGATGGCAGTTCTCTGGTGACACTGGTACAGAGTAGTCTGTTGACCCGAGATCGTCATAGAGTCTTGTGTGGTTCCTACTGTGCTTTGATTTCCATCTTACCATGTCCAAGAGGGCGTGCAAAACGGTGATTTTTGGGTACAGTCCCGTGTCACATGGAGGCAATGAGCGATAGGAGGGGATTCGTCTCTCCCGGTATAGGGGGTTGTTGTTGCGCTGTGTTCGATTGGCTATAACAGGAAATCCCTGGCCAGGGTTGCTGAGATTTACTGGTAAGTGTTACCAGTAGTTTCTCGAATTGTTATAGACCTCATATCGACACGACTTATCGAGCTATTGGGGTCTGACGTTTACCACCCCTAGGCGAGATATGCGACATATCAGACGATCAGACCGGACTGTATGGTAGTGTTACTGGTTGGATTCACAGGAGTATGAGCGGGCTTGCTCGTCGATCTTCTGATCGCTCAATACCCGGGTGGCCGTTACGTTTAGCAGACCGCTTGCGGCTTGTGGGTGCTTGATATGATCATCACCTGCTGCCGGCGTATTGACGAGTCTTTAGAGTCCTACACAGAGGTTTTCTGGCTCAAGCGAAACGAAATAGGAGCGTATATGAGATATGTGCGGGACCGAGAATAATACGTGTATGTGATACCGTATTCTATTCTCGCGATGAATGTATCGAATGGTTGTATGCGATATAACCTAGTTATCGAATCAAGGATTGATTCGATAAGCCGATACATTGGATACTAGTCGGTTATATGCGATATGACCGGATCGTTAAATCAAGTGTTGATTTAATGATTTAATGTATAATTATATATATTTGATATATTACTTTGCATTAACTAGTATCGGTTCACTTTAAATGGATTTTCTCGCTCGTGATGTGCGCATTGCATATGCGATATGATTTTGTGCACTTGCTTGTATCATGTTTGATGATACATCCCTTTTGGTTAAGTGTAAAGAATTAAACCTTGGTTAATGAAATGGTTAGGGTTTACTTTTTCCTTATTCATTTTATTCATTTATTTATTCTTTTGGAAATAGAAAAGCAAATGAGAAAATGGTGGCATGTTTTGTTTTATTCATGAAGTTTCATGAACACTTTGACTTTGTAACCATTTTGTCTCATGCTTAAACCTAACCATTCCACTTAACCCTAATTAATTCTCTACACCTAACCATGGTTCTATTATGATAAGAATTCATTATTCTTTTCATTTTTAGATTTAACTTATCATATCATTTCTTCTTCTTCTTCCTTGAACTCAAGAAGAAAACCTTGACTTCATCAATGGTGGATTGATGAAATGAGTGAGAAATCCAATTCTAAAGTCTACCCACTTCCTATTTCTTCATCCTCTACCTCTTGCCAAGTAGTAGAGTGTGTTTCCTTCACAAGTATTCATGGCTTGGTGAAGGTGGAGCTCGATCTAGTGATGCTTCGACGTAGATCATCTTCGGCACGTCGTCGACGACCTAGCCCGTCCATTCTCCGATGAAGCCGACGCTAGAGCCCGGATTTTGATTTGGACAGCGGAGAGGACTTCATCAAGGTGCCGTGGAGGTGGAGGACCGGATCTACAAAGGTTGTATTTCCGTATTCTTGTAGTTAAGTGTTAACTAGTTTGTTTTTCGCCTAGAAATCTAGCCAACGATCCGTAGTCTAGGGTTTCTCGGCACCGTAATTTTTGAATTTGGCATGGTTGATGCCTTGTGAGACCTCCTTGGGGTGCCTAGGAACCCTACAGTTACATGGGCTACAGACAGGTGGAGAACTGAGAACGGGTGATATGTCTTTAAGTGTAGAGAATGGTGCAAGTGTTGCAGCCAAACCAGTTGGCAAATATCACCTTGTAATAATACATTGATTTTGAACGAATGTTATTACATACCGAACCTGATATAAAACATTACATCGGTTTCTTTAATGAGTTAAAGAAGGATATAATTTTTTATTGGAGGATAATGTTGTGAACATTTTCCTGAATCAAGAGTTGATTTGATCAGGCACGTTATATAATAGCATATACGTTCTAAATCAAACCACAGTTTAAAGTATCTAGAACACACACAAGAGGAGTAGTTCAAAAATGAACGAATCCTTCTTGAGGCATTGTAGACTAGGTCATACCAATGTGACATGATCTGCTAAGTTACATAAGGATGAATATGAGAATCTGTTCGAATTTTCATCTTATGATACTTGCCAGTCTTGTTTCAAAGGTACAATGACCAATACTCCGTTTACTGGAAACAGAGAAAGAGTTTTTGAACTCTTGGGACGAATTCATGATGATGTATACGCTCCTATGTCTACAAATGCCATGGTTGGTTTTTCTTACTTCATTATATTTGTAAGTCCATGTCACGCACCCTACGAGCTTGCGGGGAGGCGGAATATATGAAAAACAATTACCAAAGCTTCGTAACACGGACTTGAGCACACAGATCGTGTCTAAACCATTACTAGCAAACTACGAAAGGTTTAACTACTCTGAATCGAAGTTATACCTCGCGTTACTTGTCCTTCGAGTCTTCATCGCTGTCCTCCACCCTTCGTCGGCTCTAAGGAACATGGGCACCTCAACGGCCTCCTCAAGTTAAAGACGATCAACCCGAGAGTCTATAGTCCCAGCTCTAATCTCAAATCTGAGATAACTACGGCTTCTAGTTTGCTAATCTAGAAGTCCTAGAGGGTGTAGAGTAATTAGATGAATTACTTAGTCACTTAAACCCTAGGATTCTCAACTCATGAGAGCTTTTAGGGTTTGAGGAAGAAGTTGAAGACTTGAAGAGAGAGAAAGCTTTTGTGATAATGATAAGAATAATAACTCATGAAAGAATATAATGAAGCATACAAATATCTTGTTGGGTTTACCTAGCACCTCATCAAGGGTTTAGAAGCATCACATATGCCAAAATCAAATTTTTAAGGTGCTAAGTGAACTTGCAAAGAATTATAACTAGAAATTTAGGGTTTCATTTCAACTAAGCATCACATGCAAATGAAAAACTATCACTATGGGTAAAGATTACAACCTTTGTAGCCCTCCCTTGGTGACTCCTTGACACTATGAGAGTTTGGAACGGATCGATGAAAGCCTTCCTAGTCCACGAAGATCCACCCGAAGTCCCTTTGCCCAAAGCTCCTTGCTTTACTTGATTTGTGAATGAAGTAGAGCAAACACCCTACACAAATGGGCTAGATGTGTGTAGTATGATGATGTGGTTTGTATTCTATAATCAAACCCCTTTCTTTTTATCAACTTCACTCAAAGAAATTTTTCAAGAGAGGAAGAAGAAGGTGGTGGCTAAGCTTGAGCTCAAAAGAAAAATGATATGATAGAATAATTGAAATGAGAAAGAATAATCTATATTAATCCTTCTCACTTCAACCATGGTTAGTAACCATCTAGATCTTTATCATTGAGTTAAAAAGGCAAAAGGATAATTAACTCAAGGTTAAAAAGTAGTTGAAGTATGGTCAAAGATGATAAACATTAACCATGTGTGAATTATCCTTTCCTTTATTCAAAATGATAAATAAATAGATAATTACTACAATATGAGTCTTGCATTGCCACCAAATATGTATCAACAATCATGATACAATGTATGTATGTATGTGTCCATGCACATCATGTGCATACATACATGCATACAAAAATAGAAAAAGGGTTTAATTAAAGAATTAATCTAAAAGCCATTTGTTAAATCAACACTTGATTTTGTAAACCGATCATATCACATACGACCCGACCAATAGAAAATACCTGATTAATATACCGTATCACATATCCGCATTTAATCGTGTCCCCGCGCATATCTCATATGCACATCATATCTTTTCGCCTGAGCCAGGAAACTTCATTGTGGGACTCTAAGACTCGTCAATACACCGGCAGTAGGTGATGATCATATCAAATACCTACAAGCCGCAAGCGGTGAGCTAAACATAACGGCCACCCGGGTATTGAGCGATCAGAAGAAAACCAGCGAAGCTGTCAAAACTCCCGTCGAGCCAACTGGCAACACTTACCGAATAGTCCGGTCTCCTCGTCAGATATGTTGCATATCGAGTCTAGGGATGGAATCGTCAACCCTAATAACTCAATAAGTCATGCCG
Source organism: Agapanthus africanus (assembly GCA_030015575.1). Classification (NCBI taxonomy): domain Eukaryota; kingdom Viridiplantae; phylum Streptophyta; class Magnoliopsida; order Asparagales; family Amaryllidaceae; genus Agapanthus; species Agapanthus africanus. The sequence continues at coordinate 314,564,204 of CM057337.1, forward strand.
GTGTACGCCTCATAACAGATCGAGAAACTACTGATAACGCTTATCAGTAAATCTCAGTAGCCCTGGACAGGGACTTCCTGTTATAGCCAATCGAGCAAAGCACAACATCAACTCCCAATACCGGGAGAGACGAGACCCCTTCTATCGCTCAACGCCTCTATGTGCCTCGGGACTGTACCCAAAGTCCACCTAGTTGCACAACTCGGTAGAGCCGTGGTAGGGTGGATATCAAAGTACAGTGGGAGGACACACAGGACTCTATGACGATCTTGGGTCTATAGACTAACCTGTACCAGTGTCACCTGAGAACTGCTATCCGACGATAGATATAATACCACATAGGAGTTCTCTGTGAGTCCGTTCTGTGTACCCAGTCTCCACTTAGCACCCGCATACAATCTTTGGTGTCACCTCACCAGATGGATATGGGATCATCCACCGCCTATCATATGGGACAAGAATAGTATACGCTAGTCTACTCTGGAATATCGATGCCCTGTCTCGATACACCCACGACTAGGAACAGTTAAGGGATATGCTTATAAACTACACATGCCCTACTAATATGATCTGCATCATAGTCACAGTAGTCAAGCAAATATCCTAAAGGCTTTATCAACATGTGCAAATGAATAAAAGCATGATCAAATCAAAATGTCAAGATTAAGTAAACCAGATAGCATACTATCATGTTGAGTGAGAAAGTCATCTAAATCCATATATACATGTCCAAGCATCCACTATACATATAATGGCCTATAGGGCATACATATATCTAACATTCTCCCACTTGCACTATGGCCAGTTTTTGGCATATCTCATACCCAACATCTCAAAAAGTCGCTCATGTTGCGGCTGTGGATGGGCCTTGGTGAGTGGATCCGCTGTGTTATCCTTTGTATCTACTCTCCGAATCTCGATCTCCTGGCGATCTACTATCTCCCGGATCAAATGATATCGCCTCAGGATGCGTCTCGATTTCTAATAGGACCTTGGTTCTTTGGCTAACGCTATAGCTCCATTATTATCACAATACAATGGTATTGGATCAACAATGGTTGGAACTACTCCTAGTTCCGTGATGAACTTCCTCATCTAGACGGCTTCCTTGGCAGCATCATTTGCAGCAATATACTCAGCTTCCATCATAGAGTCTGCAACGGTATCCTGTTTGGAACTCTTCCAACAAACCGTCTCTCCATTGAGGTTAAATACAAACCCTGAGATAGATTTGCGGTCATCCTTATCACTTTGGAAGCTGGAATCGGTAAAGGCCTTCATCTGGAGATCCCCATTACCATACACCAAGAACAATTCTTTAGTCCTTCGCAAGTATTTAAGAATGTTCTTCACCGCTATCCAATGCTTCTCTCCTGGGTTGGATTGATACCTGCTTACTATAGCTAGTGCATAAGCTACATCAGGGCGAGTACATAACATCGCATACATTATAGATCCTACGGCTGAAGCGTAGGGTATAACGCTCATGCGAGCTCTCTCTTCATCAGTCTTCGAACAGAAGTCCCTGGAGAGAGTGATTCCATGACAAGCAGGCTCGGCACCACGCTTGGAATCTTCCATACTAAACCTCTTTAGGATGGTATCTATGTACTTTGATTGGGACAATCCCAATAACCTCTTAGATCTATCTCTATAGATCCTTATGCCCAAAATGCATGAGGCATCACCCATGTCCTTCATGGAGAACCATTGTGATAAGAGTAGTTTGACCGATTGTAGCATAGGAATATCATTTCCTATCTGGAGAATGTCATCTACGTACAATACGAGAAATGTGATAGTACTCCCTACAATCTTCTTATAAATGCATGGTTCATCTATATTTTTGATAAAATCAAACTCTTTGATTATATCATCAAAGCAGATATTCCAGCTTCGTGAGGCCTGTTTTAATCCATAAATGGATTTAAGCAATCTACATGCTTTCCCGCTGCTCCCACTGTCAATGAAGCCCTCTGGCTGATCCATAAAAACGCATTCTTCTAAATCACCATTTAGAAATGCAGTTTTAACGTCCATCTGCCAGATTTCATAATCATAGTGAGCAGCAATAGCAAGTAGGATCCTAATGGATTTAAGCATTGCTCCTGGAGAGAAAGTTTCATCATAGTCCAAACCTGGTCTTTAACGAAATCCTTTCGCTACTAGCCTTGCTTTAAAGGTCTCTACCTGTCCATCTATACCAATCTTTCTTTTAAAGATCCATTTGCACCCAACGGGTTTTAGCCCAGGAGGCGCAACGTCCAAAGTCCATACTTTGTTGGTATACATGGACTCCATTTTGGATCTCATGGTTTCCAGCCACTTCACCGAGTCACCACTCGTGATAGCTTGCTGAAAACCAGTACGGTCATCATCATCCATGATGCAATCTTCTCTATCACCATCAATGAGAAACCCATAGTATCTCTCAGGTGGGCGAGAAGTTCTACGAGATCTCCGGAGCGGCTGAGGTTCTTGAAGTTCTACTGCAACATCAGTTTCAACCAATTCGTCCTAAGTAATTTGTGTCTCTAGAACCTCTTCTAGTTCTACCGCATTGCCATCAGTACTGTCTGTAAAGATTTCATTTTCCAAAAATGTGGCATGCTGAGCAACAGACACCTTTTGTTCTTCCTTGTGGTAGAATAGATATCCATAAGAATGTTTTAGATACACCACAAATTTACACATGACCGATCGTGTCTCGAGTTTGTCTGGATTCTGCTTTTTAACAAAAGCCGGACAACCCCAAATCCTAACTCTTTTAAGAGATGGTCTCTTCCCACTCCATATCTCATATAGAGTGATAGACACGGTCTTGGTTGGAACCCTGTTCAACAGATACATTGCCGTCTCTAATGTATGCCCCCAAAAGGAAAGCGGTAACTCAGCATCACACATCATGGATCGTACCATATCTAATAGGGTACGATTCCTCCGTTCTGACACACCATTGTGCTGTGGTGTGTAAGGAGGAGTGAGCTGAGAGAGAATCCCATTCTCTTTTAAGAAGTCTAAAAACTCTGTACTTAAATATTCTCCACCTCGATCTGATCGAAGTTTCTTGATGCTCATGCCTGTTTGTTTTTCAACTTCAAGTTTGTACTCCTTGATTTTTTTGAAAGCTTCGGATTTGTGCTTTATCAAAAACACGTGTCCGAATCTTGAGAAATCATTAATAAAAGTAATGAAGTATGAAAAACCACCTTGAGCATGTGTAGACATTGGTCTGCATACATCACTATGTATGAGGCTTAAGAGTTCCATAGCTCTTTCTCCGTGTCCAGTAAACGGAGTTTTGGTGATTTTACCTTTGATACAAGACTGGCAAGTCGCATAAGATTTATATTCAAAATGATTTAAATATCCATATTTATGTAATTTGTTTAGTCTTGTTTCATTAATATGACCAAGTCTACAATGCCAAAGAAAAGCTTCATTTATATCTGAAAATTTTCTTTTATTAGTATGTTGTATATTGAAAACTGTGTATTGGTTCAGGACGTAAATACCGTTATTTAATGTACCATACCCAATCAACTTTTGATTCAAGTTAATGTTCACAACATTATTTTGCAATACAAAATGATATCCTTCATTGTCCAACAAAGAAACGGATATTATATTACATAGCATACTTGGTACAAAATAACATGGGTTCAAAACCAAAATACAACCCGAAGGCAACCCAAGATGATACTCTCCTACGGATACAGCATGTACATTGGAACCATTTCCAACCCGCAGAGTATGGTCACCTGTCTTCAAAACTCTACTATTTCTCAATCCCTACATACAATTGCAGATGTGAGAACCAGAACCGGTATTTAATACCCAAGATGCAGAGTTTAAAGAAAAACAGTTTTCAGTTACAAACACACCTGAAATGGAAGCATCAGCATGCTTCTTCTTCTTGAGATCGGCAAGATACACTACACAGTTGCGTTTCCAATGTCCCAACTTGTGGCAGTAAAAACATTCTCCTTTCCCGCTTCCCGCAGCCCCGGATTTGTCTTTCCCCTTTGCCTTTTTAACTCCACTTTTCTGTTTGATGGACTTCTTCTTTTTCTTTCCCTTGGCCTTGGCTTTTGGGAATGAAGAGGAAGATGGCCCAGCAAGTAGAGCGGGAGTCCTCGTTGTTTTCAACATGCTCTCTTCACTTCTCAACATATTGAGAAGTTCAGGCAATAATTTCTCCAAATCGTTCATATTGAAATTTACTATGAAGGGAGCAAAGGCAGGGGGGAGAGACTGTAGAACAATATCCGTATACTGCTTATTATCCATGGTCCATCCCAGTTCCTCAAGTTCTTCTATAAGACCAATCATCTTCAAAACATGGTCTTCTACTGATGTACCAGGGGCCATTCGCATCTGAAACAGCTTTCGAGATGCCTCGTATCTCAAAGTACGAGATTGCTCTTTATACAAGTCCTTTGTGTGAAGAAAGATAGATTGTACATCCATATTCTCGTATTGCTTCTGATGGATATTGTCCATAGAAGCAAGCGCGAGGAACTTGGCCGTGTTACAATCAGTATCCCAAGTTTTTTGGATCTCCCTATCTGAGACAGATGATTCAGGTCCTGGGACGGGTGAGGCTTTGGTTGTGAGGACATATGAGACTTTATCATATGCAAGTGCAATGTTCAAGTTCCTCAACCATTCTTTATAGTTCGGTCCGGTCAGTTTATTTTTCTCTAGTAAAAGCTTAAGTCCTGTCATTGGTATCTGCCTTTGGGAGAGAGAAAAGAATACACTCAGCAAAATGCTCTTGCAAAGAATTAGATTGGTTATTATCTTAACTAATCGATGTCTCCCACTGCTTTAATCAAATTTTCTTTCAAAACCTGAAAAGAAAACTAGCCAGGATTAATTACATTCTATAGTTTCGCTAACCGGTCAGCCAGGCCAGTGTCGGTACTTGAGGGAGGTTCTCCGTGCTTTAGCACGGACCTAATTAAAGTAAACCCCATTTTCCTAGAGGTCAAAACCCCGTTAACACCCTTCTAGACACCTACTGGATCAGATAATTGTAAGGTGCAAAATTCTCCTGGAAGTAACACTTACTCACAGTGGGATCGGGATCCAACTATCATATAGATGGTATGCAATCTCATTGCAAATTTCAACTCTTGAAACTCCCGATATGGTTTTTACCCCTAGTTACTTATGACCTTGGCTACGGTCAAAATATCATAAGTACTAGTCAAGTTCTACCCGTCATTTCGAGATCGACTAGACCCACCCATGTGACCCTTGACTATGATCAACATAATCACATGAATGTCCTAACTGATCGCATCATATGCTTTGTAGGAAGACATCACTTAGCTACCGTACACTACGCCTTGACTATGATCAAAATACGCAGCACGAATACTAAGTACTCTGCTTCCTAAAATGACGGAGGGTTGCGGATGGTTTTTATGAAAACATTTAACGCTTTGAACTTGATCTCGTTGTAGAATCAAAACAGTTTTTAGAAAAGGAGTGGCTTAAGCTCCGCATCTTTTGAAACTTGCATTTTTCATAAAAAAGCCGAGTAGGTTTCAAATCTAATTCCACAACATCTTTTAGATTTCTTTTTCTTTACATTAATCTCATTAATGTAATCCCATCATTTAAGTTCCTAAGCCATCACAGAAAAGAAACGAAAATAAAATGTACACTTATGCCATCTGCATTCGCCACAGTGTCCCATTATGCACCGTTAGGTTACTTAACTAACGGCATAGCGGGCCGGGACTAGTGCGGGTGTAAAACATAAGCAACGTTTATTATATATCATATATATAATAATAATCCATTCGTCTCAGATACTAAGTAATCACATTACAGAATATCCACAGCAGAAGCACATATGAAAATAAAAGGATATCTAGGATGTCCGTATTTTGTATTTAGCCAACAATAGAAAATACGGATTCCACGGTCGCAATGAATACCCAAGCCCACACCCCTAGACCCCTACGAGAGCGGCAAGTGATCCTGCCAATTCTAGAGTTTAGGAGACCCGGTCTCGACTCCTCGAGATGGCCTCCCACTGAACCCTAGAAGCCGGTCACTTGTGCTCCCCTCCTTGGGTCTATCCTAATGCGGAAAAGTAAATAATATACAATGATGGAAACATCTTCCTCATCCCGGAAGTGCCCCAAATAAAAGAATATTACATACAATTGATTTATACATGAATGAAAATAAAACTCCCATCTCACATAAAAAAAACCCCGGCTATTCAATCGCGACAATCCTGCACATCATATCTCAGCAACACATAATATCTTATATCATCAACGTAAGCAAGTATGTGTATCCCGATTGTCGTTGATATATAGCAACGAAGCTGGCGATACCCCACATACTACGCTTACGGTCACAGAAAAGAAAGTATAAAACTACAACATTTGGAATCCACAATCACTTTAGACATCGCAAATCCGAAATATCACATACTTCGCATTTTATGCCTAACTATATGAATTCCACATATTGTATCACATTTCAGATAAATAGACAATGCTAAACTTTTCGATCGAATAAACAAACACCCAAAATTTCCCAAATAGCACAACACTTGAGCCGAGTTCAAAAATTCTAAAATACGTCACAGTAGCAATGGTCTAGCCGTAGAAGGGTCAAGCCAACGCCTCACATGTAGCACGCAGTACTGCCCCAAACCCTAAAGTTTAGAGGCGGTTCAGACGGTCACATAATCGAGTTATGGTTTGTGTTCTTCTAGAGGGTCCATCGCGTTACCTGCACGTTTTTCCGAAAGATTTAAACCCAAGAAAAATTCAACACTTGAAAGTTTTTCATGCCGGGAAAAATGAGTTAATGATATCCGTTCGAACATTTTAACAGTTTCTAAATATTCAGAAAACAGAACGAAATTAAAATTTTCGATCGAATCAACGAATACAAAATAATCCCCAAAACACTTAACACTTGAGTCAGATTAAAAATACCCAAATATATCTACAAGCTTCTGTGGACATTACTGTGCAAAAATGATAAAATATTGCTTCAGTACGGCCGCGGATCCGCGGCCCAAGCAAGTTCTGTCCGCGGTTCCGCGGCGGTTTGTACGGAATATGGTATCGTTTTTTACAGAAATGCTTAGATTTCCCTGCTAAATTTTTAAGTATTTTTAATTCAGAAAAAATCACTTTTTTAAAATTTGTTCAGAGAGGGGTCTAAATTTGTATTTCGTGGTTCGATCGGAGTTTTAACTTCGCCTAAACCTCGCCTAAAGCTCTAGCTTAGCTCTGATACCATTGTTGGGTTTACCTAGCACCTCATCAAGGGTTTAGAAGCATCACATATGCCAAAATCAAAATTTTAAGGTGCTAAGTGAACTTGCAAAGAATCATAACTAGAAATTTAGGGTTTCATTTCAACTAAGCATCACATGCAAATGAAAAACTATCACTAAGGGTAGAGATTACAACCTTTGTAGACCTCCATTGGTGACTCCTTGACACTATGAGAGTTTGGAATGGATCCATAGAAGCCTTCCTAGTCCACGAAGATCCACCCGAAGTCCCTTTGCCCAAAACTCCTTGCTTTACTTGATTTGTGAATGAAGTAGAGCAAATACCCTACACAAATGAGCTAGATGTGTGTAGTATGATGATGTGGTTTATATTCTATAATCAAAACCCTTTCTTTTTATCAACTTCACTTAAAGAAATTTTTCAAGAAAGGAAGACGAAGATGGTGGCTAAGCTTGAGCTCAAAAGAAAAATGATATGATAGATTAATTGAAATGAGAAAGAATAATCTATATTAATCCTTCTTACTTCAACCATGGTTAGTAACCATCTAGATCTTTATCATTGAGTGAAAAAGGCAAAAGGATATTTAACTCAAGGTTAAAAAGTAGTTGAAGTATGGTCAAAGATGATAAACATTAACCATGTGTGAATTATCATTTCCTTTATTCAAAATGATAAATAAATAGATAATTAATACAATATAAGTCTTGCATTGCCACCAAATATGTATCAACAACCATGATACAATGTATGTATGTATGTGTCCATGCACATCATCATGTGCATACATACATGCATACAAAAATAGAAAAAGGGTTTAGTTAAAGAATTAATCTAAAAGTCATTTGTTAAATCAACACTTGATTTTGCAAACCGGTCATATCACATACGACCCGACCAATAGAAAATGCCCGATTAATATACGGTATCACATATCCGCATTTAATCGGGTCCCCACGCATATCTCATATGCACACCACATCTTTTCGCCTGAGCCAGGAAACTTCATTGTGGGACTCTAAGACTCGTCAATACGCCGGCAGTAGGTGATGATCATATCAAATACCTACAAGCCGCAAGCGGTCAGCTAAACGTAACGGCCAACCGGGTATTTAGCGATCAGAAGAAAACCAGCGAAGCTGTCAAAACTCCCGTCGAGCCAACTGGCAACACTTACCGTACAGTCCGGTCTCCTCGTCAGATATGTTGCATATCGAGTCTAGGGATGGAATCGTCGACCCCAATAACTCAATAAGTCATGTCGGTGTATGGCTCATAACTGATCGAGAAACTACTGATAACGCTTATCAGTAAATCTCAGTAGCCCTGGCCAGGGACTTCCTGTTATAGCCAATCGAGCATAGCACAACATCAACTCCCAATACCGAGAGAGACTAGACCCCTCCTATCGCTCATCGCCTCTATATGCCTCGGGATTGTACCCAAAGTCCACCTGTTTGCACAACTCAGTAGAGCCGTGGTAGGGTGGATATCAAAGTACAGTGGGAGGACACACAAGACTCTATGACGATCTTGGGTCTACAGACTAACCTGTGCCACCCTGAGAACTGCTATCCGACGATAGATATAATACCACAAAGGAGTTCTCTGTGAGTCCGTTCAGTGTACCCAGTCTCCACTGAGCACCCGTATACAATCTTTGGTGTCACCTCACCAGATGGATATGGGATCATCCATCTCCCATCATATAGGACAAGAATAGTATACGCTAGTCTACTCTGGAATATCGATGCCCCGTCTCGATACACCCACGACTAGGAACAGTTCAAGGATATGCTTATAAACTACACATGCCCCACTAGTATGATCTGCATCATAGTCACAGTAGTCAAGCAAATATTCTAAGGGCTTTATCAACATGTGCAAATGAATAAAAGCATGATCAAATCAACATGTCAAGATAAAGTAAACCAGATAGCATACTATCATTTTGAGCGAGAAAGTCATCTAAATCCATATATACATATCCAAGCATCCACTATACATATAATGGCCTCTAGGGCATACATATATCTAACATATCTCTTGATAAATATCTAGAAATATCTTCTGAGCTTCATTTAATCCTAAGGGTGAATCACCTCATGAGTCATTAAGCATTTAATGAAAACTTACAACTCATCTCTCCACCTCATTTGTGTTTAATCTAAAAGAAATAAATACAAATGAGTCATCTTCTTCTAGAAGCTTCCCGACAATTTATGAGACTGCCCCTCCTATCTGTATTTCTGAAAAACACGGATAATTTTTGACTGAATAAATCCATCTGTATAATACTAGAATCTGGCTTAAACCAAAGCCTGCTAGTATTATCTGCCCGATCATAATATGTGCACAAGTGTACGTAAGTGATAGCGGCCCAGCCGTAAAACCATACGGCCTCTACACCTTTTGCCCGGTGCAGGGAAACTCTCAGTGTGGGACTCTAAAGACTCGATACTACGCTGGCAGTGGGTTTAACCACAGGCCGTAAGCGGTACTAGCTGTACGTAACGGTCCCCAGGTAGATGTCGATAAGAAGGACGATGAGGAAACCCATCCGAACTCCAACTGAGCCTGATGTGACAACCTCCGTACAGTCCGGTCTGTTCGTCTAGGACTATCGCATATCGGGCCTAGGGGGGCGGTAAACGTCAGACCCCTAATAGTGGTATAAGTCATGTCGGAGTGAAGCCCATTACACCTTGAGAAACTACTGGAAGCCTACCAGCAAATCTCGTTTGCCCTGGTTAGGGACTTTGCGTAATGGCTCTCCATACACAGCGTGATATCAACCCCCAATACCGGGAGAGACGAATCCTGTCTAACCGCCACTGCCTCCAAGTGCTTCGGAACTGCACCCAACTACTACCTGTTTGCACGACTCCTTTGAGTCGTGGTAGGGTAGTAATCTAAGAACAGTGGGAACACACCCGAGGCGAAATAGCAGTATTAAGTCGACGGACTAAGCTGTACTCATGTCACCTGAGAAATGCTATCTGAGATGGGTATAAAACCAACCTATAGTTCTCGGCGAGTCCTGTTCGGTGTACCCGTAACCTAACGAGCACCTGCATACTATCTCCAGTACGACATACTGATGGCTGTGGGACAGATCATCTCCGTAACTGGGATGAGAAGCGTACACACTAGTCTACTCCGGAGTATCGATACCTTGTCTTGATAATCCTACGACCAGGGACCTGTATAGGATGTTAGTTATAGACTACCCAGCCCCCACTAGTGTAACTGCTATCACAACGCTGGTAATCAAGCAAAGATCCTAAGGGCTCTACTAATATGTATAAGCGATACGTTAAAAGAAACATATGCACATATTAAAGTAGACACAAACCAAGTAGCATACTACCATTTTTAGCAAGACTGTCAATACAACTGTGAATATCCCAAGCTTCCATTAAGTAATATACAAACTAGTATGATACAGTAATGGCCTCTAGGGCATAAACACTAACAATCTCCCACTTGCACTAGGGCCATGTACTGGCATATCGCAGATCTATCATCTCGAATAGCCTCTCGAACTGCATCTGAGGAATGGCCTTTGTGAATGGATCTGCAGTGTTATTCTCCGTATCTACTCTCTTTACCTCGATCTCCCGGCGATCAACGATCTCCCTGAACAGGTGATACCGCCTTAAGATGTCTCTGGACTTCTGATGGAACCTGGGTTCCTACGCTAAAGCTATAGAGCCGTTGTTGTCGCAATACAGAGGTATTGGATCAACACTGGTAGGAACCACCTGAAGTTCTGTGAAGAACTTCTTCATCCAGACAGCTTCTTTTGTGGAATCGCAAGCAGCTATGTACTCCGCTTCTATCGTTGAGTCAGCAACGATGTCCTGCTTGGAACTCTTCCAACAGACCGCCCCTCCATTGAGGATAAAGACATAACCCGACATGGACTTGGAGTCATCCTTGTCACTCTGGAAGCTGGAGTCGGCAAAGGCCTCGATCTGGAGGTCTTTTCTGCCATACACCAAGAACATCTCCTTAGTCCTCCTCAGGTACTTGAGAATGTTCTTTACTGCTATCCAGTGCTTCTCCCCTGGGTTTGCCTGATACCGGCTTACAACGCTCAATGCGTATGCAACATATGGTCTTGTACATAATATCACATACATTATAGAGCCTACCGCAGAAGCGTAGGGTATAATCTACATGCGAGCCCTTTCCAAATCAGTCTTGGGAGACATCTCTTTGGAGAGGTTGATTCCGTGACAAGCCGGTAGGTTACCGCGCTTAGAATCATCCATACTGAATCTTTTCAATATGGTGTCTATGTATCTGGACTGCGAAAGTCCCAACATCCTCTTTGATCTATCACGATAGATCTGGATCCCCAGAATGTAGGTGGCATCACCCAGGTCCTTCATGGAGAACTTCTGTGACAAGAATCCTTTGACTGATTGTAGCAAAGGAATATCATTTCCTATTAGGAGAATGTCATCCACGTACAAGATGAGGAATACAACAGCTCTCCCTACAATCTTACTGTATATGCATGGTTCATCTGGATTCTTGATAAAGTCGAATTCTTTGACAGTATCATCAAAACAGATGTTCGAACTCCGCGATGCCTGCATTAGTCTATAAATGGACTTAAGCAATTTGCACACTTTACCGCTGCTCCCACTCTGAATGAATCCCTCTGGCTGATCCATATAGACGCATTCTTCCAAATTACCATTTAGAAAGGCCGTCTTTATATCCATCTGCCAGATCTCATAATTGTAGAAGGCAGCAAAGGCAAGAAGGACCCGAATGGATTTGAGCATAGCCACTGGAGAAAAGGTTTCATCATAGCCCAAACTAGGTCTTTGACAAAAACCCATTGCAATAAGTCTAGCCTTATAGGTTTCAACCTGTCCATCCACACCAATCTTCTTTCTGAAGATCCATTTTCATCCTACGGGTTTTACCCTATCTGGAGCAATATCCAAAGTCCATACTTTGTTAGTGTACATGGACTCCATTTCGGTCCGCATTGCATCCAGCCATTTTACCGAGTCGCCGCTCTGAATGGCTTGCTGGAAGCTAGTAGGTCATCATTATCAATGATGCAATCTTCTCGATCCCCGTCTATAAGAAAAATGTAGTATCTCTCGGGCGGATGAGACTGCCTACTACTTCTGCAGAAAGGCACTGGTATGTCCCTTTCTTCTAAAACTACTGGTTCTACCATACTTTCAGTAACAGCTTGTGGTTCTGGAATTTCTTCCAGTTCTATTGTGCTTCTGTTAGTTATATGTATGCCCTAGAGGCCATTACTATACATAGGATGTATATTGTAGTGGATGCTTGGACATATATATAGGGATGACTTTCTTGCTCGACATGATAGTATGCTATCTGGTTGCTCTTTACCTTAACGTGTACACTGATTGTCTCTCTGTTACATGTTGGTAAGGCTCTTAGGATGAGTACTTGACTACCTGGACTATGATGCGGATCATACTAGTGGGGACATGGTATTCCATAAGTACATCCTTCAAGGTCCCTAGTCGTGGGTGTATCGAGACGGGGCATCGATATACCAGAGTAAACTAGCGTATACCTTCTCGACCCATACAAATGGGCGATGCATGATCCCATATCCATTGGTGTTTGACATCAGAGATGATATATGGGTGCTCAGTGGAGACTGGGTACACTGGACGGACTTGCCGAGAACTCCCAGATGGTATTATACCTTACGTCAGATGGCAGTTCTCTGGTGACACTGGTACAGGTTAGTCTGTAGACCCGAGATCGTCATAAAGTCTTGTGTGATTCCTACTGTGCTTTGATTTACACCTTACCACGTCCATGAGGGCGTGCAAAACGGTGGTTTTTGGGTACAGTCCTGAATCACATGGAGGCAATGAGCGATAGGAGGGGATTCGTCTCTCCCGGTATAGGGAGTTGATGTTGCGCTGTGTTCGATTGGCTATAACCGGAAATCCCTGGCCAGGGTTGCTGAGATTTACTGGTAAGTGTTACCTGTAGTTTCTCGAACTGTTATAGACCTCATATCGACACGACTTATCGATCTATTGGGGTCTGACGTTTACCACCCCTAGGCGAGATATGCGACATATCAGACGACAAGACCGGACTGTACGGTAAGTGTTACTGGTGGATTCACAGGAGTATGAGCGGGCTTGCTCATCGATCTTCTGATCGCTCAATACCCGGGTGGCTGTTACGTTTAGCAGACCGCTTACGGCTTGTGGGTGTTTGATATGATCATCATCTGCTGCCGGCGTATTGACGAGTCTTTAGAGTCCTACACAGAGGTTCCTGGCTCAAGCGAAACGAAATAGGAGGGCATATGAGATATGTGCGGGACCGAGAATAATGCGTGTATGTGATACCGTATTCTATTCTCGCGATGAATGTATCGATTGGTTGTATGCGATATAACCTAGTTATCGAATCGAGGATTGATTCGATAAGTCGATACATTGGATATTAGTCGGTCATATGCGATATGACCGGATCCTTAAATCAAGTGTTGATTTAAGGATTTAATGTATAATTATATATTTGATATATTACTTTACATTAACTAATATTGGTTCACTTAAGATGTTTTTCTCACTTGTTTGTGCACATTGTATATGTGATATATTTTTGTGCACAAGTTTGTATCATGTTTGATGATACATGCAAACTTGGGTGTGTATGATTAAACCATGGTTATGTTAATGGTTAGGGTTTTGATTTACTTATTTATTTATTCTCTTAATTCATTTTTGGCAAAAGAGAGAAATGGTGGCTTCCTTTGTTTTAAAGTTGATGCTTCATGAAGCTTTGAAAAAGTCTACCATTTTTGTTTCATGCCTAACCTAACCATTCACCTAACCCTAGTTTATTCTCTACACTTAACCATGGTTGCAATATGATAAGAGTCACTTGATTTTCTTTTTAAGTTAATTCATTTTTTCATTTCTTTCTTCTTCTTCTTCTTCTTGATGAAGAAAGAAAAGCTTTCTACAAAAATGTCAAGTGATGAAATCAAGTGAGAAATCCAAATCCAAAGTGAACCCACTTCCTGTTTCTTCATCCTCTACCACTTGCCAAGTAGTATAGGGTGTTTTCTTCACAAGTTTCATGACTTGGTGAAGTTGGAGCTTGATCTTGAGTTGCCTCGACGTAGATCATCTTCGGCATCGAAGTCGACGACCTAGCCCGATCATTTCTTCGATGATACCACCGCGAGAGTCCGGGATCCGATGGGTACAGTGGAGGGACGTCATCACGGAGCTAAGGAAGTGGAGGAACGGAGCTACAAAGGTTGTAGTCACTTCCCTTTTAGCAGTAAAGTTGTTTACTACTTGTAGTTTCGCCTAATATCTAGTTAACGATCCGTATTAGGGTTTCTTGGCACCGGAAAATTTTGAATTTGGCATGGTTGAGCCTTGTGAGACCTCATAAGTGTGCCTAGGAACCCTACAGTGGTATCTGAGCCTAGCTAGAGCCTTAGGCGATGTGTAGACGGAGTTAGAAGTCCGATCGAACCGAAACCCTAATGCAAAATCCACTCTCTGTACATTTTTGAAAATTGATGATTTTTGTGAATTAAAAATATGCAGAAAAATCAGCAGGCGTTTTTAGGAGTTACTGTAGCGTTTTGAAAATCGTTTCGGTGAAATTTCGGAAATATCGGTAAAATGAGGGGGTTTTCTGTAAAAAGTCAAAATACAAATATCTTATTATAAAAATTAAATATACATATTCTAGCTATGTAATTGCTATTATTTGGTGTTTATTGAGCCGCTGGTGAAATTTCAAATTTTCTGAAAAAAATATTATTTTATTATTATTTTAAGCCGTCACTAATACATTTAATTAGGAAAAATTACAAATTGGAATGAGTTGAAACAAATTTTGTGCATCATAAAACATTAAATAAAAATTTATCATGTGGTTTTTGGAACGAAATCATTTGCCAAAACGGTTTAGAAATTATTGAAGAAAAAAGGCTTTTTTTTAGCGTAAATGGATGTTTGGGGTATTGTATTTATCATTTTTCATCACCCCACACCCGTACCCACACACACACACCCCCACTTACTCCTCCCCATGGCTGAATTCAGCAGCCACCCTAATTTTTCCCCACTTGATTTTCAAATGAAAGGAAATGAAAGAAAAGAATAGAAAATGGATAAGTAGTTAGACTTTTGACTTGCTTTGACCTTGACTTTGCCCCACTTTCTCTACCTCCCTCTCTCTCCTCTCCCACTCACAATTCCAGCCGAAATTTCCCTCCCCTATTGCAGCAACAGTCCCCCCCCCCCAATTTCCCTTCTCTTTTCTCTTCAAACTTCATGAAAAATTGCTTCTAAATCTATCAAAAAAATCCCAAAACCCAAATCCGACTCCTACCTATTTTAGCTTAGCCCGTATAGCATGGATCCTTGTGAAAAGAGAGCATTTTGGGAGGCCATGGATGCTTGTGTACCTTCATATATTTTTGGGTATAATTCTAAAACTTTTTGCTTAAATTGTTACTTGTTTCTTAAAGCTAATTTAAATTAAGTGTTAACTTGGATATGTGAGTTTAATTGCAAGTTTTGGATTTCAAGTTAGGGTTTGTTGTGGAAATGAGTTGTGTTTGATTGTGCATGATTTAGTGAAGTGGTTTAACATAATTAGTTTTGTAGAAAACTAATCTAGTTGTTAATTACAAGTTGTTACTTGAAAAATTGTGTTAATTTGCTAATTGCTTACTAGGTTTTTGAAATTTGTTAAATTCTTGGGATTAAAAATGTGATTAGGGTTTTCTTGGCTTCATTAACTTTATTAAGTGTGGTTTAATGCTTTAGATCATGCAAATCTAAGCTAGATTGTAGTTTGTGCATTTTTGCTTTGAAATTGTTAAAAAAGGGTATTTTTGTAAACTAGAATATTAGGATTTTTGGAATTTAATGAGATTAAATTCCGGAAATTGTTTATACGACTTATTTAAGATATTTAATAAGTATATTGGCCGCTACTTTCATTTAAACATCATGTTTTGTACAAAAACGGCGAATTGTGCTTGCTAGATTTTCGGAAAAATGACTTTTTAAGTGAAAATGGGGTTTTTGTGAGTTTTAACCTAGTTTATATTAAAATTAGTGTTCGTGAATGTGCAAATGAGTGTGATTGGATTTTTCTCGATGGTTTGACGTTTGTACATCGACATCGAGGGTTGGTTTTACTATTCTTGCATGCGTAGGCGATAGGTTTGGACCTATGCGTGATACGCGTGCCGATTTGATTTTCGTATGCCGTTTCGATCTCGAATTTAGTTTTAATGCGATATGGTGCATTATGATATGTAGGTACCCCCACGTGGACTTCGAGACGACAAGCAAGCGCGTGGCGACGTCGGCACCGGCGAGCGAGGACCAGGTGAGTAGATTTATATCTACGGGGAGAAGTCGGGTGGATGGCGTATAGCACCCCCGCAGTTCGTGGTGATGTATACGAATACGTATACACACATATATATATATTTTGACTATAATTTGTTTGATATTATCGATGATATAGATATTTGGTGTTCTTGGATGATTTAGTGTCGCGAAACCCTAGAGTAGTGGTCGCACCACACATGCACACACACACCCATACTTGCATACTTTCTTCTTTCATTTGCGCTTATACGGGATTATATAATTATGTGTTCACATGGGTATGGGACTATGTGTTCACATACGGATTGAGGATGATAGTACTTGGGATTTATGATGAGTCGATGAGATTTGATTTGAGGCCGTGAGATCGGTAATATAGCAGGGTTCGTATCTTAGATACGACATGACGTTGTAGCGGGTCCTTAACGTAGTGTTTCACACACGTCCATGCATACGTAGGCGGTATCAGTATGGTACTAGACGTAGATCAGTACCCCGATCATGATATTTGATAAAGAGGATACCAGGTGAATAGTATGATGAATGTGATATTGACCCGTACCCAGATTGGGATGCCGTACGACGGATTTACATACGAGCTATATTGATGATTGATCCGCACTCTTGACTTGGGATGCCTGATTATAGATATGGTATCGGATATGATATTATTGAGGCGAGATCACCGACTATACATATACAGGTATGTATATGTATCGACTCAGATTATAGGCGGTTTCCTTACCTGTAGTTCAGCTTGTAGTTCAGCCGTATAGTTTAGTGTAGTTGTTAGATTAGATTAGACTTCTTACCTATTTCAAAAACTAACGAATCGTGGGCATTTTTAAAGACAGCTCAAGGGAATCTACGGATATTTCAAAAACGACGTATCTTTTCATAAAAAACACCGTAGCCCCTATTTTCAAAACCCCATGATTCGTGTTATTTCAAAAGGCACCATTTGTAGGACTTATATTAGATTATTGCAGATTAGTTATCGTTGTGTCTAGTATTCAGCTCCCACACATTATTGCTGTTCGCTCTGCCTCGCATATTTATTTTGCTGCATATTCCATTATTGATATCATGCTGTTAGGACACCAGCACCATTACCGATGATGCGTATGTACCACGTACACCTACTTGCCGGCTCACACACATCTTCATCGGTAATTGCCATGTCACGTACACTTTAGAGAATATAATTGCTTGACTTAGATTGTTAGCTAGTAGTTTTGACATGATATTAGTGTACTTCCCTTATATGCCATATTAGACATTGTAGTTATTACCTACCACTTCATGCATACTGTTATTCAGTTGTTCATGCCTAGTTCATTATCATTGACATATGCACTTGTGATGATTTCTTGAGATTTATGATATTTCTGGATTTCGGGGAAAGCTGCAAAATTTACAACTTATGATCTTTTAAAATATAAAATGTTGCGGTTTTCTAGTGATGTAAAGTGTCGTCCACCATGAGTTTGCTGTGGTTTTGGAGATCCGTGTCGAGGAGTGGAGGAACCGTCACGGGTACATGGTGGGCCCGGTATGGTACCCCGGGGCAAGAGGAATGTGGTGTTGACGTTGAGCCTGGCTGGGGAGCACTACCTACCGGTGATATTACCCGACGCGTCGGATATCCGGAGGATACCGTCGTGGTCTTGAGATGGATGGTAGGGGCCGGTCCGGACTGACGGCGCCCTAGATATTGAGATTGAGACATTGATATTTCGAGACAGTGAGATTTATGTTTTGTGTCGATGCTAGACACTGTTGATACTGATTTTAATTATGATACCTCAGTTTAAAATATGAAGGAAATCTCACTAATTTATGAAAACAGTTTCTTCATTTACATGTATTCTGTTTTCATGCATTCATACCTCATTCATATGATATATTGCTACCTGAGGCACTGACACGGGCACATGAGTTTACACTCGGGTTAGATATTTACCCTAGCCATTGTTATAGGCTGCATGTTATATATATTTGAGGATATATTATGATCATTGACCTAGGATTGCGTTATTTATGCGATTTCTGTGCGTAGATGTTTTTCTATTCACGAGTTGGCAACTCACTCCCGTTGTGCCCCAGTTTCTTGCAGGTTGCCGTACAGGTTCCTTACGGCTTTGCGGGCATAGTTTCATTCGGGTGATTTGCTAGTAGGTGGGTTTACTTGTATCATACCCCTATTATTTATCTTGTATATCATCATTCTGTTTTATCAAGAATTCCATCAACCAAACATGTATTTATTGAGATAGAGACCAGTGTTGGTTATTCTTTCGACCTTAGAGTCGCTCGTTATTTTTCTGGTGGTTTTGAGTTTCCTTTTGAGTTTTGATCCTCGCCGTTGGCGTTGTATATTATATTGTTTGTGTGGTTGTGACCGTCGATTGACGAAGAGCTAGCTCCCGCTTGGGGATGCCCTTTTCTTGATTTCGTATACTATTCATGTTGTATCCCGTTTGGGGGCTAGTATTTACAAAGGAGACTCTGCCGAAATTTTCAGTAAATTTTTGATGTTTTAAAAACCGCATAATTCGGCTTATGCTATTGAAATTACTTGCTTTAAGTTGTTTTTCCTGCACTCTACTATTTTCTTGGTTTGGATTTCTGGGTTTTCGGTTTACTTAGATTACGTACGCCTCGAGACGTTCGTAGTTTAAGTGCCGGTCATGTTCCGTACTTTCGGGTCGTGACAAAGTTGGTATCAGAGCGTTAGGTTTTAACCTTCGGAGCGTAGGATGACCCTTGGTTGATGGAATAGGTGACTAAAGTAGAGTGACGTACCGTGGGTATGTTCCGCGGCATATTTACGATACGCTACTCCACTTAAGAAGCCTTAGGATGTACATTTCTTTGTTCCGTATTATGTTCTTTCCGATCTAGCCTCATCGGTACCAGTTTGGTTTTGCTGCTACGGTTACGGCAGGGAGAGCTACGGCTAGAGTTGCGGTCAGCACAAGCTCGTCACGAACGAGGACTGACCAGGGCGAAATTCCGGCGACACGATTGCAGAGATGTGTCTTCTTACTGTGTTTCCGCGCCACGAGCGTTTGGCGGATCACCCTTATGAGGTTACTCGGAGGTGCTGATCGACACTAGAGAATTGAGCCAATGATAGAGGCCAGCCAGATTTTGATGACCGTTGGTGTGTTGCTTACTCCTGACGATTGAGGCACTGTTTAGCATGCAGACGAGCAAGGCAGTGGTTGCTGCGAGCGACGAGATATCGCCCCATATGTTGGAGCTATTGCGGGGCGAGTTGTACGAATAGATGATACAAGGTCGCTAGTCACCCGATGATGAATGACTAGGACAGGTGGTTCGTTCGCTTAACCCGATGCGAGGTCATCAGATAGATTGATTCCAGCTAGAGACGACTTCACGCGGAGACGTTGGGAGTCGACAGAGACGATCGAATGTCAGAAACCTATTATTCCAAGTTTAAAGTAGTCGGAAAGACATGCAGGCAATTCTATGGTCCCTCTAGAAGAATGAAACCCTAACTCGACTTAATGACCGTGTGAAAGCCTTTGAACCTTCGGGTTTGCGGCAGTTCCACGGCGCCATTAGTGAGGCTTGGGTTTGCCCTTCTACGGCTGGACCACCGATGCTGTGGTATATATATTCGATACTATTAAACTGTACTAAGATGTTGAGCTCTTGGGGGATTATGAGGTTTTGACGAATCGATCGAATGGTTCGACTTCAATCGGATGCTAGGTGGTGAGATGCATTCTTGGGAGACTCCAGATACGAGGATAGTCATTGGAGGTCAGTCCATGCAGCCGCGACGAGACGAGTCCAAAGCAGACGACATTAGAGAAAAGTGGAGTAAGAGGATCACACCAGATCTAGATGAGATGACGTTCCACTCCGCCGACATCAGAGATGCGATGCGCATGCCGAGGCATGGTACTTGGACTTACCTTCCAGAAGGAGTCGCGATGGGTATGCAGCCGTTCCAGAGCAAGATGCAGATATAGGAAAGGACGATGACTTCCGGACAGTTGGCAGAGACGAGACATGGAAGAGACCGTGAACAGGATTCCTTCCAGGACACTGCTGCAATGATACTTGCACCCAGGATCAGATGTGTCACGTACATTCAGAGAGCCAGAGGCCGATGCCAGTGATATGCTGTCTTACGAGTGGTCGCGATGATTGACCAAGAGATGACCAGAGAAGTGCCAGAACGGAATCGTCCCCGTTAGCACACCTGACAGGGCCGATGAGCCGATGGACCGAAAGATTGGTAATTCACAGTGAAGACCTTGACCCAGGAGTGGTCATGGTTACGCACACCAGCAGGACAGAGTTCATGATCATCGACGAGACGTCCCACTAGTGACCACGACAGTTGGCCGAGATTCTTAGAGGATGCACTTGAGCGGTACTATTCCGCCATTATTGATTACGATGTGTTGGGTGATTTATTCGTATGATTCGATTTTGATGATTGAGGATTTATGATCTTTGCACAGTGTTGCACTTGATGTCGTTTTCGTGCTTTAGTTTCACATCTTTGTGATTTTATGGTTTTAACCAGTTGAGTTGGTTTTGTGTGTATGCATGCACACGATTTTATTCCTGCACTCTGTATAGTTTATATATGCTTGCAGTGCAGTGATACGTCTTTTGTGCACTTAGATGCACTGAACTTCGATTTCGATTGTGATACTCGATATTTGTTTTGTGCACCTTGTGCACCTGATTGATTTTGCGTACGTTCGGCGCTTGATATTGGATTTCATGATTTCGTGCGCGATGGATGCACCTGATTTTGCTGTCAGGCACACATGTTGCCTACGACAGATGTTTCGTGCACACCCGATGCACTGAGATGTTGTTTCTGTGCGCATGTATGGCACATTCATGGATTTTGATTTCCGTGCACACCAGACGCACGTAGCATTCATGTGCATATTTTGGGATTGATTTCGTATAGAGCAGTACGTTTTTATGATATTGCTATGTGTTTTCGTACTGAGCAGGACTAGTCAGAGGACAGTACCTGAATATATTTTGCATGCATTGATAGTTATTGAAGGGATTTCCAAAAAGCGAGCTATAGCCTCAGTATTTACCTACGTGTCTGATATGACACGAAATGTTTAAAACAAGGAGACCCTTCTAAATTGTTTCCAAAACGGCGGAACGTACATTTCAAACAAAGGTATATATGTATATAGTTATTTTCTTATGATTGACGTCCGCCACTGTGCAGTGTTATACGCGTTGCACAGCGACTTAAAGAGATTTGGCATGCATTTCCTTCAGATACTTACAGATATAGATTCGATATTTACATGTATAGTTTCGAGTTATGTCATATTGGTTTTGATTTGGATTTGGCATTGATGTCTTCCCCATGACTCCGATGATTGCGAGATGCTTGACGGAGTTCTGATTTGAGTTATATACTCATTTTTCAAGCGCATGCGCTGCGCTACGATTTGTTTTATGTATTTACAATTTCGGAGCCCCGACGACTTGATGGTTTTTCTTAGATGTTTTAGTATTTGGGGGAGTTTGAATTTAAATTCGGGGACCGAATTTCTTTAAGGGGGGAAGATTGTAGCGTTTTGAAAATCGTTTCGGTGAAATTTCGGAAATATCGGTAAAATGAGGGGGTTTTCTGTAAAAAGTCAAAATACAAATATCTTATTATAAAAATTAAATATACATATTCTAGCTATGTAATTGCTATGATTTGGTGTTTATTGAGCCGCTGGTGAAATTTCAAATTTTCTGAAAAAAATATTATTTTATTATTATTTTAAGCCGTCACTAATACATTTAATTAGGAAAAATTACAAATTGGAATGAGTTGAAACAAATTTTGTGCATCATAAAACATTAAATAAAAATTTATCATGTGGTTTTTGGAACGAAATCATTTGCCAAAACGGTTTAGAAATTATTGAAGAAAAAAGGCTTTTTTTTAGCGTAAATGGATGTTTGGGGTATTGTATTTATCATTTTTCATCACCCCACACCCGTACCCACACCCACACACCCCCACTTACTCCTCCCCATGGTTGAATTCAGCAGCCACCCTAATTTTTCCCCACTTGATTTTCAAATGAAAGGAAATGAAAGAAAAGAATAGAAAATGGATAAGTAGTTAGACTTTTGACTTGCTTTGACCTTGACTTTGCCCCACTTTCTCTACCTCCCTCCCTCTCCTCTCCCACTCACAATTCCAGCCGAAATTTCCCTCCCCTACTGCAGCAACAGCGCCCCCCAATTTCCCTTCTCTTTTCTCTTCAAACTTCATGAAAAATTGCTTCTAAATCCATCAAAAAAATCCCAAAACCCAAATCCGACTCCTACCCATTTTAGCTTAGCCCGTATAGCATGGATCTTTGTGAAAAGAGAGTATTTTGGGAGGCCATGGATGCTTGTGGTCCTTCATATATTTTTGGGTATAATTCTAAAACTTTTTGCTTAAATTGTTACTTGTTTCTTAAAGCTAATTTAAATTAAGTGTTAACTTGGATATATGAGTTTAATTGCAAGGTTTTGGATTTCAAGTTAGGGTTTGTTGTGGAAATGAGTTGTGTTTGATTGTGCATGGTTTAGTGAAGTGGTTTAACATAATTAGTTTTGTAGAAAACTAATCTAATTGTTAATTACAAGTTGTTACTTGAAAAATTGTGTTAATTTGCTAATTGCTTACTAGGTTTTTGAAATTTGTTAAATTCTTGGGATTAAAAATGTGATTAGGGTTTTCTTGGCTTCATTAACTTTATTAAGTGTGGTTTAATGCTTTGGATCATGCAAATCTAAGCTAGATTGTAGTTTGTGCATTTTTGCTTTGAAATTGCTAAAAAAGGGTATTTTTGTAAACTAGAATATTAGGATTTTTGGAATTTAATGAGATTAAATTCCGGAAATTGTTTATACGACTTATTTAAGATATTTAATAAGTATATTGGCCGCTACTTTCATTTAAACATCATGTTTTGTACAAAAACGGCGAATTGTGCTTGCTAGATTTTCGGAAAAATGACTTTTTAAGTGAAAATAGGGTTTTTGTGAGTTTTAACCTAGTTTATATTAAAATTAGTGTTCGTTAATGTGCAAATGAGTGTGATTGGATTTTTCTCGATGGTTTGACGTTTGTACATCGACATCGAGGGTTGGTTTTACTATTCTTGCATGCGTAGGCGATAGGTTTGGACCTATGCGTGATACGCGTGCCGATTTGATTTTCGTATGCCGTTTTGATCTCGAATTTAGTTTTAATGCGATATGGTGCGTTATGATATGTAGGTACCCCTACGTGGACTTCGAGACGACAAGCAAGCGCGTGGCGACGTCGGCACCGGCGAGCGAGGACCTGGTGAGTAGATTTATATCTACGGGGAGAAGTCGGGTGGATGGCGTATAGCACCCCCACAGTTCGTGGTGATGTATACGAATACGTATACACACATATATATATATTTTGACTATAATTTGTTTGATATTATCGATGATATAGATATTTGGTGTTCTTGGATGATTTAGTGTCGCGAAACCCTAGAGTAGTGGTCGCACCACACATGCACACACACACCCATACTTGCATACTTTCTTCTTTCATTTGCGCTTATACGGGATTATATAATTATGTGTTCACATGGGTATGGGACTATGTGTTCACATACGGATTGAGGATGATAGTACTTGGGATTTATGATGAGTCGATGAGATTTGATTTGAGGCCGTGAGATCGGTGATATAGCAGGGTTCGTATCTTAGATACGACATGATGTTGTAGCGGGTCCTTGACGTAGTGTTTCACACACGTCCATGCATACGTAGACGGTATCAGTATGGTACTAGACGTAGATCAGTACCCCGATCATGATATTTGATAAAGAGGATACCAGGTGAATAGTATGATGAATGTGATATTGACCCGTACCCAGATTGGGATGCCGTACGACGGATTTACGTACGAGCTATATTGATGATTGATCCGCACTCTTGACTTGGGATGCCTGATTATAGATATGGTATCGGATATGATATTATTGAGGCGAGATCACCGACTATACATATACAGGTATGTATATGTATCGACTCAGATGATAGGCGGTTTCCTTACCTGTAGTTCAGCTTGTAGTTCAGCCGTATAGTTTAGTGTAGTTGTTAGATTAGATTAGACTTCTTACCTATTTCAAAAACTAACGAATCGTGGGCATTTTTAAAGACAGCTCAAGGGAATCTACGGATATTTCAAAAACGACGTATCTTTTCATGAAAAACACCGTAGGCCCTATTTTCAAAACCCCATGATTCGTGTTATTTCAAAAGGCACCATTTGTAGGACTTATATTAGATTATTGCACATTAGTTATCGTTGTGTCTAGTATTCAGCTCCCGCACATTATTGCTGTTCGCTCTGCCTCGCATATTTATTTTGCTGCATATTCCATTATTGATATCATGCTGTTAGGACACCAGCACCATTACCGATGATGCGTATGTACCACGTACACCTACTTGCCGGCTCACACACATCTTCATCGGTAATTGCCATGTCACGTACACTTTAGAGAATATAATTGCTTGACTTAGATTGTTAGCTAGTAGTTTTGACATGATATTAGTGTACTTCCCTTATATGCCATATTAGACATTGTAGTTATTACCTACCACTTCATGCATACTGTTATTCAGTTGTTCATGCCTAGTTCATTATCATTGACATATGCACTTGTGATGATTTCTTGAGATTTATGATATTTCTGGATTTCGGGGAAAGCCGCAAAATTTACAACTTATGATCTTTTAAAATATAAAATGTTGCGGTTTTCTAGTGATGTAAAGTGTCGTCCACCATGAGTTTGCTGTGGTTTTGGAGATCCGTGTCGAGGAGTGGAGGAACCGTCACGGGTACATGGTGGGCCCGGTATGGTACCCCGGGGCAAGAGGAATGTTGTGTTGACGTTGAGCCTGGCTGGGGAGCACTACCTACCGGTGATATTACCCGACGCATCGGATATCCGGAGGATACCGTCGTGGTCTTGAGATGGATGGTAGGGGCCGGTCCGGACTGACGGCGCCCTAGATATTGAGATTGAGACATTGATATTTCGAGACAGTGAGATTTATGTTTTGTGTCGATGCTAGACACAGTTGATACTGATTTTAATTATGATACCTCAGTTT
Organism: Agapanthus africanus; assembly: GCA_030015575.1. Classification (NCBI taxonomy): domain Eukaryota; kingdom Viridiplantae; phylum Streptophyta; class Magnoliopsida; order Asparagales; family Amaryllidaceae; genus Agapanthus; species Agapanthus africanus. The sequence goes on from CM057337.1 coordinate 314,590,074, forward strand.
AAAATATGAAGAAAATCTCACTAATTTATGAAAACAGTTTCTTCATTTACATGTATTCTGTTTTCATGCATTCATACCTCATTCATATGATATATTGCTACCTGAGGCACTGACACGGGCACATGAGTTTACACTCGGGTTAGATATTTACCCTAGCCATTGTTATAGGCTGCATGTTATATATATTTGAGGATATATTATGATCATTGATCTAGGATTGCGTTATTTATGCGATTTCTGTGCGTAGATGTTTTTCTATTCACGAGTTGGCAACTCACCCCCGTTGTGCCCCAGTTTCTTGCAGGTTGCCGTACAGGTTCCTTACGGCTTTGCGGGCATAGATTCATTCGGGTGATTTGCTAGTAGGTGGGTTTACTTGTATCATACCCCTATTATTTATCTTGTATATCATCATTCTGTTGTATCTAGAATTCCATCAACCAAACATGTATTTATTGAGATAGAGACCAGTGTTGGTTATTCTTTCGACCTTAGAGTCGCTCGTTATTTTTCTGGTGGTTTTGAGTTTCCTTTTGAGTTTTGATCCTCGCCGTTGGCGTTGTATATTATATTGTTTGTGTGGTTGTGACCGTCGATTGACGAAGAGCTAGCTCCCGCTTGGGGATGCCCTTTTCTTGATTTCGTATACTATTCATGTTGTATCCCGTTTGGGGGCTAGTATTTACAAAGGAGACTCTGCCGAAATTTTCAGTAAATTTTTGATGTTTTAAAAACTGCATAATTCGGCTTATGCTATTGAAATTACTTGCTTTAAGTTGTTTTTCCTGCACTCTACTATTTTCTTGGTTTGGATTTCTGGGTTTTCGGTTTACTTAGATTACGTACGCCTCGAGACGTTCGTAGTTTAAGTGCCGGTCATGTTCCGTACTTTTGGGTCGTGACAGTTACTATGAAATTCGAGCACCTGATTCAATCAAAGAGCGGCGGAACCGCAGCATTAGCATGGCTAATGCGGCGGTTCCGCGGCCACTTAGTCTCTTCAGTCAGTTCTTTTTGCACAGTAACTTCTATCTTTCATTGCTGAGTTTTCTAGGAATTTTTAATATTTACTCAAGAGTTGAGTTTTCTGGGTTGTATTCGGAGTTTGTAGATTCGATCGGATTATCAAACTTTGTCTATGTGTTTTTCTGGGTAATTTTAGAATATGTTAAAAAGTTCGACCGGATATAAATACCCACTTTTTCCCCTGCTGGGAAATTTCCAATTGTTGGATTTTTCCGTAGTTTAATGAAGTTCTGAGTAGTGCAAGTAACGCGATGGTCCCTCTAGAAGACAACAAAGCTTAACTCGATTATGTGACCGTCTTGAACTGCCCTTTGAACCTTAGGGTTTGGGGCAGTACGGCGTACCACATGTGAGGCGTTGGCTTGACCCTTCTACGGCTGGACCGTTGGTACTGAGGCACGAAATGAATGTTTTTAAACTTATTTCATGTGTTGAGCTGTTTCGGGAAAACTTGGTTGTTCGATTGTTCGATCGGAAAGTTTAACATTTTCTATTTATCCGGAATGTGATACAACATTTGGAATTCACAAGTAGTTATGAGATAACTGAATGAATGTTATAAACATAGCAGTTTAGTCTCACTTGATCGGTTGCCACGGAATTTTGATGTGATCAAAAATCCGTCGCAATCACGTAGCGTACGCGGATACTCGCCGGGTAAACTTAATAGACAGCCTCACTCCATAGCCCCGACCAAGTGACTGTAGGAGAACCCCGTCGCCGAAAGCATCCTTTTGGGTGCTCGCGGCAGCGGTGTTCCGCCTTGGTGCACTTCGTCGACGGTATCAAGGGTGCGGCCTCCTACTAAAGTTTGCGACGAGCATTCGATCAGGATGTCGGGAATCTTGTTGAATTGCCCGACTTGGTATTGAAAAGAGTTTTCGATAATGAGACTAAAATGCAGGGTTTATAATTGTTAGGCATGCGATGTCTAAGTAATTCATTTAATTAGGCATGCGATGTCTAAAGAGGTTGCGGATTCCAACTGTTGTAGTTTTACACTTTCTTTTCTGTGACCGTAAGTGTAATATGTGATATCGCCGGTTTTGTTGCTATATGTCAACGACAATTGGGATGCGCATATTTACTTACGTTGATGACATGTGATGTTATGTGTTGCTGGATATGTTATATTGGATCGTCGTGTTTGAATAGCCGGGGTTTTTTTTATGTGAGATGAGTGTTTTTCATTTTCATTCGTGTAAAAACTTGTATGTAATATTCTTTTATTGGTGCACTTCCAGGTTGCGGAAGATGTCACCCTTTTTATATTATTTACTTTTCCGTACTAGGATAGACCCAAAGAGGGGAGCACAAGTAACCGGGTTCTGGAGTCCAGTGGGAGACCAACTCGAGGAGTCGAGTCCGGGTCTCCTAACTCTAGAATTGGTAGGGTTGCTTTCCGCTCTCGTAGGGGTCCAGGGGTTTGGGTTTGGCTATTCATCACAACCGTGGAATCCGTGTTTTATACTGGCTCGTATTGAAAACACGGACGTCCTAGTATATCAAATATTTCATATGTTTCTTCTGTTGCGATATCTGTGATGTGATCATGTGATGTTCTGTGATAAATACTGTATATAGTACATATGATATATTATATAGACGTTACTTATGTTTTACACCCGCGCTAGCCCTGCCCTGCTCTGCCGTTAGTTACCTAACCTAACGATGCACGAGGGGACATCGAGGCGAATGCGGATGGCATAAGTGTACGTCGTATTTATCTGTGATGTTTAGGTACTTAAATGATGGGACTTCATTAATGTGATTAATGAAAAAAAATAAGAAACCTAAAGATGTTGTGGAATCGAATTTCAAAATAAAACAGGTAGCTACAGTTCTTGTTTTGCTTCGCGGTGTTCCTTGTAGAACATCCTGCACCTTATTCGATAAGGAAAGGACCGAGATCCCTTCACCGGGAGTGACTCCTTTAGCAATAACTGGCAGATGCTACAACTCTCGGTTTGTCTTTTGATTGCTTCTATAGTTTCTGCTTTGCACAGTGATATATATGATATATCCCGCACCTCATTCGACGAGGAAAGGGCCGACGATCCCCTCACCGGGAGTGACCCCTTTAGCAAAACTAGAAAAGCCTTAAAAGCACTCCATTTTAAAATCATTTGATTCTACAACGATATCAAGTTCATTACGCAATAGGTTTTCAAAAAAACCTGTCGTAGCCCTCCGTCATTTCAGATAAGTACTACTTAGTATTCGTGCTACGTTTGTTGACTATGTTAAGGTGTAGTGTGCGGTAGCTAATTAGTGCTTATCTGTATAAGCATATGGTGCGATTGGATTAGGATAGTCGTGCGACTTTGTTGACTATGTTAAGGGTCGTGCAGGTGGGTTTAATTCAATCGGGAAATGACGGGTTGAACTTGACTAGCACTTATGATTTGTTGACTATGTTAAGGTCATATAGCTGCTAGGGGCAAAATATTATCAGGAATTTCAAGTGTTGAAATTTGCAATGAGATTGCATACCTTCTATGAGATAGTTGGATCCCGATACCCGCTGTGAGTAAGAGTTACTCCTGGGAGACTTTTACACATTACAATTAGCCGATCAAGTAGGTGTCTAGAAAGGTGTTAACGAGGTTACGCCTCTGGGAAAACAAGGTTTACATTAATTAGGTTCGTGCGAAAGCACGGGGGACCTCCCTCAAAGTACCGACACTGGCCTGGCTGAAAGATTGGCGAACTTGTAGCGTGTAATTAATCCCGGCTAGTCTTTCCTTTTAGGGTTTGAAGGAAGATTTGATTAAAACGGTGGGAGCCATCCTGATTAGATAAAATAATAACCAATCTATTCTTGCAAGAGCGCACGCTGAGTGTTTTCTTCTCTCTCTCTTAAGGTAGCGACCATATCACGCCTTAATCAAGATAATAATACGAAATATTGACCGAACCCGCTTGTTATACTGAGCTGGGGAACGTTGGTCCCGCTCCAACTTATAATTGTTATAAGACAGAGCAGGAAATTGGGGAATACCAGATTTCCCATGCCGCCCAAACGAAGAAAGTGCATGATGATGCATCTTCTTCGGGTGTGTTCATTACAAAGAACTGTTTCTCTGTATCCTCTACGTCCTGGGTATTTGATACCGGATCAGGATCCCAGATATGTAATTTGTTACATAGGGCTACAGAAAGGTAGAGAACTGAGAACGGGTGATAAGTTTCATGAGACAGAAAACGGTGCAAGTGTTGCAGCCAAGTCTGTTGGTCACTGTTTCCCTGTATTCCAAATACATTGATTCTGAACGAATGTTCTTAGATACCGAACCTGATATACAAAATCATATCGGTCTCTTTATTAGTAAAGAAAGGATATAATTTTGTATTGTTGGATATTGTTTTGAACATTTCCTATATCAAAAGTTGATCGGTTCAGGCACGTTATCTAAAAACATTGATGTTCTAAATCAAACTACAGTTCTTAGTATACGGAACACACACAAGAGGAAGAGTTCAAAAATGAACGAATTCTTCTTGAGGTATTGTAGACTAGGTCATATCAATGCGACCCGACTAGCTGAAGTTACATATAGATGCATATTTAAATCAGTTTGAATTTACATCTTGTGAAACTTGCCAGTCATGTCACAAAGATAAGATAACCATAGCTCCGTTTACTGGAAACAGAGAAAGAGTTAGTGAACTCTTGGGATGATACATGTTGATGTATAAAGGTCTCCAGTCTACACATGCCAAGACTGGTTCTTTGTACTTCATTACATTCTCTGATGATCTCTCAAGATTCAGTCATATGTTCCTGTTGAAACACAAGTCCGAACCTTTTGAGATATTCACAGAATATAAGTTAGAAGTAGAGAACCAATACGGGTATAAGTATTATGTCCTTTGATGAGATCAAGGAGGAGAATACTTGTGCATAGAATTCCTGGACTATTCTAAAGGAGAATGAGATTCTCTCTCAGCATTACTCCTCCGTATACACCATAGCACGATAGTATATCGGGACGGAGAAATAGCACCCTATGTGATAAGGTGTGCTCTATGATGAATACTACTGAGTTACCTATTTCCTTTTGGGAGTTATGCACTTGAGAAGCTGCATACCTATTGAATAGGGTTCAAATCAAATCAGTTGCCTACCATTTCATATGTGATATGGAAAGGGAAGAGCCCATATCTTAAGTTAGTTAAGATTTGGGGTTGTCCGGCCTATGTCTAAAAGCAAAATCCGGACAAGCTCGAGGCAAGGTCAGTTATGTAGAACTGGAAAGGTTCCAGCTATACAAACTACAGCAGATGATTCGGTAGAACCAAAGGATTCAGTAGAGACCAACGAACCTCAGCCTCTCCGACGATCTAGTAGGGTTCCTCACCCACCTGAGAGATACTTCTGTTTCTCCATGACAGTGGGAGCGAGGATTGCATCATGAGATGATGACCCAACTAGTTTCGAGCTGGCCATCAGGAGTGTGACTCTGTAAGAATGGCTGGATGCTTAGCGATCTGAGATGGAATCCACGTACACTAACAAAGTATGGACTTTGGTTGCTATATCTGAAGGGTTAAATCCCCATCAGGAGCAAGTATATCTTGAGAAGATTACTTGGTGTAGATGGAAAAGTTGAGACTTTCAAAGCTAGACTTGTTAAAGGTTTTCGTCATCAACCAGGCGTGGATAATGATGAAACCTTTTCTGGGGCCTATGCTTAAGTCCATCCAGATCCTACTTGCCACGGCTACAAACCATGACTACGATATCTGGTGGTTGGGTGTCATGACAGCTTTTCTAAATGATGCTTTAGAAGAGGGCGTCTATAAGTACACAGCCAGAGGGCTTCGTAAACAGTGGGAGCAGCGGAAACGTGTACAAGATGCTTTATAGGATAAAGCAGGCATCGCGGAGTTGGAACATCTGTTTTGATGTAGTAGTCAAATAGTTTGACTTCATCAAAATGGTAGATGAACCATGTATATACAAAAAGGTAGTAGGGAGTATGGTGGCGATCCTCGTAGAGTACGTGGATGACATACTCTTGATAAGAAAGAAGTTTCCTATGCTGCACTCGATCAATCCCCGCTTATCACAAGGATTCTCCATATAGGATCAAAATGATACCTCCTAATCCCTGAGTTTTCATCTATGAGATAGATGTAATTGGATGTTAGGATTCTCACTAGTAGTAGTAAGAAGGTATCTGTAACACTCGAGCCCAATACTACTATTCTTCTGTTACCAGTTGAGCATTAGATATTACTCATTTCATTTAGCTTGCCTGTTTGGCATTTACCGTGAGATTTTATCTGGCTAAGTCATTTTGCATATAACAAATTTTATCACCAAAAGTAAAATTAAAAATATCCATCTTGGCCTACTCGACACCCCTAGCCGCGTGGTAGCGTCCGTGCATCGAGTTCTCGTCCCGTTCAGTGAAACGGGCGTGTTTGGACGGCTACGCGCGTGTACAGGTGTCCGACTTCGGGGTATGCTTTTTAATCATAAAACATTTCATTTTAAAATTTGGAACCCGCTCAAAATCCTATTATTTAAATTTCAAATTTTTGGACTCGACCCGGACGCGATTTGGAAATGTTTCATTTAGCGCCAAAATCCCAAATTAATAAAATATTCGAAACCATATAAAATTTCGTTTATAATAAATCTTACTGTTACTTATAATCTATTAAATCTTTTTAATATTCCTTTAATTTTTTCTCAGCCAATCACGGGGCTCTTAACCCCCGTTGGCCCTTCCAATATCTCTTTCTCTCTCTCTCGGACGATTCTCTCTCTCTCTCTCTCTTTCTCTGTCTCTCTCTCTCTCTCTACCTTTCTCTATATCTTTCTCTCTCTAACTCTCTTTCTCTCTCTCCCTAATATATAAATCCCTTCACCTTTTCTTTCTTCACGAGATGCAGCCCCACGCGAGAACCCATCGCGAACCCTAACCCTAGCCGCCTTCACCGTCGCCGCCGCAGCCCCGACGCCGGCGCCAACGCCACCGTCGCCCTCGCCTTCGCCTCCTCATTCCAACCTCAACATCTCCTTCCTTCCCTCTGAGCGCACTGTGCTGCAGCAACCCCGGCTACCTTTCCGTGTCTTCTCTGTACTGCCTGAGACGTCGCCGGCGACCCCTGTGCCGCCCCTGGCCGTCGCCGACGAGCCCCAACCACCTCCAGACACCTTGTAGGTATGCCCCTCCACCTTTCCTTTCCTCTTCTCTTCTTCAAGAATGAAAACAGCCGCTGGGAGTTTTGCAGATCGCCGGAGACGCCGTCCTCGCCGCCGTCGATCTCGCCGTCGTCGCAAATACCCTCTGGACCAGTGAGTATTCCTCCATCATCTTCTTCTCTGGTCTTTTCCTTCTTTCCAAGTCTATACCCGCTTGAAACCCTACTTACTGTTTTTGTGCTCGCCGGAATCCGGCCGTGCCGGCGACGTGTCCCGACGTTCCAGCGGAGTGCTCTGACCTGTGAGGTCCCTTGGTTCGTCGTTTGGGTTCAATCCGTGAACCGTGCGTCCGTCGCGTGTTTTCCCGCCGACGTTACGTTCCGTTTTTCCCGGTTCACGACCCGTCGATGCAAGTATCACTTTCTACATGCTATACTATACAATTATATATGTTTCGACTCACTAAACCTGCAAAACTTAACTCGGTAAAGTCATTTCTCATTTGCTTGCAATATGACATATATCATTTTACAGTTAACATAAAAATTACAGTTTGCCACTTTCAACCTAAGAACCAAGTTTACCTGTTAATCACATTTTACCGTTTAATAGATTGTAGCACTTACCCATGTAGTTCTACCACATTCGGACATTCGTATTCAAAGGCTTGATATAACTGTATTGCATCATCATTTAAACTATTGCACCGCGAAGGGTGCTCAAAACCTGTTAAAATAATACAACGGCTGCACTGTATTACTGCACTCTTGTGATCGAATGAAACTGCTTATTGTTATTTAGCTCATTGCTCATTCGATGTTATTAAATACCCTGTTCGATTATGTATATCTGTTTGTGAGCACATCCACGATATTGTTACACCTTGACTTGACTTTGTCACACATGGTATATATTGATACACCTGACATGGTACCGTTTACTGTTGACTTGACCTGATGTACCATGACCTGACCTGTTACCTGATCTCGTGCCTAATACCAACAAACCTGACATGTGGTCCTCATGGACCATTTCCTGTTGTCTATCCAGAAAAACCTGCTGTTACCTGATCCTGTGTTGGCATTAGTCCTTGACTACTGAATACCTGACCTGACACACATAACTTGGGGGTATGGGGAAATCAAAGGTGAACCTGACTTGTAACTCGACAGTTCACTACCTGTTCGAGTGTACACATTCCTGTTTTGTGCCTAGCGGCATGTCTCGGCTGCAGCCAAGAATATTATGGCCGTGATCCCGGGTATGTACGGGATACTATCGAGTGTACACATTCCTGTTTTGTGCCTAGCGGCATGTCTCGGTTTCGGCCGAGAATATTGTGGCCGTGATCCCGGGTATGTACGGGATACTATTGAGTTACATCGACGATTCATCAAATTGATTTCAAAGACTTTAGACTAGGAAACCCGATAGAACAGTTTAGTTGCCCACTGCACATTACCCTGCACCGCTTGTTTCATATTACTGCTTTATTCATGTTTAGTTCTGCATTGCCTGCTACACTGTTCATATTGTATTACTTGATGACATGACGCGCTGACGTCTGGGTTTTGCATGGCCCAGATTCCGTAGCGCTGTTGCAGTCCGAGCAGGAGTACTTCAGCCAGCAGGCTGAGCTGTGAGTTCAGTAGTAGTTAGTTGTATTTCCTGCATTTATTTCCTGATGTGAGCCCGCATTATGGGACACACTTTTCAGTTATTTGTATTGGATCATTTGCTTCCGCATTTATTCATTATTGACCCCTGTTATTCTGGATTATGGACATGTTTTTAGATAGCTTTATATTGTTCTTGATATCTCTACAGCCGTAATGTGACTGTGGATGGATACTTCCTACCCATAGGTAGCATGGTTGGCTATGTCACGTGCCCAATCTAGCGTACTCTGGGAAGCGGGGCGTAACATGGTTCTTTTGGTATCAGAGACATAGGTTAGTTGGGTTGATTCTTTTGTAGTTGGGTATTGTACCCAATACACGAATTAGAATACCCGTGTTTAAGAAACATGCCCTGCCACTTTTCAATTTACCATTCTTGAATCACATTCTTCCTGATTATATCTTTTACGACGTGCAAACTTACTTTGCATGTCGACTCGAAAACCTGATTTCTTGTTATCCCTAGGACTTAGGCGACTCTGGTGGAGTTAAGTAATTGTGGCTATGATACCGCGGCATAGTTACAATGCGGTACTCTATTCAAGTATCTTGGAGTTCTAGTCTTGATCTATATTCAAAATCTATCATCATGCTAATGTTGGGTAATTTGAGTTTAGGATTATGGGCGGTAAGAAATTGAAGACATACCAGAGGCGTGTGGACGAAGCCGCCATGCTTGGAGTAATAAGAGGAATGCTGGAAAATCAGAAGAGGCATACTGAGCTGATCCAGCAGCAAGCAGATTCGTTTCAGGAAGGTTTGCAGATCGTTCGGCAGTCTGTAAACAACGCTGGAGCTGAACCAGTTGACCGAGTAGGGACCGTGGCAGATTTCAGACGTTTGGGTCCGACTACATTCACTGGTTTGGAGGAGCCGTTGCCAGCCGAGCAATGGCTGGTCTGTTAGTGTATATGCCCTAGAGGCCATTACTGTATCATACTAGTATGTATATTACTTAATGGAAGCTTGGGATATTCACCTTGTATTGACAATCTTGCTCAAAATAGTAGTATGCTACTTGGTTTGTTTCTACTTCAATGTGTACATGTGTTTATTTTGTATATCGCCTATACACATTAGTAGAGCCCTTAGGATCTTTGCTTGATTACCAGCAATGTGATGGCCGTCACACTAGTGGGGCTGGGTAATCTATAAGCACATCCTTATGCAGGTCCCTGGTCGCAGGACTATCGAGACAGGGCATCGATACTCCGGAGTAGACCAGCGCATGCGCTTCTCATCCCAGTGTGGGAGACGGTCTGTCCCACAGCCGTCAGTACGTCGTACTTGAGATAGTATGCGGGTGCTCGTTAGGTTACGGGTACACTGGACAGGACTCGTCGGGAACTGACTAGTTGGTATTATACCTATCGTCAGTTATCAGTTCCCAGGTGACATGAGTACAGCTTAGTCCGCTGACTTGACACTGTCACTCCGCCTCGAGTGTGTTCCCACTGTACTTTGATCACTACCCTACCACGGCTCAAAGGAGTCGTGCAAACAGGTAGTGGTTGGGTGCAGTCCCGAAGCACTTGGAGGCAGTGACGGTTAGACAGGATTCGTCTCTCCCGGTATTGGGGGTTGACATCGCGCTGTGTCTAGGAGAGCCATTACACGAGTAGTCCCTGGCCAGGGCAAACGAGATATACTGGTAGGTTTCCAGTGTTATCTCAGGGTGTTTTGGGCTTCGCTCCGGCACGACTTGTACCGCTATTGGGGGACTGACGTTTACCGCCCCCTAGGCCCGCCATGCGATGTATCAGACGAACAGACCGGACTGTACGGAGAATGTCACACTCAGGCTCAGTAGGAGTTCAGATGGGTTTCGCCTCGTCGGTCTTCTTGTCGGCATTACCTGGGGACCGTTACGCACAGCTAGTGCCGCTTGCGGTCTGTGGTTAAACCCACTGCCAGAGTAGTGTCGAGTCTTTAGAGTCCCACACAGAAAGCTTTTCGCCTTTAGGCAAAAGAGTAGAGGTCGCATGGTATTGCGACAGGTCGCATGGTTTTGCGACAGGGTTCGGTCACATCCGTGCACTTATGCACGTACAGTGTCCGGACAGTTTACACTAGCGGGCTTTGGTTTAAGCCAGATCCTAGTGTACCTTATGGGATTGGATTTATCCAGTTTGCATTCGTGTTCCTCGAAACGCGGATGCGGGTGTGTATGCACAGTTGACAGGGAGGCAGAGGCAGCGGATTCTCATTAGGGTTGTTGACAGTTGACCGTTGACTATTTGACTTTGTGCTCAACCCTAATGAGAATATGATATGTGATTAACTATTATATTAATTAAGTATTATGGTGATATGGTTGTTGACTTGTTGACTTTTGTTGACTTGTTGACTTTGTTGACTTGTTGATTTTTGTTGACTTGTTGACCGGTTGACTAGGCTTGACTAGTTGACCATCATGATAACCATGGTTATCATTTCATGCCAAACACTTTTACTTGCTTGCTCATTTGAGTAAAATGAGTGCATGACATGATAAGGTTATGGTTGCTTCTAAACATCACATAAGACTTTTTTGATATGATGAGTTATGATCACTTTGGATTATGAGAGGGTGAAAGACAAAATACTTGCTCATTCTTTTCTTTCTCATTCTCTCTCTTGTTCTTGAGCTCTCCATTTTTGCTCTCACCCTCAACCTCTTACTCCCTCTCTTAATCTATGGTTCTCTTGTCTCATGAGTTGAGAATCAAGAACCATAGATAAAATCCCATTCTATTTCTTCTCTACTCATTCTAGTTCACTAGGTTTGGCAAACCAAGTGAACTAGTTTCTTCAAAGAACGAAGAAGGAGCTAAAGGTTGGAGCTTTCAGGTGGATCTATCTTCGGCGTACGGAGACGACGAGAAGAACCCATCGGATCACCATCGGAGCTTTGAAGACGAAGGAGTTCAAGACAAGCAAGGTATAACCCCCTAACCGAGTAGCTAAAACTCATAGTTAGGATGTTAGATAGAAGTTTAACCAAGATCCGGGTTTTAGGTCCATGTTACCATCTTTAAGAAAATCGTTTTTTACCAAATTCCGCATTCCCGAAAGTACCGGGAGAGGTAGCATGGACTTACAGTGGTATCAGAGCCTAGTTAAACTCTATCTAACATGTTAGCAAGTAACTAGAAGATCGATCAACGAAAAAGTCCCGAAACGAACCCCGGAATTTTAAACTTTCTGTCGATTTTAAAAGTGCTGGAAAACCCTTTTAAAATACACCTAAAATCGGCTCAGGCTTTTCTATAAACACAGAAGAAATTTCGTCGCATGATTCGTTTAAACGGCCGCGGAAGGGCGGCGGAAGCACGCTCCCGCCGCGGTTCCGCGGCGGCGTTGACTCTGTATGGGACAATTTTTCTTCAGAGTGTTTACTGGGTTGTTTTGGGATTTTTCATATATATATTTTCTGCCCAGATTTTCCAGAACGAAAATTTTATTTTGGGGTCCCGAAAATCCGTATTTTTGATCGAACTTCTAAAAGACTTATGCTAACGGGTTTTTCTGTGATGTGATATTTGTATTGAACGTCTACTAATCGCTATATGTCGATTAGTGGGGGTTATACAAATCTGTGATCTGTATTGTTGCTGGAATGTGTATATAAATATGTTGGATTGTCGCGGGTGAATAGCCGGGGGTTGTGAGACGAGAGTTTTCTTTTCTTTCAATTCTTGTAAATTTGTAAATTGATGTAATAATTATTTGTATGGCCGCACAACCGGGTCGGGGTTGTAGCCGTCATTGTATAATTTCTTTTTACTGTTTTTGCTCCTAGGATAGACCCATGGAGGGGGTGCACAAACTACCGGGTATGCCGAAGTGTCGAGTGGCCTACTCATGGAGATGAGGGAGGTTGCTACGCTTCGGGTACTTGGCGGGTAGTTTGCCGCACCCGTAGGGGTCTTGGGTGGGGTGTTGGCTATTCACCGCGACCGTGTAATCTGTTTTTGTTACAGGCTCGTACAAATTACAGATTCCTAGTATATCCAATGTATTTATCTGTGATCTGAAATGTTTATCATTGCAGTATATCTATATATGATATTATTTAGGCGTTGCTTATGTTTTACAGACGCGCTAGCCCAGCCCCCGCTCTGTCGTTAGTTAAGTAACCTAACGGGTAATGACGGGGCCCCGTGGCGAATGCGAATGGCATAAGCGTACGTCATATTTTGGTTGTTTTCTGCAATGGTAGGATTAAATGATGGGACGCATTAAAAGATCTAATGCAAGAATATCACGCATTAAAAGAACTAATGCAAGCAAAACATGCATTAAAAGAACTAATGCAAGAAAATAAACCAAGTTTAAGTCGTTGGAACATTTTCGAAAAACCACTCGGTTCTTTTCAAAACAAACTTTTAAAATGCGGAGTTTGAGCCACTCCATTTAAAAGCTATCTCGTTCCATCGACTAAATCAAGTTCACTACGTTCACGGTTTCGCCAAAACCATTCGTAGCCCTCCGTCGTTTCATATGAATATTCAACAGTATTCAAGCTGTGTTTGTTGGCCTTAGTCAAGGCACAGTGTTTGGTAGCTGGTGGGTATTCATATGTTGCATAGATAGAATGCGTTGGTTTGGGACAGTCGTATTACCTTGTTGGCCTTAGTCAAGGGTATATACGGGTGGATTCAAATTAACCTGGACAACGACGGGTTGAACTTGACATGTGACTTATGATTTGTTGGCCTTAGTCAAGGTCATAAGAGCATGGGGCAAAAATATACATCGGGAGTTTCATAAGTACTGAAACTTGCTAGATTTGCATACCATTTGGAGTGTGATGATTCTGGTAGGATTCCTTCAGTTTCTTCACGCGATGATATTTGGATCCCGATCCTACTGTGAGTATATGCTACTCCTCGGGAAATTTCTCACTAAACGATCAATGCTATAAACCTAGTAGGTGCCTAGAAAGGTGTTAGCGGGGCTACGCCCCCAGGGAAAAGAGGTTCTTTAATTAAGGAACTTCGCGAAAGCGTTGGAAAACCTCCCTCGAAGTACCGACACCGGCCTGGCTGAACGGTTAAGCAAGTATTGTGCGGTGGGATTGATCCCGACTAATTCTTCCTTTATGGTTTGAGGAGGGATTCGAGAAACAGTGGGAGCCATCCTGTTTAGACAAACTAAAAACCACTCTAAACTTGCAAGAGCATCATGCTGAGTGTTTCTTCTTCTCTCTCTTAATTGCAACGACCCTGTGACCGCACCTAGGTTACATCTAGATAAAAATATGACTGAACCTGACTGTTATGACTGGCAAAGGTCTGTCCAGATGTCCATTGCCCATGACAAGCTGGGACACCTCTTAACTAATCAAATCCCTGCTGTCTCAGGTCCAGTTTCCCCTGTCACGGATGTTCACATCCGCAGGACACCGGAAAAGGATTGTGCGAAAGCCAAGTGCCTCGTGTTAGCCTCAGTTAATGGTGCAAACCAGAGGCAGCACGAGAAGATGGACTCAGTTTCTATCTTCCTCCATAACAAAGTTTTATATGGAGAGCAATCTCATATCGCAAGATATGAGACCTCGAACGAATTGCTTCAAGCGAGGTTGGCTGTCGGGTCATCTGTAGGGGGCAACGTCCTTACAGAGACCAGCTATTTTAAGCTCACGGACCTGGAGACCACGTTGGAGAATGGGTCAAGTACTGACCTAATTCTACAGTCCCTGCCCTCTGCTTATACCCTGAAAGAAACCAGGGAAGAAAAAGGAAAAACAAGGGCAAAAGTTTCGGGACTGGATATGATTAAAGAGGGACGTTCCTATTGTAACGGGAATGAACTATGGCAGAGAGATTGCAGGGCTTGTAAAGCCAGTAGCCAGAATTCGAAGCATGTTGTGGCTTCGGCTTCGAGTGTGTTTGTAATTGAGAACTGTTTGTCAGTTAACCCTACTTCCTGGGTATTGGATACCGGATCAGGATCTCACATCTGTAATTCGTTACAGGGTCTGAGAAACCGTAGGGTTATCAGGAAAGGTGATATGACTCTCAGGGTTGCTAACGGAATGAGCATGGATGCTGTATCCGTAGGGGAATATCACCTAGGACTGACAACTGGGCAGATATTGATTCTGCGTGACTGTTTGTATGTACCAGGTGCGACTTGCAATATCATATCTGTATCCTTACTTTCTAAGGAAGGATATGATTTTGCTTTTGTAAGCGATGTAGTAAACATCCACCTAAATCAAGCACTGATTGGGTCAGGTACATTAAATAACGGTATATACGTATTGAATCAAGCTCAGATATTCAGTGTCCAGAACACACTTAAAAGAAAGTCTCCAGAATTAAATCAGGCTTTCTTATGGCATTGTAGACTGGGTCACATCAATGAGACACGGTTGACTAAGTTACATAAAGAAGGATACTTGGATCCGTTCAAGTACCAGTCTTATGCCACTTGTGAATCTTGTCTCATGGGAAAGATGACAAAGACTCCGTTCACTGGACACGGAGTAAGAGCGAGCGAGCTCTTGGGACTTATACACAGTGACGTGTGTGGTCCAATGTCTACACATGCGCGAAGCGGTTATTCATACTTCATTACTTTCACAGATGATTTCTCTAGGTTTGGACATGTCTTCTTAATGAAGCACAAATCCGAGGCCTTTGAGAAATTTCGAGAATATAAGAATGAAGTAGAAAAACAAACAGGCAAAAGTATCAAGATCCTAAGATCGGATCGAGGTGGTGAATACTTGAGTGCCGAGTTTCTGGACTACTTAAAAGAGAATGGAATTCTCTCTCAGCGTACTCCTCCATACACACCACAACACAACGGTGTATCGGAAAGAAGGAATCGAACCCTACTAGATATGGTTCGTTCCATGATGAGTAAGGCTGAGTTACCGCGATCTTTCTGGGGTTATGCACTAGAAACAGCTGCACATCTCTTGAACCAAGTTCCTACTAAGACAGTGCCTACCACACCATACCAGATGTGGAGTGGGAAGAAACCCTGTCTTAAATCCTTTAAGACATGGGGATGTCCGGCTTTTGTAAAAAAGCAGCATGCGGACAAGCTCGAGGCACGCTCAGTACAGTGCAAGTTTGTGGGATACCCAAAGAACTCCAAGGGGTATCTTTTCTATTACGCAGAGGAGCAAAAAGTCCTTGTTTCTCGTCATGCCCGCTTCTTGGAAACTGAGTTTTTAGAAAATCAGATAAGTGGGAGCGCAATAGAACTGGAAGAAATTCCAGAACCACAAGCTATTACTGAAACCTTAGTAGAACCAGAAGGTTCAGGGGAACCGGACATTCCTACGCCGCTCCGCAGGAGTAGTAGGAAGTCTCATCCGCCCGAGAGATACTACGGTTTTCTCGTAGACGGGGATAGAGAGGATTGCATCATAGATTATGATGAGCCTACTAGCTTCCAGCAAGCCATTCAGAGCGGTGACTCGGTAAAATGGCTGGATGCAATGCGGACCGAGATGGAGTCCATGTACACCAACAAAGTTTGGACTTTGGACTTTGCTCCAGAAGGGGTAAAACCCGTAGGCTGCAAATGGATCTTCAGAAAGAAGATTGGTGTAGATGGGCAGGTTGAAACCTATAAGGCTAGGCTCGTTGCAAAGGGTTTTCGTCAAAGACCTGGTTTGGACTATGACGAGACCTTTTCTCCGGTAGCCATGCTTAAATCCATTCGGATCCTTCTTGCCATTGCTGCCTTCCACGATTATGAGATCTGGCAGATGGACGTTAAGACGGCTTTCCTAAATGGAAATTTAGAAGAGTGCGTCTATATGGATCAGCCAGAGGGATTCAATCAGAGTGGGAGCAGCGGTAAAGTGTGCAAGTTGCTCAAGTCCATCTATGGACTTAAGCAGGCATCGCGGAGTTGGAACATCTGCTTTGATGATACTGTCAAAGAATTCGACTTTGTCAAAAACCCAGATGAACCATGCATTTACAGTAAGATTGTAGGGAAAAATGTGGTATTCCTCGTCTTGTACGTCGATGACATTCTCCTAATAGGAAATGATATTCCTATGCTACAGTCAGTCAAAGGATTCTTGTCACAGAGGTTCTCCATGAAGGACCTGGGCCATGCCAACTACATTCTGGGGATCCAGATCTATCGTGATAGATCTAAAAGGATGTTGGGACTTTCACAGTCAAGGTACATTGACACCATACTGAAACGATTCAGTATGGAAGATTCCAAGCGCGATAATCTACCGGCTTGTCACGGAATCACCCTCTCCAAAGAGATGTCTCCTAAGACTGATTTGGAAAGGGCTCGCATGTCATCAATACCCTACGCATCTGCGGTAGGCTCTATTATGTATGCGATGTTATGTACCAGACCAGATGTAGCATACGCATTGAGCGTTGTAAGCCGGTATCAGTCGGACCCAGGGGAGAAACACTGGATAGCAGTAAAGAACATTCTCAAGTACCTGAGAAGGACTAAGGAGATGTTCTTGGTGTATGGCGGAAAAGACCTCCAGATTGAGGCCTTTGCTGACTCCAGCTTCCAGAGTGACAAAGATGACTCCAAGTCCATGTCGGGTTATGTCTTTACCCTCAATGGAGGGGCGGTTTGCTGGAAGAGTTCCAAGCAGGAAACCGTTGCTGACTCAACCATGGAAGCGGAGTACATAGCTGCTTGCGATGCCGCAAAGGAAGCTGTCTGGATGAAGAAGTTCCTCACGGAACTTCAGGTGGTTCCTACCAGTGTTGATCCAATACCGCTGTATTGTGACAACAACGGCGCTATAGCTTTAGCGAAGGAACCAAGGTCCCATCAGAAGTCCAGGCACATTTTGAGGCGGTTCCACCTGATCAGGGAGATCATTGATCGCCAGGAGATCGAGGTAAAGAGAGTAAAATCAGAAGATAACACTGCAGATCCATTCACCAAGGCCTTGCCCCAGACTCAGTTCGAGCGGCTGATCGAGATGATAGGTCTTCGATACGCCAGTACATGGCCTTAGTGCAAGTGGGAGATTGTTAGTGTATATGCCCTAGAGGTCATTACTGTATCATACTAGTATGTATATTACTTAATGGAAGCTTAGGATATTCACCTTGTATTGACAATCTTGCTCAAAATAGTAGTATGCTACTTGGTTTGTTTCTACTTCAATGTGTACATGTGTTTATTTTGTATATCGCCTATACACATTAGTAGAGCCCTTAGGATCTTTGCTTGATTACCAGCAATGTGATGGCCGTCACACTAGTGGGGCTGGGTAATCTATAAGCACATCCTTATGCAGGTCCCTGGTCGCAGGACTATCGAGACAGGGCATCGATACTCCGGAGTAGACCAGCGCATGCGCTTCTCATCCCAGTGTGGGAGACGGTCTGTCCCACAGCCGTCAGTACGTCGTACTTGAGATAGTATGCGGGTGCTCGTTAGGTTACGGGTACACTGGACAGGACTCGTCGGGAACTGACTAGTTGGTATTATACCTATCGTCAGTTATCAGTTCCCAGGTGACATGAGTACAGCTTAGTCCGCTGACTTGACACTGTCACTCCGCCTCGAGTGTGTTCCCACTGTACTTTGATCACTACCCTACCACGGCTCAAAGGAGTCGTGCAAACAGGTAGTGGTTGGGTGCAGTCCCGAAGCACTTGGAGGCAGTGACGGTTAGACAGGATTCGTCTCTCCCGGTATTGGGGGTTGACATCGCGCTGTGTCTAGGAGAGCCATTACACGAGTAGTCCCTGGCCAGGGCAAACGAGATATACTGGTAGGTTTCCAGTGTTATCTCAGGGTGTTTTGGGCTTCGCTCCGGCACGACTTGTACCGCTATTGGGGGACTGACGTTTACCGCCCCCTAGGCCCGCCATGCGATGTATCAGACGAACAGACCGGACTGTACGGAGAATGTCACACTCAGGCTCAGTAGGAGTTCAGATGGGTTTCGCCTCGTCGGTCTTCTTGTCGGCATTACCTGGGGACCGTTACGCACAGCTAGTGCCGCTTGCGGTCTGTGGTTAAACCCACTGCCAGAGTAGTGTCGAGTCTTTAGAGTCCCACACAGAAAGCTTTTCGCCTTTAGGCAAAAGAGTAGAGGTCGCATGGTATTGCGACAGGTCGCATGGTTTTGCGACAGGGTTCGGTCACATCCGTGCACTTATGCACGTACAGTGTCCGGACAGTTTACACTAGCGGGCTTTGGTTTAAGCCAGATCCTAGTGTACCTTATGGGATTGGATTTATACAGTTTGCATTCGTGTTCCTCGAAACGCGGATGCGGGTGTGTATGCACAGTTGACAGGGAGGCAGAGGCAGCGGATTCTCATTAGGGTTGTTGACAGTTGACCGTTGACTATTTGACTTTGTGCTCAACCCTAATGAGAATATGATATGTGATTAACTATTATATTAATTAAGTATTATGGTGATATGGTTGTTGACTTGTTGACTTTTGTTGACTTGTTGACTTTGTTGACTTGTTGATTTTTGTTGACTTGTTGACCGGTTGACTAGGCTTGACTAGTTGACCATCATGATAACCATGGTTATCATTTCATGCCAAACACTTTTACTTGCTTGCTCATTTGAGTAAAATGAGTGCATGACATGATAAGGTTATGGTTGCTTCTAAACATCACATAAGACTTTTTTGATATGATGAGTTATGATCACTTTGGATTATGAGAGGGTGAAAGACAAAATACTTGCTCATTCTTTTCTTGCTCATTCTCTCTCTTGTTCTTGAGCTCTCCATTTTTGCTCTCACCCTCAACCTCTTACTCCCTCTCTTAATCTATGGTTCTCTTGTCTCATGAGTTGAGAATCAAGAACCATAGATAAAATCCCATTCTATTTCTTCTCTACTCATTCTAGTTCACTAGGTTTGGCAAACCAAGTGAACTAGTTTCTTCAAAGAACGAAGAAGGAGCTAAAGGTTGGAGCTTTCAGGTGGATCTATCTTCGGCGTACGGAGACGACGAGAAGAAGCCATCGGATCACCATCGGAGCTTTGAAGACGAAGGAGTTCAAGACAAGCAAGGTATAACCCCCTAACCGAGTAGCTAAAACTCATAGTTAGGATGTTAGATAGAAGTTTAACCAAGATCCGGGTTTTAGGTCCATGTTACCATCTTTAAGAAAATCGTTTTTTACCAAATTCCGCATTCCCGAAAGTACCGGGAGAGGTAGCATGGACTTACATGGTCGACACGAAGAATTTGCTGATTGCGGCACAGATTCCAGAGGACAAAAGAGTTGATGTGGTGCGCATTCAGCTAGTGGATTACGCCCGAGAGTGGTGGCTTGTGGAAGAGACCCGCTTGCCCAAGCCGATCAGTTGGGCGGAGTTTTCTAAGAGTTTCCTGGAGAAGTTCTTCCCGCGGACTGCACGGGAGGAAATGGAAGAGAAATTTATTGGGCTGAGGCGGAATGGAGCAACCGTAGACATGCATGCAGCAGAGTGGACGAGACTCAGCAGTTTCGCTGGACCTTTAGTCACCAACGATGCAGACAGGGCACGAAGGTCCATGCGCAGCTTGGATGTGGGCATCCAAAGGCAGACCGTCTCCCTGGGTTGACCACTTTCTCACAAGTTCTTACGGCAGCTCGGGAACAGCAGAGCATATCGGAAAAATTGGGAGTTCACAGCAGACAGCAGTTGCGGTAAGGAAGCAGTTTTGTTGGGCCGGTCGAGTTTAGGGCTAGGCCGACAAACAATATTCTTGCATCAATGGAAGTGATGAAAGTAAAGAGCCGGCTGTTGTTCGTGATTCTATGGACGTGTTTGAAGATATATCGGGTTTACCGCTGAGGAGAGACGTGGAGTTCGCAATTGACCTTATTCCTGGTGCAGCGCCAGTATCTAAAGCGTATTATCCAATGGCGCCAGTGGAATTGGAAGAAGTTAAGAAACTGGTTGCTGAATTGCTTGAAAAGGGTTAGATTCGAAGCAGTAACTCGCCTTGGGGAGCTCCAGTTCTTCTAGTAAAGAAGAAGGATGGCACAAGAATGATGTGCATCGACTATCAAGAATTAAACCGGGTGGCTATTAAGAACAAGTACCCGATCCCTCGCATTGGAGAACTTTTTGAGCAGCTTAGTGGCGCGAGGGTATTCTCGAAACTGGATTTGCGATCCGGATATCATCAGGTCCGAGTGAAAGCAGAAGATATTTGCAAGACGGCGTTTCAAACTCGGTATGGACATTACGAGTACCTAGTGATGCCCTTCGGAGTAACGAATGCGCCGGCAGTATTTATGGACTTGATGAACCGAATCTTTTCACCGTTCTTGGACCAGTTTATTATGGTATTCATTGACGATATTCTGGTTTACTCGAAGAGTTTTTAGGAGCATGCTGAGCATTTGAAGATCGCACTGCAGACATTGAGACAGGAGAAACTGTATGCGAAGATGAGTAAGTGCGAATTTTGGCTAGAAGAAGTGAAGTTTCTGGGGCATGTTGTGTCGGGCAATGGAATCGCCGTCGATTCCGAAAAGATTGCAGCAGTTCGAGATTGGCCGATTCCAAAGAATGTAGTTGAGATAAGAAGTTTCCTTGGATTAGCCGGATACTACAGGAGATTTGTGGAGAACTTCGCTCGTCTGGCAGAACCGTTGACCAAGCTTACGCGCAAGGAGGTACCTTTTGTATGGACGGATAAGTGTGCGTTAGCTTTCGGGACGTTGAAGCAGAAGTTGATAACCGCCCCAATTCTGACCGTACCAGACAATTCCGGAGGATTGGTAATTCACAGCGACGCATCTAGGATAGGATTGGGATGTGTTTTGATGCAACATGGGAAGGTCGTAGCATACGCATCAAGACAACTGAAGACCCATGAGAAGAATTACCCAACTCATGACTTGAAACTTGCGGCTGTGATCTTCGCTTTGAAGATTTGGAGACATTATCTTTTGGGCGAGAGAGTCAAAGTTTTTACAGATCACAAGAGTTTGAAGAATGTGTTCACTCAGAAGGAGTTGAATATGAGGCAGCGTAGATGGTTGGAGCTGATGGCCGACTACGACCATGAGCTTAAGTACCATCCGGGAAAGGTTAACGTCGTGCCGGATGCGCTTAGTCGGTTACCAGCAATTCAGGTGTTAACTACGCAGAGAGAGATCATTGCAGATTTTCGAAGATTTGACTTGGAAGTTGTGCTACCGCGTTCTACGGGACAGTTGATGCAGTTGCAAGTACAGTCGTCCTTGGTTGAGAAGATTAAAGTGGCACAATCGCAGGATCCTAGACTGCAAAAGTTTCGAGAGTAGGTTGAAGCTGGACTACGAACAGATTTACTGGTCCACGAAGATGGTTCGTTGAGGTATGGTAGCCGTTTGTGTGTGCCAAAGGGAAATGTTCGTGAAGAGCTTATGAAGGAGGCACACAGTTCAGCTTATTCTATACATCCAGGAGGCACAAAGATGTACCGTGATATTCGACAGCATTTCTGGTGGGAAGGCATGAAACGGGAGATTGCTCGCTTTGTGGCTAAGTGCTTGGTGTGTCAGCAAATCAAGGCTGAACACCAAAGGGTTGCTGGTTTGTTGCAACCACTTCCGATTCCTCAGTGGAAGTGGGAACATATAACTATGGATTTCGTGACGGCTTTACCGCGGAGTCCAAAGGGCAACAATGCAGTATGGGTGATTGTTGATCGGTTGACCAAGGCAGCTCACTTTATTCTTTTCCGGGTTGGTCAATCAACGGAGACTTTGGCAGAGCGGTACATGCAGGAGATTGTAAGATTACATGGCGTACCGGTGAGCATCGTGTCCGATCGGGACACTCGGTTCCTATCACACTTCTGGAGGAGTTTACAGGAAAGTTTGGGAACTCGATTGAAGTTTAGCACAGCGTATCATCCTCAAACTGATGGTCAGTCGGAGAGAACGATCCAAACTCTTGAAGACATCTTGAGAGCATGCATGTTGGACTTCAAGGGTTCATGGGAGGATCACCTACACTTGGTGGAGTTTTCTTACAACAATAGTTTCCAAGCAACTATCCAGATGGCTCCGTTTGAAGCTTTGTATGGTCATAAGTTCCGTTCACCTGTTTGTTGGGATGATGTTGGTGAACGAAGATTATTGGGACCAGATTTGGTGGTACAGACGGTTGAAAAGGTTAACACAATCAGAAAGTTTATGAAGGCAGCTCAAGACAGACAGAAGAGTTGGGCTGACACGTCAAGAAGACCTCTAGAGTTCGCCGTGGGTGAGTTGGTATTCTTGAAGATATCACCGACTAGAGGGGTGATTCGTTTTGGGAGTCGAGGAAAGCTTAGTCCTCGATTCGTTGGACCCTTCGAGATATTGGAGCGCGTTGGAGAGGTAGCGTACCGTTTGGCGTTACCGCAGTCCTTGGGGGGTGTGCACGATGTGTTTCACGTATCTCAACTACGAAGGTATGTTCGAGATGAAACACACGTCTTAGATCATTCGGAGTTAACTGTACGGGAAGACCTGACTTTTGAGGAGCGACCGGTTGAAATCATGGATCGAAGGGAAAAGGTTCTTAAGAACAAAGTTATTCCCCTTGTGCTCATTTCTTGGGGTAATCGATCGCATGGAGAGTCCACTTGGGAGCGAGAAGAGGAGATCCGGCAGAAGTTTCCTCACCTTTTCCTGTAGTTTTCTATCTTGTATTCTTGGAATTTCGAGGACGAAATTCTTTTTGTAGTTGGGTATAATGTAACACCCGAGCCCAATACTACTATTCTTCTGTTACCAGTTGAGCATTAGATATTACTCATTTCATTTTGCTTGCCTGTTTGGCATTTACCGTGAGATTTTATCTGGCTAAGTCATTTTGCATATAACAAATTTTAGCACCTAAAGTAAAATTAAAAATATCCATCTTGGCCTACTCGACACCCCTAGCCGCGTGGTAGCGTCCGTGCATCGAGTTCTCGTCCCGTTCAGTGAAACGGGCGTGTTTGGACGGCTACACGCGTGTACAGGTGTCCGACTTCGGGGTATGCTTTTTAATCATAAAACATTTCATTTTAAAATTTGGAACCCGCTCAAAATCCTATTATTTAAATTTCAAATTTTTGGACTCGACCCGGACGCGATTTGGAAATGTTTCATTTAGCGCCAAAATCCCAAATTAATAAAATATTCGAAACCATATAAAATTTCGTTTATAATATAATCTTACTGTTACTTATAATCTATTAAATCTTTTTAATATTCCTTTAATTTTTCCTCAGCCAATCACGGGGCTCTTAACCCCCGTTGGCCCTTCCAATATCTCTTTCTCTCTCTCTCGGACGATTCTCTCTCTCTCTCTCTCTTTCTCTGTCTCTCTCACTCTCTACCTTTCTCTATATCTTTCTCTCTCTAACTCTCTTTCTCTCTCTCCCTAATATATAAATTCCTTCACCTTTTCTTTCTTCACGAGATGCAGCCCCACACGAGAACCCATCGCGAACCCTAACCCTAGCCGCCTTCACCGTTGCCGCCGCAGCCCCGACGCCGGCGCCCACGCCACCGTCGCCCTCGCCTTCGCCACCTCGTTCGAACCTCAACATCTCCTTCCTTCTCCCTGAGCGCACTGTGCTGCAGCAACCCCGGCTACCCTCCGTGTCTTCTCTGTACTGCCTGAGATGTCGCCGGCGACCCCTGCGCCGCCCCTGGCCGTCGCCGACGAGCCCCAACCACCTCCAGACACCTTGTAGGTATGCCCCTCAACCTTTCCTTTCCTCTTCTCTTCTTCAAGAACTGAAAACAGCCGCTGGGAGTTTTGCAGATCGCCGGAGACGCCGTCCTCGCCGCCGTCGATCTCGTCGTCGTCGCAAATACCCTCTGGACCAGTGAGTATTCCCCCATCATCTTCTTCTCTGGTCTTTTCCTTCTTTCCAAGTCTATACCCGCTTGAAACCCTACTTACTGTTTTTGTGCTCGCCGGAATCCGGCCGTGCCGGCGACGTGTCCCGACGTTCCAGCGGAGTGCTCTGACCCGTGAGGTCCCTTGGTTCATCATTTGGGTTCAATCCGTGAACCATGCGTCCGTTGCGTGTTTCCCCGCCGACGTTACGTTCCGTTTTTCCCGGTTCACGACCCGTAGAGGCAAGTATCACTTGCTACATGCTATACTATACAATTATATATGTTTTGACTCACTAAACCTGCAAAACTTAACTCGGTAAAGTCATTTCTCATTTGGTTGCAATATGACATATATCATTTTACAGTTAACATAAAAATTACAGTTTGCCACTTTCAACCTAAGAACCAAGTTTACCTGTTAATCACATTTTACCGTTTAATAGATTGTAGCACTTACCCATGTAGTTCTACCACATTCGGACATTCGTATTCAAAGACTTGATATAACTGTATTGCATCATCATTTAAACTATTGCACCGCGAAGGGTGCTCAAAACCTGTTAAAATAATACAACGGCTGCACTGTATTATTGCACTCTTGTGATCGAATGAAACTGCTTATTGTTATTTAGCTCATTGCTCATTCCATGTTATTAAATACCCTGTTCGATTATATATATCTGTTTATGAGCACATCCACGATATTTTACACCTTGACTTGACTTTGTCATACATGGTATATATTGATACACCTGACATGGTACCGTTTACTGTTGACTTGACCTGATGTACCATGACCTAACCTGTTACCTGATCTCGTGCCTAATGCCAACAAACCTAACATGTTGTCCTCATGGACCATTTCCTGTTGTCTATCCAGACAAACCTGCTGTTACCTGATCCTGTGTTGGCATTAGTCCTTGACTACTGAATACCAGACCTGACACACATAACTCGGGGGTATGGGGAAATCAAAGGTGAACCTGACTTGTAACTCGACAGTTCACTACCTGTTCGAGTGTACACATTCCTGTTTTGTGCCTAGCGGCATGTCTCGGCTGCAGCCGAGAATATTGTGGCCGTGATCCCGGGTATGTACGGGATACTATCGAGTGTACACATTCCTGTTTTGTGCCTAGCGGCATGTCTCGGTTTCGGCCGAGAATATTGTGGCCGTGATCCCGGGTATGTACGGGATACTATTGAGTTACATCGACAATTCATCAAATTGATTTCAAAGACTTTAGACTAGGAAACCCGATAGAACAGTTTAGTTGCCCACTGCACATTACCCTGCACCGCTTGTTTCATATTACTGCTTTATTCATGTTTAGTTTTGCATTGCCTGCTACACTGTTCATATTGTATTACTTGATGACATGACGCGCTGACGTCTGGGTTTTGCATGGCCCAGATTCCGTACCGCTGTTGCAGTCCGAGCAGGAGTACTTCAGCCAGCAGGCTGAGCTGTGAGTTCAGTAGTAGTTAGTTTTATTTCCTGCATTTATTTCCTGATGTGAGCCCGCATTATGGGACACACTTTTCAGTTATTTGTATTGGATCATTTGCTTCCGCATTTATTCATTATTGACTCCTGTTATTCTGGATTATGGACATGTTTTTAGATAGCTTTATGTTGTTCTTGATATCTCTACAGCCGTAATGTGACTGTGGATGGATACTTCCTACCCACAGGTAGCATGGTTGGCTATGTCACGTGCCCAATCTAGCGTACTCTGGGAAGCGGGGCGTGACAGTATCAATTGATCCAGGGGAGAATCATTGGAAAAGTTCCAGAGTGATAAGGACGACTGAATGTCAGTCATAGGCATTGTCTTTACCCTTAGTAAAGGGACGGTATGTTGGAAGAGTTCCAAGCTAGATACCGTGGCATACTAGACGATTAAAGGCAAGATACATCGCTACTTTAGATGCTACCAAAGAGGTAGTCTCGGTGTATACTGGTTCATGAGATGAACTTAGTTCCTCCCATTGTATGACAATGGAGCTGTGGCTTATGCCAAGGAACGTCCGTCCCATCAATGATCCAGACATATTCTAAGGCAGTATCACCTGATCATGGAGATGGTTGATCTCCAGGGTGATCGAGGTTAGGAGAGTAGACTCAGAGGACAACACGGCGGATACACTCACAAAGGTCTTTTCCCAGAGAGGGACTTTTATGGGATGGTTGAGTATGAGATACTACAACCACTGCTATCAGATGGCCCTAGTGCAAGTGGGAGATTGTTAGTTATATGTATGCCCTAGAGGCCATTACTATACATAGGATGTATATTGTAGTGGATGCTTGGACATATATAGCGAGGACTTTCTTGCTCGACATGATAGTATGCTATCTGGTTGCTCTTCACCTTAACGTGTACACTGATTGTCTCTCTGTTACATGTTGGTAAAGCCCTTAGGATGAGTACTTGACTACCTGGACTATGATGCGGATCATACTAGTGGGGACATGGTAGTCCATAAGTACAACCTTCAAGGTCCCTAGTCGTGTTACTTGTAGTTTCTCGAACTGTTATAGACCTCATATCGACATGACTTAACGAGCTATTGGGGTCTGACGTTTACCACCCCTAGGCGAGATATGCGATATATCAGACGACGAGACCGGACTGTACGGTAAGTGTTACTGGTTGGATTCACAGGAGTATGAGCGGGCTTGCTCGTCGATCTTCTGATCGCTCAATACCCGGGTGGTCGTTACGTTTAGCAAACCGCTTACGTCCTGTGGATGTTTGATATCATCATCATCTGCTGCCGGCGTATTGACGAGTCTTTAGAGTCCTACACAGAGGTTTCCTGGCTCAAGCGAAACGAAATAGGAGCGCATATGAGATATGTCCGGGACCGAGAATAATGCGTGTATGTGATACCGTATTCTATTCTCGCGATGAATGTATCGATTGGTTGTATGCGATATAACCTAGTTATCGAATCGAGGATTGATTCGATAAGTCGATACATTGGATATTAGTCGGTCATATGCGATATGACCGGATCGTTAAATCAAGTGTTGATTTAATGATTTAATGTATAATTATATATTTGATATATTACTTTACATTGACTAATATTGGTTCACTTAAGTTGTTTTTCTCACTTGTTTGTGCACATTGTATATGTGATATATTTTTGTGCACAAGTTTGTATCATGTTTGATGATACATGCAAACTTGGGTGTGTATGATTAAACCATGGTTATGTTAATGGTTAGGGTTTTGATTTACTTATTTATTTATTCTCTTAATTCATTTTTGGCGAAAAAGAGAAATGGTGGCTTTCTTTGTTTTATAGTTGAAGCTTCATGAAGCTTTGAAAAAGTCTACCATTTTTGTTTCATGCCTAACCTAACCATTCACCTTACCCTAGTTTTTTCTCTACACTTTACCATGGTTGCAATATGATAAGAGTCACTTGATTTTCTTTTTAAGTTAATTCATTTTTTCATTTCTTTCTTCTTCTTCTTCTTGATGAAGAAAGAAAAGCTTTCTACAAAAATGTCAAATGATGAAATCAAGTGAGAAATCCAAATCCAAAGTGAACCCACTTCCTATTTCTTCATCCTCTACCACTTGCCAAGCAGTATAGGGTGTTTTCTTCACAAGTTTCATGACTTGGTGAAGTTGGAGCTTGATCTTGAGTTGCCTCGACGTAGATCATCTTCGGCATCGAAGTCGACGACCTAGCCCGATCATTTCTTCGATGATACCACCGCGAGAGTCCGAGATCCGATGGGTACAGCGGAGGGACGTCATCACGGAGCTAAGGAAGTGGAGGACCGGATCTACAAAGGTTGTAGTCACTTCCCTTTTAGCAGTAAAGTTGTTTACTACTTGTAGTTTCGCCTAATATCTAGTTAACGATCCGTATTAGGGTTTCTCGGCACCGGAAAATTTTGAATTTGGCATGGTTGAGCCTTGTGAGACCTTATAAGTGTGCCTAGGAACCCTACAGCTCCCACACTTCTGATTTTCTAAAAATTCAGCTTCCAAGAAGTGGGCATGATGAGAAACAAAAACCTTTTGTTACTCTGCGTAATAGAAATAATACCCCTTGGAGTTCTTTGGATATCCCACAAACTTACACTGTACTGAGCGTGCCTCGAGCTTGTCCGGATGCTGCTCTTTTACAAAAGCTGGACATCCCCATGTCTTCAGGTACTGAAGATAGGGTTTCTTCCCACTCCACATCTGATATGGTGTGGTAGGCACAGTTTTGGTCGGAACCTTAATCAAAAGATATGCAGCTGATTCTAGTGCATAACCTCAGAAAAATCGTGGTAACTCAGCCTTACTCATCATGGAATGAACCATATCCAATAGGGTTTGATTTCTCCTTTCCGATACACCGTTGTGTTGTGGTGTGTATGAAGGAGTAAGCTGAGAGAGAATTCCATTCTCTTTTAAGTAACCCAGGAACTCGGCACTTAAGTATTCACCACCTCGATCAGATCTCAGTGTCTTGATACTTTTTCCTGTTTGGTTTTCCACTTCATTCTTGTATTCCTGGAATTTCTCAAAGGCCTCGGATTTATGCTTCATCAAGAAGATATGACCATACCTAGAGAAATCATCCGTAAAAGTAATGAAGTAGGAATAACCACCTCGCGCATGTGTAGACATTGGACCACACACATCGCTGTGTATGAGTCCCAAGAGCTCGCTCGCTCTTACTCCGTGTCCAGTAAATGGAGTCTTTGTCATCTTTCCCATGAGACAAGATTCACAAGTAGCATAAGATTGATATTCGAACGGATTCAAATATCCTTCTCTATGTAACTTAGTCAACCGTGTTTCATTGATGTGACCTAGTCTACAATGCCATAAGAAAGCCTGATTTACTTCTGGAGACTTTCTTTTAAGTGTGTTCTGGATATTGAAAACCTGAGCTTGATTCAATACGTATATACCGTCATCTAATGTACCGGACCCAATCAGAACTTGATTTAGGTGGATGTGAACTACATCGCTTACGAATGTAAAAGCATATCCCTCTCTTGAAAGTGAGGACACTGATATGATATTACAAGTCAAACTAGGTACATATAAACAGTTACGTAGAATCAATATCTGCCCACTTGTCAAACCTAGGCAATATTCTCCTATGGATTCAGCGTCCACGCTCATTCCGTTTGCAACTCTGAGAGACAAATCGCCTACCCTGATAACTCTACGGTTTCTCAAAGCATGTAATGAATTACAGATATAAGATCCAGCTCCGGTATCTAGTACCCAGGAAGTAGAGTTAATTAACAAATAGTTCTCAATTACATGCACACTCGAGGCCGAAGCCACAACATGCTTCGTACCCTGGCTACTGGCTTCCAAAGCCTTGCAATCCTTCTGCCAATGCCCGTTCCTATAACAATAGGAACATCCCTCCTTACCTACACCAAGTCCCGAAACTTTTGCTCTTCCCTTTCCTTCTACTTTACTGATACCGTATATCGGCTTTGTGGAGGTCTTCTTCTTTTCACCCTTTGCTTTCGCCCTGGATGCAGAAGAAGGTCCCCCATTAAGCAGAAAGGGTGTCTCCCTGGTTTCTTTCAGGGTGTAAGTAGAGGGAAGGGACTGTGGAAATAAGTCAGCATATGTCCTGTTTTCCAACTTAGTCTCCAGGTCCTTGAGCTCATTCATATAGCTAGTCATCGTAAGGACGTCGTCCCCTACAGATGACCCGACAGCCAACCTCGCTTGAAACAATTCGTTCGAGGTCTCATATCTTGCGATACGAGATTGCTCTCCATATAAATCTTTGTTATGGAGAAAGATGGAAACTAAGTCCATCTTCTCATGCTGCTTCTAGTATATACCATCAACTGAAGCCAACACGAGGCACTTGGCATTCGCATTATCCTTTTCCTTTATCTGATAGATATCCATATCCGCGACGGTGGAAACTGGACCTGGGACGGTGGGGGCTTGAGTAGTAATAGGGTGGTCCAGCTTGTCATAGGCAATGGACATCTGGACAGACCTTTGCCAATCATAAAAGTCAGATTCAGTCATTTTGTTATCTAGATATAATCTAGTCATTGTCACATGGTCGCTGCAGAGAGAGAGAGAGAGGGAACACTTTAGCATGATGCTCTTGCAAGTTTAGATTGGTTTTTAGTTTATCTAAACTGGATGGCTCCCACTGTTTCTCGAATCCTTCCTCAAACCATAAAAGAAGAATTAGTCAGGACTGATCTCACCGTACAATACTTGCTTAACCGTTCAGCCAGGCTAATGTCGGTACTTCGAGAGAGGTTTTACGACGCTTTCGTGAAGTTCCTTAATTAAATAACCTCTTTTCTCTGGAGGCGTACCCCCGCTGACACTGTTCTAGACACCTACTTGGTTTATAGCATTGATCGTTAAGTGACGAATCTCCTGATGAATAGCTGATACTCACAGTAGGATTGGGATCCAAATATCATCGTGTGGTAAAGCTGAAGGAATCCTACCAAAATTATCACACTCCAAATGGTATGCAAGTCTAGCAAGTTTCAGTTTCTTTAGAAACTCCCGATGTGGATTTTTGGCCCATGCTCTTATGACCTTGACGAAGGCCAATAAATCATAAGTCACATATCAAGTTCTACCCATCATTATCTTGTTAATTTGAACCCACCCGTACATACCCCTAACGTTGGCCAAATGGAAGTACGAATGTCCCAAACCAACTCATCTATCTATGTAACAAATGAATACCCCAGCAGCTACCAAACATTATGCCTTGACGAAGGCCAACAAACATAGCTTGAATACTACTGACCATCCATATGAAATGACGGAGGGCTACGACTGGTTTTGGCGAAACCGTGAACGTAGTGAACTTGATATAATAGAAGGAACCTGATAGCTTTTTAAAAGGAGTGGTTAAAGCTCCGTAATTAAAAATTTCTGCTCTTTTAAAATAACCGAGTGGTTTCTTTTAAATTTGTTCCAACGATTCAACTTTGGTTTATTTTCTTTGCATTAATATAATGCGTCCCATCAATTAACCTATCATTGCAGAAAACAACAAAAATACAACGTCCTCTTATGCCATCCGCATTCGCCACTGGGTCCCGTCATTCACCCGTTATGTTACTTAACTAACGACAGAGCGGGGGCTGGGCTAGCGCGGGTGTAAAACATAAGTAACGCCTAATAGATATCATATATAGATATTGTACATTCGTCAGACGCAATAATAGGCATTCCAGATCACAGATGAACATTATTGGATATACAAGCAATCCGTGTTTCCTTTGAGCCTGCAACGAAAGACGGATTACATAGTTGTGATGAATAGCCATTACCCCACCCTAGACCCCTACGGGTACGGTAAACTACCCGCCAGGTACCCGAAGTGAAGCGGTCTCCCTCAACAATGTTAGTAGGACACTAAACACTTCAAAGTACCCGGTAGTTTGTGTACCCCACCTTGGGTCTATCCTAGGAGCAAAAAACAGTATATGAAATAATACAACGGTGGCTACAACCTCAGCCCGGATGTGCCCCGCAAAAGAATATTACATCATATTACAATTTATATCGAATGAATGAATATAAAAACTCATCACAAACCCTGGCTAATCATCACAACGATCAATGAAGTTCATATACACAAACCAGTTAAAACCATTACAGAAATGTGCAACCCCCTGCTAACCGACATACTAGCAATTAGGGGAGGTTTACGAACACATTAAACATTAGAGATAAAACTTGATTAGCAAATAACTTAGAATTTCGATCGACAACCTTTTTCCGTCACTACCCCAAATGCAAGCCAGCACTGAAATAATCTGGGCAGAAACAAAATATACAGAAAAACAGAACACCCAAAACTAAGAGTTACTGTGTAAATAAGAGTCAACTCGGAGTTGACTCGGCCGCGGATCCGCGGCGGATTGCACTAATCCGCCGCGCTTCCGCTGCATTCTAACCGAGTTGGGACTTCGTATTTCACTAGTATTCTTAGAATTCCCTGCTGTGAGTTTTAATACCTCTGAAATAATTTTTTCGACACGTTTAAAATTGACAGAAACTTGAGGGTCCGGGGTTAAGTTTTCGCGTTTTTCCGACGATCGAAGTTCTAATTAGTTGCTAACAAGCTAGTAAAGGTTTAGTAGGCTCTGATACCACTGTAAGTCCATGTCACGCACACCACGAGCTTGCGGGGAGGCTGAATATATGAAAAACAATTATCAAAGCTTCGTAACACGGACATGAGCACACGGATCATGTCTAAACCATTACTAGCAAACTACGAAAGGTTTAACTACTCTGATTCGAAGATATACCTCACGTTACTTGTCCTTCGGGTCTTCATCGCTGTCCTCCACCCCTCGTCGGCTCTATGGAACATGGGCACCTCAATGGCCTCCTCGAGTCAAAGACGATCCACCCGAGAGTCTATAGTCCGAGCTCTAATCTCAAATCTGAGATAACTACGGCTTCTAGTTTGCTAATCTAGAAGTCCTAGAGGGTGTAAAGTAATTAGATGAATTACTTAGTCACTTAAACCCTAGGATTCTCAACTCATGAGAGATTTTAGGGTTTGAGGAAGAAGATGAAGACTTGAGGAGAGAGAAAGATTTTGTGATAATTGTATGAATAATAACTCATGAAAGAATATAATGAAGCATACAAATATCTCTTGATAAATATCTAGAAATATCTTGTGAGCTTCATTTAATCCTAAGGATGAATCACCTCATTAGTCATTAAGCATTTAATGAAAACTGACAACTCATCTCTCCACCTCATTTGTGTTTAATCCAAAAGAAATAAATACAAATGAGTCATCTTCTTCTAGAAGCTTCCCGACAAATTACGAGACTGCCCCTCCTATCCGTATTTCCGAAAAACACGGATAATCTTTGACTGAATAAATCCATCTGTATAATACTAGAATCTGGCTTAAACCAAAGCCTGCTAGTATTATCTGCCCGATCATAATACGTGCATAAGTGTACGTAAGTGATCGCGGCCCTGCCGTAAAACCATACGGCCTCTACACCTTTTGCCCGGTGCAGGGAAACTCTCAGTGTGGGACTCTAAAGACTCGACACTACGCTGGCAGTGGGTTTAACCACAGGCCGTAAGCGGTACTAGCTGTACGTAACGGTCCCCAGGTAGTTGTCGATAAGAAGGAAGATGAGGAAACTCATTCGAACTCCAACCGATCCTGATGTGACAATCTCCGTACAGTCCGGTCTGTTCGTCTAGAACTATCACATATCGGGTCTAGGGGGCGGTAAACGTCAGACACCTAATAGCGGTATAAGTCGTGTCAGAGTGAAGCCCATTACAACTTGAGAAACTACTGGAAGCCTACCAGCAAATCTCGTTTGCCCTGGCCCGGGACTTTGCGTAATGGCTCTCCATACACAGCGCGATATCAACCCCCAATACCGGGAGTGACGAATCCTGTCTAACCGCCACTGCCTCCAAGTGCTTCGGGAATGCACCCAACTACTACCTGTTTGCACGACTCCTTTGAGCCGTGGTAGGGTAGTAATCTAAGAACAGTGGGAACGCACCCGAGGCGAAGTAGTAGTGTCAAGTCGACGGACTAAGCTGTACTCATGTCACCTGGGAACTGCTATCTGATGATGGGTATAAAACCAACCTGCAGTTCCCGGCGAGTCCTGTCCATTGTACCCGTAACCTAACGAGCACCTGCATACTATCTCCAGTACGACGTACTGATGGCTGTGGGACAGACCATCTCCCCAACTGGGATGAGAAGCGTTCACACTAGTATACTACGGAGTATCGATGCCCTGTCTCGATAATCCTACGACCAGGGACCTATATAGGATGTTGCTTATAGACTACCCAGCCCCCACTAGTGTGACTGTCATCACAATGCTGGTAATCAAGCAAAGATCCTAAGGGCTCTACTAATATGTATAAGCGATACGTTAAAAGAAACATATGCACATATTAAAGTAGACACAAACCAAGTAGCATACTACCATTTTTAGCAAGACTGTCAATACAACTGTGAATATCCCAAGCTTCTATTAAGTAATATACAAACTAGTATGATACAGTAATGGCCTCTAGGGTATAAAAACTAACAATATTCACTGATCTTCTCTCGGGATTTGGACATATGTTCCGGTTGAAACACAAGTCTGAAACTTTTGAGAAATTCAAGGAATATAAGCTTGAAGTTAAAGAACCAGATGGGTAGATGTATTAAGTCCTTCGATATGATCGGAGAAGAGAATACTTGCGCATGGAGTTCCTGGAGTTTCTAAAAGGAGAATAAGATTCTCTTTCATTTTAATCTTTCGTATACACCACAGCACAACGGTGTATCGGGGCGGAGGTATCGCACCCTATGAGATATGGCACGCTCTATGATGAGTACTGCTGAGTTATCTATTTGCTTTTTAGGTGTTATGCACTTGAGAAGCTGCATACCTATTAAACGGGGTTCCGTCCAAATCAGGGCCTACCACTACATATGAAATATGGAATAGGAAGAGACCATGTCTTAAACGAGTTAAGATATGGGATTGTCCGGCCTAGGTTGAAAGGCAGAATCCAGACAAGCTCGAGGCAAGGTCAGTTCTGTAAGTTTGTTAGGATATCCCAAACATTTTCGAGGGAATATCTTCTACCAAACTGAGGAGCAAAAGGTGTTTTGTTTCTCAGTATGCCACCTTTTTAGAAAAGGAATTTCTTGTGAAGAAATTTGTGTACATAAGGTAGAACTGGAAGGAGTTCCATCTAGACAGACTAATAACTGATGATTTGGTAACCAAAGGATTCAATAGTCTCCAACGAACCTCAGCCTCCCCGCAAATCTGGTAGGGTTCCTCATCCACTTGAGAGATACTACTGTCTTCTCGGTGATAATGGGAGCGAGAATTGCATCATGGTTGATGATGGCCCAACTAGGTTCAGGCAGGCCATCATGAGTGGCGATTCTGTGAAAAGGCTGGATGCAATGCGATCAAAGATGGAATCCATGTATACCAACAAAGTATGACTTTTATTATTGCACCTAAAGGGGTAAAACACATTAGGAGCAAATGGATCTTGATGAGATTCTTGGTATAGATGGAAAAGTTGAGACTTTCAAAGCTATGCTTAAGTCCATCAGGATTAAACCAAGCATCGCGGAGATGGAATATCTGTTTTGATGTAGCAGTTAAAGAGTTTGACTTCATCAAAATGGTAGATGAACCTTGTAAATACAAGAAGGTTGTAGAGAGTAAGGTTGTCTTCCACGTATTGTACGTAGATAAACATACTCTAGATAGGAAATAGTTTCCTATGCTACACTCAGTCAAGCTCCTCTTATCACGGGGATTCTCCATAGAAGATCTGGATGATACCTACTACATCTTGTTGTTTATGATCTATGTTAATAGATCTAAGTGGATGTTGGGAGTGTCCAAATCCAGACTAGATGTAGATGTCTCACTAGGTGTAGTGATTAGGAATCAATCGGATCTTCGGAGAATCATTGGACAAGCTGTGGAGGACATTCTTAAGTACTTGAGAAGCACTAAAGAAAGTTCTTGGTTCCAGCGTCCAGAGTGATAAGTTCGACTGAAAGTCAGTCACAGACATTGTCTTTACCCTCAGTATAGGTACGGTATGATTGGAAGAGTTCCAAGCTAGATACCGAGGCATACTAGATGATAAAGACTGAATACATTGCTACCAATGATGCTGCCAAAGTGGCTGTCTGGGCATTTCTTGTTCATGAGATGAACATCGTTCCAACCATTGAGCTTCTAATAATTGTTATTGTGACAACAATGGAGTTGTGGTTTTGGCCTAGGAACACCGGTCCTATCAGCATTCCAGACATATTCTGAGGCAAGTATCACCCGATCAGGGAGATGGTTGATCTCCAAGGGATCGAGGTAAGGAGAGTAGATTTTGAGGTTAACACGACGGATCCACTCACCAAGGCCTGCTTCCCCAAATACTATTTGATAGATTTTGGGATGGTTGAGTATGGGATACTACAGCCACTGCTATATCGTTGAGTATGAGATACTGCAACAAATGGCCTTAGTCCAAGTGGGAGATTGTTAGTTATATGTGTGCCATAGAGGCCATTACTGTACATATGATGTATAATGTAGTAGATGCTTGGACATATGTAGGGATGACTTTCTTGCTTGACATGACAGTATGCTACCTGGTTGCTCTTTATCTTAACATGTTGACTTGTATACGTGATACTGCCTTGCTCTCACATGTTGACAAAGCCCTTAGGATGTGTACTTGACTACCAGGACTATGATGGAGATCATACTAGTGGGGCCAGGGGTAGTCCACAAGTACACCTTATAATTGATCCTAATCGAGGGAGAATCGAGACAGGGCATCGATTCTCAAGAGTAGACTAGCGTATACGCATCTTGACCCATATGATAGGCGATGGATGATCCCATATCCATTGGTGTTTGACATCAGAGATGGTATACGGGTGCTCAGTGGAGACTGGGTACACTAAACGAACTCGACGAGAACTCCTAGATAGTATTATACCTATCATCAGATAGCAGTTCTCTGGTGACACTGGTACAGATTATTCTGTCGGCCAGAGATCGTCATAGAGTCTTGTGTGATTCCCACCGTGCTTTGATTTCCACCTTACCACGGCTCTACTGAGTCATGAAAAATGGTGGTTTTCGGGTACAGTCCCGAGTCGCATGGAGGCAATGAGTAATAAGAGAGGTTCGACTCTCCCGGTATTAGGAGTTGATGCTGCGCTATGCTCGATTGGCCATAACAGGAAATCCCTGGCCAAGGTTGCTGAGATCTACTGGCAAGTGTTATCAGTAGTTTTTCAAACCGTTATGGAAGTTGCATCGGCATGCGTTATCAGGCTACTGGGGTCTGATTTCATTCCACCCCAGGTTATGATATGCGACATATCAGACGAAGAGACTGGACTGTACGGTAGTGTTACTGATCAGATTCACAGGAGTTTGAGCAGGTTTGCTTATTGTTCTTCTGATCGCTCAATACCCGGGTGGCCGTTACGTTTAGCAGACTGCTTACGGCTTGTGGGTGTTTCATATGATCATCACCTACTGCCGGCGTATTGACCAGTCTTTAGAGTCCTACACAGAGCATTCTTGGTTCATGCGAAACGGAGTAGGAGCACATATGTGATATGTACGGGACCGAGATTAATACGTGTATGTGATACCGCATCCTATTCTCACGATTTGTGACATCGGTCGGTTATATGTGATATAGCCGGGTTATCAGATCAAGTGTTGATTCGATAATATATTACATATGATATTAGTCGGTTGTATGTGATATAGCCGGATTATTAAATCAAGAGTTGATTTGATAATTTAATGTATAATTATATATATGATATATTAATTTACATTAACTAATATTTTCTCACTAAGTATTCTTTTTCTCACTTGTGTGCATATAATATATATGTGATATATATTAATGTATATTTTATTGTGTCATGCTTGATGACACATGTTACATGGGTGTAAGAGACTTACATTATAGTTAGGATAATCCTAGGGTTTTTATTTATTCAAATAATTCTAAAAATGGTGGATTTTGTCATGGTAGAAGGTTTGAGAAAGCTTTTGGATAACCATTGACCAAGTCCACTCTTTTTGTTTTGCTATAGATGTTTATTAACCCAACCTTTATCCTTACCCTAGTTAAGTCTCTACATGAGTTAGTGCATGATACTAACTCACCCATGGTTTATATATCTCACCTCATGAGTTCATTCTCTTGACTTGATTTTTCTTCACTTGATCATCTTCTTCTTCATTGAAAAAGTTTACTAGCTTTTTCTAAGGTGAGAAAATATTGTGAGAATAAGAAAACTAAATAGAGCCTATTTCCTGTAGGGTTCCTAGGCACTCTCAAGAGGTCTCAAAAGGCATCGAACATGACAATTTCAAAAAATCTAGGTGCCGAGAAGCCCGACTACGGATCGTTGGCTAGATGTCTAGGCGAAAAACAAACTAGTTAACGCTTAACTATAAGATAACGGAAATACAACCTTTGTAGATCCGGTGCTCCACCTCCATAGCTCCGCAATGAGGTCTCCTCGTTGTCCAAGTCGAACCCCGGGCTCTAGCGTCGGCTTCAACGGAGAATGGACGGGCTAGGTCATCGACGACGATGCCGAAGATGATCTACGTCGAGGCATCGCTAGATCAAGCTCCAACTTCACCAAGTCCAAAAACTTATGAAGAGAACACACTCTACTACTTGGCAAGAGGTAGAGGATGAAGAAATAGGAAGTGGGTAGACTTTAGAATTGGATTTCTCACTTGTTTCATCAATCCACCATTGATGAAGTAAGGTTTCTTCATGAAGAAGAAGAAGAGGAAGAAGATGATAAGTTATGATAATTATTCAAGAATAGAAAAGAATAATCATCCTTATCATAATCAAACCATAGTTAGGTGTAGAGAATTAACAAGGGTTAGTGAATGGTTGGGTTAAGACATGAAGACAAAATGGTCACTTAGGTCAAACCTTCATGAAGGTTCATAAACAAACAAAGAAAGCCACCATTATCTCTTCATTATTTTCTTTTGCTAAAATAAACAAAATGGATAAATAAATGAATAAATGAAGCAAAAGAAACCCTAACCATTGACCAACCATGGTTTAATCCATACACCAAACTATCATGTATCATCAAACATGATACAATCAAATGTACAAATGTATATCACATATACAATGTGCACAATCCAAGTGAGAAAATCCATTTAAAGTGAACCAATACTAGTTAATGCAAAGTAATATATCAAATATATAATTATGCATTAAATCATTAAATCAACACTTGATTCAATGATCCGGTCATGTCGCACACAACCGACTAGTATTCAATGTATCGGCTTATCGATTCAACGCTTGAATCGATAACTAGGTTATATCGCATACAACCATCCGACACATTGATCGCGAGAATGAAATACGGTATCACATACACGCATTATTCTCGGTCCCGCACATATCTCATATGCGCTCCTATTTCGTTTCGCTTGAGCCAGGAAACCTCTGTGTAGGACTCTAAAGACTCGTCAATACGCCGGCAGCAGATGAAGATCATATCAAACACCCACAAGCCGCAAGCGGTCTGCTAAACGTAACGGCCACCCGGGTATTGAGCGATCTGAAGATCGACGAGCAAGCCCGCTCATACTTTAGTGAATCCAACCAGTAACACTACCGTACAGTCCGGTCTGATTGTCTGATATGTCGCATATCTCGCCTAGGGGTGGTAAACGTCAGACCCCAATAGCTCAATAAGTCGTGTCGATATGAGGTCTATAACACTTCGAGAAACTACTGGTAACACTTACCAGTAAATCTCAGCAACCCTGGCCAGGGATTTCCTGTTATAGCCAATCGAACACAGCGCAACATCAACTCCCTATACCGGGAGAGACGAATTCCCTCCTATCGCTCATTGCCTCCATGTGACTCGGGACTGTACCCAAAAACCACCGTTTTGCACGCCCTCTTGGACGTGGTAAGATGGAAATCAAAGCACAGTGGGAACCACACAAGACTCTATGACGATCTCGGGTCAACAGACTACTCTGTACCAGTGTCACCAGAGAACTGCCATCTGACGTGAGGTATAATACCATCTGGGAGTTCTCGGCGAGTCCGTCCAGTGTACCCAGTCTCTACTGAGCACCCGTATACCATCTCTGATGTCAAACACCGATGGATATGGGATCATCCATCGCCCATCTGTATGGGTCGAGAAGGTACACGCTAGTCTACTCTGGTATATCGATGCCCCGTCTCGATACACCCTCGACTAGGGACTTTGAAGGATGTACTTATGGACTACCATGTCCCCACTAGTATGATCCGCATCATAGTCCAGGTAGTTAAGTACACATCCTAAGGGCTTTACCAACATGTAACAGAGAGACAATCAGTGTACACGTTAAGGTAAAGAGCAACCAGATAGCATACTATCATGTCGAGCAAGAAAGTCCTCCCTATATATGTCCCAGCATCCACTACAATATACATCAAATGTATAGTAATGGCTTCTAGGGCATACATATAACTAACAATCTCCCACTTGCACTAGGGCCATCTGATAGCAGTGGTTGCAGTATCTCATACTCAACCATCCCATAAAAGTCTCTCTCTGGGAACAGGCCTTTGTGAGTGGATCCGCTGTGTTGTCCTCTGAGTCTACTCTCCTAACCTCGATCTCCCTGGAGATCATCTATCTCCATGATCAGGTGATACTGCCTTAGAATATGTCTGGATCACTGATGGGACATGCGTTCCTTGGCATAAGCCACAACTCCATTGTCACACAATGGGAGGAACATAGTTCATCTCATGAACCAATATACATCCAAACAGCCTCTTTGGTAGCATCTTAAGTAGCGATGTATGCTGCCTTTATCGTCTAGTATGTCACGGTATCTAGCTTGGAACTCTTCCAACATACCGTCCCTCCAATGAGGGTAAAGACAATGCCTGTGACTGACATTCAGTCGTCTTTATCACCCTGGAACCCTTCCAGTGATTC
The DNA here is from genome assembly GCA_030015575.1 of Agapanthus africanus. Classification (NCBI taxonomy): domain Eukaryota; kingdom Viridiplantae; phylum Streptophyta; class Magnoliopsida; order Asparagales; family Amaryllidaceae; genus Agapanthus; species Agapanthus africanus. The sequence continues at coordinate 314,631,276 of CM057337.1, forward strand.
TCCCCAGGATCGGTTGATACCGTTTCACTACAACTAGTGAGAGTCCTAACATCCAATTAGATCTATCTCATAGATCCAAAAACCCAGGATTTAGGAGGTATCACTTTGATCCTATATGGAGAATCATTGTGATAAGCGGAGATTGATCGAGCGTAGCATAGGAAACTCCTTCCCTATCAAGAGTATGTCATCCACGTACTCTACGAGGATCGTCACCATACTCCCTACTACCTTCTTGTTTATACAAGGTTCATCTACCATTTTGATGATGTCAACTTCTTTGACCGCTTCATCAAAACACATGTTCCAACTCCGCGATGCCTGCTTTATCCTATAAAGCATCTTGCACACGTTTCCGCTGCTCCCACTGTCTACGAAGCCCTCTGGCTGTGTACTTATAGACGCACTCTTCTAAAACATCATTTAGAAAAGCAGTCATGACACCCAACCACCAGATATCGTAGTCATGGTATGTAGCCGTGGTAAGTAGGATCTGGATGGACTTAAACATAAATACTTGAAAAGGTTTCATCATTATCCACGCCTGGTCGATGACGAAAAGCTTTAACAAGTCTAGCTTTGAAAGTCTCAACTTTTCCATCTACACCAAGTAATCTTCTCAAGATATACTTGCTCCTGACGGGGATTTAACCCTTCAGATATAGCAACCAAAGTCCATACTTTGTTGGTGTATAAGGATTCCACCTCAGATCGATAAACATCCAGCCATTCTTACAGAGTCTTACTCTCGATGGCCAGCTCGAAGCTAGTTGGGTCATCATCTCATGATGCATTCCTCGCTCCCACTGTCATAGAGAAACCGAAGTATCTCTCAGGTGGGTGAGGAACCCTACTAGATCGGCGGAGAGGCTGAGGTTCGTTGGTAACTATTGAATTCTTTGGTTCTGTCAAATCTTCAGCTGCAGTTTTGTATAGCTGGAACCTTTCCAGTTCTACATTACAGACCTTGCCTCGAGCTTGTCCGGATTTTGCTTTTCAGACATAGGCCGGTCAACCCCAAATCTTAACTAGCTTAAGACATGGGCTCTTCCCTTTCCATATCAAATATGAAGTGGCAGGCAACTGATTTGATTTGAACCTAATTCAATTGGTATGCAGCTTCTCAAGTGCATAACTCCCAAAAAGGAAATAGGTAACTCAGTAGTACTCATCATAGAGCACACCTTATCATATAGGGTGAGATTGCTCCGCCCCGATATACCATCGTGCAATGGTGTATACGGAGGAGTAATGCTGAGAGAGAATCTCATTCTCCTTTAGAATAGTCCAGAAATTCCATGCATAAGTATTCTCCTCCCTGATCTCATCATAGGACATAATACTTATACCCGTATTTTGGTTCTCTACTTCTTGCTTATATTCTGTGAATATCTCAAAAGGCTCGGACTCATGTTTCAACAGGAACATATGTCTGAATCTTGAGAGATTATCAGAGAATGTAATGAAGTACAAAGAACCTGTCCTGGCATGTGTAGACAGGGGACCTTACATACATCAACATGTATCATCCCAAGAGTTTACTAACTCTTTCTCTGTTTCCAATAAACAGAGCTGTGGTCATCTTATCTTTGTGACATGACTGGCGAGTTTCACAAGATGTAAATTCAAACTAATTTAAATATGCATCTAAATGTAACTTCAGCCAGTCGGGTCGCATTGATATGACCTAGTCTACAATGCCTCAAGAAGGATTCGTTCATTTCTGAACTCTTTCTCTTGTGTGTGTTCCGTATACTAAGAACTGTGGTTTGATTTAGAACATTAATGCTTTTAGATAACGTGCCTGAACCGATCAACTTTTGATATAGGAAATGTTCAAAACATTATCCAACAATACAAAATTTTATCATTTCTTTACTAATAAAGAGACTGATATGATTTTGTATATCAGGTTCGGTATCTAATAACATTCGTTCAGAACCAATGTATTGGTAATACAGGGTGACAGTGACCAACAGACTTGGCTGCAACACTTGCACCGTTTTCTGCCTCATGAAACTTATCACCCGTTCTCAGTTTTTCTACCCTTTTGTAGCCCTATGTAACATATTACATATCTGGGATCCTGATCCGGTATCATATACCCAGGATTCGGAGGATACTGAGAAACAGTTCTGTATAATGAACACACCCGAAGATGATGCATCAGCATGCACTCTCTTCGTTTGGGCGGCACGGGAAATCTGGTATTCCCCAATTTCCTGCTCTGTCTTATAACAATTATAAGTTGGAGCGGGACCAACGTTCCCCAGCTCAGTATAACAAGCGGGTTCGGTCAATAATCCGTATTATTATCTTGATTAAGGCGTGATATGGTCGCTACCTGGAGAGAGAGAGAAGAAAACACTCAGTGTGCGCTCTTGCAAGAATAGATTGGTTATTATTTTATCTAATCAGGATGGCTCCCACTGCTTTTTATCAAATCTTCCTTCAAACCCTAAAAGGAAAGACTAGCCGGGATTAATTACACACTACAAGTTCGCCAATCTTTCAGCCAGGCCAGTGTCGGTACTTTGAGGGAGGTGCCCCGTGCTTTCGCACGGACCTAATTAATGTAAACCTCGTTTTCTCAGAGGCGTAATCTCGTTAACACCTTTCTAGACACCTATTTGATCGGCTAATTGTAATGTATAAAACTCTCCCAGGAGTAACTCTTACTCGCAGCGGGTATCGGGATCCAACTATCTCATAGAAGGTATGCAATCTCATTGCAAATTTCAACACTTGAAATTCCCGATAATATTTTGCCCCTAGCAGCTATATGACCTTAACATAGTCAACAAATCATAAGTGCTAGTCAAGTTCAACCCGTCATTTCCCGATTGAATTAAACCCACCCGCACGACCCTTAACATAGTCAACAAAGTCGCACGACTACCCTAATCCAATCACATCATATGCTTATGCAGATAAGCACTAATTAGCTACCGCACACTACGCCTTAACATAGTCAACAAACGTAGCACGAATACTAACCAGTACTTATCTGAAATGACGGAGGGCTACGACAGGTTTTTCTGAAAACCTTTTGCGTAATGAACTTGATATCGTTGTAGAATCAAATGATTTTGAAATGGAGTGTTTTTGAGGCTTTTCTAGTTTTGCTAAAGGAGTCACTCCCGGTGAAGGGATCGTCGGTCCTTTCCTCGTCGAATGAGGTGCGGGATATATCATATATATCACTGTGCAAAGCAAAAACCCTTAAAAGCAATCAAAAGACAAACCGAGTGTGTAGCATCTGCCAGTTATTGCTAAAGGAGTCACTCCCGGTGAAGGGATCGTCGGTCCTTTCCTCGTCGAATGAGGTGCGGGATATATCATATATACCTCTGTGCAAAGCAAGAACTGTAGCTACCTGTTTTAATTTTGAAATTCGATTCTACAACATCTTAGGTTTCTTTTATTTCATTAATCTCATTAATGAAGTCCCATCATTTAAGTACCTAAACATCACAGATAAATACGACGTACACTTATGCCATCCGCATTCGCCTCGATGTCCCCTCGTGCACCATTAGGTTAGGTAACTAACGGCAGAGCAGGGCAGGGCTAGCGCGGGTGTAAAACATACGTAACGTCTATATAATATATCATATATACTATATACAGTATCTATCAGAGAACATCACATGATCACATCACAGATATCGCAGCAGAAGAAACATATGAAATATTGGATATACTAGGATGTCCGTGTTTTCAATATGAGCCAGTATAAAACACGGATTCCACGGTCGCGATGAATAGCCAAACCCACGCCCCTAGACCCCTACGAGAGCGGCAAGCAACCCTACCAATTCTAGAGTTAGGAGACCCGGACTCGACTCCTCGAGTTGGTCTCCCACTGGACTCCAGAACCCGGTTACTTGTGCTCCCCTCCTTGGGTCTATCCTAGTGCGGAAAAGTAAATAATATACAAACGGTGACAACTTCCGCTACCTGGAAGTGCCCCAATAAAAGAATATTACATACAAGTTTTTACATGAATGAAAATGAAAAACACTCATCTCACATAAAAACCCCCGGCTATTCAAACACGATGATCCAATATAACATATCCAGCAACACATAACATCACATGTCATCAACGTAAGTAAATATGTCCATCCCAATTGTCGTTGACATATAGCAACGAAACCGGCGATATCACATATTACACTTACGGTCACAGAAAAGAAAGTGTAAAACTACAACAGTTGGAATCCGCAACCTCTTCAGACATCGCATGCCTGACCAAATGAATTACTTAGACATCGCATGCCTAACAATTATAAACCTCGCATTTTAGTCTCATTATCGAAAACACTTTTCAATATCAAGTCGGGCAATTCAACAAGATTCCCGAAAAACTGATCGAATGCTCGTCGCAAACTTTAGTAGGCGGCCGCACCCCCGATACCGTCGACAAAGTGCACCAAGGCGGAACACCGCTGCCGCGAGCACCCGTACGGATGCTTTCGGCGACGGGATTCTCCTACAGTCACTTGGTCGGGGCTATGGAGTGAGGCTGTCTATTAAGTTTACCCGGCGAGTATCCGCGTACGCTACGTGATTGCGACGGACTTTTGATCACATCAAAATACCGTGGCAACCGATCAAGTGAGACTAAACTGCTACATTTATAACATTCATTCAGTTATCACATAACTACTTGTGAATTCCAATTATTGTATCACATTCCAGATAATTAGAAAATGTTAAACTTTCCGATCGAACAATCGAACACCCAAGTTTTCCCGAGACAATTCAACACATGAAATAAGTCTAACAACATTCAGTTCGTGCCTCAGTACCAACGGTCCAGCCGTAGAAGGGTCAAGCTAACGCCTCACATGTGGCACGCCGTACTGCCCTAAACCCGAAGGTTCAAAGGGCAGTTCAAGACGGTCACATAATCGAGTTAAGGTTTGTTGTCTTCTAGAGGGTCCATCGAGTTACTTGCACTACTTAGAACGTCGTTAAACTACGGAAAAATCCAACACTTGGAAATTTCCCGACAGGGGAAAAATTGGGTATTTATATCCGGTCGAACTTATTAACATATTCTAAAATTTATCCGGAAAGCCACACAGACAAAATTTGATAATCTGATCGAACATACGAATCCCCAAAACAACTCCAGAAAATTCAACTCTTGAACAAATTTTAAAAATACCCAGAGAACTCAGCACCTGAAACAATGAATTACTGTGCAAACAGTTAGGGCTGACGTCATCAATCTGCCGCGGAACCGCCGCCTAAGGCAGGCTTCTGCCGCGGTTCCGCCGCAGCTTGCACTGTTCATGACCCCAATTTTGCACCGTAATTCTTAGATTTCCCTGCTGGGTTTTCTGCATATTTTTAATTTGGAAAAATCCCAGTTTTTGAAAAAAGGACAGAGAGCATTTTTGTGATCGGGTTTCGGGTTCGTTCGGACTTCAAATTCCTTCTAGACTTCGCCTAAGGCTCTAGCTAGGCTCTGATACCACTGTAGGGTTCCTAGGCACTCTCAAGAGGTCTCACAAGGCATCGAACATGCCAATTTCAAAAAATCTAGGTGCCGAGAAGCCCGACTACGGATCGTTGGCTAGATGTCTAGGCGAAAAACAAACTAGTTAACGCTTAACTATAAGATAACGGAAATACAACCTTTGTAGATCCGGTGCTCCACCTCCATAGCTCCGCAATGAGGTCTCCTCGCTGTCCAAGTCGAACCCCGGGCTCTAGCGTCGGCTTCAACGGAGAATGGACGGGCTAGGTCATCGACGACGATGCCGAAGATGATCTACGTCGAGGCATCGCTAGATCAAGCTCCAACTTCACCAAGTCTAAAAACTTGTGAAGAGAACACACTCTACTACTTGGCAAGAGGTAGAGGATGAAGAAATAGGAAGTGGGTAGACTTTAGAATTGGATTTCTCACTTGTTTCATCAATCCACCATTGATGAAGTAAGGTTTGAAGAAGAAGAGGAAGAAGATGATAAGTTATGATAATTATTCAAGAATAGAAAAGAATAATCATCGTTATCATAATCAAACCATAGTTAGGTGTAGAGAATTAACAAGGGTTAGTGAATGGTTGGGTTAAGACATGAAGACAAAATGGTCACTTAGGTCAAACCTTCATGAAGGTTCATAAACAAACAAAGAAAGCCACCATTATCTCTTCATTATTTTCTTTTGCTAAAATAAACAAAATGGATAAATAAATGAATAAATGAAGCAAAAGAAACCCTAACCATTGACCAACCATGGTTTAATCCATACACCAAACTATCATGTATCATCAAACATGATACAATCAAATGTACAAATGTATATCACATATACAATGTGCACAATCCAAGTGAGAAAATCCATTTAAAGTGAACCAATACTAGTTAATGCAAAGTAATATATCAAATATATAATTATGCATTAAATCATTAAATCAACACTTGATTCAATGATCCGGTCATGTCGCACACAACCGACTAGTATTCAATGTATCGGCTTATCGATTCAACGCTTGAATCGATAACTAGGTTATATCGCATACAACCATCCGACACATTGATCGCGAGAATGAAATACGGTATCACATACACGCATTATTCTCGGTCCCGCACATATCTCATATGCGCTCCTATTTCGTTTCGCTTGAGCCAGGAAACCTCTATGTAGGACTCTAAAGACTCGTCAATACGCCGGCAGCAGATGATGATCATATCAAACACCCACAAGCCGCAAGCGGTCTGCTAAACGTAACGGCCACCCGGGTATTGAGCGATCTGAAGATCGACGAGCAAGCCCGCCCACACTCCAGTGAATCCAACCAGTAACACTACCGTACAGTCCGGTCTGATCGTCTGATATGTCGCATATCTCGCCTAGGGGTGGTAAACGTCAGACCCCAATAGCTCAATAAGTCGTTTCGATATGAGTTCTATAACACTTCGAGAAACTACTGGTAACACTTACCAGTAAATCTCAGCAACCCTGGCCAGGGATTTCCTGTTATAGCCAATCGAACACAGCGCAACATCAACTCCCTATACCGGGAGAGACGAATTCCCTCCTATCGCTCATTGCCTCCATGTGACTCGGGACTGTACCCAAAAACCACCGTTTTGCACGCCCTCTTGGACGTGGTAAGATGGAAATCAAAGCACAGTGGGAACCACACAAGACTCTATGACGATCTCGGGTCAACAGACTACTCTGTACCAGTGTCACCAGAGAACTGCCATCTGACGTGAGGTATAATACCATCTGGGAGTTCTCGGCGAGTCCGTCCAGTGTACCCAGTCTCTACTGAGCACCCGTATACCATCTCTGATGTCAAACACCGATGGATATGGGATCATCCATCGCCCATCTGTATGGGTCGAGAAGGTACACGCTAGTCTACTCTGGTATATCGATGCCCCGTCTCGATACACCCTCGACTAGGGACTTTGAAGGATGTACTTATGGACTACCATGTTCCCACTAGTATGATCCGCATCATAGTCCAGGTAGTTAAGTACACATCCTAAGGGCTTTACCAACATGTAACAGAGAGACAATCAGTGTACACGTTAAGGTAAAGAGCAACCAGATAGCATACTATCATGTCGAGCAAGAAAGTCCTCCCTATATATGTCCCAGCATCCACTACAATATACATCAAATGTATAGTAATGGCCTCTAGGGCATACATATAACTAACAATTCCTACTTCATCATTCTATACAATTAGCCATTTAGTTTAGGGTGTTTGCTTCACTAAACCCTAATTTAGTGAAGAGGTAGCATGAGCTTGAGTCTCCTTGACGTAGATCATCTTCGGCCTTGGAGACTTCGAGCAAGTTTGCATCTTTCACCTTGTGGAGCCTCTCAAGAGTTCAGGAGATCACAACTTGCAGCGAAGGGACTTCTACACGGAGCATTTGAAGTGAAGGACCTGTTTACAAAAGTTGTATTCCTCATTCACTTAGACTTGCAAAGTTGTTTGCGTGATGTTTTTTTTAAATCTCTAGTTAAGATTCTTGGTTAGGGTTGTTTAGAACGGCAAATTTTTGAAAACGGCATGGACGATGCCTCCCAAAACCTTGCTTCCTTGCTAAGTAACCCAACAGATAACACTTACCGGCAAATCTCAACAGCCCGGCCCATGGACTTACGGTTATATCAAATCGAGCATAGCGCAATATCAAGACCCAATACCGGGAGAGACGAAACCCTTCCTATCGCTCATTGCCTCCATATAACTCGGGACTGTACCCAAAATCCACCTGTTTGCAAGACTCCTTTGAGCCGTGGTATTAAGGAAATCAAAGCACAGTGGGAACTACACATGACTCTATGACGATCTCGGGTCTACAGACTAACCTGTTCCAGTGTCACCAGAGAACTGCTATCTGACGTTAGGTATAATACCATCTAGGAGTTCTCTGTGTTGGGTATAGTGCCCTCAAGTCCATTATGGAATCGCAAGAACGCGATTGTGATGATTGAGGGAGGACCTATACCGGTAGAACAGTCTTACTCGAGATGATAGTATTCTATCTGGTTTGTCTTTATCATCATGTACAGTATTAGGTGGTATTACAGATCACTATTACATGTTGATAGAGCCCATAGGATTCTTGCATGACAACCGGTATTATGATGGCGATCATATAATTGGAAGCTGGGTGGTCTATAAGCACATCGTTAAATATCCCTAGTCATGGGAGTATCGAGACTGGGCATCGATACTCCAGAGTAGACTAGTGTACACTTATCGAGATCCCAACGAGGGGCGGTGGCCAGTCTCACAAGCCATTGGTGTCAGTTTGTCACCTAAGATAGTATACAGGTGCTCATTGGGTTATGAGTACAATGGACGGACTCGCCGGGAACCTGCTAGATGGTATTATACTTATTGTCAGATTGGAGTTCCCAGGTGACATGATGTAACATTTTAGAAAATATAAAATATTGTTTTTGGAATTTAATATTAAAATAATATATTTCCCGAAAACTGCCCGATTTGCAAAATTGGGGTTTTCGAAAAAAGGTATAAATATATACCAATAATTGTGAAATAATTGAAAATTAAAATGATTTATTCATTTAAAAATATATTTTAAGGATTTGGCATTTTTAAAATTTATTGTATGCAATTTCGATAAAAACCCGATTAGTGCACTGCTAATCGCGATTAAGCCAAATCCGTGTTTCTACAGTTTTCATGGTTAGTGCACCATGACATGTTACATGTTATTTCATTTGTATTATTTTATGGGTATTATATGATTTGGTTTTGAAATTTAAAAGAGAAAAGATAAAGGAATGACAAAAGGGTAATTTAGAGAAAAATGGTGACTTGGAAAGTGAGTGGGTGAGAATAAAAGTGAGAGAGGGGGGCTGCTGCCCACACATTCCCCATCATTTTCTTTTTTCTCCTTCATCTTCCTCAACCCCACTTCTCTCCACTTAAAGCCCTAGATCCATCTCCAAATAATCCCTAAAACCCTAAACCCCTTTCATAAAAATTAATCCCCACCTCTTCCTCTGCATATGGAACCAAGCAAAGTGGGATTTTGATGACAATGAGAAGCTAGGGTTTTCTTAAGTGGCCTTAATGAGGTATAACTTCTTCCCTTTAGATTAGTTTTGTGAGATATCGTGTTTTAGTTTCGTTTTGTGATGTCGCTAACCTGCTGTGACTCTGAGTGTTCATTGTAAAAATAAACAGTGTAGTAATGTTGTAATTCTTACCCTGAGTGTGCACTTGTGACCCCAACCCTACCTGATCAGGTTTGACCGGCGACAATAGGGGATTTCCGGCGACCTTGGGTGAGTAGGGGGAGTTAGGGCTCGGTTTTGTAGGGTAGTTACCTGAAAATATGTAGAAGTGTTTGGTCTTACTAGATTTTCCTGTAATGAATTTAGGTAAAATCTGGGAACATTGGTGAGTGTTTACATGACCATGGTGACACGATTCATGACCTGAGCCAAAGAGGTGAACCCGATGCATGAACTTAGGATTTGTTCCGTATCAATTTTGTGACTTTTAGTGTACCTATAGTGAATCTGGAGCAACCAATAGAAATTTGAGAGTAGCAAACAATACCAGAGACCTAGATACACTACGAGGAGACTACAATGACAGAACGAACCCATTCAGAGACACCCTGGCCGGCGAACTCGGAATTTTGGGTAAAGGGGTCGGCCACTTGGTGAGGGCAGGGGTCTAGATTTGTCCAGTAGCTCATATACACTATGTACATAACCCTAGACTTGTTTGCTTAGCTTTATTTGACCTGAGTCAAAATCTGGGAGCTTTTTAGTGTGATTTTGGCTATGTTTTCCGTATTTTGAAATGCTAATCCTTGTTATTTGGATTTGTATTTAGTTATGGGATGTTCGTACATCAACAACAAGGGTTATTTGGTTGATTTTGCACGCGTATGCTATAGGTTCTAACCTACGAGCAAGGCGCGTGCCGTTTTGGATTTTAGAACTTGATTTTGATAGCGTAGCGATATGTGTTGTTATTGTAGGTACTTTCGCGTGGATTCCAAGGCGACGGAGCGTGGCGTCAACGACTTCGGCAAGCTAAGACCAAGGTGAGTGGATCTATATCCACGAAGGAAGTCGGGTGGATGGCGTATAGCACCCCCGCAAAGTTTTTGTGGAAATCGATTTGTAGCTTATGGTTAAGAAAACCTAGATTGGGAAACTAGGGTTAGGGTTAAATGATAGTTAGTAAAACCATATTAGAAACTAATGATAGTTATAAGTGATATAATACGGCCAATATGTGATGACGGTATTTGAGGATGATATTTGACGATACTGCCGTTTAGGGTACTATAGGACTAGATAGTCGACGTAGATGTGTCATCCGAACCATACATGTTTCCAAACTGAAGAATTGTATGCATCTTTTAAACAGTTAACTTAAGGATTGTTACGGATTTTCAAATGACATCTTTTCTTTAAAAACACCGTAACCCCTATTTTCAAAACTACGATTCGCTTCTTTTAAAAAAATCTGCTTGTATGGTTCGGGTGTGTAGGTTAGATAAGAGACTTATACTTATAGTAGAGATAAATGTTTATGTAAACTCGACTTGATGTGAGATATGAATGCGATGAAAGAATATAAGACGGATATGATGATATGATGATTGATGGTATGATGGTATACGGATACGAGTCGATTGAGGTGAATTATACCCTGTCGGTCCCCTGATATGAGATTATGGCGGATACGACCTGGGACATAGGTATATAGAGATATTTATATATGTTGTGAATCGTGAGTGATAGCCGTACGAGACGTTAGGTCCGTACCCTCCTCGTCTTATAGGATGATAGGATCCCTGATAGCTTAATTCCGTCGTACGATGATTTTCCGTACGTGATGAGTTTGACTTGAGGTTTGATCCATACCCTTGACTAGAGGATGCCGTACGATGGATTATACCGTATGTGGTGCTGTGAGGTTAGATGTCGATTGATAGATTCATCGACTCATACATATGATAGTTACGTATACCTTATAGCTTTTAGCTGATGATTTACCTTATGCTGCATTCATGATATTATTATTGCATTGCATATACCTGTGTTAGTATACTTACACCATTATCGATGATGCGTATGTTACACGTACACAGATTTGCCGGCTCACACACTTCATCATCGATAATTGAATTTCACTATACAGTAGGATTGCTGCATCATGATATGACTCTTTGCATAATTTACTTGCTATAGTTACCTGTGCACTTTTATACGATGTTACATTTGACTTGGAGATATTGGGAGACGCAAGACATATTTTCAAAACTGGAATTATTTAAACGAGCGGTTTTCCCTTAATATGATATATCACTGTTCCATGTTGCATGATATACGGATATGCTTACATTTCAATTATATGTCACATACATCATGCTTTATGATTTTACGCATTGAGATATGCTGTTTTCATGAGATTTCTGGATTTGAGAACCGTGGTCATTTTAAAAGAAAGTATGTATTGTTTTAAAAACCCGGTTTCTCTTGATATGATATTTCAGTGCATCCACCATGTGTTTTCTCGGTTCTGAGAGTGGCATGTGAAACCCGATTCGAGGAGCGGTAGGCACCGTCTGCGGGTACATGGTGGACCCGGTGATGTATCCCGAGGCAAGAAGACTCGTATATGTTAGAAGGTGAGCCTGGCAGGGGAGCACTACCTACCGGTGATAGTATTTGAACTCAGCGGTTATCCGGAGGATACCGACCGTAGTAGAGAGATGGATATGAGGGCCGACCAGGGTGTGCGGCGCCTGAGGGCCGATCTTAGGATGCGGCGCCTGAGATATATGAGGATTTACGTGTCGATGCTGGACACGGTTTTCATGATGTTTCGAGTGTCGATGCTGGACTCTCAGGTTCCATGATTTTGAGGTGTCGCGAGGTACACAAGTTGATTTATATCCTTATATTTTCATGCATATGCTTTTATGATATTTTCATGCATGATGTTGTTGTGTCAGTGGTTGACGCCTGAACTAGATCCACATACATACATACATTGATTTTACAGTGTGATGTCATACACACGCTTATAGACATTGACTACCTTGTTGGCACACATACAGACCCGGTCACCCTGGATATCATAGTATTACCTTTATGATATAGTTGACCTAGAAATCGTTGTTTATTCGATTTCTATCTGTTGATATTTTTTACTCACAAGTTGGCAACTCACCCCCGTTGTGCCACAGTTCTTGCAGGTTGACCGCTTGTATCAGTAGCGGCTTCGCTGGCATAAAATTGCATTCAGGTGTTTTGCATTGGTAGGTGGGACACTTGTATCGTACCCACTCTTGTATCTATATTTCATATTGTATCTAGTTAACTCCATCAATCGAAATTTGTAAATTGTATAAGTAATGAGACTTAGTGGGATTGTGGTTGCGAGACTTGAAGCGAGGGTTTTTTTGCTAGTTGTGGTTTTGATGTCTCGCTTATTTGCTTATCTTTTGTGGTGATCTTCGCCGTTGGGCGTCTTATACTCATATTAACTGTCTTGCGTGGTTGTGATCCGCCGTTTGGCGAAGAGCTAGTTCCCGCTTGGGGATGCCATTATTCTTATTATATATTTGTGGTTTTGGATCAAAATATACAAAGGAGGTGCTGCCCAATTTTCAAAAAGACGAAACCTGTTTTTAAACTTGCGTAATCAACTTGCATTTTCATGTTTCTTTTATTTTCATTTAGAAAACTTGATTTCATTATACCTTTATTTCAAAGCATCACCTCCTTTATTTTTCTTAAAAGGTTTAGATTTCTGGGTTCCAGCTTACTTGAATTACGTTACGCCTTTAGACGTTACGTGATTTAAGTGCTGGTCACGAGCTAATATTTCGGGTTGGTATCAGAGCGCTAGGCTTGACCTTACGGAACATAGACTTGAACGGGGGGTATTAGTTCCGAACTTTCGTTTCATAGGTTGACCCTGATTGATGGAGTAGGTAGATTGAGTAGAGTGACGTACCGTACGTATGTTCCGTGGCATATTTACGAAACGATACTCCACTTAAGAACCTTAGGATGTATATATTTTTAGACCGGCGATTCTCTTCGTATCCTTGATTATACATCCAGTTGAGATCCTTGATGTTATTTGTTCCATGATCATACTCTCAGTGATACTGTTCCTTCTTATGATCATGTATCCATACCGGATCTGTCGTTTCCTCTCATGCCGTTGATCTGCTTTCTTTGATACTCGATTGACGTTCCTGTCACCATAGTTGAGCGCAGTTTGAGCTGCTACTAGTGTTACGGTCAGGGCGAGCTCGTTGGGTACGAGGGCCGACCGTTGTGTTTTCTGGTGACATGGAGACATCTCGATGTAGTGTTGTGTTGTGACTTCCTGTTGAGGCGAGTGTTTGTTTTTGTACCGGATGATCGGGTCACTGTTAGAGGCTGCCAGTTGCGAGAGGACTGTTGATGTACAGCCTACCTCAGAGATTGTGATGTCACCTACTGTGCAGACAGATGATCCAGCTGTTGCTGAGATTGATAGAATGTCGCTTCCAGAGCTTACAAGCTGAGATCGCCGGAGCTTCCAGGCAAAAATGCGACAGATGATAGCTAGCCTACCCCGAGTTGAGAGACGAAGGCGATTCGTCAGATTGATGCGCCGACGTAGGCCCAGTTGAGTTGAAGATTTCCAGTGTGGAGAGTCTTACTCAGATCTAGAGCAGACCGATCCGGAGATGACTGTTGATGTCTCGCCTTTCCTGGAGCATTGAAGCATTGCTTAGCATGCGGGCGAAGGGTATTCACATGTTGTATAGGCGAAGTTAAAAAGGTTCGAATGAGTGTCAGGAAAACATTTTTCCCAAGTTTAAAGTGTTCGGAGGAACATGCAGGTAATTCTGTGGACCCTCTAGAAGAATGAAACCCTAACTCGACATGATGACCATGAAACTGCTTTGAACCTTAGGGTTTGTGGCAGTTTAGCGGTGCCATCAGTGAGGCTTGAGTTTTCCCTTCTACGGCTGGTCCAGAGGTGCTGTGGTATGTACCAGATATTTTTAGACTGCGCTCAGGTGTTGAGCCTTCGGGAAATTTTGGGACCTCGATTACACGATCGAAAAGTTTGACGTCGTCCAGATATCATGTGATAAGAGACTATTAAGCTGACCAGCTTCGGATAGAGGACTTCGCCCAGATGCCTTGTGAGTTGATCGAGGACGGGCGAGTATTGAGTATTTCTCCAATGGTTGGGACGAGTTCCCGAGGACGTGTTCGGTCAGATATCTTCTTCAGAGTGATGAAGATACAAAATACGCGATTTTGAGTCCGTGTGAGAGACTTCGGATTGACCGTGGCCGAGAACAGTAGCAGTACGCAGATAGCAAGACGTGACGTCGAAGCGGACGATGATAAAGACGAGTGGAACCAGAGGTTCGTGCGAGATGCTGACGAGCTGTTACTACTCCCCGTCGAGATTAGAGATCTGATATGTATACAGAGGCATTGGGATACGGCCTGTTCCCGACGGAAGGTGTGCGGAACACGCAGATGTCCAGAAAATGAGAAAAGATTATGCAAGAGTACCAGCCTCCGTACAGTTCGGCATAGGCATGATTGGAAGAGACCTTGAGCAGGATGTAAGTCTACGGTAGCGCCCTGGCCGTCTTTCCGAGGCCAAAATGCGGAAAAGAAAATTTTTCTAAACATGAAAAACGGCGCTATCGTATGCTTACATCCCGGATCGAACCATTAACCTACAACTAGCTAACAAGAGAAGGGATAGAAAGCTATACCGATCGATCCGTGTCCTTCGGTCTTTGGCCACCATCCTAAGCTCCTCGCGGCGACTCCGGTCTCGATCTCTTCGTCGGAAAGGGCACCACATCTACGAGTCTTTTTACGGGCTTCTGCTTCATCCGAAGCAACTCGGGCATGAAGTGTAATAGCCGATGTGTCCAAGGTGTTGTAGAGAATGTTTTTGATCACTTTGTCTCTTGCATCCATGGCTTGGATGGAGGTTAGAGATGATGCCATTGATGGAAGTTTTGAGCTAGAGGATGAAGAAGAAGGAGCCTTTTTTCTTTTCTTTTGCTATGATAAAATGAGAGTGAGAGAGTGAATGAAAAATACAAGACCAAGCTCACATATGGCGGCCCCTCTCTCTCTCCTCTCATCATATCAACACAAATCAAACATCAAATATGACATATGCACAATAAAAGAGACCATGAGTCACTAGGTTTGCATGTGTCATAATTAATGCACAAAATGATGAATTCTAGCTCACAATTTCCATTTACAAACATTAATCCAAATGTTTGCAACAACAAAAAGATACAGCAACATCTAAAGTAAACTCATGACGGATCACAAGGATACCCCTCACTTGTATATACATAACTACAACCGCATTCCGACTGAATGCGAATGCGATGAGACTAAAGTAATCCAACAAATCTAATACTAGGATCCGGCTTAAACCAAAGCCCACTAGTATGATCCGCCCGATCATGATCCGTGCACTACCGCACGTATATGATCGAACCTTGCCGTATATCATACGGCCGCTACAACGTTTTGCCCGAAACTTGAGAAACTGTCTGTGGGGGACTCTAAAGAATCGTCAATACTTTGGCTGTGGATTTAACCACTAGCACGTCAGAGGTATTAGCCGTACGTAACGGGCTACCAGGTATTGACCAAAAGGGAGGTCGATGAGCGAACTCATCCTGACACCCTACTGAGCCTGTCAGTGACAATATCCGTACAGTTCGGTCCGTTCGTCTATGAGCATCGCATGGCGGGCCTAAGGGATTGTTAAAAGTCAGACCCCCAAAAGCGGTACAAGTCGTGTCGCAGTGTAGCCCAGAACACCCTGAGATACTACTGGAATACCTACCAGTAAATCTCCTGCCATGGCCAAGGATTTCGTGTAATGGTTCTCCTAGACACAGCGCGATCTCACTCCCAATACCGGGAGAGACGAACCCCTGCCGATCAGCTCACTGCCTCCATATTGCTCGGGACTGTACCCAACTAAAACCTCTTTGCACGACTCCTTTGAGCCGTGGTTGGGTAGTAATCAAAGCACAGTAGGAACTCACACGAGAAAAATGACGATCTCAGGTCGATGAACTAACCTGTACACATGTCACCAGGGAACTGCTATCTGACGTCAGGTATAATACCAACTAGCATGTTCCCGGCTATTCCTGTCCGGTGTACTCATAACCCAATGAGCACCTGTATACATCTTAGGTGATCCAACTGACACCAATGGCTTGTGAGACCGGCCACCGCCCCTCGCCGGGGTCTCGACTGTATACACTAGTCTACTCTGGAGTATCGATGCCCTGTCTCAAAACTCCCTCGACTAGGGACCACTTTAAGGATGTGCTTATAGACCCCAACTCTCACGTATATGATCGCCATCATACTGCTTGCTGTCAAGCAAGAATCCTAAGGTCTCTATCAATGTGTAATAGTGACCTATAAGGTCACCTAAAGCTGTACACAACGATAAAGATAAACCAGATAGCATACTATCATCTTGAGAAAGACTGTCCTACCGGTATAGGTCCTCCCTCAATCATTGCAATCACGTGCCTGTGATCCAATAATTGACTCTGAGGGCACTATATCAAACAATCTCCCACTTGCACTCAAGGCTAATTATTATGATGTCGCATACTCACAGCCCGTGTGATACTGAACACCCAACTCCTCTACTAATCAGTCTCAAAAATCCCGTTTGCGAAACTATTGCGTTCGAGGAATAGCCTCAGTGAGTGGATCCGCCCTGATGTTTCTTTCTATGTCTCTCTTTATCTCAAGTTCACGGAGAAAGCCATCTCCCGAAATGAGCAATACCTGTCTTAGAATATGTCTGGATATCTGATGGGACCTTGTTCATAAATGAACTCCAAATCTAAACTTAGACTGTATCGTCAACTGAACTTAATCAGTATCCTGCGCCGTTCCTCCCTAAGTATCCGCTTGGACCACCTGTCCAAAATATTGCCCCTCGTCAGAGGGAAAACTATAACTCTGACAGTCACTCTATCATCCAGGTCACCTTGGAACCCTGGAATGATAACTGTCTCCCGAATGAGGCTGTCGTTATCATATCCCTAGGACATCCACTTATGTTCTAAAACTGTTTCCGAATGTTTCTCCAGGATTGGATCAATATCAACTTATTGCATCTAGTGCAAAAACATCTGGTGTGGTACTTGACATCTCATGATTGACTCAATTGCCTAAGCAAGTGATCTGCCAATCATGCACATCCCTCTTCCCTTTAGTCTGTAAGACACCTTTAGAAAGGGTGACTCCATCACCTGCAGGTACACTACCGTTTCAGGAGTCGTCTATTCTAAATACCTTTAGAATGCTGTCTAAGTACCCTGATTGGGACACTACCCAAATCCAGATCTAAAACCATAGATCTAGTAACCAGAATGTCTGATATAATATCCAAGCTTTATGTGGAGAAACCACTGTGTGACAACCAATGTATAACCGATCGTAGTATAGGAATTTCACTTCCTACTCTATGTATGTCATTCAAATACCAGGACATCACACCCTACTACCTTCTTAACAGATCCATCCCCTATTCTGATGAAGTCAAACCTATGACTGTCATATCAGAAATAGATGATCTATCTCCGCTATATCTGCTTTAGTCCATAAATAGACATAAGCAACTTGCCCATTATGCTTCCGCTGCTCCCACTGACTACGACAACCCTCTGGCAAAGTCATATACACGTGCACTTCTAAAGCTAGTTTAGAACGACGCTATACTCATCCTCCTGCCGGGTCTCACAGTCTGGAACAACAGCAACGGCAAGTCTGGGTAAACAAGAACCTCCCTGTCACTGTCCTTGAGGCTACCGAAGTACCTCTCAGGTGCCAGAGGTTACCCACCATATCTGCGAAGTGGCAAATGGAATGTCAATCCAGATTGAATCTGTAGGTTCTTATCAAATTTTCAGTAATCATTTGCGATTCTGGAATCACTTCCAGTTCTACCATACTCCCTTACTGTTTTCTGAAAAAATCCATTTTACTAAAACTGTGGCGAGTCAAGAACAATATCACTATTGATCTTCCAGATGGTAGAAAGTCAACCCTCGTTATAGCCCGGGTCAACCCACAAACAGCCATTACAGAAACGTGCCTTGAGTTATCCAGAGTCTGGTTTTAAGCATAAGCCAGACAACTCCCCGTACCTTAACAAGATTAAGATATGAACTATTCTATATCCAATATAGAAATAGAGGCACTGATTTAATTGGAACCAGATTCAAATCATGCAGCTGTCTCCAGTGCATGTCAACTAAATGGAGAGAGGCCGATCAGCATTACTCAAATTAGGAGTGCTTCCAATTATGAGTAACCTGAAAAAGAAGCAAGTTTACTTAATCATTACTATCAACTGAATACCATACACAAGTATCTACATCTTCGATCACCTTGAAGAATACTGATACTTGCAACACCTGGTTCTCTACTTTATTCTTATACCTATAACTTCTCAAAACTTAGACCTTGAATTTCTACGAAACACATGTCTAAGAACTAGAGAAGTCACAAGTAAACAGAATATAGTACGAGTACCAACCCCTCTGTCCTTATGGACACTGGACAAAATACAATACTCTGTATAAGTCCCCTGAGTCTAATAACTCATTCCCTGTGTGTCGTAGGTTGAAAACTGTACTTATGGTTAAGAAGAATTACACCACTGTTTAATGCTCCTTACCTAACCATCTACTGATACAGGTAAATGTCATAGACATAATTTCAAAAAGTTATATCTCACTTTTTAAAAATAAACGTACAGATATATCAATTTGAAATTGGTGCATAACAACGGATATTCAAAACCAAATATTTGCCGTCCGGCAAATAACCCAGGCGATTTCCTCAAATATCACCAATTACAATGAATCCCGATATAATGAGGATGATCATCAAATTCCCAAAAACTTACTCCCACTCATCATCTGTAAAACTATACAGATGTGAGAATCAAACCTGGTAAATACATACCCTGGAGCAAGGGCTAATTGGGAAATCAGTTTTCTTTTAACAATACACAGTGAAACTGAAACATGTAAATGTTTCGAAGGGTTATCCAGGTATTCCTAGTAATGCCTCTTCCATTATTAGATTCACAACTGTAACCGTATATTTCTTTGCCATCTCTCCAAATCCCTTTATATGTCTTTAGTCATTACCTTCTGTACACCCCTTTAGGCTAAATGGTTTTCTTCCTTCCCTACCGTTCGGCACCAGCCTATGGTTTGGAAAAAGACTATCCAATAAGCGTAATAGGTGTACTGTCCTAATCCTATGAGCACTCGCAACCCGAGAGAAGGTAAAGATAAAAGACAACTGAATAAAACCTTATTCCTATTTCTCCTGAACAAGAATCCATCCCCGAACTGGAACAAGTTCCTTCGAGTTCGTATATAACCATACGATGGATTATCCAAATAACTGTGGATCTTCGTAGTGATACGGAGTATTCCGGAGAAATACAAAGGTGAAGTAGGAGTGGCGATGAAATACTTGGTTTGGTCGTGAATAGCAGTCCCAATTTACTTTGCCCTCTTACTAATCCCTTTATTTGTCTTAACTTATTACCTTCTGTACACCATCGTTAGGCTAATTGGTTTTCTTCATTCCCCACCGTTCGGCACCTGCCTATGGTTTGGAAGAAGACTATCCAATAAGCGTAATAGGTGTACTGTCCTAATCCAAGGAACACTCGCAACCCGAAAGAAGGTAAAAGGAAAAGACAACTGAATAGTCCTATTCTTTTTCTCCAGAACCGGAAACCATCCTCAAATAAATTCCATTGAGTTTGTATATAACCATACGATGGTTTTATCCAAAGGTAGTTGATGTTCCTAATAATATGGGGTGTTCTGGAGAAAAGGGTAAAAGAAGGAGTGGCAATGAGGTATGCAACTCTGACAATCCAAAAGCCAGTGTTATAAGAAGGTTCGGTTAATCTTGGTTACTGAGTCATAGTCAAGGGTCGGGTCATGGTCGGTGCCAAAGAGTGAGAGAAAAGAAACACTCAGCGTGCACTCTAACCTAGATCAGAATGGTTATCACTTTATCTAATCAGGAAACCTCCCACTGTAACCTCGAATTCTCCTCCAAACCTGAAAGAAGAATTAGTCGGGATCACCCGAGGAGTAAACCAACTCATCAGTGGGAATCGGGATCCAACTATCATCACATGATAATGTGATGGAATCCACTCACGTTATCACACTCCAGAAGGTATGCGCATATCTGGCAAGTTTCAGGTTCTTTAGAAACTCCCGATGTGATTTTTACCCCATGCTCTTATGACCTTGACGAAGGCCAATATATCATAAGTCACATGTCAAGTTCTACCCGTCATTATCCAGGTTAATTTGAACCCACCCGTACATACCCTTGACGAAGGCCAAAATAGTAGTACGACTGTTCCAAACCAACGCATCTATCTATGCAGCAGAAAAGTAACAAATAGCTACCATACACTATGCCTTGACGAAGGCCAACATACATAAGATGAATACTAAGTGCTACCTTTCTGAAATGACGGAGGGCTGCGAATGGTTTTTGGCGAAAAACCTTTAACGTAATGAACTTGATATCGTTGAAGGAACCGGATAGCTTTTTATAAAAATATAGTGGCGAAAACCTTTGCTAAAGAGGTCACTCCCGGTGAAGGGATCTTGGCTCTTTCCCCGTAGAATGAGGTGCAGGATATTCCTAACTGAATACCACGATGAAAAGCAAAAGTAATCGGCTATAGTGAAGTTATTACCCTGACGCAAACATCTATCCAAGGGGTCACTCCCGGTGAAGGGATCTCGGCCCATGCCTCGTCGACTGAGGTGCTGGATATTCATAACCGAATACCACTGTGCAAAACAAAAGAGAACGTCCTTGCAATAACAGCTTTTTTTGAAAAATGTTCCAACAACATCAGAATAGGTTTGTTTAGCTTGCATTGATCCGAATCAATGCAGTCCCATCAATTAATCACACCACAAAAGAACGAAAATACGATGTACGTATATGCCATCCGCATTCGCCACTGGGTCCCGTCATCACCCGTTAGGTTACTTAACTAACGACAGAGCGGGGACTGGACTAGCGCGGGTGTAAAACATATACAACATCTACTAGTATATATATCAATATATAATATTCGCTCAAGGCATGATAAAATGCAACATCACAGAAATTTAATAAGCATCACAGAACAATACAGATAATCTGGGATCCCCGGGTTTCATAGAGTCGCTACTGAAACCCGACATTCCCGTGGTCGTGTGGATAGCCTGTGCAAAGAAATCCTAGACTCCTATGGGCGCGGCAAGTTACCCGCCAAAACCTGAAGCAAGGCAGCCCCCTTCAACAAAGTGAATGGACCACCCAGCACTTCACGGAATTCAGTAACTTGAGTACCCCTATTTGGGTCAACCTGTACCCACTACGAGTGCGGCGAATAGCCCGCTAATTGTAGAGTGAAGCCCCCTCCATCTCAAAGCCATGAGATGCGGGCCCGTTGCCCTCTAGAACCCGACTACCCGTGCACCCCACCGCGGGGTAATCCTAGTACATAAAGTAAAATATATACAACGGGTACATCGACCTCAGCCCAGTCGTGCCCCAAAAGAATAATATACAAACAGGCAGTGACGGCAGTCCACATGTCGGACGCTCGCCCCGCAATATCAAATGTTCAAATAATACCAAACTGTACTACCATTGCACCCTGGCTATCCACCACGACAAATCCGCAACATCACAGCACAACACAGAACATCAACGTGAATGTCACGTTCGCAAATCCGTCTAAAAGAACTATTGCAATTAGACAGGATTTACCGATCAAATGACATTCACGGTCGCAGATATAATGTAAATACTGTGAACTAACATGTTTAAAATTTTCGATCGACAAAATTTCCCGAAGTGGGCCCCAAGCACAATACCCAGTACTCAAATAAATCTGGGCCCAAAATAAAATTACCAGAAATCCCTTTTCCAAGTCAGAGACCTACTGAAGAAGTTTGGTGCAGTGAAGTCTCAGAATGGGGGCGGAACCGCGGCCAAAAGGGCAGTAGGGCCGCGGTTCCGCGGCGTTACTGTTGGTTCATGTTACCAAATTTCTACAGTGCTCCTAAAAAACCCTGCCTGATTTTCTGCAGCACACGAAATAATTTTTTGACCACAGGAAAAATTCGACAGAAACTGTGACTTGGAAATACAGTTTTTGGAAATTTCATCCGATAGAAGTTCTAAACACGTTAGAGCAAGCTAGTAAAGGTTAATCGCGTGGCTCTGATACCATGTAAGTCTACGGTAGCACCCCGGCCGTCTTTCCGAAGCTAAAATGCGGAAACGAAAATTTTTCTAAACATGAAAACCGGCTCTATCGTATGCTTAGATCCCGGATCGAACCATTAACCTACAATTAGCTAACAAGAGAAAGGATAGAAAGCTATACCGATCGATCCGTGTCCTTCGGTCTTTGGCCACCATCCCAAGCTCCTCGCGGCGACTCCGGTCTCGATCTCCTCGTTGGAAAGGGCACCACATCTACTTGTCTTTTTACGGGCTCCCGCTTCATCCGAAGCAACTCGGGCACGAAGTGTGCTAGCCGACGTGTCCAAGGTGTTGTAGAGAATGTTTGTGATCACTTTGTCTCTTGCATCCATGGCTTGGATGGAGGTTAGAGATGATACCATTGATGGAAGTTTTGAGCTAGAGGAAAAAGAAGAAGAAGGAGCCTTTTTTCTTTTCTTTTGCTATGATAAAATGAGAATGAGAGAGTGAATGAAAAATACAAGACCAAGCTCACATATAGCAGCCCCTCTCTCTCTCCTCTCATCATATCAACATAAATCAAACATCAAATGTGACATATGCACAATAAAAGAGACCATGAGTCACTAGGTTTGCATGTGTCACAATTAATTCACAAAATGATGAATTCTAGCTCACAATTTCCATTTACAAACATTAATCCAAATGTTTGCAACAACAAAAAGATACGGCAACATCTAAAGTAAACTCGTGACGGATCACAAGGATACCCCTCACCTGTATATACATACCTGCATCCGCATTCCGACTGAATGCGAATGCGATGAGACTAAAGTAATCCAACAAATCTAATACTAGGATCCGGTTTAAACCAAAGCCCACTAGTATAATCCGCCCGATCATGATCCGTACACTACCGCACGTATATGATCGAACCCTGCCATATATCATACGGCCTCTACAACATTTCGCCCGAAACTTGAGAAACAGTCTGTGGGGGACTCTAAAGACTCGTCAATACTTTGGCTGTGGATTTAACCACTAGCACGTCAGAGGTATTAGCCGTACGTAACGGGCTACTAGGTATTGACCAAAAGGGAGGTCGATGAGCGAACTCATCCTGACACCCTACTGAGCCTGTCAGTGACAATATCCGTACAGTTCGGTCCGTTCTTCTATGAGCATCGCATGGCGGGCCTAAGGGATTGGTAAAAGTCAAACCCCGAAAAGCGGTACAAGTCGTGTTAGAGTGTAGCCCAGAACACCCTGAGATACTACTGGAATACCTACCAGTAAATCTCCTTCCTTGGCTAAGGACTTCGTGTAATGGCTCTCCTAGACACAACGCGATCTCACTCCCAATACCGGGAGAGACGAACCCCTGCCGATCCGCTCACTGCCTCCATATGGCTCGGGACTGTACCCAACTAAAACCTGTTTGCACGACTCCTTTGAGCCGTGGTAGGGTAGTAATCAAAGCACAATGGGAACTCACACGAGACAAATGACGATCTCAGGTCGATGAACTAACCTGTACATATGTCACCAAGGAACTGCTTTATGACGTCAGGTACAATACCAACTAGCATGTTCCCGGCGAGTCCTGTCCGGTGTACTCATAACCCAATGAGCACCTGTATACATCTTAGGTGATCCAACTGACACCAATGGCTTGTGAGACCGGCCACCGCCCCTCGTCGGGGTCTCGACTGTATACACTAGTCTACTCTGGAGTATCGATGCCCTGTCTCGAAACTCCCTCGACTAGGGACCACTTTAAGGATGTGCTTATAGACCCCAGCTCCCACGTATATGATCGCCATCATACTGCTTGCCGTCAAGCAAGAATCCTAAGGGCTCTATCAATGTGTAATAGTGACCTATAAGGTCACCTAAAACTGTACACGATGATAAAGATAAACCAGATAGCATACTATCATCTTGAGTAAGACTGTCCTACCGGTATAGGTCATTCCTCAATCATTACAATCACGTGCCTGTGATCCAATAATTGACTCTGAGGGCACTATATCCAACACAGAATTCCTTCCAGGGCACTTCTGCAATGAGAATTGCACCCAGGATCAGATGTGTGATGTGTATTCAGGAGAGCCAGAGGCCGACGCCGGTGACGTGCTGCCTTACGAGTGGTCATGATGATTGACCGAGAAATGACCAGAGAAGTGCCAGAACGGAATCGTCCCCGTTAACACACCTGACAGGGTCGATGAGCCGATAGAATGAGAGAGTGGTAATCCGTAGAGAAAAGGAAGACCTAGAGATAGAAGACGCCAGACCGTGAGCACGAGGCGAGCGGATATTCTCGTTCTGCCGGTTTTAGGCGCACCGATTCATTTTCGACATTGCAGGAGGTGTACCTCAATATCCTTTGTTGTGATTTGCGTTTGTGATCTGAGTATCACGCTTATATCGCTTTGATTTGAGTTTTGATGATTGAGTTTCATGATATTATTTTCGTGCACCATGGCTGCACCTACTGGGTATTTACATTTTGCGCATAGTTGTCGCACTTGATATATATTTTATACACCGTTGTGTTGATTTGTGATTTGTGCATATCTATTGCATTTGATGTCGATTTTGTACCTTCGTAGCATGTGTTTCTGATTTCGTGGATTTCATACGGATGATTTGATTTTTGCACTCGGTATAGCTTATATGTGCTTGTAGTGCATTGATACGTATTTTGTGCACCAAAGTTGCACCTGACTTCGTTTTGATGTCATTTGAGATATTTATTGTGATTTCATGCCTAGGGCATGCATATGATTTGATTTATGCTTTCGGCATAGTTTTCATGCACTTTTAGTATTTTGGTTTGCTTTTGTGCACGCTGATGCACACGGTTATGAGATTATATACCACGGGATACCTGATTTGGATTTGGATTGAAAGGTGTTGTATACCGTCGATTTCGATTTCGATACTCGATATCTGTTTTGTGCACCTTGTGCACCTGATTGGATTCTTGCGCATATTTGACGTGCTTGGAGTGGACTTTGCGCATGTTTGGCGCTTGATATTGGATTTCATGATTTCGTGCATGTGGGATGCACATGATTTAGATTTTATCCGTGCATGTTGGATGCACCTGATTTGGGATTTTGCGCGTGTTGGGTGCATGATATGAGATGCGATTTTGGTACACACCAGATGCACTATCGGGATTCTTGTGCATATCAGATGCACCCGATATTGTTGTCGTGCACACCCGTTGCACTGGACAGATGCTTTTATGCACACCGTTGCACTTAGTTTTTCTGTTGTGCATATTATGGCACCTGTATTTGGATTTGATTTCCGTACGCACCAGACGCATGTGATACGCCTTTTGAGGCTGATTTTGCTTTTGAGCATCTTGTTTTCATGATAGGTACTATATATAGTATATAGTAACCGAACCGGACTGATCTGAGGACAGTACCTGAGTACTTTGCATGTATTAAAAGCTTACCAAGAGCTTTTCAAAGGATCTATAGTCTCGCTATTTCCTACGTGTCCGTGAACGACGCGAACGATTATAAAGGAAAACCTTTTGGGATATTTTGAAAACGTCGGAACGTATATTTAGCAAAATATATATGGACATATATTATTTCCTTACAAATGGACGTCCGTCCTTTAGGCCGTGAGTTACGCATCACACGGCGATTTAGAAAAGATTTTTGCATGAGTGTTATTTAGTTCCTGAAAGTTTTCCAAAGATGCGTACTATACACGTATTATAGTATTTGACTAGTGTATATTGGATTTCAGTAGTAGATTTCGAGATCTGTATCTCTATTGTAGCTCCGAGGATATGCGTGTAAATCAGATGATTTGCATGACGCTTGACAGAGTTCGATTTGAGTTTTGTACTCGTTTTCCTGCGCACTTGCCGCACTGTATTGTTTCTGTATCTTCCGTGATTTCGGAGCCCCGTTGATTTGAGCTGGTTATTGAAATGTTTTAGATTTTGGGGGTTTAAATTTAAGTTCAGGGACCGAATTTATTTAAGGGGGGAAGATTGTAACATTTCAGAAAATATAAAATATTATTTTTAGAATTTAATATTAAAATAATATATTTCCCGAAAACTGCCCAATTTGCGAAATTGGGGTTTTCGAAAAAGGGTATAAATATATACCAATAATTATGAAATAATTGGAAATTAAAATGATTTATTCATTTAAAAATATATTTAAAGGATTTGGCATTTTTAAAATTTATTATATGCAGTTTTGATAAAACCCCGATTAGTGCACTGCTAATCGCGATTTAGCCAAATCCGTATTTCTACAGTTTTGATGGTTAGTACACCATGACATGTTACATGTTATTTCATTTGTATTGTTTTATGGGTATTATGTGATTTGGTTTTGAAATTTAAAAGAGAAAAGATAAAGGAATGGCAAAAGGGTAATTTAGTGAAAAAGGGTGACTTGGAAAGTGAGTGGGTGAGAATAAAAGTGAGAGAGAGGGGGGGCTGCTGCCCACACATTCCCCATCATTTTCTTTTTCTCTCCTTCATCTTTCTCAACCCCACTTCCCTCCACTTAAAGCCCTAGATCCATCTCCAAATAATCCCCAAAACCCTAAACCCCTTTCACAAAAATTAATCCCACCTCTTCCTCTGCATATGGAACCAAGCAAAGTGGGATTTT
Source organism: Agapanthus africanus (assembly GCA_030015575.1). Classification (NCBI taxonomy): domain Eukaryota; kingdom Viridiplantae; phylum Streptophyta; class Magnoliopsida; order Asparagales; family Amaryllidaceae; genus Agapanthus; species Agapanthus africanus. The sequence continues at coordinate 314,658,789 of CM057337.1, forward strand.
GATGACAATGAGAAGCTAGGGTTTTCTTGAGTGGCCTTAATGAGTATAACTTCTTCCCTTTAGATTAGTTTTGTTAGATATCATGTTTTTGTTTCATTTTGTGATGTCGCTAACCTGCTGTGACTCCGAGTGTTCACTGTAAAAATAAACAGTGTAGTAATGTTGTAATTCTTACCCTGAGTGTGCATTTGTGACCCCGACCCTACCTGATAGAGTTTGACTGGCGACAATGGGGGGATTTCCGGCGACCTCGGGTGAGTAGGGGAGTTAGGACTCGGTTTTGTAGGGTAGCTGCCTAAAGATATGTAGAAGTGTTTGGTCTTACTAGATTTTCTTGTAATGAGTTTAGGTAAAATATGGGAACATTAGTGTGTGTTTACATGACCATGGTGACACGATTCATGACCTGAGCCATAGAGGTGAACCTGAAGCACGAACTTAGGATTTGTTCCGTATTGATTTTGTGACTTTTAGTGTACCTACAGTGAATCTGGAGCAACCAAGGGAAATTTGAGAGTAGCAAACATTACCAGGGACCTAGACACACTAGCAGGAGACCACAATGACAGAACGGACCCATTCAGAGACCCCCTGGCCAGCGAGCTTGGAATTTTGGGTAGGGGTATAGGTTGGTCCAGTAGCTCATATACATTATGTACATAACCCTAGACTTGTTTGCTTAGCTTTATTTGACCTGAGTCAAAATCTGGGAGCTTTTTAGTGTGATTTTGGCTATGTTTTCCGTATTTTGAAATGCTAATCCTTGTTATTTGGATTTTTATTTGGTTGTGGGATGTTCGTACATCAACAACAAGGGTTATTTGGTTGATTTTGCACGCGTATGCTATAGGTTCTAACATACGAGCAAGGCGCGTGCCATTTTGGATTTTAGAACTTGATTTTGATAGCATTGCGATATGTGTTGTTATTGTAGGTACCTTCGCATGGATTCCAAGGCGACGGAGCGTGGCGTCAACGACTTCGGCAAGCTTTGACCAAGGTGAGTGGATCTATATCCACGGGGGAAGTCGGGAGAATGGCGTATAACACCCCCGCAAAGTTTTTATGGAAATCGATTTGTAGCTTATGGTTAAGAAAACCTAGATTGGGAAACTAGGGTTAGGGTTAAATGATAGTTAGTAAAACCATATTAGAAAATAAGGATAGTTAGAAGTGATATAATACGGCCAATATGTGATGACGGTATTTGAGGATGATATTTGACGATACTGCCGTTTAGGGTACTATAGGACTAGATAGTCAACGTAGATGTGTCATTCGAACCTTACATATATCAAAACTGAATAATCGTATGCATCTTTTAAACAGTTACCTTAAGGAATGTTACGGATTTTCAAATGACATCATTTCTTTAAAAACACCGTAACCCCTATTTTCAAAACTACGATTCGCTTCTTTTAAAGAAACTGCTTGTATGGATCGGGTGTGTAGGTTAGATTAGATACTTATACTTATAGTAGAGATAAATGTTTATGTAAACTCGACTTGATGTGAGATATGAATGCGATGAAAGAATATAAGACGGATATGATGATATAATGATTGATGGTATGATGGTATACGGATACGAGTCGATTGAGGTGAATTATACCATGTCGGTCCCCTGATATGAGATTATTGCGGATGCGACCTAGGGCATAGGTATATAGAGATATTTATATATGTTGTGAATCGTGAGTGATAGCCGTACGAGACGTTAGGTCCGTACCCTCCTCGTCCTATAGGATGATAGGATCCCTGATAGCTTAATGCTGCCGTACGATGATTTTCTGTACGTGATGAGCTTGACTTGAGTTTTGATCCATACCCTTGACTAGAGGATGTCGTACGATGGATTATACCGTACGTGGTGCTGTGATGTTAGATGTCGATTGATAGATTCACCGACTTAGACATATAATAGTTACGTATACCTTATAGCTTTTAGCTGATGATTTACCTTATGCTGCATTCATGATATTATTATTGCATTGCATATACCTGTGTTAGTACACTTACACCATTAACGATGATGTGTATGTTATACGTACATAGATTTGCTGGCCTACACACTTCATCATCGATAATTGCCATGTTACTACACAGTAGGATTGTTGCATCATGATATGACTCTTTGCATAATTTACTTGCTATAGTTACCTGTGCACTTTTATACGATGTTACATTTGACTTAGAGATATTGGGAACCGCAAGACATATTTTCAAAACTGGAATTATTTAAAGGAGCGGTTTTCCCATAATATGATATATCACTGTTCCATGTCGCATGATATACGGATATGCTTACATTTCTATCATATGCCACATACATAATGCTTTATGATTTTACGCATTGAGATATTTTGTTTTCATGAGATTTCTGGATTTGAGAACCGTGGACATTTTAAAAGAAAGTATGTATTGTTTTAAAAACCCGGTTTCCCTTTATATGATATTTCAGTGCGTCCACCATGTGTTTTCTCGATTCTGAGAGTGGCATGTGAAACCCGATTCGATGAGCGGTAGGCACCGTCTGCGGGTATATAGTAGACCCGGTGAGGTACCCCAGGGCAAGATAACTAGTATATGTTAGACGGTGAGCCTGGCAGGGGAGCACTACCTATCGGTGATAGTATTTGGACACGGCGGTTATCCGGAGGATACCGACTGGAGTAGCGAGATGGATATGAGGGCCGACCAGGGTGTGTGGCGCCTGAGGGCCGATCTGAGGATGCGGTACGTGAGATATATGAGGATTTACGTGTCGATGCTGGACACAGTTTTCATGATGTTTCGAGTGTCGATGCTGGACACTCAGGTTCCATGATTTTGAGGTGTCGCGAGGGACACAGGTTGATTTATATCTTCATATTTTCATGCATATGCTTTTATGATATTTACATGCATGATGTTGTTACGTCAGTGGTTGACGCGTGGGCTAGATCCATATACATACATACATATATTGATTTTACTGTTGGATGTCATACACACGCTTATAGACATTGACTACCTTGTTGGCACACATACAGATCCGGTCACCCTAGATATCATAGTATTACCTTTATGATATAGTTGACCTAGAAGTCATTGTTTATTCGATTTCTATCTGTTGATATTTTTCTACTCACGAGTTGGCAACTCACCCCCGTTGTGCCACAGTTCTTGCAGGTTGACCGCTTGGATCAGTAGCGGCTTCGCTGGCACACAATTGCATTCGGGTGTTTTACATTGGTAGGTGGGACACTTGTATCGTACCCACTCTTGTATCTATATTTCATATTGTACCTAGTTAACTCCATCCATCGAAATTTGTAAATTGTATAAGTAATGAGACTTAGTGGGATTATGGTTGCGAGACTTAGAGTGAGGGGTTTTCTGCTACTTGTGGCTTTGATGTCTCGCTTATTTCCTTATCTTTTGTGGTGATCTTCGCCGTTGGGCGTCATATACTCATATTTACTGTCTTACATGGTTGTGATCCGCCGTTTGGTGAAGTGATAGCTCCCGCTTGGGGATGCCATTATTCTTATTATGTATTTGTGGTTTTGGATCAAAATATACAAAGGAGGTGCTGCCCAATTTTCAAAAAGACGAAACCTGTTTTGAAAGTTGCGCAATCCACTTGCATTTTCATATTTCTTTTCTTTGCATTCAGAAAAATTGATTTCATTATACCTTTATTTCAAAACTTCACCTCCTTTATTTTTCTTAAAAGGTTTAGATTTCTGGGTTTCAGCTAACTTGAATTACGTTATGCCTTTAGACGTTGCGTGATTTAAGTGCTGGTCACTGTTAGTTATATGTATGCCCTATAGGCCATTATTGTACATACGATGTATATTGTAGTGGATGCTTGGACATATATAGGGAGGAATTTCTTGCTCGACATGATAGTATGCTATCTGGTTACCATTTATCTTAACATGTACTGTGATTGTCTCTATGTTACATGTTGATAAAGCCCTTAGGATGAGTACTTGACTACCAGGACTATGATGCAGATCATACTAGTGGGGACAGTGTAGTCGCCATGTACATCCTTCAAATGTTCCTAGTCATGGGAGTACCAAGACAAAACATCGATACTCCAGAGTAGACTAGCGTATGCGCTTCTTGACCCATATGATGGGCGATGGATGATCTCATATCCATTGGTGTTTGACATCAGAGAAGGTATACGGGTGCTCAGTGGAGACTGGGTACACTGGACGGACTCGCCGAGAACTCCCAGATGGTATTATACCTCACGTCAGGTGGCAGTTCTCTGGTGACACTGGTACAGGTTAGTCTGTAGACCCGAGATCGTCATAGAGTCTTGTGTGATTCCCACTATGCTTTGATTTCCATCGTACCACGTCCAAGAGGGCGTGCAAAAAGGTGGCTTTTGGGTACAGTCCCGAATTACATGGAGGCAATGAGCGATAGGAGGGGATTCGTCTCTCCCGGTATAGGGAGTTGATGTTGTGCTGTGTTCGATTGGCTATAACTAGAAATCCCTGGCTAAGGTTGCTGAGATTTATTGGTAAGAGTTATCAGTAGTTTCTCGAACTGTTATAAACCACATATCGACACGACTTATCAAGCTACTGGGGTCTGACGTTTACCACCCCTGGGAGAGATATGCGACATATCAGACGAAGAGACCAGACTGTACGGGAGTGTTACTGATTGGATTCGCAGGAGAATGTACAGGCTTGCTTGTTGATCTTCTGATCACTCAATACCTGGGTGGCTATTACGTTTAGCTGACCGTTTGCAGCTTATGGGTGTTTGATATGATCATCACCTACTGCCGGCGTATTGACGATTCTTTAGAGTCCTACACAGAGGTTTCTTGGCTCAGGAAAAATGGAGTTGGAGCACATATATGATATGTGAGGGACCGAGAACAATACGTGTATATGATACCGTATTAGATTCTCACGATATAAGATATCGGCCGGGTATATGTGATATAGCCGGGTCATCGGATCAAGTGTTGATTCGATGAACTGATACTGATTATATTAGTCGGTTATTTGTGAAATAACCGGATTATCAGATCAAGTGTTGATTCGATAATTTATTGTATAATTATATATTGGAAATATTAAATTATATTAACTAATATAAGCTCACTAAAAGATTCTTTTTCTCACTCGGGTAATACATTGATATATATGCGATATATGTTAATTGTATTATTTTATTTTGTTACAATAAATATTGTATATGTGATATATAATTTTGTAACATGTTATGGTTATAAATGCAACATGATTAGTGGAGATTAAACATGGTTAGGGTTTGATTTGGGTTAATCTTTTCTAGTAGCTTCTAGAAGCTTTCCTTTTGTTTTTAACTAAAAATATTTTCTAAAGATATTTTATTGATATTTGTTAACCCAACCCAACCCTTCACCCATGGTTAAGTCCCTACATGGGTTAAGTTATTATACTTAACCTATGGTTGCATTTCTAACATCACTACAATTCATTATTCATCACAAAGTAATTCATCTTCTTCTTCCTCCTTGCAAAGCTTTCTAACTTTGAGTTTAGTGATGAAAATGAGTGAGATTAAGAAAACAAATGAGAGCTAAATTCCTACTTCATCATCCTAATCTATTCTTGCCAATTAGATTATGGTGTTCACTTCATTTAGTGAGTGAGAGCTTGTGTTAAAGAAACTTCAAGGTAGATCATCTTAGTTATCGAAGTTCGGAAGCAAGCTTGCATCTTTCTCTTCGTGGAGCATCTCTAGAGTCTGGGTACTCGATGATCCCAGCGAAGTGACCTCAACACGGAGCTTTAGAAGTGAAGGAACGTACTACAAAGGTTGTAATCCCTAACTCTTAGATGTAAAGTTGTTTACATGCTTTGTTTCGCCTAATCTCTAGTCTGAGATCTTGGTTAGGGTTGTTCGGCGCGTCTAAATTTTAAATCGGGCATGGTTGATGCCTTGTAGAACCTTGTGAGAGTGCCTAGTAACCCTACAGTGGTATCAGAACCAAGTTAGAGTTTTAGGCGAAGTCTAGACGAAGTTTAAAGTCCGATCGAACCCTGAAACCCCATATTTTACCCTTCTCTAGAAATTTTATAAAAATGTTGATTTTTTCGTATTAAAAATACTCAGAAATATAAGCACGAAATTATAAGGATATCTGTGAAAAACGAGCCAGTAAGCCCATTAAAGAGCCGCAGAACCGCGGCAAAGACATGCCTTGCGCGGCGGTTCCGCGGCGCTACAGTGGAATTAGGGTTTTATTTTTGCACAGTTATATCCGTATGTATTTCCTGATTGTTCTGGGAATTTTTAATTCTACTCAAGGGTTTAGTTTTCTGGGATGTATTGGGAACTCGTTGATTCGATCGGAAAGTTTAACTTCATTTAAGTTTTTTCCGGGTAATTTAGAACGTGTTAAAAAGTTCGAACGGATATCAATAACTCACTTTTCCCCTGCCGGAAAATTTCCAAGTGTTGGATTTTTCCGTAGTTTAAGAACGTTCTTAGTCATGCAAGTAACGCGGTAGACCCTCTAGAAGAACACAAACCTTAACTCAATTATGTGACCGTCTGAACCGCCTCTAAACCTTAGGGTTTGGGGCAGTACGGCGTTGCCACATGTGAGGCGTTGGTTTGACCCTTCTAAGGCTGGACCATTGGTACTCTGGCATGTGATGGATACTTTTTGAACTCCGCTCAAGTGTTGAGCTATTTTAGAAATCTTGGGTGTTTGTTTATTCGATCGGAAAGTTTAACATTGTCTATTTATCTGGAATGTGATACAATATTTGGAATCTTTATGTAGTTATGAGATAACTAATTTGAATGTTATAAATCTAGCAGTTTAGTCTCATTTGATCGGTTGCCACGGGATTTTGATGCGATCAAAAGTCCGTCGCAATCAGGTAGCGTACGCGGATACTCGCCGGGTAAACTTAATAGATTGCCACACCCCATAGCCCTGACCAAGTGACTGTAGGAGAACCCCATCGCCAAAAGCATCCGTTCGGATGCTCGCGGCAGCGGTGTCCCGCCTTAGTGCACTTCATCGACAACATCCGGGGGTGCGGCCATCTACTAAAGTTTGCGACGAGCATTCGATCAGGATGTCGGGAATCTTGTTGAATTTCCCGACTTGATATTGAAAAGTGTTTTCGAGATCGAGACTAAAATACGGGGTTTATAATTGTTAGGCATGCGATGTCTAAGAAATTCATTTGGTTAGGCATGCGATGTCTAAGGAGGTTGCGGATTCCAACTGTTGTAGTTTTACACTTTCTTTTCTGTGACCGTAAGCGTAGTATATGGTGTATCGCCGGCTTCGTTGCTATACATCAACGACAATCGGGATACGCATGCTTGCTTACGTTGATGATATGAGATATTATGTGTTGCTGTAATATGTTATATTGGATCATCGTGTTCTGAATAGCCGGGGGTTTTATGTGAGATAAGGGTTTTTATTTTCATTCATGTAAAATTCATTTGTATGTAATATTCTTTTATTGGGACACTTCCGGGCTGAGGATGATGTCACCATTGTATATTATTTACTTTTCCGCATTAGGTAGACCCAAGGCGGGGTGCACAAGTAACCGAGTTCTAGGGTCCAGTGGGAGACCATCTCGAGGAGTCGAGATCGGGTCTCCTAACCCTAGAATTGGCAGTGTTGCTTGCCGCTCTCATAGGGGTCTAGGGATATGGGTTTGGCTATTCATCACGACCGTGGAATCCGTGTTTTATACAGGCTCGTATTAAAACACAGTCGTCCTATTATATCCAATATTTCATATGTATTCTTCTCCTGCAATGTTCTGCGATAAGATCATATTACTGCTTGAGATAAATGTTTATATTATATATATGAGATATATGTTATATTGCATATTTCGTTTCAAATGAGATGCTTGTGAAGCATATTAAAATGGGACTTCATTAATGAGATTAATGAAATAAAAGAAACCTAAAGATGTTGTAGAAACTTGTTTAAAAAACTGGTAGCTCTAGTTCTTGCTTTGCATAGCGGTGTTCCTTGTAGAACATCCAGCACCTTATTCGATAAGGAAAGAGTCGAGATCCCTTCACCGGGAGTGACCTCTTTAGCGAAACTAGCAGATGCTACAAACTCGGTTTGTCTTTTGATTGTTTCTATAGTTTTTGCTGTGCATAGTGATATTTGTGAAATATCCTGCACCTTATTCGATAAAAAAAGAGCCGACGATCCCTTCACCGGGAGTGACCTCTTTAGCAAAACTAGAAAAGGCCTCAAAAACATTCCATTCAAAATCACTCGATTCTACAACGATATCAAGTTCATTACGCAAAGAGTTTTCTTAAAAACCTATCGTAGCCCTCCGCCATTTCAGATAGGTACTACTTAGTATTCGTGCTGCGGTAGTTTGGCATTCGTCAAGGCGTAGTGTACGGTAGCTAACTAGTGCTTATCTGCTAGCATACGATGCGATTGGATTAGGGTATTCGTACAGCGTTGTTTGGCATTCGTCAAGGGTCGTGTGGGTGGGTTTAATTCAATCAGGAAATGTGGGGTGAACTTGACTAGCGGACTATGGGTGGTTTGGCATTCGTCAAGGTCATAGGACGCTAGGGGTAAAATATTATTGGGAATTTCAAGAATTGAAATTTGCAATGAGATTGCATACCTTCTATGAGATAGTTGGATCCCGATACCCACTGCGAATAAGAGTTACTCCTGGGAGAGTTTTACACATTACAATTATCCGATCAAGTAGGTGTCTAGAAAGGTGTCAACGGGGTTATGCCTCTGGAAAAACGAGGTTTACTTTAATTAGGTCCGTGCGAAAGCACGGGGAACCTCCCTCAAAGTACCGGCACTGGCCTGGCTGAAATATTGGCGAACTTGTAGGGTGTAATTAATCCCGGCTAGTCTTTCCTTTTAGGGTTTGAAGGAAGATTTGACTAAAACAGTGGGAGACATCCTGATTAGATAAATTGATAACCAATCTAATCTTGTAAAAGCGCACACTGAGTGTTTTCTTCTCTCTCTCTCCTGGTAACGACTATGTCACGCCTTAATCAAAATAATAATACAGATGTATTGACCGAACTCGCTTGTTATACTGCGCTAGGGAACATTGGTCCCGCTCCTACTTATAATTGTTATAAGACAGAGCAGGAAATAGGGGATTACCAGAATTCCCGTGCCGCCCAAACTAAGAAAGTGCATGATTGATACATCTTCTTTGGGTGTGTTCATTACACAGAACTGTTTCTCTATGTCCTTTACGTCCTGGGTATTTGATACCGGATCAGGATCCCACATATGTAATTTGTTACATGGGCTACAGATAGGTAGAGAACTGAGAACGGGTGATAAATTTTATGAGATAGAAACGGTGCAAGTGTTGTAGCCAAGTCTGTTGGTAGTTATCATCCTGTATTAAAAAATACATTGATTCTGAACGAATGTTATTAGATACCGAACCCGATATACAGCATCATATCAAGTATCTTTATTTAATAAAGAAGGATATAATTTTGTATTGTTGGATAATGTTTTGAACATTTCCTATATCAAGAGTTGATCGGTTCAGGCACGTTATCTAAAAGCATAGACGTTTTAAATCAAATTACAGTTCTTAGTATACAAAACAGACACAAGAGGAATAGTTCAGAAATGAACGAATCCTTCTTGAGGCATTGTAGACTAGGTCATATCAATGCGACCCGACTAGCTAAGTTACATTTAGATGCATATTTAAATTAATTTGAATTTACATCTTATGAAACTTGCCGGTCATGTCATAAAGATAAGATGACCACAGCTCCGTTTATTGGAAACAGAGAATGAGTTACTGAACTCTTGGGATTGATACATGCTGATGTATGAAAGTCCCCTGTCTACACATGCCAGGACCGGTTCTTTGTACTTCATTACATTCACTGATGATCTCTCAAGATTTAGACATATGTTCCTGTTGAAACACAAGTCCGAAACTTTTGAGATAATCACAGAATATAAGTTAGAAGTAGAGAACCAAAAATGGGTATAAGTACTATGTCCTTTGATGAGATCAAGGAGGAGAATAATTAAGCACGGGATTCCTGGACTATTCTAAAGGAGAATGAGATTCTCTCTCACCATTACTCCTCCGTATACACCACAGCACGTTGGTGTATCGGGGCGGAGCAATTACACCCTATTTGATATGGTGCGCTCTATGATGAGTACGACTGAGTTGCCTGTTTTCTTTTGGAAGTTATGCACTTATGAAGCTGCATACCTATTGAATAGGGTTCCAACCAAATCAGTTACCTACCACTTCATATGTGATATGGAATGGGAAGTGCCCATATCTTAAGTAAGTTAAGATTTGGGGTTGTCCGGCCTATGTCTAAAAGCAAGATCCGGACAAGCTCGAGGCAAAGTCAGTTCTGTGAAAGTTTGTTGGATATCCCAAGCATTCGCAAGGGAATATCTTCTACCAAACCGAGAAACAAAAGATGTTTTGTTTCTTAGTATGCCACCTTTGTGAAATGAAATTTCTTGTGATAAAATTATTGGTCATGGGGTAGAACTGGAAAGAGTTCCAGCTATACAAACTGCAGCTGATGATTTGGTAGAACCCGAAGGATTCAATAGTTTCCAACGAAGCTCAGCCTCTCCGCCGATCTAGTAGGGTTCCTCACCCACTTGAGAGATACTTTGGTTTCTCTATGACAGTGGGAGCGAGGATTGCATCATGAGATGATGACCCAACTAGTTTCGAGCTGGCCATCAGGAGTAGGACTCTGTAAGAATGGCTGGATGCTTAGCGATCTGAGATGGAATCCTTATACACCAACAAAGTATGGACTTTGGTTGCTTTATCTGAAGGGTTAAATCGCCATCAGGAGCAAGTATATCTTGAGAAGATTACTTGGTGTACATGGAAAGGTTGAGACTTCTAAAGGTATGCTTAAGTCCATCCAGATCCTACTTACCACTGTTACATACCATGACTATGATATCTGGTGGTTGGGTGTTATGACTGCTTTTCTAAATGATGTTTTGGAAGAGAGCGTCTACAAGTACACAGCCAGAGGGCTTCGTAGATAGTGGGAGCAGCGCAAACGTGTGCAAGATGTTTTATGTAATAAAGCAGGCATCGCGGAGTTGGAACGTCTGTTTTGATGTGGTAGTCAAAGAGTTTGACTTCATCAAAATGGTAGATGAACCTTGTATATACAAAAAGGTAGTAGGGAGTATGGTGGTGATCTTCGCAGAGTACGTGGATGACATACTATTGATAGGAAAGGAGTTTCCTATGCTACGCTTGGTCAATCTCCGCTTATCACAAGGATTCTCCATATAGGATCAAAGCGATACCTCCTAAATCCTGGGTTTTGGATCTAAGAGATAGATCTAATTGGATGTTAGGATTCTCACTAGTTGTAGTGAGATGGTATCAATCGATCCTGGAGAGAATCACTGGAAAGGTTTCAGTGTGATAAGGACGACTGAATGTCAGTCGCAGGCATTGTCTTTACCCTCAGTAGAGGGACGGTATGTTGGAAGAGTTCCAAGCTAGATACCATGACATACTAGACGATTAAAGGCAAGATACATCGTTACCAAAGATGCTACCAAAGAGGCAGTCTGGATATATTTTAGTTCATGAGATGAACTTCGTTCTTACCATTGTATGACAATGGAGTTGTGGTTTATGCCAAGGAACCCCCGTCACATCAGAAATCCAGATATAATTCTTAGGCAGTATCACCTGATCATGGAGATGGTTGATCTCCAGGGAGATCGAGGTTAGGAGAGTAGACACAGAGGACAACAACGCGGATCCACTCACAAAGGCCTATTTCCCAGTAGAGACTTGTATGGGATGGTTGAGTATGAGATACTTCAACCACAGCTGATTGTTGGGTATGCGATACCACAACAGATGGCCCTAGTGCAAGTAGGAGATTGTTAGTTATATGTATGCCCTAGAGTCCATTACTGTACATACAATATATATTGTAGTGGATGCTTGGACATATATAGGGAGGACTTTCTTGCTCGACATGATAGTATGCTATCTTGTTACCCTTTATCTTAACATGTACTCTGATCGTCTCTATGTCACATGTTGATAAAGCCCCTTAGGATGAGTACTTGACTACCAGGACTATGATGCAGATCATATTAATGGGGACAGTGTAGTCGCCAAGTACATCCTTCAAATGTTCCTAGTCGTGGGAGTACCGAGACAGAGCATCGATACTCCAGAGTAGACTAGCGTATGCGCTTACCCATATGATGGGCGATGGATAATCTCATATCCATTGGTGTTTGACATCAGAGAAGGTATACGGGTGCTCAGTGGGACTAGGTACACTGGACGGACTCGCCGAGAACTCCCAGATGGTATTATACCTCACGTCAGATGGCAGTTCTCTGGTGACACTGGTACAGGTTAGTCTGTAGACCCGAGATCGTCATAGAGTCTTGTGTGATTCCCACTATACTTTGATTTCCATCATACCACGTCCAAGAGGGCGTGCAAAAAGATGGCTTTTGGGTACAGTACCGAATTACATAGAGGCAATGAGCGATAGGAGGGGATTCGTCTCTCCCGGTATAGGAAGTTGATGTTGTGCTGTGTTCGATTGGCTATAACTGGAAATACATGGCCAGGGTTGCTGAGATTTACTAGTAAGAGTTATTAGTAGTTTCTCGAACAGTTATAGACCTCATATCGACACGACTTATCAAGCTACTGGGGTCTGACGTTTACCACCCCTAGGCGAGATATGCGACATATCAGACGAAGGGACCGGACTGTACGGGAGTGTTACTGATTGGATTCGCAGGAGAATGTACAGGCTTGCTTGTTGATCTTCTGATCGCTCAATACCTGGGTGGCTGTTACGTTTAGCTGACCGCTTGCAGCTTGTGGGTGTTTGATATGATCATCACCTACTGCCGGCGTATTGACGATTCTTTAGAGTCCTACACAGAGGTTTCTTGGCTTAGGCAAAACGGAGTAGGAGCACATATATGATATGTGCGGGACCAAGAATAATACGTGTATGTGATACCGTTTTAGATTCTCGCGATATGAGATATCAGCCGGGTATATGTGATATAGCCGGGTCATCGGATCAAGTGTTGATTCGATGAACTGATACAGGTTATATTAGTCGGTTATTTATGAAATAGCCGGATTATCGGATCAAGTGTTGATTCGATAATTTAATATATAATTATATATTTGATATATTAAATTACATTAAGTAATATAAGCTTACTAAAAGATTCTTTTTCTCAATTGGGTAATACATTGATATATATGCGATATATGTTAATTATATTATTTTATTTTGTTACAATAATATTGTATATGTGATATATAATATTGTAACATGTTATGCTTATAAATGCAACATGATTAGTGGAGATTAAACATGGTTAGGGTTTGATTTAGGTTAATCTTTTCTAAAAGCTTCTAGAAGCTTTGCTTTTGTTTTTAACTAAAGATATTTTCTAAAGATATTTTGTTGATATTTGTTAACCCAACCCAACCCTTCACCCATGGTTAAGTCTCTACATGGGTTAAGTTATCATACTTAACCCATGGTTGCATTTCTAACCTCACTACAATTCATTATTCATCACAAAGCAATTCATCTTCTTCTTCCTCCTTGTAAAGTTTTCTAGCTTTGAGTTTAGTGATGACAATGAGTGAGATTAAGAAAAAAAATGAGAGCTAAATTCCTACTTCATCATCCTAATCTATTCTTGCCAATTAGATTAGGGTGTTCACTTCATTTAGTGAGTGAGAGTTTGTGTTAAAGAAACTTCAAGGTAGATCATCTTAGTTATCGAAGATCGGAAGAAAACTTGCATCTTTCTCTTCGTGGAGCCTCTCTAGAATCCGGGTCCTCGATGATCATAGTGAAGGGACCTCAACACGGAGCTTTAGAAGTGAAGGAACGGACTACAAAGGTTGTAATCCCTAACTTTGAGATGTAAAGTTGTTTACATGCTTTTTTCGCCTAATCTCTAGTCTAAGATCTTGGTTAGGGTTGTTCGGCACGTCTAAATTTTAAATCGGGCATGGTTGATGCCTTGTAGAATCTTGTGAGAGTGTACCTTTATTTCAAAACTTCACCGCATTTATTTTTCTTAAAAGGTTTAGATTTATGGGTTTCAGCTTACTTGAATTACGTTACGCCTTTAGACGTTGCGTAATTTAAGTGCTGGTCACGAGCTAATATTTTGGGTCATGACAAAGTTGGTATCAGAGCGCTAGGTTTAACCTTGGTTCGAGTCTATGTTTGACTATGCGGAGTCTAGGGCGGGTATGTATTTCGGAACCTAGGCTTGACCTTACGGAACTTATACTTGAACGGGCGGTATTAGACCCGAACTTTCGTTTCATAGGTTGACCCTGATTGATAGAGTAGGTAGCTTGATGTAACGTTTTGAAAATCGTTTCGGTGAAATTTCGAAAAAACGGTAAAATAAGGGGGTTTTCTGTAAAAAGTCAAAATGCAAATATCATATTATAAAAATTTAATATACATATTCTAGCTATGTAATTGCTAGTATTTGGTGTTTATTGAGCCACTGGTGAAATTTCAAATTTTCTGAAAAAAAATTATTTTATTATTATTTTAAGCCGTCACTAATACATTTAATTAGGGAAAATTACGAATTGGAATGAGTTGAAACAAATTTTGTGCATCATAAAACTTTAAATAAAATTTTATCATGTAGTTTTTGAAACGAAATCGTTTGCCAAAACGGTTTAGAAATTATTGAAGAAAAAAGGCTTTTTTTTAGCGTAAATGGATGTTTGGGGTATAGTATTTATCATTTTCCATCACCCCACACCAATACACACACTCACACACCCCCATTTTTCCTCCCCCTTGGCTGATTTCAGCAGCCCCCCCTCTCTTATCCCCACTTGTTTTGCAAAAGAAAAGAAAAGAAAAGAAAAGAGTAGAAAATGATAGAAAATGGTGGACTTTGACTTTTTCCACTTTCTCCACCTCACTCTTTCTCCTCCCTCACCCATTCCCCACCCCATGCTGGCCGAAACCTGATCATTTCCAGCAGCCCTCCCCTCTCATTCCTCATCTCATCTCTTCAAAAAAAAAATTCACAAAAATTTCATGAAAAATCAACAAAAACTCAAAACCGAAATCCAACTCCTACCCATTATTTATTTGCCTATCTACCATGGATTTTGGGAGCAAGAGAGCAATTTGGGAGGCTATGGGTGCTTGTGGGATCTTCAAATTGATTGGGTATAAATTCTAACCCCTTGTTTAATTGTTGTTAAATACTTTAAATCAAACATAATTAGTTAATGTTATGGGTTTAATTGAATAATTGGAAAATCTAGTAAGGGTTTGTGATTTGTAATTAGGGTTCTTATCATGTAATCATGGTTGCAAAGTGTAGATTATCATCTTAAGGAAATGAAAACTTAAACTTTTTGATAATATGTAAATTGCTAGATGTAAAATGTCCAATTTAAGCTTCTTTTTTTTTTTATCTAAACTAGGTTTTTAGAAATTATTGAAAATGTGAAATTTAAAATCTAATTAGGTTTTTCATGACTTCATTAACTTTATTAAGTGTAGTTTAATATTTTAGATCATGCAAATCTAAGCTAGATTGTAGTTTGTGCATTTTTGCTAGGAAATTGTTAAAATTTAGGTATTTTGTAAACTAGAATATTAGGGTTTTGGAATTTAATGAGATTAAATTCCGGGAATTGTTTTTATGACTTATTTAAGATATTTAGTGAATATTGTGGCCGCTAGAATGGTTTAAACGTCGAGTTTTGTACTAAAACGGGAAATTTTGCTTGCTAGTTTTTCGGAAAAACGGCTTTAAAGTGAATTTGGGGGTTTTGTGAGTTTTAACCTATTTTATATTAAAATTAGTGTTCGTGAATGTGCAAATGAGGGTATTTGGGTTTTTCTCGATGGTCTGGCATTTGTACGCCGATGTCGAGGGTTTCTGGGTTGATTCGTGGAAGCAACCATAGGTTTTGACCTATGTGGGATTCGTGTGTCGTTTTGGTCATGAGTCGGATTTTAATGCGGTGCGGTGCGTTATGATATGTAGGTACCCCCATGTGGACTTCGAGACGGCAAGCAAGCGCATGGCGACGTCGGCACCGGCGAGCGAGGACCAGGTGAGTAGATTTATATCTACGGGGAGAAGTCGGGTGGATGGCGTATAGCACCCCCGCAGTTCGTGGTGATGTATACGAATACGTATACACACACATATATATATATATATATATATATATATATATATTTATATATTGTTTGAGTATATTGATGATAATATGGATATTTGGTGTTCTTGGATATTTAGTGTCACGAAATCCTAGAGTAGTGGTCGCACCACACATGCACACACCAACCTATACTTGCATACCTTCTTCTTTAATTTGTGCTTATACGGGAATATATATAGTTATGTGTTCACATGGGTATGGGGCTATGTGTTCACATACGGATTTGAGGATGATACTTAGGTTTGAGATGAGTCGATGAGATTTATATTGAGGTTGTGAATTCGGTGATATGGCAGGATTCGTATTTGAGATACGACATGACGTTGTAGCGGGTCCTTGACGTAGTGTTTCATAAACGTCCATGCATACTTAGGCGGTATCAGTATTGTGCTAGACGTAGATCAGTACCCCGATCATGATATTCGATAAAGAGGATACCAGGTGAATAGTATGATGAATGTGATATTAACCCGTACCCAGATTTGGGGATGCCGTACGACGGATTTACGTACGAGCTATATTTTGATGATTGATCCGCACTTTTGACTTGGGATGTCTGATTATAGATATGGTATCGGATATGATATTATTTAGGCGGGATCACCGATTAATATATATACAGGTATGTATATGTATCGACTCAGAAGTTAGGCGGTTTCCTTACCTGTAGTCCAGCTTATTAGCTTAGCCCTTTAGTTTAGTTTAGTTTAGTTGTTAGATTAGATTCGATTCTTACCTATTTCAAAAACTAACGAATCGTGGGTATTTTAAAAGACAGCCCAAGGGATCCTACGGATATTTCAAAAGACGTATCTTTTCATAAAAAAAACACCGTAGCCCCTAATTTTCAAAACCCCATGATTCGTGTTATTTCAAAAGGCACCATTTGTAGGACTTATATTAGATTAATGCAGATTAGTTATAGTTGCGTCTAGTATTCAGCTCCCGCTCATTTTGGTTGCTCGCTCCGCATCGCATATTTACATTGTTATTTCATATTGCATTGTTGACATTATGCTGTTAGGACACCAGCACCATTACCGATGATGCGTATGTACCATATACACTTACTTGCCGGCTCACACACATCTTCATCGGTAATTACCATGTCACGTACACCTTAGAAAATATTATTGCTTAACTTAACTTGATAGCCAGTAGTTTGACATAATATTAGTGTACATACCTTATATGCCAGCTTAGATATTGTAGTTATTACTTGTCGCTTCATGCATAGTGTTATTCAGTCTCATGCTTATATTCATGGTTTTATATGCTAATGATGATTCGGATTTCCATGATATTTTCTGGATTTGGAGGAAAACCGCAAAACATATATAAACTGCTTTCTCTCTTTTTAAATAAAAATGCGGTTTTCCCATGATGTATGAGTCGTCCACCATGAGTTTGCTGATGGATTTCGAGACCCGATTCGAGGAGTTGGATGAACCGTTTCGGGTACATGGTGGACCCAGTAAGGTACCCCGGGGCAAGAAGCTCGTGGTGATGACGATGAGCCTGGCAGGGGGAGACTACCTACCGGTGATTTTACCCGACGCGTCGGATATCCGGAGGATACCGTCGTGGTCTTGAGATGGATGGTAGGGGCCGGTCTGGACTGACGGCGCCCTAGATATTGAGATTGAGACATTGAGATTTCGAGATATTGAGGTACTGAGATTTGATGATACAGACCAGTCCGGATAGCCGGAGCCTGAGTTTTGAGACATTGAGATTTATGTTTTGTGTCGATGCTAGACACTGTTGATGCTGATTTCATTTATGATACCTCATTTTAAAAATACAAAGGAAATCTCACTAATTTATGAAAACAGTTTCTTCATTTACCTGTATTCTGTTTTCATGCATTCATACCTCATTCTTATGATACATTGCTACCTGAGGCACTGACACGGCACATGGATTTACACTTGGGTTAGATATTTGCCCTAACCATTGTTATGGGTTGCTGGTTATTTATTTGAGGATATATTATGATCATTGACCTAGGATTGCGTTATTTATGTGATTTCTTTTCGTAGATGTTTTTCTATTCACGAGTTGGCAACTCACCCCCGTTGTGCCCCAGTTTCTTGCAGGTTTGCCGTACAGGTTTCATTACGGCCTTGCGGGCATAGTTTCCTTCGGGTGATTTGCTAGTAGGTGGGTTTACTTGTATCGTACTCCCATTATGTATCTTGTATATCATTATTCTGTTGTATCTAGAAGTTCCATCAACCAAACATGTATTTATTTTTGAGATAGAGACCAGTGATGTTATTCTTTCAACCTTAGAATCGCGCGTTTTTATTTCTGTGGTTTTCTTGTGGTTTGAGTTTTTTGATCCTCGCCGTTGGCGTTGTATATTATATTGCTTGTGTGGTTGTGACCGTCGATTGACGAAGAGCTAGCTCCCGCTTGGGGATGCCTTTTTATTGATTTCGTATACTATTCATGTTGTATCCCGTTTGGGAGCCAGTATTTACAAAGGAGACTCTGCCGAAATTTTCGGGAAATATTGATGTTTTTTTTAAAACCGCATAATTCGGCTTATGCTATTATAACTACTTGTTTAAATTAGTTTTCCTTCACTCTACTACTTTTCTTGGTTTGCATTTCTGGGTTTTCGGCTTACTTATATTACGTACGCCTCGAGACGTTCGTAGTTTAAGTGCCGGTCATATTCCGTACTTTCGGGACGTGACACTTGAGTAGAGTGACGTACCGTACGTATGTTCCGCGGCATATTTACGATACGATACTCCACTTAAGAACCTTAGGATGTACATATTTTGAGACCAGTGATTCTCTTCGTATCCTTGATTATACATCCATTTGAGATCCATGATGTTGTTTGTTCCATGATCATACTCTCTGTGATATTGTTCCTTCTTATGATCATGTATCCATGCCGGATCTGTCGTTTCTTCTCATGTCGTTGATCTGCTTTCTTCGATACTCGATTGAGGTTCCTGTCACCATAGTTGAGCGCAGTTTGAGCTGCTGCTGGTGTTTCGGTCAGGACGAGCTCGTCTGGTACGAAGGCCGACCGTTGTGTTTTATGGTGACATGGGGGCGTCTCGATATAGTGTTGTGTTGTGACCTCCTGTTGAGGCGAGTGTTTGGTTTTGTACCGGATGATCGGGCCACTGTTAGAGGCTGCCAGTTGCGAGAGGACTGTTGATGTACAGCCTACCTCAGAGATTGTGATGTCACCTACTGTGCAGACAGATGACCCAGCTGTTGCTGAGATTGATAGGATGTCGCTTCCAGAGCTTACGAGCTGAGATCGCCGGAGCTTCCAAGCAAAAATGCGACAGATGGTAGCTAGCCTACCCTGAGTTGAGAGATGAAGGTGATTCATCAGATTGATGCGCCAACGTAGGCCCAGTTGAGTTGAAGATTTCCAGTGTGGAGCGTCTTACTCAGATCTAGAGCAGACCGATCCGGAGATGACTGTTGATGTCTCGCCTTTCCTGGAGCATTGAAGCATTGCTTGGCATGCGGGCGAAGGGTATTCACATGTTGTATAGGCGAAATTAAAAAGGTTCGAACGAGTGTCAGGAAACCATTTTTCCCAAGTTTAAAGTGTTTGGAGGAACATGCAGGTAATTCTGTGGACCCTCTAGAAGAATGAAACCCCAACTCGATGTGATGACCATGGAACCGCTTTGAACCTTAGGGTTTGTGGCAGTTTAGCGGTGCCATCAGTGAGGGTTGGGTTTGCCCTTCTATGGCTAGTCCAAAGGTGTTGTGGTATGTACCAGATATTTTTAGACTGCGCTCAGGTGTTGAGCCTTCGGGAAATTTTGGGACCTTGATGAATCGATCGAAAAGTTTGACGCCGTCCAGATATCATATGATAAGAGACAATTAAGCTAACCAGCTTCGGATAGAGGACCTCGCCCAGATGCGTTGTGAGTTGATCGAGGACGGGCGAGTATTGAGTATTTCTCCGATGAATGGAACGAGTTCCCGAGGACGTGTTCGGCCAGATATCTTCTTCAGAGTGATGAAGATATAGAGTACGCGATTTTGAGTCCGTGTGAGAGACTTCGGATTGACCGTGGCCGAGAACGGTAGCAGTACGCAGATAGCAAGACGTGACGTCGAAGCGGACGATGATAAAGACGAGTGGAACCAGAGGTTTGTGCGAGATGCCGACGAGCTGTTACTACTCCCCGTCGAGATTAGAGATCTGATATGCATACAGAGGCGTTGGGATACGGCCTGTTCCCGAGGGAAGGTGTGCGGATGTAACATTTAGAAAATTTAGAGATAAATAAAAAATTAAATTAAAAAGTTATTAAAACCAAATAAGACAATTTCATAAGATGTAAGTAAAATAATTTAAAGTAAAATTTTAGTATGCAACATAAATAAATTATAAGGGTTTTAGAGAGAATTTTAGCTTCATTTAATAAAAATGGTGTTATATAATAGCATATCTGGTGAAGGGTTTCTAGGTAAAGTTTAGGTTTTTGTGCAAAAAGGGAATTTTTTAGGGTGTAAGTGAAAAAGAGGTAAAATTAGGTTTTAGTTCAGAATTTTATTAAGATAATTCAATTTAGAGTGGATAAATCTTGGACACCTCCTACTCTCATGCATAACCTACACACCACACCTCTTCCTTGCATGAAAACCCCACATCTTGTTCGGTGACACCTCCTCCTTTCTCTTATCCTTCCCTTTTCTCACATAAATAGCTTGTTCAGATCTGAAGCATTCTAAAGACTTAAAAAATTTAAAGAAAGAAAAAGAAAAACAAAGCAAAACATAGAAGAACAAGAGAAGTGAAGAAGAAGAACTAGGCAAGGATCTCACCATCAAGCTAGGACAAGGAGATTGTGCATCTTGGAGGGTGTTATTCCAACAAATTATTGTAGGTAAAATTCTTAATCACAGTAGGAGGTTAGATTCTGTAATTAGTTTAATTCAAAATGAACAAGTTCTATAATATCGTATTTTAGTAGAAACTAGGCTCTGTTTGAATTTGCTGTAGTTTAGAGAGAAAATTATTTAACTAAACAGGGTCTTAATGATGTATGTTGAACTTAGGAAAAATCATAGGAGCACGAACCAGAGGGCTCAAAATTAGGAAGCCAAGGAGTTTTGGCTTGTTGGGTAGGTTTCTGTGTTGGATCTTGGACATTTTGGTATTATTTAAACAGGTTAGTTTAACTGCATATAGAATCTGAAAACTAATATCGGAAATTGTACCAAAAAACCTAAAATACGACACGGTTAAAGCGTATCGCGATCTGTTTTCTGTCGCGATGCAGAGTCGGGTTAATTCCAGTAAGTTTAAGTGTTAAATAGCTTGATATAGTTGTATACAATATAACTAGTACGTGAGAACGTGTGTTTTTAATATTCGCCGTGTCGGGGTAGCCGTTTCCTAATATAAGTTAATTTTCGATGTTAGATTCAAATACGGGAATTTCGGAAGCCGCGAGGAAAGGAAAAGGATTGGCGATTTCTGAGTAGATACGACGTTTTTTTCCGGTGAGTAGACTAAACATCTACCGGGGAATTTTGTAAAGATGGCGTGTTACGCCCGTATTTTTATTTAAATAAATGCTTTACTTTGGTATGCTAAATTGATAATATGCATTCATATTCACATATACCTTGCTTAGTTGCTAGGACACTGCACAAGTATCGACTAGTTATGTCACGTGCACATCTTACATGTTACACACACCTCGTCGATATTACCATGTCACTATTACACTTAGTAAATTTCTTGTTAAAAATAATTCATATCATATCTTAAATACCAAAAACTGTAATAAATTGCATCATTAACAACATGTTTAGTATTTTAGTATTCTATGTTGATATAAGTGGTAACTGTATTATTAAGGATTTATGGTTTTGAGTTTTTTTTTATACTATTGCATAAATCCAGTGAATTTCATGATCGATGTGATATGTCCACCATGAGATGGTTTTATGATTTGATTTTATTCCGGACCGAGTGGGGGAGATATACGGTCGCGGATTTATACGTTATTCAGACTGAGTGGGGGAGATATACAGTTGGATACATGGTGGACCCGGTCAAGACCGAGGGGCAGGATAGCCGCATTTAAGGAGGGCGAGCCTAGCGAGGATACTCGATACCGGAGATAGTTGTGAAAAACGGCGGATATCTAGATGATATCGACCAGTGTTATTGCTTACAGGGTCATTTGAGGAATGATTCCTGAAAGAAAGGGGTGTTTTGTGTCGATGATGGACACGGAAAGATAAAATTTATTGGAAATAAATGATGAGATTTCAAATTGATTATGTTACTTATAGTACATATTCATGCTTTCCACATGCTATCATACATTATACTTGTTCACATTTCGGTTAGTATGATTGTCATATTTACATTACTAGCCATTATATATTGGTTATATTCACTGAGTTGGCAACTCACCCCTGTTGTGCCACAGTTCCTTGCAGGGGTAGAGTGTACGGCTAGCAGCAGTACAGCTTCACTTTTCGCAGCTTATTTCACATCTTTTGATAGGTGGGTAACATATGTAGTAACCATCACTTTTGGTATTGTATTTTGTATTTAGAAATCTCCATCAGACCTGTATTTTGACTTAGAGTGTGAGATGGTTATATGTATATTATGTGACAGTTGAGATCGTTTAGTTCTATAAATTGTTATATTTTTTTCTTTATGTCTGGGATTTTATTTATATCCTATATAATGAGTTTTATTTTCCGCTGTTGATTTTGTTGAGCCCAACTAGGGACACAACCAAATTTAACACCTTATGCTTGTTTATATTTTAATTCAATAAAAGCTATGATTTTTACATAAAAATTAATTTTTTTTAAAGAATTCCGAAAAAACGATTTTGATCTTGGTTTTCGGCTTACTCGGATTGTGTATATGTCTTTAGATATTATACAATCTAAGTGCCGGTCACATCCCAACTTTGGGTCGTGGCAAAGTTGGTATCAGAGTCTAGGATTAACCTTACGGAATCGAGTAGTGAGTTAAGATAAGTTGACGTGAGTCCGTGAATTAGGATGACCTTTGGTTTGATGGAGTAGGTGAATTAGGATGAGTGCAGTACCGTACGTATGTTCCGCGGCATATTTACGTTACCATACTCAGCCTAATTAACCTTAGGATGTATATCTTGATATATTCTTCCTTTGACTCTCTGTTGTTGATTGTTTCCATTCGTAAGCCTTATCAACTCTCGTTTCTTGTTCCAGTTGCTATGGCTTCGCGAGCTAGGCGAGCCGCCGCCAGAGATGCAGCTAGGGCAAATCCTCCTGTGACGGCGACTGGTACATCGGACGTTCCGGCGGTGCATGAGCATGTTGATCCTCCTCCTCCAGATCGCATGACTAGGATAGAGGAGGGCATGTTGGGATTGCAGCGAGTGGTAGGACAGTTAGCTGAGGCCACTCGAGTACTGAGACAGGATCCGACACCGACCGTAGCAGAGTCCGAGGTACAGCCTACGCAGACGGTAGCACTTGTAGATACGAGGGTGATGGAGGTATCGCTTGCAGAGTTTACGAGGTTGAGGCCTCCAGTATTTACAGGGACCGATGTAGCGCTCAGTCCTTTCTTGATAGGATGGCGAGAATTGACAGATCATTGCGATGTTCTGATGCGAGGTCAGTTGAGCTAACTAGCTTTCGTTTAGAGGGACTTGCACAGGAGTGGTGTGAGTCGATGGAGAGAGGATGAGCTACGGGGCTTCCTCCGATGTCGTGGACCGAGTTTTCCGAGGTCTTTCTTGCTAGATTTCTTCCACAGAGTGTGAGGGGCGCTAGAGCTAGCAGTTTTGAAGTGTTGCGAAAATCGGCGAGTATGTCAGTGGCAGATTATGATATACGATTCACCGAGTTGTCGCGCTATGCTCCATACTTAGTACCTACGGAGGAACTTAGGGTGAAGAGGTTCCTAAGGAGTCTGGATACGCAGTTGAATTTAGCTATAGGCTCCCAGCATTTTGATACGTATGCGCAGGCCATGGATGCAGCGATACGAGTAGAGGAGCATTTGAGCGAGGCAATGGTTGTTCCAGAGCCAAAGAGGAGTAGACCAATTAGGCCAATGGATAGACAGTTTGGTAAAGGTAAAGGCAGATATACTCCAGGACGCAGTGTCGGACGAGGCTGGGCTCAGGGCCAGATGTTCAGTTCTTATCCCGGGGATAAGAGGGCCTCATCTACATGTTTTAGTTGCGGACTTTCAGGACATTTTGCGCGGGATTGTAGATCCCAGAGAGGGATCGTTGTTCCACAGGTTACTTTACCCCCTCCACCTTTTACACCGATGGCTTTACTTCCTCCTCCAGTATGCACTACACGCCAGGCAGCTGCACCACGAGGTCGAGGCTTTGTGGGACGTTCTCAGAGAGGTCGAGGAGATAGAGGTAGAGGACGACAGGATCCAGGTAGAGGCCAGGCACGGGTTTTTGCGCTGACTCCACAGGATGCCCAGGAATCAAATGCAGTTGTGACAGGTACTCTTGCAGTATGTTCGTTAGATGCACACATTTTATTTGATCCCGGTTCTACACATTCTTATGTATCTTCATGCTTTGCACTTTCTTTGGGGAAAGAGTCGACGTTGTTAGAGTTACCATTAGTGGTGATCACCCCGGTGGGAGATTCTTTTATAGCTCGGCACGTATTCAGATCATGTTCTGTGCGTATTGGTGATAGAGATTCGCTAGTTGATCTGATTCTCCTGGATATGTTAGATTTTGATATACTTCTCGGTATGGATTGGTTGGCTGCTTGTCATGCCTATGTAGATTTTCGGGGGAAAGCGGTTAGATTTTGTTTTCCAGGTGAACCGATGTTTGTTGTGAAGGGGGATTGTAATATAACTCCTGCCAACATGATTTCTGCTCTTTGTGCGGGACGACTCTTGAAGAAGGGCTGTCATGGATTCTTGGCATTTGTTCAGGACTTAGGAGTCGCTGAGATTCCATTGGACTAGGTTCCGATCGCACGAGAATTTTTGGAGGTGTTTCCTGCTGAGTTACCTGGATTACCGCCCGAACGCGATATTGAATTTTGCATCGACTTGATTCCAGGCGCGGGGCCTATTTCTATATCACCCTATCTGATGGCGCCGACGGAGTTGAAGGAACTCAAAAGCCAGTTGCAAGAGTTATTAGATAGAGGACTTGTTCGTGCCAGCATATGACCGTGGGGAGCTTCTGTCTTATTTGTAAGGAAGAAAGACGGTAGTATGAGACTGTGGATTGACTACCGACGGCTGAATCACGTCACTGTGCGAAACAGGTATCCACTACCACGTATAGATGACTTATTCGATCAGTTACAAGGAGCTGGCTACTTCTCGAAGATCGATTTGCGGTCAGGGTACCACCAGTTGAGGGTTCGGAAAGACGACATTCCGAAGACTGCTTTTCGCACGCGATATGGGCACTACAAGTTTCTGGTAATGTCGTTCGGACTTACCAACGCTCCAGCAGCTTTTATGGATATGATGAATCATATCTTTAGGCCCTTTATTGACCAGTTTATTATAGTATTCATTGATGAAATTCTCGTTTATTCCCGGAGTAGAGAGGAGCACGAGCAACATTTGCATATTACGTTGCAGACCTTGAAGGAGCATCAGCTGTTTGAAAAATTCTCCAAGTGTGCTTTTTGGCTAGACAGTATGGAGTTCTTGGGTCACATGGTCACGAGAGAGAGGATACGTGTGGACCCAAAGAAGATCGAAGCAGTGCAGCACTGGCCCAGACCTGTGTCAGTTACAGAGATTTGCAGTTTCTTAAGTCTGGCAGGTTATTACAGACGCTTTGTGCAGGATTTTTCTCGGATAGCTGCACCGTTGACCGGATTGATTAGGAAGGAGGTTCCCTTTCTTTGGACAAATGCATGTGAGCAGAGTTTCCAGCAGTTGAAGACTCGCTTGACGACTGCACCTGTATTATCATTACCTTCTGGGTCAGGTGTCTTTGTTGTGTATTGTGATGCCTTTAGAGTGGGTTTAGGCTGTGTGTTGTTGCAGCACGGTAGAGTTGTAGCTTATGCTTCTCAACAGTTGAAGAGGAACGAACAAACCTACCCCACTCATGATTTGGAAATGGCTGCTGTGGTATTTGCACTAAAGATTTGGAATCATTACTTGTATGGAGAGTCGTGCCAAATCTTCACAGATCATAAGAGTTTAAAGTATATTTTTCAGCAGAAGGATCTGAACCTAAGGCAGTGTAGATGGATGGAACTGGTGAAAGATTACGATTGTGAGATTTTGTATCATCCGGGCAAGGCAAATGTTGTAGCAGATGCTTTGAGTCGGAGACCTGGAGGTAGCTTATCCCATTTGCACACCTTGCAGAGACAGTCTTTTACCGACTGGCAGATTTTATGTGATAGTCGTATACAATTTGAGTTCACCCCGACAGGAGGACAGCTAGCACATGTTCGCACCCAACCTCAGTTATTAGATCGTATTCGAGAGACACAGCCCGCGAATGCTCGTATATTAGAGCTTATGGATCAGGTTAGGCAGGGCAGGGAGACGGAGTTTGTGATTGACGATCATGGAGTATTACACTTTAGGACTCGTCTTTGTGTACCAGATTCTGACGGATTGAGGCGTGAGATTTTAGAGGAGGCCCATAAATCAGCATACAGTATCCATTCTGGTTCCACCAAGATATATCATGATCTGAAGGATGTTTATTGGTGGGAAGGAATGAAGAGGGATGTTGCAGAATATGTTTCGAGATGCTTGACTTGTCGGCAAGTCAAGGCAGAACACCAGAGACCAGCCGGAGAGTTGCAGCCCTTTCCCATACCAGAGTGGAAATGGGAACAGATTTCAATAGATTTCGTGGTGGGTCTACCCAGGAGTAGCAGAGGGTATGATTCCATTTGGGTGATTATAGATAGATTGACAAAGGCAACTCATTTTCTTCCAGTGAAGACGACGTATGGATTTGCACAATATGCTCAGATTTATATCGATGAGATTGTACGTTTACATGGAGTTCCGATGTGCATAGTATCAAATCGGGGTACCCATTTTATCAGCAGGCTATGGCAGAAACTACAAGAAGCTCTCGGTACACGATTAAGTTTTAGTACAGCTTTCCACCCACAGACAGATGGTCAGTCAGAGCGGACCATTGAGACTTTGGAGGATATGCTTCGAGCTTGTAGTCTTGATTTTGGTGGTTGTTGGGATCGTCACCTACCTTTGATAGAATTTTCATATAACAAAAGTTTTCAAGAGACGATCCAGATGGCACCCTTTGAAGCTTTATATGGGAGAAAATGTCGATCACCCGTTTGCTGGACGGAACTGAGCGAGAGTAGCATCTTGGGACCGCAGATAGTATAGGGGACTACAGAGAAGATTCAATTGATACGGGATAGAATGAGGGCGGCCCAGTGCAGACAGAAATCATATGCAGATCGACGACGTCGTAGACTCGAGTTCGAAGTGGGAGATCATGTGTTTCTTCGAGTGTCTCCAATGAAAGGTGTGATGTGTTTCGGAAAGAAAGGTAAGCTCAGCCCCAGATATGTCGGACCTTACGAGTTTCTGGAGAGAGTGGGTGCTGTAGCTTATCGTTTAACACTTCCACCGAGTTTTCCCCATGTACATCCAGTGTTTCACGTTTCGATGCTTCGCATGTATCTTCACGATCCTTCTTATGCAATCCAGCATCAAACCTTACAGCTTGAGTCGGATTTATCCTACACAGTGCAGCCAGTCGCTATTCTAGACAGGCAGGCAAAGAAACTAAGATAAAGGGTACTTCCATCTGTAAAAGTTCTTTGGCAAGGGAAGAACCGCAAGGAGATTACTTGGGAGACTGAGGATGCGATGCGAAGGAAATTTCCACATCTTTTTGAAGGTACATTTAGTTAGGCTTTAAATTCGGGGACCGAATTTTCTTAAGGGGGGAATATTGTAACATTTCGAAAATTTAGAGATAAATAAAATTAAATAATTAAATAATAAAAAATTAAATTAAAAAGTTATTAAAACTAAATAAGACAATTTCATAAGATGTAAGTAAAATAATTTAAAGTAAAATTTTAGTATGCAATATAAATAAATTATAAGGGTTTTAGAGAGAATTTTAGCTTCATTTTAATAAAAAGGGTGTTATATAATAGCATATGTTGTGAAGGGTTTCTAGGTAAAGTTTAGGTTTTTGTGCAAAAAGGGAATTTATTAGGGTGTAAGTGAAAAAGAGGTAAAATTAGGTTTTAGTTCAAAATTTTATTAAGATAAATCAATTTAGAGTGGATAAAGCTTGGACACCTCCTACTCTCAAGCATAACCTACACACCACACCTCTTGCAAGAAAACCCCACATCTTGTTTGGTGACACCTCCTCCTTTCCCTTATCCATCCCTTTTCTCACATAAATAGCTTGTTCGGATCTGAAGCATTCTAAAGACTTAAAAAATTTAAAGAAAGAAAAAGAAAAACAAAGCAAAACATAGAAGAACAAGAGAAGTGAAGAAGAAGAACTAGGCAAGGATCTCACCATCAAGCTAGGACAAGGAGCTTATGCATTTTGGAGGGTGTTATTCCAAAAAATAATTGTAGGTAAAATTCTTAATCACAGTAGGAGGTTAGATTCTGTAATTAGTTTAATTCAAAATGAACAAGTTCTACAATATCGTATTTTAGTAGAAACTAGGCTCTGTTTGAATCTGCTGTAGTTTAGAAAGGAAATTATTTAACTAAACAGGGTCTTAATGATGTATGTTGAACTTAGGGCAAAGCATAGGAGCACGAACCAGAGGGCTCGGAATTGGGCCGGCGACCAATAGGAATATTCCGGCGTCGCCGGATTTTTAGGAAGCCAAGGAGTTTTGATTTGTTGGGTAGGTTTCTGTGTTGGATCTTAGACATTTTTGTATTATTTAAACAGGTTAGTTTAACTGCATATAGAATCTGAAAACTAATATCGGAAATTGTACTTAAAAACATAAAATACGACACGGTTAAAGCGTATCGCGATCTGTTTTCTGTCGCGATGCAGAGTCGGGTTAATTCCAGTATGGTTAAGTGTTAAATAGCTTGATATAGTCGTATACAATATAACTAGTACGTGAGAATGTGTGTTTTTCATATTCGCCGTGTCGAGGTAGCCGTTTCCTAATATAAGTTAATTTTCGATGTTCGATTCAAATACGGGAATTTCGGAAGCCGCGAAGAAAGGAAAAGGATTGGCGATTCCTGAGTAAATATGACGTTTTTTCCGGTGAGTAGACTAAACATCTACCGGGGAATTTTGTAAAGATGGCGTGTTACGCCCGTAGTTTTATTTAAATAAATGCTTTACTTTGGTATGCTAAATCGATAATATGCATTCATATTCACATATACCTTGCTTAGTTGCTAGGATACTGCACAAGTATCGACGAGTTATATCACGTGCACATCTTACATGTTACACACACCTCGTTGATATTACCATGTCACTATTACACTTAGTAAATTTCTTGTTAAAAATGATTCATATCATATCTTAAATACCAATAACTGTAATAAATTGCATCATTAACATCATGTTACGTATTTGAGTATTCTATGTTGATATAAGTGGTAACTGTATTATTGAGGATTTATGGTTTTGAGTTTTTTTGTATACTATTGCATAAATCCAGTGAATTTCATGATCGATGTGACATGTCCACCATGAGATGATTTTATGATTTGATTTTATTCCAGACCGAATGGGGGAGATATACAGTCGTGGATTTATACGTTATCCAGACTGAGTGGGGGAGATATACAGTTGGATACATGGTGGATCCGGTCGAGACCAAGGGGCAGGATAGCCGTATTTGAGGCGGGCGAGCCTAGCGAAGATACTCGATACCGGAGATAGTTGTGAAAAACGGCGGATATCTAGATGATACCGACCGATGTTATTGCTTACAGGGTCATTCGAGGAATGATGCCAGAAAGAAAGAGATGTTTTGTGTCGATGATGGACACGGAAAGATAAAATTTATTGGAAATAAATGATGAGATTTCAAATTGATTATGTTACTTGTAGTACATATTCATGCTTTCCACATGCTATCATACATTATACTTGTTCACATTTCGGTTAGTATGATTGTAATATTTACATTATTAGCCGTTATATGTTGGTTATATTCACTGAGTTGGCAACTCACCCCCGTTGTGCCACAGTTCCTTGCAGGGGTAGAGTGGACATCTAGCAGCAGTACAGCTTCACTTTTCGCATCTTATTTCACGTCTTTTGATAGGTGGGTTACATATGTAGTAACCATCACTTTTGGTATTATATTTTGTATCTAGAAATCTCCATCAGACCTGTATTTTGACTTTGAGTGTGAGATGGTTATATGTATATTATGTGACAGTTGAGATCGTTTAGTTCTATAAATTCTTATATTTTTTTCTTTATGTCTGGGATTTTATTTATATCCTATATAATAAGTTTTATTTTCCGCTGTTGATTTTGTTGAGCCCAACTAGGGACACAACCAAATTTAACACCTTATGCTTGTTTATATTTTAATTCAATAAAAGCTATGATTTTTACTTAAAAATTTAATTTTTATAAAGAATTCCGCAAAAACGATTTTGATCTTGGTTCTCGGCTTACTCGGATTGTGTGTATGTCTTTAGATATTATACAATCTAAGTGTCGGTCACATCCAAACTTTGGGTCGTGACAGGGGAACACGCAGATGTCCAGAAAACGAGAAAAATTTATGCAAGAGTACCAGCCTCCGTACAGTTCGGCATAGGCGAGATTGGAAGTGACCTTGACCAGGATTCCTTCCAGGACACTGCTTCAATGAGAATTGCACCAAGGATCAGATGTGTGATGTGTATTCAGGAGAGCCAGAGGCCGACGCCGGTGACGTGATGCCTTACGAGTGGTCATGGTGATTGACCGAGAAATGACCAGAGAAGTGCCAGAACGGAATCGTCCCCGTTAGCACACCTGACAGGGTCGATGAGCCGATAGAATGCGAGAGTGGTAATCCGCAGAGAAAAGGAAGACCCAAAGACAGAAGACGCCAGACCGTGAGCACGAGGCGAGCGGATATTCTCGTTCTGCCGGTTCTAGGCGCACCGATTCATTTTCGACATTGCAGGAGGTGTACCTCAATGTCCTTTGTTGTGATTTGCATTTTTGATCTGAGTATCATGCTTATATCCCTTGGATTTGAGTTTTGATGATTGAGTTTCTTGATATTGTTTTCGTGCACCATGGCTGCACTTACTGGGTATTTATATTTTGCGCATAGTTGTCGCACTTGATATATATTTTATACACCGTTGTGTTGATTTGCGATTTGTGCATATCTATTGCATTTGATGTCGATTTTGTACCTCCGTAGCATGTGTTTATGATTTCGTGGATTTCATACGGATGATTTGATTTTTGCACTCGGTAATTGACATGTCACTACCCAGTAGGTGCAGCCATCATCGATAATTGCCATCATCGATAATTGCCATGTCAATATACAGTAGGATTGCTGCATCATGATATGACTCTTTGCATAATTTACTTGCTATAGTTACCTGTGCACTTTTATACGATGTTACATTTGACTTGGAGATATTGGGAACCGCAAGACATATTTTCAAAACTGGAATTATTTAAAGGAGCGGTTTTCCTTTAATATGATATATCACTGGTCCATGTTGCATGATATACGGATATGCTTACATTTCTTTCATATGTCATATACATCATGCTTTATGATTTTACGCATTGAGATATGCTGTTTTCATGAGATTTCTGGATTTGAGAACCGTGGTAAATTTAAAAGAAAGTATGTATTGTTTTAGAAACCCGGTTTCTTTTGATATGATATTTCAGTGCGTCGACCATGTGTTTTCTCGGTTCTGAGAGTGGCATGTGAAACCAGATTCGAGGAGTGGTAGGCACCGTCTGCGGGTACATGGTGGACCCGATGAGGTGCCCCGAGGCAAGAAGACTCGTATATTTTAGACAGTGAGCCTCGCAGGGGAGCACTACCTACCGGTGATTGTATTTGGACTCGGCGGTTATCCAGAGAATACCGACCGGAGTAGCGAGATGGATATGAGGGCCGACCAGGGTGTGCGGCGCCTAAGGGCCGATCTGAGGATGCGGCGTCTGAGATATATGAGGATTTATGTGTCGATACTGGACACGGTTTTCATGATGTTTCGAGTGTCGATGCTGGACACTCAGGTTCCATGATTTTGAGGTGTCGCGAGGGACACATGTTGATTTATATCCTCATATTTTCATGCATATGCTTTTATGATATTTACATGCATGATGTTGTTGCGTCAGTGGTTGACGCGTGGACTAGATCCACATACATACATACATACAATGATTTTACTGTTGGATGGCATACACAAGATTATAGACATTGACTACCTTGTTGGCACACATACAGACCCAGTCACCCTAGATATCATAGTATTACCTTTATGATATAGTTGACCTAGAAGTCGTTGTTTATTCGATTTCTATCTGTTGATATTTTTCTACTCACGAGCTGGCAACTCACCCCCGTTGTGCCACAGTTCTTGCAGGTTGACCGCTTGGATCAGTGGCGGCTTCGCTGGCACACAATTGCATTCGTGTGTTTTGCATTGGTAGGTGGGACACTTGTATCGTACCCACTCTTATATCTATATTTCATATTGTATCTAGTTAACTCCATCAATCGAAATTTGTAAATTGTATAAGTAATGAGACTTAGTGGGATTATGGTTGCGAGACTTAGAGCGAGGGGTTTTCTGCTACTTGTGGCTTTGATGTCTCGCTTATTTCCTTATCTTTTGTGGTGATCTTCGCCGTTGGGCGTCGTATACTCATATTTACTGTCTTGCGTGGTTGTGATCCTCCGTTTGGCGAAGAGTTAGCTCCATCTTGGGGATGCCATTATTCTTATTATGTATTTGTGGTTTTGGATCAAAATATATAAAATAGGTGCTGCCCAATTTTCAAAAAGACGAAACCTGTTTTTAAACTTGCGTAATCCACTTGCATTTTCATGTTCCTTTTCTTTGCATTCAGAAAACTTGATTTATTATACCTTTATTTCAAAACTTCACCTCCTTTATTTTTCTTAAAAGGTTTAGATTTCTGGTTTTCAGCTTACTTGAATTACGTTATGCCTTTAGACGTTGCGTGATTTAAGTGCTAGTCACGGGCTAATATTTCGGGTCGTGACACATGAGTACAGGTTAGCCTGTCAACCTGAGATCATCATTTGTCTCGTGTGAGTTCCCACTGTGCCTTGATTAATACCCTACCATGGCTCAAAGGAGTCGTGCAAACATGTTTTAGTTGGGTACAGTCCTGAGCCACATAGAGGCAGTGAGCGGATCGTCGGGGATTCGTCTCTCCCGGTATTGGGGGTTGATATCGCTTTGTGCATGGGTGGCCATCACTAGAAATCCTTGGCCAAGGTAGTCGAGAATTACTGATCTAGGATCAGTAGTTTCTCAAGTGGTGATGTGCTTCATACCGATATGAAATGTCGCGTTATTAGAGGTCTGACTTTATCCACCCCCTAGACTCGATATGCAATACTCTTATACGAACAGACCGGACTGTATGGAGATTGTCACTGTCAGGCTCAGTAGGGTTTGGATGAGTTTGCTCACCGGCCTTCCTTTCGCTCAATACCTGGGTAGCCATTACGTACAGCTAGTGCCGCTGACATGCTTGTGGTTAAACCCACTGCCAGTCTATTGATGAGTCTTTAGAGTCCCACAAAGAAGGTTTTCACGGTTCAGGCGATATGGTGTAGATGACGTATGTTGGTACATACAAGTGTCCGATTAAATATGTGTACAGGCTACACAGACTTTAATCGTACGGTTGATAACACTAGCGGCTTAGGATTAAGCCGGATTATTAAATCAGGTTTTGATTTAATAATTTATATATGTATTTATATATATTTATTCTAGTATTATTGTTTACTATTCATTTTCTCTCTTGGCTATTCGTATTTTGGTATGAATACGCGTATATGTATTTCGATACGTGTACCGGGTTGCATTCTGTATTTATACGGAATAGCTTGTAGAAGATGGCCACCTCATTATTTGATTTTCATTTTAGAAAATCAATTTGGGAAATGAGGTGGAGGGGTGAGTTGAAATGGGCATGGTTTGGCATGTAGAGAAGCGTGGCTCTCATTTGTTTAATGGTAAAATGAGAAGAGATATTTTGGTTGCATGGTTGCAAATGACTTAGCCATCCTCACTATATGCCATCTTGGATTTCATTCTTTCTTCACTTGGTCATTCTCACACTCTTGAGAGACATAGCCTTTTCTTGAGTTGCTCATGCCATTGTCTTCCTCACCTCCTTCATCTTCTATGGTTGTTCTTTTGAGCATTTCATATGAGAGAAAATTATAGTGAGATATTCCTACACCTCCACTCTCCATTGTTAGCAACCTTAGAGCGTCGGTCGACTCGCTAGGCGAGGCTGGAGCTTGCACCGTTTTCCCTTGGGTGGATCATCATGGATGGAGGAAGACCGGCAACCAAATTAGATCCGCGACCTCAAGGAGCTTGGGAGATGGTAGAAGACCGAAGGACTTAGTTCGGTCGGTATAAAATTCTAACCATGTAGTTTAGCACACTTTAGTTTTGCTAGTATATGGTTTATGGTTTCGATCTTGGGGCGGGTTTTGTTTGCGTCAAAATTTTTAAACGCCGGTTTTTGTTCCGCATCGGCCACGGTAAATGGCTTGGTCGCCGGCAAAGCCCATCATGGTATCAGAGCCACCCATAAACCAATACTAGCTAGTTTGCACAAGGTTAGAATATCGATTGACCAATTTTTCCGAATCAAAATTCCATGTTTCCATGCTTGCTGTTGATTTTGAAAAGTGTTCAAAAAATCTTTCTGGGTATCTTAAAAATACATGAAGGCATTTATAGTGCACCGGAAGAAATTTAAGCACCTAAGCCAACAATTTGGCCGCAGAACCGCCGCGAAAGTAGCCTATTTGCGGCACTTCCGTAGCGCTTTTGTGGCGAAAAGGCACCATATTTTTTCTGTCACTATAATACATGGAAATTTGATTTTTGGAATATTTGGTTTTGGCCCAGATTCATTTGAGTGCTCGATTTGCATTTGGGGCCAATTTGGGAAAGTTTAGTCGATCGAAATTCTAAGTGTGTGTTTATCAGTGCATGTGATATATCTGCGACCGTGAATATCATTGAGTGGCACAACCCGACTAATTGCTATATGTTCAATTAGACAGGTTTGCGATCGTGATATTCACGTTGATGTTTTGCGATTGTGCTGATATTGGGGTTGGATTGTCGTGTTGGATATCATGTGGTGCAATGATAGTTGTACAGTTTAGATTCATTTATATATTCAGTATTGCAGGAAGAGCGTCTGACATGTGGACTGCCGTCTTTTCCAGTTTGTATATTATTTGTTTGGGGCACGACCGGGTTGAGGTCGATGTCACCCTTGTATATTTTATTTTCTTTTCTGTACTAGGATTACCCCACGGTGGAGTGCTCGAATAGCCGGGTTCTAGAGGGCAACGGGTCCGCATCTCATGGCGTTGAGACGGAGGGGACCTTACTCTAAAATTGGCTGGCTTTTCGCCGCACTCATAAGGGGTATAGGTTGACCCACGGAGGGGTGATCGAGTTACCGGATTCCGGGAAGTGCTGTGTGGCTGATTGGTAGAGTTTTTGCGTGCTTAGTTAATTACCGCAATCAAGACGGTTTCGCTTGTAGCTAGCCGGTTGAGTATGGGTCGTCCGCAGGGAGATGGGAATCTTTTTCTATGTGCTTTAACGAGTTAAGTCCAAATGTCCAGATTTGTTTTGAGATTAACTATGTGCTAAAATGGTATGTAAAGAGAGCTTGTTAGGGTTAGGACTAGGTTAGTTTGAGTTAGAAGTTGCTCACTTCTTTCGTTGCCACTCTTAATATCAGTGTTATGGTAATCGGCAACAACGGGGATTAGCACGACTCGGAAGGAACTTGCGAGTATAAGCTAGGCTTTCCAACGCTTAAGTTCTTCCTTTTGGTGCTTGTCCGTCCGTTCTTGGCTCTTAGCCTTAACCTCCGGTTAATTCAACCACAACCAGTCTCACTAAGGAATCACCGCTATCATGTAGGATAGGGTGCTGTAGGGAGCGGATTGTGGTTCAATTAACGGGTGTCCGAATTAAGATGTTGGGCAAGAAAAGAGTGAGAGAGATTTCCTTCTCTCAAACTTTCCTTATCCTACCCTAACAAGTTAAGAAAACTACTCACCCATTACAAGAAAAAGGAAAATAAAACTGAGGAGAAAGATAGAAAGAAAGAGGTTAGAAGATTACAACTAGCTATTTGCGACCTTACCTCGGCAAGGATCAAGCGTAAGCATCATTGTTGTTTAAGGATAAAGAAAAAGAGAACAAGAAAGAAACAAACAGCAAATAACAACAACTAGATTAGCAAATGAAAAATACAAGCAATTATAATTAATAATAAGACAAGCATGGTAACAAAAAGAACTCTTTATTCATCCTTCACTCACAAAAGCTCACTACAAGTTTTTTAATGGAGAAGAGATGAGAAGAGGAAGAAGAAGAACAACATATATTCTAAAATCTAAATACAAGAATAAGTACCCTTGGCTTTGGTAAGTTCTGGACTATTTATAGGCAGGAAACTGGAAACCTAGGGCAACAATCTGACCGTTCATGAAAACACCAATCTGCCCCTAAAAACTTTCCATCTGACGAGCCATAATGGCCGCGGTTCCGCGTCCTAAGCGTGCTTATGCCGCGGAACCGCGACCCTATTGGGGATTTAGGTCTTCAATTTTGGTGTCTTCCCCTGGTTTGCAGTACCCTTCAGTCTGGCATATGTTTTTTCTCAGAATTCTTTCACGATTTTTCTAGAATTTCTGCTGATCAAAAGGTGATGTGATGTGGATCTTTTGCCATGATTTTTCTTAAGCTCCGCGTAGATATGTTGGATCTTGTGTTGGCATTGAGCTTTGTGCATGAAAATGACATCGATTTGCCATTTTGTCCCTGAAACTGGTGTGCAGCAACATACGGATAGAGAGCGGAGACCCGTGTTTTATCTGTGGTTGGCAATAATCCGGATTTTTTCGTGCTTTTCCATGAATTTCACTGTTTAGAGCTGAGAACCTGTATCCTGCAATTGACTAGCAAACACGGCTCAAGAGTACCTACCGATAAGCAATGTGATAAAAATTGGGCGGTATAAAAATGCAAAAATCTGATATGAACAAATACCCCCAAACTTATCATTTGCTCGTCACGAGGAAAGCCAATTTATTCACAAAAAAAAATTCCTAACCTTACTTTCGCAGGGAACGCGATTGCACTGAGCATGTGCAACAAGCCGTTAAATCTCTAGGTATTCCTAGTAGGAGGAGTGTTGTCTCCTGAGGGTTTTCAGCGGATACTGCCCACAAAATCCGGTCAAGCTAGTTTTGCAAAATAACTATGATTCAAACCCTAAGGTTTTGTTTCAGAAAATAACAATTCTATTATCCTAAGTCTAGACTATACAACATTTATTTTTCACACCTCGCTTCTTATTTAACTTAAGATTTTATATGTCTTTACGTGTAGTGCAAATAGTGTCGTTAAGTTCCAGAAGGATCGATTAAAGTCATCATGTCACACAATAAAGCCCAGATAAAAATTTTAAGAGGATCACATAAGTTTTATAAAGAGTTAAGCATTTTTCAAGTTTCGTTTTCCAGTAAGGTTTCAATTTCAGAATTTCTATCTTCCTTAACAGGAAACTAGGTCTTATTTTTCACTCCACCTTTTTCTTGTTTTCATTTCATACACACCTCTGTGAACGTGCAATAGTCTTTATCATAGAAAAAAACCTTCATATCTCCGCTAGAAATACTTTTTTTTATATAAAAACCTGTCTTTTGTCAAGATTATTCTCACACAAAGAACCGTTAAGAATTCTAACTCGGAGAGAACACTTGCTTGACTTTGTTTTAATCTGGAGTTTCTAGGCTTCTTAACGAGCTTTGGGCCAATGCACCCAAACCAGTTGGTTTTAGGGCATTAGGTGTAGAGACACCCCAGCGGACTTAATTACTTAAGTTACCTAGGCCCAAAAACAAAGGACAATTTAGCGTGAAAATCATGATGATTTAATGCGAACAGAGATATAACCGGCAGTTCAATTATTTTTTGGATAAAAGACGTGTTTAGTGGGTTCGGTGTGTAATCATTCCAATCAAGTTCCAGATGGTTTATTTTTCAGACTTAGTTCCAATTAAGGCGTCAATAACATTCTTTCATATTCACTTCACTTCATAAACTATTCTTGATATTACTTATTTC
Organism: Agapanthus africanus; assembly: GCA_030015575.1. Lineage (NCBI taxonomy): Eukaryota > Viridiplantae > Streptophyta > Magnoliopsida > Asparagales > Amaryllidaceae > Agapanthus > Agapanthus africanus. The sequence continues at coordinate 314,697,423 of CM057337.1, forward strand.
AGAACAAACCTATTTGATCCTCAGAAAATCATTTATCCATTTAAAAGTTTTTAGACATAATAGACTTGTCATCTAATTTCCAAAACTCATGACACGTGTAGTGTGATCTAAAGACGTATATCAGCTATAGTTAACTTCAAAGGAGAGTTATCTTTCAGGTTTTCAAAATCTAAAAATATGATTTAGTTATTCTTATCTTATCAAACAAAACCGTCAAAATGTTGAATCTGAGTTTTCCCGCTAGCTAACTTGACGAAAAAGGTTTTTATGTTTTTAGAAAATTTTCTGATTTTTATGGATTTTATGGATTTTAGTATGCAGATACAAGATATACATATGAATGCGAAGGTTAGAAATGCGCACCGAGCGTACCCCCAAACTTAAACTGGACAGTGTCCTCACTGTCATTGCATGAAGAGATCATTGAAGGGTCAAAATTGTCGGTTAGATATACATTTTTTTTTTGTTTTTAAAGAAAAGAAAAAAAAAGTAAAAATGGAAAAGAATATCCACAAATATATACAAAATGGTATACACATACCCCCAAACTTATTTGGAACAGTGTCCACTGGTCTTGGCTGGATAACCGAAGGTTGGTGGTAGGCAGAGGAAGATTATGCAGGGTAAACCGGCTCCTGTAAGACCAGGAGCTCCTCTGTTGGTTCGGCACTAAGGTACGGTTTTAGTCTGTGTCGGTTTACTTTGAAAAATGAGCCGTCCTTTGGATTCTCCAAATCCACAGCGCCATGCGGATACACATTCCGCACAAAATACGGCCCTTTCCAGCGAGATCTGAGCTTTCCTGGATAGAAGTGTAGCCGGGTGTTGTAAAGCAGTACCTGTTGACCAGGTACAAAAGTTTTGCGCAAAAGGTGTTTATCGTGAAACACCTGTAAGGTTAGTATAGCACCCTATGAAGAGTTTTGAAGCATCACATGACCCAAAGTTTTAATGTTTAAGGTGCTAAACTAACATGCAAAGGATAGATCCTAGAAAATTAGGGTTTACTAAACTTAAAGCTAACAAAAGTTAGGGTTTGAAGGCTACAACCTTTGTAGCTCCCGTTTTTGCTTCGCTCCTTAGGCTCTTTGGTGTTGAAACGAGGTCCTCTTGAACTCCCCTTGTGTCCACGATGATCCACCGCGGAGATATCCGTCCAAGCTCGCTACTTCGTCAAACCGAAAATAACACTTTAAACGAAACGGCTAAGCTTGTGTAGAATGTTGTTGTGGCTTTGGATCTCACTTCAAAAACCTTTCTTTGATTGTGTTTTTCTCACTAGAAAAAACTAGAGAGGAGAAGATGAAGAAGGATGAAAATGGTGGCTATTTTTCTTCAAGAGATAAAAAGATAACCATAAGGTTAACTTGCAAAAGAAAATAAATATCACTATATATATATTTATTCCTTCTTGACTCCAACCATGATTAAATAATAGATGATTAATTTAACTTGGGTTTAGAATGATAAAGGAAAAGATAACCATGGTTTAGTGGTGGGTGAGAATGGTTAGGTTAAAAGAAGCATGTAGAAACTAGCATAATTATCCTTTCCTTTTCATTTTCTTTTAAAACCAAAATTAAATAATTATCCATTGTTTAATCTATGGTGTGAGGCTTATATTGCCACCATTTCCATATATAATCAACCATGATGGTTTGATGTATGTATGTGTACATGTATGCACATCTTCATGTGCATGAAACTAGAAAAGAAAAATAGAAACACATGCATGCATGCATACATCCATCAAACCCTAGAAAAGTTTTGAGTGAGAAAACTAATGGTTAAATAATAAATCAACACTTGATTTATCAATCCGGTCATATCTCATATGACCCCACCAAAAGCAGTTCACCCGATCAATGTTCGGTATCATTTACGCACATTTCAATCGGGTGCATGCGCATATCGCATATGCGCACCACAACGTTTCGCCTGGACTGGGTAACTCCTCTGTGGGACTCTAAGACTCGTCAATACGCCGGCAGAGGGTAATGATCATATCAAGTGCCCTCAAGCCGCAAGAGGTCAGCTAAACGTAATGGCCATCCGGGTATTGAACGATCAGAAGACAACAAGCGAACCTGCTACAACTCCCGTCGAGCCATCCGGCAACACTACCGTACAGTCCGGTCTCTTCGCCAGATATGCTGCATATCGAGCCTAGGGATGGTCACGTCGACCCCAATAACTCAATAAGTCGCGTCGGTGAATGGTCTATAACAGATCGAGAAACTACTGATAACACTTATCAGCAAATCTCAGCAGCCCTGGCCAGGGACTTGCTGTTATAACCAGTCGAGCACAGCACAGCATCAACTCCCAATACCGGGAGAGACGAAACCCCTCCTATCGCTCATTGCCTTCGTGTGTCTCGGGACTGTACCCAACGGCCACCTGTTTGCACGACTCAGTAGAGCCGTGGTAGGGTGGCAATCAAAGTACAGTGGGAGAACACACAAGGCTCTATGACGATCTCGTGTCTACAGACTAACCTGTACCAGTGTCACCTGAGAACTGCTATCCGACAATAGATATAATTCCATATAGGAGTTCTCGGCGAGTCCGTCCAGTGTACCCAGTCATCACTGAGCACCCGTGTATGATCTTGATGTCAAACATCGATTAATGTGGGAACATCCATCGACCATCGTATGGGTCTAGTATCATATACGCTAGTCTACTCTGGTATATCGATGCCCCATCTCGATATACCTACGACTAGGGACGTTCCAGGATATGCTTATAGACTACAGATGTCCCACTAGTATGATCTCCATCATAATCAGAGTAGTCAAGCCGATATCCTCAGGGCTTTATCAGCATGTATGAATGAATAAAAGGATGATCAAATAAACATGTCAGATAAAGAAGAACCAGATAGCATACTATCATGTCGAGCAAGAATGCAAACTGAATATATATATACATGTATAGATACATCCACTATCACATAATGGCCTCTAGGGCATACATATATCCAACAATCTCCCACTTGCACTAAGGCCAGTTATTGGCGTATCTCATACCCAACATCTCAAAAAGTCGCTCATGCTGCGGCTGAGGGAGAGCCTTGGTGAATGGATCCGCGGCGTTGTTCTTTGTGTCTACTCTCTTAATCTCGATCTCGCGGCGATCTACAATCTCCCGGATCAAATGAAAGCGCCTCAGGATATGTCTGGACCGCTGATGGGATCTGGGCTCCTTGGCTAACGCCATTGCCCCATTATTGTCACAATACAAAGGTATAGGATCAATAATGGTTGGAACTACTCCTAGCTCCGAGACGAACTTTTTCATCCAGACAGCTTCCTTGGCGGCATCATTTGCAGCAATGTACTCAGCTTCCATCGTAGAGTCTGCAATGGTATCTTGTTTGGAACTCTTCCAACTTACCGCCCCTCCATTGAGGGTAAATACAAACCCTGAGATAGATTTGCTGTCATCCTTATCGCTCTGGAAGCTCGAATCGGTAAAGGCATCCATTTGGAGATCTTTATTACCATACACCAAGAACAATTCTTTAGTCCTTCGTAAGTACTTAAGAATGTTCTTCACAGCTGTCCAGTGGTTCTCCCCTGGGTTGGATTGATACCTGCTTACAACACTAAGTGCATAAGCTACATCTGGGCGTGTACATAACATCGCATACATTATAGATCCTACTGCCGAAGCATAAGGTATAATGCTCATGCGAGCTCTCTCTTCATCGGTTTTTGGACAAGAATCCTTGGAGAGAGTGACTCCATGGCAAGCGGGTAAGGCACCCCGCTTGGAGTCTTCCATACTAAACCTCTTTAGGATGGTGTTAATGTACCTGGTTTGGGACAGTCCCAATAACTTTTTGGATCTATCCCTATAGATTCTTATGCCCAGGATGTATGTGGCATCACCCAGGTCCTTCATGGAGAACCTTAGTGATAAGAATGATTTGACCGACTGTAGCATAGGAATATCATTTCCTATCAGAAGAATGTCATCCACGTACAATACGAGGAATGTGACAGCTCTTCCTACAGCCTTCCTATAAACACAAGGTTCATCTGGATTTTTGATGAAATCAAACTCTTTGATAACATCATCGAAACAGATGTTCCAACTCCGAGATGCCTGCTTTAACCCATATATGGATTTAAGCAATCTACATGCTTTCTCGCTGCTCCCACTGTCAATGAAGCCCTCCGGCTGATCCATATAAACACATTCTTCTAAATCTCCATTTAGGAATGCTGTTTTAACGTCCATCTGCCAGATTTCATAGTCGTAGTGAGCAGCAACAGCAAGTAGGATCCGAATAGATTTAAGCATGGCTACGGGCGAAAAAGTTTCGTCATAGTCCAAACCTGGTCTTTGACGAAAACCTTTCGCCACAAGTCTTGCCTTATAGGTCTCTACCTGCCCATCCACACCAATCTTTCTTTTAAAGATCCATTTGCACCCTACAGGTTTTACCCCAGGGGGTACAACGTCCAAAGTCCATACTTTGTTGGTGTACATAGACTCCATTTCGGATCTCATGGCATCCAGCCACTTCACAGAGTCACCACTCGTGATAGCTTGCTGAAAACTGGTAGGATCATCATCTTCCATGATACAGTCTTCTCTGTCACCATCAATGAGGAAACCGTAGTACCTCTCTAGTGGGCGAGAAGTCCTACCAGACCTACGGAGTGGCCGAGGTTCTTCAGTTTCTGTTGCAACAGCCGGTTCAACCAAATCGTCATTTGTAGTTTGTGTCTCCAGAACCTCTTCCAGATCTACTACCTTGCCATCATCTTTATCTGTGAAAAACTCTTTTTCTAAGAATGTGGCATACTGAGAAACAAACACCTTTTGTTCCTCTTTGTGGTAGAACAGATATCCATAAGAATTCTTTGGATATCCCACAAAGTTACACATGACTGACCGTGTCTCGAGTTTGTCCGGATTCTGCTTTTTAACATAGGCCGGGCAACCCCAAATCTTAATTCTCTTAAGAGATGGTCTCTTCCCATTCCATATCTCATATGGCGTGGTAGACACGGCTTTGGTCGGAACCCTGTTTAGCAGAAACGCTGCAGTCTCCAACGCATGTCCCCAAAACGAGACTGGTAACTCAGCATCACTCATCATGGACCGGACCATATCTAATATGGTCCTATTCCGTCGTTCTGACACACCGTTGTGCTGTGGTGTGTAAGGCGGAGTGAGCTGAGAGAGAATCCCATTCTCTTTTAGGAAGTTTGCAAATTCTGTACTGAGATACTCTCCACCTCGATCTGATCGAAGCATCTTTATACTCAAGCCGGTTTGTTTTTCTACTTCTTGTTTATATTCAACGAACTTCTCGAAAGCGTCGGACTTGTGCTTTAATAAAAATACATGACCGAATCTTGAGAAATCGTCGGTGAATGTAATGAAGTATGAAAAACCGCCTCTAGCTTGTGTAGACATTGGCCCACATACATCACTATGTATGAGGCCCAGGAGCTGAGTAGCTCTTTCTCCGTGTCCAGTAAACGGAGTTTTGGTCATTTTACCCTTGATACAAGACTGGCAAGTCGCATAAGATTTATATTCAAAAGAGTTTAAATATCCATCTTTATGTAACTTGTTTAGTCTTGTTTCGTTAATATGACCAAGTCTACAGTGCCAAAGAAAAGCTTCATTTAATTCTGAAAATTTTCTTTTATTAGTGTGTTGTATACTGAAAACTGTGTGTTGATTTAGGACATATATTCCGTTATTAAGTGTACCATACCCAACCAACATTTGATTTAGGTGAATGTTCATAACATTGTTCTGCAACACAAAATTATATCCTTCATTGTCCAACAAAGATACGGATATTATATTACATAGCATATCAGGTACAAAATAACATGGATTCAAAATCAAAATACATCCAGACGGCAACCCCAAGTGATACTCTCCCACTGCGACTGTATGTACATTGGAACCATTTCCAACGCGGAGAGTATAGTCACCTGTCTTCAAAACCTTGCTATTTCTCAGCCCCTGCATAGAATTGCAAATGTGAGAACCTGAACCGGTATCCAATACCCAGGAAGCAGAGTTTATAGAAAAACAGTTTTCAGTCACAAACGCACCTGAAGCAGAAGCATCACCATGCTTCTTCTTAAGACTTAGGTACTCCGTGCAGTTGCGCTTCCAATGTCCTGTCTTGTGGCAATGAAAACACTCGCCTTTCCCTGGGTCTCCAGCCGTGGACTTTCCCTTTCCCTTCACCTTTTTGACTCCGCCCTTAGGATTAGTGGGTTTCTTCTTTTTCTTTCCCTTGGCCTTAGCTTTCGGGCGAGAAGAAGAAGACTGTCCAATCGTCATAACGGGAGTCTTTGCTGACTTCATAGTGCTCTCTGCACTCCTTAACATATTAAGGAGTTCAGGGAGGTCCTTCTCCATGCCATGCATGTTGAAGTTCACTATGAACTGAGCAAAGGTGGAGGGGAGGGACTGCAGAATAATATCTATGTATTGTTCATTGTCCATAGTCCATCCGAGGTCCTCAAGCTCTTCTATAAGAGCTATCATCTTCAAAACATGGTCTGCTACTGGTGTGCCAGGGGCCATCCGCATATGAAACAGTTTCTTTGATGCCTCGTATCATAATACGCGGGACTGCTCCCCATACAACTCCTTTGTATGGAGCAGTATCCCGTGAATGTCCATGTCCTCATGCTGCTTTTGATGTGTGTTATCCATCGATGCAAGTGCGAGGCATGTGGCCGTGGCACAGTCAGCGTCCCATGTCTTGCGGACTTCTATGTCCGCAACTGAGGATTTTGGGCCTGGGACGGGCGGGGCTGAAGCCGTGAGGACATATGATACTTTATCATAAGTCAAGGCGATCTTCAGATTCCTTAGCCAGTCTTTATAGTTGGTCCCGTTCAGTTTGTTTTTATCTAGTAGAAGCTTAAGTCCAGTCATTGGTATCTGCCATTAAGAGAGAGAAAAGAATACACTCAGCGAAAGCTCTTGCATAGATCAGATTGGTTTATTATCTTATCTAATCGATGTTTCCCACTGCTTTTTATCAAGTTTTTCTTTCAAACCTTAAAAAGAAAAACTAGCCAGGATTAATTACAGTCTACAACTTCGCTAACCGTTCAGCCAGGCCAGTGTCGGTACTTTGAGGGAGGTTCCCCGTGCTTTCGCACGGACCTAATTAGAGTAAACCTCGTTTTCCCAGAGGCGGAGCCCCGTTAACACCTTTCGAGACACCTAATGAGTTAGCTAATTTTAAACTGCAAAACTCTCCTAGGAGCAACTATTGCCCACAGTGGGATCGGGATCCAACCATCACATGGAAGGTATGCAATCTCATTGCAAATTTCAACATTTGAAATTCCCGATGTAATTTTTACCCCTAGCACTTATGACCTTAACTATGGTCAACAAATCATAAGTACCAGTCAAGTTCTACCCGTCATTTCTTGATTAATTAGACCCACCCATATGACCCTTAACTGTGGTCAACAAAGTCGCATGAATGTCCTAATTAATCTGCATCATATGCAGTGTAGGAAGACATCACTTAGCTACCGTTCACTACGCCTTAACTAAAGTCAACAAACGTAGCACGAATACTAAGTACTCTACTTCCTAAAATGACGGAGGGTTGCGAATGATTTTTAAGAAAATCTTTAACACTTTGAACTTGATATCGTTGTAGAATCAAACAGTTTTTCAAAAGGAGTGGCTTAAGCTCCGCAGTTTTGAAATATACCTTTTTCATAAATAGCCGAGTAGTTTTCAAATCCGATTCTACAACATCCTTTTAGGTTTATTTTCTTTACATTAATCACATTAATGTAATCCCATCATTTAAGTCCTAAAGCCAATCACAGAAAAGAAACGAAAATAACACGTACGCTTATGCCATCCGCATTCGCCGCAATGTTCCGTTATGCACCGTTAGGTTACTTAACTAACGGCATACCGGGACGGGACTAGCGCGGGTGTAAAACATAAGCAACGTATACTATATATCATATATATAATATGTCATTCGTCTCAGATATCACAGAACACAGGCAGCAGAAATATAGAAATAACGTGGGATATACTAGGACGTCCGTATTTAGTATTTAGCCAGAATAGAAAATACGGATTCCACAGTCGCGATGAATAGCCAAGCCCACACCCTGGACCCCTACGAGAGCGGCAAGTGACCCTACCAATCCTGGAGTTTAGGAGACCCGGTCTCGACTCCTCGAGATGGCCTCCCACTGAACCCCAGAACCCGGTCACCTGTGCTCTCCTCCTTGGGTCCATCCTAATGCGGAAAAGTAAATAATATACAACACTGGTGACACAACCGCAACCTGGAAGTGCCCCAAATAAAAGAATATTACATTACATTTGAATTTACATGAATGAAAATACAAAACTCTCATCTCACAAAAACCCCCCGGCTATTCAATCGCGACAATCCTGCACATCATATCTCAGCAACACATAATATCACATATCATCAACGTAAGTAAGTATGCGTACCCCGATTGTCGTTGATGTATAGCAACGAAACCGGCGATATCTAACATACTACACTTACGGTCACAGAAAAGAAAGTGTAAAACTACAATATTTGGAATCCAGATTCTCTTTAGACATCATAAATGCGAAATATCACATATTCCGTATTTCATACCTAAACCATATGAATTCCACATATTGTATCACATTCCAGACAAACAGACAGTATTAAAGTTTTCGAACGAACAATCAAGCACCCAAGATTCACTAAAGCTCAACACTTGAGCAGGGTTCAAAAAATTTGGAGTGTGACACAGTAGCGGCGGTCCAGCCGTAGAAGGGTCAAGCCAACGCCTCACATGTGGCACGCCGTACTGCCCCAAACCCGAGGGTTCAAAGGGTAGTTCGAGACGGTCACATAATCGAGTTAAGGTTTGTTGTCTTCTAGAGGGACCACCGCAAAAAGACTTGCACGTATTTCCAAATTATTTAAACCCCGTGAATATTGAGTAAATGATATTCGTTCAAACACTTCAATACTTTCTAGTTTACCCGGAAAAGCTACGAAATGAAAGTCCCGATCGAATCGATGAATCCAAAAACATCTCCAGAATTTTTCAAAACTTTATTCAGTTTAAAAATACCCAAAAAATTAAACATGCAGAAAGTAGAATTACTGCAGAAACAGTATACACTAATTCATTTGTACGGCCGCGGAACAGCGGCCTAAGCAAGCTTAGGCCGCGTTTCCGCGGCTGTAACTACTGTTCATTGGATTATTTTTCTGCCGTAATTCTTATATTTTCCAGCTATGATTTTTACATATTTTTAATTCTGGAAAATGTCAAGTTTTAGAAAATTTCCAGAGAGCATCAAAAAATACGGTATTTTTGTCCGATCGGGGTTTTCACTTCGTCAAAACGTCGCCTAATGTTCTAGGTCAGCTCTGATACCAATGTAAGGTTAGTATAGCACCCTATGAAGAGTTTTGAAGCATCACATGACCCAAAGTTTTAATGTTTAAGGTGCTAAACTAACATGCAAAGGATAGATCCTAGAAAATTAGGGTTTACTAAACTTAAAGCTAACAAAAGTTAGGGTTTGAAGGCTACAACCTTTGTAGCTCCCGTTTTTGCTTCGCTCCTTAGGCTCTTTGGTGTTGAAACGAGGTCCTCTTGAACTCCCCTTGTGTCCACGATGATCCACCGCGGAGATATCCGTCCAAGCTCGCTACTTGGTCAAACCGAAGATAACACTCTAAACGAAACGGCTAAGCTTGTGTAGAATGTTGTTGTGGCTTTGGATCTCACTTCAAAAACCTTTCTTTGATTGTGTTTTTCTCACTAGAAAAAACTAGAGAGGAGAAGATGAAGAAGGATGAAAATGGTGGCTATTTTTCTTCAAGAGATAAAAAGATAACCATAAGGTTAACTTGCAAAAGAAAATAAATATCACTATATATATATTTATTCCTTCTTGACTCCAACCATGATTAAATAATAGATGATTAATTTAACTTGGGTTTAGAATGATAAAGGAAAAGATAACCATGGTTTAGTGGTGGGTGAGAATGGTTAGGTTAAAAGAAGCATGTAGAAACTAGCATAATTATCCTTTCCTTTTCATTTTCTTTTAAAACCAAAATTAAATAATTATCCATTGTTTAATCTATGGTGTGAGGCTTATATTGCTACCATTTCCATATATAATCAACCATGATGGTTTGATGTATGTATGTGTACATGTATGCACATCTTCATGTGCATGAAACTAGAAAAGAAAAATAGAAACACATGCATGCATGCATACATCCATCAAACCCTAGAAAAGTTTTGAGTGAGAAAACTAATGGTTAAATGATAAATCAACACTTGATTTATCAATCCGGTCATATCTCATATGACCCCACCAAAAGCAGTTCACCCGATCAATGTTCGGTATCATATACGCACATTTCAATCGGGTGCATGCGCATATCGCATATGCGCACCACAACATTTCGCCTGGACTGGGTAACTCCTCTGTGGGACTCTAAGACTCGTCAATACGCCGACAGAGGGTAATGATCATATCAAGTGCCCTCAAGCCGCAAGAGGTCAGCTAAACGTAACGGCCATCCGGGTATTGAACGATCAGAAGACAACAAGCGAACCTACTACAACTCCCGTCGAGCCATCCGGCAACACTACCGTACAGTCCGGTCTCTTCGTCAGATATGCTGCATATCGAGCCTAGGGATGGTCACGTCGACCCTAATAACTCAATAAGTCGCGTCGGTGAATGGTCTATAACAGATCGAGAAACTACTGATAACACTTATCAGCAAATCTCAGCAGCCCTGGCCAGGGACTTGCTGTTATAACCAGTCGAGCACAGCACAGCATCAACTCCCAATACCGGGAGAGACGAAACCCCTCCTATCGTTCATTGCCTTCGTGTGTCTCGGGACTGTACCCAACGGCCACCTGTTTGCACGACTCAGTAGAGCCGTGGTAGGGTGGCAATCAAAGTACAGTGGGAGAACACACAAGGCTCTATGACGATCTCGTGTCTACAGACTAACCTGTACCAGTGTCACCTGAGAACTGCTATCCGACGATAGATATAATTCCATATAGGAGTTCTCGGCGAGTCCGTCCAGTGTACCCAGTCACCACTGAGCACCCGTGTATGATCTTGATGTCAAACATCGATGAATGTGGGAACATCCATCGCCCATCGTATGGGTCTAGTATCATATACGCTAGTCTACTCTGGTATATCGATGCCCCATCTCGATATACCTACGACTAGGGACGTTCCAGGATATGCTTATAGACTACAGATGTCCCACTAGTATGATCTCCATCATAATCAGAGTAGTCAAGCCGATATCCTCAGGGCTTTATCAGCATGTATGAATGAATAAAAGCATGATCAAATAAACATGTCAGATAAAGAAGAACCAGATAGCATACTATCATGTCGAGCAAGAATGCAAACTGAATATATATATACATGTATAGATATGTTGGAGATAGTGCCCTCAGAGTCAATTATTGGATCACAGGCACGTGATTGCAATGATTGAGGGAGGACCTATCCCGGTAGGACAGTCTTACTCGAGATGATAGTATGCTATCTGGTTTACCTTTATCATCGTGTACTGCTTTAGGTGACCTGACATGTCGCTATTACACGTTGATAGAGCCCCTAGGATTCTTGCTTCACTGCCAGCAGTATGATGGCGATCATATACGTGGGAGCTGGTAGTCTATAAGCACATCCTTAAAAGGTCCCTAGTCGTAGGAGTTTCGAGACAGGGCATCGATACTCCATTAGTAGACTAGTGTATACAGTCGAGACCCCGACGAGGGGCGGTGGCCGGTCTCACAAGCCACTGGTGTCAGTTGGTTCACCTAAGATGTATACAGGTGCTCATTGGGTTATGAGTACACCGGACAGGACTCGCCGGGAACCTGCTAGTTGGGCTTATACCTGACGTCAGATAGCAGTTCCCTGGTGACATGTGTACAGGTTAGTTCATCGACCTGAGGATCGTCATTTGTCTCGTGTGAGTTCCCACTGTGCTTTGATTACTACCCTACCACGGCTCAAAGGAGTCATGCAAACAGGTTTTAGTTGGGTACAGTCCCGAGCCACATGGAGGCAGTGAGCGGATCTGCAGGGGTTTGTCTCTCCCGGTATTGGGGGTGAGGTCGCGCTGTGTCTAGGAGAGCCATTACGCAAAGCCCTCGGCCGAGGCAGGAGATTTACTGGTAGGTATTCCAGTAGTATCTCAGGGCGTTCTGGGCTACACTCCGACACGACTTGTACCGCTTTTGGGGGTCTGACTTTTACCAACCCCCTAGGCCCGCCATGCGATACTCATAGACGAACGGACCGGACTGTACGGATATTGTCACTGACAGGCTCAGTAGGGTGTCAGGATGAGTTCGCTCATCGACGTCCCTTTTGGTCAATAGCTGGTGGCCCGTCACGTATTGGCTTATACCTCTGACGTGCCAGTGGTTAAATCCACAGCCATAGTATTGACGAGTCTTTAGAGTCCACCACACTTACAGTTACTCAAGCTTTCGGGCGAAACGCTGTAGAGGCCGTATGGAGATATGGCAGGGTTCGATCAGATACGTGCGGTATTGCACGGATCAGGATCGGACAGTTTTGTACTAGTAGCCGTATAGTTATATGGCAGGGTTCGATCTGATACGTGCGGTATTGCACGGATCAGGATCGAACGGATTTTACTAGCCGGCTTTGGCTTAAGCCGGTCCTAGTCTAGTACAAGTGTAGATTTTGTCTCATTGCATTTGTATCCGGTCGGAATACAGATGCGGGTGTGTATGCACAGTATCGGGGTTTTCCTGTAATTTATTACGGGACCAGTTTTCTGGAGTTGCCAGTTTGCATTCCGTTCCGGCCGGTTTTTCCTTGTTCTTTCCCGGCCGGACTTTTATGATGGAGGGGGTAATTTGCAGTTTTGCAAATTACTTTTAGGGAGGGGGTTTCTTACATATGTGAGATTATGTTTGACCATCATCATTTTTATTCTCTTTACATCACTTGCTTTATTCATGATGAGAAAGGATTTGATTTGTGATTAGAATTGATAAGAAAGTTTGTAATGATAATGTTTGGATATGGTCACCTCTCTTTTGCTCCTACACTCACCTCCCTTTGCATTATGTTTCATTCCTCCACCATTCTTTTTCTCACTTGAGATAGATGATAAGTTTTTCATGAGAGGAAAAAGAAAGAGAGAAGAAGAAGAAGAGAGCTTCATCTTGAGAGTTTCATTCATGATCTCATTTTCTTGCTAGAAAAATGCAAGCACCATTTTTCTATTCTTGATTCCTCCATCACCATGGCAACAAACCCCAAATGAGACAAGCATCTTCTACACTACATTCTACAGCATATCTTGAGCATGTCGAGTTGCCGGCTTCATGCTCGAGTTGCCTCGGTATTGAGGCGGGAGCCCGTAAAAGACGCAGGCGATGTGGTGCCCTTTCCGGTGAGGAGGCGACGATATGGAGACAAGACTTTCCGCGGGAGATCGGGACGATGAAGAGAAGACCGGAGGACTCGGATCACTCGGTATACTTCTCACCCTATCTCTTGATTGCTAGCATTAGGTTAATGGTTACGATCCGGGTTTTTCATTGTCCGCGGTAGCGCCGGTTTCCGATTAAGGAAAAAATTTTGATTCCGCATTTTGGCCTCGAGTAAGAGGCCGTGGCGCTGCCGTGGCGCAACATGGTATCAGAGCCACGCCATTAACCTTACCTAGCTTCGTTTGATGTGTTTGCGTTTCCGATCGACCAAAATTTCCAAAAACCGTATTTTTCCTTCACATCAGTTTCTGTTGAAATTTTTTGAAGTCTAAAAATTTTTCAGGTGATCTCAGAAAGATGAGCAGGGTGTTCTAAGAACACTGAAAAAAAACGATACAGTGAACCCTTACCTTGAGCGCGGAAGCGCGGCACGAACCCACTTTATGCCGCCCTTCCGCCGCAACGTGGTGGGCCCACTTTGTCGTTTTTCTTCAGTTGTTTTATGGGCTGAAATTAGGGGTTTTGGAATATTAAATTTGGGCCCAGGTTTTCTGTGACTGCTACAGTTTTGATTGGGGGCCCACTTGTTAATTTTTGGTCAATCGGAAAATTTTAAACACATTTTTCACAGTATTTACATTATATCTGCGACCGTGAATGTCACTCGATCGGTAAATCCGGTCTAACTGCTATAGCCCGGTTAGACGGATTTGCGAACGTGACTTTCACGTTGATGTTCTATGTTTATGCTGTGATGTTGCGGATCGGTCGTGGGGGATAGCCTGGATGCAATGCTAGTGCAGTGCTGTTGTATTATGTACATTTGATTTTGCGGGGCGAGCGTCCGACATGTGGACTGCCGTCACTGCCTGTTTGTATTATTCTTTTGGGGCACGACCTGGTTGCGGTCGATGTACCCGGTGTATGTATATTTTACTTTCTGTACTAGGGTTACCCCGCGGAGGGGTGCACGGATAGCCGGGTTCTGGAGGGCAACAAGCCCGCATCTCATGGCATTGGGACGGAGGGGGCTTTAGTCTGGAATTGGCGGGCTGTTCGACGCACTCGTAGGGGGTACAGGTTGACCCAGGAGGGGTGCCTAAGTTACCGGATTCCGTGAAGTGCAGGGTGGTCCATTCACGGTGCTGGAGGGGGCTGCCTCGCTTCAGGTTTTGGCGGGTGACTTGCCGCGCCCGTAGGGGTCTAGGATTTCATTGCACAGGCTATCCACACGACCAGGGGAACGTCGGGTTTCAGCAGCGGCTCTGTGAAACCCGGGGCTTCCAGATATCTGTATTGTTCTGTGATGCTATACATTTCTGTGATGTTGCATTTTATTCACGCCTTGAGCGAAATACTATATATTGGTATATATATTAGTAGATGTTGTATATGTTTTTCATCCGCGCTAGTCCAGTCCCCGCTCTGCCGTTAGTTAGCTAACCTAACGGGTGATGACGGGACCCAGTGGCGAATGCGGATGGCATATACGTACGTCAGTATATTTTCGTTCTTTGTGGTGTGATCAATTGATGGGACTGCATTGATTCGGATCAATGCAAGATAAACAAACCTATTCTGATGTTGTTGGAACACTTTTCAAAAAGCTGTTATTGCAAGGACGTTCACTTTTGTTTTGCATCGTGGTATTCATTTGGAATATCCTGCTCCTCAGTCGACGAGGCAAGGGCCGAGATCCCTTCACCGGGAGTGACCCCTTGGACAGAAGTTTGCGTCAGGGCATTAACTTCACTATAGCCGATTACTTTTGCTTTGCATCGTGGTATTCAGTTGGAATATCCTGCACCTCATTCTACGGGGAAAGAGCCGAGATCCCTTCACCGGGAGTGACCTCTTTAGTAAAGGTTTTCGTCACTATATTTTATAAAAAGTTGTGCAGTTCCTTCAACGATATCAAGTTCATTACGTTAAAGGTTTTTCGCCAAAAACCAGTCGTAGCCCTCCGTCATTTCAGATTGGTATTACTTAGTATTCGTGCTGCGTATGTCGTACTTAGCCGAGGCGTAGTGTTCGGTAGCTATGTAGTGTCTTTCTGTTGCATGGATATGTGATTGGTTAGGACAGTCGTACGGTCATTTTGGCTCAGTCAAGGACTCGTGCGGGTGGGTCTAATGCAATCAAGATAATGACGGGTTGAACTTGACTAGGATCCTTTGATATGTTGGCTCAGTCAAGGTCACTTGGGTCCTAGGGGTAAAAATCACATCGGGAGTTTCAAAAGAACTGAAACTTGCCAGGCATGAGCATACCTTCTGGAGTGTGGTGACGTGAGTGGATTCCGTCACGTTATCATGCGATGAGAGTTGGATCCCGATTCCCACTGATGAGTTGGTTTACTCCTCGGGTGATCCCGACTAATTCTTCTTTCAGGTTTGGAGGAGAATTTGACGGTACAGTGGGAGGTTTCCAGATTAGATAAAGTGATAACCGTTCTGATCTAGGTTAGAGTGCACGCTGAGTGTTTCTTTTCTCTCTCTCTTTCGCAGCGACCTTTGACCCGACCCTGGACTTTGACTCAGTGACCAAGTTGACCGAACCTTCTTAACACTGGCTTTTGGATTGTCAGAGTTGCAGACCTCATTGCCACTCCTACTTTTACCCTTTTCTCCGGGACACCCCGTATTACTACGAACGTCCACTTCCATTGGACAAAACCATCGTATGGTTAGATACGAACTCGAAGGACTTCGAGGATGGTTTCTGGTTCTGGAGAAAACGGATAGGACTATTCAGTTGTCTTTTCTTTTCACCTTCTCTCAGGTTGCGAGTACTCCTTGGTTTAGGAGTAGTACACCTATTACGCAAATTGGATAGTCTTCTTCCAAACCATAGGCTGGTGCCGACCGGTAGGGAATGAAGAAAACCAGTTAGCCTAAACGGTGTACAGAAGGTATTAAGTTAAGACAAAGCAAGGGATTAGTTAGAGGGCAAAGTAAGTTGCGACTGATATTCACGACCAAACCAAGTATTTCTTCGCCAATCCTAAAAACACCTTTGTATTTCTCCAGGACACTCCGTATCACTACGAAGATCCCATTTTATTGGATAATCCATCGTATGGTTATATACGAACTCGAAAGGAACTTGTTCCAGTTCGGGGATGGATCCTGGTTCAGGAGAAATAGGAATAAAGTACATTCAGGTGTCTTTTATCTTCACCTTCTCTCGCATTGCAAGTGCTCCTAGGATTAGGGCAGTACTCCCTTTATGCTTTTTGGATAGTCTTCTTCCAAACCATAGGCTGGTGCCGAACGGTAGGGAAGGAAGAAAACCATTTGGCTTAAAGGGGTGTACAGAAGGTAATGACTAAAGACATATAAAGGGATTTGGAGAGGTGGCAAAGAATTATACGGTTACAGTTGTGAATCTGGATAATGGAAGAGGCATTACTAGGAATACCAGCATACCCCATCGAAACATTTCAATGTTTCAGTTTCACTGTGTACTGTTAATAGAAAACTGATTTCCCAGTTAGACACTTGCTCCAGGGTATGTATTTACCAGGTATGATTCTCACATCTGTATGGTTTTACAGATACTGAGTAGGAGTAAGTTATTGGGAATTGGGTGATCATCCTCATTATATCGGGATTCGTTGTAATCGGTGATATTTGAGGAAGTCACCTGGGTTGTTTGCCGGACGGCAATCATTTGGTTTTGAATATCCGCGGTTATGCACCAATTTCAAATTGATATATCTGTACGTCTATTTTATAGAGTGAGATATACCTTTTGATATTATGTCGATGACATTTACCTATATCAGTGGATGGTTAGGTAAGGAGCATTAAACAGCGGTGTAATTCTTCTTAACCATAAGTGCAGTTTTCAACCTACGACACACAGTGAAAGGGCTGTTAGACTCAGCGGACTTATACAGAGTATTGTATGTTGTCCAGTGTCCATTAGGACAGAGGGGTTGGTCCTCATACTATATTCTGTTTACTTTTAACTTCTCTAGTTCTTAGACATATGTTTCGTGGAAACACAGGGTCTAAGTTTTGAGGAGTTATAGGTATTTGAATAGAGTAGAGAACCAGGTGTAGCAAGTATCGGGATTCTTCAAGGTGATCGAAGATGTAGATACTTGTGTATGGTATTCAGTTGATAGTAATGATGAAGACAGATTGCTTCTTTTTCAGGTTACTCATAATTGGAAGCATTCCTAAGTTGAGTAACGCTGATCGACCTCCTTCCATTTAGTTGACATGCACTGGAGATAGATGCATGATTTGAATCTGGTTAAATTAAATCAGTGCCTCTGGTTCTATATTGGATATAGAACAGTTCATATCTTAACGATGTTAAGGTACGGGGAGTTGTCCGGCTTATGCTTAAAACCAGACTCCGGATAACTCAAGGCACGTTTCTGTAATGGCTGTTTGTGGGTTGACCCAGGCTATGACGAGGGTTGACTTTCTACCATCTGGCAGATCAATAGAAATATTGTTCTAGACTCGCCACAGTTTTATTAAAAATGGATTTTTCAAAAACAGCAGTGGGAGTATGGTAGAACTGGAAGTGATTCCAGAACCGCAAACGATTACTGAAGATTTAATAAGGAACCTAAAGATTCAATCTGATTTGACATTCCATTGGCCACTCTGCAGATAAGGTGGGTAACTTCAGGCACCCGAGAGGTACTACGGTAGCCTCAAGGACGGTGACAGGGAGGTTCTCGTTTACCCACACTTGCCATTGTTGTTGTTCCAGGCTGCGAGACCCGGTGGGAGGATGAGTATAACGTCGTTCTAAACTAGCTTTAGAAGTGCACGTCTATATGACTCTGCCAGAGGGTTGTCGTAGTCAGTGGGAGCAGCGGAAGCATTGGTGGACATCAGGCTTATGTCTATTTATAGACTAAAGCAGATGTAGCGGAGATAGATCATCTATTTCTGATGTGACAGTTATAGGTTTGACGTCATCAGAATAGGGGATGGATCTGTTGAGAAGGTAGTAGGAAGTGATATTCCTATACTACGATCGGTTATACTTTGGTCGTCACACAGTGGTTTCTCCACAAGGGACTTGGATATTATATCAGACATACTGGTTACTAGATCTATGGTTTTAGATCCAGATTTGGGTGGTTTCCCAATCTGGGTACCTTGACAGCATTCTATGAGTATTTAGAATGGACGACTCCTGACACGGTAGTGCACCTGCAGTTGATGGAGTCACCCTCTCTAAAGGTGTCTTATAGACTAAAGGGGAGAGGGATACTCATGATTGGCAGATCACTTGCTTAGGCAATTGAGTCAATCATGAGATGTCAAGTACCGCACCAGATGTTGTTCTTGCACTAGATGCAATAAGTTGATATTGATCCAATCCTGGAGAAACAGTCGGAAGCAGTCTTAGAACATAAGTGGATGTTCTAGGGATATGATAACGACAGCCTCATTTGGGAGACAGTTATCATTCCAGGCTTCCAAGGTGACATGGACGACAAGGAGGTTGTCAGAGTTATAGTTTTCCTTCTGACGAGGGGCAGTATTTTGGACAGGAGGTCCAAGGCAATACTAAGGGTGGCATGGCGCAGGATACTGATTAAGTTCAGTTGACGATACAGTCTAAGAAGTTTGGATTTGGAGTTCATTTATGAGCTAGGTCCCATCAGATATCCAGACATTCTAAGACAGGTATTGCTCATTTCGGGAGATGGCTTTCTCCGCGAACTTGAGATATAGAGAGACATAGAAAGAAACATCACAGCGGATCCACTCACTGAGGCTATTCCTCGAACGCAATAGTTTCGCAAACGAGCTTTGTGAGACTGACTAGTAGAGGAGTTGGGTGTTCGGTATCACACGGGCTGTGAGTATGCGGCATCGCAATAATTAGCCTTGAGTGCAAGTGGGAGATTGTTGGCGATAGTGCCCTCAGAGTCAATTATTGGATCACAGGCACGTGATTGCAATGATTGAGGGAGGACCTATCCCGGTAGGACAGTCTTACTCGAGATGATAGTATGCTATCTGGTTTACCTTTATCATCGTGTACTGCTTTAGGTGACCTGACATGTCGCTATTACACGTTGATAGAGCCCCTAGGATTCTTTCTTCACTGCCAGCAGTATGATGGCGATCATATACGTGGGAGCTGGTAGTCTATAAGCACATCCTTAAAAGGTCCCTAGTCGTAGGAGTTTCGAGACAGGGCATCGATACTCCATTAGTAGACTAGTGTATACAGTCGAGACCCCGACGAGGGGCGGTGGCCGGTCTCACAAGCCACTGGTGTCAGTTGGTTCACCTAAGATGTATACAGGTGCTCATTGGGTTATGAGTACACCGGACAGGACTCGCCGGGAACCTGCTAGTTGGGCTTATACCTGACGTCAGATAGCAGTTCCCTGGTGACATGTGTACAGGTTAGTTCATCGACCTGAGGATCGTCATTTGTCTCGTGTGAGTTCCCACTGTGCTTTGATTACTACCCTACCACGGCTCAAAGGAGTCGTGCAAACAGGTTTTAGTTGGGTACAGTCCCGAGCCACATGGAGGCAGTGAGCGGATCTGCAGGGGTTCGTCTCTCCCGGTATTGGGGGTGAGGTCGCGCTGTGTCTAGGAGAGCCATTACGCAAAGCCCTCGGCCGAGGCAGGAGATTTACTGGTAGGTATTCCAGTAGTATCTCAGGGCGTTCTGGGCTACACTCCGACACGACTTGTACCGCTTTTGGGGGTCTGACTTTTACCAACCCCCTAGGCCCGCCATGCGATACTCATAGACGAACGGACCGGACTGTACGGATATTGTCACTGACAGGCTCAGTAGGGTGTCAGGATGAGTTCGCTCATCGACGTCCCTTTTGGTCAATAGCTGGTGGCCCGTCACGTATTGGCTTATACCTCTGACGTGCCAGTGGTTAAATCCACAGCCATAGTATTGACGAGACTTTAGAGTCCACCACACTTACAGTTACTCAAGCTTTCGGGCGAAACGCTGTAGAGGCCGTATGGAGATATGGCAGGGTTCGATCAGATACGTGCGGTATTGCACGGATCAGGATCGGACAGTTTTGTACTAGTAGCCGTATAGTTATATGGCAGGGTTCGATCTGATACGTGCGGTATTGCACGGATCAGGATCGAACGGATTTTACTAGCCGGCTTTGGCTTAAGCCGGTCCTAGTCTAGTACAAGTGTAGATTTTGTCTCATTGTATTTGTATCCGGTCGGAATACAGATGCGGGTGTGTATGCACAGTATCGGGGTTTTCCTGTAATTTATTACGGGACCAGTTTTCTGGAGTTGCCAGTTTGCATTCCGTTCCGGCCGGTTTTTCCTTGTTCTTTCCCGGCCGGACTTTTATGATGGAGGGGGTAATTTGCAGTTTTGCAAATTACTTTTAGGGAGGGGGTTTCTTACATATGTGAGATTATGTTTGACCATCATCATTTTTATTCTCTTTACATCACTTGCTTTATTCATGATGAGAAAGGATTTGATTTGTGATTAGAATTGATAAAAAAGTTTGTAATGATAATGTTTGGATATGGTCACCTCTCTTTTGCTCCTACACTCACCTCCCTTTGCATTATGTTTCATTCCTCCACCATTCTTCTTCTCACTTGAGATAGATGATAAGTTTTTCATGAGAGGAAAAAGAAAGAGAGAAGAAGAAGAAGAGAGCTTCATCTTGAGAGTTTCATTCATGATCTCATTTTCTTGCTAGAAAAATGCAAGCACCATTTTTCTATTCTTGATTCCTCCATCACCATGGCAACAAACCCCAAATGAGACAAGCATCTTCTACACTACATTCTACAGCATATCTTGAGCATGTCGAGTTGCCGGCTTCATGCTCGAGTTGCCTCGGTATTGAGGCGGGAGCCCGTAAAAGACGCAGGCGATGTGGTGCCCTTTCCGGCGAGGAGGCGACGATATGGAGACAAGACTTTCCGCGGGAGATCGGGACGATGAAGAGAAGACCGGAGGACTCGGATCACTCGGTATACTTCTCACCCTATCTCTTGATTGCTAGCATTAGGTTAATGGTTACGATCCGGGTTTTTCATTGTCCGCGGTAGCGCCGGTTTCCGAGTAAGGAAAAAATTTTGATTCCGCATTTTGGCCTCGAGTAAGAGGCCGTGGCGCTGCCGTGGCGCAACAAGATACATCCACTATCACATAATGGCCTCTAGGGCATACATATATCCAACAACACCTTCGTTCGGTTTTTAACGACGACTGCGTTATCGTAAGCCTCATCCCTAAGCTCGCTCAATTCGTTCAACTGCAGCCTCCGATGGCTGCCCGCATCTTCGAGAGACAGATTCAGCTCCTTTATCGCCTAAAATGCGCGATGCTCTATTTCGACAGGGAGGTGGCAAGCCTTTCCGTACACAAGCCGATAGAGAGACATGCCAAGATCAGTCTTATAAGCGGTTCGAAATGCCCAAAGGGTATCAGTGAGTTTCAACGACCAATCCTTACGGTTCTTGGAAACCGTCTTCTCCAGTATCTGCTTGATTTGACGATTCGAAACTTCGGCTTGCCCACAGGTTTGGGGGTGGTAGGACGTAGATAGCTTATGATTAATGGAATATTTCCTCATCAAGGCTTCAAAAGTCTTATTGCAGAAATGAGTTCCATTGTCGCTAATGATCGCACGGGGGTGGCCAAAACGGGAGAAAATGTTTTCTTTAAGAAACCTAACGACAACCTTGTTGTCGTTAGTCCGGCTGAGCACAGTCTCGACCCACTTAGAGACGTAATCAACAGTGAGAAGGATGTACAAGTTCCCGAAAGAGCTGGGAAACGGCCCCATGAAATCTATCTCCCAAACATCGAAAATCTCCATAACCAATATTGGTTGGAGCGGCATCTCGTTCCTCCGGGATATCCGGCCCAAGTGTTGGCACCGGGAGCAAGTTTTTCAATAGTCATGAGCGTCTTTGAAGAGTTGTGGCCAGTAGAAACCACATTGCAAGATCTTCTCAGCTGTCTTTCTGGGGCCAAAATGCCCGCCACATGCTTGATCGTGGCAAAATGACCGCACACTCTTGAATTCATCGTCAGGGACACACCGACGAATAATCTGGTCGAGACAGTACTTGAACAGATAGGGTTCGTCCCAGTAAAAGTGTTTTACTTGGGATAAGAATCGAAGTCTGTCCTGACTTGACCATTCAGTCGGTAGTAACCCTGTGGCCAAATAGTTCACAATATCTGCGAACCAGGGTTCACAAGATACTGTCAAGAGTTGTTCATCCGGGAAAACATCGTTGATCGGAATGTGAAGCAACGGCGAAGAAGGAAGTCGTGAGAGTTGGTCGGCGACTACGTTTTCACATCCGCTTTTGTCCTTGATGACAAGGTCAAACTCTTGAAGCAAGAGGATCCAACGTATTAGCCGAGATTTTGCATCTTTCTTCGCAAAAAGATGGCGCAGAGCAGAATGGTCTGTGTAGACAATGACTGGAGAACCGATGAGGTTGGGCCTGAACTTTTCTAAAGAAAATACAACAGCCAAGAATTCCTTCTCAGTTGTTGTATAATTAAGTTGGGCGTCGTTCAGGGTTCGTCTAGCATAATAGATTACGTGCGGCATCTTGTTGATGTGTTGTCCAAGGACAACACCAATGGCAAAGTCGGATGCATCGCACATAATCTCAAATGGGTGCGTTCAGTCAGGTGAAGAAAGAACGGGAGCAGAAGTGAGTGAGCTTTTTAATGACTCGAACGCAGTCACACAGCTCGAGTTGAAGTCGAATGGTGTGTCCTTGGCCAGCAAAAGAGTCAAGGGCCTAGCAATCTTGCTAAAGTTTTTGATGAACCGTCTATAGAAACCGGCATGGCCAAGGACGGCTCGGATGTCTCTGACGCATTTGGGAGGAGGGAGATTGGAAATGACCTCAATCTTTGCTTTGTCAACCTCTATGCCATTTTGCGAAATGATATGTCCTAAGACAATACCTTCGCGCACCATGAAGTGGCACTTCTCCCAATTCAAAGTGAGGTTCTTGTCCTTACATCGGGTAAGGACAGCGTCGAGATGCTGCAAACACTCATTGAAGGAATCGCCGAAGATGGAGAAATCGTCCATGAAGATCTCCAGGAATATTTCCACCATGTCTGAGAAGATTCCCATCATACACCGCTGGAAGGTAGCGGGCGCATTGCATAACCCAAAGGGCATGCGATGATATGCAAACGTGCCCAAAGGACAAGTGAATGTGGTCTTGTCCTGGTCTTTTTCGGCGATGGGAATCTGCTTATAGCCGGAGTAGCCATCAAGAAAGAAGTAGTACTCGTGTCCGGCCAATCATTCAAGCATTTGGTCAATGAAAGGTAGCGGAAAGTGGTCCTTCCGCGTTGCGGCGTTGATTTTTCTGTAATCGATGCATACTCGCCACCCAGTTTGGGTACGAGTAGGGATTAACTCGTTCGCCTCGTTAGTGATGACCGTTATGCCTGATTTCTTGGGGACAACGTGAATGGGGCTAACCCACTGGCTATCAGAGATAGGGTAAATGATACCACTATCTAGAAATTTTACGATTTCCTTTTTCACAGCCTCTTTCATGACTGGATTGAGTCGCCTTTGCGGATCCCTGGCTGGTTTGGCATCATCCATCAGATGAATGTGATGTTCAACGATCAGGGGACTAATCCTCTTGATGTCCACCATGGACCAGCCAAAAGCTTGCCTATTGCTGTGCAAGACTGCAAGAAGGGCTTTCTCTTGCTCTGGAGCTAGAGAAGCCGAGATGATAACAGGGAGGGTCTCATTCTCACCCAAGTAAGCGTACTTAAGGTGAGATGGCAAAGGATTGAGTTCGAGTGTTGGAGGTGAAACGATTGAAGGCAAGATTGGTGAAAAGGTCTCGAACTCAAAGGATTCCAGCAAAGGTTCAAAACGAGTGTAAGCGACCGAGTTGGATGGTTCAGGTAACTCATCCGGAAATTCGAAGGATTCAAACTCGGGGGGTGAGTGGCTAGGATCGTTCGAGAAAGTGAAACACTCGTAGTCATTGTCGGGCGCAG
Organism: Agapanthus africanus; assembly: GCA_030015575.1. Taxonomy (NCBI): domain Eukaryota; kingdom Viridiplantae; phylum Streptophyta; class Magnoliopsida; order Asparagales; family Amaryllidaceae; genus Agapanthus; species Agapanthus africanus. The sequence goes on from CM057337.1 coordinate 314,721,967, forward strand.
AAACAGCGGCAGGTTCGAAGAGGAACGCACTAGTGGCGTTAAGGTTATCGTGATCGAACAAAAACTCCTCAAATTCACACTCTTCTGGGGTGATCTCCTGGATTGAGCAAACGTCTAGTATATGAGCATTAGGTTCGGTGGGCTGATTCCCCAACCTAAAAATGTTGAGTTCAATTGTCATGTTTCCAAAAGATAGGTTCATTGAACCATTTCGACAATTGATCACAGCATTTGAGGTTGCAAGGAATGGGCGACCGAGTATCAACGGAATTTGATTCCGGGGGTTAGCTACAGGCTGTGTGTCCAAAAAAATGAAGTCAAAGGGGAATATGAAGTCCCCAACCTTGATTAACACATCCTCTAGCTCACCCCTAGGATGGGTGATCGATCGGTCGGCCATTTGGAGAGTGCAGTGTGTGGGTTTCAGCTCTCCTACACCTAGTTGCTCATATACTGAGTACGGAAGCAGGTTAACACTGGCACCAAGATCTAATAGTGCGCGGTTGATGTTCTTATCCCCAATGGTAATAGAAATCGTAGGACAGCCATGGTCCTTCCGTTTTTGAGGTAAAGATTGGGTAAGAGCATCACTCACAGCACTAGCCAAGAAAACATTCTTGGGTACCTGAGACTTCCTCATTTTCGTGCACAAGTCCTTTAAGATTTTCGCGTAGGACGGGACTTGTTGGATAGCATCTAAAAGGGGAATGTTGATGTTAACCAGCTTAAACAACTCCAGAATCTTCTCCATTTGTGGATTTTGTTTATTGGACCTCAACCGGTTTGGAAATGGAACGTTTTTAAAATTGGTTGAGTCCAATGCTTGTGGAGGAGATTGTGGAGTTGGAACGGATCCCAGAGCTGGTGTTTTCATGGAGTGAGAAGTAGGTCCATTCAGAGCAGAAGAAGAAGAAGAAGAGCCTTTTGACGAATGTAGAATAGGCTCAGAAGACGAAGAAGAAGAAGAAGAAGAAGAAGAAGCGGCCGAGGTGTCATTATCCTCAATTTCTGTGCCGATGTTGTTGTGCAGCATCCTTCCCGATCTCAATGTAATCACGGCACTCACATTATGGTTCTGTTGTTCAAGAGCAACATGTACATTATGTGGGTGACCGGGATTTGGGAGTGGTTGAGATGGAAGCTTCCCCTTTTCTCGCTCGCTTAACGCCGCATTCAGCTGTGCAATCTGGGCTTCGATGGTCTTAATGCTTTGCCCGTGTGCAGCAGTGTGTTACACCAAAGACTGAATAGACGACTGGATGTTGGCGATGGATTGTGTCGATTATTTAACGAATGCCTCCAGACTTCGTTCTAGCGAGGAAACCTTATCGTTGTTTGACGGAACAAAGTTGTTTTGTGGAAAAGAATTGTTGGGTGCGAAGTTGTTCGTCTGATTTTGAAAAGGTTGGGGTTGGAAGGGCTGCTGAAACTGATGTTGAGTTTGTTGTTGCGCTTGTTGTTGCGGAGGAGGGGGCCTCTGGAAATTATTGCCTTGGAATTGATGCTGATTCTGATTCCAGGCGAAATTGGGGTGGTTCCTCCAACCGGGATTGTAGGTGGAAGAGTATGGATCATTTCTCGGTCTTTGCTGAAATGCAGCATTAACCTGATCCTGTCCTTGAGATGGTGGATTGTAAGGACACTCTTCGGTTAAGTGAGAAGGATCGGAACAACAAGCACAAATGGTACGAAGGGGAAGAACTGGGGCAGGAGCAGGAGATGAAAATTTGCTTTCTATCGCTTCAAGTTTTCTCGTTATTGCAGCCATTTCAGCTTTCATCTCAATAAAGACATCAAGTTGGTGAATTCCTACCCTAGACTGACCAGTAGAGGTGGAGGAAGAAGAAGAAGTTGGTCTGGTGCTCTCCTATTGAAGAGGTCGTCGAAGAATTGCCACGCTTCCTCGTCAGATTTCGATAGGAAGTGGCCAAGAAAAATGGTTTCCAACAACTGCTTGGTTGCTGGGTTCAGGCCCTCGTATAAGGTTTGGCAAAGTTGCCATTTCTCAATACCGTGGTCAGGGAACTGAACAAGAAGGTCTTTATACCGGTCAAAGCACTTCCAAAAGGGTTCAGTAGGAAGCTGAGAGAATTGAGTGATTTCGTTACGGATCCTTGCGGTTTTATGATTCGGATAGAATTTCTTGAGAAACGCTTTCATAAACTCGTCCCAACTGGTTATGGAGTGGGAAGCGGTGCTATACAGCCATTTTTCAGCAAGATCGCACAAAGTGAATGGAATGACCCGTAGCCGTATAGTATCGTCCGACAGCTGGGTGGTTTTCATCATGGCACAAACATTTTGGAACTTGTTGATGAAGATATAGGCATCTTCAGATTCAAGCCCATGGAATTTTGGGAGCATATTAATGAAATGGGGCTTAATTTCAAAATTATCCCCATTGGCCGGTGGAAGGGAAAGACAGGTGGGAAGTGCAGAGCGGGTGGGATAGAAACGATCCTGGAGCGCGATTCGCTGTGGCGCTACGACAGGCAGTGGTAGTGGGTTATTCGCATCCATAGGAGGTCGAATCAATCCCGGGGGAGTTGTAGGGATGTTTGGGTTAAATCCTGACATCGCGGAAGAAGAGGTTTGTGATGGTGAAGATGTATGAACAGAATTCCGGTCAACGTCGGAGTTGGCCAGCAAAGGTAAGGGTGAAAGAGGCGTGGACGGAGTTTCGACGTCTGAGTCAATCGCGTAGTCGGTACCGACTAACGTAATGCGGACTAGGCGGGCGCTAGTGTCCCGAGTACAAGCGGACATACACTAAACGAGTTTAGTATAGTCAAAATGGAGAAGGTGAGGGTAAGAAAATGTCAATGGAGAAATACGATGGCTGGTGGGTGAAAAAATGGGATTTTGGCGACAAAGGGCAAGTTTTTATAAAAGTTTTTGGTTTTTTGTATTTTTTTTTCTTTTTTTAGAAAGAGCTTTATAGAAATATGTACGGACTTACGGCTTCAAGCAATCACAAACAAGATATGCACAATCACACCTAGATCTATGGTCTCCTAGGTCAGCTAGACAACTCCTAACTGTTCCAAAGGGCTAGAAATAGGACCTCAAACCGCCTCTTCTCCGCCAATTGCGGCCAGGTAAGTGCCAAGTAAGTGGGAGGCTCCCCACTACGTAAGTAGTGGTCGTAATTAAGTAACAACTTGCCTTGGACACACTTTCCTAAACACCGCAAAGTCTGGATAGGATAAACGGCCGATGCCTGTAACCAGTCCTCTGTCCTATTGAGCGCGAAGTCCTTAGGGCTGAGTCTAGTATTTTTTAATTAACAATGGTCAATGCATATGCTTTTGTGATTTCTGGGGTCCTGGGAAGGGTGATGAAATCCCCACCCAATCTGGATTGGTTTCAAGCCCCTTAAAGTCCGTATTAATATATGCAAAGCAGTAACAATCAACTGCAATCAATTTTTATTTTTTTAGCGCGGCGCAAAGAATCCTGCATAAAAACAATTTATTGGAAGGGGGAAGAGAATTTGCGCAAAGAATGCTGCAGAATACACAGTTCAGTGGAGTTTAGAGGAGTGGGGGAGAGGTGAGAGAGACTTACAGAAAGTTTGGCACCCTGAAGGCATCAAACGGCCGTGGTTCCGCGGCCTAAGCTTGCTTATGCCGCGGTTCCGCGGTCGGTAAGTGGAGTTGGGCCTTCAGCTTCCTGGACTGTGCTGCCTTGTGTTTCCTCTTCTTTTCTGGAGCTCCTGAATATTTATTTGCTCACTGGATCTGCTCCAAAATTTTATAGTAGACCGTTGGCTCCGTCTTGATCCGTCGCGGTGTAGCCGCGAGATATGGGTCTAACTTCCCACGTCTTTGGCACTGAACTCGACCGTCTTTTTATCCTGCACACTTGCACAAAAACTAATCAAAAATAACAAGATGATTTTTTTTTTACAATGTATATTTTTTTTGTTTTGTTTTTCGGTTAGATTTATATTCACAAATTAACCCGAAATTACACAAAGAAATAAACTACCGTCTCCCCGGCAACGGCGCCATTTGATTGGTAGAGTTTTTGCGTGCTTAGTTAATTACCGCAATCAAGACGGTTTCGCTTGTAGCTAGCCGGTTGAGTACGGGTCGTCCGCAGGGAGATGGGAATCTTTTTCTATGTGCTTTAACGAGTTAAGTCCAATTGTCCAGATTTGTTTTGAGATTAACTATGTGCTAAAATGATATGTAAAGAGAGCTTGTTAGGGTTAGGATTAGGTTATTTTGAGTTAGCAGTCGCTCACTTTTTTCGTTGCCACTCTTAATATCGGTGTTACGGTAATCGGCAACAACGGGGATTAGCACGACTAGGAAGGAACTTGCGAGTATAAGCTAGGCTTTCCAACGCTTAAGTTCTTCTTTTTGGTGCTTGTCCGTCCGTTCTTGGCTCTTAGCCTTAACCTCCGGTTAATTCAACCACGACCAGTCTCACTAAGAAATCACCGCTATCATGTAGGATAGGATGCCGTATGGAGCGGATTGTGGTTCAATTAACGGGAGTCCGAATTAAGATGTTGGGCAAGGAAACAATGAGAGAGATTCCCTTCTCTCAAACTTTCCTTATCCTACCCTAACAAGTTAAGAAAACTACTCACCCATTACAAGAAAAAGGAAAATAAAACAAAGGAGAAATATAGAAAGAAAGAGGTTAGAAGATTACAACTAGCTATTTGCGACCTCACCTCGGTAAGGATCAAGCGTAAGCATCATTGTTGTTTAAGGATAAAGAAAAAAAGAACAGGAAAGAAACAAACAACAAATAACAACAACTAGATTAGCAAATGAAAAATACAAGCAATTATAATTAATAATAAGACAAGCATGGTAACAAAAAGAACTCTTTATTCATCCTTCACTTACAAAAGCTCACTACAAGTTTTTTAATGGAGAAGAGATGAGAAGAGGAAGAAGAACAACAACATGTTTTCTAAAATCTAAATACAAGAATAAGCACCCTTGGCTTTGGCAAGTTCTGGACTATTTATAGGCAGGAAACTGGAAACCTAGGGCAACAATCTGACCCTTCATGAAAAGACCAATCTGCCTCTAAAAACTTTCCATCTGACGAACCATAATGGCCTCGGTTCCGTGGCCTAAGCGTGCTTATGCCGCGGAACCGCGGCCCTATTGGGGATTTAGGTCTTCAATTTTGGTGTCTTCCCCTGGTTTGCAGTACTCTTCAGTCTGGCATATGTTTTTTCTCAGAATTCTTTCAATATTTTTCCAGAATTTCTGCTGATCAAAAGGTGATGTCATGTGGATCTTTTGCCATGATTTTTCTTGAGCTCCGCGTAGATATGTTGGATCTTGTGTTGACATTGAGCTTTGTGCATGAAAATGACATCGATTTGCCATTGTCCCTTAAACTGGTGTGCGGCAACATACGGATAGAGAGCGGAGATCCGTGTTTTATCTGTGGTTGGCAGTAATCCGGATTTTTTCATGCTTTTCCATGAATTTCACTGTTTAGAGCTGAGAACCTGTATCCTGCAATTGACTAGCAAACACGGCTCAAGAGTACTTACCGATAAGCAATGTGATAAAAATTGGGCGGTATAAAAATGCAAAAATCTGATATGAACAGTGGCCCATTCACATTGTTGATTAGGGTTACCTCACTTCTGGGATTGGTGGGTAGCTTGCTGCACTCGTAGGGGTTTAGGTTTTCATTGCACAATCTATCCACAAGATAGGGAATGTCGGGTCTCATTTGCGGCTCAAATGAAAGCCGGGGCTCCATGATTATCCACCATTATGTGTTGCTTCTGTGATGATTCTGCGATGTTGCTTATATCATGCCTGGGACGAATGTTATATATATTTATATATCTACTAGTAGATGTTGTATATGTTTTGCACCCGTGCTAGTCCAGCCCTCGCTTTGTCGTTAGTTAAGTAACCTAACGGGTGATGAGGAGGCCCAGTGGAAAATGCGGATGGCATATACGTACATTTTATTTTCGTTCCTTTTCTATGGTGTGATATGGATTAATTGATGGGACTGCATTAATTCTAATTAATGCAAGGGAAAAAATCTATATGATTTTGTTGGAACCAAATTTTCAAAAAGCTGTTATTACAAGATGTTTCCTTTTGCGTTGCACAGTGGTATTCGGTTATGAATATCTAGCACCTCATTCGATGAGGCCAGAGCTAAGATCCTTTCATCGGGAGTTACCTCTTGTCACGACCCGAAAGAGCACGTGACTGGCCCTTGAACCATATGAAGTCTATAGGACTCCATCTGATCCAAGTAAGCCAAAAGCCCAGAAATCTAAAACCATTTTTGAGAATAAGTAAAGAAAACTGGTTTAAAGAAGTGAAGAAAAACATGTTTGAAATCAAGGTTTTTAAATAACTAAGCCGAATGTGCATTTGAAAACCGTACAGTCTTTTCTAAAATTTTCGGCAGAGTTTCTCTTGTAAAACTGGCCCCGAATGGGGTACAACATGAATAACAATATATAAAATGATAAAGGCATCCCCAAGCGGGAGCTAGCTCTTCGTCAATCGACGGTCACAACCACACGATGATATGATAATATACAACGCCAAGTGGCGAGGATCAAAATCAAGGAAAGCTCAAAAAGCAGCAAGAAAACCGCAATACTACTAAGCGCGACTCTAAGGTCGAATAATACCACACTGTCTCTAAGTCTGAAAGAATATACAAGTTTTTTGGTTGATGGACAATTGCTAGATACAATGAAATACATGAATAAAATGGTGATTCTTGATGCGAAAGAATCCACCTACCAAAGCAAATCACCCGCAAGAAGGTAGTGTGCCAGAAATGCCGCAATGAAACCTGTACGGCAGAACCTGCAAGGACTGTGGCACAACGGGGGTGAGTTGCCAACTCGTGAATAGAAATATCTACAAGCAGAAACCGAATGCAAGACATAAACCTAAGTCAACGATCAGTAATACAATCCACAAGAGTGCATCTGAGTGTAATAAGGTGGCAAGGTAACATCTAATCATGTATGTAGTGCCAGGTACTCAGGTAATAACATGTCATCAGTGTAAGGTATGCCTGCATGAGGTAAGTATGATGAAATATCAATGATATCAATACACATATATTAGCGTCCCATACCACTAATATTGGTGTAAGGTTATATATAACAGCGCCCTCATACCCTGTTATATATACAAATGAAGTATGACAAGTGTAAATCCAGTCTGTATATGATCCATGTCTGTATATATGTGGAACCCGTCCACCTGTCACCCACTGACAGTAAGCATCATGTATGCAAGTATGAGGATATAAACAATATCATGGAAAACATCATGAAACCCGTGCCAAGCATCGACACGTAAATCCTCATCCATATGGGGCTCCGTCTGCGGTATCGGCCCTCGGCCCCGGCAGCACGAGTCAACCCATGTCCATCTCTGGGCTCCGTCTGCGGTAGCGGCCCGTCGGCCCCCGGCAGTACGCCCATCTCTCGGCTCCAGGCGGTATCCCCCGGATATCCGCCGAGCTCAAATACAATCACCGGTAGGTACTCGCCCGCCTCCAGGCTCAATCGGCATAACCCATCGATCATCTCGCCGAGGGGAACCATACCGGGCCCACCACGAACCCGCAAACGGATCATCACTCCTCGAATCGGGTTTCAAGCACACGTCTCAGCACCGAGAAAACGCGTGGTGGACGCACCCAAATATCATATCACGAGGTACCGGGTTTTCATAAAAGAACATCTTTTCTTAAATAATCCCACGGTCCTCAAAATCAGAAATCACATGAAAATCCACATCAAGAAGTAAATCCAATGCAATGTGCTATGCAATCAATCCATGATGTATGCGACATGTAAAGAGAGATAATCATATCGGAAATCATGCAACATGGAATAGTAATGTACATATGTCGGGAGGAACCGCTCCTTTAGAATGAATCAGTTTAAAGAATATCTTGCGGTCCTCAATCTCAATCAAGTCAGAATCATCTATGTTTGTGTACAGGTACATGTGTACAATATGCCAAGCAGTAATCATATCATGAATGCAACAGTACTACAGTGTAGTGGCATGGCAATTATCGATGATGAAGTGTGTGAGCCGGCAAATAGTGTACGTGAAACATACGCATCATCGATAATGGTGCTGGTGTCCTAACAGCATGATAATAATATAACAATGAACATATGCCAGCAATGCGAATAGCAGGAAAATGCAGATATCTAGTAGTCAACACCACAGTGAAGTATCTACTATGCAAACTACATCTAAGTATCCGGTCAATCAGGAGGGGTAGGTGTGGAAACCACCTAAATCTGAGTCGATACATGTATAAAAGTATATAGTCGGTGATCTCGCCTCAATGTCATATCATAAGATATCCTCGAGTTATGAGTGCGGATCTATCATCAATATCGGCTCGTACGGTAAATCATCGTACGGCATCCCCATAGCTGGGTAGGGGTCAGTATCTCACTGTCTCATCACATAACAGATATCACCATCGTCAGATCATATAGTCTGGAGTACTACTCTATGTCTAGTACAAAACGGTAACCTCAGTAAGTATGCATGCGGGGGTAAACACATATCCCAAGCCCGCAAGAATCACAAGTCATATCCCACATATGAATCGTATAAAATCACCGATCCCAGGGCACCCAGCCCACATCATCGACTCATCTCCAAAGTCATCACATATCATCAATCACAGTGCAAGTACAAGTGATAAGCAAGGGTGTGTGTGTAGGTGTAATTCTACCCTAGGGTTCGCGACTATGAACTACACTAGTCACTTATAACCCTACATTATCCACAATACACCTAATATCACAATAAACTACATAGTAATCTATCTACGGACTGCGGGGGTGCTATACGCCATCCACCCGACTTCCCCCTGTAGATATAATCTACTCACCTTGCATCACCAATTGCGGATGTCACCACGTATTTGCTTGTCGTCCCGAAGTCTTCATGGGTACCTACACATCAAAATATCGTATATGCGCATTAAAACCAAATCCAATCTAAAACGGCGCACGAAATCCAAAACGATACGATAAGGGGGCCTATAGGTGAGAACCTATGGCAAGCCTTCAAAACCATCAATAAATCCTCTACATCGTCGTATAAACGACAATTAGTCGAGGCAAAACACATTCCACCATTTCAGAATCAAAAATACGGAATACGGAAACACGAATCCA